>OX421962.1:54973786-57373786 GCA_949128115.1 Anaspis maculata | reverse complement strand
TTTTTGACAGGTCGTTAAGCATTGGATCTGCATTACCGGCATTTGACAGGTGGCGCGGGAAATTTGAAAAGTTTTTAGTTTATCTGGTGACTTTTGGTTATTATCACTGAATCTAGTGACTTTTTTGACTGGTCGTCAAGCATTTATTCTGTATTACCGGCATTTGACATGTGGCGGATTTTAACGTGCGGGAAATTTGAAAAGTACGTGGAATTTGGATCTGACAGGTTAGGTCACAGATTGTGTTTGGCAGGAGACATTTGTTAGCTTGAAAGCGCGGGATGTTTGAATTCCCTATACCTACTGAAGCACTCCTCATTGTATCTTAACCCTTGCCAACTCTCAAGTGGTTTGGTTTCAATAGTTATTTTTGGTATATAAACGCAAGCAAATAGAACCATTTTATTGACAGACCAATATACTGTGCTAGTTACATAGACAATAATTACATACAGTTCAGGGTAAGACCTCAACATCATGATTTATTCGTAGTTTAATTCACATAACTGCTTACATAGACAATTATATTAAATTCAAAATAAAGTACAAATAGGTGATCATAAACAAATTTACAGTATTGATTATACATACAAACATTAATTACTAAAATTACTTGAAATCGAAGTACGTTCGATAAAATTTCTTAGTTGCTTACATAGACAATTACGTCAAATTGAAATAAGGCACAAACAGGTGATCGTGAACGATTTTTCATGTTCATGTTCTAATACATGTTCTTAGTTGCTTACATAGACAATTACGTGAAACTTAAAATAAGGTACAAACAGGTGAGCATGAATGACTTTTCATAGCTAAGTATACAGACATTATTCACTTGAAATCGAAGTACATTTGATACAATTTCTCAGCTGATTACCGCATACCATTACATGAAATTTGAAATAAGGCACAAACAGGTGATAATAAACAAATTTACATAGTTGATTATACATAGAAGATATGTACACGAACATAAAATCGAAGTACATTTGACTATTTCTTAGTTGATTACATAATATACAATTACATGAAATTCAAAATAGGGCACGAAGAGGTGATCATAAACAAATTTACAGTGCTGAATAATACAAACTTGAATTACTCAAAATCGAAGTACATTCAATACAATTTCTTAGTTACTTACATAGGCAGTTACGCGAAATTCAAGTAAGGCCAAAACAGGTGTTCATGAGCGATTTTTATAGCTGATTACACAAACATTGAATACTTTAAAATAGGAGTAGGTACTTTTAATACAATTTCTGAGTTGATTATACCATATAAAAATATTTGAAATTTGAATTAAGGCACAAACAAATGATAATTAACGAATTTATAGGGTTGATCACACAAATATCAATGACCTGAAATCGAGGTACATTTTTAATACAATTTCTCAGTACAAACATCATTCACCCAAAGTCGAAGTACACTTAACACGACAACTTGATGGTCGGCAGTTCTGATGTGCCGGTCGCGAGGCAAATTGTTGGAATCATCGTCATCATTATTGGACACAATTAACTCCTTCATGGAGCCAAAATTGAGTAGCTTGGAATTCTTATAGCTCAGTTTTATTATTTTCACTTTGCAAACGACATCACTTCTATTCTCGGGTGCTGGGAAGGCGAAGGGCCCACTGTTGGCTCTTAGAGAGAATCGTTGATAGTGTGAATTCAGTAACTGGATCAGGTTGACAGTATAATTCTAGTTATTGTAGTTGTGATGAGAACATTCCAGGTGAGTACTACAAAAAAAAAAAATCAAAAATTGTATGTTATGTCTAACAGGATATTATAATACAAGTTTCATAAGACATAGTATTGTTGGGGGGTACGGAAAATGAACGAGTGAATATGCCTCCACGACCGTGAGGCTTATTGTTTGTAGGTATATGCATTTCAACTACCTGAGAAGTCGCACCCAAAATAACGGCTCTTACCAACAGGTAATTGGTTGAAGGCCTTTTTTCTTATAATTTATAAGGTTATGACAGTATTACGGGAGCATAATTATTGAAAATAAAACATGCTAATTGTCGCAAGGCCCTTAAGGTCGTGAGTGGCGTGACAATATCCACCATGTAAACCGTGGTAATAAGTTTGAATTTGAACAATCTATACTGTTTATCCGCGTAACCAGTCTTTTTTCCATCAACTGTAGTCATTCCACAGAGTTTTAACAAGAGATTGATTTTTTTTTCAATAAAGTTTGACCATCGAATCTGTGGGTGATTTTTTTTTTTTTTGCATAAGCATGAGACATTACATTGAAAAAGATCGATGGAATTGGCTTAGCTTTGCGTGGGGTAGGTATAATATACAGCGAGCCGCGGCTTTGCAGTCGTTTCCAAAAATCCGGAACTATCGACCAGGGGCCTGTATCGAAATAGAATTTTTTTGTCAAAAGAAAGTTAAATTTTTTTCTAAATATAACCCGTACATATAGTAATGTGTTTCCATAAGAATATGTACTTAAATAAATGAATTGTCCGCATAAACATAGTGAAAATTAAACTTACACGAAAAACACAAACACGGCACAGCACCAACCCATGAGGCTGCTAGATAACGAATGCAAACGCACCACCACCACCACCTGTCGACTGGGTGGTTGTTCGTAACTTCTTACCTGAAAAGCCCTGAGCTATTTATTTATTTTTTACCTGAAAGATCGTGTCTGAACAGGAATTTTTAGTATCATATGCACATATCCACGGAGCCATCAGATAATCAATAATTATTATATAAATAGAAACTTTATTTAAAAATTACTTTGTGCTTATCACATAATGCTCCGACTTGAAAAATATCAGCGCTGAATTTTGTCAGTCCAGTACGGCAATGTGAAAATAAAAAAATATAAAAGATATAAGTATTTAGGAGCTCAATGTGTTGGAAAGATGTTTTAATAAAAACTATTAACATATGGACAAATTTACATAAAAATACCTAATGTTTTTCAATGCTCAAAGGTATTAGCCTAAAATGTTAGCGATTATCGATTGCATTGAGTACACCTGCCTACTGAAATTTTTCAAGTACCTGAGGGTCTAATATAAACGACTCTAGCAAGTCAGCATTTTATAAGAATTTTCTACTTGACCGACCTTGAATTTTCAATAAATACCCTTTGATTACCAGGTTGAGAAAGAACGAATGAATACGAGAGGTAGCCAGTAGTGTAGGTAGCGCGACCGAAGAAATTAACAAGAGAGTTTTGCAGCATTGCCCACCCGCTGACGAGTGCTCTTCAAGCTACAAATATCTCCGGATCAAATATGTACCAAGCCATATGCGTAGTATCAGAATGGTGCATCTTAATACTTAACTCGACCCTTTCAGGATGTACCTATGGGAGAAGTTTGTGCAAATAAAAATACGCACTAGTTATTGGTTACAGCTTTGTTCATTTCAGATTTTTAAACAGTTCCATACTCCTATCCTTACCTTAGATATGAAAGATTTTATTGTATCTATCTATGTACTAACAAGACTCTAAGAATTTTCATTCACATGTTCGAAAATATTTGCAGTCATTTCTCACAATAATTAAAGGCCGGTTACCTGCTCTTTAAAAAATTCATGCTCTCAAAGCTCGGGGTATATTATAGAAATATGTGCCATCATAGTTTCGAGGAATATGATGATATGATGGTGGTGTATGGAGAAATTTCTACGAGCACTTTGGAAAAACCATATAGCAACACATCGACACGGCTTCTATACCACTTTCTAAAGCATGTGGGAAGCAGTGCCACTTGAATGAAAACTACGAGTGCACTCGCTTTTTTTTTTTTATAAACCCAGCTGTGAATGAGCATAATGAGCACCGTTTACCTGGAATCGCATGGTTTAGCTGTAAAGATGTTGTGAGGTATGAGACAGTTCGGCATGCGTTAATTAGCAGTAGCCGTTGAAAAAAAAAATAGGCAATCTTTTTTTCAAGAGTTTTATTCAAAAATTAATACATGTCTTCAGTCGTTCATAATCCGATAATACATCGTCGTAGTGTAGTTCGAGGAACTCTAGCATGCATGAAACTTTTTCATTAGATTTGAAACCAGCCAAAATCTGTTTGAGAACTTTATACATAGAAACGTTCGAGTTCGATACATCGCTCGTTATTTTAAAGGAGCTTGATAATAAATCAGTATAAAATTTTTTAAAATTCATTGATTCTAGAGCCTCTAATCTATAGCTAATGATATCTCTCATTCGTGCAATTTGTTGTAGAAAATTTTCATGCAGATAGACGGTCTGGGCCCTGCTATGTAGATGTCCGATGCCTGCAGATGAACCCAATTTTAGAGTATAGTTCTCGAAAATTTTCATATCACCATTCGGAACGTTCGAAGTTGATGCAGTCGAAGAGGGCAAGAGCTCTATTAATTCACTCCATTCCCGCATGGTGAAAGATATTCGGCTCGAATTTGCATGCGATATGATGATGATTGCTGGTGAGAGTCCTCTGGCGATGCTAAGCCCAACTCGTATCCTTGCAGCTGATCCGTTCAGAGTTGTTTGATATAGTAATTCGGTCTCTTGAACGATGGCTTCGTCATAATACCGTAACATTTTTTCGATAGACTGCCAGGGGCTGAACAAGGTGGGCATCTCTCTTTGTTTGACGTTGGTGCTGGCTATGCTATGCAGATGTTTACGTTGCTTTTAATGCTAGCTGCTTATCTCGATATGCCGGTGATGATCCTTACGTTGATATGACGATAGAGGTGATGATGCTTGCGATGATATGACGATAGCGAGGGTGATGAATATGATAATATGACGTTGTTTTATGATGAAATGACGTTAGCGGTGATGATGCTTGTGATGATATGGCGATAGCGGTGATGATCCTTACGTTGATATGACGATAGAGATGATGATGCTTGCGATGATATGACGATAACAGTGATAATGCTTTATGATGAAATGGAGTTGCTGGTGATGATATGACGTTGTTGGTGATGATGGCTACGTTGCTTATGGCGATAGCGCCGATGGAGTTTTATGACGGCTGTGATCGAGACGTTTTTGCTCCAGACACCTTATTTCACCGGCTCTCTGGCGTTAAGTGTGATCGACGAGGTTGCTGGTTCAAACAACGTCTGCTCTCGCAATCCACCCTCGATCGGGCATGCCCAAATATTTAACGTAAAGCCTCGAACCGGTTTTTTTCAAAACTTTTTCCACCAGATAGATCTCGGGATGTTTAGTTTTCTGTAGTTCTCGTTCGTAAAAACATCCCATGATCGGCGAACCCTTTAGATCTTCAATAAGATATGTAGGTGGATTGCTGTTCGGTTTCACTTGTCTGATGCGAAACAGCTCCGTCGTCCAGTTGGGGGTATAACCTTTTTCAAAAAGTACTTTGTATTTACCCAGACGCGCTAGCAGCCCATACCGACTCGGCGCTTAAATGATTCTATTAATCTATCCATCTATAATATGCCTCATTAGATCAGCCGGCTGAACCATGCCTAATTCCACATGGTCGTCGGTTAAAACATCACGAGCTGATTATGGCATGACGAGCTGCCAGTTAAATCATGACGTCACTGTTGACAGCTCATGCCGACTTATGGCATGACGCGCTGGTGGTTAAAGCATGACGTCACTGTTGACAGCTCATGCCGACTTATGGCATGACGCGGTGGTGGTTAAAGCATGACGTCACTGTTGACAGCTCATGCCGACTTATGGCATGACGCGCTGGTGGTTAAAGCATGACGTCACTGCTGACAACTCATGCCGACTTATGGCATGACGTGCTGATGGTTAAAGCATGACGTCACTGTTGACAGCTCATGCCGACTTATGGCATGACGCGGTGGTGGTTAAAGCATGACGTCACTGTTGACAGCTCATGCCGACTTATGGCATGACGCGGTGGTGGTTAAAGCATGACGTCACTGTTGACAGCTCATGCCGACTTATGGCATGACGCGGTGGTGGTTAAAGCATGACGTCACTGTTGACAGCTCATGCCGACTTATGGCATGACGCGGTGGTGGTTAAAGCATGACGTCACTGTTGACAGCTCATGCCGACTTATGGCATGACGCGGTGGTGGTTAAAGCATGACGTCACTGCTGACAACTCATGCCGACTTATGGCATGACGTGCTGATGGTTAAAGCATGACGCCACTGCTGGCAACTCATGCCGACTTAAGGCATGACGTGCTGCTGGTTAAAGCATGACGCCACTGCTGACAACTCATGCCGACATCGAACTCGAACGTTTCTATGTATAAAGTTCTCAAACAGCTTTTGGCTGGTTTCAAATCTAATGAAAAAGTTTCATGCATGCTAGAGTTCCTCGAACTACACTACGACGATGTATTATCGGATTATGAACGACTGAAGACATGTATTAATTTTTGAATAAAACTCTTGAAAAAAAGATTGCCTATTTTTTTTTTCAACGGCTACTGCTAATTAACGCATGCCGAACTGTCTCATACCTCACAACATCTTTACAGCTAAACCATGCGATTCCAGGTAAACGGTGCTCATTATGCTCATTCACAGCTGGGTTTATAAAAAAAAAAAAGCGAGTGCACTCGTAGTTTTCATTCAAGTGGCACTGCTTCCCACATGCTTTAGAAAGTGGTATAGAAGCCGTGTCGATGTGTTGCTATATGGTTTTTCCAAAGTGCTCGTAGAAATTTCTCCATACACCACCATCATATCATCATATTCCTCGAAACTATGATGGCACATATTTCTATAATATACCCCGAGCTTTGAGAGCATGAATTTTTTAAAGAGCAGGTAACCGGCCTTTAATTATTGTGAGAAATGACTGCAAATATTTTCGAACATGTGAATGAAAATTCTTAGAGTCTTGTTAGTACATAGATAGATACAATAAAATCTTTCATATCTAAGGTAAGGATAGGAGTATGGAACTGTTTAAAAATCTGAAATGAACAAAGCTGTAACCAATAACTAGTGCGTATTTTTATTTGCACAAACTTCTCCCATAGGTACATCCTGAAAGGGTCGAGTTAAGTATTAAGATGCACCATTCTGATACTACGCATATGGCTTGGTACATATTTGATCCGGAGATATTTGTAGCTTGAAGAGCACTCGTCAGCGGGTGGGCAATGCTGCAAAACTCTCTTGTTAATTTCTTCGGTCGCGCTACCTACACTACTGGCTACCTCTCGTATTCATTCGTTCTTTCTCAACCTGGTAATCAAAGGGTATTTATTGAAAATTCAAGGTCGGTCAAGTAGAAAATTCTTATAAAATGCTGACTTGCTAGAGTCGTTTATATTAGACCCTCAGGTACTTGAAAAATTTCAGTAGGCAGGTGTACTCAATGCAATCGATAATCGCTAACATTTTAGGCTAATACCTTTGAGCATTGAAAAACATTAGGTATTTTTATGTAAATTTGTCCATATGTTAATAGTTTTTATTAAAACATCTTTCCAACACATTGAGCTCCTAAATACTTATATCTTTTATATTTTTTTATTTTCACATTGCCGTACTGGACTGACAAAATTCAGCGCTGATATTTTTCAAGTCGGAGCATTATGTGATAAGCACAAAGTAATTTTTAAATAAAGTTTCTATTTATATAATAATTATTGATTATCTGATGGCTCCGTGGATATGTGCATATGATACTAAAAATTCCTGTTCAGACACGATCTTTCAGGTAAAAAATAAATAAATAGCTCAGGGCTTTTCAGGTAAGAAGTTACGAACAACCACCCAGTCGACAGGTGGTGGTGGTGGTGCGTTTGCATTCGTTATCTAGCAGCCTCATGGGTTGGTGCTGTGCCGTGTTTGTGTTTTTCGTGTAAGTTTAATTTTCACTATGTTTATGCGGACAATTCATTTATTTAAGTACATATTCTTATGGAAACACATTACTATATGTACGGGTTATATTTAGAAAAAAATTTAACTTTCTTTTGACAAAAAAATTCTATTTCGATACAGGCCCCTGGTCGATAGTTCCGGATTTTTGGAAACGACTGCAAAGCCGCGGCTCGCTGTATATTATACCTACCCCACGCAAAGCTAAGCCAATTCCATCGATCTTTTTCAATGTAATGTCTCATGCTTATGCAAAAAAAAAAAAAATCACCCACAGATTCGATGGTCAAACTTTATTGAAAAAAAAATCAATCTCTTGTTAAAACTCTGTGGAATGACTACAGTTGATGGAAAAAAGACTGGTTACGCGGATAAACAGTATAGATTGTTCAAATTCAAACTTATTACCACGGTTTACATGGTGGATATTGTCACGCCACTCACGACCTTAAGGGCCTTGCGACAATTAGCATGTTTTATTTTCAATAATTATGCTCCCGTAATACTGTCATAACCTTATAAATTATAAGAAAAAAGGCCTTCAACCAATTACCTGTTGGTAAGAGCCGTTATTTTGGGTGCGACTTCTCAGGTAGTTGAAATGCATATACCTACAAACAATAAGCCTCACGGTCGTGGAGGCATATTCACTCGTTCATTTTCCGTACCCCCCAACAATACTATGTCTTATGAAACTTGTATTATAATATCCTGTTAGACATAACATACAATTTTTGATTTTTTTTTTTTTGTAGTACTCACCTGGAATGTTCTCATCACAACTACAATAACTAGAATTATACTGTCAACCTGATCCAGTTACTGAATTCACACTATCAACGATTCTCTCTAAGAGCCAACAGTGGGCCCTTCGCCTTCCCAGCACCCGAGAATAGAAGTGATGTCGTTTGCAAAGTGAAAATAATAAAACTGAGCTATAAGAATTCCAAGCTACTCAATTTTGGCTCCATGAAGGAGTTAATTGTGTCCAATAATGATGACGATGATTCCAACAATTTGCCTCGCGACCGGCACATCAGAACTGCCGACCATCAAGTTGTCGTGTTAAGTGTACTTCGACTTTGGGTGAATGATGTTTGTACTGAGAAATTGTATTAAAAATGTACCTCGATTTCAGGTCATTGATATTTGTGTGATCAACCCTATAAATTCGTTAATTATCATTTGTTTGTGCCTTAATTCAAATTTCAAATATTTTTATATGGTATAATCAACTCAGAAATTGTATTAAAAGTACCTACTCCTATTTTAAAGTATTCAATGTTTGTGTAATCAGCTATAAAAATCGCTCATGAACACCTGTTTTGGCCTTACTTGAATTTCGCGTAACTGCCTATGTAAGTAACTAAGAAATTGTATTGAATGTACTTCGATTTTGAGTAATTCAAGTTTGTATTATTCAGCACTGTAAATTTGTTTATGATCACCTCTTCGTGCCCTATTTTGAATTTCATGTAATTGTATATTATGTAATCAACTAAGAAATAGTCAAATGTACTTCGATTTTATGTTCGTGTACATATCTTCTATGTATAATCAACTATGTAAATTTGTTTATTATCACCTGTTTGTGCCTTATTTCAAATTTCATGTAATGGTATGCGGTAATCAGCTGAGAAATTGTATCAAATGTACTTCGATTTCAAGTGAATAATGTCTGTATACTTAGCTATGAAAAGTCATTCATGCTCACCTGTTTGTACCTTATTTTAAGTTTCACGTAATTGTCTATGTAAGCAACTAAGAACATGTATTAGAACATGAACATGAAAAATCGTTCACGATCACCTGTTTGTGCCTTATTTCAATTTGACGTAATTGTCTATGTAAGCAACTAAGAAATTTTATCGAACGTACTTCGATTTCAAGTAATTTTAGTAATTAATGTTTGTATGTATAATCAATACTGTAAATTTGTTTATGATCACCTATTTGTACTTTATTTTGAATTTAATATAATTGTCTATGTAAGCAGTTATGTGAATTAAACTACAAATAAATCATGATGTTGAGGTCTTACCCTGAACTGTATGTAATTATTGTCTATGTAACTAGCACAGTATATTGGTCTGTCAATAAAATGGTTCTATTTGCTTGCGTTTATATACCAAAAATAACTATTGAAACCAAACCACTTGAGAGTTGGCAAGGGTTAAGATACAATGAGGAGTGCTTCAGTAGGTATAGGGAATTCAAACATCCCGCGCTTTCAAGCTAACAAATGTCTCCTGCCAAACACAATCTGTGACCTAACCTGTCAGATCCAAATTCCACGTACTTTTCAAATTTCCCGCACGTTAAAATCCGCCACATGTCAAATGCCGGTAATACAGAATAAATGCTTGACGACCAGTCAAAAAAGTCACTAGATTCAGTGATAATAACCAAAAGTCACCAGATAAACTAAAAACTTTTCAAATTTCCCGCGCCACCTGTCAAATGCCGGTAATGCAGATCCAATGCTTAACGACCTGTCAAAAAAGTCACTAGATTCAGTGTTGCCAACCAAAAGTCACCAGATAAAAGTCCCTAGAAACGTCTGGCTCAACTGACCCCGTACCTACTTCGGGGGGCTCCTGAAAGTTGAAGGTGCTAGGACTCCCACGAAACGGCTTATCAGTTCGTTTTGACAATCAAAAAGGAAACTTATGAATATATTGTAAACATTGACGGCGTTTATCGTATTGTCCCGGGAATTTTTCATTATAGTGGACGTGGTACAACCGAAATAGGGAATATAAGTTGCAAATGATGATAAAGGCAAACCACTTTGCAGGGTTACAACTGAGACCTAAATAAACGATTTGACCCGCAGTGCTTTTCTTTTCGTCCCTTAGGATTTGAATAGCGCCCCTTTTTCAAAATGGCGGATATTATCTAGGGGCAGAAGGTATCGAATAGCCTAGTGATGTCCAGCTTAGAAGAAATATATGGGGCTATGTCTCAATCGGTTTCTGGGACATCAAACACTATTTAAAAAAATGGTGGAACATTGCCATCTACCGCAGGCTAATTTGGTGGAGGCGCCAAAAGGAATTTAGTACTGTCATAAGAAAATTGCCGTAACATTTTTATTTTTCAACCGATTTTGACACAAGACATCTCATTTTGTAGAAAAGTTAATTCTTCTTGTTACCTTATATCTTCCATAAAAAAAGACATTGAGGAATGTTGAAGAAAAAATTGAAAAATAATTAGAAAGAAAAGGATCTTTTTTATTTTTTTATTTCCATGAAAATTGCCTTATTTGTAGACTTTGATGTGCTCTTTCTAAATTTGTACTTTTCCGATTTCTACCTTTACAGCACGCGCCGCCATATCGAAAAAATGATGTCTGAAAAGAAGTTTTTGACAAAATCTGAACTTTGGCCTTGGTGACATTGAAATGTTTATATACATATGAAAGCACATTCAATCTTCTACAGTTTGACATCTGAACCAGCTCTGTGCGACCCGTGGTTCTTGAGTTAGACCTTCTGGAAGTATCAATTTTCGGTTCCAAAAGAATTGAAAATCACCTCTTGGGGCTGTGCCAGGTCCATCAATGTTCATGATTTGTGATAAATGACGACGCGTTATTGATGGGTAACTTGATTTAGACATGGTGGTGATCCAGTGGTGAAATCCGGTAGGCGCGGTCACTATTTAACACCGAAAATTGATACTTCCGGAAGCTCTAGCTCAAGAGCCCCGAGTCGCACAAAAATGGTTCAGGTGTCAAATTGTAGAGAATTGAATGTTCTTTCATACGTATATAAACATTTTGATTTTGCGTACTCTAAAATTTAGATATTGTCAAAAACTTCTTTTCAGATATCATTTTTTCAAGATGGCGGTGCGCACTGCAAAGATAATTATCGGAAAAATACAAATTTAGAAAGGGCACATCGAAATCTACAAATAATGCCATTTTCATAAAAATAAAAAAATAAAAAAATCTTTTTTTCAAATTATTTTTCAATTTTTTTTTCAACATTCCTCAATGTCTTTTTTATGGGAGGTAGGTATAAGATAACAAGAAGAATTCACTTTTCTACAAAATTAGATGTTTTGTGTTAAAATCGGTTGGAAACTAAAAATATTACAGCGATTTTCTTATGACCGTACTAAATTCATTTTGGCGCCTCCACCAAATTTGCCTGCGACAGATGTCAATGTTCCACCATTTTTTTAAATAGTGTTTGATGTCCCAGAAACCGATCGAGGCATAGCTCCATATATTTTAACAAAGCTGGACATCACCAGGCTAATCGATACCTTCTGCCCCTAGATAAAATCCGCAATTTTGAAAAAGGGGCGCCATTCAAATCCTAAGGGACGAAAAAAAAAGCACTGCGGGTCAAATCGTTTATTTAAGTCTTAGTTACGATCCTGCAAAGTGGTTTGCCTTTATCATCATTTGCAACTTGTTTTTTCCTACCACGTCCACTATTATGAAAAAAATAAGTTCTTCGGCAGAACACACAAATTGGTTTTATTTTATTTTGACCTACAAAGAATTAATAAGGAGATGTGCAACACGTTGATTCCCACAAATTCGTATCCTCTGAATTCGTTTGTGGAGTCAAAATTTTGATGGTGTATCTTCTTGAAGAGGGGCATTCCAAAGAGTAAGCTATTTTCAACACTAAGTTCAAACAAAATTTTTCCAATGTACGGAATCGAAATTACTGAATTCCCTCCAGCAATGCATACCCTGAACCCTTCTTTGGAAGTACCGCGTGCGATTGAACGTGGAGTAAGTCCTGAAACACTATCAGAATTTTTCTTCTGTGATGCTACTATCCACTCTCGACCGGGGCAATTAGGTTCCTACACAGCATGCGCGGAGTGTATACACGTTATTTCAATATTATGACACAATTTCAATCATAAAAAATTTGACTGAACCGAGAAAATATCCTGCATCGTGTGGCAATTGTTTTCACGATTGTCAAAGTCGAAGCTAACTAATTTGTTGTGAAGTGCACAATTATTGCTTTTTAAATTCAGATTGTATTTGATGGAATGCTTTTATAATTGTGAGTAAAATAGTATACATGCTCTCGACGGTAAATATATCATTCCGGCTTCGGGCTAGGGCCCTCAGCAGTGATGATGTATTTCTCGTCTCGGTATGTAATATAACTAATATATCATTATTCACAATGAGTTAGTAACCGATACATTCCCAACTTTCGAAAAGTTGGAAAGTGAATGATTTCTTACCGGTTGGAAAATAATATCACTTTCGGACCAAGGGCCGAAAGTGACGTATGAAGAGAGGTGATCTGATTTGAACAGCTGTCGCGGAGCGCGGAGTGTTGATGGATGCGTTGTTTGAAAAGGTTGCCTTTGCCTACTTGATAAAAACGTTTGACGCGAAAAACTTAAAATAAAGCCAGTTATTTGCATTTAAACTGGATCATTGTGAATAAACTCCTGCACACAGCAAAAGAATCTAAGGGACAAGCAAATTCAGACGATTTCTAAAATCATCATAACTTTTGATTTTCGTCAGCGATTTTATATCGGTTTTCAGTGTTCTATAGCCCAATCTTTCGTTTCCATGCATTGATCACGGCAAATTCGAACAATGTTTTATAAGGTTGCTACAGGGTGAGCAATGGAACAGTGTAAAATTGCCGAAAGTTCAGTACGAGCGCGATTTCCCAAAAAAAAATGTCCATGCATTCCAATAGCACAGTTATGAAGACCGGTGTTTCAGCTTCAGTAACGTTCTTGAATTTTGAAAATCGAAGGTGAATTGCCAAAGATATTGATTATTTTGTGCCGCCATGGTGAATTTCCAAGAAAGAAGAATGTGATCCGATTTCATTGAAACTTGGAACACACTTATGTCTGGTTCAAGTAATTGGAATTCCAAGGTCAAATTTCACTTTCGATCACTTTCGAGACGCTATATTGAACTTTTTACATGAATGATTCGATTTGAATAAAAAGTGAAACACACTAGAATCGAATCATTCACATAATAGTTCAATGTGGCGGCTTGAAAGCGACCGAGAAAGATATATGACCTTGGAATTCCAATTATTTAAACCAGACATGAGTGTGTTCCAAGTTTCACTGAAATCGGATCACTTTCTTGGTAGTCCAACATGGCGGCCCAAAATGATCAATATCTTTGGCAATTTACCTTCGATTTTCAAAACTTAAGAACGTTACTCGAGCTGAAGCACCATTCTTCATAACTGTGCCATTGGAATGCATAACAAATTGTTTTTGGGAAATCGCGATAGAATTACTTTTTAATATGATTTTTGCAGCAGCAGTAGCAGTAGTATGCTGAATACTAAAATGTATGACATTTGTGAGTGTTTCCTTGAAATGACCCCAATTTTTTAGCGCATTTTCCATCTTGATGAAAATCGCTATTGCAACCGCTTTGTCCGTACGTCCGTCCGTCCGTTCCTCAAACTCCTCGCAAACTAGACGCCCTAGCGGCCTAGCTTTCTCATTTTTTCGCTGTTATACATAGCTGCCACTCCCAAAGCTGGGCTAAGCTATATTATATGTCTATATTGCGCCACCAACATAGAGAAAACCGCCTCCGATGAACTTGGAATAACATGATATAGAAATTGAGGCGTTCTTTGCAAAAACCCCATTTGTCACTTTTCAGTAGAGAGCTCAGTTGCGAGTATTTGGGACCATGCTAGGACCCAATTCACTGAATAAATCTCTGCGAAACCAGTGTAGAAAAATTCTAGCTGTATTTGAAATTACGTCGCCTCTGCAAAAACACCACAAATCATATTCAGGTATCTTAATGAAATACATGAAGCAGATTATTTTTGAAATTCACAAGTGGGGTTTTTGCAAAGAACGCTCCAATTTCTCCCAGACCTATTGCTCTGGTGTTCTCATTTTATGAATAATACATAGTTGCCACTTATAAACGTAAACCCAGAATCATTCCATCCTCAATATGCGCCGCCGGCATGAAAAAATTTCTAAAAACCGCCCCCAATCACTTTAAAATGAAAAAAAAATAAACCCGAAGACATAGCGATCTAACTCTTTCACAATATGAATAGCTGACTGAAAATGGGAAAAGATAGGCTACTTTTGGTTAGTCGCCGCCCCCAGATTCCGCCCCTAAACGACAAAAAGGACAACTTTTACAATTGTTACTGATTGAGATGTTTTCTCTAACATTTAGAAACTGTCAACTCAAACTGTGCACCATTTGCTCAGCCGAACGCTGCCGCTCCCACACGCGGCGCCGCCCCCAAAGTAAGAGATAAATGAAAAACATAAACCCGAGGACATAGCGATCTAAGTCTCTCGCTATATGGATAGCTGAATAAAGATGGGGAAGGATAGGCTACTTTTGATATGGCGCCGCCTCCAGCTTCCGCTCCCAAAAGGAAAAAGTGCAACGTTTTGTGCCATATTACCTCCGGCCCTCAAAGTAAGAGATGAATGGAAAACATAAACCCGAAGACATAGCGATCTAATTCTTTCGCTATATGGATAGCCGACTAAAAATGGGAAAGAATAGGCTACTGTTGATTAGTCGCCGGTTTCGATTGAAGAGAGTGGGCAAAGAATGGTTTTTCTCCTTCAACCAAATTTCTTTACATTCACAATAATGCCTCTTCAAGAAAATGCGCTACTGAGACTCAAGCACGTGAAGGCATACTCACTTGTTTTTAATTTTTGGATTTTGGAAATGCCAATGGGCTCAAACCAGTGTACATCCTTGTAATATTATTATCAAATATTTTATCCTTTCTTGAACACTTTCTTTTTTACACAAAATACATACGCGCCTACATAAAACAAAACGTGGTTTTACGTCAACTTGCTCACATTGCTTTCTCTGCACCTATTAATACCTATACATAATATAGGTCCCCCAGCTGTCGCCCCAAACAAAAAAAATTTGTTGATTGAAAGAATTTTCATCCAAATCTATTTCATTGGCAAGTACCCCATTCCGATAACAGAATATCACAATGAGTTTCGATTGAAGAGAGTGGGCAGAGAATGGTTTTTCTCCTTCAACCAAATTTCTTTACATTCACACATTCACAAGAATGCCTCTTTAAGAAAATGCGGTACTGAGACTCACGCAAGTGAAGGCATACTCACTTGAGTCACTTGTTTTTAATTTTTGAATTTTGGAAATGCCAGTGGGCTCAAACCAGAGTACATCCTTGTAATATTATTATTAAATATTTTACCCTATCTTGAACACTTTCTTTTTTACACAAAATACATACGCGCCTACATAACACAAAATGGGATTTTACGTCAACTTGCTCACATTGCTTTCTCTGTACCTATTAATACCTATACATAATATAGGTACGAGGACTACGAGGTACTGAAATTATGACAAAGCGGGGAAATCCATCAGGGTCAGGTCAGCTCTGGTTGTTCCTATCAATTTTGCTATGCAGCAACACTACACATAAAACCTGCAATGATTTTTGCGTAAGCTTAAAATAATCACAACAATATTTTCTCTGGCAATCGCAATAAGAAGATAAGCATCATGTAAAACAGAAATCCCGAATTATTAGTTGTTTATTTACATATTGAACCTTGATAACTTTGAAATGTTCGAGGAGTAAAATAACGAGAAAAATAATAATAATAGTATGGTACACTTACGGCCAATATTATCAACAAATTTAAGGACGAAGTTGAATTGGTAAAATAAGCGTTGCGGAATCAATCCCTGTGGGTTTATTCCTTGACAGAATCTCGCCATTTAGGTCTCTTTCGAAAGCTACAAGATTTACTTTGGTTTGAGCCCATTGGCATTTCCAAAATTCAAAAATAATTTTATGTGCAATCGTCCCTTAATGCTTATACTTTATCATTCAAGGAGACCACAACACAAAATACAAGTTGGTCTCAGATGAAATTAGGATTGAAATCCTATTTGAAATCTTATTTTACCAATTCAACTCCGTCCTTAAATGCGACTCAGTCTAATGCCCGTATTCATAGTCGTTGTCAAGTGCACCTTGTCCAAGTATCACATTAAATCGAGCATTAAATCAAGCTGTAACTCAAGTACGAGTTCTGTTTCCTAGACATAACTTCGGCTTTCCTTGAGGAAATAGGTACTATTTCACGGGAAAAACCAAAACTATGTCCATGAAACAGAAATCGTGCTTGAGTTACAGCTTGATTCAAAGTGATACTTGAACAAGGTGCACTTGACCGGATTTGTACAGGATGTGCGGAAAATTTGAACCCCTTTGGGGGCCCAATTTTTGTGATGATTTGAAGGTTGAAGAACTTATCCGAAACAGTTTTTCACATAAAAATCAAATCTCTCCTCTGGAACTTCCTATATCTCACGGTATGCAGGGTGTGCTTTTTTTCAATTTTCAACAACGATTTTTTTATCGACAGTCGATTGGATATCTTTTAACCGCATTTTCCTTGGAAATGACACTTATATAGCCAGTTTGTCTGTCTGTCTGTCTGTGTGTGTCTGTCTGTGTGTGTCTGTCTGTCTGTGTGTCTGTCTGTCTCTCCGTGTATAAACTAAAAAGTTGTACTTCTCTTTGGGGAATAAAGCTAGAGCCCTGAAACGTCTTCCAGTGGATAGCTTATGTATTCAAGGGTGGCCAAGAGCTGATGTGAACAAATCCATACATAGTTATCATTATTATTATCATCAAAAACCAAAGTTTTTCTCTACAATAATAAGGTGAACTCTTCTTCGAGGAATAAACGTAGATATCTGTAACTTTCCCGACGAATAGAACTTTATGTCTCCAATGATGGCCAATGGCTGGATGGTATAGTTGCTCCGCCATCTGGCCATTGAAATCTCTTACTCGTGGAACGATTTTTATGAAACTGGAAGTTACTCTTGTCTCGTATAAACATTCTTATTTTGAGACTGGACTTAATGACTGTGTTGCTATCTTGGCCTTACCTATCGAACAAATATAGATACACATTTCAGCGACATAAAAGTCGCCAACTTTATAATCAAACTCGTGTTGATTGTTGCTCCAGATAGTACGAATATTTAGGTACTTTATAAAATACACCATGTAGATAACTTGGTTTCTGATATCCCAGGAAATTGATCGTATGAAGCGATATAACCATTTTTCTACTTTTCTTATTGGTTCAAAAAGCAAACTATCTACCTTTTTTTTTGTTTAATGTATAATCACAGAATAGAAATAAGTGCTTCGCACAGAAGCCGCACTCCGGTCGGCTCCTTTGATGTTTTCGGTTTACCGCCAGGGACCTTGAGCACTACTGATTTAAAAGGCCCATCGTCTATGCTCGGCACACTCGTGGTGTTCCGTCGATGTGTGCGATGCCATTGGCGGGTTGGCGCCCGCCCAAGCTATGACAGGTTGTATGTTTGTGTTGTTTGTTGACAAGGATATAACCTCAACTGTACCTGACAGACCTGTGTCTGTGTTTCTCTGCTTTCTTACTCTCCACACCGCATAGCAACAATAGTGCAATAGTGCAATGTGTTATGGAAATCGGAAGAAACGTCGGCCGTCGGGCACCTTTACTGTCAGAATAAAATTTGTATCCACAACCCACATACGCGCAAGCGGTGCCCCATTTTCTCTTCATTGCGGAAGGTGGAGGATTCTCCTCAGCCAAGGCCACATGAACTTATCACCAATTCACCACCACAAAACCGTAGTGAGGAGTCCAACAGGTGAGACACGAACACAGGTACAGTTGAGGTTAGCTTTTTGTCAACAAACAACAGGAAGAGCGACGCATTATATGACATTTAGCAACCGTCATAGCTTCGGCGGGCAGCAATCCGCCAATGACGCGTCGTACACAGCGACGAAGCCTCACGAGTGTGCCGAGTACACACGATGGACCTTTAAACCAGTAGTGCACTTCTATCTCGCTCATATTTTTGATATCCTTTTCAAGTGATGCTTCTGTGCCAGGCACTTATTACTATTCTGTGGTATAATGTTTTATTCACACCTGACAACAAAATGTATTTGCTCAACACAAAATTCTTGCGATTATATAGTTTCACCAATTTTTTGACGGGTTGTAGCTACATGAGGCTACAATGATAATAAATGATAAATAAATGAGACTAAAAAGTATTTATTTTGTTAATCAGAAAAAAACTCGATCATCTGTCGATGGGAAAATCGATACATACCTACTCAATTAAAATTGACACTCAGGCAGACACACCGACAAACAGACAGACAGACAGACAAACTGGCCATATGAGTGCCATTTCCAAGAAAAATGGGCTCAAAAGATATCCAATTCACTGTCGATAAAAAAATCGTTGTTGAAAATTGAAAAAAAGCACACCCTGTATACTGTGAGATATAAAAAATTCCTGAGGAGAGATTTGATTTCTTTGTAAAAAACTCTTTTGGATAAACTTTTCAACCTTGAAATTATCACAAAAAGTAAGCCCCCGAAGAGGTTCGAATTTTCCGCACATCCTGTACAAATCCCTGTATAGCTGGAAAACTGTACATATGTAGAAAGTAACTGTAATTTTGAGTATTCGATCAGAAAGTAAAGATCTACAAGTCTGCCAATTTTCAGCCAAATTCACCGAGACCACTTTTGCCTACTTTTTGTGCAGGGTCCTTTTTGGAGTGGCTCTGAGTAAATTGTCATACATCGCGCGTCAAGAAAAAACGCATTGACGAAAATAAAAATAAAATTGAAAAATGCTTAAAACGTTTTTAGCGCATTTATTCATCATTTTGTGAATTTATATGTATACAGGGTGTCCCAGCTAAAACAATCCAGCGCGATTTACTCGGAAAATATCAGGGAAACAAAAAAAATTCCAATTGGAGGGTAGCCTGATCTTTTAGCTTTATTTTGAGGGGGCGCCGATGCTTGTGGGTGCGAGAAAATGCAATTTGAATCTGGCGAGTCACAAGAATTCAAAAATTCATGACCGACAAAACAAAATACTTCAGATGAAAAATAATCCTCTTTCTCTGGGCTTTCCATTGATGAGTCGCCGTTGTCTGTACCTGGCCCAATAAGCCAGAAATTCTGCCTCAAAGTTCAGCAAACACAATAATCGGAATTCATAACGACGTCACCGATCACACACTTGTTGATTTTCACATCAGCTAGTATTCATTGCTATGGTGAATCCAGGTATGTTAAGTGAAAAAGTCGTAGTAACGGCTGGTGTTGAAATCAACAAGTGTGTGATCGGTGCCGTCACGGATTCCGATTATTGTGTTTGCTGGACTTAGAGGCAGAATCTCTGGCTTATTGGGTCAGGTACAGACATCGGCGACACACCAATGGAAAGCCCAGAAAAGAAGGATTTTTTTTTCATCTGAAGTATTCTGTTTTGTCGGTCATGAATTTTCGAATTCTTGTGACTTGCATTTTCTTGGAAACTAGAGCACCTAAAAGCATCGGCGCCCCCTCAAAAGAAAGCTAAAAGATCAGGCTTTCCTCAATTGTGAATTTTTTGTTGTTGCCTTGATATTTTCTGAGAAAATCGCGCTAAAATTTCGGACTGATGGTTTTCCCAAAAACATTTCATTACTTTTGATGTATTTTCTCTCTGTCGCACACTTGGTACTCAATGTCAGTCCCACGATTCAGTCCCCTTTAGCAGTGGCGGACTAAGGGGGGGGGGCGCCTCGGGGCCTCAATCATCCGATGAGGCCCCCCAATTCCTCTTGCTTGTGAAAAATACTGCAAAAAAAATTGGGATAAAATCCAAAAATTTCGATTTTTTCCCTCAATGGTAACTGTTTTCGCATATTACTTGTGATATTACTTGGGTAAATAACATTGTTTTTCTTGTTTTTTTTTTGCATTCTAAAGTTACCTTAGCAGGCTCCATGACATAACAAAGGTTTGGGGGCCTATACACAGGCAGTAGAGGTGTGTCTGTATCACGGAAAATCCAAGAATTATTTTTACTTGAGGATTCAGGGGCCCCGGCCCCGGATATCTGAGTGCCAGGGGCCTCAAGCCTTTGAAATTTTTTATTTTAATATTTCTTTCCAAAAGAGAGGGGAAAGACAAAACAACAAAATTATCTTGTCTGCGCGCTGCAGATGGTAGAAATTCATAATCATTCTAATATTGTATAATACGAGTAGGTTTTAGCATTGATTCAACAGTCCAAATCCAATTCAACATTCAACATCCAAAGCTGGAACCGAAAACTTCTTTGTAGGTACTGGTGGTCAGGTCAGTGGCATAGCCAAAGGGGGCGAGAGTGGGCGAATGACTCCACTCTCCTACCTCCCAAGCGCCCACCACACTCCATCACACACTAAACCGACACAGAAAAAAATTCTGGCGAAAATTTTCAAGAAGCGCCAAATTTTTCTGGAAAGAAGTTTGATTATCAAGCAATTTTGGTGAAAATGTCAAAAACCGGAATCGCAAAACGCTTGAAATATACCTATTATCATCAATTCATCACCATTATTATTATTATGCCCAAAAAATTTCGCCTGCGGTGCTGCCTCTCGCCGACTTGCACCCTCGTCGTTGTCTTTGCCTTCTCCACACCCTCAAATTTTGACTACGCCACTGTGTGTTTTATAGTCAAGTTACCAAACTCATTTTTTTGTTTCTTAGGCTTTTGCTCAATCACGGCGAGGCAGGGTGGGCCAAAAAGTCTGCCGGCCCTCCTTCATATTCTCAACTTTCACCCCTTAGGGGCCCCATCTCACAATTCCGCCCAGGGCCCCCAATTTCCTTAGTCCGCCACTGCCCTTTAGCCTTAAGTAAGGGCACCCTTACAGAATTTGGCAAAATTCAACTTCGTACCTACCTGTGGTCATTCTATTTGTGCAATAATAACATG
The DNA here is from genome assembly GCA_949128115.1 of Anaspis maculata. Lineage (NCBI taxonomy): Eukaryota > Metazoa > Arthropoda > Insecta > Coleoptera > Scraptiidae > Anaspis > Anaspis maculata. The sequence continues at coordinate 57,352,122 of OX421962.1, read as the reverse complement.
ACTATTACGGACTGTCTTTTGCACACTAATTTTCACAGAAGATAGACCGCTCCACGGTTAAAAATCACCAAAACATCAACAAGACGCGACCGCGACGTCAACATTTTCTCGAATGAATGTCAATGCAATGTTGAGTTTTGTCGGTGACAGAAATTCCAGAAGTAAGGGTTAGATTTCAAGTCGGAGTTCCGCCCGCGCAAGTGTAGCGTAAGTCCGGTCACTATGGCGACATAACACAATCCGACACGATGATTGGATGATTGGTTGATTCGTGAAGAAACTTTTCTGGGTCAAACTATCTATGGGCCAAACACCGCTATAAACGTTGAAATAATGGTGTTGTAGAAAATAATATGATTGTGTATAAAATAGAACTGTTGTAACGAAAATTTGAAATAAAGTGTCAAAACTCCTATGACCGCATGTAAGGTCGAAAAGGAGTAAACAATATTTATCGATGCCGTAAATGAGTGGCGTAAGTTGCGCCGCTAAACTAACTTGAAATTCAGCCCTAAGAACATGGAAAGGACTTGATTTTGTCAAGCTGTAGGCCTGTAGGTAGGTACACTACACAATTTATTGTACAATTGAAATTGTGAAGTGTAATCAATTGTAAGTAATTCAGCTTTTCAGGGAAGAAACTGGAATGCAAAGGTCGGAAAAGAGACCACTTGTGATGTTTGACCGATTCTCACATCACCAGCTACTTTCGAAAGTAGGTAGGTACTATTTTTCAGCACTATGAATGCCGTCGTGTGAGCGTTATTTAAGGACGGAGTTGAATTGGTAAAATAAAGCGTTGCGAAATCAACTCCTGTGGGTTTATTCCTACTCTGTGGCTTATTCCTTGGCAGAATCTCGCCATTTAGGTCTCTTTCGAAAGCTACAAGGATGTTCTTTGGTTTGAGTCCATTGGCATTTCCAAAAACCAAAAATATTTTTTTTGATTTTTGGATTTAATGTTGCTTGGGCTTTTGGAAGTGGCAAGTGGCGATTTTGAGGGGTTTTCCAAAGTTTCACACACAAATATCTCGATCGAAAATGAAGCGTCCAATCAAAATTTAGCAGGAGTAACTTTTTTCTCTAAATTGAACGTAGAATCCAAAAATTAGAACCATTTCCCAAAAAATTCAGAGAGGTAAAAAATAGGGGAAAAGGGAGCAAGGTCATTATTCTTTTCGTCTCTGAATATGTTCGATGAAACGCGTTATTATTGTTCAATAGAGACCGGTTTCAGTAAACTTTGGTTCGAATTTGAATGGAATCGGTTGAACAGTTCAAGAGTTATGCAAAAAATCTGTTTTAAAAACCAACTTTGAAGACCTGTATATCCGTTATTACGTTTGCGAGGATATTTTTACTGAGAAAGTCTTATTCTTATTTTTCAATTTTGTATCACCCTGTGAATTTTTTTGCATTAATTTCGGGACACCTGTATATTGCACAAGCTGAGCTGAACCGAAAGAGTACCTGCCCGATGAGATGCAATATAGTAGGAACGCAAAACCCGCACTACAGTGAAAAATGGCTACTTCGTCGAATCCAACATCGAATAGTGAAAACAGTTGTAGAAAAATCGACTATGTTTTTCAAAAAGTAAAAGTTAAAATGGACCATTTTGCACTCCTTCCTTCCTCTGTCACCCTGTATATCATACAGTATATGTCAGCAAACACGCTATTCAAATAAGTCAAAAGAACGAAAACTCTCGAATCAACAACACCATCATTTTTCAAATAGGTTAATTTTTCGTCTTCGTATCCCCATCTGAATCTGAGCGGACTTTTAGGGTGGACCATTTAAATCCTTGATGTGTTTATATTAGGGTTGCGCGATGTCAATTGACCGGTCAAATAAGCCGTCAATTGACCGGTCATTTGACCGTGTCAAATACTCTGGTCAATTGACCGGTCAAATACGAGCCCCCGGGCCTCGTGGGGTACTTGCCAATAAAATATAGATTTGACTGAAAATACTTTAAATCATCAACAAGAGTGATAAAGAGTATTTGCTGAAAATTTTTAGAAAATATATCCATTGGTTGAAAAGATTTTTTTTTCAATTTTTTTTTTAAAAGGTTGGTAACAGAGTGGAAACTTCAGTGGAGTTTTCATTTTTGAACTTTTCAAATATTGTCATGCCACTCTAACAGTTTTTTGAGTTTTCAATCCAACAGTGCTATTTGTTTAGTTTTTAGTATATTTGTGACGTCACAAATATATTTTTAAAACACGCATTACGGCCGCAATTTTGGGAATATAGGAAAAAGAAAAAATACGGGTACATTATTTTTGACCAAACTATCGATTAGGCTAATAAAGAAATTTGGGCAAGTACCCCATTTAAATTTGATAAAGTCTAAAAATAGACCCAAATATTAGGTTTTTTTTTTTGGAACATGTTTTATCATATACCATATATTTGTATGAGTACCTGAACTGAGTTAGTTGAGGTGTTCGCGTACTTACCTATAATTATCAAAAATTAAAATTGAAATTAATTTTCATTAAAATTAATTTGTTTTGAAATGGAATAAAAAATCGAGTAAAATATAGTACCGTATGATCAAAAACTTTCCTCCTCTAGGCAGGTTGTGATCTGGTCATTGGCAGGCAAACAAGACTGATTTTGGCCAGGTCACAGCCTGACCAGAGGAGGAAAGTTTTTGATCATGCGGTACTTACTGGTTACGTTTTTAGCGTATTTTTTTAACATTTGACCGATTTGACCGTCATTTGACCGGTCAATTGACCAAATCTCATTTGACCGGTCAAAATGCAACCCTAGTTTATATTACATGAAATGTGCTATACATATTTGGTTTAGGTGTGTGCTACTTGCCAGTGCCAATGCCAGTGCCGTCCCAAGAGTTTGAAGTTTGCAAACATCCGCACTAACTGGCAATGCAATGGTTTAGCACGCGTAGTCGTAGTACACATCACTTTTTGCACCTATCTGAATGATTGTCTTCTATTTACTTACATGGTTTTAACTATACATATGCAACAGCAGTAACAGCACCTTACGACAACACTGCAGAATCCCTTTTTTTATGTGAGTGAAGCTCTAAGCAGTAATTGGGGGAAGTAAGCTGGCATAAAGTACAACGCAATGTACTGCTGTACTGCAATGTTCAGCTGAACCCCTCCGTTACAGCCCGGATCATTTTTTTCAAATGACACCTCATTTTATTTTAATTACATCCTGTATGGGGAGCATGCATGACCTTTAGCTATCAAGGCGTAGGGCATACAGAGCCCATAAAGGTGAAAATAAGAACCACTTGTGGACTGGCAGAGTGGAGGGAATGCTTAGGGTGTTCGCATCACGCCGGCGTACGCATGGTGTATGTAGGGAATATACCAACGAAAGATTCACTTCACGCTCGTGCTCTACGCCTGCTCTACGCGGCGCTACTTGCTACTTGTCTCGCACACAGCCCATACAGCTCTAGAACATTTCAAAAAAATCCACGATTTTTTGAGTGAGTAACTTTTCTCATTGGGTATAAAAAATTCATGACCCTACCCTAACTCAAATGTTTCTTGACCAATCGAAACGCTGTTAGAAGATCTTGGTATTTTACACTTAATGCTTGTTAACGCTATGAAATTTGAAATCTGTAACTTGAAAATCGCAGGCATAATCTCAACTGAACTTTTTCGCGCGGACACCCCCGGTTTCGAATAGTGGTTCAAAATTCGAGCAAAATTGAGGTGGATCTGCACTCTGTACAGTAGTTATTTATAAATAATTATAATACATATAGCCAAAAGCCATTGAGCCCATAATTAACGTAAATAAAACGTACTGTGGCTTAGGTGAGAGGTGAAGCCTTGTGGTAGCCCTAGATTGAGCATCAAATGCTGCAGCTTTTTTAGCTGCAGAGTTCTGATTGGAACTGACGCCTGGAATTGCTGCCAATGACCATGCCAATGACCAACATGTGACCAATGAGAGCTCAGCAGCTAAAAAAGCTGCAGCATTTGATGCTCAATGTAGGGCCAGTGTTAGGCAGCGATACAGTATGAGATAAAAAATTATTCTCTCAAAGGTAAGTAGTTTTGGGCGCCGCCCATTCATTCGTCAGATTTTCGTGTGGTAAAAGGAAATTAACAAGTTGTAGATATTATTCCAGAAAGTTACCTATTTTAATTGAAATATCTAAATATATACATATTATAAACCGCAAGCATATAAACAAATCACGCTATTTCCTTTACATGTTAAAAATAAAAATTGTTATTGTAGGATACAATTAAACTGCTCAACAATTGAAGTGGTCCACTCGAAAATTTTGCCCGATTTCAAATACAAATATCTCGGAAAAAAATTGACCGATTTCAAAAAGTGCAGTGTTTTTGGATAGTTTATTCGTTTCACTATAAGGTGCAATAATAGGCCAAACAATTGAATACATGATGCATGATACACAGGGTGACAACGAAAGGAGTGTTAAAATGTTGCATTTTAAAGCACTTCCCAGTTTTTCCAAAAAAATCGCCGAGTCTTTCTGATTACATTTTTAAGTAGTGCACATCCATGGCTCGGAACGGTTTTTGAAATTCACGCTTATCTTCTTTGGTTACAGGGTGATGTAAAATGAAACAACTTTTTGTTTTTATAGTGATAACGTTTTTGTTTGTTAGCCGATTTTCACAATTTGGAGCTTATGTTGAAGCGAAGACCTCAGTTAAGAGGAATCAAATCACAGAATTGAATTAACACACATTTCAAAAAAAAAAAGATTGGGTCAAATGTGACCTAAGCATGAAATGAGGCCGAGATCCGATTTGGGGGGATTTTTTAACAAGAATCAACTTGTCGTTGAAGGAACCACTCATTGCGAGCATTTTGAGATCAGTCTCGCTTATATAAGGCAACAATCAACGACGGAAAACCCAAATTGGGACTGCATGTTTTCACAGGATAACTGATGCCTTTGCTCACCTGAAAACACACGTACTTATTGTTACTTTTGGCTGTTTCTGTCGACCCTCTGTTGACTGTCCAAATCGCGAAGGAAACTCGATCAGTGATTCTCGTAACATAGGTTACGTGTATTTTCAGGTGAGCAAGAGCATCGGTTCTCCTGTGAAAACTGCAGTCTTAATTTGGGTTTTCCGTCGTTAATTGTTGCCCCAAATAAGCGAGACTGATCTCAAAATGTTCGTAATGAGTGATTTCTTCAACGACAAGTTAATTCTTCCTGAAAAATTCCTTCAAATCGGATTTCGGCCTTATTTCATGCTTAGGTCACATTTGATGCAACCCCCGTTTTTTAAATGATGTGTTAATTCGATTATGTTAATCGATTCCTCTTACCTGAGGTCTTCGCTTCAACATAAGATCCAAATTTTGGAAATCGGTCAACAAATAAAAAAGTTACCACTACAAAAACAAAAAATTGTTTTTTTCACATCACCCTGTAACCAAAGAAGATAGGCGGAAATTTCAAAAACCGTTTCGAGCCATGGATGTGCTCTTCTAAAAAATGTACTCGGAAAGATTCAGCGATTTTTTTTGCAAAAGTGGGACGTGCTTTAAAATGAAACATTTTAACACTGTTTTTGTTGTCGCCCTGTACATTATGCATTATGTAATCAATTGTTTGGTCTATCAGGGCACCTTATAGTGAAAAGAATAAGCTATCGAAAAACACTGCACTTTTGAGAATCGGTCGATTTGTTTCCAAATCGGGCGAAATTTTCGAGTGGACCACTTCAATTGTTGAGCAGTTTATATCGATTCGATACTCGAATGAAGTACTTATACATTAGGTATGTACAACAGTTGATGATAATTTAAAATTCGAACAAAAAAAAGAAAGACCAAAGGCCAACAGACTTGATTAAGTATAATAAAAAATATGCTTATAGGTAATTAGAATTTTATGACAAAATAATGAAGGCGAAGACTTTTTGACTCGAAATTTATCGGATGCACGATAATAAATAAAAATAAGAATATGTACTCTTTATGTATAATAATTTCTGGATCCAGAAATCACTTTTCAAATTACTTATGATGCAACGAAGTGGTAATCTTGCCATTCGACAAAACCCTGAACGTGGGTTTGGGCACATGGCAGTCGTAAGGCTCGCAGAAAAACGGACAGTGGGTCTTCGTATGGGCTACATCACCAGTGGCACCGCATAATTCGCAAATGTGGTTCCGTAAAATTGGACATAAAACCACTCCATCGCTGCCTTTGACCATGTGAGAAGTGTAGACTTCGTTGGGTTCACCATTCTTGAAACACAGGCTGCAGTATTTTCTCTCGTTTAGGCGATGAAGCTGATCCTTTGTAGCTTTTGATAAGCGAATGTACTTGGGGATTTTCGATATGTTCACATTTTTCACATTGACGATGTCGATCTCAATGTAGACGTCGGAAAATCTCGATGCAATTTTGTAAGACACTAAGCATAATAAAAAAGAATTAGAAAAAAAACTGTTCGCTGCTTTTAGGCTAAATTCTACGAAAGCGTAGAAGGGATAAGAAGAAAGAAATTGATTTGAAATTTCAACATATAAGGTGAAATTTCAACTTGCTAAAAAGTATACGAAAGGAAAAATCAAGTTGAAATCTAAACATATACCTATACCTAAGTTAAAATTCCAACTTACGAAAAAGAAAAATTAAGTTGAAATTGCAACAAGGTGAAATCTCTTTTTTTTTATTCGTTTATTTAACGTCGGCTTATTTCCGCAACGCCGACGCCGGTGAATGCCACGCCGGTGACAGTGTCTTCGTATTCTAGTTACCAACGTTGAGGTAGGGTTAGGTATAAAAATGAGCCTTTATTTAACCATTTTGACATGCTCATGTATCTAGAGGTCAAAATACTGATTTTATGTTACAACTAATTTGTGTCTTATTGTGCTCAAACCACGGATGCTCAAACTAATGGCTAAGTCGATCTCAGCACTCCCAAGAGCTCTATCCTCAAACTATGCGGAGGAAGCACAATAGGATGGCGTCCTGATACTAGAGGTACTAGAGGATCACCGGCCAAGCAGTCCCAAAAGTGGGAATAGGTTGAATTAAATTAAAGTATAATGGGTTGTCTAACTAGAAACGAGCTTGGGAAAGGGTTCTCGTAAGTTGAAATTTCACCTTCTATGTTGAAATTTCAACTTAATTTATTTCTATTCATCAAGTCCCTTCTGCGCTTTCGTAAAAATCGGTTATTTTTCCACATCTGAGAGAAATTAGTTTTTTCCGAGTCAATTTCGTACGTTTGAATAGAACAGTAGTATAGGAACAATAGCAAAAAATTCGCCGAAACCTTGAAAAAATTAGGGACGTTCTGAAAATTTGATATTCTTTGTTGCCAGAAACCACACTTCAGAGGGCGGCTTTAGTTTAAGTTATTGGAGGAGGGGGGAGGGGACAAAGTGCAATTGACCATATTATTTATTCAGAGCGCAGTCGCAGATCGGGGAGAGAGACTACCACATGTGCTGGGTTGAAACTCCCATAAGAATATGCATGTTGAATGACTTTGTAAAATGATCAATTCAAGGTGCAAATTGACAATTTCAACGAATGTATAACATAGCAAGTGTGTAAAAAGAAACACCTGATCTACTTTTCACCATAATGAAATGGAAAATCTTGCTGTGAAGTTTATGCGAAGCAATTTAGAATGGGGTTTTTGAATCCAAAACAATTTCAAATTACCCGCCATATTTTATTGCACAACTTCCGCTAACGAGAATTTTGACAGCGCTTGAAAGCGAACCGAGCGTCAGCCGTCACGTAAAAGTATGATTAAAAATGTTAAAACGTCCCAAGAATCAAGAAAACACCTTGAAATCGTAAATTCTGACAGCGACAGCAAAGTTCCGTTTTCTATGCATGCTGTGGCGCGCGAGATCTTCTACTGCAGTGCGCATGGTCACAGGCACATATCTAACTTACAAATGACTAGTGGAAGGGGAAAGTGGGAATAATTAATATGGTCTATTGAAAATGTAGGGGATTCAACCCGTCATTTCGTTGGATTCAAAATATTATCCATTCCAAGTTTTAAAAAAGTCGTATTTGATATTCTTAATTCAAGTCAAAATGATGTTTGCAATGCTCGATTGCCGTTTCAAGTGAATTGTCAGGGTGCAAAAAAATCGTGATTCAAATAAAAAAATCAAAAAATCGATTTTTTTCATTTAAATCGGATTTTTTTGATTTAAATCAGATTTTTTTGATTTAAATCAGATTTTTTTTATTTTAATTAGATTTTTTTGATTTGGATTAGATTTTTCCGGTTTCACTCGAATTGTTTGCCTAGTTTAAAAAATCTGTGGCAATCAAGGCTAAAATATAGTACAAAAAAAATAGATACTCTTCCGGTGTCCAGATCCATTGCTTTTTTTAGACATATTTGAAGTTCTTGTTTTTTTCCAGAAAAGCTGGAACTCTGGCCACTCACTCAGCGTATTCAGAGATTTGGGATGGGGGGGGCATGGTAATTTTTTCTTTAAATAGCTCAAGATACGTGAGAAGAAAGGGTTTGCGCATGAGCGGGGGGGGGGGGGGGGGGTACAGAAGGCAGACAAAATGCCTCCATCCATCAATAAACAGCAAAGATTTGGACCAATAGTAATTATTGTGTAGAAGGGTAGAACGTATTATACCAACATTTATTATATACATATTACGTGCTCAATATACCTACAACAAAATTAGGTAATACATTTTTAAATTTACAACATTATCGGAGCACGCCTGCTCTTTTGCCGGTATACGTTCTTCTTATTATTATCATTACAGATCGATGGGGGGGGGGCATGCCCCCCATGCCACCCCCATAAATACGCCACTGCACTGAACTCAGTATGGTTCTAATCGTAAACCATACTGTATTGAACAATATGCAATAATTCACAATAGGTACTTGTCAAAAAAACAGGTGTCGTCACGTCTTAGGGTGGTTCGTCGTTCGTCGGGGGGTGGGGTAGGCTGGTTGTGGTGGTATACGAGATTTTATATTTGCTCAGCGCTCAAAGAAAAATGTCGGGACGAAAAGGAGATGGAATTTAGCCGTATTTCGTAAAGAAAACTGTACCGGTAAATCAAATACGATAAAATTATAAATCAAATGAATAAAATAAAAAAATCCGTTGATTTAAATCACGATTTAAATCATGATTTAAATCAACTTGATTTAAATCTTCGCACCCTGTGAATTGTTAGGTCAGATTTTGACAGTGACACATTATTTCCATTCTGTTTTGTCTTGAAAACGCCGTTAGGCACGTTACTTTAATAGTGAGAAGTGTTAAAAGATGCAACACGGAAATACAGTTTTGAAAATGACCAAGGAAGACCCGTTTCTAGCGCTGGAGTGTGATTTCGTCGCAAGTGATCTCGTGACCTGAGCTCGTCGACGCTCGGTAAGAATTAGGTACCTACGTTAATCAACTCTCTGTTTCAGGATCATGATTTGTGATCCTGGTCGAAAGAAAGCGGTTCAGGTCAGCGAGCGAACCGGCGATCTGCCCGCGACGCAGTCCCCAGAATGACAAATTTAACAACACAATAACGTAGTTCAGGTGAAGGTTTTATGTCACAGGAACACAAATGAATGGATTATACATCGTACCTAAGGTGCGTTCAGTCAGCTTATTTAGCCGCAAGTTTTAGTTTTAGTCGTAAGCGCAGCGATGCTCATTGGCTGTCATGAACCAGCCTCCTCAGATCAGCCAATAAGCGATGCTGCGCTTACGACTAAAATTAAAACTTGCGGCTAAATAAGCTGACTGAACGCACCTCTAATTCGACGCACCGTATCCTACTGATACCATTTTGTTTTGGCACAAAAGTTGATCATTATTGAAGAGGGGTCGTGGGCAGGAGTTCGGCTAGATGTACTTTTTCACATTTCTTGTCCTCCTGTCCATAAAAACCGATTACGACCAGTTTTGTATGGTTTCCGACTGAATTCAATCTCCTAAATTCAAATTCAGTGTTATAAATTAGGATGAAGACAAGCCTGAACAGTGAACAAAATATCTTTGAAAATATCTCACTAGCTATTAGTATTTTCCATGAAAATCACCCACCTGAATGAATTATTTCCTATGAAGCAGAAGTATGTTTTACTACTATAGAAAAAATAATTAATTCAGTTCTAAAAGTTCGAGGATGAGTTTAGAATAGGCCGTTTCATTTGGGATTCTTCCGAGTGCGTATGTGCGGCGTGAATTTCATGATTTCGTACACCGATATTGAAAATTAGCCCTAGCTTTTTTTTAGAGCGCTCAGAATTCCACAAATAATTTAGTTGAATGTTAGATACCATTATGGTATCGAAAGAAAGAAGGAAGTGTTTTATTGGAATAAAGTTGAATGATATTTGTGGAATGATCGTACGAGACAAGCGTAACTCTCAAGTTTCATGAAAATCCTTCCACTTATAAGAGATTTCAATATGGCGGCCAAGATGGTGGGGCAATCATGAAATTTGGCTTGAAAATAAGAATGATCGTACTAGACAAGGGTAAGTTTCAAGTTTCATGACAATCGTTCCACTAATAAGAAATTTCAATATGGCAGCCAAGATGGCGGCCGAATTATGAAAGCCATCCTGCCTATTTGGTCCTTGAGGACCTAAGCTATCCACCGGATAAAGTTCAATCTTCAAGGGCTGTAGCTTTATTTCCCGAGGAGAAGTTCAACTTCATCGAAGTGCACAGGAGATCTCTGTTTTTTGAGAATAATGATAACGATGTATGGATAACAAAAATAGTGCCCATTGGCCACCCTTGGGGACATCAGCTATTGATCGGAAAAAAGTTCCAAGACTCTTGTTTCAATTCTCGAGAAGGAGTACAGCGTCTTAATTTCTGCACGGACTCGGACAGACAGACAGACAGACAGACAAGTAAGTAAGTAAGTAAGTAAGTTTATTTTCTTCAATAAGATTCCAAAATAAAAACATTGCTACAAAAATTAAATAGGCACCTGATCTCCTATTTGGAGATCGTATTGTGCTGTACGATGATAAATTTAAGTAATTTCCCCCACTATCGCCATTACCAATTTACATGGTCAAAGAGAGAAAGATTGAAGAGAAAACAAAATGAAAAGGAAATTTGGCACACGGACGAGCGGAACGAGACATGTGCAGCATACTTATCACAATCATACAATCAGTCATAGCCCCGGGACCTGAAGCGGGATCAGACGTCAAAAATAAGTGCTTGCTTTAGTTGTTCTAAGTTGTCATTGTCATGAATGTACTTTTGTAATTCGCGGGTGAACAGTCTTTTGTTGCGGATCTCTCTTATTTCAATCGGAATACCGTTGTAGAGTCTTGGCCCTACGCATGTTATAAAACTCTGAGTGATCGTCCTGGTTGCTCGCGGAACCACGTACATCCCTCTCACCCTCGCTCTCACCCTGGCTCTGGTATGGTGCTCATGTTTTATGTGGTTTCTTAAGTCCGCCTTTTTATGTACTAGTTTTATGGCATTCAATATGTACAGTCCCCTGAGGTCCAACACTCTGCTTTCTCTGAATAAAAGCTCAGTCGCATATAATTTTGATTTTCGAAGAATCACTTTAAGCAACCATTTTTGGGTAATTTCAAGTTTTCTCAGATGACTATCACCAGCTGCACCCCAAATGGCAATTCCATACTGTATGACAGACTCTGCCAAGGATTTATACGTAAGTCGTAGGATTTTTGCAGGGAATATTTCTCTTATATTATAGAACGCATGTATTAATTTTCTAACTTTCCCATTTACCATATTTATATGTCGTTCCCATTTCATGTTATAGCTAATTATAATTCCAAGATATTTAATTTCCTCTGTATATTGTATGAAGTTATCACAGTTACAGTTATTGCAAGTATCACAGTCACTATCACAGTTTGAAGCATTATCATGTCTATAATCACTGACAGTGCAAATATCACAGTCTGCGGAGTGCATTCTAATCCTGTCAAAAGTTGGCAGATAGTTTGCATGAGTGGAAAATGGAATAAATTTAGTCTTTACTTCGTTAAGAGTCAATATATTACTTTCCAACCATCCCTTCACAATACCCAGTCCCCTCTCGCTTCTTATTTTGGTTGTTAGCCAATCATCAGAGTGAAAAATTAAAACCGTGTCATCGGCATACGATATTATATCGCCCCCGATATCAAGACAAAACATATCATTAATGTACAAAATAAATAGAATAGGCCCCAAGACTGTTCCCTGTGGAACACCGTATTTTATCTGATGAGCTTGACTAATTTTATTCCCGATCTTAACGTAAGAGTCTCGATGAGATAGATAATTAACGAATAACCGAAGCACAACTCCCCTAATTCCATATTTTTCCATTTTTTCAATTAAAATGTCCTGCGATACACTATCAAAAGCTTTAGACAGGTCTAAGAATATGGCGAGTGCTTTCTTGCTTTGCTCAATATAGGAATGGATTTTTTGTGTGAAACATAGTAGTGAATCTTCTGTGGAGGTGTTTTTCCTGAAACCATATTGTTGCGGAGAAATTATGTTATGTCTTTCGAGATGAGATATTAGCCTTGAAGCCATACACTTTTCAAATATCTTCGCGAAATTATTGATCACAGAGATGGGTCTATAGTTTGTAACTGAGTATCTATCTCCTGATTTAAATATCGGTGTTACTTTTGCCTGTTTTAACAGTTTAGGAAACATCCCTTTTTCGAAAGCCAGATTAACTATATAGGTAAGCGGGGCAGCTATGCTGTATTTGATGGACTTGATCAATGCGCCGGTAAGCCCGTCTATCCCAGGTGCTGAATTCTTCAAAGAAGATATTTGGTTAGTTACTTCGTTTTCCGTAGCAGGTTCTAAAAAAATTGAATCACGCCCAGTTGCTCACTTCGAGTTTAAACTCGCGTTTAGGTAAACTTGGTTTAGGACTTAAACTTGGTTTATTTTTTTGAGCGTTTCTCAGTCCCTCTTGAACTGTAGTTTTGTAAAACTCAGTTTAATTCTTGTTGGTAATACTTATTTGGTGGAAACCACTGAAAACAGCTAACTTCAACAGCTGCCACTGTGAGTGTTGTTGGCAGACCGTTGTCAATCTTCTGTTGTTAGGTGTCATTTTGAAATCAAACGAAGTCAGAAGGTACGTAAACTGCTGTTACATAATACGTAGTAGGTTTTGTTACCGAAATAATAACTTTTTAGGCACAGCCTGAGCTTTGGAAATCAACTAGAATTGAATAGTCCGGATCTAGGAAGAATAAAAAAAGATGCAAACTTTTCACAGAAAAAGCAACAACTTTCAATATCTCATGTGAAGAACCGCATCACTTCAACGTGGGCAATGCATGGAGCTCTCTATAGCCTATATTTGATCTAACCAGATCATATCCCAACAATGTCTCTCCCAGCATCTGCGTGGACAGTGCTAAGCTCCAGATCAAGAGTTTCAAATCCACAACTAGGCTAAACTTTTGGTCCGGTCTAGTTTTCCGGAAATGGCAAATGACCTTCAAGAGTGCGTGGTTTCTGCTTTGACTATTGGTTCTCACCTACCCCAATGAGTTCCTTCAAGGCGGCTCTTCAACCGACATGAAATAATCACACCCCAGTTTTTCACACAATGTAATATTCTTTATTGGTATCTTATAATCATAAATGTATCTACATATATGTGTAAATTGGTGCTTACAAGACAATAAAAATAAGCTTTTGGTACCGATCTTTCTTCTGATAAACTGCAATTCTTCTCATTGCAATACCTAACAGAGACTCAAAATCATCTGATCCCGGGCGAGGTATGAGAATAAAGAAGAAGTGGGTAGTTCCTTATGCCAGCAGCAAAATGCAAGACAACAATAACAGGTGGAGGTCTTGACCAGGTCTTGACCAAGCGCCCAAACGGAAAATAAACGAAGAATTGTTGGGGTTATTCGGAAACGCAGAATATCAACCAGTGGAGAACGATCACTTTGCAGGAAATCGATCGTGATTGTCGGGATCCCGAACTAAGCGATAATTTGCTGTCACAGGAATCCGGGGGCCAAGCAAAGCAATGGAGGCACGAAACACTTTTTAATACCCTCAGTTTTGGACACGTCGTGATACTTCAACTTTGACGTACCTATGGATCAGATGCTTAAACTAGGTTTAAACGAGGGGTGCTCCACCGTTCAACGTAAACTCGGTTTAAACCAAGTTTATCTGTTAAACTTGCCCTGAGCAACGCAAAATATTCGCTAAACTTGGTTTAACGTTAAGCGAAGTTTAAACTTGAACTGAGCAACTGGCCGTCAGTGATACTATGACCTTTGACAACTTTTGAATTTCGTGCAGCCCCTTTACTATTAAATTTACTAGCCATTTTTCCCCCCACAGTAGAGAAGAAATTGATGAAAGTGTTGGCTACGGCCTCCGGATCGGTTTCTATATTTTCATCTTCACCATATACTTTTATATCGCCATTTGATTTAGTTTCATCCGATATATTGCTTTTTATTAACTGCCAAACTTTTTTGGAGTTATTTCCCGCTGCCATAAGTTTATCCCTGTAGTGATTTTGTTTAGATTTTTTTATTAGTTTAGACAGTAAATTCCTATATGTTTTATATTCGTTCCAGATAGCTGTGTCACCCCTTTCCCTAATGCATCTTTTCTTCATTGCATCCCGCCGGAAATTACAAACCGGCCACATAAGCGTCATTCTGTTACTTATATAAAAAAATGTTCTCCGACTGATTTCGACCTCCTGAACACGAATATCGGGTTCACCTTTGAATTGGAACATTTCTTTTTTATCGAAAAACCGAAAAAATGGTAGCCTGTCACATGATTTTTAGTGATACCTACCTACTTTTTTTTGTTATTGAGCGAACATGTTTCGTAATTTGAGTGCCATTATCCTTCAGGTACCTAGTATTGGCTATTTCAAAATGTTCAATTACTATTTCGGCACGTCTGATTTTAAATTTGTAGGGTCGTGTAATATGCGCCGAGCCGTGGCTTTGCGGTCGTTTTCAAAAATTGATAACAATTGACCCGACGGTCGGATCGAAGTGGGGTTTTTGTTAAAGAAAGTTCAAATTGTTCTCTAAATATAATGCCGTACATGCAGTGATGTATTTCATTAAGAAATTGTAGTTGCCTGCATATCGCAACTTTCTACATCTTACCGCGAACGCCAGCACTTGATCGGCGAAGCCGCCCTACACCAAAATGTTATTTTTGTAATTGTTCATGATTATTTCGGCAAAATTTTTCTTGATTCGCGTACCAAGACCATGAGCTACCCATTCGAGTTGAAATATTTTCTGTATTGAATTTAGTTTTGTTCGGAGGATATCAAGCACCAGCAAGCAACGAATAAATCATTTGCGGCCGAGCCGTAGTTTCGGAGTCATTTTCAAAAATTAATAACTATTAGCCTGCACCTCGCAAGATTTTTCTTGGTTCGGGATACAAGGTCATGAGCTACCCAATGGAGTGAAAATTTTTCGCAAAAACCTTTTCGTCTAGGACTAGATGCTGTGACGGACGGACGGACGGACGGACAAAGCGAGGACAAAAGCGCCTTCCCGTTTGGAGAAGTGCGCTAAAAAAACAGCCGAGAGTGCCGGCTTCCGAGACACCGAAACACTCCTAGTCGTGAAGAACGTTAAATGCGCAGTGCAGTGAGTCACTGACAGTGATGACAGAGAAAGCCAGGAACCTGGAACCAGTAGCTAGTCAGGGGCTAGACAGAGGATGCAGCGTTGCCATTCAAATTGACAACTATACCAATTTTTTTTAACCCTGCAGAACTGGCGCCTTTTGACCGAACACAAACGATGGCGCCAAGTCTGTGAGACCCGAAACTTGAAAAATTAATTGTAGTTCAAATAATCACAAAATTCTCAAACTACCTTCACTAATGGCTTTCTCTGTTATTTTTGCGACCTATGGTGTACCTATTTGATAAAAATGGATCCAATTTGTACGTACCCAGTATGTTAAATGTAAAATGATCTCATTTCTCAGCGTCGATCGCTTCTAAAATTTCAATTTTTTCAAAAAAAAATAACTTGGTCCGGTAATTACATATCAGAAGTTATACCTACATCAGTAAAATCACGGCACGTATCAGTTAGAGGAACTGCTTCAAAAGTTTCCCTCGTTTTCAGACGTATCCTCAGGACTGAAATTCTAAAAGTAATGAAGAAATGTGTAGGTACCTGCTCTTCTTATTCATACGACATTCATATAAATAACTGAACGAAGACAATATTTTCACAGCAAATTTGATTGTAAAATTGGTTTTACCTTACTTCATTTTGAAAGAAAGACGAAAATAAGTCATAAATGTAACCGCTCAAAATAGAAAAAAAGTTACATGAACGGTGGCTTCAACAGAAGCATGCGACTGAAAGGTACGACAGGGTACAAGGTACGATAACTTCATCTTTTTTCCCATAGTCAAATGACATGGAAAAAAAAAGCGCCAGGTCTGTGTGAGACTTGGCGCCAGTACTCCAGGGTTAATTTGGCGCCCTGATGCATGCGCACCTTCCAAAACGAAATATATTGTTGAATATCCAATATACTGCAACATAGGTACCTGAAATCGTCAAAAATCGCACTGGAGGATTTTGAGTTGTTTGAGAAAGGCCGTTCGTGACGTCCGTTCTCGTGCGGCCAAGACCCGAATCTAATATGGCCGACACCAGGACAACAAACAAGTTCAAGTAGGTAGTCAAAATGAATAGTTCTGTGCGATTTCTTAGATGGATTTTCCATATCTAATTGGGAAAGAAGACCGAACTAGGTAAAGTAAACCAAAGTTTAGAGGTAGGGATTTCAAATTAAACTCTAAGTGATCAGTGATCACACCTCGCACTGACTGTATCTAGAGCCTAGGCACCTTGTCAAGAACGAGCTTGTGCTGTATGTGTATGGCCTGGTATGGCTTGTGCGCTGATGCCGTCCCGTCACTCCGTCATCTGATATCACTTGTTGCATGCTTGCATACTTGATGCTCATGTCTCGTTTTCGTTTCAGTGACAATTTTGGTATATTTCGTGATCCAATTAGTTGATTGTGGTGCAATAGTGCCAGAAGTGCAGAACCTTTTTCTCATCTTTTCATCGGTGAGTACCCATCACATGCGTAAGTATTAATTACAGTCTTCACTGCGTGCGGGTTCTACGTTCTACCTTCACCTTCTACCAAAAAGTTAACACCCTTGCTCCCTCTGGTTAAAAGTGTTAAGGACAGAGTTATATTGGTGAAATACGGCGTTGCGGAATCAATCAGTGTGGGTTTATTCCTTGACAAAAATTCACCATTCAGGTCTTTTTGGAAAACTACAAGGATGTACTTTGAAGTTTGAGCCTATAGACATTTTCGAAATACAAAAATTATTTTTTCAAAACTTGAATTTTTTTTGAATTTTGAAAGTATCTATAGGCTCAGACCAAAGTACATCCTTGTAGCTTCCCAAAAAGACCTGAATGATAGATTTCTGTCAAGAAATAAACTCAGACGGATTGATTCCATTCCAAAACGCCTCATTTTATCAATTTGACTCTGTCCTTAACGCTAACACATTGTTGAATGGATTTTGTTCTGCCCAAATTCTCCTTTAATACCTACATAATATAATGTACAGGGTTGTTTCAGTGGAATCGGAAACGAGCCCCCCTGAATACATTTTTGTCTAGTGAAATTAAGAAAATTTTCCGAGACCCGTCGATTTTTGTTTCGAGGGGGACATCTAATACAGTGTACAGTGGCAAATTTCTATCTTCAACCCCCTCACCTCCACCCACCCCAACTTCGAAATTTCATAATTTCAAAAGACATCATCTACCTTGCGATACATCAAATTGAAGAGAATTCTGAGACCTCTTCCTGAAAAAAATATGTCTCAATTTTTAACCCCACCGCCCTTCTTCCTAAAATTCTCTGAATGTCCAATTTTATATTCTTGACCTCTCAATTATTCTCATCAGTGATGTCAACGTCATTCTGCACAGCATCGAGGAAGACAATTTTCTGTGGAAAAGTGCCACTCAAATTCAGCCCTTCGCTCCCCCCACCTCAACTCCAAAATCTAAAATGACACCACCCAATTTTGTGACATCAAATTAATAGAGGATTGAATTCTCTTTCCAAAAAAATATTTTAAAAGTTTTTTAAAACCCCCTTTTCCCCCTAAAATACTCCGTATGTCCATTTTAAGGAGGGAGTGGTTAAAAATTTAAAAGAAATCTGTTTTCAGAGAGAGAATTAAGTTCCCTTTAATCCGATGTATCACAAGGTAGGTAGTGTCTTGGTAAATTTTGAAGTTGCGGTCGGGAAGGGGAAAGGGGTGAATTTGGGTGGCACTTACTTTTTTCACCAAAAATTCTCTTCGATGCTATTTGGGATGAAACTGACTAAATTGAAGAGAGTTCAGGGGTCGCGAATTTCAAATTGGACACTCAAGAGAATTTTAGGAAAAAAAGGGGTGGGGTTAAAAAAATTTAAAATGATTTTTCAAGAAAGAGAATTAAATTCTCATTAATTTGATGTATCGCAAGGTGGGTGATGTCATTTGAAGTTTCGAAGTTGGGGTGGGTGGAGGTGAGGGGGTTGAAGATAGAAATTTGCCAATGTATACTTTAGATGTCCCCCTCGAAACAAAAATCGACGGGTCTCGGGAAATTTTCTAAATCTGACCAGGCAAAAATTTATTCGGGTGGCTCATTTCCATTGAAACACCCTGTATATAGGTACATAATTTCTCAATGTCTTGCAGAACAAAATGCAGACAAATGGCAAAATGAGAGAAAAACCAGGTCATATTTTAATAACTAACTTGCTCAAACTTGTTTCTATTGAGATTTCAACAGTGAGTTTTAACTCATTAGGTGGAATTTAGCCGGCGGAAACAATATCAAGTTTGTTGTTTTTAGTCTCACACGAACAGGAAAAGTGGAAGATCCGCCTAGCCGAACTCTCCCCCCCCCCACGAGCCCCCGTTAACACTTTCGCTGCGCCCGCAGCAAGAGAATCCGATTTTTTTTCGTGTCATTCTTTAGCGCATTTTCCATCTTGATGAAAATCGCTATTTCAGCCGCTTTGTCCGTCCGTCCGTTCCTCGAACTCCTCGCAAACTAGACGCCCTAGCTTTCTGATTTTTCCGCTGTTACATATAGCTGCCACTCCCAAAGCTAGGCTAGGCTATATTGAATAATATAGCAAAATAAAATATTATACAAGTGAAGAGACATTTTTAACTTTCTACAATAATATATTGAATGTCTATATTGCGCCGCCAACATAAAAAAAACTGCCCCGGATCAACTCGAAATAACATGATATTATAATTTCTCCCAGACCTAATGCTCTGGTGTTCTCATTGTACGGATAATATATAGTTGCCACTTATAAACGTAAGCCCAGAAATATTCCATCTTCAAAATGCACCGCCGACATGAAAAAATTGTTGAAAACCGCGCCCATCACTTTAAAATGACAAACATAAACCCGAAGACATAGCGATCTAATTCTTTCGCTATATGAATAGCTGACTGAAAATGGGAAAGGATAGGCTACTTCTGATTAGTCGCCGCCCCCAGATTCTGCCCCCAAACGACAAAAAGTGCAAAGTGCGACTTTCACAATTGTTACTGATTGAGATGTTAACTCAAACATTTAGAAACTTCTAACTCAAACTATGCAACATTTGCTCAGCCGAACGCTGCCGCTCCAACACGCCGCCCCCAAAGTAAGATATAAATGAAAAACATAAACCCGAAGACACAGCGATCCAAGCCTTTCGCTATATGGATAGCTGACTAAGAATGAGAAATGATAGGCTACTTTTGATATGGCGCCGCCTCCAGCTTCCGCCCCCAAAAGAAAAAAGTGGATTTTTCACAGTTTTCACTGATTGTCATCTTTCCTTAAACATATTTAGAAACTCCCAACTCATACTGTGCAACACAGTTACTTTGCCGAATGCTGCCGCCCCCACGAGCCGCCCTTAAAGTAAGAGATAAATGAAAAACATAAACTCGAAGATATAACGATCTAATTCTTTAGCTACAGAGCTTACTCGGCGCTAAGGCTGATATACTCAAGTAGGCATTTTCTGACATTGCCCCTGAGAAAGTTACTTTGCGATTCATTGGTACTGTCGCATTTTAATTACTGTGACTTTCTTTACGGGCCCTGTTTGGATGTCAGCACCCAGAACAGAGTCCAGAGAGTTCAAAATTCCTGCTGTAGGTACGTTTTCGGTCTCAGACGTTATGATCATGTGTCACATAAAATAAATGAACTATTCTGGCTCAAAATGAGTAATCGTAGAAATCTTCATTTGGCCACTTTTGTTCGCGGAATTCTCACAACAGCAAACTCCTGCAATGCTTATTTGAAAAACAAGTTGATACCCAGGACCGCGATTCATAATGTTAACATTCGGAATTCTCAAAGGCTGACAATTTCTAAGCACCGAACGACGTTATACAGGCGGTCTTTCAGTTACAGTTCGGTTGTTCAATATAATTCTATTCCGTTTGGTCTTCACACAGAGTCAAAAAACCTTTTCAAAACCAAACTGAAAAATATGTTATTTGCGTCACAATACTCTTCTTGACTTTTTTGTTACATTTGAATATTTTTTTTCTCTTTCATCTTCGATTTCTTTTCTTTTTTCATGTGTATACCTGTGAAATGCAACTGCGGTTGGTATTCGCTTGTTATATTCAATTTTAATTTTTGTAAATATTCACCTTCACCTTTTAGAATATGAATTGATTTATTTTAAATCTTACTACCGCTGTATAATAATTTATTTTGTATACTTATACGTGGTTAAGTGGATTAGCCTCGCGGCTAGACTTCGCCACGCCAAAGAAAAAAATTTTTTTTTTCTTGGAATAAAGACCATTTATTATTATTATTATTATTATTATTATTATTATTATTATTATTATTATTATTATTATTATTATTATTATTATTATTATTATTGTATGGATAGCCGACTAAAAATAAGAAAGAATAGGCTACTGTTGATCAGTCGCCGCCCCCATCTCCCGCCCCCAAACAAGAAAATAATAATGTTCGAAAGAATTTTGATTCAAATCTATATCATTGACAAGTACCCCATTACAAAATATCACAATGAGTTTCGATTGAAGAGAGTGGGCAAAGAATGATTTTTCTTCTTCAACCGAATTTCTTTACATTCACAATAATGCCTCTTTAAGAAAATGCGCTACTTAGACTCACGCACGTGAAGGCATACTCATTTGTTTCATCATAGTTATATATAGACAATTTATTCAAATATAAATAAATTAACACCTTTCTATAATGTAATAGATTGCCATCCGACAAAGGATACCGTCACAATATAAAAAAATTTAAATGTCAATTTTTGCTTTGTTTCTCTAATCTAAACTAGTACAGGATACAGTGCGAGGATTGAGGGGTTCCATTCCCTCCATTTTAAATTGCATTTTCATCCCCCCCCCTCAAAACTCCGAAGTGCGATTTTTGTCGATTTTGGATTAGGTATGTATACATATAGGCTGTCTGATTTCAACATGATTCTAGTGGGCTGCTATTCAGGACGCGATCGACCAATGGCGACCAGAAACACAGCCCACTAATAAGATTAAAGATTTTCAGGACTGTCCGTATTTTGTTCAAGTTTGAATATTTTTTTTGTACAAAGTATAGCACTTTAAAGGTACCTATACAGGATGTCCCATGATTTCGTCCTACTTGAAAAATTAAGCAAATGAAATGGGAAGAAATAAAACGGTTTCTTGGGAACAAGTATCGATTTCAAAGGTCAAGGAAAAATAGCTTTCTGAAGTTAGCAACTTCTAAACAAAAAAGTAACAAGCGACGTTGAATTGGCACGCATGTTTAACATTTGCAAATCCACACATCACACAATTGTTGTTACGGCGTTACCAGCCTTCGAACTAAAACCGTGCAAATTGTTACGTGAAATCCTTGAGTTAATTTCGAGTGATTTTGACTGCGTTTTTGCGGAAGCAGAGGAAATAAAAAGGAATCTGGCAGGCTTTCTCTGACGGGCAGCTGCTGATTTGTTCGTCCTCCTCCTTCTCTAGCCTGATGAAGGTTAAACTACTCACTTGTAGCCGGAACTGGTCGCTTAATGAAAAATAATTGAAAAGAAATAAGGACTTTTAATCACTATTTGATAAAAAATTTCTTTTCCAAAGTGGATCTTTACAATCATGACTTGAAATTTTTGCAAGAAATTCTTTCGTCTAGGACTAGATGCTGTGACCGACAGATATTACAGACACACAGACGGACAAAACGTGGACATATAGGCGCCTTCCCGTTTGGAGAAGTGCGCTAAAAAGTGTAGATATCTACTTAATAAGCAAGATGGCTTTTCGATTAACACTAAGTGCACACGATGAACACTTAAGAACACTACACTAAGTTCAAGTCTTAAAGGCACAAAATTTTGTTACTATACTATTTTCATTAATGAACAAGACGCTGCAAAAACTCTTTGTAGTACAGCGAATCAGCGATATACCTACCTGCCAAATTTCCATCGATTATATTGATCCATTCGCGAGATACAGCCAAAGGTTTCAGTCAAACACATTAATCAAAATCACCCTAGTGTCTCGGAAACGAAACAGTGAACCGCAGAAAATTTTCTGGTTCCCGAGGGTAATACGAAATAATAATGCTGTATAAAATTGAATTCTGAGGAAGTGGGAATTACAAGTTCAAATCATTGCGGCAAAAGACAGTGATAGAAAAAGCTTGTTGATGCAAAGTTGATAGACGAACTAAGCAGGTAGGAGGTACTAGGTACCTATCTCTAGGTGATACAATTGCTTTTTTTACTACAGCGATTTTCTGGTACTTAGTAAAAAAAATACTAAATAAATATATGAACCACCGTCGAGAAAATTATTATAGCTGCTAGCATATATAATAATTCTTTCTCAACCTTGGTATATATAATATACTATTATTATACTTTGATATGAAATAGGAAATTATTCTTACAGCACAAAAGGCAAATTCAAAAATATCGTTTCTCTCAGACTTGGAAAAATTTTAATGTGCAGGTATACGAGGTAGGTACTTACTCATAAATGTTTGTATGGAAATTTGTGCTTGTGACGATTTTCTCAGCTAATTACGAATTTTGTGACCTGGGGAACTACACCGAAATGTAACCAGGAGCTGAGATGGCCAAAAACTGAAGTCGAAAACTGGTACCCATTTTACAGAGGAAATTTTTAGGGGTAGGGTAAATTCGTATCAAAAGTGCCGCCTTGCCGGCATCGTTTGATGCACACGCGTCGTAAAAATCTATTACGCCGGTAAGACAAAAGACCCGGCAAAATTCGGGATTGGTAGGTACCTACTGGCGGCTCGCGACAAACGACCAACAAGCGCTCCGCTGAAGTACCTACCTACTCGGAAATTTGGCGGTCTGCGAGGCCTCTAACAGAATAATATTCTGGAATTCTGGTCTTATTACTTATTACACTGTATTTATTGGAAGATATAAAATTGGGTACCTACTACTTACCACTAGTAGGTACGATTTATTATTGGGTTGGAAGTTCACTTGTGGCAACCTTAAGTATAGATCTCGGTATAGATGTAGGTAGAGGAGGGATGATATCGTGGTTAAGTGGATTCTTCGCCACACCAAAAAGATTTTTTTTTTGAAATAGAGACCATTTATTATTATTATTATTATTATTATACAGGTTATTCAAAAGTCCGGAATAAAATTGATAATTTTATGCCAGATTTTATTCGGAAGGTGCATGGGTTGAAAATGCTCCTTAGGGGACCTAGAGCTTCTTGGAAGGGTAACTTGCCAAGATAAAATGTTCATACCTACCTACCACCTACCTTCTACCTAGGTACCTCCTTATTTTTACTTTTTTGAGAACTGTCTGAACCTATCCTATAGTGCGGGCGCTAAGAGCCAAAATCGGGATGAACCTTGCAAATGGTGATGAAAGCATGAAATTCGGTACACATACTCAGAATGAGCCCCTCTTTCAGATAAGAGGTAGAGCCACGTCGAATTTTCACCGGAAGGGGGCTCGGGGGACTCCTGAAAGTTCAAGGTGCTAGGACTCCCACTAAACCGCTTATCAGTTCGTTTTAGTAATTGAAAAGAAAACTTATGAATATATCGTAAACATTGACGGCGTTTATCGTCTTGTCTCGGGAATTTTTCATTATGAAAAAAAAAAGTTCTTCGGCAGATCACAGAAATTGGTTTTATTTTATTTTCACCTACAAAGAATTAATAAGAAGATGTGCAACACGTTGATTCCCACAAATTCGTATCCTCTGAATTCGTTTGTGGAGTCAAAATTTCGATGGTATATCTTCTTGAAGAGAGGCATTCCAAAGAGTAAGCTATTTTCAACACCAAGTTCAAACAGGATTTTTCCAATGTTCTGAATCGGAATTACTGAATTGCTCCCAGCAAAACATACCCTGAACCGTTCTCTGGAAGTATCGCGTACGATTGAACGTGGAGTAAGTCCTGAAACACCATCAGAATTTTTCTTCTGTGATGCTGCGCTCCACTCTCGACCGAAGCAATATGCGATATTCAAAGGCACGACATGCGCTGTAGGTTCGCAAAGCTAGGGGATGGAACTCATGCGTATGCGCGAGCTAGGAAAAGTCAAAACCTGCAGATTTTCAGTCATCGATTTAACAAAGGAAAATAGATGACAAGAAACTCCTGATCTCCATGCTAGATTATGCGGAACGATGTTGTCCATGTGCATTGCTGTCGAAAAAATGAATTCCGCGCGTAGTGTTCCGAAAAGAACGAAAAAGCCGTTTTCAGTGTATAACTGGTTGCCTAGAAGGTGATGTTTTTTGGGAACACATATGAAATGAAACTGTGATGTTCTTTTCGTACGGTTTTTGCAGCCAGGCACTCAACAAACTTCCTGTCATTTTTGAAAAAAAAAAACAGAATACACAAAACCTCTGATATATTATACAAATAACCCGATAAAATTTTTGTTACCATTTGTTTACATGCAGTTTCATGCCATTGACAGACAGGACGGCAACCGTAATGGTGGCCTTATACGTACATTGAGCATCAAATGCTGCAGCTTTTTTTGCTGCCGAGCTCTCATTGGTCAAATGTTGGTCACTGACAGCAATAACAGGCGTCAGTTCCAATCAGAATTTTGCTGCAAAGAAAGCTGCAGCATTTGATGCTCAATGTAAGGCCAGTATAAGGCAGAGAAGAATACTGGAAGTAGGGCGGTATTTTCCAAAACACACCAACTGATAAACACGTTACCATATTTTCGCTCCTTGTGTATCTAAAACTGATCCATCATTGCTGGTGTTGAACACAATAAAAGATCAAGAAACACTCTTTTTTCCATAGCTTATTTGAAAGTTCCATTTCCAGCCGTTTCAATAATATACAATGCTGAAATTACGCTTTTTACATGTGTTAGAATACGGCACTATTCTCGAATCCCATAGCATGGTTGCGCCAGCGCAGAAATGGCACTGAATTTCGCCTATTAGGTTTCTACACAGCATGCGCGGAGTGTATACACGATGCAGGGTATTTTCTCAGTTCAGTCAAATTTTTCATGATCCACGTTTCCGATGAGAACATCACGCATACCTCTGAGGATACAACTGGCGGTCTGTAGTAGCCGAATGGACTAGGTGAATTTGTAGGTGAAAATAAAATAAAACCAATTTCTGTGATCTGCCGAAGAACTTATTTTTTTTCATACTGAAAAATTCCCGGGACAAGGCGATAAACGCCGTCAATATTTACAATATATTCATAAGTTTCCTTTTCAATTATTAAAACGAACTGATAAGCAGTTTAGTGGGAGTCCTAGCACCTTGAACTTTCAGGAGCCCCCCGAGCCCCCTTCCGGTGAAAATTCGGCGTGGCTCCACCTCTTATCTGAAAGAGGGGCTCATTCTGAGTATGTGTACCGAATTTCATGCTTTCATCACCATTTGCAAGGTTCATTCATCTAGTGTCCCCACTACTATCCCATCGCGATATCAACTCGTGAACCCGCTGCGTGCGCCGGTTGCATGGGGAAATTTTGGTTGGAGTTTGGACATAATTGGCTATTCTCTCTCTAACTCATAGTAGTAGTATTCTCATTCTAACTCATAGTAGAGTAAACTGCACATGTTTAGTTCATTTTCTGTCGATTGTTTACAAAAGTTGCGCGGCTGTGCTGTGCATGGTTATGGGAAGCACTGGTATGGGTCCAAAATTTCCCGACGGGATACTTATCTTAAAACTATTGACCTAGTTGAATAGGGTTGAAACAATGAATAACAATGAAAGAAGTTATCATTGAACGTCTAAAATTTCACTTTTTTGAGATCACCCTGTAATTAACACAGCTAGACAGAAACCCAAAAAACCGTTTCGAGGTATGGACTCAATGTTTGCCAAGAACGAGTTGGAAAAATTAAAAAAAAAATTCGCGGATCGGGAGAGGTGCAAACTTCACATTTTTTGCAGTACCTCACTACTTCACCCTGTATAAATAATATGACAAGCTTGCAACAAGAAAGAACTCCATCATGCTGTAGTCTAAGACATTAGCTGCCCAGGAAAAAAAGCTCATTGCAATTCGGTATTTTCTTAAGAAAATACGACCATTTTAATTTGACCAAAATTTCCACTTCTCTTTTCCACTTCTCCACTTCAATAATTGTTGAGCACTGTATATACGGAAAACTATTTTTTTTTTCGTAACGACTTCAGTCGTCTGAATATATTTCAGAAACGGCTTAACATATTTGATTCAAGTTCACGACGACTTCATGGTCATTAAATTAGAAATATTTTTGGCGATTTACATGTCTTCACCTATTTTGGCTCTTGAGGTAACTACATTTGTTCAACTTTTTATTTTTATGTCACCCTGTATATGCCGCCGGCATAGTTGGTATTGATGGCATTAAGTTTCAATCAAAAGAGAATGGATCAAACAACACCTCTACCAAGTGGCACCCTGCCATCATAAAACTCAAGGTCCGTACAGTCTTCGGCATCGAGCATCTGGACTATTTAGCTTTTCTTGTGTTTTGACGAATAAGGAGTGGACTGATGATGGAATATGTAAGGACCTTTCTTGTAGACAACACGATTTCCAACAATTTTGCTTCAAGTGCTTTTTCTCCAAGTGCCATCGCTTACGAGATAAACACGAAAAACTGATCCTCAAGTTCTTCTCGAGGCCACAACGGCCGAAGCTCACACCGGATTCTTGAGGACTTTTACTATGTTGAACTACATGCTTAACTGAGCTTTTATACAAAAATCCGGCTAGTTATCATTTTTTTTCCTTATTTTTTCTATAATTCCTGGACTATTATAGGGCGATGTGTCAGCTATCAATAGAAAAACTAACTCACAAAATTTCAATCGAATCCATTGAGTCGTTCTGAAAATACAGCTTGTCAAAAAATTCTACGAAATACATGAATCACCCTGTAGCTTCGAAACGAACAACTTTATAGAAATTTCAAAACCAGATCCTGGTTCGCCTGGAAAAACTGGACCTACCCTTAAGCTATGTCCATTTGGTGGTGAATCACCCTGTATAAACTGTCGGGATTGAGATTTTAATCGGATCGAGCAATTCAAGTCGATCCGGTGCTTTGGCCGGCTTGACTTGAGTCAAGCCGATCGAAGCTTGCATCCGCTCGTATTTTACCCGATGTAAACGGGATCGGATCGAAGTGGCAGATGACCAACTTGTAAACAAAGCGTAATTTTTACGAAATCAAGGGACGCCTTCCAGTAATTGTAAATAAAATATAGCAAGAAAATTCAAAATTAATATCTTTTTCGGTTTTCGAACGTGCGACGATAAAAACGCGCTTGACTGAAGCCACTCTTGATCCGATCGAAACTCGAGCGGATCGAAAGCTGCGATATAAACGCAACGGTCTAGGTAGCATTAGGTGCCATATTGTATCATCGCTTATTACTCTACCTCTACCTACCTCTACTTAAGGCAGTGGCGTATTTAAAGATTTGGGAAGGGGGGGGGGAGCAAGATGATTTTTTCTTAAATAACGCAAGATACGTGAGAAGGAGGGGGGGCTCGAGGGGGTGGCAAAATGCCTCCATCCATCAATAAAAAAGATTTGGACTGATAGTAATTATTGTGTAGAAGGGTAGAACGGGTATTATACCTACATTTATTATATACATATTACGTATTATACAACAAAATAGGTATACATTTTCAAATTTACAACATTATCGGAGCGCGCCTGTTCTTTCTCCGGTATACCTTCTTCTTATTATTATCATTACAGATCGATGGGGGGGCACATGCCCCCTATGCCACCCCCGTAAATATGCCACTGACTTAAGGTTGCCACAAGTAAGTGAAGTTCAAACCCAATAAATCGTTCAAGTGGTAGATACTCAATTTAATCTCTTCCAATGAGTACAAACTAATAAGACCAGAATTCCAGAATGTATTCTGTTAGAGGCGTCGCAGACCGCTAAATTTCCGAGTAGTTAGGTACCTACCTACTTCAGCGGAGCGCTTGGTCGTTTGTCGCGGGCCGCCATCAGTACCTAGGTACCTACCAATTCCGAATTTTGCCGGGGTCTTTTGTCTTACCGGCGTAATAGATTTTTACGACGCGTGTGCATCAAACGATGCCGGCAAGGCGGCACTTTTGATGCGAAATTACCCTACCACTTTTGCTCTGTAATGGTGGCCTTACATTGAGCATCAAATGCTGCAGCTTTTTTTGCTGCCGAGCTCTCATTGGTCAAATGTTGGTCACTGACAGCAATAACAGGCGTCAGTTCCAATCTGAACTCTGCTGCAAAGAAAGCTGCAGCATTTGCTGCTCAATGTAAGGCCAGCATAAAATGGGCAGCATTTTTCGACTTCAGTTTTTGGTCATCTCTGCTCCTGCTCCTCCAAATTTTCAGGACTCCCATATTTTTTTCGAGGTTTTGGCGATTTTTTCACCATTCCTGTACTAAACTACGCAACATTGAATACGACACAACGAAAATTTTGCCCCTTTTCAAATTGGGATAACTCCTGGTTGTTTTGGATTTTATATACAGCGTGTTCAACAATGATTGTCCTTGTCACGTCACACTGACTGATATCAAATTTGAGGTTAACAGTGAGGGCTCTGACGGCTGGTAAATAGTGAACGAGCAACCTGACGGAACGGGAATGAATCAGCCATCAATGCTGTCACTGTC
Organism: Anaspis maculata; assembly: GCA_949128115.1. Taxonomy (NCBI): domain Eukaryota; kingdom Metazoa; phylum Arthropoda; class Insecta; order Coleoptera; family Scraptiidae; genus Anaspis; species Anaspis maculata. The sequence goes on along the minus strand of OX421962.1, from coordinate 57,322,868 downwards.
ACTGTTAACCTCAGTTTTTTTACCAGTCAGTGTGACGTGACGTCTATCAATTTCGTTACGACGGTATTCCCCTAGGGTATTCCAAAATGATTTCATTGAAGCGGCGCATGTCTAATGCGGGCCAAATTTCGAAAAGGCGGCAAGGACAATCATTGTGGAACACGCTGTATTATAAATCATATATTTTATATTTTATACCTATATCCCATACACTTTCTATTTTCAGTAGAATGACTTTTTGGAGCAAAAATAAAGTGACAATCTGGGGGGCTAAGGGCTACGGCTACGGCTGATGGCACCTGCAAAGTTTTGGAGTGAAACTATCAGCGGCCATCAGACGCATCCTCCCAGCACTCCAACTTGTCACTTCATTTTTGCTCCAGAAAGTCATTCTGCTGAAAACAAAAAGTGAACGGGGTATATCTATGATTTTCAATTTACGACACACTTAGTTTTGATTGTTTTGTACTTATTACAATTTTTTTTTATGTTGCATTACAATAATTGTTCAAGTATTATGTTGTAAAAACTATAAATACATTAATAATACCGAGAGTTCATAAATTAAATGGGTCAAGGGTGCCTGTGAATTCAAAAACGTCTGTCGAAACTAGCGTAATCCTTTTGTAATAAATTTGTCAAACTTTGACAAGTTACGTCCCATTTTATTGATATCTGATCTGCCATAAGTGCACGAGAATACACCAAGTTCAAAAATATTCCTCGATCATGTAGGTTTTGTGCCCAGCTGTGAAAACCACATTTAGAATGTTCCGAAAACGAAAACTGCGACTGGTTTGACAAATTACGATAACCAAAAAATTACAGACATCAAATGAACGATGCTAGTTCCGACAGATGTTTTCAAAGTCACAGGCACCCTTGACCCATTTAATTAATGAACGCTCGGTATAACACTACATAACTCGAGACATAACTATTACCATTACTTCTCGCCACTTGCACTAACTTGATCGTCTTGCCAGTATCGTGCACCAATGATATTGTTACGATATTTCGCGTACGGGTTCGAATATAATTGAGACGATTGTTTTAAAACAAACACTGTTTATTTCTGCGTACTACTACAATAAATACACCAACAATTATTCACGCTTGGAATTATATCGCAGGCACTTCGCTTGTTATCACTCGCTATCTAATTCAATACTGCCGCGAGCTGCCGGCTGGTGCCTTATATAAGGCCTCCGAATGGTGTTCCCGAACCCTCTGTCTGCTTCCAGCAAATTCCATGGTGGTCTGGCATATGCGGTTTCTAGATCATTCCTGAATAATCGCACACGTTACCCGTATGCTTTCCATGTGTTCTGGAATCTGCGCCTCCGCCAAAGTGGACTGATGTGCCTTGATCGAACGTTCGAGTCTCCATTGGGTTCACATACACGAACGCTCTGGAATGCACGAGATCGCTCCAGACTTCTACACTGCGATCAAAAGAAGGAAAGATCCAGAAACATCGAGTGTTTACCTATATGTACGACATCGCCGCTCGTAACAATATTGAAAAACTCTTCATCTTCGTTCTGAACATCCCTAGCCTGAGAACTGTTGATTCCAATGTTCTTATACGTATTTGTTCCAAATTATTTGCTGCAATATCATCAGGAGTGAGTAACGGCACAATAAGAGTGCCTGTTCTCTGTGACTAAAATGGTTACGTAGCACTTGACATCATACCTACCTAATGTAATTTTTTCCACTTCTCCAGACGGAACCGATATTATATTGGCAAGAACAAAGGCTCTTGGCATCAGGAAAATTGAGGGTGTTTTACATTAGCCCTTTCCATAATCTGCTCTCTCTTAAAACACCCCCATCACTGACCCTCCCGTTTACACCTACATAGTCCGCATCAGCCAAAGCTAAAAGTACAATTGTGCTTTATCCTTTGTACCTAATTGAAATATTAGGATCCGGTGGAACGAGCGAGGTACCTACACTAAACTTGATGTAGTGACTGTCTATAGGGTTCCCATAACATTGAGGAACATCCGATTTTTCGTAAAATTTTTGTTCCACTTTTCCGCTGTTTGGGGTCTGGAACAAAAATAGTTAGGTAAAACCTGAAGATCTCTACCTATAAGTGTAACTATAGTTGCTACCGAGGGGTCAACCACCATCGACAGTCCGTGTACAAATTTCTGACAGTCATGACTGTCAGTCACCACAGTCTCCACAGTCTTGCCCACAGTCACCACAGTCAAGCTGACAGTCCTGACAGTCCAGACAGTCATGATCACAGTCCCGACAGTCATGATCACAGTCCCGACAGTCATGCTCACAGTCCCCACAGTCAAGCTGACAGTCACCACAGTCTTACTCACAGTCTCTACAGTCTTGCCGACAGTCTCTACAGTCTTAACAGTCTTTCCCACAGTCTCCACAGTCAAGCTGGCAATCGCGAGGAGCTGGTTGGCTCACGCATGCGCGGCACCCAGCACCCAGCTGGTATGCAGCTTTTCTGAGATTATTCGTCCATAATTGTGTCTGTTGATATTTCGATAGCGATATGAGTACCTACTTACCCACCTACCACCTACCTACTTTTATTCAGTCAAAAAAATATAACAAAACAGGGGCCCTATCATTCTTTGAACGGGGAACAGGTTCACATGATTGTGTAGTTGCTAGGAAAGGGCCAAACATAGCTCTTCTTGCATAGCAACACAGCATGAGAGCTTTGTTTCCCGTTTCAAGAAAATAAGCCAATTTCGAACTTGTTTTTTTGTTACTTTTTACCACTAAAATGACTTCAAGATAGTGAATGAAGTATATTCAACGTTTCTTGAATTAAGACAAGCTCATTGTTGATATTGTTTCAATTGGTTGTATTTTTCGTCAATTTAAAAGTTCTGATCCTTGTCCTGATCAGAAATAACTTCAGAAATAACAAATCCTTATTATATGAGATTGGCGTAATCGTGTGAAAGAGATTATACACTTATAGGTAGAGCTAGTGAGATATAAAATGACAGTAGGTACATTAATTATCATCATTGGATGTAGGTACCTACCTACTTAGTAAGGATCGTTCGATGCTTCTGAGGAGTCTTATAAACTGCGCAACAAATATGTTGTCGCGAGGGAAAAATTGGTCCGAGTTTGGACCCCAATAACTTTTGAATGACAAGAACTATTTTGATTCTGTTTTGACGGTTAGTGAGATCAGTCTTTCCGTTATTCACGTTCAGGAAGTGAAGATCTGGAAGCTCCATGTAAAATATCTACAGGGTGAAATGTAAAACAGTACAAAATTTTAGCAAATTAAACAGACTCCCATTTTCAGAATAATTTTTTTCTCAAATGCAAATGAAAGGATTATGAAGCGTTATGTTTTAGCTTGCGCCCAGTTTCGAAATTTTTGAAATCGGAAGTATGGTTCTGACTTTATGATTTTTTTCTCTTGTAAGATGCTGATTTATCCTATCGGTACAAAAAAGACTATGTTATTCTGATGATGGGAGGTTGCAATTCACAAATATTGTTGCTTAAACGGTTCTCAGAAACTTGACTTACAGACCATCTGAAATACCTTGATCAAAACTTCAAAAAAGGAGCCCATTCGAAATGGGCGACAGAGCTGTTTTTCTTAAAAATTGAATTTGATCAGATTTTCACAGCTGAAACAAACTTTCTTAGTGATTTTGACCTCCTGAACATGATGCTGATGGTCAATTTCAGTTTTTGATGATGACAGGCTCCCTGGGCTAACATAGTCTTTCTTGTAGCGATAGGATAACTCAGCATCCTCCAAGAGAAAAAAAATCATAAAGTCAGAACCACTGTTCCGATTCTAAAAATCCTAAAACTGGGCGCAAGCCAAAACATCACGCTTTATGATCCTTCCATTTGCATGTATGAAAAAAAATTATTCTGAAAATGGGGGTCCGTTTAATTTGCTAAAACTTTGCACTGTTTTACATTTCACTCTGTAAATATTTTACATGAAGCTTCCTGATCTTCACCTCTTGAAGGTGAATAACGGAAAAACTGATCTCACTAACCGTGAAAACGAAATTGAAATAGTTTGTGTCATTAAAAAGTTATTGTGGTCCAAAGTCGGACCAATTTTTCCCTCGCGACAATATATTTGTTGCGCAGTTTATTTTCTGTAAATAAGTCTAAATTAACTTCGAGATAAGTACTCTAACGAAATTTAATCTGGAGGGAAATTCACTACGAGGCGGGGTAAGAGCAAGGGTAAGAGTAGGTACCTATAGCACAAAATTAAATTGGATTTAGAGAGTTACTATCTCATCGTAGGTACTTTTTGTGATAGTAGGTATATCTATCTCATAGTAAACTCCCCTTCTTCCGATCAAATTATTTCGTGCTAAAGTACCTATGCTCGTACTAGAATCTTTTTCAATTTAATCTTGTGATAATTCCTACATATATCGAAAATATTCACTTCAGGCCTCAGGTACATTTCTTTTATTTCGTCATACTCCCTCGAATCACATTCGCCTCCTGATTCAATTTCGTGTAACTATCTCGAAGTAACGAAGCTTATGAAATAGAAATATTATTTATACCTAGATTGTAGTAAATTCGGTCTATTTAGGTACATTTAATTTCGTGATAGCATTCCCAGTGAATCATACCCTTCCAACAGGTCTTTCCATGAGTTCTAGAGCGCATGCTCACGTTTCTTGCCGGTTGGCAAACAACGGGGTCGTACCTTTGAAACGCTGGCTCGAATGCTGACTCAACAGAGAGCTTCGCGTGCTTCCCTACCCCAACTGTCAAACTTGCGCATGCCCACCGAAACACAAAATCATCATGAAAAGGCCTATTCAATTTCATGCTACTCAAATCTCGTACTAATAACCTTCCCCATCTTATTTATTTCCGTCATACTGCTTGTAATAAATACCGCATGATCAAAAACTTTCCTCCTCTAGGCAGGCTGTGGTCTGGTCATTGGCAGGCAAACGAGGCTGATTTTGACCAAGCCACAGCCTGCCTAGAAGAGGAAAGTTTTTGATTATACAGTAGGTAGGTACATCCTGATTCAATTTTGTAATAGTATTCCGAAGTAGAGTTTTTTTCTGTTGGTTTATTTAACGTTGCCCTATTTCCGCTACCAAAGCCAATCACCGACACCGGTGAATGCTTTCCTCCACTAAACCGGAATTTCTGCTGAATCCCTGTGTGCTCCAACACAGAACACAGAGTACCTAGGGATCTTCAACGACCACCATCAATCAACCAGTTATTACAGTTTTATAACCACCAGCGGGTAAATTTTACTTACTGATGCGACGCATGATGCGTCTTTCATTCAGCAAGCATGCAAATAAATCAAGGAACTCACATTTTTGTGCCCGTCCGGCAATCGAACCGTGTCGAGCGAGCCAGGCAAAGGCCAAGGACTGACGCGTTTTAATCCACTGCACTATGAGTTCCAAAACCAAGTTAATTTATTGTCGAGTTCGTTGTTGATCACACCTAGGTATGAATAAATAATGCTCCTTCAGAAACTTCGGAAGATCCCTTATCAGTGCAACAAAAACATTGAAAAATGAAACAGAGTTTGAGGGTTCAATTTCAAGTTTGACTTGCAACCCGCACAAACTTGCATGTTAGTTGTCAAAAAAAAAGTCATAACCTGAGATGCTCCTAAATGAATTTTTTTTTCACTGTTTTTATATTAGAAATAAAGTCCATTTATCATTAATGTTATTATTATTATAACGTTAAATTTTGATTTCAAGTTACCCACATTGCCCGTGAGTTCCTAATCTTCACCGAAAGTGGGGTCTAGTTTATCTAATCGTTTTTTTTGTGGTTCCCATGGATCTAAATTCAGGTTCAGAACCGGGGAAAAGCTACAAATCGTCGTTCAAGCTTGACATAATTTTGATTGTTCATCGATTGCAAGTCAGATTTGAAATTTATTCCTAAAAATCAATAGCCGGCTAGCGAGTAATCATGTTGTTTTCGAGATATTGAAAAAAATCACAACACTTGAGCTCGTAGTCATCACTGTCGCTTCGCTTACAGTATCCACCACGATCCTATAAGCACAGTTTCCATGTTACAATCGTACATACAATCTCTACAGTCTTGCCCACAGTCTCAACAGTCTTGCCTACAGTCTCTACAGTCCCACTCACAGTCTCTACAGTCCCACTCACAGTCTCTACAGTCCCACTCACAGTCTCTACAGTCCCACTCACAGTCTCCACAGTCTCACCCATAGTCACCACAGTCTTCACAGTCATGTCGACAGTCATCACAGTCAAGCGCACAGTCTCAACAGTCATCACAGTCAAGTTCACAGTCCCGACAGTCATCACAGTCATAACAGTCTTTCACAGTCCGTGTACAAATTTTCAAGCGGTGGTTGACCCCTCGGTTGCTACTTTACCTTCAAGTATTCGCCTTTCAAATTAGTGTTAATTGCATCATAAACTTCAGGAACAAATTTATTAATCCGAATGGAGCAGTAGGTACCTACAAGTGGTCCACCGAAATTCCGCCCCCCCCCCCGGTTAAAATTTTTCCCGTTGGAATAAATTGGCGAGGAAAGAAATTTTACTCATTTTTCTCGGAATTCAAATTTGAACACAAAATTTTTTTATATCATATTGGTGTTTCAAAAAAACTTCCAAATTTTTTTGACACCTTCTATCTGAATATTGGAAATGATGCGGCTTTTTCTTCTGAGTCCAAATATATAATTTGATTTTTGAAGAAGATCATATACAGGATGTTCATTTTCGCACTTCCCACTCCCCTTTCCCCGCCAAATTTTTTCAACAACAATACCATAAGAAGGATCTATTTTGTTGATAAAATTGAATTTCTCGATAACTGGTCGCTAGGCATTTTTCGAAAACCAGCTGCCACAGAAAAAAACGACGAGTGCACAGCACGAGTCGTTTTTCTGTGACAGTTGGTTTGAGAGAAATGCCGGCTCTTCGCTGGAAATGCCTAGCGACCAGTTTGAGAGAATAAATTCAATTTTGTAGACATAAATGGATTCTTCGAATGGTATTTAATGGACTATTTTTTTTAAACGTTTATTTCAAATCACTTGTTATAAATATCAAAGGTACAGTTGTTATTATTCAAAGATTTGGAAAGGCTTCGGCCAGAGTACAACGACGCTGCTTCTATGAGAATGGTTTGTTATTTTCATTTCAGTCAATCCAATTTCTCTGCACTGGCTTTTGCATGTCCATTTGCTTTCCTGTCCTAAACGCTGCATTTTTATACCAACACGCATGTTATAATGCCCAATCTCTCAAACTATCGGCAATCTGCGGCACAGTTGTATCTCCGACAAATCATAGTCCATTCCGCGTGTTTTTCGTGTTTTTCGGGACGATCAGTCTCTCCTTATTCGGACATGGCAAATTCGCCACTCATCATTAGGAACTGTTTTGTATTTTCTACTCACAAACACTGACAGACAATCGAGCAATGATTATTAAATTTCACAATTTGACATTCACGTTATCGTTGTTAAGCTTAGTCCGCACGGGCGGTATACCGCTGGTTTTTGGCGATATACCGCTATTTTTTTTGCCGCTGAAATCATCGTCCGCATGAGCGGCGAAAATCAGCGAATAATTAGTGTCACGTCTGTTGTTTAAAGTGTCAGATCCGGTTGTCAGTCGTTTGTCACGCGAATTGCATGATGTATATGCCGATCAGCTTTTAAATTCAGCACTAGAACGGTAATTTTCTTACGCCAAGTTGGCAATTCTGCGATAATTGGGGATGCTCAAATTTGTAATGTTGGATCACTTTTTCCCTAGATGACCTTGAATTTTTATTGTCAATCGAGTACAGCGCTGTTGCAAGATTGTATAAACGTTCAAGGCGTCTTGATTTTGGTAGATTTTCGCCAGTTTAAATGGGCGACTGGTGGAATGTTTTTTCCAAGGTTTTTTCAAATAAAATAATAAATTACGTTGAGGAAACTGTTCTAATTTTTGGTCAAAAATAAAGGTCAATAGCTGATATCTAAAATTAATCTGTGCCTTTTAAATTTAACACTAGGTGATAGATTTTACAAGCTCTCGAAGGTAATAATCAAAAATTTCACAATTTTTCTGAATTAATTGCTATGCCTGTACTAAGGATACAATATTAGTGACAACGTAAATCAACTTATATAGTGCAATAGTACCTAGTATCACTATATGTAGGTACTTAAGATACATTGATACTATAACTAAATATATACAACAATTCTTGAAAACCTGTGAGTTGAATTAACTTCAGCTACAGCATTCGCTCGAAGATCTATAGGCAAACCACAGAAAAACTGCTCGACGTAGCTTTAATGTAAAAAAAAAGGAAAAGATGTCAGCGAAGCTGATATCAGTGGCCATCTTAAGGAACAGAGGGTAGAGTAGATGCAGCAAGTGGGCAAGTGCGAAGTTGACGATGGAGATGTTGAGGAACTACAGGTCTAGTTCAGATGCAGTTTTTGATAGCCATTGTCCGCGGACACCTACTTCGCGACGATGTGGTTCATGGTCTGGTTCTCAGTTCCACACTCAGAACTCGGATCTTCTACATATCCTCACTGATAGAACTGAAATCTGCATTTTCCCTGCCCTGTTCGTATCCTATTGAATCCATACTTTCCTTGGAAGGGAGAAGCTCTTCGGATCCTCTACAATCGCTCTGTTCTTGACGGCGGCTTCAGTATCCCATATTTCCTTCCAGTGTCTTTTCATCTCGAAATCTGCGGCATGGATTTTTGGCTGCGATGTTCAAAATTGGCAGCCAGAAAGTCTGGGTAGATTTGACAACTCCAGCAATGATTCTCAATGCTTGGTTAAGAATGACGTCAATGATGTTGTGTGCGTGTGCTATTCATCCAAACAGGAGCGTAGTATTCCGCTGTCGACTAGACCAAGACAATGATGGATATCCGAAGAGTAGTGGCGTCGACACTCCATGTAGTTCTCGCAAGTCTCTGAACCAGGTTCATTCGTGTCTTCGTCTTGGCAGTGAGTCTCTCCAAGTTGATCTTAAAGGATAATGTTTGGTCGAAGGTCCCACCGAGGTACTTGGAGTGGGACTGTGCTGCAGATGAAGTCCGGCCATCAAAGCTGACATTGAGGTGACGAACTGCTTCTGTCGTTCAGATGAATGGCTCTAGTCTCTATCTCCAGAGAGTTCGGATTCAATCCTCATTTCTGAAAGATGACAAAATTCTGTTGGAAAATCGTAATACATATTTATTATGTGCAGAAATATCATAGTGAAAAATCACAGAATCGGCGGGTTTTTATTTTGCACATCTCTGTTATTTGTCCAAAAAGTTCGTTTTCAGTTTTGACAAAAAAATACAAGATAAAACTTTGGATCAAGTTTTCATTTTTGGCTGGTCATAATCTACTCACTGTTCGACTGAATTGGTTCAAATTCATCCCATGGCTTGTCTCTGTTGACAGAAGGGCTGGCCTAAAAAGCTAAAATTACAGAAGCCAACTTTTTTCAATCGAGTCACATTGCAGGTCAACCATTAAATTTGCCTCAATATGGCTCGAACCCGATAACAGTATTCCCAAAAATGTAAATTTGACCAAATAACACAGGAATACATTTTTCCGAATCTGCGGCCCTAGACTTTGATTTACCCAGTAATTCTTGACAAGTTTTAACAGAGGAATATTGCTAGTAAATCTAAACAAAATTGAAATCCCCTATCTGCCATTGGTCTATGTAACGTTAATGAATAACCTTATAGCGTGGAGACCTCAGGTGATAATAAGCGCCGCAAAGCAAGATCGCCTTTCTCTGGTGCTGATTCATGCGTGGCCCCAAGCCGTTGGTAATTTGTGGAAATTCCCTGGAATCCCGTGGCTATCCATTTAATTTGAAGAAATCGTATCCGGTGGAAATCCCGTGGTAATCCCGTGGCAATCCATCACAATCCGTTGAACGTTCTGATGTCCCAGTAATTCACCCGAGGATTCACCCCATGATCATTTGCATCTGAAGTCAACTTTGAATGAAAGAAAAAATTTACATGAACTTAAGTACTCAGACAAGAGTGTTACTCGTACTTACCTAATAAATATACAGGCAGAACCATGAATATAGCAATAGCAGAACCGAGGGCAGAACACTTAATGAAATTTTCCCAGGAATGTAAACAACTATGACACTCACCTGACATCATGACAAACAACGGCCAAGGCAACAGGGCAGCGGATATGATGCAAGGAGACGCCAGAACTGGCATTTCTTGTCAAAATTTTCTAACCTCTTTGAGCTCAGCCCGTTTTCGCGCAACTTGGTCTATGAACGTCCGTTACACTCTAGGCAACATGGCCAACCGCGTTTTATTTTCTGCTGAATTTAAAACGTGATCGGCATATAGTGTCCGGATATTCTTCAAAAAACGGGTGTTCCTCAAATCAAAGACGATGTTAATACCTACCTAATGTTATTGTGATAAATAAAAAAGCAAAATTCTCATAAATACGTGGTCTTCTTTTGAGTAGGAAACTATTTTTTGCAATAGATACATGCTGGCGACGGGTGTCTTTCAATGATTTATGTGAGCATTTTGAAATGATCAACTACAGAAATGACCAGCCCGAGCCCATGAGAATCACAGTCACACCTACGACGATGACGAGTGACGACACGGTGTGGACAGTAAACCCCGCTCTCAGCCTTGCAACTAATTGAAGAGGTTTAGAAAAGGCCTCCACTGTAGAACTTCAAACTTCCATTGCGGGAAAGACACAAACTCGGGCACAAATATATAAAAGAAAAATTGTGGCGTGAAACCTAGGTACATGTATTTTGATGGTACTCAAAACCGTGCACGTTTTCTTTTTTTCTTGATAATCTTGCCTCCGACCTTGCTCTGGTGCAACTCAAGCTCATGCAGACTGCAGATGGATTCATAACTCTGAAATCAAGCTGATACGTGTCCACCGTCCAGTAGTCACGATTTTCCCTCTCTCCCTTGGACTGGTACACCCATCGGTGATCAAGTTTTTCCATTTCGTCTTGAGATAAGCTCCTTCCTAGCAAAACCTAACGTCACATTTTCCATGCTGTGTCAATGCTGACACTTTGAAAACAGCGGTCAATCGCTAAAAGTTGGCGGGGATTCAACTTTTAGCGAATATCCGCTGAAAGTTGGACATTTTTGACAGGAAATCGATCCAGCGGTATATCGCCCGTGCGGACTAGCTTTTACGGTGAGTGTATCAACAGCCAGTTTTGTCACCCTGCAGAGGTTTATTCAGTAGCAGCAGAAGTTTTGTCACCCCACCATTAATTTGCCATTGCAAAACTGTTGACATTGGTTGTAATGGTAACACGTGGTACTAAATACAGCGTCGCTATTGGTTTAAAACGTCAAAAACAAATAGTCCAAGAAAAACGCCGGAACAGGTCGATTTTTATTTAAAGGGGGACATCTAGGACACGTATTGCCGAGTTCTCATCGATAAAAATCGACCTGTTCCGGGGTTTTTCTTGAAAAAAATTTGCTTCAAAAGACTGTTGATTTCTGGTCCTACGGTCGTGAACCGACGAAGAGAACCTGGATCTTGAGTGAGACCGATTGCTTGTGTGCTTGATCTCACTTGATCTTGATCAACCTTTGAAGCTCTCTTTGCTAACTCTTCGAGATCTTCCAAATGGACTGCTAGCCCCAACGAGCGCAGTACGCAGTTGGTATGATTATATGCCAAAAAACCCTTGGAAAAAAACACGGCACAATTTTGTTTGAGGCTTTCCTTGAAAGAGAATATTCGCCTGCTTTAAGGGTAGAGTTATGTTGGTAAAATAAGCGTTGCGGAATCAATCCCTGTGGGTTTATTCCTTGACAGAATTTTACCATTTAGGTCTCTCTCGGAAGCTACAAAAATGTATTTTGGTTTGAGCCCAATGGCATTTTCAAAATCGAAAAATATTTTTTTTGATTTTTGGATTTTGGAAATGCCAATAGGCTCAAACCAAAGTACATCCTTGTAGCTTTCGAAAGAGACCTAAATGGCGAGATTCTGCCAAGGAATAAGCCAACCAGGGATTGATTCCGCAACGCTTATTTTACCAATTCAACTCCGTCCTTACAAAATTTGAAAAAACTCTGCAAAATGATTTCGAGACTGTATTAGGTACTGTAAGCCAAAACATAACTGTCGAAGATTTGAAAGAAACTTCGGCCAACCAAGTCTTTCAACTGTTTTTTGCCCTTGAGGTTCATCGAGCTTCTACGGCGAGAAGGTGACCGAAGAAACTTAAGCACGGTTCTGTTTTATCTTGTAATAAGCATTGAATGTTGAATCTACGTGGTGATTATCATGACTTTACCTTTTTTTGATTTACAAGTTGGATTTTTTTTAATTTTCTAGCACCCTGTAGATAGTAGTCTGAATAATTTTTTTCGAACTTTTTTTTTCATATGTTTGTGCCGACTGCTCGAAGTGTGCCGTGTGGGTCTCTCTTAGTAGCAGCGGTACACTCCTAATATCAGAAAAAAAACGCAAATTGTGATACAAGCAAGCAATTTTGCACAGTTGTTCTCGAGAATATTTAGAAGGACTTGGCCCGCAGCGTTGATCGCGCAGGCCTGTCAGACTCAAGATGCCGTCATTTTTCAAAATGGCGGAAATTTGATTTCAAAAATATTTTTTAGACGGAAGTTGTTCGAGTGAGGACTCATTTCTGACAATTCGATGCTGCTTGATGCATTGGTGATTACAGAATTCCAATTAAAACACGCGTTTATGCCAGTGAGGCAAAAAAAATTGAGAAAATTCATTTATTTCAGAAGTAACAAATTTGAACTCGTAGGTGTGTCCTTATAGGGGCGTTATTTTCAGTCAATTGATGATCCTCAAACATGACTAGGATATTCCCAGGTCTCTTAAATGTATTGGCGAGTAACATTACCGATGGTGGCGCTGCTGATGCGCTTCGCATGTAAACAAACATGTCGGATAGAGCACGGATTGTTGCCCGCGCGTTCAAAAATCTCATCAGTAGTAAGCGGTTTTTAATGTCCTCCAGGCGTGAAACGTGGTTAATTAGTATTGCGGTGGAACTCAAAAATGGCAGAAGCGCAATTGAGTGTTATGGAGGTTTTGAATCACTTGATGGACTCAACGGATTTTCGATGTATCGTGATGGGAGAAGAAATTCTGAAGTCACAATTTCTTGTGTTGTGTGGTCGAAAGCCAACCGAATCAAGCATCAATTTAAACATAGACATATTTGAATTGTGTTTACAAACAAGCGCATTGTAATCATTGTATGAATCTCTTCACTAGGTAACTGGGAATGTAATTGAAAAAAATAGTAGTAGCAGTTCCTGTGAAATTGGAACGTTCAAAGTTCAAGATGTACTTGCAAAGCAGGCCAGTCCGGGACATGCAAAAAAATCGCAGCTGTGCTTCTTCTCTTCGATGCAGCCATATAAAGTTCCCATTTTCAGCGACACCTCCCAGGCTTTTCTCGTAGTCATATTTTCCACAGTGCCGAGTTTGTTTGTCATTTTGACTACCCAACTTGCGTCTTTCGCTTTCGACGGGAAACGGTGAAAATGTAACTCTTCCTTTTTCCGCTTTCCACAGCGCGACTCGCACTCGGAAACACAACTAATTCTCCGCCACTTTTTGTCACTATCTATCTTGCCACCTTCCATTCTATGCCACTTTTGCTTGCCAGTCGTCGTACACGTGCCACTCTTATTTAAAAATGCAATGCTTTTGCAATCGACGACACCTAATATATTCAAGATAATAAAACGTGCGTGGCTCACGTACTTTGTTGGAAAAAATTAACGCCGCGTTAAGTCAGATGGAATCAAATGAAGTCTCCAAACACCGCAACGCTCATAAGAGCCCACACAAATCTGCAGTTGATCCGTGCACAAACGTCGTTTACACGTTGGCCGTCAGATAGCGTATTCGATCTTGAAACTCGCCAATGCACAGTGGGCCAATAGCTCAGTTTAGCGTGGCGAAATATCCGGCATTTCTGGGTGTTCGGGGGTCTAGGTTCGAATCCCACCTAGGATAATTTCATTTTATTTTTTTTCTGGAAGATTTTTTTGAAAGTATAACTATTTATTCTTGAAGTACTCATCATAACTCATGCACTTCTCAGATTTCACTCGATTATCATGAATAATTAAAAAAAATATAGCAAGAATAATGAGTGATGCAACTTTTCTTAAGAAATTCATTTTTCCCAAAACCGCAAGTAGATGCAAATGGGAATGGCAACATTAGAAAGAAGAACCTTTCTTCTATATAAAGTGGCTGTTCACTTTGTGTTTCTTTTTGTTTTTCATGTGATTTATTTATTTTTCCAAAGTTGTGGTTCTAATCTCAGTCCCTGCAACTTTTTTCATTTTTTTTTCTTTTGAAGGTAACTGAGGAGTTATTTCAACTTATTCTCAAAGCAATCATCATAGTCCATAAACTTCCCTAGTTTCACTCGATTATCAATGATCATAAAAAAATACAGCAACTTGAACAAATACAACAATGCATTGAAACACAACTTTGAAAAAATTAATAAATCACATGAAAAACAAAAAGAAACACAAAGTGAACAGCCACTTTATATAGAAATAAGGTTCTTCTTTCTAATGATGCCATTCTCATTTGCATCCACTTGCGGTTTTGGAAAAAATGAATTTTTCAAAAAAAGTTGCATTACCTACTCATTATTCTTGCTATACTTTGTAATTTTTCATGATAAAACCATGATTCAAAACCGCAAGTAGATGCGAATGGGAATAGCATCAATAGAAAGAACAACCTTTCTTCTATATTAAGTGGCTGTTCACTTTGTGTTTCTTTTTGTTTTTTATGTGATTTATTCATTTTTTCAAAGTTGTGTTTCAATGCATTGTTGTATTTGTTCAAGTTGCTGTATTTTCTTATGATCATTGATAATCGAGTGAAACTAGGGAAGTTTATGGACTATGATAATTGCTTTGAGAAGGAGTCGAAATAACTCCTCAGTTACTTTCAAAAGAAAAGAAAACGAAAAAAGTTGCAGGGACTAAGATTAGAACCACAACTTTGGAAAAAAAATAAATCACATGAAAAACAAAAAGAAACACAAAGTGAACAGCCACTTTATATAGAAGAAAGGTTCTTCTTTCTAATGTTGCCACTCACAATTGCATCTACTTGCGGTTTTGGGAAAAATGAATTTTTTAAGAAAAGTTGCATCACTCATTATTCTTGCTATATTTTTTTAATTCTTCATGATAATCGAGTGAAATCTGAGAAGTGCACGAGTTATGATGAGTACTTTAAGAATAAACAACAATACTTCCAAAAAAATCTTCCAGAAAAAAAATAAAATAAGATTATCCTGGGTGGGATTCGAACCTAGACCCCCGAACACCCAGAAATGCCGGATATTTCGCCACGCTAAACTGAGCTATCGGCCCACTGTGCAATGGGGTACTTGCCTATTTTTTTTTATTGGCTTAATCGATAGTATGGTTAAAAATAATGTACCCGTATTTTTTCTTTTTCCTAAATTCCCAAAATTACGGCCGCAATGCGTGTTTTAAAAATATATTTGTGACGTCACAAATATATTAGATATAGAGCATAGAAGGGCTCTTTTTCCTCGTTGGGTTGGCAATGATATAACGTCGTCGACGCCGTTTTCAAAAAGCGGCTTCACAGAGCTTCGACGTGTCGCCGGCGACATTCCCCCACCATGACACCACAGCTGTCGCCGGCGACAGAAGACTGCGAAAATTGGTGTCGCTCGCAACCTCGAACGAGTTGGCGGGATCTGATGGATTGATAGAAATTCATTCGTCAAGCTGACAACGCACGTACTCGAAAATGTCAAACAATTGCCAATGGCCCCCAAAAAATTGTTTCATCTGATTCCACGGGTATATCTGCTAATAATTCGTCTTTTCCTTGGAAGTGCCTTGTTGAAAGGCGATTTGCTTCGGAAAATGTGGTTGTTAAATGGGTGCTTTTCACCTGCTTCTCTATCTCTGGTCTCGTGGGAACATGATTAGGAGGCAACGTAGAAGCACAGCACAGGCTATCGTGGAAAGGAAGCACGTGAACGTGGTGAGCAGTTTGAGCAACGCGACCGAAGGCGCGAACCCTAAACCGTCGTTCTGTGCCATCGTGCACAATCATTTTCTGTCCGTGTCAATAACTTGACGCAATCTTTACCGGCCGATGATTGACTGATGACTGCATGCGGTCCATAACCATCCAGCGACACGCGACACGATTTGTGTAGTTGGAAAATCCTAACTACACAGCGACACCAAATGGAAGGGGTGGGCGACAGAGGGGAATACATCCGATTCTGGCTCCCTATTGGCGGCTTTACAGAACTTCGTTTGTCGCCGGCGACAGTGTCGCTGGCCAATAGGATTCAATCTGCCTGTACTCCCCTACCCCCCTCCATATCCTTCCCGCGACACGAGTTCCTGTCCTCGTGTCGTTCAAATGATTCAACTACAGTGGAGTGGGGGATTGTCGCCGGCGACATACGAAGTTCTGTAAAGCCGCCATATTGGTTGATGAAGTGTCGCTGGCGACACGTCGAAGCTCTGTGAAGCCGCTTAAACTTTGAAATCGTATCATCTCAAATCTGATCTGAGTCTGACTGACAACGTCAAACCGCCGACCGTAATTTCTTCCTGTGCCCTTTTTTTGCCTTTGACTGCTTTGATCGAGGTTTTGATCTATGCGGTAAGTACCTACTCGTTTTGTTCATTTCTTGTTCAACCTAACTAGTCTCTTTCTTTAGTCTTCAGTGCTGTCCACCTAAAAGCCTTTCGCATGTTTGTCACCCGTGCTCTGACCTGGCTGACCCTCGGCTTCATTTCGGACATCAGTGTTCCTGCTCCCCATATTTCATTTGGAGATCCATCGCGTCCTCCCCACATGGATCTCTTGTAGCGCTAAAGTATTACCTATCCGGAATTGTATGCTAATGATGAACCTATAAAAGCTCACTGTTCATTTTTAGCCTTTTATTTCTGTGCTATTGGTGATCCTCAGAATTTCCCCTGAAAATAAAGTATCTCGACTGAGATAGTGTTATAAGAGGTTTCTGGAGTCAGTTTCTTCAAAACCTTGTTCGACTTTATTGTTTAAATGCTCACGGTAAAAGCATTCGATAGGAAACCGGTTTTGCGATAGCATGTTCAAAATGACAGTGTCACAGTGACACCCCTGACATTCTTGATTATTCCATTGTTACACAGTCAGACCAACCCCACTCAAAATCCCTGTCCTGGCGCGAAGCTTTTAGGATGAATTTTTCAAATTCGGTTTTTTCTGTAGAAAACGACGGGATTTTTGTAAAATTCTCAGTAGAGTCCCCTTATCACTTATACTAGCAATCAAAAGTATTTCCAGCTGAATCTATTCCATTGGCAAGTACCCCATTGCTTGCCCATGCCACCCAATATCTTGCAGTGCGATAAGCTTAGACGCAAAGTTACAAAATAATTAGGTGCCAAAATTTGTTAGTTTTATGTTTTCAGCATTGTTTCTGAGGTTGCTAGTTGGATCGGATATGATAAAGCAGGTTGGAAATGAAGACTGCCAAGTTTTAGATGGGATAGAAGATGACTTAACCCATATGATTTGCTCATACCTATTGCGTTAACGCAATGCAAGAAAGAACATTTTTTTCTCAGCATCTTGTTTGTTATGAATATGGGAATTATCACCAGGTATCAATACTATCAATAGACAAAAGAATAAAGTTTTAGGGAAAATTCATCATAGGAAATACCATAATAACCTCTCATTTGCGATGAGCAGTAAAACTGGATATTCATTTTTTATAAAGACAAAGAAATAGCTAGAGAGGAAGTTGTGAACATCGTTGAATCAAAAGTTTTCACGGGATAAAAAGTAGAAATTTTTCAGTTTTTCCAGGATAGAAAACTCGAGACTCGGAACTATTGGTCCGATCTCAAAACTTTTCTGCTCAAAAATTAATTCAATTCTTTCTTCAGTCATGACTCGGAGCATGTCTGCACCTAAAATGAATATTTCGTGGGACTTACCGCATGTCTTAATTCGCTCTTCAGGTTTTTTTTTTAAATTACGGAATGTGCAAGTTCATTTTGAAAAAATTACTGCCGGAAAACTGGAAATGCTTCGCATTTGAAAACAGCCCTACACGACGCCCAATGCAATCTACTTTCGATGCCAGTTGAAGATTTAAGAAAAAAGTAGATCTCCAAGCAAAAGAGCGTCTGAATAAAGTCCTGAACCAAACGCGGATCGTCCTAGTCAAAACCCGAGTGAGCGGCCCTCTCGGGTGATCACGGCCGGCAAAAAATTTAAAAACTCGTAACGCCCGACTGGTAAATGGTAGAAAGCTGCAAGTACAAACCTAATTTCAATATTTTGTTATGTTGCTTCCTGCCGAGTTTGGTTCCAATACAGCTGATAGATTTTGAATAATTGAGTGTCAAAGTTTTGAACTTCGACATTTTAAAATTATTGCTAAGTGACAGTTGAAGAAAAGCTTTCAACTATTCTGAATACAGCTTTTTAAGGGCTTTCAAATGACCTATATCAAGTCAAGTTTCATGGGATACCGCTTCTGTCATTTTTTGATAGTGACACTTCCGTTTGACAGGTGACAGCCAAAAACTAATCAACTTATTCGACAGCAAGACCCTGTCTGTTGACCAAATTTCAAGTCGATCGAATCAACAGTTCAGCAGCTTTCGTGCCAGAACGTTTTTCTTGTATCATTTGGCATGAACGCGTATTTTAATTGGAGTTCTGTGATCACCAATGCAGTAGGCGGTATCGAATTGTTAGAAACGAGTCCTCACTCGAACAATTTCTGCCAAGAAAATACTTTTTCAACCGAATTTCCGCCATTTTGAAAAACTAACGCCTAACTAATCTGGAGTCTGACAGAACTGCGCGATCAACGCTGCGGGTCAAATCCTTCTAAATACTCTGCAGAACAACTGTGTAAAATTTCTTGCTTGTATCACAATTTGCGGTTTTTTTTTGCCTACCACTTCGACTATCTAGCCGTGTGCGATGTAAGGCGCCATTATTGTATCATTTTTCCTGAACTTTCTAAAACCGGTAGTGGGGGGTCCTAGTAAAGAAGTTATTACCTACTGATAAATTTCATTGAATTAAATCACACTAGGTACCTATAGCAAAAATATCGCCCTTCACAATTATTTAACCCCAAACCTAGAAAACACCCTGTTATCTTCATAACCAATAATAAAAAACAATTGTTTTTGATTTTGACTTGGCTTGAAGTCCTCTATTTGCCATTAGACTTTGTCGTATTAGTCGTGAATCACTCTGTATGATCTCATTGGCTGGCATCATCCTCAGTATAATCATAAGAAACGAATAGCGAGTAGGTAGGTACTTCAGACAATTCAAAAATCTATTTATTTTTTATACCGTATGTCCCTCGGTATGTCCATTAAAAACTTCATTATAAAGGGAGGCTGTGACGCAGGCCATTCGATCCGAAAACGGCCAGGTTATCATCGGTCCACGGCCTCCCATTATTGAATTTTTTAATGAACATACTGTAAATACTCGTATGGGACGTACGTACGTAGGTACCATACATAGGTAATAAATAAATAAGTAATAGGTAGGGTTACCATAAGCCCTTCTCAGTTACTAGGACAATAAATCCTCAAAATCCGGACAAAATCCGGACATTCTTAGGTAGGTGCAACATAGCATATGACTTTGAGCATGACCTTTTTTATTTTTTCACTTTTTTCATGAAATTATGGGACAAACTGCAAGGTTAGCTAAAGAAATCGTGCCACAAGGATCAGAAGATCAAAATAAAAAATAAATTGAGGACTTGCCGACTTGATCATTATCGGTTATGGTGGTACGACTGCTGAAAGTCACTGCGCGCAACACGGTATGCGGCATGCGTTGTCCGATAGGCGATAACTTGATGCGTGCGTGATAATTTTATTTTCCCGGACGCTATCAACTTTTCCGGCCGGACTTCCCCGGACGCCTCAAAAACCCAAACATGTCCGGGTAAATCCGGACGTATGGTAACCCTAGTAATAGGTCTAGTATTGATATGATTTAGAGTCGAGATTTTTGTATGCTAGTTGCTCGTCAATCCAGTCTCGGAATAAAGCCACGTTCACGTAAATACCCGGAGTATTGCTGTCGCCACATCCAATTCCCCAAGCGACTATACCGGCTTGGACGTAACGGTCTTCATGTCCTTTTATCGGACAGACTAAGGGACTCCCCCCGTCTCCTTTACAAGTGTCCTTCTCAGGCTCCCCTCCGGCACAAATAAAACTGCGGTGAAGCTTGAAGAATTTACCCAGTCGAGTCTTTCTCAAAGCGTCTTGACAAGCAGTGCTGGCGACAATCGGCATGTCGATTTTTTTAAGAATCACCTGATATTTTCCTTCTGTTCCAAAAACGTCTCTGCCCCATCCGCTAGCCAAACATGTCACATTCTCAATAACTTCATTCTGTGGCGGTAAACACAAAACATCCACATTTTGGGCGATAGTGACTGGAGTTTTTAGAAACAAGAGTGCAATGTTATTGTACAAAGTGCCCTTGGAGTATTGAGGATGCACGCTAATGTGACCAACTTCTTGGTCCTGATGAGGAAAAATCTCTTTTTTGGTTTGAGTGTCCCATTCGCCAGCTCTGATCTTAAATTGCTTGTCAGAACCTCTGACGCAATGAGCGGCAGTGACCACAACTCGTGGATGGATGAGGGCACCGCCACACTGGTAGACATTGAGTTTTTGGGGATTTCCTTCGATTGTTTCCTCTCGCAAGACCGCAACCATCCAAGGAAATTCACCAAATTGAGATTCCTTGTCTTTGTCTCCAGTTATCCTGAAGCCTATTCCGTTTGGATTGCGGTGTCCACATCCTACTCTCTTGATTGTGGGTGGGCTCGGTGTTATCGGTTCTTTAACTTCATTGGCCCGTATTCATATCCCACTTTTAAGCTAAAAGCGCTTTTAGTGCGATGCGCATTTAGGGGCATTTCTCATATTTCAGTGTTCAAAAATACATTATTGCGATTGGGAGCGATTGTATGTACTTAATTGCAATTAATTTGCGCGTTAATTTGTATTTTTGAATACTAAAATATGAGAAATGCCCCTAAATGCGCATCGCACTAAAAGCGCTTCTAGCTTAAAAGTGGGATATGAATACGGGCCATTGCCTTTTTCGCAACAGACGTCGATGTAACTTTCACATAGCATGTCATCAGTCCTAGAAAGAATTGTATGTTATTAACGACTTTAGGACGTAATTTTGTTGTTTTTCCGTTGAGGTGAGTTGAGTATACGTACTATAGGTAGGTATACCTGACGCATAGGTGCCTACTCAAACTTATTTTAGAAATAGTAATTTGTCTATTTCGGTTATACTATGATTACTTTGTAGCACTGTTTTTTTGAAAAACAGTGTCACAAAATTCTACTTTATCTCTCGCTTTATCTATAAGTAGGTAGGTACTTTGCGTTACTTATGGATTCATTATTACATCGAAAGCGGTGCTTTAATGGAGAATATTATTAAACTTATTTTCAACCAATAGCAACCAACAATAATTTATTGTCAATAGAAGGATTAGAAGGTAGACGAACGTCAGTGCGGAGGTGTCATCTGTCAAACATTTCTCTTTTTAGCAGCCAGAATTTACAATTTCTGGGCGATTATTAGAGTGAAGTAGACAGAAGAGTAAGTATATTACACTCGTTTTAAGGTGGGCGGAATATTGGTCAAATAACAAATAACACAGTTTTCCGTCAGTTCCAGTAACCTTATTCTCTGGAGGATAATTTACTATTCAGGTCTCTTTTGGAAGCTACAAGAATGGTCTTCAACGTAACGAGCTGGAATTTTAAATTTTTGGAAAAAAAAACAATTTTTTAAATTAAAATTTTCTTTTGGAGATAATTTTTTAAAGATTTAAAATTCCATCTCGTTACGTTGAAGTCCATTCTTGTAGCTTTCAAAAGAGACCTGAATGGTAATTTTCCTCCAGAGAATAAGGTTACTGGAACTGACGGGAAACTGTGTTATTTGACCAATAATCCGCCCCACCTTAATATGACGTGTTGTCACACGACTGGTTCTGGGGCACGACGAGCTTGCGAGACTTCCCGAAAAAAAAGTTCGTTTGGTGATAAAGGAATGAAATTTGGTATGAGCAGCCTTCATGGTCGTCTCTTCAAGTGTACACACGACACCTCGCCATATTTTGGTTAGGGGGACCCAGGGACCCTCTTGAAAATTGAAGTTGAAGGAACTTCTACAAAGCACCGCTGAATATCGTCACACATCTCAAAAAGTAATCATTGGACTCTACACTAAACCTTGACAAGAGACACACCAGTTGTCGCCATTTACTACACACTGTTTGCACTGTTTGATCTGCCATGTATCAATACTAACTCGTATCTGGCAAAGCCATTGATGAAGAAGTCCTTTTTTTATGTTGACATTTTAGAAGTTACAACCCGAGATGAAACAAGCCAGTTGAAGTTCCAGGCACGGAGCTAGGGGGGGATCTGGGTGGGCCATGCCCACCTCAAAAATTTTATGCCCACCCAGGTGCCCACCCAGAGCATGCTAACATTTTTATGCCGACGACGATCACAAAAATAAATAGATAAAATGGAGGAATAAGCTGGAAAAACCAATTTCCGAGCGCCAAGTTCTAACAGTTACTAACAGTTTCTAACAGTTACTTTCCCGAATGCTGCCGCCCCCACACGCTGCCCTCAAAGTAAGAGATAAATGAAAAACATAAACCCGAAGACATAACGATCTAATTCTTTCGCTATATGGATAGCCGACTAAAAATGGGAAAGAATGATGTTTCTCCTTCAACCAAATTTCTTTACATTCATAATATGCCTCTTTAAGAAAATGCGCTACTGAGACTCACGCACGTGAAGGCATACTCACTTGTTTTTCAATGTTTCCAATCAATGTGATCAACACTTTACATTGGGTGGATAGCTTCAACTGTTTTATATTATTATAAGTATAGCAGAGTATAGCTATACAGGTCCCCCCTTAGCTCCGTGTCTGGAACTTCAACTGGCTTGTTTCATCTCGGGTTGTAACTTCTAAAATGTCAACATAAAAAAAGGACTTCATCAATGGCTTTGCCAGATACGAGTATAGCTAAATGTGGAACAATGCGCGAAAGCCCCGCAATTTTTTTTTACCGCTTATCACTGTGAGAATTGCGCCGGATTTCATGCTATTTTGGCGAAGCAACAGCAAATACAGCCTAAAGGGTCACACAAAGGTCAATAAGTTACTTGCATCTATCAGTCAAGGACGGAAGGTGGAGAAGCTCAATTACAACTGCATATTTTTAAATCAGAATAAGACCCTTGGTCACCTGAAAATGTTTGACTATTAAAACCAGAACAAGTGAGTAAATTAACCTTCTGGCTACTCTTTCTATCATCTTTAATTTTACAAAAACCTTGCTCAAAATATTCCATTACCCTTCTAGGTTCAATAACGGATGAGTGACGAACTCTCATCCGCCAATAGGGGTTTGTCCTGAGCAATAATTTCAGGGACATGCCCTAAATTTTAGGCGGGCTTTTTGAAAAAACCGGACAAAATCCTTTGAATCCTACGTTAATGCACCTGTAATGTAATATAACAAGGTAGATCTCCAAGGCTAGTCTATTTTTGAGATAAAATATGCTATAATATTTCATCTGTGCAGAAATTTTGTACATGGCAAATCTGCGTAAATGCATTAGTTTGTCCGGTTTTTTTCAATATCCCGCCATTACTTGCACCTCGCACATGTGCAGTATGGCCAGGAAAATGCCCTATTGAGGGCTGGCGCTGCTCTGGAGAGCACCTTACACCAATGCCAACCAATCTCTCTCCTGCGCCTGCCCCAGCTTCTGCCCTGCAGCCCGTCGCTTGGAACTGCAAGGGAGACTGTTCGATGCGGTACACTTGCCAGCAGGCAGGCGGGTCTCAACTGCTCGGATATGTGCCCTACTGCCCTAACTTCCTAACTGCAGAAGCACCAACTCCAACAATACGAATGCTGAAAATACGTATGAATCGGTCCCGGATGATGACCCCCTGCTAAATTCCATTATATGTTTGAAAAAATCCCACAGCTTTAATTTACTGGAATGGTTCTGGCTTCACAGGTATGCGCGAAATTCCCATGGGAAAGGTGAATTAACTCAACATGTTTAATGACGTTTAATTTAACTACCAAAGATGTGTAGTTTGATTACGACGACCAAGTCTGTGTTTAGCATATTCTAAGGTGGTCAAAAATGTCGGAACACCTTCAAGATGTGTTGAATAGAGATGAATGCTGAAAAATGGTAAGAAGATTCATGTCTTTCAATTTAGAAGTTATGAAGGGACAAAAGTTGGTCTTTCGAGCCCTTTTACTCTCGTCACTTCAAAAGATTTGGTAAACTCCTTATGGCAAAATAATGACTACAAAATATCAACCACCCACTGAATGCGTATTGAATTTTCGTTTTCTATACAGGGTGAAGCATAAACTACAAAAATTCTGTTTTCCTAAAAAAGCTAAAAAAAAGAATTTTATGAAAATCAATTGTGTTTTACTGGGCTCTACATAGGTTATGAGACCACTAGTTATAATACTTTTAGGAAAAATATAATTCTTAGGATTCACAAATCACCCTGTATAGAGAACACAAATTCAATGCAGATTCACTGGTTGATTTTTTTGTAGTCATCATTTTGCCATAAACAGTTCACTAAAATCTTTTGAAATAACGAAAAGTGAAAGCGATCGAAGGACCAGCCCTTTGTCTACCATAACTTTGAAATAGGTCCCTTCATTTCGGTTTTTTTGAGTGCGCATGTCTGGCGCGAATTTCATAGTTTCGTACACCAATATTGAAAATTACAACTAAAAAATATTGTAGTGCACCTAAAATTCCACAAATAATTTGGTTGAATGTTAGATACCATTTTTTATATTCAAAGGAAATGTAATGAAATTGAGTTCAATGATCACTTGTGGAAGTTCAGGAACAACGAAAATGGCAACAGCGCTCAAAACAACAAGACATCGGCACCAACTGTCACTTGTGACAATAATTATAATCACACTTCTCGTTTCTACCTGACCTACATTTCATTTGCTCATGTTTTGAGGAAAGAACAGAACCTGTTGAAAATGGCTGTAGCAAAAGAAGCTACGAAGAGATAAGAGATGCATTTACGGTATGTGTAAAAGTGACGGCCAGGAACCAGTTGTTGGTCAGGCGGCTAGACAGAGCATGCAGCGTTGCCATTCAACTGACAGGTGTACGAAAGTTTCCAAAATTTGGAGCCTTCAAGCATGCGCACCTGGCACCTGCACAAAAGAGGTAGCCCATTGAAAGTGGCTGATGTTGGAAGATGTATAATAAAGATATGTTCTATGTTCTTTTCTAAGTCATAAAATTTTTTCAACATCATGATGTGGGTACCCGTATTTTTCTTTTTGTTAAATTCCCAAAAGTGCTGTCGTAATGCGTGTTTTAAAAAGATATTTGTGATGTCCAAAAAATACCTATACTAAAAACTAAATGAACAGCATTGGTGGATTGAAAATTCAAAAATCTGTTCGAGTGACATATCCCTGTATTTGAAAAATACAGACTCCACTGAAGTTTTCCTTCTTTTACAAACCTTTTGAAAAAAAAAACTGAAAAAATATATGTTTGTAATCAATGGATATATCTTCCGGTAATTTTCAGAAGATACTGTCCACCTACAACTCTTGACGATGACCAAAAGTATTTTCAACCTGGCCAGTACCGCGGGGGACTCCGTTGTTGGAAGCAATTCCAGGGATAGTGGGTTCGAATCCGGCATGGGCCAGGTGAAAATTTTCATGCGCTTTTTACTCTTTTTAGTATCTTGACGTGCACTACCGTGCGGCCACGTCAGGGGGAAAAGAGTGAAACGAGATGGACACCGATATTTTGTTGATGCGTCCATAAAATGGTGGGTGCCGCTTTCAGAGTACTGAGGCGATGCTAAGGAGGTACTGCCAGTGACTACACCGATACCCGCCCACTGGCAAAAAAAAACGTATTTTCAGTCAAGAGAATGAAATCTGGTAGATTTTATCATTTTATCCAGAACTATCACGTAAGAATAGAAAATAATAGTTTTATCACTCCATCAACATCGTGGTAAGATTAAATCTAGGTAGGCTTTGGTATAGGTCATCTACATTTTGAAACTGAAACAATTCGACAACAGTTTAGTAGGATGACAAATTCTCCTACAGCTATCGTGATCACGAACCGCTAGACTGATAGAGGACTAAAATCGAGCCTAAAATTCTACCTACACATCTCTATAGCTTCTGTGGTTAGCTTCTCTTCGGAGTCTGCGGACGCCGGCCCTGAAAAATGCCACATGAATTTTATCAATGGAACTAGAACATTTCAAGAAGATACCTGATATCAATAAGTCCGTCTCCATTAGTGTTGAGGGAGCCGTTCTTGCAAAGGT
This sequence comes from Anaspis maculata, assembly GCA_949128115.1. NCBI lineage: Eukaryota > Metazoa > Arthropoda > Insecta > Coleoptera > Scraptiidae > Anaspis > Anaspis maculata. Next base: position 57,296,328 of record OX421962.1, on the reverse strand, counting down.
AAAATGGCACACAGTTATTGCAAGAATAATTGCTCATTATTATTCCTCCAGAACTTCCATCGTTACTATTGGTAATCGATTGGCTCTCAGATTCAGAGGAAACCTTGTCGATTACTAAATCTAAATCGTCTTTGCAAGCCACCAGCAAAACTGTCGAACACAGGATCACTGCTTTTAGGAGCATATTTTAATGTTAATCTAGAAATTGAAACAGTTTCAGAAGCTGAAATAAAAACAGGCACTCCACTAATATGTTGCGTTAGAGCTTTATAAAATAGTACCTAGTAGGTGATACATAGCTTCTGCTTTCACCAGTCATCATTATTATTATTATTATAGTCCGGACCGAGGTCCGGACGTTAATGGGAAATGGGTACCTTGCACTTTCATACCAATAAGCATAGTCACTTTGCATGCCTGTTGCTGAGACCACCCTCGACCAATCTGGATGTGGAGACATCGACACAAATCGTGCAGCCACTTTATACAACAGGGTGAAGTAGAGAAAAATTGTTGAAAAATTATAACTCATGAACCATAAACGATGGACGTATGACGTATGTAAATCAAGATTTTGATGATTGATTCCATGCTCATGAAGGTGCTGCTAACAGTATTGAAATATCTTGAAGCGTTTCCGAAATACGCTGGAAGAAGTGAAATTTCTTCAATTTTTTTTTCTAAATAAATCAGTTGTTTTTTGATGAGATATCGAGCTGGAACTTGATGTTCCGACTCGTGTTCCGACAAACAATCATGTTTTAAATAAAACGCGAAGTAGGGATATCGACAAAGCCTGCTAGATTTAAAACTAAGATCTTCAACTTTTTTCCCCATTGTCGAGCGCCACCTTCAAAGTGCCCTTCGTGAAATTATCGAAAAAACAACAGATAACCACTTAATTAAAAACACGCGATCGTTTTATTATGAAAACCCAGATCCTGAATTGCGGCAATGACCTTTTCACTCAAGAAACGATATCAATAGTTCGTTTTTCTTGATTGCCCTCAACTTACGTGACAATCATGACCAAATCAAACTTTGGACATATCTCGGGACATATGAGGTGTGTGCGATATTATAATTTACGTAATTTTGCAACGTCAGTCTCCAAATTTCATCATTATCAATCAAATGGTGTTCTTCTCGCCAACAGTTGAACAAAAAGTTCCCTTCGATTTTTATGAAAACGGCAAAAAAAGCAGGGTCATGTCGTCCTATCAAACCCGACTGAAGGAAATATGTACCCAAAAGTGCTCCCAATTGATACTGAAAGGGTTCCGATGAATGTGCTATGTAGTTCGAAGCTGAGCTGAAACGGATGGTTCCATCCTAGTTCTACTGAAGGGACGTCGAAAGTTTCACTACACAGCTTATATTTTAAACGTTTTTTGTTGACTATGGCCGGAAAACGCATGGACGACGTGACTCTGCCTTTTTTTGCCTTTTTCACAAAAATCGAAGAAAACTTTTGGTCCAACTGTTTGCCAAAAGAACACCACTTGACCGATAATAATGAAATTGGGTGACTGACGTTGAAAAATTATGTGGATTATAATATCGCGAATACCTTATCGATCAAAAGTTCGATTTGGTCATGATCGAGGTCATGATTGTCATGTTAGTTGAGGGAAATCAAGAATAACGAACTTCATAACGTGGGTGAAGAGGTCATTGCCGCAATTCAGGATCTGGTTTTTCATAACAAAACGATCGTGTGTGTCCGATGAAGTCGTTGTTTTTTCCTCTGTTGTTTTTTACCAATTCCACGAAGGGCAGTTTTAAGATGTAAAAAAAAGTTGAAAATCTTAGTTTTGAATCTAGCAGGCTTTGTCGATGTCCCCACTTCGCATTTTATTCGAAACATAATTATTATTTGTTGGAATATAAAGTTTCAGCTCGATATCTCTAAAATAAATAACTGGAAAAAGAAAAAACTGAAGAAATTTCACTTCTTCCAGCGTATTTCTGAAACGCCTCAAAATATTTCAAAACTGTTTGCAGCACCTTCGTGAGCATGGAATACGTCCACCGATTATGGTTCACCAGTTACGATTTTTCAACAATTTTTTCTACTTCACCCTGTATAAAGTGTCTGCACGATTTGCGTCGATGTCCCCACAATCAGACTGGTCGAGGGTGGTCTCAGCAACAGGCATACAAGATAAATCCTTATTGGTATAAAAGTGCAAGGTACCTACCCCTTATTTTTTGTCCTTAACGTCCGGACAATTATAAAAATTAATAAAGAATAAGTAATCAAAAAAATTTCTGGTATTTATGGAAGACCACTACTTCTCGACTTCAGCCACCAACTTTTCACGGTAGGTAGACACCACCACAACATCACTTTCGCCGACCGTAGTTTCCTGGGGAAACCACTATTTCCACAGATTTTCCAAGTTTTTCCGAACATTTTACACTTTCCTATTGCTGTGTTCTTTTTCTGTAAAATGTTCCTTCTTTCCATTACTTATCCACCAATGTCCTACGACGTAAGTACAGGCAGAAGGAAGCGTCCTACATAGCTGTTTAATTGGTTGCCTAACTCTTAGAAAATTCTAGCAATGTTATAGTGTGATGCTTTATTGCTGGGTTGACACTTGGAAAATCTGTGGAAATAGTGATTTCCCCAGGAAACTACGGTCGACGAAAGTGATGTTGTGGTGGTGTCTACCTACCGTGAAAAGTTGGTGGCTGAAGTCGAGAAGTAGTGCTCTTCCATTTTTACCAAATTTCTCCCTAGAGTATGCCTTGGTCTTCTCCACGGGTCTACTCGCTAGCTAGGAAGCTAGGATGTTTCTCCATCAGATTTTCAGGTGACTTGAGACGAAATTTTTTGGAACACTAGTTGTTAACTTTCTTAGCACATCTTCTCAAGATCATACCCGCAAAAAGTAGAGAACCAGTTAACCAGTACCTACATTACATACCTACTACGTACTTCTATGCAGTGTAGGTAGGCAGCTACTTCAAGAACTACCACTACGTCTGTGGCACTACATATCCTTGCAAAATCAATTTTTAAAATAATTTCCTCGAATTGCGATCTCAACTTTTTGCAGCTTGAAGGTACCCAATCAACATTTTAATGTCGCACTATTCACTCGCACGTAGTACGTAGTGGAGAAAATTTTGGACTACTGATTCGCGAAGGAACACTCGCGAATCCATACGGAACCATCGATTAACATAACATTATCAAAGCCCAACCAGAGACAACTTGAACACCTTGAACCAAGCCAGATATACAATCATGGCGTTCACTATCACAGCTCTATTATTATTATCCGTTCAGCTTTTATTTTCAACATTTGCAGGGCCTGGAATTTTGTTTCTAGGTTTTTAGAAATAAAATTACCTACTTAGATATACACGTTAGGTACATTCTGACAGTCAGAGGTCTAATGCTAACAGTAACAATCGAGGTAACAATTCGTCGAGCAATTCTTCAAGAATAAATTTAGCATTTGCATTAGATGAGGAGGCTGTATTCGCAGCAGAGGGTAAAAGTATCTTTAAGTATATTTCTCCCTCAAAAATGAAGATAAAAACTCAATTTTTTATATGGTGTTCAGTGTATTAGAAAATGTAATACATTAAGCGTTTTTTCAATTATGTAAAACAATTTTTTTTCCATTTTGGCGCCAACTTTTTCCAAAAAATGGCCATATATTAAATCTTCTACGTCCCTCAAAATTATAAATAAGTTGATATTTTTTTTTATTTGTCAAAAAATGTCCCAGCAATGTTTTAGAAACTTTTCCAGTGATAGGGCCATTCGGCTTATAAAAAAATAAGGGATAATCCAAACGAAAAGAAGGTGAACAAAGAGCATTTATTGGACTCTCATCAAAATTTCTATATCTCTTTATCTGCATTTTTGAAAGAGAAATACTAATACCCTGCAAATACAGCCTTGCGGCAGTGCGAAAGAGACACGATAGACTTTTCTGTCAAGTCCCTCAGCTAAACCTGTCTGTCAGTAAAAAAAAAATGAAAGAAATTACAATAAGCACTCATTCGAAAACTGGTATGAAAATAGGAGTATTTTTTTCGAACAAAAAAGAAAACTTTCGGGAAAATAAAATCGAATTTTCCGAAAATTTAAGTTTTAAAATATACATTATGTTGCCGGGAAGTTGGACGAAAATGGTTGGAAAATATCCAAGAACCAATTATTACCTGTTGTTTAAAAAATAATTGATGAAAACCGGTTCACGGGTTGAATACCTGGGGCAGAGTTCTTATTATTTGCGTTTCAGGGCCCCAAAACAACATGTGAAATGAGGCTTCGAGCCCATCAGAAGGGTAGGTTCGAACCACACATGACGGCACAATAGTTCTGAAGACTAAGAAAACGAGAGAGGGGCTCAGTCGTCAGTGGGGCTCCAAGAGACACCCGTAGACACTAGGGAGCCTATAGAGCTTCAACCAACCCAAGAAGACACAAGGGCGTCGCTTTGACCTGAAAGGGCAAAATCTGAATCTGAGTCACAATAAGTGGGGGCCCATCAGAGCTTTGAACGGCAGGACGACACCATAGGGCCCTGGTACCGAATTATACAAGAAAACTGCACACATTATGGCTTGCACGTATACTCCAACGGGATAGGTGTACTGAAGTTGCTATAAAACTACAGAAAACACAAGGGGGTTTACGGAGCCCCAAACAACACTGGAAAGGCACAAAGGATCGGGGCGCACTGTTGCCGTAAATGATACAAGAAGACACAAAAGAAAATACACCGAGATCTGCATCCATATTGTTACTTTGACATAGATACATTCGTAACATAAACGTACCGGTTTGGTTGCCTAGGAAATTAGATGGGCCAAACGCCGAGCGAACAGCCAAGCCCCGGATGGCATCGGCCAGGAAAAATTTGGAAATTCATAACGTCCGACTTGAAAATGGTGGGAAACTTCAACGGCAGACTTGATTTGATTCTTTGGTTGTGCTGCTTCCTGCCGAATTTGGTTCCAATCCATCGGATAGATTTTGAATAATTAAAATGATGAAGTTTTCAATTTTACATTTTTTATTATTCGACAGATAACAGGTAGAGAAATACTCCCAACTGTTCTGAATACAGTTTTTCAAGGGCGCTCAAATGACATATTGCAAATCAAGTTCCGTGAGGTATCTTTTGTCATTCTCTGATGGTGACACTTCTGCCTGACAGGCTAGACTTTTGAGACTAAGCTAAGCATGGGTATCTCGCTTATCTTGAGAGATACAAAGTCGGTTAAATTAGGAAAAAGTTGCGCATTTTCATGACGATCAATGATCAATGTTTTTCAAATAAAAAATTAGAACAAAAATTACAAATTTCTGTTTTTTCTCAATATCTCGAAAACTAAAACTAACAAGTCAAATATCTTTTTGGATCATTGATCGTCATGAAAATTCGCAACTTTTTTCCAATTCAACCGACTCTGTATCTCTAAAGATAAGCGAGATACCCATGCTTAGCCTCGAAAAAAGGGACAGCCTGTATACAGTTATTATACACAACACAGCAGACATCCTTCATAATTAACATCATTCTGGAAATGGTCTTAATATCATCTTGGGGGAGCTCAAAATGAATATATCTAGCGAAATCTCATTTTTTTCTGCACGATCACAATACTTTCCCTTCCATCCCAAGAAAATAAAAAAGTGCTCAGCAAAGGCACCAATATCAACACCAGTAAGGTGACGGAGAGCAGAGCGAGATCAAGACACGATGCGATAGCCGGAAATAAGGAGATGTCGGGCTTGTTTATCGTGTCACAGTGAACGATAGCTGATGCTCAAATTTCGTTGAATGTCAGCGATTACTGTGGAAGTAGGTAATCTCTGAAAGTGTACTCGTATGTGTACCTAACTAATAAAAATCCATCACTATTTAGATAATTATTGATGGGTATACCTACAACGGTAAAATTGGGGGCAAGATTATGCCAATGAATGACGAATTGATTTGACCACCTCAGGGCTGCGTGCTCAGACCTGGTGCGAACTCCTCAAGTCCTCACCCATATGTCCTCACCACGATATAAACTGCGCAACAAATATGTTGTCGCAAGGGAAAAATTGGTCCGACTTTGGACCTCAATAACTTTTGAATTACGCGAACCATTTCGATTCTGTTTTGACAGTTAGCGAGCTCAGTCTTTCCGCTATTCATTTTCAGGAGGTGAAGCTCAGGAAGATTCATGTAAAACATCTACAGGGTGAAATGTAAAACACTACAAAATTTTAGCAAATTCAACGGACCCCCATTTTCAGAATAATTTTTTTTCTCAAATGTAAATGAAAGGATCATAAAGCGTGATGTTTTGGCTTGCGCCCAGTTTCAAAATTTTTGGAATCGGAACTCTGGTTCTGACTTTATGATTTTTTTTCTCTTGGAGGATGCTGATTTATCCTATCACTACAAGGAAGACTATGTTAGCCTTGGGAGCCTGTCATCATCAAAAACTAAAATTGACCATCAGCATCAAGTTCAGGAGGTCAAAATCACAAAGAAAGCTTGTTTCAATTGTGAAAATATGATCAAATTCAATTTTTAAGGAAAACACCTGTGTCGCCCATTTTGAATGGGCCCTCTTTTTGAAGCCTTGTTCAAGGTATTCAGATGGTCCGCGAGTTAAGTTGCTGAGAACCGTTCAAGCAACAATATTCGTGAACTGCAACCTCCTGTCGTCAGAGTAACATAGTCTTCTTTGTAGGGATAGGATAAATCAGCATCCTCCAAGAGAAAAAATCATTAAGTCAGAACCAGACTTTCGATTTCAAAAATTTCAAAACTGGGCGCAAGCTTAAACATAACGCTTCATAATCCTTTCATTTGCGTTTGAGAAAAAAATTATTCTGAAAATGGGAGTCCGTTGAATTTGCAAAAATTTTGTACTGTTTTACATTTCACCCTGTAGATATTTTACATGGAACTTCCTGATCTTCACCTCCTCAAGGTGAATAACGGAAAGACTGAGCTCGCTGACCGTCAAAACAGAATCGAAATGGTTTGTGTCATTCAAAAGTTATTGTGGTTCAAACTCGGACCAATTTTTCCCTCGCGACAACATATTTGTTGCGCAGTTTAGTATTAGACTGGTATTGTCGCGAACCGCCGAGGGACGGGCCAGAACGTGGTAGTCGGTGTGCGAGAGAGATGCGAGAGAGACAGATTATAAGTAGACTACTGCGAGCGCCGAGCGCGAAAATCGCGTGGTGTGAAGACTGAAATATGTACCTCTAATTGGGAAAATGAGACAAATACTTTGTTTCACGTAGGATAAGTTTCATAAAGCATCATTATTATCATCAATAAGTAATAGAAATTAAGGTGTAGGTAATCTTTTCGACGCTGATGTGAGAAGAACGATCCACGCTATTTAATTAACATATTTTTGTTGCTTATGTATCTTGTAACTATGTTTCTAAATTTTATTTTGTTTGGAGAAGCTTTTTATAAATTCTTTTGTTTTCTTGTCGTAGTACTGCTTAATTCTCATGTAAATATAGAAAAAACAACTTTGTGTGATGATAAAATAGGTACGTATTTGCGATACAACTCGCAAGTAAATGCTGAGAAAATTAATTTCAAGTATTCAAAATCTGCAAGTGTTTTCTTGAACACATCAATAAGCGAGAATCTTTTCTAAATTTTCAAATAAATGAAACATAATCTTCAAACTTAGATAGTTCAGTGCTTTTGATTTTGAACTCGTAAAATGAGCCACAGTCGTGCTATTCTTATTATTAATTAGTTCCAACTTACTTGAGGGCCGAAAAAATAGGGTTCGATTATTATTATTCGAGGTATCGACAGGCTTTTCTTGCGAACTAATTACGGACGCTCTTATTTCGTCAAACGCTTTGGGTTCAATGGCTTTTTATTAGCGCACTTCTCCAAACGGGAAGGCGCTTTTGTCCTCGCTTTGTCCGTCCGTCCGTCCGTCCGTCCGTCCGTCCGTCCGTCCCCGCATCTAGTCCTAGACGAAAAGGTTTTTGCGAAAAAATTTTACTCCATTGGGTAGCTCATGACCTTGTATCCCGAACCAAGAAAAATCTTGACGAAATAATAATAAACAATGACAATAATAACAATTTAGTGTGACGCGGCATCGCCGTTGAATGCTGCATTTCAGAAGCCGGCCTGATCTCGAAAGTTATCACATGCGAGGAAGTACCCGATCTTATCATTTTACCATAATACATATGGGGAGTTATATTTAGAGGATGATTTGAACTTTATTTTAATGAAAATTTCACATCGGTGCGAGGTGCCGATTAGTAGTTATTAATTTTTGAACATGACTCCGAAACTACGGCTCGGCCGCAAATGATTTATTCGTTGCTTGCTGGTGCTTGATATCCTTTCCTCCGAACAAAACGAAATTCAATACAGAAAATATTTCAACTCGAATGGGTAGCTCATGGCCTTGGTACGCGAATCAAGAAAAATGTTGCCGAAATAATCATGAACAATTACAAAAATAACATTTTGGTGTAGGGCGGCTTCGCCGATCAAGTGCTGGCATTCGCGGTAAGATGTAGAAAGTTGCGATATGCAGGCAACTACAATTTCTTAATGAAATACATCACTGCATGTACGGCATTATATTTAGAGAACAATTTGAACTTTCTTTTGACAAAAACCCCACTTCGATCCGACCGTTAGGTCAATTGTTATCGATTTTTGAAAACGGCCGCAAAGCCACGGCTCGGCGCATATTACACGACCCTACAAATTTAAAATCAGACGTGCCGAAATAGTAATTGAACATTTTGAAATAGCCAATACTAGGTACCTGAAGGATAATGGCACTCAAATTACGAAACATGTTCGCTCAATAACAAAAAAAAAGTAGGTAGGTATCACTAAAAATCATGTGACAAGGCTACCATTTTTTCGGTTTTTCGATAAAAAAGAAATGTTCCAATTCAAAAGTGAACCCGATATTCGTGTTCAGGAGGTCGAAATCAGTTGGAGCACATTTTTTTATATAAGTAACAGAATGACGCTTATGTGGCCGGTTTGTCTGTCTGTCTGTCTGTCTGTCTGTCCGAGTCCGTGCAGAAATTAAGACGCTGTACTCCTTCTCGAGAATTGAAACAAGAGTCTTGGAACTTTTTTCCGATTAATAGCTGATGTCTCCAAGGGTGGCCAATGGGCACTATTTTTGTTATCCATACATCGTTATCATTATTCTCAAAAAACAGAGATCTCCTGTGCACTTCGATGAAATTGAACTTCTCCTCGGGAAATAAAGCTACAGCCGTTGAAGATTGAACTTTATCCGGTGGATAGCTTAGGTCCTCAAGGACCAAATAGGCAGGTTGGCTTTCATAATTCGGCCGCCATCTTGGCTGCCATATTGAAATTTCTTATTAGTGGAACGATTGTCATGAAACTTGAAACTCACCCTTGTCTAGTATGATCATTCTTATTTTCAAGCCAAATTTTATGATTGCCCCACCATCTTGGCCGCCATATTGAAATCTCTTATAAGTGGAAAGATTTTCATGAAACTTGAGAGTTACGCTTGTCTCGTACGATCATTCCTATTTTCAAGCTGAGTTTCATAATTCTGCCGCCATCTTGGCCGCCATATTGAAATCTCTTGTTAGTGGAACGATTTTCATGAAACTTGGAACTTACCCTTGTCTAGTACGATCATTTTGATTTTCAAGCCGAATTTCATGATTCTGTCGATATTTTGGCCGCCATATTGCAATTTTTTGCCCAAGACGGTAGAACCCTAATCACTTAACATCTTGCGTTCACTAATCCTCCAAAAAGGAAGTGCGCTACTGAGCCTCATGCCCATGAGGCATATTCGCTTGTTTTCGTTATATCTTATTGCGCTCTAACAAAAAGGAACCCCGAAAAACTACTTGGACATAGGTAAGTACTTACTAGTGAGGTATGGAAATCTAAAACGCTGCAACAAACCATCACCAAACCATCACCAGTCCCGCACAAACTTTGTTCAACAGAAGATTAAGAACGACCATATCTGTCAACAAAAAATATTGCTCCGACCAAATTGAACAATTATAGATAATAAAATTAAATCCACTTTCAAAAACAACCAACTTCAAACTGCCCAGCATTATAATGAAACAGCAAAAAAGCTATGTGACCTTCTCCAGGCTCCAGGAACATAAAACTTTGGGAGAGGAGGAAAATGGGTGAGAGCAGGGTTAGTAATTGGCTAAAAAAATGGGTAAAAAGCTCGTATATTGTAGAGGCGGAGACAACTGGTAGGAAGTTTATGAGAAACAGAAGTCATATCAATAAAATAAATCACAGAGAAATCAAAACTATTGAAAAAAGTATAGCTGTACGTAATTATATGTAACCATTAAAAAAGGGTGTTGTTCCTAGACCTGGAAATGTACCTAAATAGACCTGTGGAACAATAACTTGTACATCCCTAACTATGATTTACCTGTGGATATCGATGCTGGTAGACCAGAGAAAAATAATGTTAGTGATATTTAGTACTGAAAATATACAAGATGTTGAGGAGCCTCGTTGAACGATTAATCCTACTTCACCCGTAATTTCGAACAAGCCGGATGTCATTACTACTACTTAATAAGGATTTAGGCATTGTTTGGGTGATGAAATACAAAAAATCTGAGATAGGTTGATAATAATTAGGAGTTTCTACCCCGACTTGATAGCCCGATTCCCGCTTATTCAATGCAGTACGGCGTGTGCTCTGGTCTACTATACCCCGTCTCTCTCGCGCAGACGGTCGCAGTCACGTACAACGAACTTGGACCACTTCTCAGCGGCAACGGTAGTGGTGGTTACAATACCAGTATGGTCCTCACCAAAGGAACATATGTTTTCATTGTTTTCTGATGCGCAATTCGTATACCAGGGCAGCACTAGGGCCAAGATAATTAAACATTTGTGGGCTCTAGCTGCATTAACTCTATCTTCTTCTAGACTTTAGTTTGTAATAAAGAAACACATCATATTCACTTCTACAGACATTTTCAAGTCCGTGCATGAGGGTGAGGACGAATGCTGGAACTCGTCCCGATTCCAAGGTAATAATTTGATTGCGTCGCACTATTTCTTTCAGCGTAGGTACGCTATACGCTACAGAATAACATCAAGTGGTCTCTTTTCATTTCCCCCTTCCTCTAGTTGCTTCCTTCTCCCAAGACGGTTTATCACTATTATCAAGTACTATCATATTAAATCCGGGAGAACAATAAGAAGCTGCATGGATGGTCCGCATTTTTTCCAGATTTTTCTTCTAGACACCATTCCGAATGGTTTGTGATTTTGTTCGGCAAAATTTGAGAGATGCAGTTAACGTAAACGGACCCCATTTGTGATTTACATTTTTACCTCATGTAATCACAAAAAGCTTTACCATACTTACATACCGAGGATGGGCTCTTTTATATTGTTTATTGGGTCGTTAATGAGATTCTCGACCACACCAGCGAATACTCATTAACTCGGGTGTTATATTGCAGTATTGCAGACCTCAATTTTACTCAATATTGTCGTTTTATAAATATAAATGAATAGTCCCTTAAAGCGCACCTCTAAATGCACTTTTAGCTCAAGAACGAAATATGAATATGGCCCTTTATGTTTTGATTCATTGAGAATCAACCCCGCAGTGGCATCGGTTTGACATCGTGTAGAGCTCAAAAATGTTGATACCCCAAAGTAAAAACAAGAAATCATTATTATATAAAAGTTTTAATAAATAAAAAAGAAATTACAATAAAGAAGAGAATAATTAATTATACACTACATAAAAACATATAAAGGATACAAGGTACATGGAATTGTTTCCATCCCCTTAATACAGAACTGTAAATTTACCGAGTAATAAATTATTAAAAATTATATATAATTATCCTTAAACCAAAGGGATATGTAACGAATACAGATCGTGAATGAACTTACTATAAAATAAAAAAAAATACGTTACTTTCTATTTTCAACTTATGATTAGGCACTCAAAAATAATTGTATAAATATAGTTCATAACGTTATTCTTATTATAACCATTATATAACTAGTTCTAGTAGACTAACGTTCATCCAAAGAGCTGGGTTAATGTCAAGCGTGGTCAGATGGCGCAGGTTATTTTGTCACTCAAGGTGCAATGGCAATGGATTGCAAATCCTTTTCTTGGACAGCCAGGTATAGCATTGCACTGTAGTAAAGAAAAAAAGCCTCATTCATTAACCCTTTCAGCTTTGACCCTCTGGGCGTCTGCATCCAGACGTTACAACACGTTTCAGTGACTTATGGTACAATTAATTCAAATGAAATGACATCTTGGGTGGCTGCAAAGTTTGACATTTACTTTAGAAATAATGTGTTTTTGGAGTCCCCGTAAATTTTGTATGGTATATTTCTAGCGCAAATGTCAAATTCCATAGCCGCTCGAGATGTCACTTCATTTGAATTGAGGCTTGAAAGATGTCTATGATTGATTAACTTAAAATAGAACAATCCACCTGTTGCTGTATACTGTAGCATCTGGCAGTCTGCGACATTAGCGATCCAGGAATCAAAAGTCGCGTCGAATTACAACGACGGTAGGCGCTCAAATGAGCAAAAATAAAAGATTGTCGCAAATGAGCAGTTTTGGAAAGGCTGACGTACATAATGCGACAGCAAACGTACCTTTACATTTTTCCGCGACCTAAGCCGCTTTAGATTTGCGCCAGGAGCTGCTCCGGGTAGATCACTAGATAGAGAAAGTAGGCATATACGCCAATCACGGCCCAGCTGGATATACTTTCTTTGTCTAGTGATCTACCCTAAGCAGCTTCTGCCGGCAAAACGAAAGCGCCTCACTATATGAGACAGTAAAGGGGAAAGGGTTAAGTGTTATCTCACAAAAGAGTTCTTTCTTGCAGCCCTGCATGATTTACAATCAAAGAAACTAGTGAACTAAAGAAATAGTGATAGCCCTGTGAGTGACAGGTTGCTGGTATTCAGACCACATTCAACACAAACTTGACTATCAAGAGGAGCGTTGGCCTACTTAAACTAGTTATATAATGTTATTACTCTAGTATAGGTATGTCTTATAGGAAAACATGAACCTGTATTCATGTTTAATATATAAATATATGACAAATTCTAATCATTATCATCAATTTCTACATAAGTTATAATCTACGTGTAGTTAATACATAGGTACATAAATAATAGTAATATGCCAAAGTATAATTTATACTTTAAGGTTTAAAGGGTATACCTACACAGACTTACTGAAACGATAATGCACACAAAATACAAATACTGAGAGTAGAGTAGATACATCGCTACCACTGATTAAAGCACTATAAGTAGGATTGCAACGTAGAGTCGGTGCAGCATACTGTCTAGCAGACTCTTCTTTTTTGATATGTTCCTAATACTAAACTATATATTTTGCCAATATAATAGTATGTTAAATATTGCAGTAATATACATCATCATTATTTTGTAACAGACATCATTTTGGTATTTCCCATATCACTACATTTTTTTCAGAAAAGATCCGTTTACAACTAGCATAATAACTTAAAAGAAAAAAAAAGTACAAAATTACTTTGGTCTGTATAAAATACTAATAGTGGAAATGTTTCACTTAATAATTACTTATTTAGGAAAGCCGCGGCTTACTTATTTTGGTCACTGTTACTGTCGGAATGATCAGAATTGTTATTTACTTTTCCTTCGTGTTTTTCTTTCTTGATTATGGTAATATCAGGGCAATTTGCCAATACTGAGTTACTGGACGTTGAAGAGGCGTTCATCGTGTTTGATAAGAGATTTTTAAATAAACTGGTGTTGTTTGACGTGGGCATGTCGGGTAAAACGGAATCGCCCTCTTCTGAAGAATCCACCTCTTCGTAGCATTCCATGGCGCTTGACTGATTCGACATATTTGCTTCGCTGGTGTCAATTTGCGACATGGATAATAAATAATTAGAGAGAGTCTGTGGTGTCACGTTCAATTGTTCTGCCGCCCTGTACAACGAGATTTCTTTTTTCTTCAACTTGAGTAGTACATCCGTCGGGCCCTGTTCAGTCCAGAAATCACGAACCCTGAAAAAATATAGAAAATTAAAGAAATACTCAGACGAAAGCGTAGTATGCGCTGGAGAGAAGCTGTGGGATTGATGCAATCGCGGATGTAAACTATACTACAGGGCGATTTCGAAATTTTGATGTACCAAAACAGTACTACGATATATGGAATCTTTATGAAGCCCACAAAGAAATTTGAAAACGTGTCAATCTGCTCTACATCGGTTGAGAGACCAACCAAATGGTTTGACTTGGGGGCATTTTTGAAGAAAAATAATTTTCGAGGTTTCTGACTACCCTGTATACAAGGAGTCCTGTATAGAAAAAAATGCTATACACATCCAGTTCACATATTTCTCATAGTTCTGCCATCAACAGCTCACTTGAATCTCTTGACATGACGAGTTTGAAAGACCATCCTTTGACCCTTTGTAACTCCTAAAATAAAAGTCGATTTTTTCTGTCAGCTTCATAAAAGATTCCATAATAATTATGTATATCGTTCTGGTGCGCCACTTCGAGATCACCTGTTTACCGTATCCCTTCATGAAGAGTGTCAAGATCAGTTGCGTAGAGGCCTATCGTCAAGGTCATATTTTGACATACGACGTTTTGTTTTTGACTAATGACAACACTGCCCAAGGAAGAAAAAAGGGCCAACAATGACCTATTTTCTAGGTGTTGCCGTGTTTCTGATTTCCCTTCACTGTGTCTTATGCGGTGGAAAATTAAGTAGAGATGGCTCAAACGTGTTTTCATCTTTATAATGGAAGCACTGGGGCCGACAAGCGCACGCTTTGACCTGGATTCCGTCTTTGACCCCCGAGCGCAAGTTCGGACGTCTGATACATCCACGCCCTGCGCCGGTAGCCGGCACGTTCCTGACTTCGTCAGCCTCTTTGACTGTGGCATCCGTTTTTCATCTACACAGTGCCGTACTGCCAGGTGCAGGCATGTCATACTCGGGGGTTTACCCAGGACCACCCGAGGAGGAGTTTCAATCGACCTTCTGACTGATGACAACACTGCCCAAGGAACGAGATAAGGCCAACAATAACCTATTTTGTAGGCATTACAGTGTTTCTGATTTCACTTTACTGTGTTTTATGCTGTGGAAAATCGAGAGAACGAAGTGTAGATAGTTCAAGTGTGTTTCCATCTTTTCAATGACAACCTGACACAGTGGTAGATGATTGCTAAATTGCTGCTGTACTACTACTACTACTACTACTACTTCGGCAAATTCCACCTTGTGGTCAGAACAAAACGTCATAATCGTCAAAACGTCAAGAAATAACCTTTTTGAAATACCGCTTGGTTTTTTTTTCTTCTAAAATGGGAAACGTCAATCATTTCTACAGTAACCACCATGAAATGAAATGAAATGAGCAACTGGACCCTAGAGATTTATTCTTAAAGGAGACCACAACACAAAATACAAGTTGGTCTCAGATGAAAGAGTTGAAAAAACTAGAACGATTGCATAGGGACTTGTAAATTTACTTATCCCGTGGCGGGCGCTGCGGTTATAATTGACCTTTCCAAAAATAAAGGACAGATAATGGTTTTGACAGTTGTCCCAACCTACGCAAAGCGTTTCGCGCATTGCGCACATTTCGCGGTTGCATGATGTCACGTTAACGTCAGATTCAATGCGTCATGAGCACGTCCTCAAAACCTCTGTTTGTTTTGGTCGGAAAAACGATGAAGAAATCATCAATGAAGTGCACACTGGAAGAAAATCCTTCCAGATGGAGAAACAGAGTATCAGAAGAAGTCATAGTGAAAGCGAAGACAGGCGGAAATACCAATGCGTATTCATTCAGGCAAAGCTGTATCTCGACAACTACTGTTGATCTATCTGTAGAATTAGTAAAGCTGCAGAGGATTCACCACTCCATTATCGCAGTTAAAGAAATTTTAGTGCCCTGATTTATGACAAGTGCTAAGCGGAAAAGACAAATTTGGTGGGTACTGGTCCATCAAAACTTCAGCAATTCCCAATTTTGGATGATGCCACCAGAAATACTGTGCGCCACTATTACAGTTCCAGAGGTAAAAACTTCGACGAGTGGTTCCGTAGGAAGGAGAAGCCAGATGAAAGTTTGAACAGCCCTGGGGTTCTCTTGCAGAAAATGGGTCGTGTCTTGCCTAGGTGAATTTTGTTTCTTCAACTCTCAATAAAGCCACATCGGTGTATTTCGTAAAATTGTACATGGAAACATGAGGCTTCTTCAGATTATTTCGCACAAGGTAACACAGCAATAAGTAACCACTTTTGCAAGTCTTTCCTTTCTACGTTCGGTGCTTGCCTATGCCTCTGACACTTCCACTATGAGATGACTGTACACTGACAGTTGTCCCAATCTACGCGATATCATGACGTCATAATAGAAAAGGACAAGCGCAAATTTGGAAAGGTCAATTAATGGCGGCTTTACAGAATTTCGTATGTCGCCGGCAACAGTGTCGCTGGCCAATAGGATTCGATCTGCCTGTACTCCCCTACCTCCCTCCATAATTCCCGCGACACGAGTTTCTGTCGTCGTGTCGTTCAAATTATTCAACTACAGTGGAGTGGGGGACTGTCGCCGGTGACAAACGAAGTTCTCTAAAGCCGCCATAGGAACGACAATGACGTCATAGGGGCAAATTTACACGGGCTACCTATAGATTTTGTGCCTATAGCTACTCGCGGGCATACCTGTACCTGATTCCGTTGCCGATGAGATGACGACGGTCTCAAGCATATACCTGTCTCAAGCCTGCCATAATTACTACTGATTGTTTGAAGACAATGGCGTTTGTCAAAACGACAACAGCAATAACAAGACCATGGGAACATGACAGATGAAAATCGGAGGTGAAAATCTAGATGAAAACATCTTCCAAAGTGACGATAACGATGATATTTTCAAAACGTTTTATCGGCTGATCGAACTCGTCTAGAAAGCTTAGATTTGTTCCGTATACTCTTAAACTACCTTCCCCATGAGTTAGTCAAATAAAATATAGACTCGATTTTTGTGTTGTGGTCTCCTTTAAAAGATCACAGTCATAGAAATCGATTCAGTGGTTGATAACAAGGAGAAGGTTGAGGTTGCTTATTAGTGTGGTCCAAAAAAAATTGTTTTTCTATTTTTGATCGGGCCACCCTCCACTTTTGTTACACATACCCATAGTGATTTCCTGATGAAATTTCAATTCTCTACCATGGCAGGAAGGGGGTGCTCATCAACCCTCTAATTTTGAAAATTCTAGATTAATTCGTAAAAGTCTGTGGCATCCAGATTTACCAAAAACACGAAGGAATATGTCAGTAATAATCTATTCAACACAATTTGAGAATTATATAGAAGAAAAATCATATGAGAGTGAAATATTGATCGTTGAACTAATAGTGATACCTACCAAAAAAGCGGAAATGTTTCGTGGTATAACTTTTTGATGTTGAAGCTGGATGTCACAAAGTAAGGCCCAGTATTTTCATCTCTGGTTAACTTTAACCAAAAGGTCAATGTCATAATTGTCATATCAACATTGCTGGAACATTGGTATCTTTGGCAATTGACCTCAAGTTGACCTCTGGATAGAGTTATCCTGGGACGGAAATACTGAGTCTAAAAATAATTTTGCAATCCTAAGGACTGCGGAAACCTGAAGATATTTCACCTTTGGAAGAACCATAAACATGTTACTAATTTTAAATATCAGTGGCTACTTCCTAAGACATTTCTTCTAAATATGGATCAACATCCATGATTACCTTCAAGACAAAGACTGAGTTAGGTATCAATTCACGGGTGGTAAACGATACTGCTGAAAGGGGTGTCCAATTGTTCGAGAAATACAACTAACTACTGACCAATGACAAGAATAAAAAGATGTTTTTGTTGCATATGGTAGACCAATTGGAAAATGATGCCTATTTGGACGACCAGAAACGTTTGATCAACGTAGTCTGAAGGAAAATCATACCATGTTAGTTGAACATTATAATTCCGCTTAATTTTAATTTTTCTTTTACATAATTCTTCACTTAGGTACACCAAACGAACAATAATTCATATATTACTTCGTATTTTGTTGAATCTGGATGCTACAAACTCCTACGGATAAATCTGGGATATTCAAATTTTGAGGGTTAATGAGCACCCCCTGCCTGCCATGGTAGAGAATTGAAATTTCACCAGGAAATCACTATGGGCATGTGTAACAAAAATAGAGGGTGGCCCCATCCAAAACTGAAAAAAAAAATTTTTTGGACCACACTATTGCTTATCTTCAATTTTACATGTGAAAAACAAAATGACGCACACGGAGGAAAGTTGAAGACTTTTTGTGTAGGTACAGGGACCGTGTATGATGTCATGTGGCGCAGTGTAGTGAGCAAAGTTGAGAACAACCACCCTACATTTGACAGCGACAGCTGACGCTTGACAGCACGCGGCGAGACAACAACATCCAAAATACCAGGCGAAAACAACAACGCACCGCACTAGAAGATTTCTAGGTTAGGTAAAACGCGGCAAACTTTTTGGCAAAATACCCCCGCTTTACCCAAGGCTTCCCCTTTCGGGCAATTTGCGTTTCAAAGTCTTCAGACCTGCGGGCAAGTCTGATCATTCAAAAAAATACTAAAAAAATCACTCAATGCTTCAGATTTGAGAGATCACTGACTAAGGAGCGACACTTGTCGACTCAACACAACCGCCATACCACAACCACTACCACCACATCCAGCTCGCTGACGATATTGGAACTCTGGATCGTGTCGCAACTTTCGTTGCCTATTGTCCCTCGCTAATCCGAAAGCAGTCACAACGCCACTTTAGGTCGACAATGCCCCTCTCAGGCCCGTCACCTGGCCACATCGGCGGTCACAAGTCTAGAACGATCACTGCGAAGCCGGTTCCATCCCCCATGACTGTCCCTTCAACAAGCCTGGATGCGCGAGGGTTGATCTTGCTTCTTTCTTCTTGTCACATCAACCGGTTCCATTATCGTTTTGTCCATTGCGAGGTCCTCTGGTTCCTCGCTTTGTCATAGTGATTGCAACGCAATTTTAGCTTGATAAGGATAGCCGTTGGCTAGCGGCGGAAGCCACCAGGAAGTTCGGTGGGCCGTTGAAGAAATTTAACATTAGATAGATAGATAGATAGATAGATAGATTTATTCTATCTACAACATGTGACAACATTCATTAGTAGTTGTCACATTGGGCGCGTTCTCTGGTGATTGCTACCGGTGGATAACGCATGCGTATTATAGAGTGGTAGCAGCTACCAGTCGCCATTTTTTCCACCACAATTTATTTGCGGTAGCGGTGGAATGGTGAGATGTTTATGAAAGTTTATGTCAGTTTTTCGGTGGAAATCAGTGGGGAAGTGGAGGGTGACTCGACAAGCCGTTCAGCAGCTCACATATCTACCGGTAGTGTGTCGGTAGCCTGCTGAAAGTACCCAATGACAAATTTTGAAGTTGTTAGGATCTTTGAAAACGTCAGGGTTAGCTATCATGGCGGCCTCATGGCACGCTATGTTGGTGCTGTTTTGTAGGCCAAAAATGCGGGTGATTGGCAGTCCATAAGTATTAATTTTGAAGTTCGTGACCTTCAAGCAGAAAACAGCTGTGATGCTGTCAAACGACTGGGTATGGTGCGAAGTTTCCTAGTCGGCCACCCCGATCGCTGCCAGTCACAAACTGCTTGGCTCCGCCTCCGTGCATGGTCCCTATAAAACAGTAAGGTCTCGTGAACCCGCAACTGAAGAGATCGACCGTAGATTAATTTGTTTACTATGTTAGAACGTTTTTTCGACCAAAATGCCTGGGCTACTGAAGCAGTTCCATGTGACGCAACGATTTAGCCACAAAATTGGCTATAACTTCTGGATTCTGGATTCATTGGGGGGAGTTGATGGAACGTAGTTCCACCTGACACGTAGGCCTCACTACTGGGCCCATTGTACCCCTTCCAGACCAGCCCGACTCACCAAGCCACAATGTGGTGCCTGGATAATTGATGGTCGGTCCAGCCAAGCATTGGACGTGTTCAATAGCATTGGAGTATTAGATTGTGCATACAGGTGATTCATAAAACATGCTCACCCCCATTTTTCACGAGAACCTTTGCGAAATCGAGTCGCGGGAGAAACTATTGAATTAACCATATCTTTGAGGTCCAATCTCATAATTATGCTACCAATTTTTTTTTCAGCAAAACTTTCTGTACGGGGGCACCTCAAAAATTCGTTACGTTTTTTTACACTGCAATATTCAGTGATATGCCATCTAAAAGGGCTTTAAAAATTCAATGGACAAGTGCAAACAGTTTAAAAAAAAACTTCAGCATTCTTCATTTCATGATAAAAACAAGACACCTGGAAAAACACGTTTTCGCGTGTAAAATGAGAATCAATGGGTGTTTTTTTCAAACTGCAAACGGCATTCATTAGAACTTATAAAAACGGTCGGTATGATGTATAACTCAATTTATGCAATACCTATTTTATAATTTTGAGATCTTCTAAAATAAAAATTTTGATGGGTAAAATTGAAGTTCCTCGAAATTTTAAAATAACCATTCCATATTGAGTTATACACCATACTTACCGTTTTGATAAGTTCTATTGAATGTCGTTTGCAGTTTGAAAAAATACCCATAAATCCTCATTTCATACGTAAAAACGTGTTTTTCTATTTCGCGTTCATAAGAAAGTCATTACGATACGCAAATGACGTCATTCGCGTATCGTAAGAAGCTCCATTTCGATACGCATCTTTTTACCCCCAAATGTTGGCAATATCAGCGGGCATGACATCGACATGACAGCACTCACTGACAGAAGAGACAGCTTAGGTGACATCACTCCGCAGAAGGGATTTATTTAAGAAAAATACGGCTCATTTCTGATGATGAACTGTGCTTCCACCCTCAAGAGCAATTCCCAACAATTTTGTTAGCAGATGCACATACTTTACATTTTTTTATTGAAAAAAAGCATGGAATAGTTGCATAATAGAAAAAATTGTATATAACACACGTTTCATAAGACCTTTTGTCACACTCGTCAATTGATTCACTCGTCGCTTCGCTCCTCATGCTTCAAAATGACGCGTGTGACGATGCGATGTCTTATAAAACTGTATTATAATATACTATTTTCAAACTTTGCACTTGTCCATTGAACTTTTAAAACCCTTTTAGATGACATATCACTCAACATTGTAAAAAAAATCACAAATTTTTGAGGCGACCCCCTACAGAATGTTTTGGTGAAAAACATCTGGTAGCATAGGAAATCGGACCTTCAAGATATGGCCAATTCAACAGTTTTTCCCGCGACTTGATATCGCAAACGGTTCTCGAGAAAAAGGGGGGTGAACATGTTTTATGAATCACCCTGTATACATATTGTAAATATTTTATAAAATTTGTATACGTTTCTATTTACTTCTTGCTTCTTTTTATCTATTCATCTTTTACACTGTACTGTTTGATGTATTTATAAACTTACTCTATTTTGGGGTCTATTTAGAGCACGGTTGACCCAGACTACGTCTCTGACCCCCGGAACGCAGGTGCGGCTGTGATTAACACATCCCACGCCTTGCGTCGGTACGTTCCTGACTTCGTCAAACTCCAAGACTCTCGGGTTTCCTCTACACACTGCCGTACTGCCGGTTACAAGCATGTTATACTCGGAGGGTTTGCCCAGGACCAGCCGAGGAGGAGTTTCAACCAGCTCTCTGACCAATGACAACACTGCCCAAGAAAGGAACCGCTATAACTTCGTAACGACTTGAAATGTTTTCATACGGTTTTCAACAAAAAATAATTAAAAAAATACTGCGTCAATTCAGCCCAGTCACTTCTTCCACTATGGTTCAGTGTACCTTTAAAATTCCAGGCGATTTGGGAGACTCACCTATAAGGATGTTTTAAGCACCCGTACGAATCGCGGTATCGTCCATAGAGCGTTCCATAAGAAACCCCTAGTAGTTCCGCGGCCACTTTCATCTCGAGATTTTTCGTCTTGATGGCATCCATGACTCGTTTGGTGAACGGTTCCTCCCAGAACTGCTGCCGCCTGCCGGTGTTCAGGTAGTCGTTCATTTTGATCACGTCCGGCCATTCCTTTTCTAAGGCTGGCGTCAAAAATGATTGGTTTCCGGATGTCGTGACATTGGTTATGGGTTTACCGCCAGCAACGCCGCCTATTCCGCTTAGCCTTGTATTGTCCAGTTTACTACTATTACTTTCATTCGCCGAAAAGGACATGTTATCGCCCGATTCGTCAATCACTAAATCGTCCTCTTGCATCTGAAAGTAAAATTCAAAATAATTAGATATTCAACTAGTGAAAAACCAGTTGTTTACGTCACAAATCCGCAAAATGAGTCTTTGCAGTATGAATAGGATATTTACGGACAGGTGACATGGGAGGCAATTTTGAAAAATATAATAATAAAATAAATAAATGTTTTCCTCCTTCTCGGCTTATCTGCGCCATAGGAGTTTTTGCGTTTTTTATTGATAACAATTTATACATGAATTACAATACGCAAATTTTTGGACAAACACCAAACATCCATGCTGACCGGGATTCGAACCCGCGCCATCCGCACCACAGACGGCAGACAACCGACTGTGCTACGGGGCCGTCCAATTTTGAAAAAGAACTGTGAAGAGTGGTCATTCATCGAACGGCGTAAATACATACAAACAACATAAGTAGCCATTTTCTTCCACTATAATAATTTCATGAGCAAAACATCATAGAGAAATGGAGGTTTGAAATCGTACTTAAGTGTCAAACTCGCTGAATGTAATGCCATTGGCTTGACGTAGGAATAATTTGCCCGGGTAAGACTACCAACCGAACAAAACTAATATTAGTTCCAAACGCGCCCATGTTGTTACAGTCTTTGGTGCTTTTATTTTCTATAGATTACATCACTGGAATTCAAAAAAGTCCGATCTATCGCTGAACAGACTATAGCCGAAGTATGCGCCACAGATATGCGCGCAAGTGGTGCATCTCATAAGAAAGATGGATTATAACCTGATTGAACTATTGACACGATTGCCGGTCTTATGATAAACATACAAGTCTTTTTCGAGCGAGTAACTTTTTGTAACCGGTTGGTTATTAGCGGTTGACATTAGATTGACAGATACTGTCATTTTTTTGACATCTGACGTTTCTCGCTAAAACGTTGCGGTTATAACTTTGGTTGTCAGCATTTGGCGGGAAAAGCGGGACTGCTAGCTTCAAATAGTTACGTACTTGTACTTGTCTCTTCTGTTACTACCGTGTAAAGGGTGTTTTTTTTCAAGTTGAGCGGTTTTGATTCATTTCTATGATCATTGTATAACTACTCCTAGTAGGCCAGCCTCCGTTCAAATTGTGAAGGTTGTGTAAAGCACGGACAGATGGCGTGTTCAGGATCTGTCGCTTTTCGAAACTCAGCAAAGAGCGCGAAAGCTGGGTTCAGCGCTCGGCTTCATCATTTACCGTGAAATTGGCTCCGCCCTCCTGCGCAGCGGGAAGCTCCCTCCGATTGTTAGTTTCCTGAATACTGGGACATTGTACACATTTCAAAGATTTTCACCGCGTATCTGGCCATATTGCACACGTGCAAGAGCAAGTAATGGCGGGATATTGAAAACAACCGGACAAACCAATTCATTTACGCAGATTTGTCATAAACAAAATTTTTGAGTAGGATTCAAATGTTTTTGTCCGGTTGTTTCAAAAAGCCCGCCTAAAATTTGGCGAATGCACTCTGTTATTTCGAAAAACACCTATTTTGATGAACAAACTAGCAATATCTCATCTCTGTAGGTACCAGAACTTTGCAATCGAAGTAAAGAGAAAGTGATGGACAGAATTTTTCCTCAACCGGTTTTCGAAAATTATCGATGAAATGCCAGCAAAAAATCAAAGTTCTAAGAGCTGTACGTGTCTTCTTTACGGATATGGAGCCGAATTTTTTGAAACCAACTTGACAGGAGTCACGTGTTTCTGGCAAAATTTCTGTTTTCCGGAAGTATGGCTACATCGTGCATTTTAGGGTGAAATTAGGTGCTTTCCTTTTACCACAAAACTCACTGCTCTGATCTGAGTTTGAGAGAGGAAAAGCGAGAAATGACCAAATGGACATAGCTCAAGGATAGGTCCAGTTTTTTCAGGCGAACCAGGATCTGGCTTTGAAATTTCTCTAACGCTGTTCATTCGTTTCGAAGTTACGACACGGTGCGATTCCATTATTTTGTCGAATTTTTTGATGAGCCATATTTTTAGAATGGCCGCATGGATTTGATTGAAATTTTGTAGGTTTATCAATAAGTTTGAAAGGACCCCGCACGATTCTTATGGAAAATGGGTCTCGGTTCAAATTTTTTTATATGTTGTAGCCCAATTCGACACGAGCCAAAAACCATCGTCCGTTACCCAAAAAAATGGACAGTTTTTTGTGTATAAGGGGTTGAAGATGGGTTATTTCAAGGTAAAAAAATATGTTCCAACGTGAGTGAGAACATTTCAACGTCCTTTCTAACACATATGGCTCATGACATGACAATTCCCTTTTTCTTTTGTGAAAAAAGCAACCCCATCCCTCACCCCCAACCCCTACTTGTGAGTATCAAATTCGAAAATACGTTTGAAAGTCATGCAGATGGTTCTATTTTGTCGAATTATGAATTTTGGCACAAATTATTGTTCCAACCCCCAAATAGGGGGTGGGGTTGAAAAAAAAACCATCGGTCAATTCGGCTGAATTTCTGATATTGTGCTTTACCAGTTACGCTAAACAAGATTACCAAAGGAAAACTTATTCGTATGACCAGTTTCCACCCCACAGAGGGTTGAAGTTGACTACAATGAAGCATAAGATATTCTTCCATGTCATAAACCAAATGAATGGAAATTGTGGACTCTCATATTATGTATCTTGTTTCGTAAAAATGTATATTCTTCAAAAATACTCTCACCCCGTCCTTCATCCCCTATTCCTGTTTCTGAACATCATATTCTAAATAAATCTCAAAAATTATAATAATTTTTATTTCATCCTTCACATGGTCGCAGTAGCTGGAATAACAGTGTGACATAATATTTTGCCTTGATTGAGCAGCTTTCGCTTTAAATGACATTCAATTCTTCAATCTAAACTATAAATAAAGGTGTATCCGTACAAAAGAAAAAAGTTGGGAATTATGTACAGGTGAACATAATTAACCTGCTGTGAAGCTGAAACTTGATAGGAACACCAATATTTTGGATAATAATCCAGTCAAAAATCATAAAAAAATATATATATATATATCCCACCCTGCTTATATTAGCACTCTAACGTAAGCATAGTGAAAGTGAATTTTGAGAGGGGATTCACAATCAGATGCAGAGAATCCGACCATAGACCTTCTCCTACATTTTCAAGATTTATTTCGAATATGATGTTCAGAAACAAGGATAGGGGATGAGAGACGGGGTTGAAATTATTTTTGAAGAATGGACATTTTTACAAAACAAGACGATATGAAAGTTCACTATTTTCATTCCTTTGGTTTATGACATGGAAGAATGTTTTATGCTTCATTATAGTCAACTTCAACCCTCTATGGGGTGGAAACTGGTCATACGAATGAGTTTTCCTTTGGTCATCTTGATTAACGTAACTGATGAAGCACAATATCAGAAATTCAGCCGAATTGACTGATGTTTTTTTTTCAACCCCACCCCCTATTTGGGGGTTGGAATAGTAGTTTACAATACGAGTTGGCTGTTACATAAGTGGTTTTCAGACACGAAGCCGAAATTTGCAGAACGAGGGCGCAGCCCGAGTTCTGTAAGAGGCCGAGTGTCGGAAAATATCTTGTGTAACAAGCCACGAGTGTTGTACAACATTTTACGTGTTTGTTTCAGTGCAAATTGTGAAAATGTTGTAGTTTTTGAGGTTATTTTGACAAGTGTCAAATTAAGTACATAAACTGTAAAATCCATATACAGCTTATATAAAAGTCTTTATATCTTATGTATCAACACAACAAACACGTAAAAACAATTTGTGCCAAAATTCATAATTCGACAAAATAGAACCATCTGCATGACTTTCAAACGTAATTTCGAATTTGATACTCACAAGTAGGGGTTGGGGGTGAGGAAGGGGGTTGATTTTTTCACATAAAAAAAAAAGAATTGTCATGAGCCATATATGTTATAAAGGACGTTGAAATGTTCTAACTTACGTGGGAATATATTCCTTTACCTTGAAATAACCCATCTTCAACCCCTTATAGAAAAAAAAACTGTCCATTTTTTGGGTAACAGACGATGGATTTTGGCTCGTGTCAAATTGGGCTACAAAATATTGAAAAATTAGGGAATTTGACCGAGACCCATTTTCCATAGGAATCGTGCGGGGTCCTTTCCAGGGCGATTCTTAAAAAAACTTCAAAGCATTTTTTAAAACAAAGACATTTTGTATACACATTTTTTAAAACTCATTCTTCTATTTAGAAACTAACATGAAACATATTATTCATATTGCAAAAAAATTGCTTGGCACCATTGAGCTAACAAGAAAATTTTGTAAATCCTGAAGATTTTTGATGTTAGGATTTTTTGTAAATTTATATATTCAAATATTTTTTGCAAAAATGATCTATTATGGCCTTAAATTCCAGCCGTTTCATCAGAAAAAAAAATGTTTCCTCGTTTTCTTAGTAGTAACGATAAGTTTCAGCAGAATTCTTAAACATTTTTTGTTACGTCCCTCAACTTCTCTTCCATCCCATATTGAGCTTAAGTCAAGGGACGTTACAAAAAAAAAAATGTTGCTACAACTTTTCGTTACTACATACTAAGAAAACGAGAGCAAATTTTGTTTTTGATGAAACGGCAGAAATTTGAGGCCATAATAGATCATTTTCAGCTGCATTTGCATAGATCATTCATAATCATAATAGCTGATCATAGCAATAGTCAATTTTAGCGAGAGCGCAGCGCCAAAATTTCAAAGAAGTGGACCCAACAAGGCACTATTTTGGAAATAGGAGATACAGGCACTCGCACTATACGCCAAAAATCCACACAAACTACGCACACTGTACTGTGGTTGCAGTGGCGAGGCGCAAAGAAACACATTTTCAGGTAGTAAAGTGCATTGGGCATAAGTACTAACTGTACACTCGATTATTAACAATAGACCGTGGGCGGAGCCAATTAGTTATGCACCAAGCCTCATCGCTTGTGAAAACCGGGCAGCGCACCTTATTCCATTTTATCAGTTTGCTGAATTTGCTGCTAGATGGCGAATAATTTCTTCCAGGACGGGTGCTCTTTCCCGATTTGTGCGACCTCTCGTAATAACATCCTAAACCCGAGGCTGACCTACTAGTAGTAGTTATACAATGCTATGATGTTCCTAGATGTCAAACAGCTTCATATGTCACATCATGTTGTAGCCATAAGTTCCAAGTTTTGTACGACATGGAGCGCTGGCCCATTGATGATCGCGTTAGAACAGTACAGCTGTTTATAAGAAATAAAAGAAAATGGCAACACAGTTACCATCAATTCTTATCGATATGCAGAAATGCTCCAGACATTTTTAGGTGATGCTATGAATCAGCTGCAGCTTCCTGGCTGTATGTGGTTCCAACAGGATGGAGCAAAGCCTCATACAGCCAACGTGAGCATGAATCTATTGAGAGAAATGTTTCCAAATCGACTCGTTTCGCAAAATGGAGATGTTGCTTATCCAGCGCGCTCTCCAGATTTGAGCATCCTGAATTACTTTTTATGGGGATTTCTGAAATCCAAAGTCTTCATAAATCCTTTGCAAGATTTGGATGACCTTAAAAACAAAATTCGACTGACCATTGCCGAGATTCCCGCTGAAATGTGTCGCTGTGCAATGCACGATTTATTGCAGCGGGCGGAAATTTGCGTTCAAACACGTTGGAATCATTTATTGGATGAAATCTTCAAAACAAATTAATGTAAGTTTCAATATAAAATCTTGAATGTTTGCTCTTTGTCCACAACATACTATGAATAAATTCCTTTGGCTAGTTAATTTTTTATTGAACTTTATAACCGCTCAGCTTTAAAAAAAACACCCTTTACTTAAACCATTTGTAATGTAGGATAGCTTTGAAGGTGAAAAATTCAGTCATTCAGCTAATCCAGTCACTTGAATCGATGAACATCTCGTTTCCGAAGTCACCCGGGTGGGCCCCAATCAGGGCCCTGATTACGAATTTTGTGGATCACACGTGTATCGTGATCACATCACACATACAATTTCTATGAAATCCTGTTTGTTTTCTTGTTCATGGTGTAATACCGAAGGAACAATAAATAGTTATATTGAATTGAATTGAAAATCAACTATTCATATTTCCACTATATAAATACAGGGTGATTCATGAGTGACCTTACATAGGCTAATGGGAGGTAGAGGACCTTGAGGCGAGTCAGGATCCACTGAAGACACTTTGTTTTCTTCATTGGTTACGAAGATACAGGGTGTTTTGTGTGTTTCGTATGGAACTTTGATAAGCGATATTTCTGAAACGGCTAGAGAAATTTTCTTGAAATTCACCAGTAATATTTCTCTATTGGAACTTACCCTGAAGCCATACTGGGTAAGTCAAAATCCAGGGCCGGGATTGAAAAAATGTGCCCCTTTTTTATTTGATCAAAAAGTACATTGTCTGACCGCTTTTCTGAAAAACTGCTATCGGATTCGAAAAGCCAAGGAAAAATTCTTCAAGAATCACTCTTCAATTTAGATGGCACACCTAAACCGTTTCGAGATAAAAATTAAAAGTGAAATTTATGGGTAAGTTTCCATTTTTGACCGGACATAATCGACTCATTGTTTAATTGAATTCATTCAAATTCATTTTTTAGCTTGTCTCTGTGGAATAGGAGGGTTTGGTAGGGAGAAAAATTCCATAGCCGAAGGTTTTTTTTTACTACCAAATCGAATTCAATTCTGATTTCACTCTCGATTTTGTCATAAAAAAAAATGGTCGGCTCTGGAATTTTTCTTTCAACCAAGCTCTTTTATTCAACAGAGACAAGCCAAAAAATGAATTTTGATTAATTCAATCAAACAATGAGTCGATTATGTCCGGTAGAAAATGGGAACTCACCCACAAATTTTACTTTCAATTTTATTGTCGAAACGGTTTAGGTGTGCCAACTAGATTGAAGAGTGGTTCTTAAAGCATTTTTCCTTAGCTTTTTGAATCCGATAGCAGTATTTTAGAAAAGCAGTCAGAAAATGTACTTTTTGATGAAACAAAAAAGGAGCACCTTTTTTCTAGCCCGGCCCTGGATTTTGACTTACCCGGTATGGCTTCGTGATGAGTTCCAACATCGTGGTTCCAACAGAGAAATATTACTGGTGAATTTCAACAAAATACCTCTGGCCGTTTGAGAAATAGCGCTTATCAAAGTTTCATACGAAACACACAAAACACCCTATATCTTCGTAACCATTGGAGAAAATAAAATTTCTTCAGTGGATACCGACTCGCCTTGAAGTCCTCTATTTGCCATTAGCCTATGTAAGGTCACTCATGAATCACCCTGTATAGGAGGTATGACAAGTACTTTCAGGATTAAACCACCATCAGGCGGCCATCGGACATCTGGATTACCCGATGTTCTTGTGGGTCCATCGCAGATCAGTCCATCGTCTTCGATTTTTCTCGTCGCCAAGTCAAGTCGTCAAGTTTTTGAGGTTAGGTTAGGTACGTTTCACGTTTAGAAATTCTGGACCGCTGCTTGTTTCAAATTCAAATCTGTTGCCGCCACAATTTGTTCCCCCACCATAACAATAACCAGCCTTATGACCAGGGTTGCGTTCGAGAACTACACTATTCTGCGATTGTCGCAGAAATGACCGTTCGAGATCTCTTCTGTGCGCACTATCGGTAACGCAGTAAACCGTTCGAGAACTCAAAACGTGTCGCGTTGAAGTGACAAAATTCGCAGCACCTCCAAGCGCTGTGAAAGTTACTCGTCATGCGCACCTCAGCACCCCACATATTTCTCTGTCAGACTTTTTTTTTATTTCGATTATAATCGTTTCGATTGGGTACTTGCGTGGTAGGCAGTACCTATAAAAACGGGTACTTCATCAGAAAAGCTTACTTCACTTTGAAACTAAACAGCACTGCGATAGCCAATCAGTGATATTGACAGTGACATTTCCAGCACAGCGAAAATCGTTCGGAAAGTGGTAGTTACTTTGCCTTACTTGATACCCCTACTCGAAAAATGTGAAAATCGCAGAATAGTGTAGTTCTCGAACGCAATCCAGGTTATGAAATGTATAACCGGTGATGATATCAAAATGGCGGCACTTCCTTTACCGCTTATAACCAATCCTCGCTCAAACGTCAAATTCTATAACCAAGTATAACCGGTCATGAACGGTTATTCGCTCGAAAAAGACTACTGTATTTAAGGACTCCTGCAAAGCTAAGTCGCTTCTTTCAAAGCGTAGAAAATCTTTTGTGGTACCATAATACTTTCCCAGCGGGTACCCAGAGACGAAGGAAGGTTTCTGTCCAAAACGAGCTTCCAAGAGAGAAGCTGAGACTTGATTAAAAAATTTGCAAAAAACTTATCATGACAAACTGAAAAACAAGCTCGCGCTCACAGCCCTCAAAAGGCAGTTGTGGCTCCTTGGCACCCATACTTTGCACAATATGTCTTCGCTTCGCTGTACACTGAAGCAAAATTACCTGAACAATCAAAGCCTTGTGATGGATTCAAAATTTTATAATAATAATAATATGTTTATTATTCCTTTGATACAAACAATACAAGGGATCACAAACAAGTAAGTAGAGTTTTCGAACTTGCTGAATAACAAAGTTATTGAACTGCATATAGGTATTTCTAGATATGTACAATAAAATTTAAATCATTAAAACTGTTCAGGGGTCAGAGGCCAGCGGAAAAAATACAAAACTATGAAATTTTTATATACAATAAACGGAACAGATCAAAACAGAACAGGAACCCATGTTTTATCCCCCTGGTTATTTTTGAAAGTGGTCCCGATTTTTGAATTCCACGTTTAATTTAGGTGAAGAAGTTACTCTTGCAAATTTTTTGACTAGACGGTTCATTTTCGAGATAATTGAGTTTGAAACTCGAAAAACATCTCGAAGACACAACGTTCAAGAGCCTACCTAAACATTAAAATCCAAGAAAAGTCATGATTCCTCCTACTGCAGTGTAGGTTTTCCAGATGTTTTAAGTTGACTATCCACCATTTTTGCGAAAAACAGGAAGTTTTCTTCAATGTTCAGGCCCTTGAAAGTAGTGTTTTCGAGATGTTTTTCAAAGTTCCGGATCCAAATATCTCGAAAACGAAGCCTCTAATCAAAAATTTGCATGAGGAACTTTTTTACCTGAATTGGACGTAGACTTAGGGTTATTTTTGAAAATAACTTGGGAAATGAAGAATAGAGGGGAAAAGGGGAGGCTACCCTCTATTGTCTTTGCATCTGAAAATGTTTGATGAAACTTGGATGAAACGCGTTGATATCATTCGATAAAGACTTATTTGAGTAAACTTTGATTGAAATTTGATTGAAATCGGTTTAACGGTTCAAAAGTTACGGTGCAAAAACTATTTTAAAAATTGAACTTTGATGGACCGTAACTTTCTTAGGGGGACACCTCTTGCAATTCATTCTTATAGCAAACTTCAAATTTTTGAAAGCTGAATCCGACGATATATGTATAGCTGGGTACTTATTTTTGAAACACCCTGTATGTATGATTTATTTATCGCGAATGATTTCAATTTCATTGCTTTCCCCAAAAACCTGTGAAGTTTTTTACCAAGGAAAATATTTTGAGAATGAGGAAAATGAGTAAAATGATGCGGGGGGGAGACAATCTGAGGCAAGACATTCCTGGACAAGTATTTAAAAAAGCCGGTGATCGGCAGCCTTGATTTTTTTAACAGTCCGTATACTAGGCACGATTCTGATCATAAGATATACAACAGAGATTTGTGATACGATAATTTTGAAGTGCATGAAAAACTGTCCAATATAGATATCTATCATATATCGGTAACTATGCAAACTTTTGCCTATTTTTTTGCTGATTCATAAAAATTGTCAACTGATATCATAAATTTAAAAAGCTGTATGTCTACTTATTCAGAACAATTGGACATTGGTCCTTAATTTTTGTGTGCCGTTTTCAAAGATTATTTTTTTTTGTAAAACGGATTGTTTTTGAGATAATTCAAAATTTTCATTATCGATCAAACTGAAAATGGCAATTTGAAGTGCCAAAATAATGAGAACCTGTCGATAATCATAAAGATACAGGCTACCATTTTCGGAAACAACCTGACTTAGTTTTAAGTACCTGAAAGGAAGCCATTATACGTAATACATGAGTCATATTGAACATTATTGAATTCAGTACATTACGTAACAAATACGGAAAGTGATACATTACGCATGAGTGTGTTAGTTAATGCACGAGGCGCAGCCGAGTGCAGAAATCACACGAATGAGTAGGACACTTTCCGGCGAGTTACGTACACGGGATGATTGTGAAACGAGCGTTTAGTGAGTGGAGCAACCCCGCCAACAATGGTACCTACATTACGTAACAAACAAATACGGAATGTATTTGTTTGTATGTACGGAATATATACGCATGAGTGTGTGAGTTAATGCACGAGGCGCAGCCAACACTTTCCGGCGAGACCGGGAGAAAATTACATTCAAATTAGGACGTAGTTTTTGGGTTTTACTGTAAACGTAGATTTTATGAAAACTAGAGGATACAAGAAATACAAAAATACAAAATATATTTGAAATTTTACAACAGGGTGATTGCATGTAAAGGGAGTTTATGGCAAAATGTCAATAATGTCATTGTCATCTGTCAAGTTTTATCCATGTCAGAGCAACGTCAACCGGACTAACCTCACTAAATACTGTAATTTTTACGTGTTTTGTTCACATACTGTTTTGTTCGGCGTTGACGAGATCAAGATTTTGATTTCTAATCATTCTAACAATGCCTTACACCTGTTATGTGCCCCAATCAATTCCGTTATTGAAATGGAATAGAGCGAATGCATGTAGGGGGCGCTTGTGGCGCCGTTTGCCACTTGGGGACTTAAGGTTTATCAATTGGTATTGCTATTATTACTATTACTATCGGAGAAGGTAAAGTGTAAGGAAGGAGCATTATGTAAAATTGCGTGCGACCGGGATGGCTCTTGTGCCCATGGAAACGGCTCTAACATTATGACACGGCTGATATAGACACTTCCTGGAAACTGTCAAACAAATCAGTGACGTGCCGTCAATAAGAAAAGATGGGGGCAAAACTAAACCAAAAATTGGTTTTTATATCAGATAGGTTCTATAGGTCACAGCTATAGGTATAGTATAGTACTATAGTATTATAGGTATTTACAGGCATACTTCATCACCATAAAATAAGTAAAAGATCAAAGAAACGACAGTAAAATAAATTGTTCACATTTTTTATTGATCTTCGAACAAAATCAATTTTGTATACTTGTTTTCCTCCTTGACAAAATTTTTGCGAATGAAATGAATTCGAGTTTTGAGGTGAACGTCACAAATACTTTCAAGTATAATAACATTTTATGGTTTCAATAAGAATTGCGTCAAGCGAAAGCGAATCCTCATTTTCCCCATACTGTTCTAAAATTATACTCTCATGCTTTTTCTGCACAATTTTTTCTTTCTTCAACTCCTTTATGATTACGTTAAGTGACAAAATTTTCTTTTGCCACCAAACCTTTTTTTTCAGTGCTCGGATTCTCTTTTTAATGAGAACATATTTCACTTGCAATTGGCAGATTTTCTTATTTGACTGTCTTCCGAAGTTGAAGGTCGAGGATCACATTCGGTGTGAGGAAGACTGAACAACGAAGAGGGCCCACCACCTGTCAATAAAGTTCAGCCATTAATTTCTCAAGTGTTTAGTTCGTTTAGCAAAAAACGGTTGATTCTGTAAAAAAAACTAAATAGATTACTATAGCTTGAAACAGCTGCTGAGACTTCCAGTAGAAGTTTAGGTAACTACAGTCACTTGAAGGTACCACTAGTAACACCGTATAGTTCACCAATGTTCGCTGAACATTCTGAACATTCTTGGAGCATCGATGGAAGGAATCCAATTGTTCACCATATCATTACAGTATTCTTTGCATATCAAAGAGACACCCACCAAGTGAACCTGGTTTGCAATGACTACCAACTGAATCCAATCTCTGTTTTTTTTTTTAGACGACCGCTCTCTCAAAATTTCTTGTTTATTAGCTATGGACTTGTTAGCCAGTGGTACATGAGCAGGATTGAATGTCCTCACCTACAACAGTTTTCACGAAAGTCACTCAGGAATGTTAATATCAGTTTTGAAATCTGAAGACAGAATACGTACATATTTCAGTCGTTGTATTTGTGTCTACTGGTTCTACAGCACCTTTCAGAGGGATTTCGTTGAGTGATTCAGCTACCCATTTCCAAAGTGTTCTGAGCACAAGACACTCGTGTGCGTTGGAGTCCACCCTGTTC
The DNA here is from genome assembly GCA_949128115.1 of Anaspis maculata. Taxonomy (NCBI): domain Eukaryota; kingdom Metazoa; phylum Arthropoda; class Insecta; order Coleoptera; family Scraptiidae; genus Anaspis; species Anaspis maculata. The sequence goes on along the minus strand of OX421962.1, from coordinate 57,261,636 downwards.
TGTTCGTAAAAGTGATCCACTTCTTACATGGTGATTCCTTAGGAAAGCTAGCGTTGGAGTCCACCCTGTTCTGTTTATAAGAGTGATCCACTCCTTACATGGTGACTCTTCAGGAAAGCTAAAACATGTATAATTAAAACTTTACCTATAGCTGCATTGCTGCATTAATATTTATTACGATAACTCCAAAAATGGTTCAAAGCATCCTACTCTACGCCTATGCAAATGTGACAAAACACGTCAAAATTGAAATCCAAAACTTAATTCAACTCAATAGGAATAAAATCATATAAAATGTACTTACTGGTGCAAAAGTTCTTTGTCACATGGGGTTCTCGAGTACCCGCAGGCTGAGCAGGTGACCATTCGACCATTTAAACACTTTTGAACGCAGTTCTGTTCAAATTTCGAAATTTGTGCTGACTTTTGTGTCAGATTTGAGTACTTTGACACTTCCAAACACATTCGGGTTGCTATTGGCAATTTGGCTCTTAAAAGCGGCTTCACAGAGCTTCGACGTGTCGCCAGCGACACTTCATCAACCAATAGGGAGCCAGAATCGGATGTACTCCCCTCTGTCGCCCACCCCTTCCATTTGGTGTCGCTGTGTAGTTAGGATTTTCCAACTACACAAACCGTGTCGCGTGTCGCTGGGTGGTTATGGACCGCATGCAGTCATCAGTCAATCATCGGCCGGTAAAGATTGCGTCAAGTTATTGACACGGACAGAAAATGATTGTGCACGATGGCACAGAACGACGGTTTAGGGTTCGCGCCTTCGGTCGCGTTGCTCAAACTGCTCACCACGTTCACGTGCTTCCTTTCCACGATAGCCTGTGCTGTGTGCTTCTACGTTGCCTGCTAATCATGTTTCCACGAGACCAGAGATAGAGAAGCAGGTGAAGAGCACACATTTAACAACCACATTTTCCGAAGCAAATCGTCTTTCAACAAGGCACTTCCAAGGAAAGGACGAATTATTAGCAGATATACCCGTGGAATCAGATGAAACAATGTTTTGGGGGACATTGTCAATTGTTTGACATTTTCGAGCACGTGCGTTGTCAGCTTGACAAATGAGTTTCTATCAATCTATCAAATCCCGCCAACTCGTTCAAGCGGCTTCACAGAGCTTCGACGTGTCGCCAGCGACACTTCATCAACCAATAGGGATCCAGCATCGGATGTATCCCCCTCTGTCGCCCACCCCTTCCATTTGGTGTCGCTGTGTAGTTAGGATTTTCTAACTACACAAACCGTGTCGCGTGTCGCTGGGTGGTTATGGACCGCATGCAGTCATCAGTCAATCATCGGCCGGTAAAATCGCGTCAAGTCATTGACACGGGCAGAAATTGATTCTGCACGATGGCACAGAACGACGGTTTAGGGTTCGCCTTCGGTCGCGTTGCTCGAACTGCTCACCACGTTCACGTGCTTTTTTTCCACGATAGCCTGTGCTGTGCTTCTACGTTGCCTGCTAATCATGTTCCACGAGACCAGAGATAGAGAAGCAGGTGAAAAGCACCCATTTAACAACCACATTTTCCGAAGCAAATCGTCTTTCAACAAGGCACTCCCAAGGAAAGGACGAATTATTAGCAGATATACCCGTGGAATCAGATGAAACAATTTTTTGGGGGACATTGGCAATAACTGTTTGACATTTTTGAGCACGTGCGTTGTCAGCTTGACGAATGAATCAAATCCCGCCAACTCGTTCGAGGTTGCGAGCGACACCAATTTTCGCAGTCTTCTGTCGCCGGCGACAGCTGTGGTGTCATGGTGGGGGAATGTCGCCAGCGACACGTCGAAGCTCTGTGAAGCCCAAGGAGGTTAGAATATAAGGAGGGAACGTAACCCAGCTTGTAGGCGAGGAAATTTGATGCGGAACGGGGTGAGGGGAAATCATGTATTTGAGTATGCAACCCGTAAGTTATGAACCACCCGAAGGCACACGAATCACAGAAGTCTATCCCACAGAATTATACAGCAAAGTGACAGCATATCATTCGTTTTTGTGGTTAAATTTTTTCATTTGTCAGTTTCGCTCTTCAATGTGGCATTTTCAATCGCTTTTGAGGTTTTCGAACGTGAAAACCACAGCGATCGCCGTTCAGAGACAGTTTTTCCAAGCAGAAGACAATCCAAAATAGAAAATACTATTCCACAAGTGAGTGAACCTAAAACAATAAATTTTGAAGTTACGAATATGCCCAATCCAAGATTTGCAGCTCCAAATGATTTGATTGTATCCTCTACGACGTGTGCCCTTGTCCAGTGCCAAATTAAAAAGGACATAACCGCCTTGCAAACTCATGGAAGACCAAACAAATGAAAAGCTCGAGCAAGCCAAAGTATGCCCCCTGCACTGTCTAGTGCACTGCTGCTGTGTACCTAACTACCTACCTATTTAACCTAGTACAGTTACCAATATTGTGCGTACGGACACGGACCTATGTGTGTGTTGTACTAGTGTGCATCTACACTGGATAATTCATAATAATAAAATGAAAGCAAGTCAAAGAGGTAATTAAGAGTAAAAAATGCCACAAAATTTTGATATATTGGTTTCATCTTTCCAAATTCAGGATGCTTATTTTTGGATTTCACATGCACGATCGAAGAAGAGATACGACCTTTCACTCAAGAAGAAAGTGAACAAAGAAAAAAGTCACTTGAAGTATGAGCGCCTCGGCCCAGTCCACCTTCAAGTTCTTTTGTGCATAGGTGATGATTTGATGAAATGGATATGATGTGAGGCTTAGCTTTAGGAGGCCTAGATCTTAGTTTAGAGCACCATGATGAAAGGCATTCAAAAACCACAGAATAATGATGAATTAGAAGAACGATAATGCTTGGCCTAAGAATTATTATTGAAACTTGAGTGAATCTCTTTGAAAATTTACAATTGAAAATAACTTTTCCATATTCAAGATCTCTGAACCTCACCAGAACATTCCATAATCAATAAGGAATGATCGAGCACTACTGGTGGTCTCGGAAGAAGTAATGGAAAGATGGAGTGAATATTTCCAAGAGTTACTGAGTGCACAACCAAGATAGACTGATGAAGACGACATTAACAAAGAAAATACGATCGAAGACAGAAATGAAGGGACGCTAACAGAAACCTGAAAAAACAAAAGCATTCCTGAAACTGAAAAACGGCAAAGCTCCTGGACATGATAAATTTACATCAGAGATCCAAGCTGAAAGTATGAAACGATTTTCAGATCAGTACTGATGACTCACAGGTGATACATGGAGGTCTTACCTAAGAGAATGCAGAGCGTGAAGCAACGGGGATGAAGCATGCACCTGCGGAGTAAAAAAAATACTGAGGAGACACAATTCGTAACCCCAAGTAAGAAAAAAGCTAAGATGAGGCCTGCAACAAAATTTGTAGATAAGAAACAACTGAGTTGCTGAGGACGCCTAGAGATCATGAACGAGGATAGACCAGTAGAACGATAAGCGAGAATGACAGGAATAAAAAATCAGGGAAGACAAAAGGAAGCATGGGACGCAACGCAATAGTAACAGAAAATTGACTGAGCTGGAATAAAGGAAGAACGCTCGCTAAAGACAAGAGACGATGAAAAGTTCATACATCAAGAAAAATTTTATGATGTCGAGAAAGAACTGAGTTTTATTGTTGATATTTTATGAGAATGTTACACTTTTATTTGTATTATTCACACTACACCGCAAAATAAAAGGATATTGATAAATATAAAACAAAATTCGACTGCCACATCTTGTCATCATCAGTGTTGCACCTCTTCTGTTTTCTTTCAATCTTTGTTATCCATTCCAGCTCCTTTTCGCCCTCTCCCAACACTTGCCTCAGAGTTTTGCCCTCGTTCAGCGATTCCTGACATGACCTCAAGTGCTCCATCGTCTCACTCCCTTCCACAACATGATATACCCTGGTAGCTTCCAGTAGCTACTCGTCTGTACCCCATCACCACACCACAACCTTGCAAATCGCTGCTTCCAGCCTTCACGTTTGGATTAAGCGTGCATCTAGGCACTTTGCCTTGTAGCTCTTTGTATTTTTGGTTTGGCATATCTAGAGTCTTGTATCTTGTTTATCTGCACCCTCGTCTGCACCTGCTTCTGTTCGTCTCTGTTTCTTCTGTTCTGCTTTCCATTTCTGCTACACTATGCCCTTCTGCTTTTTCTGCTCGAAAAATTTGTTCCTGAGCGGTGACCGCTGGTGGTCTCGGCATCCAAAAGCCATGAAAGCGACTGATTCCGCCATTATGAAAATGAAAAATTGGCAAACGAAAAACACAAACACAAAAACTGACTGATTCTGACACTACGCTAGTCGCAGTGACAGATTCATGATTCTGTGGGATGGACCTCTGTGACTCGTGGTCGTGTGCCTTCGTGTGGTTCATAACTTACGGGTTGCATACACAGAACGTGACGTCACACGGCTTCACTTTTTTGAGCTCATGTTCCCTCCTGCTATAATTATAACCTCCTTGGTGAAGCCGCTTTTCGAGGTTGCGAGCGACACCAATTTTCGCAATCTTCTGTCGCCGGCGACAGCTGTGGTGTCATGGTGGGGGAATGTCGCCGGCGACACGTCGAAGCTCTGTGAAGCCGCTTTAAAAGGAGCGACTTCGTTTGTTGACAGTGTCGCTGGCCAATAGGATTCAATCTGCCTGTACTCCCCTACCCCCCTCCATATCCTTCCCGCGACACGAGTTCCTGTCGTCGTGTCGTTCAAATGATTCAACTACAGTGGAGTGGGGGATTGTCGCCGGCGACATACGAAGTTCTGTAATAGCGGCTTCACAGAGCTTCGACGTGTCGCCGGCGACATTCCCCCACCATGACACCACAGCTGTCGCCGGCGACAGAAGACTGCAAAATTTGGTGTCGCTCGCAACCTCGAACGAGTTGGCGGGATTTGATAGATTGATAGAAATTCATTTGTCAAGCTGACAACACACGTGCTCGAAAATGTCAAACAATTGACAATGTCTCCCAAAACATTGTTTCATCTGATTCCAGGGGTATATCTGCTAATAATTCGTCTTTTCCTTGAAAGTGCCTTGTTGAAAGGCGATTTGCTTCGGAAAATGTGGTTGTTAAATGTGTGCTCTTCACCTGCTTCTCTATCTCTGGTCTCGTGGAAACATGATTAGCAGGTAACGTAGAAGCACAGCACAGGCTATCGTGGAAAGAAAGCACGTGAACATGGTAAGCAGTTTGAGCAACGCGACCGAAGGCGAACCCTAAACCGTCGTTCTGTGCCATCGTGCACCATTTTCTGTCCGTGTCAATAACTTGACGCAATCTTTACCGGCCGATGATTGACTGATGACTGCATGCGGTCCATAACCACCCAGCGACACGCGACACGGTTTGTGTAGTTGGAAAATCCTAACTACACAGCGACACCAAATAGAAGGGGTGGGCGACAGAGGGGAATACATCCGATTCTGGCTCCCTATTGGTCGATGAAGTGTCGCTGGCGACACGTCGAGGCTCTGTGAAGCCGCTTTAAAGCCGCCATAATGCTCCTTCCTGACACTTTACCTTCTCCGATTACTATAGACCATTTCCACTGACGTCACGCAGTTCCGTCTTGAACAGCTGATTCGGGGCAACGTCAGTCAGATCTGCGCTATCTGTCACGGGGCACGTGGGCTACGTCAGTCATGTGCGTCAGTCAGATTGGTATATGTCAATCTGTCAGTCAGTTTCGGTGTGTAAAAGTCACTGGTGTCACGAAGTTTTGACAAACTGGCACGTGTAGTTGACATCATGTTTGACGTTGCCCCGAATCAGCCGTTCGACACGTGCGTGTGACGTCATGCGGAAATGGTCTATTACCCGTTGTCATCAGTTCTCTTCTCATCTTTCCATATTGTCGACGCTGAAAAATGCCCTATAAATGTTGTGTGCCGCACTGCGCTCAAAGTTCAAGAAACAAAAATTGCATTAAATTCCACAAGTTTCCCACAGATGAAGCCCTGAAGAAACGATGGGCCGTTGTTTTCTGCGCACTTTTTTGAAGGATTAGTGAACGCAAGATGTTAATAAAGTGCGATTTATAACTCGATTTCAATTTTAGTCGCAATTACGATGTCCTCTATACCTTTTATAACCCGATTTTAATCGCAAGCCGCAATCGCAACGATTTTAAGGATTTTAAGAAGTTGGCCAATATCCAACTCTTGCGATTCGATCCTTACGATCGACCAATGAAATTCAAGATAATATCAAGATTAGCGAAAATGAACACAGTAGTCTTCTTGATTAGCAGTGTTGTTAGTGGATTTTCTGGGGACTTCTAGCGACAAGCTGACGGGTGAGCAGTGGCGCAACTAAGGGGAAGTCAACCAGGTACCCGCACCCACCTGTACAAATATTTGACCGCAACGGTGCCTTTTCAACGTTTACAATTCATACGAACATACATTGATTATGCTCATTTTCCCGAAAAATGTTCATTTGCGGCGCCTTCTTGGTCTGTAGCTACATGCCTGTTCAAATGGGCTAGTTACGCCACTGCACTGCACCCTAGGTTTTCTCCCTCCATCATGCCTTGCTTCCGACAGATGCGATCGTTGCGATCGAGTTATAAATTGACAAGAGGAATATGCTTACGATGGATCCGACTGAAATTGCGATTAAAATTGCGACTAAAATTAAAATCGAGTTATAAATCGCACTTAAGTCTAGCCCTAACCTAAAACTATCCCAACCTAACGGATCAAAGAATGTGAAAGTACTCTGCAAACTGCAAGTGTGCAGAAGGCAGAAGTGGAAAGATGTGGAAAGAAGGAAAGATGACTACGAGAAAAGCCTGGGAAGTGTCGCTGAAAATGGGAAGTTTATATTGCAGACCCGTGAAGCTTCACGATTTCACTAGTCACTTCGTGAATTTCAGAAGCCACTTCGCTTCCGACTACACAAACACGAAGAACTGTGACTTAAGAATTTCTTCTCCCATCACAATACACCGAGAATCCGTTGAGACCATCAATTGGTTAAATACCTACTTAATTGAGCTTCTGCCATTTTCAAGTTCCACCACAACAATAATCTACCAAGTTTCACGTCTGGAGCACACTTAATACCGCTTAATGCTGATTTGATTTGAAGACGCGGGCACAAGCGGTGCACTATTCGCCATGTTTGTTTACATTCAGCAGTTTTCAGCAGCGCCACCATCAGTTATGTTACTCGCCAATTGGTTTTCTCTTGAATAATCATACAGTATTGTTCTCTCTGTATTCAGCTTTACCTATATCTGAGTGCTATAGTGATATAATTTGTGTACTTTCTGGTTCTCCCTTTTTAATAAAAGATGTTGCTTGTTTCCATCTAATTAACTCATTATGTTAATATGCGAAGAGAATAATAAAAATCGATAGATAATTAAAATTACCAGTATTTGGGATTCAAATTGTTCTTAACTGCATTTTTATTTTTCAAAAATCTCGCAAATGTTGAGTCATTTTGTCAGTTTCTGATTTAAGCTTAGATGCTTATTATATTACTGCCCTACTAACTATAACACAAAGTACTGAATAAAAACCCGAATTCGGGATAATCCAGATAGCATTATTTGAAATAAAAAAGGTGTCTTTTTTGGCAATCATTTTCCTAAAACACACAATAATGGAGATACAGCCTCTCAAAGATGGAAGTTAAATTATCGACTCCTAAATTAGACAATGTTGTGTTTTGTTAGAAGTGCCCAGGGCGTAGATGTTGGGACAGGGGGCCTCTCCCTTTCCCCCTTATCAACTCACCCACTGATTATTTTTCAAAATTGAATACATTTTCACGTCCTTGCTGAATGTAGAAAATTATTCTTGCAAAATTTTGATCCGAGGCTTGGTTTTGAGAATCATTTGATGATGCAAATACGTTCAATATAATTTTGTTTTTGTTTCTTCAACTTGGGTAAGAACCTTACTGACTACTCGTATAATACAGATGAAACGTCATGCAGCCTGACGCCAACAAAACCACCAGAACTGAACCTACAACTTACAGAATGTTCTCTTTTTAACGTGACTAATGGCTCATCTGGCTCCGTTGTCTCTCCTCCTTCGTTCGCCGACGGATCTTCCTCCCAAATTGTCAGATCGTGATCGCTCGTCGACATGGCATCATTCGAGTACGTTTCCTCAGCGTTTCCCTGTACGTTCATGATTTTCGGTGTGGTAAATGCCTGTTCGTAGTCATCTATGGGCGGTCGCCCTCGTTTCCTTTTGTTGGCCGGCGTCTCCACCTTCGGACTATCCATGACTGTGGACACGTTTTGCAATGCGGACTGCTGCAACCCATTTGTACTGTTGCTTTCGGTATTTTGCTGATCCTCGTCTCGCCATGAGACTTCGGCCAAACCTTTGATTTTCAGTTCTTCGGCAGTTTTCAGCAGGGTGGCCAGATGGCACTGAAAACAAAAATAGGAAACATAAATAAATAATATAGATGAAGCGTCTGTTAGAAGGCAGATTTTCAAAGGATGTTATTGGGTCATATAGGTTCGTGGGTCATACGCATAAAAACGGAGTATCTGCAAATTTTCCATAGCAACTCCTCCAAAACCCGAGTATGAGCATTATACTCTGTTTTTGTGCTATGAGCCAATAATTTTCTTGATAGTGATATCCGTGGTTGACAACTAAGCGTTATTCAAGGTTACTATGGTTATCAGATTGAGTTGGAATCAACTCAATATGTCAATTGAAAGCTTAAAGTTGATGTTTCAGGAAGTTCTTGAAGCTATAACTCAAGAACCTAAGTCGCACACAGAGGGTTAAAATGTCGAATTGTATGGAATTAAATGGGACTTCCATTCGCATGCATAAGTACGTTTCAATGTCAGGTCAACTGAATTGAAGATACTTCCAAAAAATTTGTTTTTCGGCTGCCATTTTTTCAATATGTCGGCCGGAACAGCGAAGATACGGGTCATTTCAAAATCCATAATAACGCCGAGTTTCAAAAATATCGGAACACCTTCAAAAACGCTATATTTCAGCTTGCCATGAAAAGACAATTTTGACAGTTTCCATAATTTTTGATGATCCTTGATGATTTTTGATGATCCTTGATGGTTTAGGAATCGATTAAGATATAGCTCCACATCGATCTTCACGAAGCTGCACAAGGCAGAGCTTTTTGACACTATGCTCCAGGACTATATTGCATTATCAAAGCAATTTTACATGAAATATCAGAATTATCTTCAATTACGTTTATAGGCAGGATGCTAAGATGAGAGGTCCCGTGACAGACATGACGATTTTCTCCCCATCTGTCGTGTGATCAATTGTATTCCTAGTTTAGGCAGGCTGTGGCCTGGTCGAAATCAGGGGTGCGAAGCTGCATTTGGCTAGGGCACAGCCTGCCTAAATTAGGAATTCAATTGATCACACGATATTTAGGTACCAGATTTTTTGAGATTCTCGCTTGTATGTCGCGTGACAGCAAGCCAATTCGTTGATTCTGTCGGTTCTTCATGAAAACCGTTTTGCTCACTTCCTCAACATCTATCCACGCATCAAAATTGAAATCAATCGAATTTTAACTGGCAATTAAACTGGCTGAATGCCGCCTCGTAAAATAAGACAATTAAATAAAAATAAAAATAAAAATTATTAATATACATTACAAAAGTTGTATACAGCCCCACTTTGTATGCGTTTTGCATGAAAAAAACAAGAATAATAAATTGCGGCATTTCCCATCATTGTACAAACAATGCGGATTATTTCAAGTGCTTTCACCCGGTAACCATATTATCAAATATGAAGAAACGGTACGATGTTTTTTTCAAACCTGAAAACTAGAGTTGAGAATCAATTTAGTGGAATAAAGGAAACTATTGCATTGTTTATTATCCCTGGCGTATTTTCTGAGTTCCATTTCCGAAGTGATCTTGAAGCGCTCCATTAATAATGGTCTTGCATGCTGATTGCTGATTACAAAAAGTATTCTAATATCCTAAAAAAACTCTTCATTTGTTGTATGAGATAGAAAGCTGCGACATTTTAAAATTTTCCGTGACCTACTTTGCTTTTTATTCACCATTCGACTATTTTTTATTGAGCATTAAGTTAACGCCAAACAAAATTTCAAATAATTTCAAGACTCATCGTCTTCAAGACTCATTATATTGACGAATAGCTTTCAGTTAGTTACGAGTTTGTATATTTCTTTGTGAGACACGTGGAAAGAACGTCTTGGCCCCAAGCTATCAGCTATACAAACAGCCGAAAATTTTTGACCTTTGTAATTTTATCGCAAATACAAAATAAAATTTTTCGCATTTCTACGGCTTGTTGAAGTAGTTCAAAGTATTTTGCAAAACAATAGACAGTTTGTTATTGGCCTTTATAATTTTTCGAGTTTTGTTTTCAATTGTCATGAGCGCGTGATAATTTATTTTCGAGTTTATCGAGCACGCAAAAAAATATCTGAAGAAACACTTTTTAACCATTTTTTCAATTCACGAAAAACGTATCTTTTTTGAACGAACAGTTTTTTTGTTATTAATTTACACGTAGCCCCACGTAGCTACAGATTAAAATATAGGATTCTTCAAAAATCAAACACTGTTGTTTATCGAATTTTTGGAAGATTTCCATGATTTTTTTTTGAAAGTGAAAACAAGATTGCAAAATTGAATGACGAAAGGATGACGAAACAGGTAGTGTTTGAAGAGGCATTTAACGCAAAAGTGATTAAACAAAATTCAAGTCTTCAGAAACTTCTGAAACTATTTTCCTGTTGCAAGGTTCATATTTTTTAAAGTTGTCGAATTTTTGGCTGGGCTTATTTTAGCATGCCATCTGTTTACATTGCCTTACAAGAATTTTAATGAGTAAACGATAAATGCAAATTTGTAATAAATTCTGGTATCTGCCAATAATTCTTGATGTACTTTATAGAACAAAATTCGCAATATTTTCATTTCGTAAAACGCTCGGCTTATTTTTTATGCTACAATACAATAAAAATAACAAATATACAAATGTTAAGGAAATTTGAAAAATGTTGATGAACTTCTCGGTTGTTTAAAACAGCAAATTTTGATATCTATTAAATGATTCAAAAATTAGTCATGCTAATCAAAATAATTGCCGCTCGTTGACTCGCCGAGTGTACGTTTTAAGAACTCGGAGGAACCTAACACTACCGCGTATTATTGCGCGATAGAATTTATTTACTTTAGTGTTCCACAAATATGTGAAGACTGATAAAATATTCAAAGGAAGTCCAATGATTTTAATTCTGTTATTTTGTATTCGTAGTGCACCCTCAGCCATATTGTAATTAAAGCATTATAAGTATTATATTATAAGGATGGAGTTGAATTAGGCTTAAACCAAAGTACCCCCCTAGTAGCTTTCCAAAGAGACCTGAATGGTGAATTTCTGTCAAGGAAAAAGCCCACTGCGATTGATTCCGCAACGCCTTATTTCACCAATTCAACTCCATCCTTAAAGCAATGGAACGATGTTGAAATTCAACATTTGCCTGTTTAAAATTAAAAAACGCAAGACGATTTGACCTGACAAGACAAGATGGGTTGTGTGGGATGACTGATTCACATCTCAACTCTAAGTGCGAAAAAATCTACGGAAATAGGACAGTACAATTTTAATCAGATATGTCATGATATTCTGCTGTGTTTATCGGTTTTGACATGACTACTTATGGACAAAACTACAACCCTTCTGAACCTGGTGCTTGGATGCGTTAAAGTAGCTCAGAATACAAGTTAAAGTAGTTCTGCTATTATATGTATACAGGGTGACCGTTTGAAAACTGTGAACCCCCGATTTCTCGCTTCACATTTTTTCTGGAAACTAAAAAGCCGAAACAGGTCTATTTTCTATCCGAGGAGGACCAATTACTAGCATGATTTCAATCCTGCTGGTCCAACCTCCTAGGCAGGGTTGCTACCCCTTCAAGAACTTCGAACGAGAATAGAGGTCGAGTTGCACATTATTTTAAAGATATTTTTCAATTCTCTTTACAACAGTTATGCCAGAATATGCCTCACGGGCGTGAGGCTCAGTAGCGCATTTCCTTTTTGAAGGATTAGTGAACGCAAGATGTTAATTAGAATTATACCGTTATTTGGGTTGAAATTTCAATATGGCGACCAAAAAAGCGGCAGAATCATGAAATTCGACTTGAAAATCAGAATGATCGTACTAAACAAGAGTAAGTTCCAAGTTTCATGAAAATCGTTCCACTAATAATAGATTTCAATATGACGGCCAAGATGGAGGCGGAATGTTGAAATTTAGCTATAAAATAAGAATGTTCATACAAGACAACATTAAGTTCCAAGTTTCATGACAATCGTTCCACTAACAAGGGATTTCAATATGGCGGCACAGCAAAATGAAAATACATGTTCTGAAATTATGATTTTTTTAAAATTCAGAAGTTTGTTTCCGTTTCGCCAACACTGTATCTGGAAAACCAGTTGATCCCTTCAGTGAACATTTTAGTAACCATGAAAAGTTTAGTGAGATATGAGGCCGGGAAAATCGGCATAGGTGATTTTTATTTGAATATACCTATCAATAATTATGCTCGCAATTATGACTTGATCCAGCTTTATAGAAACGTAGGTACCTATTCAAACTATCTAGGCAGTTTGGACTTTATGAGGATGTTTTTGACCAGGAATTCGATTATAACCTATAACCGCAATGCAACTAGGGTGAAGGGAGTATTCGGAGATAGGGTACAATCGGTAAAACCACGTTTCCCACTACAGAATGCTACCCACCAACTCTTTTGATATTCTTCTATAATATAAAAAATAAAGATTTGGTCGGTACAATAATAATTATAATATAAAAAAAGTAGTTATACCACGCAGTTTCAGCGTTCAACAAAGAAAATTTGTCGCAAATTCCACAACAGTGTCAAATATCAATTATTGCAACTTGTACAGTGGACTGACTTGTTTGTACTTCGAGTACTTTCAACTTTTACATAACAAATAATAATATGATTCTCAATTACCTAAGAGTATACAATTCCAACAATTAAAAGATCGGTTGTGTCACCCCAAAACTTTCCCGACTTGTATCCAGGAATCTAAGTAAATTTTTGTTCGAAACGTCCCTTCGGGTGGGAAGTTGGAATTAGAGAAAAAGATTGAAAATAATTTCAAGGAAATTGAAAATGTTAGGAAAATTTGAATCTTCCGGGAAAACCTTAAATCTTATTTCAAGTCATCTTATTGTGAAAATCGTCAATTAAGGCTTCACTTCAAACTCCATCATTCAAGTCCGGTCTCGAAAACCCAGACCGGGTTTTACATTTTCAACCGGAAAATTTCCGGGAAATTGAAGAAAAAAAAAGGTGGAAAATGTTTAAGAACCAGATAGTTGGCTTTTCTTTGAAAAAAAAAGGTGAAAATCTGTTCATTTGAAAATTTTTCCTCCAAAAATTGATTCAATCTTTTCTTTCAACTTCAACTTTCACTCGCAGCATATCTGCACCTAAAATAAATCTTTCGTGGGGCTCATCGCATGTTGAAGTTTGACTTGCAGTTTTTTTAAATTCACGGAATGTGCAAATTTCATACTGAAAAAATTACCGTCGGAAAACCTAAGCTGTGTCGATTTTGAAAATCGATCTACACGACGCCCAGTTCAATCTACTTCCGATATCAGTCAAAATTTTTCAAAAAAGTCGATCCTCGAGCAGGAATGAACGAGGGAATGAATTATTGGGTGGAGTGCTGCATCAAAAGCGAGTTATCCTGGTCGAAACCCGGGTGAGAGGCCCTCTACAGTGGCAACGGCTATGAGAAAAATTTTTAAAATTCATAACGCCCGATTGGAGAATGGTGAAAAACTGCAACTGCAGACTTAATTTGATGTTTTGTTGCTTTCTGCCAAATTTGGTCCCAATCCATCGGATAGATTTTGAATAATTAAATGGTTAAGTTTTGAACTTTGACATTTTTTATTATTTGACAGATGACAGATAGGGCAATACTTTTATCTTTTATCTTACAATCGTGCCAGAACGTTTTTCCTGCATCCTGCATCATCACCTAACTTTCCCTTGGACGGGCTGGGAAAGTAAAAGTTGGAAAAACTGCACAGTTGGGTCCGATTTGAAAAGTTTTTCCTCCAAAAATTAACTTCAAGGGTGAGACGCTTTCTCGAGTGGCAACGGCCAGGAGAAATTCCGAAAATTCATAACGCTCGACTGGAAAATGGTGGAAAATTGCAACTGCAGACTTAATTTGACTCTTTTGTTTTGTTGCTTCCTGCCAAAGGACCCCGCACGATTCTTATGGAAAATGGCTCCCGGTTAAATTCTCTGAATTTTTGATATGTTGTAGCTCATGAGATACTAATCGAATACCGTGAACCCCAAACTCAAATAATGGACAGTTTTTTACCCACAGGGGGTTGAAGTTGGAGGTTTTGACGGCTTCAAAATGATATTATGACGTTAATAAAAGCTTTTTATTTGGCTTCTCTTCAAGTTGTGTTTCATGTTAAATGTATTTATTTGACAGAAAAATATCAACCCCTTCCTCCATCCCCAACCCCTATCTACCATCATGAAATTCAAAATTACTCTCAAAAGCCATGCAGATGGCTTCTGTGGTTTAAATTATGAATTTTGACATGAAAATAATTTTCCACCCCCTAATGTTAGGGTGCCGATTTTCCAATTTTCCGCGGTTAATTTGGCTGAATTTTTGGTATTGTGTAAATTCTGCTGAAAAAAAGTTCTCATGCCAAAACTTATTCCTATGGACAGTTTTCGTTCTACAGGGGACTGAATTTCAACATTTGAGAGCATAAATATTGAACTTCAGTACCCCGTAGAACAAAACCTATTCATAGAAATAAGTTTTGGTATGGGAACTTTTTGTTCAGCAGAATTAGAAGTACACAATACCAGAAATTCAGCCAAATTAACCAAGGAAAATTGGAAAATCGGCACCCCAACATTAGGGGTGGAAAATTATTTTCATGTCAAAATTCATAATTTAAACCACAGAAGCCATCTGCATGGCTTTTGAGAGTAATTTTGAATTTCATGATGGTAGATAGGGGTTGGGGATGGAGGAAGGGGTTGATATTTTTCTGTCAAATAAATACATTTAACATGAAACACAACTTGAAGAGAAGCCAAATAAAAAGCTTTTATTAACGTCATAATATCATTTTGAAGCCGTCAAAACCTCCAACTTCAACCCCCTGTGGGTAAAAAACTGTCCATTATTTGAGTTTGGGGTTCACGGTATTTGATAAGTATCCATGAGCTACAACATACCAAAAATTCAGGAAATTTAACCGGGAGCCATTTTCCATAAGAATCGTGCGGGGTCCTTTGGCAGGAAGCAACACAACCAAAGAATCAAATTGATGCTGCAGTTGGAGTTGCCCATCATTCACAAGACGGGCGCTATGAATTTTCAAAATTTGGCCTGGCCGATTTCAGCTCGACTTTTGGCCCATTTAATTTCCTTAAACAGGAGAAAACCAAAATGTCCCGGAATGTCGAAAATGGGGCCCTGGGGGCCTAACGGTCCAAATTTCGGGGTGGCAACATGGATTTTCAGATTCAGCGGGGTCCATTTAGTAAAAAACCGCTTATTGCCAAAATGTTATATGATTTGCTTCTAAGCCCAGAAAAAACTGGAAAGTGTCCTAGTCTATGTTATTTCATTTTAAATGTAATTTCTCATCGTTTCGATTCAATATCTGAAGAAATACTGATATACGGAAAACTATTTTTTTTCGTAACGACTTCAGTCTTCTGAAGATATTTCAGAAACGGCTCAACATATTTGATCCAAGTTTACGTTGACTTCATGACCATGAAATTAGAAATATTTTTGGCGATTTATATGTCTTCACTAATTTTGGTTCTTGAGGTACATTAGTTCAACTTTTTATTTTTATTTCACCCTGTATATGCCGCCGGCATGGATGATATTGATGGCAAATAGTTTCAATCAAAAGAGGAAGGAATCGAACTACACCTCTACCAAGTGGCGCCCCGCCATCATAAAACTCAAGGTCCATACAGTCTTCAGCATCGAGCAACTGGACTATTTTAATTTTTTTGTGTTTTGACTTGACGAAGAAGGAGTGAACCGACGATGGAATGTGTAAGTTCTTTTCTTATAGACAATGAAATTTCCATCAATTTCTTTCTGGTAACTTTTTTCCCAAGTGCTATTGTTCACGAGATAAACGCAAAAAACAGATCCTCAAGTTCTTCTCGAGGCCAGAACGGCCGAAGCTCACACCGGATTCTTGAGGACTTTTAGTATGTTAAACTACATGCTTAACTGAGCTTATACAGAGTGATTCATGAGTGACCTTACATAGGCTAATGGGAGATAGAGGACTTCGAGGCGAGTCAGGATCCACTGAAGAAATTTTATTTTCTCCAATGGTTATTACGAAGATACAGAGTTTTTTGTGTGTTTCGTATGAAACTTTGATGAGCGATATTTCTGAAACCGCCAGAGGTATTTTGTTGAAATTCACCAGTAATATTTCTCTGTTGCAACTCATCCCGAAGCCATACCGGGTGTGTCAAAATCCAGGGCCGGGCTAGAAAAAAGGTGCCCCTTTTTTGTTTCATCAAAAAGTACATTTTCTGTCCGCTTTTCTAAAAAACAGCTATCGGATTCAAAAAGCTAAGAGAAAATGCTACAAGAATCACTCTTCAATTTAGATGGCACACCTAAACCGTTTCGACAATAAAATTGAAAGTAAAATTTGTGGGTGAGTTCACATTTTCGACCGGACATAATCGACTCATTGTTTGATTGAATTCATTGAATGAAATTCATTTTTTGGCTTGTTTCTGTTGAATAGAAGGTGTTTTTATATAAAGTTTGTGGAAGGTTTAATGTATACACACTTTTTCTATGTAGGTACACTAACTACATTTATTTACACACTGGTACATTTTCGAAAAACATGGAATATGGTAAGCGGAGAAAAATGGCATGCTTGCCGACAGAAGTCGAGATACAGAAGAAAGAAATCCGGACGGAGTCGCCGTTTCCGCCGTTTTCAAACATAAGAAGGCGCAAGGGTGGGGTGGCCCATTCATCCCCTGTTTACCTGAATGTTAATTGCGACCGACAAGACGCTCGTGAACAGATACAGGGTGACCACTAAACAGAAGGGCTTGGTTGAAAGAAAAATTCCAGAGCCGACCATTTTTTTTAATGACAAAATCGAGAGTGAAACCAAAATTAGACTCGATTTGGTCAAAAAAAATCTTCGGCTATGGAATTTTTCTTCCTACCAAGCCCTTCTATTCCACAGAGACAAGCTGAAAAATGAATTTGAATGAATTCAATCAAACAATGAGTCAAATGTATGTCCGGTCAAAAATGGAAACTTACCCACAAATTTTACTTTTAATTTTTATGTCGAAACGGTTTAGGCGTGCCATCTAAATTGAAGAGTGATTCTTTAAGCATTTTTCCTTAGCTTTTCGAATCCGATAGCAGTTTCTTAGAAAAGCGGTCGAAAAATGTACTTTTTGATCAAATAAAAAAGAGGCACATTTTTTCAATACCGGCCCTGGATTTTGACTTACCCAGTATGGCTTCAGGGTAAGTTCCAATAGAGAAATATTACTGGTAAATTTCAAGAAAATATCTCTAGCCGTTGCAGAAATATCGTTTATCAAAGATTCATACAAAACATACAAAACACCCTGTATCTTCGTAACCAATGGAGAAAACAAAATTTCTTCAGTGGATCCTGACTCGCCTCGAAGTCCTCTATCTCCCATTAGCCTATGTAAGGTCACTCATGAATCACCCTGTATACAAAAATCTGGCTGGCTTTCATTTTTGTTCGCTATTTTTTCTATAATTCCTGGACTATAAGGAAAATTTGAAAATTTGAGGATCTCTTCAGAATTTCATGGGGAACAACATACTTAAAGTCCCCATCTGTCCGAGGCTTGGCATTTTTTCTGTTGGAGGTCGAAGGTACAAGAAGTTACCATTTTTTAAATCGTTGCTTTTTCCATACTTTTTTCATTGGACCTTATATTTTCAAGGTCGAGGAACCCAATGAAATAAGTTTCCAGAAAGTGTAATGCACCAGTGACGTACCAGACGACTACGAAGGGGCCGAGGTGCAATTTTTGACAAAGTCTTATGGTAAATCGAGACTAACACCTTTTTTGACATATTTGGTATCATTTCTAACTAAATCGCACTCGCTGATTCCAAAAATGCGTATAACATTTTGATAGAGGCGAGTTTAAACCGGTTTCATCAGAAAAAAACCTGATTTTTTCCCCCTCAAATTTGATGTTTTGCAGCTCCAGTTCTATCAGTGTCCAATGTATTCACAACCATGATTTTGATTTGAACAGTTAGTTTGGACTATTTCATACTTGAGTATCATTTTCTGAATTCTTTTTCCGTTTTTACAAAGTCACAGAGTTATTTTGTTCCTTGAGATGTACCATGTCAAAGCTTGACTTGATGAAACGTGCTATTTCACAGGAAAAATTAGGCTACGATCAGAATGTAGCTTTTATTTGGTTCTTTATACATTTCAAGGCATGAAAATAGTTTTCTCTATCGAACAAAACGTAAAAAACTGAAATCGGAGACGTATTTTAGTCATAACATCATTTTTCCTCCGACAATGCGAGCTTTCGAAGTTAAATTTCTACATGATTCACGTTTTGGAACAAAATTACAGTGTGACTTTGTAACAGCGACAGAAACTTCTACTTATGGAATTCATCCATTAAATAGTTCAATTGAACAATCTATGTCAAAATTGTGATAATGGGTGTTTTGAACCCCGATGGAAATGGAGCCACAAAACGACCAAGGACCCCGCACATTCCTTATGGGATTTGGCTCCCCGTGGGATTTGGCTCAAACTTTGATATGTTGTAGCCCTTGTTGAGGTGATCAAACTTTGTCATTGCGCAAATCCTCTAAACTCAACGGTTCACCCTCTAGAGGGGGTGGAATGCTGGTAGCACAGAACTAATTTATTGCAATTATGGGCTTCAATGAGCAAAAGGTGAATCTATTTTGACGCCACGAGGTGGTTCTAGGGTTGTAATTGCCATAACTTTGAACTGGTCAAAATATTTCATTAGACCCCTCTTTTTAGAACCACCCCTAGCATTTCAAAAAATGACTTTGGTCGAGTATTTCTTGCGTATCAACCCCTAAAATTGGCTAAAGAGCAAGCCCTTGAGGCCAACCAATTAACAAAAAAAAAACCCTAAAATCTGGCGTTCACCTTCCAATAAATTATGAACTTCTGCTCTGCGCTACTGGAAATAAATTATTTCTTGTTAAGTTGAAATGAATTTCTACTATTTTAGCACCATATCTAGAAAATGGTGATACATGATACATATTCATCCCTCATGTCTACCCACCCTTAACCTTATAACACCTATACCCTGGTAGTTTTTCCAGAAATGATTAGTTCAACTCATTCAACTAGAAAATGTGCAACTAGTGCTTCCACTGCCAATTTGGGAGAAACTATTAGGGTATAGGGGCTATAGGGGTAAGGGGTAGACACAAGAGATCAATATGGGCCAACTTTTTGCAACACATAACATGTTACAGTCGTAAAAACTTATTTTAACTTATCAAGAAACAATTTATTTGTAATAGGGGAGAGCAGAAGTTAATAATTCAGTGGAGGGTGAACGTCACGATTTTAGGGGTTGGTTCGCAAGAAATAATAGATCACCATCACTTTGAACATACCGAGTCAGAAATTAAAAAAAAATTCCCCGTTTATTTTTGTCGTTATTCAACTTTGAATTTTCAGTCATTTTTCGAAATGCTAGGGGTGGTTCTAAAAATAGGGGTCTATGAGATATTTTGACCAGCTCAAAGTTATGGCAAGTATAACCCAAGAACCACCTCGTGGCGTCAAAATAGATCCACCTTTTGCTCATTGAAGCCCATAATTGCAATAAATTAGTTCTGTGACTACCGGCATTCCACCTCCTATAGAGGGTGAACCGTTGAGTTTAGAGGATTTGCGCAATGATAAAGTTTGATCACCTCAACAAGGGCTACAACATATCAGAAGTTTGAGCCAAATCCCACGGGGAGCCAAAACCCATAAGAAATGTGCTATGTAATCGAAACTTCGCGTTTCTTTGCGAAATTTATTCCGCATTGTCGGAAGAAAAATGATGTCACCACTAAAATACGGCTCCGATTTTTGTTTCCCTCATTTTGTTTGATAGAGAAAACTATGTTAATGCCATAAAATGATTAAAGTATCAATTCAAAGCTACATTCTGATCGTAGCCTAATTTTTCTTGTGAAATAGCACGTTTCGTCAAATCAAACTTTGGCACGATACATCTCAGGAAACAAAATCACCCCGTGACTTATTAAAAACAGGAAAAACAAGTGAGTATGCCTTCACGTGCGTGAGTCTCAGTAGCGCATTTTCTCGAAGAGGCATATTGTGGACGTAAAGAAATTTGGTTGAAGGAGAAACACCATTCCTTGCCCACTTTCTTCATTCGAAACTCATTGTGATATTTTGTTATCCGAATGGGGTACTTGCCAATGAAATAGATTTGAATGAAAATTCTTTCACTCATCAATATTTTTTTGTTTGAGGGCGGGAGCTGGGAGCGGCGACTAATTAGTCGGCTATCCAAATAGCGGAAGAATTAGATCGCTATGTCTTCGGGTTTATGTTTTCCATTTATCTCTTACTTTGAGGGCAGCGTGTGGGGGTGGCAGCATTCGGCAAAGTAACTGTTGCACAGTTTGAGTTAGGAGTTTCTGAATGTTCAAGGAAATATGACAATCAGTGAAAATTGTGAAAGTTGCATTTTTTTGTTTGGGGGCGGGAGCTGGAGGCGGCGACTATAATCAAAAGTGGCCTATCTCTTCCCATTTTTAGTCAGCTATCTATATAGCGGAACAATTAGATCGCTATGTCTTCGGGGTTATGTTTTACATTTATGTATCTCTTACTTTGGGGGCGGCGTGTGGGAGCGGCAGAGTTTGGCAAAGAAATTCTTCCACAGTTTGAGTTTGGAGTTTCAGAATGTTTGAGGTAACATTAAAATGTAAATCAGTGGAGATTATTGAAAGTTGCACTTTTTCTTTTGGGGGTGAAAGTTGGAGGCGGCGCCATATCAAAAGTAGCCTATTCTTTCCCATTTTTAGTTAGCTATCCATATAGCGAAATAACTAGATCGTTATGTCTTTGGGTTTATGTTTTTCATTCATCTCTCACTTTGAGGGCAGCGTGTGGGGGCGGCAGCATTCGGCAAAATAACTGTTGCACAGTTTGAGTTGAGAGTTTCTAAATGTAAGGGAAATATGACAATCAGTGAAAATTGTAAAAGTTGCTTTTTTTTGGAGGCGGCAGCTAATCAAAAGTGGCCTATCTTTTTCCAATTCCAGTCAGCTATCACTATAGTGAAAGAATTAGATCGCTATGTCTTCAGGTTCATGTTTTACATTCATCTCTCACTTTGGGGGCGGCGTGTGGGAGCGGCAGAGTTTGGCAAAGAAATTCTTGCACAGTTTGAGTCAAGAGTTTCTAAATGTTCGAGGTAACATTATCAGCTAAATCAGTGAAAATTGTTGAAAGTTGCACTTTTTTTCTTTTGGGGGCAGAAGCTGGAGGCGGCGCCATATCAAAAGTAGCCTATCCTTTTCCATTTTTAGTTAGCTATCCATATAGCGAAAAACTTAGATCGCTATGTCTTCGGGTTCATGTTGTTCATTTATCTCTTACTTTGGGGGCGGCGTGTGGGATCGGCAGCTTTCGGCTGAGCAAATGTTGCATAATTTGAGTTGGCAGTTCCTAATGTTCAATGGAACATCTCAATCAGTAACATTTTTTAAAGTTGCACTTTTTATCGTTTGGGGGCGGAATCTGGGGGCGGCGACTAACCAAAAGTAGCCTATCCTTTCCCATTTTCAGTCAGCTATTTATATACCGAAAGAACCAGATCGCTATGTCTTCGGGTTTATCTTTTCCATTTTAAAGTGATTGGGGGCGGTTTTTAGCAGTTTTTTCATGTCGGCGGCGCATATTGAAGACGGAATGTTTCTTGGCTTACGTTTATAAGTGGCAACTATGTATTATTCAAAAAATGAGAACACCAGAGCATCAGGTCTGGTAGAAAGTGCAATATTATGTTATTTCAAGTTTATCGGGGGCGGTTTTCTCTATGTTGGCGGCGCAATATGGACATCCAATATACCCTAGCCCTCTTTTGGGAGTGGCAGCTATGTAACAGCGAAAAAATTAGAAAGCTAGGTCGTCTAGTTTGGGAGGAGTTCGAGGAACGGACGGACGGACGGACGGACGGACGGACAAAGCGGTTGCAATAGCGATTTTCATCAAGATGGAAAATGCGCTAAAAATCAGCGAATAATACTTGTGTGTAAAATAGCCCAAACCAACTGTTCAAATCAAAATCATAGTTAGAAATACATTGGACACTGATGGAACTAGAGCTTCAAAGTATCAAATTTGAGGATAAAAAAATCATGTTTCTTTCTGATATAACTGGTTTGAACACGTCTCTATCAGAATTTCACACCTACTTGTGGAATCGGAATGTGCGATTTGATAAGAAATGATACCAAACATGTCAAAAAAGCTGTTAGTCACGGTTTACCATACGACTTTATGAAAAATCGCACCTCGGCCACTTCGCAGCCATCTGGTACGCCACTGGTGCATGACACTTTCTGGTAACCATTGCATTGGGTTCCTCGACCTTGAAAATATGAAGTCCAATGGAAAAATCACCAAAAAAATACCAACTTTAAAAATGGTAACTTCTTGTACCCTTCGACCTCCCACAGAAAAAATGCCAAGCCTCGAACAGATGGGGGCTTTTAGTATGTTGTTCTCCATCAAATTCTGAAGCGATCCTCAAATTTTCAGATTTTCCTTAATTTATTCCGGGTTTCATCAAAATTTTGCATTTCTTTCCTGGGCTAAATTAATTGGAAGTCAGCGTCAGATTAATAACTGATAATTTCAATTCACCATGAAATAGGCGAAGAAATGAGAAATTAGGAGGTACACCCATTTTTGAGTAAGTAGCTACATTCACTTCCCAGACCACCTACATCATTTTTAATTCAGTCGATATTGTAATGTGTGATCGACTGAATGAATGATGAATGAATTCTTAATTTAGGCATGCTGTGCCCCAGTCAAATGCAGCTTTGCACCCCTGAATCTGACCAAGTCTAAATTAAGGATTCATTTGATTGAAGGATAGGTAAGTAGCGGGTAGAGGTACCTACTACAAAAAAACCTACAGGTAAGTTTACGACAAAGTTTACCATATTTTCAAGCTAGCTCCATAAAAATGCAATATTCAAGAATACAATGCCCGCCTATTTGTACCAATCACATGGATGAATACATTGACCAGGTTATCAATTATTAATGATTGGGAGAAAGATCGTAAAGTTGTGTTTATAAATTTAAATGAATCAATAGGAGCTAGTAAATATAAAATTGATCTGGGACGTAACCTTGAGATTTTGGAAAAGCATGAAAATTAGGCACACCTTTTATGGGAACTTTTTTTGCAAGTTGTGGTAATAATAATTATTGGTATTTTGTTTAGAATACTCACATGGTCTACATTAATTTCTCCTTTGTACATGAACTCCACCAAACATCTAATATCTACATATTTAACGTCTTTCATTATTAAAATAGGATCTTTTTCTTCATACTGAGAGAGGATAGTTTCGAAATAGGTGCTGCAGGCCGAGAGGACTATTTTGTGTGCCTTGATCGTCCTCCCTTCGCAGGCCAGCGTCACATCACAGAATGCCTCCCTTTCCAGCAACTGGGAGAACATGGTCTGGAGGTTCGAGTGGTGGTACCTCCATCTCAGGCAATACTGTTGAGGTAGCATTTTTCTTCGTGTTGTTGATGGCTTTGAATTCTTGGTTATGTAGCAAAATTTTCGATTTCACTGGCGTTTTCTCGACCGTTCGTGGTGGTCTTGGCTCGAAAAACAATGACTCACCGCTGGGAGACCTTCAAAACACGAAAAAATAATCAATACTTGTGAGCCAAGAGTTTTTCAGGTTCTTTTGAGAGCTCCGCGGAGTCTTTTAAAATCCCACACAAAACACCAATGTCACCAGCGATGCCGTTCGTCAGACACTTCCGCACTCGAAAAATCGCTCTCTCGGCACAGTTTCACCGTCGGCACGGCCTTTTCTCAAATTTTGGAGGCGCGTATGTAAATGTTCAGTCATTTGGAAAATTCCAACAAAAAATGTGTCCCTTGGTTTTTTATGAGTCAGTGAGCCAATAGAAACCACGTAAGACCCCTATAAACCATGTATAGTCCGTATATTCGCCGGGCCAAGCCTTTAAGGCAAATCAATACCGCACGTCTTAAAAAATTCTCGGCGTAAAAAATCTTCGGAATTTCGACGTTTTCCCGTTTTTCGAGCGGCACACGGCACACCGCGGATATTTCCGAGGAGGAGCAACGGCTTTTCAGGCTAAACTAACGGCACTACTCATCGGTTCCGACGAGCAACGCAAATTCAAAACGGGGTCAAAAATTGAACAGCTCGCCTCGGACTGTACCCACCGTAATTAGGCCTTTCATATTTATTTTTATAAACTTGAGAGATTTTTCAGAGCCCGCAGAAAAGAAAGAGAAAATCCAATCGACTGCTCAAGTTCAACGATCGCCCGCCGCATCAAATTCGCACAAAACTCGCGCAAATCTCGGCGATTTTCGAACGCGGCCCCTTCGAGGCCCTACCGACCCCTTCTAGTCTCAATTCGGTGCGGTCGTGGCGCCAAAAAGCCAATTAATAAGGCAAATTTCCAACAAAACGTGACAGTCCCTCTCTCTTATGGAATTTTTTGGAAAAAAAATTAGAAAGAGATGCCCAAACGCGGCGTGCAGAAAACATTGCAACTCGCTGACATTTTGGCGCCATAATATTGGCTGCACTGTCTAAATCTGGTAACCTAAACGTCACCTGTCAAAACTCGAAACGTCCAAAATCGTCACTGTTTACAGCCGGTGATTTTTGATATAATCAAATCAACTTTTCCCTTTTTCATTTCAACAAGTGAAAAATGTCCGACGAAGAAGACGTGCAGTACGTAAAAAAACCCAGGACGATACACTACGGATCGCTGGAAGATTCAGAAAGAGCTAGGTTAGCTTTCGCCGACTCCAAAGGCGAAGACAGCAATGACAACGACGATGTGGCCCCCACGAATGCCCCTCAAGTCCACACTTCTTCAGGTAAACCCCTTTGCTTCTGCTTACTGTACGTCTCATTTATTGTTGTGTTTTTCTTTTAATTCGGAAATATATTGTTCACTAAACAAGTTTACACAAACATGTGGTTTCCAGAGTACATGGAACTCGAAGATGCAATGTCCAGGGACAAGCAAGCACTTCTGGAAGAATTCGAACGCCGCCGAAAAGCACGTTCCATAAATGTTTCAACAGATGACGCCGAAGTGAAGCGCAACTTGAGGCAGCTGAGTGAACCGATCTGCTTGTTTGGAGAAGGCCCTGCAGAGAGGCGTTGTAGACTTAGAGATATCTTGAGTCGGTAAGTTTTAATGCTCCGAATTTTTGATATATTAGCCATTCCATGATAACGGAGGACGATTATAATTATCTTTGTCATGTTTGTTGTTGAAAGAGCGCTAGTTTATGCAAATTATAGGTAGTTACAATGTGAATCTGTATACAGGGTGATTCACGACTAATACGACATGGTTGAATGCCAGATAGAGGACATCAAGACAAGTATAAATCTGTGTCAAAAAGAAATTTTTGGGCAGTGGTTATGAAGATACAGGCTGTTTTCTTTGTTTGGGCTCAAATTTCAAAGAGCGATATCTTTTCAACCGTTTGATGAAATCCGACAAAATTCAGAAGAAACAGTCCTCTACTGAGGCTTTTCAAGATGGCCTATCTCCAGATTGAAAATCCAGGACCGTACTGAAAAAAAAAATTGTTTGCTTTTTTTTTGACAGACAACCACATTTTCCGATCGATGTTTGAAAAGAACAGCATCGGATTCGAAAAGTACAGAAAAAATGCTATAAAATAAGCCTTTTAAATCGCACGGCACACTTCGACCAGTTCTACAAAAACAGATCAAAGTAAGAACTTGCACACATTTTACAACTTTGCCGTGTCTTTTTTCCCTTAATGTTCGTCAAAATTCATCCGAAATCATTTCTAAAGCTCCTTTGTTGCAAATGTACGAAATAATCTATTGCAGAATTGAATATCCAGAATCCAGGACCGTAGTTGAAAAACTTGTTTGTTCTTTTTTTGACGTGAAAGCTTATTTTCCGATTATTTTCCGGAAAAATGCCATCGGATTTGGAAAGTGCAGAAAAAATGTTATAAAATGGGCTTCTTAAATCGCACGGCACACTTCGACCAGTTTTACAAATAAAAACAGATGAAAGGGATGACTTGTATTACATTTTACAATTTTGCCTATCTTTCTTTCGTAATTTTCGTCAAAATTAATTTTAAATCATCTCTGAAGCTCCCCTGCTCAAAATTTACGAGATGGCCTATCGCTAGAATTGAAGGATCCAGTATCGTAGTTGAAACGATTTGTTTTTTTTCACATAATAGCATATTTTCCGATCACTTTCAGGAAAAATTACAGAAAATATCTACACGAAAAATGCCGGTAAAAAATGCATTGAAGCTGATGATGGCATTTCGAAAATCTGTTGTAATGGAACAATTTTGAATGTTGTTTGTTTTTTGAGTTTCGAAATCTTTTTTACCATTACGTTATTGAAAATCTCACAAACTTTCCTTGGGAGGCTTTTTATTTCGAAGCGTTTTATCATTGTGGAACAGGTCAAAGTATGCTGTGCGATTTGAGAAGTTCTTTCACTGGCATTTTTCCTGTAGATATTTTCTGAATCCGATGTCATTTTTCCCGGAAAATAATCGGAAAATTTGCTTTATGTCAAAAAGGACAAACCAGTTTTTTCAAGTACGGTCCTGGATCCTGGATTTTGAGTTCTGGCAGAAAGCCGTCTCAGGAATTCAGGGGAGCTTTAGAAATGATTTCGAATCAATTTTGACGCACATTGGAAAAGAAAGATACAGCAAAATTGTAAAATGAAGTACAAGTTCTTCTTTTCATCTGTTTTTGTAAAACCAATCGAAGTGTGCCGTACGATTCAGGAAGTCTACCTCATAGCATTTTTCCTGTATGTATTTTCCGAATCCGATGTCATTTTAACCAAAAGCGATCGGATAATATGCTTGCTTTTATGTTAAAAAAAAAAACAAGTTTTTCCAAGTACGGTCCTGGATTCTGGATATTCAATTCTGGCGATGAGCTATTTTCCGTACATTTACAGCAGGGGAGCTTTGGAAACAGTTTCGGATGAATTTTGACGAACGTTAGGAAAAAGGGTACAGCAAAATGTGTACAAGTTCTTACTTTGATCTGTTTTTGTGAAACTGGTCGAAGTGTGCCGTGCGATTTGAAAAGCTTATTTTATAGCATTTTCTCTGTACTTTCCGAGTCCAATGCTGTTTTTTCCGAACGTCGCGTCGATCGGAAAATGTGATTTTCTGTGAAAAAAAAGGCAAACAACTTTTTTCAAGTACAGACCTAGATTTTTGATCTGGAGATAGACCATCTCGAAGAGCTTCAGTAGAGGAGTGTTTTTTCTGAATTTTGTCGGATTTCGTCAAACCGTTGCAAAGATATCGCACCTTGAAATTTAAGCCCAAACATAGGAAACACCCTGTATCTTCGTAACCGCTGACCAAAAAAATTTTTTTTTACACATGTTTAAGGTGCGTTCAGTCAGCTTATTTAGCCGCAAGTTTCAATTTTAGTCGTAAGCGCTGCATCGCTTATTGGCTGTTTTGAGGAGGCTGGTTCATAAGAGCCAATGGGCGTCGCTGCGCTTGCGACTAAAATTTAAACTTGCGGCTAAATAAGCTGACTGAACGCACCTTTAGACTTGCCTCAATGTCCTCTACCTGGCATTCAACCATGTCGCATTAGTCATGAATCACCCTGTATACAGGGTGTTACACTTTTTTTGCCAATATTTAGGAGATGGTAGAGCATAAAAAAATGAGTGGGTTTTCTTCAAATGAAAAAAATTGGTTTTGTCATCCCAAAGTTCCCCGATGAGTACAGGTAGGCCAGGCGGCATGTCGGTAAAATCATTACAATCTGGAAAAAACTCCGACCAAAGCTTTTATGGTGTCAAACTCTTCGTAAGGTCAGCAGGTATCTACCCCTGAGTTTCCGCCCAAAAACGAGTTGTGCTGATTCCTCCACATCTGCCCAAAGGTAAAAGATGTCTTGGAGGTGCAAAAAGACCTGTTAAACCCCCGCACTTTTTCATTTCATTTGCCTCAATGCAAATTTACAACTCTTACGCAAACATTGGAAGCATTTGTCATCATCTCTGTGCCAGTCTTACTGTTGAAAAAAGATTTCTTTGTGCGAGTCAGATAAATCACATTTGATTGTTTTTCCACACAAGAAAACGATGGAGCAACATGAATTTTGGATGTTTTCTACTAACTCGTACCCACTAAACCCATTTATGGTGTTAAAATGTCAAGAACAGCATTTTTGAAGATGTTGCCCACTAAGAAGTGAATAATTTTCACCCGCCTGTTCAGCAGCAATTTTCTCAATTTTACCAAACATCGTTTGCAAAAATTTTATAAAGAATGGAAAGCTCAAACTCTTTTCTGACTATATCATGCCTGGTTTAATCGCGGTACGCACTTGAAAGTCCAAAAAACTTATTTCTTTTCGAACGGTCCTATTCCACCCGCGTGCGGCCGTGCCTATTTGACATAGACCGGACTGTTTACACCCGGTTTACACGAGCTTAGAAATGTACTCTTTCCAGCTTTAAAACACGACCATTATTATTAAGACTTTGTACATTGATTTATGAAGAAATTATACATTATTTTATCAATAATGGTCGTGTTTTAAAGCTGGAAGAGACTACATTTCCAAGCTTTTGTAATCAGTTCGGTCTATGTCAAGTAGGCACGGCCGCACGCGGATAAAATAGAACCGCTCAAAAAGAAAACCGTTTCCTTCACTTTCAAAAAGCGTGCCGCGGTTAAGCCAGACATAATATCATTAGAAAAGAGTTCCAGCTTGTCATTCCTTTTAAAATTTTCGAAAACGGTGTTTGGTAAAATTGAAAAAATTGCTGCTGAACAGGCGGGTAAAAATTATCCACTTCTTAGCGGGCAACATCTTCAAAAATGCTGTTATTGAAATTTTAACACCATAAATGAGTTTAGTGGGTACGAGTTAGTAGAAAACATCCAAAATACATGTTGCTCCATCGTTTTCTTGTGTGGAAAAACAATCAAATGTGATTTATCTGGACCGCACAAAGAAATCTTTTTTTTAAACAGTAAGACTGGCACAGAGATGATGATAAATGCTTCCAATGTTGGCGTAACAGTTGTACGTTTGCATTGAGGCCAATAAAATGAAAAAGTACGGGGGTTCAACAGGTCTTTTTGCAACTTCAAGACATATTTTACCTTTGGGCAGATGTGGAGGAATCAGCACAACTCGTTTTTGGGCGGAAACTCAGTGGTAGATACCTACTGACCTTACGAAGAGTTTGACGCCATAAAAGCTTTGGTCGGAATTTTTTCTATCGAGAATGACCTACCGCCTGGCCTAAGGAGCAGGAGCGAGGAACAGATGAACATTTTTTTTTTATGACACGTTCCTTTGGGTAGGAAGTTCAAACTTGAGAAAATGATTGAAGAATTGAGATATTTTCCTTAATCAGAGCTTCATTTTGAGCTCCATCATTTGAGTCTGGTCTCGATAACCCAGGTCGGTTACTCATTTTCAAGTGGAAAACTCTTGAAAAACTTGGAGAATCTTGAGAGAAATTACCTGAAAATGTTCAAGAACCACTTATCCTCTGTTTAAAAAAAGTTGGTGTAGATCTGTTCACAAGCTAAAAAGTTCAAAATTTGCAGTTTTTCACAAGGAACCAAAATTATGTAGAAAGAAAAGCGAGTGAGGCAGTCAGACGCATTGGTACATGGATGAAGGTGAACGATCTGAAACTGGCACCACAGAAAGATTGGAAATCATTTGCAGGAAATCATAGTGCTTTCATACCCCGCGCCTCCCCTATTTTTTACTGCTGAGAAATCATGCGTTTTTTGCATTCTCTAATTTATAGGCGTTTGAAAATGGCGATTTCGAGATGTTTTGCAAAGTTTCAAATCAAAATAAACGAAGTCTTTAATGAAAATGAAGGATTTTCTCTTGGGGTAGATTTTTGGACCCAAGAAGGAGAGAAAATCCTTCATTACTAAATCCAAATGGACAAGAATCAGAATCAGAATCTAATGAAAATATTGCAAGAGCAACTTTTTTTCTAAATTGAACGTAGAATCCAAAAATTGGAACAATTTGGAAAAATAGCTCGGATAAAAAAATAGGGGGGAAAATATGAGGACAACCCCCATTATCTACGTCCCTGAGATAATTTTTTTAAACACATTAGGTTTGTTCCATCAGCAGTCCCTGACGGTCCGTGAACGTCAGCGACGACATGCGCAGTTCTATTTTTTTGGCGTTCCATCAAAATCTCGGACGATCCCCTGACTGACGATCCGCTGTTTCATCAGCGGCTTACCGTCAGTTCCACAAAAAGATGATCAGTGGTCAAGGCTGATTGCAGATTAACTGAACATTTTTCTGCTAAATGCTAGGGGATTACCCACAAAAAATGCCTGAAATCTGTACTAGACCCATCCTCTTTTTATTATTGAGGGATAAACCAGCGTTTCCATTGATCAGTCAGCTACAAATTGACAAACAAAAATTGCGAATCAACTAATCTCGTATTATCTGTTTTGTGGAACCCACGGTTAAACTAGTTTCGGGATGGTCAGAAAAGTTTGCGGATTTTACGGAAACTTCTCGTCCGGGCTTGCGCTCTTGCGCAGCGGAATACATTCGTTTGGCATGGAGCCTTCTCTGGTCAATGTTCACAAATAATATAAGTTAGATTGATGGTTTCATTATTCATTCATTATTTACGGCTTATTTCCAGCTGCAAACTGCCAAACGATAGAAAATTAAGTAAGAGCCATTAGCCATGACCATGACTGACGAAAACTAGTCCAAAGTGGGGCATGCCATTGCTTACAGTTTGCAAACTGTCGGTGACTAGTTTTGGATTTCTGATGGAACAAACCTATTACTACTGTTTAATAGAAACCTATTTTAGTGATCTTTGGTTCAAAGTTCAAAAGGTGTCAAAAAATCGGTTTCAAAAATTCAACTTGAACACCCTGGAACTTTTCAACGGAGCATTTTGAAACATCGAAGTTACATTTTTTCCTAGTCCATTTTTGATGGGGAATCTCCCCTAGAAGTTTGTACCCGTAATTGCGAAACTCCCTGTACATATCATGATTATTAGTGTTCAGGCTTACAAAACTGCATCCGTTTTTTTTTCCAGAATAGGCGAAGATGCTGTAATACGAAGAGAAGCGGAAGAAGAACGAAAACAGTTTGAAAAAGACTTGGAAACCACATGGTATCACGAAGGCCCGGAATCGTTGAAAATTGCCAGGCTATGGATAGCCGAATATTCCCTGCCGAGAGCCAAGGACCGCCTCGAAGAGGCCAGAAATATGTCAGATCTACCTACAGCCACGAAAACAGCCAAAAAACAAGAAATCCAGAAGAAATTGCAAATGATGACGATATATTCCAGTCAAATAGGGGACACACGTCCGATTTCGTCTTGCCAATTTAGTCCAAACTCAAAAATGTTGGCAACTTCATCATGGTATGTTTTTCCACACGAACTTGTCAAAAAAAATCGTTTGTGAATGAATCTTCCCTCCGTAACTGATAAGGCTCTATTTTGTTCCAGGAGTGGCTTGTGCAAAGTATGGTCTGTGCCTGATTGTACATTAATACAAACTTTGAAAGGACACACTTGCAATGTGGGCGCCATAATTTTCCACCCATATGCGTCAATAGGTCAAGAAGAAAAAGCCTGTAATATGGTATCATGTGCTGCAGATGGTTCAGTGAAGATCTGGAATTTTGTCAGGTACCTATCAACATCTTAGCAAAATAGGCACTTGCAGTGCTTGATCGTACAAGGCGATTTCAGGCTACAACTGCTAAAGAAGCTTCACTACACTTTTTTTTGTTTTCATAAAAATAAACACAAACCATTCTTGTTGTAGTGAAGAGCCGATAGCAGATATTGAGGGCCATATACCACATCGAGTTTCTCGTCTAGGATTCCATCCATCAGGCAGATTTCTGGGCACATGTTGCTATGACAACTCCTGGAGACTGTGGGACTTAGAACGACGAACCGAGGTTTTACATCAAGAAGGCCATGTGAAACCTGTACACTGCATTTCGTTTCAAATTGACGGATCAGTATGTGCCACAGGGTAAGCACAGTCATGCACATGCACGTAACATAGAGCCTTGCTTCTTACACTTTTTTTACAGTGGCCTAGATTCCTTTGGCAGAGTATGGGACTTGCGGACAGGAAGATGTATAATGTTTATGGAGGGACATCTAAAAGCCATTTTTGGGATCGACTTTTCTCCAAACGGCTACCAGATAGCGACGGCAAGTGAAGACAATACTTGCAAAATTTGGGATTTGCGTAAAAGGTCATTTTTATATACAATACCTGCACATACAAATCTCATCTCGGATGTGAAGTTCCAAAGAGATTGTGGCGATTACTTGATCACGTCATCGTACGATAACACTGCAAAATTGTGGACTAACAGGACGTGGCAGCCGTTGAAAACGCTGTCAGGTCATGATGGTAAAATTATGTCTGTTGATATTTCCAATGATAATCAGTATATTGTGACTGGTTCATATGATAGAACGTTCAAATTGTGGGCACCTGAAGAATTCAAAGTTTAATTTTATAATAATTGTTTTATTTATAAATAAATATGATACAATAAAAGTTTTGTATGGAGCAACAATGAATCGTAAACTTGATTTTAATTTGAGGTGATGTTTCTCATTTGTCTGACCGCTGCCACATACCGTGCAGAACATCCAGCGCTTTGCGAATGGTACTGGTCAGCTGGGAGCTTCAGCAGAAGAGCCATTTGTTGTAAGTTCTCAGAAAGCGATATTCCTAAATCTTGCAAGACATTTTGCAAGTAACCTGGAATTATTAAGGTTCCAAAAATAGAGTTCCGGTTTTATATACAATTTCACAAATAAGCAATAGAAAAGATGCTGCTAAACCCATCAGCAGAAAGTTGAATGCGCTTTTCAAATTTCCGAAATGTAAAAATTCCCGATCGGTAATATTCAAAACGCCGATTTCTTGGTTTTTCCATTTGAACTCGTAAATTTGCTTTGTCCAGTGAACTACAAATCCTCCAGCATCCAACCTTGCAATTATGCTGTTGATTTTAGGTGTCAATGGATATCGTTTTCGAATCAGCATGTGGATGGAGTACGACGCTATTTCGCTGTTGAAGCAGTACAATAACGGGAGATTTTCGTGAGTTACGTAGCGTCCTCTGACGTAATTCAAAAAAGTAGTTGGAACGCAAATTCCACGGTCTTTTTTATATGCTACCCGTTCCATGCAAGCATCAATATTTCCACAAATTTCGTGCTGTTTCAAGATGTCTCTCGTAATAGTGGAATTTGTATCGTAATATCTAGTGATTCCACTTATACTAAACAATTTTAGATCATTAGAAACTATTTCCTTGATGCTTTTGATTTGTGTTTCATAGCTTGGCTGCGTCAGACCACTGATCAGTTGGGTATTATAAATCATGTCGAAATTCAAACAGAAAAGCATCCAGAATAAGTAAAACAGCCGAATTAAAGGCCGCTCTGGCAAACGCTTAATTGATTCTCCTAAACTTGTTGCGTAGACGCTCAAAAGACAATTCAAGTAACTTTTAAAATAACCATCGTTATATCTGCGACCCAGGAACCAAAGCAGGAACGTGAAAATCAAAAATAACACACCAAACCCTATCCATACTTTGTAAGTGAAAGCGTCAATAATCTTCCTCCAAGACGGCTGCATTTCTGCTTGAGGAACGCAAATGGTTAGCGTTTCCGCAAAATAAGATCTGCTCAAGTCCATAAACACTATCCGTTCACGCGTACTTGCCACCGAACCAATGGCTACATCAATTTGTTGCATTTTGATAGCTCTCATCATGCCAGAAGACGAACCGTTCTCCAATACCTCACCCCAATCCCAACGCTTCTTTGATAGTATAAAATTTAGCCTCATTTTAAGCTTGGCTGTTACGGCTTTCACCAAGTTAACTTCAAGTCCGTCATTGATTACATAAATATCCGAATTTGGAATTTGAGACGCAGGCTCCATGACGAACGGCGGCCAAATTACTCCATGGACTTTCAACAGACATGAATCAAAACTGCTAGGAATTTTCTCTGGGAACCAACCGCACGTTTGGGTGCCGTTACAGACTCCCAAAAGTTCATATTTGGAGTACTCCAGGCCACATCGGCCGTTCTTGTACGGAAACCAAGAGTAAAAATTGACAACATTTCCGACGGCGAAAACAATGACGAAATTATAAATCCCTTCGTTCCAAAGAATTTCAATTACTTTTGGCAAAACTTCTTCTGTGCTCAAAGACAAGTTAGCAGAAGTCACAATGAATTTCGCGCTCGAATTCCAGATGCGACTGTATCGCATCGATTCTATGCCATTTTTCAGACCGCCAATATCGGTGAATTCCAAAATGCCCGAGTCGATAGTTTTCCTGTTGGAGAGTCTGAAAGCTTCTGTGAACTTGTTGAAAACCAGAATAATTCCATTGGAGAATTTATCCAGAAAGTTGAGAGCGAGAGAATCCAGGTTGTCACACGTGGTTTCGTTGCTGAAGAAACCGACAAAGATTCTGTTGGTTTTACCAAAACAGTTCTTTGATGCATCAAGAATGCAACGGGTTAGTTGGCATTTAGTAGCAGATGGATCTGTTATTTCTTGCCATATCTTTTGGTGCACTTTAGCAGCACTAAATACTTTTAAAATAACAAGAAAAATTACAAAAAACTGTGAAGTTTGCATGGTTTTACGGCGATGAACCAAATAATAAAAAGCAGTGTACTACTGGCATAATCAAGATAATGCACGTATATTTTCTTGTGGTTGCTATAACAAGCAAGCATTGTTATTCTAAGGTTAGCACAATAATTTTTAAAATGGTAGTGAAATATGTATGGAAATTTTCTATACAGGGTGTTCGGGTCTGGTTATTACAAACTTTGAGGGATGATTCCCCATCAAAAATAAAGCCGAAGGAACAAAAAACGCATGATCCTGAAATTATTTTTTTAAAACTGTTGATATTTTCGGATTCTATGTACGTTCAATTGAGAAGAAAAAGTTACTCTTGCAAAATTTTGATTAGACGCTTCATTGTCAAGATATTTGGGCTTGAAAAATTGAAACAAAACGAAATCGCCACTTTCCAGGGCTCAAATTGTTTTTTTTTTCTGAAAAACTCCATATTTCTCAGTGAAAATGGTGGTTTATCAACTTACAACACCCAGGAAACTCATTCCAGTTGACGAACTATGGGTTTTCTTGAATTTTGATTTTTGGCCCAGGAAAGTGGCGATTTCGAGATGTTTTCCAATGTTTCAATCCCAAATATCTCGAAAACGAAGCCTTTAATCAAAAATTTTGCAAGAGTAACGTAGAGTAACGTTTTAAATTGAACGTAGAATCCGAAAAGATCAACAATTTTAAAAACTAATTAGGGGAGATAAAAATAGGGGCGAAAATAGGGGACAGTCCCCTATTATCTACGCCCCAGGAATTTTTGATGAACTGTGGTATTGTTATTCGATGTAGGCTCATTTGACTAAACTTTGGTTCAAATTTGATTGAAATCGGTTCAACGGTTCTAAAGTTACGGTGAAAAAAACATTTAAAAAAGTCAACTTCAAAACCCTCTATCTTTTTAAGGAAGCATTTTAGGACCATGAGGTTTTTGTTCTCTCGGCTTTATGTTTGATAGGGAATCATCCCTCAGTTTGTAATAACCAGACTCGAACACCCTGTATATTTTCACTAGTAGGTAGGTATTGAGAGGTTTTACTAGCACAACGCTAATACCATATTAGGTGATTATTCTTCCAGCAGGAAAGTGTGTAAACATTTACACTTCTCGTAACCTATTAGAAGATCAGTAATTTTTTTTTGCTTCAATTTTTATGAAGTAATTTTTTTTTGACATTGGGCAAATAGGACTTTATGGGTCCTCTGTCCTTATTCCAAATTAATAATAATACCTAAATGACGTATTTTTTAGACGAAAAAGAGTAAAAACAGCGAATGGAGAAGAATAGCCGAGCTTGGACTAGGTGCCTGCATGATGTAAATGACGCTGGAAAATCGAAATTACACTCGCAAATGGAGACTTTGACTTATTTGACACTGACATTGACTTTACTATTGACTAAGTATAATAGTAAAAAAAAACTTCCGAAAAAACAAGAATTCACGTAGTGGTATTCATTTCCCATGAATTACTCTCCGGAAGCTCTTTTATTTTTTAGTGGCTTTTATCATAGATCAGTTAAATTTCCAATATATTATTAGGTGATCAAAATCTTTCCGAAAAAATGCCGTTTCAATCAAATACGGAGTGATTCAAAATAAGAAAAAAAGTTTCCTACTCGATAAGTTTGATTTTGCAGTCTTTTATCACCCTGTTTTTGTAACGCCCCGATTTTCTAAACTAATAATCTGGCTTGTCTCGGATGTAAGACTTCTTAATATAAAACACAATTTCCATAGAGAAGGAATCACCCTTTACTCTACCGGTTGGAATGTATCTTGAATAAATAAAATCTTACCAATGTCGTGAGCCAGCTGTCTACTAGCAGGGTGGCTCAACTCGCAAATGGACAAAATCCGATCACAAAAGCCTTGACAAGTGCCCCTGGCCACAATTTTGAGGAAAACATGAGCCAAAGCCCCTTCTGTATCTGTCACAACATTATATTCCTGATCAACCGCCTTGAGACCACAACTCAATGCTGGATTGTCCCTAAACAAAAATGGCTCAAGATGTTGAGGCAGTGTCATCAAATATTGACCAATCTAAAACAAAACAAACAAAAAACTTTCAAATTACAGTTGAAAATAAGCAGCAGGTCAACAGCAATAGGCGCATCCTCACTGCTATTGACACTCGGTATATTGAGCATTCAAGTTTTAAGTAGGCACTATCGACGTCAAGTAGCCTTTGATAATGGAAACATCCGGAGTCTGTACGTGAGGCGAAAGCACCCTGCATTTTATGGTTAAAAGTGTTAAAACATACCACTTGGCTAGTTGTTATACAGAATGATCCAGTTCTTGATACATTAATTTTGAGAGATGATGGAGAATCAAAAATGAAGGGGACTTTCCCAGAAAAATATTTCAATGAGTGCATAATAACGGAGATATAGCCCCTTCAAAGTTGGAAAAAAAAATCGTTTTTTAGCATAACTTTTGAACCGTTCAACCGATTTTGTTCAAATTTGAACCAAAGTTTACTTGAGCGAGTCTCTATCGAACGATAATAACGCGTTTTATCAAAATCATCCAGGGGCGTAGATAATAGGGGGCACACCTCTTATTGCCCCCTAATTTTTTACCCCTTTAGAAATGTTTGAGAATTGTTAACATATTTTCTAATTATACAGAGGAGTGCATAAAAAACGGCCACCGCTGTAGCATAGTTACTCCTTATCCGATCTTCAAAATTCAAAAACCAGTTTGAATGGTATAATGTCTTCTATGATTCGACAGTGGAAAATATTTTTTTTATTATGATGCTTCTGAGCACTGACAGTCAATTTTTGTTTTTCAAATGGCAACTATATTTTTTAATTTTTTTTCGGATTCCTTACGCTTATCTGAATATAACGATGCATCAATATCACACTTTTTGTTATTAAACACGAAGAAAAAAAATTAAACTGCGAAATTTTCACACAAAACAGCGCTTAGCGTAATAAGCTGAAAATAGAGAATAAAGACGTCTTTGAGACGGACAGCTCCTTTTGGATTTTGAAAACATTTTGACTTTTGGATTTTGAAAACATTTTGACATTTACATTTTGAAAAACCAAACGCCTGACCTACTATGTGTTTTTGAACATCATTTTGCACCCAGCCTACCAGATTGTGTGCATATCGTGGGTGTTGTGATGCTACTGTGATGTGTGAAATTTTGCAGTTTCAACTTTTTTTCTTCGTGTCTAATGATAAAATCTGTGATATTGATGCATCATTATATTCAGATAAACACAAGGAATCCACAAAAAAAAAAAAAATTGTTGCCATTTGAAAAACAAAAGTTGACATGACTATCAGTGCTCAGAAGCATCATAATAAAAAAAATATTTGGTAATTATTGACGACCACTACTTCTCGACTAGCATTTTCTAAGAGTTAGGCAACCACTTAAACAGCTATGTAGGACGCTTCCTTCTTGCCTGTACTTACGTCGTAGGACATTGGTGGATAAGTAATGGAAAGAAGGAACATTTTACAGTGGAAATAGTGCTTTCCCCAGGAAACTACGGTCGACGAACGTGATGTTGTGGTGGTGTCTACCTACCGTGAAAAGTTGGTGGCTGAAGTCGAGAAGTAGTGGTCGTCAATAATTACCAAATATTTTCTACAGTCGAATCATAGAAAACATTAAACCATTGGAACTGGTTTTTGAATTTTGAAGATCGGATGAAGAATAACGATGCTACATCGGTGGCCGCTTTTTATGCACCCCTCTGTATGTTCAATTTAGAAGAAAAAGTTACTCTTGCAAATTTTGATTTGAGGCTTCGTTTTCAAAATATTTGAGCTTGAAATTTCGGAAAACATCCCGGAAACACCACTTTCAAATGCCTAAACAGTAAAATCTTGAAAAACTCATAATTTCTCAGCTGAAATAAGTTCTCTTAGGTGTTTAGAGTTGATAAACAACCATTTTTGCTGACACACAAGAAATGTTCAGGGTACAAAATGTTTCGGCTCTTGAAAGTAAGGATTTCGAAATGTTTTTCAAAGTTTCAAACCCAAATATCTCGAAAACGAAGTCTCTCATCAAAATTTTGCAACAGTAACTTGTTCTTCTAAATTGAACATATGACTCAAAAATATTAAATAATAACAATTTTAAAAAATGTTAAAGGGGGTAAAAAGTTAGGGGGCAAAAGAGGGGTGCCCCCTATAGGGTGATTGCATGAAATCCGTTCACCTGATCACCGGCAGGCAGCACAAGGATCTAGTTATGTTTTGACGTTTGTTAGAGAATTGCATTGGGGCCATAGACAAGGATTGGGGCACATAACAGGTGCAAGGCATTGTTAGAATGATTAGAAGTCACCATCTCGATCTCATAAACGTCGAACAAACCAGTATTTGAACAAAACACGTAAAAATGACAGTATTTAGTGAGGTTAGTCCGATTGACGTTGACTCCGCATGGATGAAACTTGACAGATGACAATGACACTATTGACATTTTGCCATAAACTCGCTCTACATGCAATCACCCTATTATCTACGCCCCTGGATAATTTTAATAAAACGTGTTATAATAGTTCGATAAAGACTCGCTTAAGTAAACTTTGGTTCGAACAAAATCGGTTGAACGGTTCAAAAGTCATGCTAAAAAACATTTTTTTTTTCAACTTTGAAGGGCTATATCTCCGTTATTATGCACTTCTGAAATGTTTTTTCCGGGAAAGTCCCCTCTATTTTTGATTCTCTATCATCTCTCAAAATTAATGTATCAAAAACTGGACCCCTTGTATGGACTATAATCTACCGATTTAGAAGTTCAACCATCGACGGCAGCCATGCAGGCCCTGCATACAGGGTGAAGAATAAAAAAAGGCGAAAAATTGCAACTCATAAACCAAGAGATAGAGAGTCATGTACATCCATGAATGAAGAGTCATGAAGTTCCATCAAGCCATTTTCGAATGTTTTGACGCGCTGCCAAAATATCCTGAACAAACTGGTATTTCTCATAAAAATTAATTTTTCTAGTATTCCAAGTATATCACTTATAGTATTCCAATGAATCTTCAAAGTATTGGAGTGAAAGTTGGCATTTCTTCATTCAAGGATGTAAGAATTTGAAAATGATCGATAGCCAGTGCCTAAGCTCACTAGTTCCAGAAAAGATGTTCATCTTTTACCTTCTTCCGACAGCCATCTTGGATTCACTATTTATAAAATAATTGAGAATGTGATCGGTGAATGAAGAACTACCAAGTTTCACTCCGATACTTTGAAAATTCACTAACTAATATACTTGAAAATTAAATTTTATCGAAAAAAGTTTATCAGGATATTTCAAGAACGCTTCAGGACACGTGAAAATGGTTTGATGGAACTCCATGGACATGAACAGCAGGCTATGTATGCCGGTTTACACGACTCTATCTCATTTGGTTCATGAGTTACAACTTTTCCTTCTTCACCCTGTATACAGAGCCTGCACGTCTGCCGCCGATGGCTACACTTCTATCGTGTGATCAAATGAATTCTTATTTTAGGTAGGCTGTGGCCTAGCCGAACGCAGCTTCGCACCCCTGAATTTGACCAGGCCACAGTCTACCTAAAATAAGATTTCATTTGATCACACGATGAATCGGAAGATTATGGTCCACACAACTATCACAAATGGCATGTTTCAACCATAAAATGCAGAGTCCACCCATATTTTAACACCTTACGTCCGGACCACAGGGCCTAAGGCTGAGACAGAATGAACGCCGTCGGATGGCGTCAACTGTCAAGCAAGGCGGCGAACAGAGGCGGCGTTGAACTCTCTTCGCCCGGTTCGCCGCCTGACTTGACAGTTGACGCCGTCCGACGACGTTCATTCTGTTTCAGCCTGTAGATTAGTTCTAAAACAGGTCATATTGTCATAATAATGACAGTACCCATTTCCGTAGGCTACTCAACGTCGATGATACCGTATGTTCATGAAAAATTATGCGCAACTGCAAACTGGCGGCTGTGGAAAGAAAACGTACTGCATTGATACTCTTGATAACTTGACCCGCAAGACACGAACTGCCTTGACGCTAACACGCCATGTCATCATATTTCACTCTGGGACACTTTAGAGACACAGCCACCTCTTACGCATGATTTTAATAAGCATACGGTACTTGAACGCTCGTTACATTGAACACTTGATGTATGAATGTACTTAATTTACCTGTGTAATGTATTCTTGAGGCGAAAAACTGTAATCAGGCAAATCCGAATTGTGCAGTGTGGAATTGGCGAATTGCGACCAAGTTTTCGCCGCTTGAACCACATCTAAATGTGTCGAAATCGGTGCAAAAACTACTTTGTACGTGGTATGGTGAATATCAGAGCACAACTTGTTGAATTCGGTGGTGACGTGGTCCAACAGAGACAATTGGGTGCCTTCCGTGACGCACTTGATCAAAGATTCGTATTCTTTACGATCAGAGGAGTTCAACAGTAGACGTTTGTAGTCAGTTTTGCTCTCAGAGCTTTGATTGTTGATTTCCAATATTGTCGAAGTCAAGTCTTTCTCAAGCTGTTGCAACTTGAGCAAGACTTCTCCGGCATTTTGGAGCAAAGACAGGCATAGTTGGAACGTTGTCCAATCTTCATCGTATTTTTTGTTGCGGTCGATTTGTCTCAGCGCAACTCTGTACTGGTCCACATAGTTGAGCAAGAAAGCTCTCAGCGCGATCAACAATCCACAATATCCGCAGTTTTCGGTTATTTGCAGACAGCGTTTTTTGGCTTCTGTGGCAATATCAATGACTTGAGGGATGCTCAATCCTAGAGCTTGAATTGTATCGATGAGTTCTTCCTTTATGCAATTTATGGCTGACAATTTTTTCATCAAATGCGCTTGTTCGTAGGCCGCATATTTGTTCGTGTATGGAATGAAATAGCTGTAAACCGCTTCGAGTAGTGGTAAGGACTTGTCTTTGTTGGCTTTGGGTGTTTCATTGATGAGGTTGACCAGATTATTGGCGAACTGCTTGGTAACCTGCTTGACTTCGTAGAGGAAATTCAATTTATCTTCAGTTTGTTTCAAAGCAGCATCAATGCATTCGTTAAAAGTCGGATCTAAAGAGCATAAAACGTCGGTGTAGATTTCAATCATGGTGTCCAGGCTGTTCTGATTTGGAAAAACTTGGTTGAACCATTTTTGCTGCGAGTACCAATTCGACAGCAAAATATCGTAGAAATTGTGGATCCACTGGAGCACGGATTCATCTTGCTCGATTTCCAACTGATTCCTCCACTTTTTAAGCAAAATATCTTTTTGGCATTTGTGGTAATATTTCAAAAGTTGCGGTAGGCGTCCCAAAGCTTTGAATATTCTAACGTAGACGACAGATTGTTCTAAAAGTAGGTACATTTTTATCATGATTTGCTTGAATATGTGACATTGTAGTAATTTTGTTTCACCTATATTATTAGAAGTAAAAGCTTGAACAATTGCAGGACTAGCGATTGCTTCTAATCGATTTTTGAGTCCTTCCAATTGAAGCTTCCTGTCTTCGTAATTGCCGACATTTATTAGTAGCTTCAATGACCTTTGCATGCTTATTATTTTGGCTGATATATTCTCCACGTTTTTAGAATCGAAAACTTCTTCTATATCATTTACTACAAAATCATAAAATTGAATACCAAAACTCTTTTGCAGAATAAGTTAAGGATAAGGCTTAATCGCTTAATAGTCTGGGGCAGTTAGGCAATATTTCACTGAAACCTGGAAGTTGACAGTAACTGTATGCCATTTGGATATAATGTTCATAGATCCATCCTGAATAAAATAGGTACTTAAAGTCACAAGCTGTCACAGGAAGGATTCAGCTGAGAGACTGTAAAAACTCCAATATACCTGAAAGGACCCCGCACACCTTGTGGGGTGATTCAAAAGTGTCGGACCACCCTGAAGGTGCGTAATATGGAGGTGTAGTGGTGCTGAGAAGTTGTTGAAAAAATTCTATGTCTTTTAGTTTTGAAGTTATGGAGGGACAAAAGTTGGTCTTGTGATTGCTTCCATTTTCTTTGTTTCAAAAGATTTCAGTAGACTATTTAAGGAAAAATAATGAGTACATCGACCTCTGAATCTGTATTTAATTTCTGTTTTCTATACAGGGTGAGTCATCAACTACAAAAATTTAGTCTTCCTAAGAAACCAGTAGTAAAAGAATTCTATTGAAATGAATTGTGTTTTATTGTAGTCTACATAGGTTATGGGACCATTGTGACTGTTTGCAGGTACTTTTAGATAAAATTGATTTTCAGGATTCATAATTCACCCTGTATACAAAACAGAAATTCATGACATATTCAGAGGTTGACTTTTTTCACTCATTGTTTTTCCATAAACAGTTCACTAACATTTTTTGAAACAACGAAAACGGAAGCGATCAACGGACCAAGTTTTGTCCCGCGCCATAACTTCAAAATTAAGACATAGAATTTTTTTATTCACAATGAGTTAGCAATCGATACATTCCTAACTTTTTAAAAGAAGAATGAATGATTCCTTACAGGTAGAAAAATAATGTCATTTTCGGACCACGGGCCGTAAGTGACGTATGAAGAGAGGTGATCTGATCTAAACAGCTGTCGCGGAGTGTTGATGGATGCGTTGTTTGAAAAGGTTGCCTATGCCTACCTGATAAAAATGTTTGACGCGAAAAACTTTAAATAAAGCCAATTATTTTCATTTAAACTGGATCATTGTGGATAAAGTCCTGCACATACCACGGAGTAAAGCGTCATTACAGCCTACTGGATTCTATCTCGCCTCGGCACGCCTCGGTAATATATTGAATCCCCTGGCTGTAATGAGACGCTCACCACCTCGCCTCGCCAGGTATGCTGCTGGAGTTTTTCCAGTCACTCGGGTGGATCCACCTGTGACGACTTGTGATTTTTGGCATGTTTAAGACCTATCTATGAACATATATTTCAAGTCCAGTAATTATCAATTTCTAGATCAAAACCTATATTCCTCGTACTATAACAGAGATCTCACCTAGA
Organism: Anaspis maculata; assembly: GCA_949128115.1. Classification (NCBI taxonomy): domain Eukaryota; kingdom Metazoa; phylum Arthropoda; class Insecta; order Coleoptera; family Scraptiidae; genus Anaspis; species Anaspis maculata. The sequence continues at coordinate 57,217,458 of OX421962.1, read as the reverse complement.
ACAGTCCAATTGTCACTTTCATGAAGTCCTTGTTTAGCAATTTGCAACTCATTTTTCATCCTATCCAACTTTTCAATGGTGTTTATAGATTTGCCAGTATCTTCCTCAATTTGAACAATCTCACCCCGAACAGCAGCCATTTTTTCTTTCAACACTGCTGCTTCTTGGTGTAAATTTTTAGTGTCTCTCAAAATACGCGGTAGTGACATCAAGACTTGCCGACTTGTCTCTTCCAAAGCATTGTTCACTTGCTGCACGTACAATTGCAACTTAGTGACAATGGACATTGTGTAGTTCTGCAAAATATTATCATCAGACCCATAGAATCAGACCCAACTTCTCATGTGAAAAAGCAAGCAACCTCTTTCTTCTTTTGATTTTCTGCATCTTTCAGAATATTATTAATCCAAGCTTTAGTATCGAAGTTGTCATCAGAGAAGGAACTGATGTCCTAAAACAAATGGGACTTGATGATTTTCAGTAAAAGAATGCAGTAATAAGTTACCATGATTTGCCCTTCCCAAATTTGTAAATTCACTAAATATTTATCATTGATTTGGTGGCTCCTTCGTCGGATTCTTCGGTTCTTCACCCTTTAGATTGTTCTGTTCGGTGACAGGCAGTTACCGCGACAGCCCATAAGCGCGACAGACCCCAGCCGCGACACGTGGCAACGCTGCACGGCTGTCAAAAAGCAAAATGTCACATCTTGGCGACATAAGAGCGAAATGTGGACCTGCCAATCTGATTCCCCCTGTACCCTTTTGACCATTCGGCAATGCCGCATCAAAGTGTCAAAATGCACGTGCTCCACAACAATAAGTGCAATTTTACGTTAGTGTCTATTGTTATCGAACATCGAACAAGTAGAGCACTACAAATATCTAGGAACAATAATTGAAGGGAACGGAAGACAGGACAGAGAAGTGAGTGAAAGAATTGCTATGGTGCGAAATGGGTGCGAAGAATATACAACTCCCATGGTCCATGAGAAAAACATTTTTCGGGAAGAGAGAAGTTACAAAGGAAATAAAGGTTGAGGTAGTGAAGAAGGTGGTGACTCCAACACTGATTTTATGGGAGCGACTCGTGGACCCTGACAAGAAAGTACGAGAGTCGAGTGAATGCTGCAGAGACGAGATCCCTACGATACGAAAAATAGAGGGGAAGACAAAAAGGGACAGAATCGGGAACAAGATTTTCAAAGAGCAGTAGTTAAAGACGAAACCCATGAGAGTGTATGAGGCGAGAGCACAGGGAAAAACTTTCGGAAGAACTAGAAGAGGCAGACCAAGAAAAACCTGGCGGGAAGAGGTGAGGCATGTAGCGGAGGAGATCAGCAGGTGGGAGATCGATGCGTTGAACAGGATGGAATGCATGAACAGAATAAACAGAACAAGCTGAATTCGGGCCCTATAGTCTTACACCGAACGGTAGGAAGACTCCGGATTAAGTAAGTAAAAGTAAGTGTATTGTGATTAGGTCTTAACAGTTATGCATGACAGAATAATTTTTTTTTTCGTTACAGCAGTACGAATTATACAACCTAATTGCTGTTTCAAATGGAGGATATTTGTAAGATCCACGAAACCAACAGGAAGAGCCAAGGATGTCAGTACATATGAACGGAATCGGTAGGTAAAGTCATTGTTTGCGTAAGATTTATACTAACTTACAGTCTACACACACCTGTGTTAGTGTATGGCCATAACGGCGCACCGACCATCGCCTGGTACCATCGCCTCGCCCATAGCCTCGTACCCTCGCCTCGACCATAGCACCATAGCCTGGCACCTTCGCCTAGACCATCACCTTGTCCGAAAGCTACCTACTGTTATTATACGTTATTATACGTATAGGTAGTGCCCGAAGTTTTGACTTTCTAATTATTTGGTGATTGTTATTAGGAAGAAAATACGCAAATACAGGGTTATTCAAAAGTCCGGAATAAAATTCATAACTTTTTTCCATATTTATTTCGGAAAAAACGCTCGAACAGGTCGATTTCTAAAAACGGTAAGCCGTTTTTTCATGACACGTGTCATGTTCTACCGTCAACCCCCTAGCCCCAAGCCACCCTTAGTATTTTTTTCTTTTTCAAATGGCACCCTATGTCTTGTTTGGGCTCGTTGGAAAGCTTGTCAAAAACTCTATTCAGATCTACCATTGAAAATTAGATCGGACGTTTCACCATGAAGCTTTGAGGAACCCCAGTTTTACTTAACAGTCCGGAATAAAATTCTTTTTTTTTTTCCATAGTTATTTATTTCGGAAAAAACGCTCGAACAGGTCGATTTCTGAAAACAGTAAGCCGTTTTTTCATGACACGTGTCATGTTTTACCGTCAACCCCCTAACCCCAAGCCAGAAATGATGTTCCTTCGGGTGGGAAATTGGAGAGAAATATTGAAGAATTGAGATATTTTCTCTAATTAGGGATTCATTTAGAGCTCCATCATTTGAGTTTCGTCTTGATGAGCTAGGCCGGTGGATTTCAAAGCGGGAAACTCTCGGAAAACTTGAAGAATTTCAAGAGAAATTGCCTGGAAATGTTCAAGAATCAATTACCTTTTGTTTGAAGAAGGTTAGTATAAATCTGTTCACAAGCGAAAAAGTTACAAATTTGCATGTTTTCATTATAGGAACCAAATAATGTAAAAGAAAAGCGAGTGAGGCAGTCAGATGCATTAGTAGGTGATCGATCCGAAACTGGCACCACAGAAACATTGAAAATAGTTTGCAGGAAAATAGAAAATTTTGAAAACTTGAATTTACCAGGAAAACCTCAAAAAAAAATCCAAATCATCTTATTATGAAGATCGTCAATTACGGCTTCACTTTAAGCTCCATCATTTTATCCGGTTTCGATAACCCAAACCTGTTTTACATTTTCAACAGGGGAATTCCCGGGATATTGAGAAGAAAATCATTCGAAAATGTTCAAGAGCCAGTAGCCTCTTGTTTGAAAGAAAAAGATAAAAATCTGTTCACGGGATTAAAAGTTGGAAAATTTGCGGTTTTTCTAGAGATGAAAACTCGGAAACCGTGAGTTCGATTTCAAAAATTTTCTTTCCAAAAATTAATTTAATTTTTTCTCCAACTTTCATTCCCAGCATGTCTGCACCTAAAATGAATATTTTGTGGGGCTCACCGCATGTCAAAGTTGGCATAGTAGTTTTCTCAAATTCACAGAATATACTTATTTCATTTTGAAAAAATTACCGTCAGAAAACCGGAACCGTGCCGATTTTGAAAATGGGACTACACGACGCCCAATTAAATATACTTTCGATATCAGTTTGACTTTTTCGAAAAAAGTTGATCGCCGAGCAGTAATGAATTTTTGAGTGGAGTCCTGCATCAAAGGCGAGTCGTTCTGGTCAAAATTCGGGCGAGAAGCCCTCTCAGGTGGCAACGGATAGGAGAAATTTTGAAAATTCATACCGCTCGACTGGAAAATGGTGGAAGATTGCAACTCCAGACTTGATTTGGCTCTTTTGTTTTGTTGCTTGCTGCGAAATTTGGTCCTAATCCATCTGATAGATTTTGAATAATTGAATGGTAAAGTTTTGAATTTTGACATTTTTTATTATTTGACAGATGACAGATAGGGAAAAACTTTTAACTGTTCTGAATACAGTTTTTTATGGACTCTCAAGCGGTATATTGCAAGTCAAGTTCCGTCATGTATAACATCTATCATTCTTTGGTAGTGGCATTTCCGTTTGACAGATAAGAGCCAAAAACTAATGGGCTCATTCCAGGGACCAACAATGTCCGCATGCCGAATTTTAAGTCGATCGGATCAACGCTGCGGCTGTAATCGTAGAAGGTTACAGACAAGACACACAGACAGACACACATACAGACAGACATCACTCCAAAAATGTTCTAAATCGTCTTGGGGGACCTCAAAATGGATATATCCGTATTCATCTCGAAAAAAATTTTTAGCGCGTTCACAATACTTCCCCTCCTCGTTGGGTGGTGGGTCGGGGATGTAAAAAGAAAACACCAATATGAAATGAAAACCAAATAGAGAAATTACACGTTTCAACTAGGTACCTATATTTCGCGACTTTCTTCCCGTTTTCTGTGTTTTATTCCTTCTTTTTGAACGTACTTCAACTATTTTTGCGCGATACTTTCCATGCGTTGTTATTCTTTCTTTGCGCTCTTCCGCTATTTTTCCTGCATTTCATCCTTTCCTTACACGCGTCGACTGCCCTTTTTTTGCAACTTTCTTCCCTTTATGTGTGATGTATTCCTTCTCTTCAATTTTTTTCAATTATAACGATTTCTGTGATTTTTAGCTCTGTTCCTTGTTTTACAACGCGTTCTTTTTAGCTTCTTCCCGCCCAACACCCCCATTTTGCTCCTCAGTCCCGTTGGTGTCTATTGGTAGCATATTGCCACAAAACCAATGTCTTTTGGTGGTTTTATTACTATTTCTTGCGTTATTTCGCCCTTTTTTTTCAAATTTACGACGCGTTATTTTTAGCTTTCCCTTCCCAACACCCCTTTCTTGCTCCCCAGCTCCGCTGGTGTGTTTTATCTTCCTTTTAGTTTCATTTCCATTCCGTTTGGGGGATTGCATATCCACCTGGTGCCAAAAAAAAATACACTGCGCAGCTTTCCATACTTCAGATTTTTTTTCTCGAAAGTTTGTGGATCTCCAGCAAAATTCCCTTTGAGCTGATGAAAAGCTTCTTGGTCACTGTTTGTAGTCCATTCCTACTTTTGCGATGATCAAAATCGAGATTCCCTTTATGACACGGTTACCGTCGTTTATTACTTTCTACCCCTCTACGTTCTGCCTCGACGAATATTTTTGAATTCTAGTCACATCTTCAGATTCTACATTGAATTTAGAAAGGGAACAATGTCCTTGATATTTTTTATTCGGAGGCTTCGTTTTCGAGAATTTGAGTTTCGATGTCTGGAAACATGGTCAAAAGAGCTGCTTTCATTACTGAACCTTAAAATCAAATTGAAAAACCCAACATATTGCTGCAAAAATCGCGTGCGATGGGCGATGGTCTGAACAATACCATGCTCTATTTCTCGAGGCAAGGCTATGGTGCCAGGCTATGTGCGGTGCGCTGTGCGAGGCTCCACTTTGGCCACGTACATTTAAAACAACGCATGTATTTTTTGCGTGTGCGAGGCGATGGTCGGTGCGCCGTTGTGGACACGAAAAGCCAGGCGATGTGCGAGGCCTCACTGCGGACACTTACATTTAAAACAATGCATCTATTTTTTCTAGAGTACGAGGCTATGGGCCAGGCGATGGTACCAGGCGATGGTCGGTGCGCCGTTATGGCTACACACTAAGGATTATTTAATGTATCAAGCGTTGAAGTAAATTTCCTCTCATAGTAAGCCTGGTCGCTAAGCCATGTTTTCTTACTAATTTTCCAAGAATCATAGGTGACTTGAGGCGAAATTCACTTGAAGGCTCTATATACTACAAGTGTTAGCTTTCCTCAAGTCCAAGTCCTAATGACAAGGCTATATTAATCTCGTAACGTAAGTTATTACATCACTTTTTGGAATCAACTTCTCCGCAGTTATGCATCATATATTCCACTCTTTGCTCAAGTCTCATGCCTGATGTGATCACTGATATATTCATCAACTCCCAGAATAATAATATAGCTACCATCGTACGCAAAATAAACGAGGACCGTGTTTCACGCGGAGTGTACTGATTTGATGAATTTTGGCCTTCTGTCACTGACACCAAGCCAAAATTTATCAAATCAGTACACTCCGCGCGAATCACTGTCGAGTATAATTATCGTAATTGTAATGCAGTGTGTTCTTTTGTTACAGTAGGAGACCATGGTGGCCATGAGGTAACCATCACACACCTTACCAGAATTCCACAGAACTGTAGACAACATTCTCAAAGCTTGCCTCATCAAGTCATCACTCCCAGCAGTGTTAACCGACAATAGCAGCTCATTTGGATCATTGGATCCAGACCCAGAAATAATTAACATCATCATTGATGTTAATTATTGATCTCGCTCTGTCTCGTGTTTTATGAAGAGTGCCACCTCCTCGTCAACATCTTCACGCCGTTTCCACCACTTTCTTTTATTTACTCTTTTATTCTAGTGTTATTACATTTTTAAGCACTATTATTCTATATTGTATTTCTTAGAATTTACATTCCTTTGAAAAAGACCTGTCAACGAGGTTGAAAGTTGAAACGTTGGTTGCCAATATACACGTTTTTTTTAAACTAAAATTGTCTATCATTCATAAGATTTGAAGAAAAATACTGTAAGAAAACAGACGGGAATCAGGATCCTATGTCGGAGCATGAACAATTGAACTTTCTGTCAATGTCAGGTTCCTCAATGCTTATTTAAGAGTGCTAGAAAAATGTTGTTTGTGTTTTAGAAACAAATATATGTGGGGTGTTGGGTGGGTGTTGGTCAAAGGGTGTTGGATTGGCGTACAAACCAAGAGGATGCATTATATTTTGTCAGTGATTTCACCTGTCAGTTCTTCACTTGTCCGTGGGGACTAACCAGAGAGACGGAGAGGGCGGTGAAAAACAATAGGAAGATTTTGAAAAACATAGAAAATCAACTTCTATTTATATTTGAAAAAAGAAATAATGAAATAAAGCCGATGAACCTAAGCAGGGGTGGATGGGCCAAGGGAGTAAAAGGGAATTTACCCCCTGGGCCGGTGAGATCTATAAAACTTGGGCCGGTAGGATAAAACCAATACTTTTATTCAACAGTGGAAGTTTTGGGAAGAAAGATGGAGGCCGGGAAAATGAACAAGTTTTCAACGCAGTGCACTCAGCGTCACCTCATGTACTAATATAACTTTACAACTTGTTTTCTCAACTTCACAGGGGCCACTCGACAATGGGCATTTTCATTCCATTCTCTTCAGTGAACACACCGCTTACAATTTTCCCGAAAGAGACCCAGAAATGTATTGAACTACGTTATTCAGACTCGCAAAATACTCGCCGTAATCAGGCCGCAAGGCCACAGTTCTGTACACCGACAGTCCGACACTGCATGCTTGTCGGTATCGGTAGCTAGAAATAAGTAACGATGTTGTTTATTTCTCATCCGAGTTCTCATCCTAGCTACCTCGGAACCCCGTTATTGGATACCAATAGGAAAGCGAGCTTTCTGAGGCTCATTATCGATTTGAAGAACATAGGTATAGTCGAGTAGTAGAGTTCAAAAAAGTTATAGATAGATGGATAGATGAGACTTACTAGTTTAAAATGTGGGATGTATAAGAAGTGAATAAGACATGGACTATTTACAAAGTCTTAAAACGTCACAGGACTTTTTGGAAACTTCTTTTTGTGCAGTGAGGAGTAGGGGCAGCTTCAACAATAACAACCCTGATGCGCAATAATTACTCGCGCCTATTAGAGTCTGCAGTCTGCTAATTCACCACTGAATCTCCACCTCCAATGGGAACTGCCTGGATGATATGGAAGAAGCAGCACTGTGCTGAATGCCGCCTGAAAATAAAGTCAATTTATTATTATCAGTGTTTATGTAGAGAACGTAGTTCTAGGTATCTTGTGGACTCTATGCTTGCGGGAAGATTGTAAGCGGTGTTCACTGAAGAGAATGATGACCAAGCTGTCAAGCGCGGCAATACCAAAGAGAATGTAATGAAAATGCCCATACTGTCGAGTGGCCCCTGTGAGGTTGAGAAAACGTACTTAGTCGGACAATATGTTATAAAGTTGGAATGCATGAGGTGCTGCTGGGTGCACTGCGTTGAAAACTTGTTCATTCCCAGATCTTTTTTCTCAAAACTTTCATATATTGTAGAATTAAAGTCTTGGTCTTGGTCTTGGTCTTTAGAAATCTATCTGCCATCGCTCACCAGTAAGTGTAAAATTCTAAAAATTATCAATAAAAGGTAGTCTTTTCACAAAACGTGAAGAAATTCCTTACTGCAGTTTCGGGAGCGTAAGGGATACATTATATGTTAAATATTCACTCCTACTCCTTCACCAGAATATTTCACTATTTCACCTCTAACGACGAAAGACTGAAGGCTCCCGAAACTGCAGTAATAAATGTTCATAAACGTTTTGCAGGAAGACTCTGCCTTTTATTTATAATTTTTAAAAGTGGTTTTTTATCCTACCGGCCCTTTCACAAATCTCACCAGCCCAGAGAGAAAAAAAGGCCTGGGCCCATCCACCCCCGAATCCAAAGTCTCGTTGTTTGTATAGACGCACCAGGTGGGATTTCAAACCTCTTTTTTTCGTTATCTCTATAGATATTGTCAAGAACATGACAGAAGGGCCGTAGGGAGAGGCTCATCCCTTGAGTACGAATTATTTTATTAGGTATAAATTATAATAATTCATGTCGCCTTCAGCAAAAGCAACGAGCTGCCACAGGAAATGCGGAATGCTGCAAGGGCAGCACAATTCTCAGTTCATAACCGCCGTGGTATGCCAGGTTCACCAAGCACGAGGAAACGAGCATCAATCCGATTGGACGACGAAGTTCCCCATTGACTATAAATCTAGAAGTATCCATAGCTCTTCATCGAATTCATTTTTGTAATTGCGGCGGGCCGCTATGCCCGTCGGCGTCTAAATTAATAATTAATTGTTCATTTTATTATCACTTTATTGTTATACGGATTGTGTTCGGCTTATCTTCATGTCGTCTCGGGTGTCGGTGTGAAATTAAAATGTGTGTTAATAAAACGATGTAAAACTTTACCGTGTTCTCTTCCAAACCTTCCACCCTACTTGCAATCACTAGCCCCCAAGAAAGTCAGGAAGGGTCAACCTAAACCCTTCCCGACAATATCTCAAATAGATGAAGAACATGTAAAATTGAAAGCCTCATTGCTTGAGACAAAAATCCTGGAGTCAGACCCCATAGCATGTGCGTATGTCAGGCAGGTGGATGGTGATGGGATTGTCTGCTGTGAGTCTGTTGGTGAGGATGTCGAACAGGATGTCGATGGTGTGAGCTGTCTGGATGTACAGGAGTCTGTGTTTCCGGAGGAGCTGGGTCTGAGTGGTGCTGCAATTTTTATCATACAGCAGAAGGACCTCATGATCAGTGAACTTTCTGATAAAATCCGGCCTGGAGGAGAGCAACTTTGCATCTGAAATCGTTGATGCGGGTCTATCTGACCATTTTGGTCTGGATATCGAAATGGCTTTCCTGAGTCCACGGGTGGTCCAGAGTACTTCCAGACTCTGTAGACCTCTAACTGAGAGGGGTTTCCTAGCTTTTCACGGCCTATTAAGCGAAATACGGTGGGAATTTTCAGGGAGTACGTATGGAAGTGGTGGTCATTTCCAAGAGTTTTTGAGTAAAGTAGTGGATATTTTTAATAAGTCTTTTCCAGAGAGGAAGATTGTGGGCAAGACCAGTGACTGTGGAATAAAATGGTTTTGTCGGGATCTGAGGGACATGCGTGACCACTTGCAGGTGTTGAATGATCTCTTGAGGGTGTGTGGCACCGAGGAATTGCGCATTACTCGTAATCAATTCAAAAATGAATACCGTAGATGTATCAGGAGCTGTAAAATTCGTGCTAATGATAAGTATATTGATGGGTCTGCCAATAAATCGAAAACTATGTGGCAACTAATTAATGCAAAAAGGGGTAACGATTGCGATGGCCGTCTTCCGGATATTTCCCCCGATGATTTCAACGACTACTTCGTGGAGATCCCCCTGGAAACAATTCGAAAAATTCCTAGTATTGGTGACGATCCATTGGCATTGATGCGCAATACGATCCCGGAGGATGTATCATTCTCGTTGAAACCGGTAACCATTAATGAGGTTAGGGACATCATAAGGGGACTAAAAAATAGTAAAACCAAAGATATATATGGCCTGAGTACGTGTGTTGTTAAGAGAAATGTCGAGCATTTTGTTTGCCTCCTTACTACTCTGATTAACGAATGTTTTGAATCGGGCACCTTTCCAAATTGTCTAAAGATCGCGTCGGTGATACCAATTTTTAAACAGGGAGATAGGGAAGATATTAGTAACTATCGACCTATTTCTCTTCTTCCAATTTTCTCCAAAGTTGTGGAAAAGGCAATTAGCCTTAGAGTGTATCAATATTTTGAGACTAATAACATCTTTAATTCACGCCAATTTGGTTTTAGGAAACATTGCAGTACAGCAGATGCAATAATTGATTTCATAAACTCCACTGTCGACTGTTTTGAAGAAGGAAAATTTCAACACTCAATGTTCCTAGACCTTTCCAAGGCTTTTGATTGTGTTAATCACTCTGTTTTGTTGAAAAAACTGAAAAGATACAACTTTGATAAGATGAGCCTTAAGCTTATAGAATCATATCTATCTAACAGATACCAGATTGTTCGTTTTCGTGGGGGGGTGTCTCGTGGGAGGCGGCTGTCGCTGGGTGTGCCCCAGGGATCCATTCTGGGACCCTTGTTGTTATTGATCTTCATCAATGACTTATCTGCATATTTGTCGGATTTTAGAACTACTATCTATGCTGATGATACTAACATCTCAGTAACAAGCGAGAGCCTATTGTTTGCCAAACAAAATGGTGAGCTGGCTCATTCGAAAGCTCTACACTGGTTTTCCTCTAACGGATTGTGTATGAACACCAATAAAACCAAAACAATGATTTTTTCTTTAAGAAATTTTGAGGATGAGGATTGTGTCTCCTCTGCGCGGTTCCTGGGTGTCACACTGCATTCCGGACTTCAATGGCAGTGCCACACAGACACTTTGGCTGCCAAACTGTCAAAGAACGTATACCTATTGCGAAACCTATCAAACAGTGTGTCGGGAGAGACGTTGAGAACTGCCTACTTTGGATTATGCAACTCATTGGTTGCATATGCTACAGTGGCATGGGGAAATGGCTCGGGAGTGGATAGGATTTTTCGGTTGCAGCGAAGGGCTGTGAGGATAGTCGCTGGTCTTGCCTACAGACAGGAATGTAAAAGTGCTTTTGTGAAGCTGGGAATACTTACCTTCCCTTCTATATACATACTTAGTTGCTTGCTCTATGCATTTAAAAACCAAGATTACATAATGGCACGTCAGGGGGATCATGGGTACGATACACGTCATAAGGCCGACTTACGGTTGAATTTCTGCCGCCTCGCGTTGTCGCAAAAGGCGCCTCGATATATGTCTTTTAAATTATTTGCGAAATTATCGATGAGGGTTCGATCTCTTCCCGAGAAAGACTTTAAGCGAGAAGTAGTTCAATTCTTAAAGAGATCTGCTTTTTACAGTGTTCAGGAGTTTTTGAATGTGGTTAAATGTAACTCTTTGTGAAGTTGTATATAGAAAACTGTAATTTTTTGTTGTGTGATGCATGGATATACATAATTATCCTAATATGTGTTGTGTATGTGTGTAATATTAACTTATGTTATTTGAATTATTTCTGACTTGTGTAAGCAATTTATTATATTGTAATAGGCACCAATAAATATTATTATTATTATTATTATTATTATCATAGGTGTTGGGTGAATGCTTGAAAAGAATGATAGCTAAATGTATGGCAGAGGTATCAGGTATGAATGTAATAGGAGTATGTTGTAAAAAACAACTATGGTGAAGGACTAAAAGCAAAATAATCTACAGCATTTGTGAACGTAAATATATATGTATTGAAATAATGAAAAATCAGCAATTACAAAAAGAGATCGAATGAGTAGGTATCTACAATAATAAAATTATTGAACTATTACCACTTAGATAACTTGAAATGAAAAAAAAATTGACCTCTGGTTGCACCAAACCTTCATAATATACAGGGTCCTGCAACAGTGCGTCGGACTTTTCTAGCGCCCTTACCTTGCTAAATAGAGAAAAAGGTGTAATACATAAAATTATAAGTTTGAAAAGTTCTACCTTGTAAAATTATTTTCAACTATACAGGTGTTCAATTTTTGCGCTCTAACAAAAACAAAGATTTTTTTAAACAAAATGCCCCACTTTTGATTTCATTTTCTTGTTCAACTTCTCAAGCTCTATTACAAGTGGATTTTTGTTTTTTCAATTTGTGGCAGTGCTACCAACTGAAAATTAAAAATTGAAATTTTTTATAATCTCAAGGTTCACTTTGAAAAACCGTAGACGCCTCGTTTTTTGAGATTAAGGAACAAAATTTGGCATAACAGTATTCGAATAAAAGCTGAATAACTTCATGACAAAAAACTTGGGGTTTACTTATACAGGGTGTGCAAATTTTTTTTTTGAACTTCGCAAATTTTAAAATGCCATATGTCATTTTTTTCGAATAGAATGCCCTATATTTTATCTCACCATTCGATAGCTTTTCTCCTCCTCTTTTATTTTTACTGGGGATACCCTACCCCTAAACTCCATAATTTCAGAGATAATCGATAATTTTGATAAAAATTGTCGTTTATTTGGATTTTTTATGTTCTTAATAGGTCCTGATACAGAAAATCATGTGTAAAAATGAACGCACCTTTCAATTTGATAGTTTGAAGGTTTTTGAAGTCGAGAAAACCACTTTACTAAGCTCAATTTGAATTTTCTTTTTTCCATCGGGCAACGAAATACTTTTTAAAGCATTTTCTTCAGATTGGAATTTAGCGCAGCTATTCAATGGAAAAAACTTATTCTTAGCATAAAATCAAGCAAAATGTGTCAATCAGACCTTTGTTGATGATCGCTATGGCCTGCTCGGCGTGAAAAATTTTAATAAATAGCACTTTTTATCAAAATTATTGATTATCTCGGAAATTATCAAATTCAGCGGTAGGGTACCTATCTCTTGTAAAAATGAAAGAGGAGAAAAAAGCTGTCGAATGGTTAAATAAAATAGGGGGCATTCCATTTGAAAAAAAATGACTAATGCATTTTGAAATTTGCGAAGTTCGAAAAAAAATTCTGAACACCCGGTATCACTGATTCTGAAGTTTTTTGTCATGAAATTATTTACCTCCTATTCGACTATTGTTGTGCCAAATTCCATTACTTGATTGCAAAAAACGAGGCTCCTACAATTTTTCAAAACGAAGCTTGAAATTACAAAAAAATTTCAATTTTCAATTTTTAGTTGGTAGCACCGCCACAAATCGAAAAAACAAAAATACGCTTATAATAGAGCTTGAAAAGCTAAACAAGAAAATGAAATCAAAAGTGGGGCATTTTATTCAAAAAAATCTTTGTTTTTGTTATAGCGCAAAAATGGATCACCCTGTATAGTTGAAAATAATTTCATTGGTTAGAACTTTCTAAATCAATAATTTTATGTATTACACCTTTGTCTCTATCTCGTAAGGGAAGGGCGCTAAGAAAGCCCGAAGCACTGTTGCAGGACCCTGTATTATCGATTTACCAACTGAACCATGGGCATTTCACTGTTGTTTGACCAACAGCACTGCGAGTTTATATTTATTTGATGATCAAATTTATGAGCTTGGTGAATCCAGGGGGAGGGGGGTGTCCGCCCGCGTGGGTATGAATTTTTTCAGCAGCTTCAGGTCTGTCCTCTGGGACCAAGAGGTAACCACCTTACTCCGGAAATGGCTTAGCTCCTTGTTTTCCTCAAAACCTGGAGGCTAGCAGGCATCCATTGCAAAAAGTGTCTCTCCTTAGGGGCTGAAAAATATACATGAGTAGATAAATCCAAAGCTGGTCCAATAATTCGACCCATCACCATTTCGTGACCGCGATTTTGTCGGCCGATATCTTTTGAACGAGTTGATGGATTTAAAAAATCTTATCCACCAAGTAGTGGCCGCAAAATGGTGATAAGATGTGTCGAGTTATTGGAGCAGTGTATTTGGTAGTAATAGCAGCCGGCGAAGCCTTTCTTGCAGGTCAAAATTCTTTTGAAAACAACAAAATTATGTAGGTACCCGAAAAGGTATCTATAAGAGACAGTGACGATGTCCACAATTAGGTATTTGCCTGTCACCCTACCTGATGGCCATCTTAGCCTGAAGGGACCATCTTCTGTCCTGGTCCTGGATGCAAGAGAAAGTAGGTACGATGTGGCGACGACTTGCTAACCCTTTGAGTGAGCCTGATATGATTATCACAAGGGTCTTTGACAAGGAGATTAACCAGTTCTGGAAGAAACCCAGCCTCAAGTCCCAAGGCAGGAAACATATCCTCCCCCGAAATGACTGTTGTGTTTCCCCGGAGTCACTAAAAAATACACCTTTAAATCATCTACCTACATAAATTTGAATTAAATCCGATTTTACTCCAAACTCTGTTTTACCTACCTTTATGTTTATAAACTGGCATCATTATATGCCTTGATTATATGGGACACATGGACAGCAAATCAAACAATAATAAAGCAACAAACGCGACACTGCGACGTTGCCTAGCGCTTTTGGAGGGTGAGAGGGGTGCTTGCAGCGAAGAGCCTCATTATAGAAAGCCAAGTTACCGGGTTTACGCTGTTCCTACAAAGCGCCATCTCTTATTTGCATCCAGGAACTATCACAGGCGGGAAATTTGAAATAGCCTATTGCTGAATCCGAAATTCAAACCTTTCACGAAATGTACAGAGACTAAAAAGAGATCAAACTAACCACTAAGTTTTTGCTCACGTTGAATCTTAACAATAATATACATGTCAAGTGAAGCGAACAATTTTTTCCCAACGGTTCCTTTACTTTAAAACTTTTGTGTCTCACAAAAATAGTTTTATCTGAGGTAGCTGTTGGGAAAAAAATTGATGTTTGAATATGGTACTCATTACATAGTTAAGTGGTTAGGTTAATATCTATTCAATCAATATACACCTCATGAAGCTGTATTGCTGGCTTCTTTTTATGTCCTAAGAATTGACCATATTATTCATTCAGAGCGCAGTCGCAGATCGGGGAGAGAGACAACCACATGTGCTGGGTTGAAACTCCCATAAGAATATGCATGTTGAATGACTTTGTAAAATGATCAATTCAAGGTGCAAATTGACAATTTCAACGAATGTATAACATAGCAAGTGTGTAAAAAGAAACACCTGATCTACTTTTCACCATAATGAAATGGGAAATCTTGCTGTGAAGTTTATGCGAAGCAATTTAGAATGGGGTTTTTGAATCCAAAACAATTTCAAATTACCCGCCATATTTTATTGCACAACTTCCGCTAACGAGAATTTTGACAGCGCTTGAAAGCGAACCGAGCGTCAGCCGTCACGTAATAGTATGGTTAAAAATGTTAAAACGTCCCAAGAATCAAGAAAACACCTTGAAATCGTAAATTCTGACAGCGACAGCAAAGTTCCGTTTTCTATGCATGCTGTGGCGCGCGAGATCTTCTACTGCAGTGCGCATGGTCACAGGCACATACCTAACTTACAAATGACTAGTGGAGGGGGAAAGTGAGAATAATTAATATGGTCTATTGAAAGTCATGAGGTGTAACATAGCAGCTTTTATTTTTATAAAAATAATATCTGTAAGATGAGTAATAAAAATACGGCAATGTCACAATTTTACAATATACGTTCTCAATACTAATGAACATTCAAGATAAAATTGCTGCCTGGGTATATACCTACCTATACTGAGTAGGTAGGTACCTGCTCACGTAATTCATAATTTAATTTTTGTTTTATCAATTGACCGCAAGAAGCCAAGCTTCCACCTCTAAGGGATTTATACTGCAGTTGTTTAACATGGCAATAAAAGGAAATTTAAGTACTCAAACATTATTTTGATAAGGTGGTATATCAAAAGCAAGTCAAATGAATTCACAGATTCTTCACAATTCAAAGTTATCGTCATCTAAACATAATACAATAACTAACCATCTAAAATATATGCTGGTGAGTTGAAACTGAAGAAACAATAAGAATTTTGAGATTATTATAACTTCAGTCATCTCTACATTTGATTAGTTGTATTAGTTGACTGCTTTCGCCAAAATATTTCAATGCCCGGAACTATTTCATGAAGCTATTTGGCAACTTTTTACTTTACACTTGGCAAAATTCGAAGGTATTGCTCCGAAAATACTGCTTAACAACTCCTCAAGCTTTTGCAAAGTGCAAATTATAAAGTTGTAGAGTAGCTTTATGAAAGAGGCCCATGATTCTCAAGTTTTTCGATTCAGTCCAGCCGAATCTCAAAAATGCTAGATTATGTCATTTAAAATTAAAAGGAGATTGCAGAGCCTGACTCAAATGGGACCTCGAACACGACAGAAAGTGGGGATTGATATACAGATGAGAAAACAGCTCAGTGCTCAGAGCACAACTTCATTTGGATTCGTATCCGTATGCGATGACAATTTCACAGGCGAAGAAAGCAGCTGTTGAAGTTGAAGCTATACCGTAGCTTCAGCATGCACTACCATTTTTTGTTGTACCTGAAGATCTTCCTAGAGCTGCACTACTCTTGTGATGATGAAGTACGAGTCACGACCTTGCCTTCTTGCCGTTCAATATTCGAAGGGGGTATAAAATAACGTAGTGGTCTCCATCAAGGGTTTTCTGAAATTCCAAAAATACAGCATTTGAGTACCTAGAGTTGATCGCAAAATGTTTGGTATGATTTTGAAATACCTGTGCTGTAAGCTGCAGCCGGTATGTACGGCTTCTTCTTTAAAGCTATGATTTTTTGTGCATCCAGTTTGAAGTCATCTGGCTTTGTGTTCCATGCAAAGAACGCTCCATTTGAAAATTATTTTGTCAGACATGTCGGAAGCATGTTCAAATGTTCAAAGTTCTGTATATGCTCGTACTTGTTGATTTCCGTTTCAAGAGCTGCTGCGAATATTTGTTCTGGGATGAGGAGTTGGAACTTGGGATAGATCTCGGGATTCTCGGGGCACCTAGAGGTCTTTTTTCTTTGAATTGCATCCAGGAACATCACAAGAAGGTATTCGCAGTCCTAGTTCTTTTCCGTGGTTGAAACATCTGTAACATTCGCAATATGAAACTTGGACCGTTTGTAGGAGTTCGCTCAGAAGTTCATGGAATTTTTAATTCATCAGCATACCTTCTGTGATACTGTTTTGCACCGATGTAGCATCCATTATTGTCCATTTCCATTCACTTTCTATCGATTTCGAAGGAAAACCACACTCCGAACCACCGTTTTAAAAAAGTTTGAAACTTGTCATCCTCGTTCGTGACATGAGACTGCTTTGATTTTGTATTTGAATAGTTTGAGAAACCTCCTTGGTTTGAGATCGCTGCAAAACGCTGCATATACTGGCGCCATCTTTTATTTGCATCTAGCAAAATTACTTCGTCTTCGTCTCTTTGCTCTCTGTCTAACTGGCACGGCTCTAACAATCTGACTTGACCACCCCTGGGTGCTTGTAGGAAGGGGAATGCATTTTTTCAAGTTTTTGACATTTCCGTCAAACTAGGTGGCCATGTTGCCATGTTTATTCAACCTGTCGCTCTTGTGACCTGTCGCGCTTGAAATTGTCGCGCTAACTGCCCGTAATCGTTCTGTTCTTGACGTTGGCTGTGGCTGTGCTGTCACTGTCACTGCTGTCTGCTGTCAGCTGTCAGTGAGAGGAGCATGAGTCATGCATGGAGTGTCCACATACTACGGGTCTATGTACTACGGCCACATAAACATATCCGTGGTCCACATACAGTGGGAGCAAAAGTATGGAACAATAGTAAATTATTCAACAAGCGGGTAATGATTGCTTCTTACTCATTAACGCCAAGGCTCGTGTCGGCAAACTGCATCCGAATTAGTGATAGCCATTACCCGCGAGTAGAATACTATGCTTTATCCAGTCTTATTGAAAAATGCAGGCATGTATGCGCGTGATAATGCGTGCATTATTCAATAAGATTGGATAAATTCATAATTCATTAAAAAGTCGAATTTGTTTCCTGAAAAAAATCCTCGAACAGATCGATTTTGTCGAGGATTTTGTTTTCCAATTCGGCACATTTTGATATAAAATTTTTATATTTGCTGCCATTTTTGTAAAAGCTGTGACGTCACCACTCACCAGCCATTTTTTCAATTCAACTTTTTTCTCTAATGGGCGCCATATTGGATTTTGATATATTTTTAATACGGTGTTCTTTTCTGGTTACAACGAAGTGCCACATGTCACTGTTCAATAAATGTTCAACCATTTACGTTTTTTGTTTTTATTGTCGGTGCTGATTTTGTTTCCAAAGCACTCTTTGAAAAAAAAAATATATTTTTGCTCAAAATAAGCATGGATTCAACAGTGGCATGTGACACATCGTTGTAACCAGAAAAAATATTGTATTCAAAAATGTCAAAATCCAATATGGCACCCATAAGAGAGAAAGAAGTTGAATGTCATTTATCTCGGTTGTTTTGAAAGCTAGAATGAAGATTTTGGCAACATTGAATTCCTCTTGGAAAAGTGCTTTCACAATGTCTTAATTAGAAAAGGTTACCTTCAACCGTTTTTCAAATAAAAAATAAAAAAATAAAAACAAAAATTACAAATTTGTTTTTTCTCAATATCTCGAAAACTAAAACTGACAAGTCAATAATAATAATAATAATAATAATAATAATAATACGTATATTGCTCATAAAGAAAATACATCTTATAGCAATGTCAAAAATACAGCGTCTTCTGATATGGAAACTTAATTTGAATCATATATAATATATAATAGGTATACAGGGTGTCCCAGCTTAAACAATCCAGCGCGATTTTCTCAGGAAATATCAAGGCAACAAAAATTGTTTTGCAATTGGGGGAAATCCTGACCATTTAGCTTTCTTTTGAGGGGGCGCCGATGCTTGTAGGTGCTCTAGTTTCCAAGAAAATGCAATTTTAATCAGGCGAGTCACAAGAATTCGAAAATTCATGATCGACTAACCAAGTCGCCGATGTCTGTACCTGGCCCAGTAAGCCAGATATTCTGCCTCAAAGTCAAGCAAAACACAATAATCAGAATCATGACGTCACCGATCACACACTTGATGACTATAACACTAGTCGTTACTAGGGCTTTTTCACTCACAATACCTGGATTCACCATAGCAATGAATACTGGCTGATGTTAAGGCTAAAGGGGACTGAAATTGAGTATAGTAGGTTCACTTGTACCGTGATTCTAGTAGGCTGGGCAAATTTCAAAGTTTGGCATTGTAGACTTCACGTCCAACTGCCTAGTGTGCGCCTGAGCGTCTGGCTTCGAAAGATAGGTTATGTTGGTGTGATGGTGTGTTGACTGTTTCTGTCAAAAATGGAAAATTTACCGAAATCAACTTTGCAAATTGCAAATATGGAGTGGATGTTGTTCACCTTTCACAAGTTCCGCAAATTTCTTGTTCCAGTACGATGTCCTGAGCAGTGAAATCAAGTATTAACGCCGATGAATCCCATCCCCACAAAAATTAGGAGGGTTCAGCTTCCCATCGTTTCCAGCCTTCCAGAGTGTGGGTACTTCTTTTAATAACCAGGAATAGTTCACAATGCTTCCATAATATGTGGTTTTTGAAAATAGATTCACGTCTTCTCCGCAAAGCTGAACGTTATGGGGTACTGGTTAAATTATGCCCATTACTGTGAAAACTGTGTTTGCGCCTCAGCTTGTGTCTTGAACAATAACGTCCAGTGCCCATTTTTAAGTCCTCGAGAGTGCCATCAAGAACTCGCTTCTGGGAGAAAAAATGGGCGAGATGGGTGCTGTAGTCCAGTCATCCTAGCATTCGAGGTCGGAATCTCTCCCAAAAAGCTCAGTTCCCAGTTGCGAATATTCGGACAGAAAATGCGAAATTTAATGTCAAAGTCGTCATATTGGCCAATCAGAGCCCTCGAATTCAAAATTTGACATATAAAATCGCATTTTCTGTCCGAATATTCGCAACTGGGAATCCAGCTTAAAGCTGGATTTTTGCATATATGTCCAGAAAACAGCTCTCTTTCTATTAGTGATAAAAAAAATTTCTGAGACCCGGAGCGTTTTCCGCCATTTTGAAAAAACTGTCAATTTTTTCAGTTTTTCTTGAATAACTCTGTAAATATTCAACTTATTGGCATGAAAGTTTTTGCAGTGATTAGAGCTTGAAATTTTTCATCCAATGTTGCTAAAAATATTTTTTTAGGATCTATGGTTTCTGAGAAATGTCAAATGAGTTAAGCCACTTTATTCACTTTCATCATTACATTTGACCAATTGAAAAAAAATTATCGTGCTTTCAACAGATCTGCACTCTTTTGCATTCGAGTATACATAAAAAAGACTTCCAAAAAATATTCATATATCGGTCGGTCTACAGGTCTAACGGTCAGTCTGGTGGTCGGTCTGTTGAATTTTGTGCCCAGATTTATTCCCAAGCTGTTGAACCAATCCCGACCAAATTTGGAAGATTCATAAGTGACAAGTTTTGAACAACAAAATCCAATTGTCATCCTGATCTGTCACTTGGAAATGTCACTACAAAAAAATGACAGAAGATCTATCTCACCGAATGCAACTTGCGATACATCATTTGAAAGCCCTCGGAAAAATGGATAGGCTACTTTTGGTTAGTCGCCGCCCCCAGATTCCGCCCCCAAACGATAAAAAGTGCAACTTTCACAAATGTTACTGATTAAGATGTTCCCTTAAACATTTAGGAACTGCCAACTCAAATTGTGCAACATTTGCTCAGCCGAACGCTGCCGCTCCCACACGTCGCCCCCAAAGTAAGAGATAAATGAAAAACCTGAACCCAAAGATATAGCGATCTAAATTTTTCGCTATATGGATAACTGACTAAAAATGGAAAAGGATAGGCTACTTTTGATATGGCGCCGCCTCCAGCTTCCGCCCCCAAAGGAAAAAAAGTGCAACTTTCAACAATTTTCACTGATTTAGCTGATAATGTTACCTCGAACATTTGGAAACTCTTGACTCAAACTGTGCAAGAATTTCTTTGCCAAACTCTGCCGCTCCCACACGCCGCCCCCAAAGTGAGAGATAAATGTAAAACATGAACCTGAAGACATAGCGATCTAATTCTTTCACTATATTGATAGCTGACTGAAATTGGAAAAATATAGGCCACTTTTAATTAGCCGCCTCCAGCTGCTGCCTCCAAACAAAAAAAACTGCAACTTTCACAATTTTCACTGATTGTCATATTTCCCTCACATTTAGAAACTCTCAACTCAAACTGTCTTTTCCGAATGCTGCCGCCCCCACACGCTGCCTTCAAAGTGAGAGATGAATGAAAAACATAAACCCGAAGACATAACGATCTAATTCTTTCGCTATATGGATAGCTAACTAAAAATGGGAAAGAATAGGCTACCTTTGACATGGCGCCGCCTCCAACTTCCACCCCCAAAAGAAAAAAGTGCAACTTTCAATAATTTCCACTGAATTACATTTTAATGTTACCTTAAACATTCAGAAACTCCCAACTCAAACTGTGGAAGAATTTCTTTGCCAAACTCTGCCGCTCTCACACGCCGCCCCCAAAGTAAGAGATGAATGTAAAACATAACCCTGAAGACATAGCGATCTAATTGTTCCGCTATATAGATAGCTGACTAAAAATGGGAAGAGATAGGCCACTTTTGATTAGTCGCCGCCTCCAGCTCCCGCCCCCAAACAAAAAAATGCAACTTTCACAATTTCCACTGATTGTCATATTTTCTTAAACATTTAGAAACTTTTAACTCAAACTGTGCAACAGTTACTTTGCCGAATGCTGCCACCCCCACACGCTGCCCTCAAAGTAAGAGATAAATGGAAAACATAAACCCGAAGACATAGCGATCTAATTCTTTCGCTATATGGATAGCCGACTAAAAATGGGAAAGAATAGACTACTGTTGATTATTAATGTTTGAATCCTATTGTTGGGTATACGTTATTAGTGTAATAAAAATTCAGTCTTTTCCAACAAGTTCCTTTACTATTCGAACCGGTTTCGGACTAGTTGCAGTCCATCATCAGCTGTGGCTAAAATGTATAAATGTATTTGTATTTTAGCCACAGCTGATGATGGACTGCAACTAGTCCGAAACCGGTTCGAATAGTAAAGGAACTTGTTGGAAAAGACTGAATTTTTATTACACTAATACTGTTGATTAGTCGCCGCTCCCAGCTCCCGCCCTCAAACAAAAAAATATATTGATGAGTGAAAGAATTTTCATTCAAATCTATTTCATTGGCAAGTACCCCATTCTGATAACACAATATCACAATGAGTTTCGAATGAAGAAAGTGGGCAAGGCATGGTGTTTCTCCTTCAACCAAATTTCTTTACGTTCACAATATGCCTCTTTGAGAAAATGCGCTACTGAGACTCACGCACGTGAAGGCATACTCACTTGTTTTTTATCTTGAACGGTAAGGCCGCTATGAGATAATTACGCTAGGATCGACCACCCTGTATCATCCCATAGCTTCCAGTTACTGGGTTCAATGGGTAGTATTAATAAAAAATTAGCATAAGCATTTGCTTGGATTTCATAGGCGTTGATAGGGAAAATCTGCTTAGCAACTCCTCAAAAATCTATGCAAATGCTTATGTTCATTTTTTATTAATACTACCCAATGCCTGATTGCCAGTTCTAAATTTTCACCATAATCAAAGCTTGAAATTGGCTGCTCCCAATGGACGACAGACTGCTGAGATAGGGTGCCTGTACTTGCACTTGCACCAGGGTGCACCGTTGGTATATGGGTGAACTTTTTTTTGAATTTTCGAATGTTTCAAGAATTTGATTTCAACAAAAATTAGTTTTAGTCATTTTGCGAGCTGCAGTTTCCTATAACATTTAAAAAGTATACATCTCTGTAACTGTTACTTTTTGATTAACAGGCCAACTTGACGGATAGCGTTTTCCATCTCTCGTTATACACATTTTGTGCATAAAACAGGAAACAAAATAAAGCCTCCTACTGTACTTTTTCTTCTTTATAGTAGTTAGTTTATAGTAGTTCACTTATCTCACTTATTTATTTCTTGAGTACATTCCATTAATATCGAGTGACGAAGCTATTAATAATTAAAAAGTAACCGATTGGGTATTGCCCTGTTGCTTGTTACACTGTTGGGATTTTCTACGGGACTGGAAATACAATCCAGGCATCAACTGTGCAATGGACCTATTTCTTTTTCACGCCCCTTTTGCCTCCTATCGCCGCTCATTGGCGAGATTTGCCTCACAATCTCTCGTAGCAACTCTGTCAGTGCCACTGACTTTCTCCTTGTCATTACCCCCGACAACGATATGTTACGATTTGTCATCAGTTGTCAGTAGAACAGAACCAAAATGTGGAGCAAAAGTCTTGCCACGCTGCAACCTGCAACCTACAGACTCGACAACGCTTTACTTTTTTACAAGAGTGTAGTGTAAGCATCAAATGAAGGGGAACCAGCGTGATAAGGGGTTGAAGTATAGTGTAAAGGATATTTTGAAGACGTACTTGTGAATAACCTGGAGGTAAAAGCGGAGTGCTACAGGAGCCAGAAAAAGAAACAAGCTTCTCAAGAAAATGTCCGGAACAGCATTTGTTTTCAGCGTCATCTTTGTACCTATCACTGGATGAATAGAGATCTTCCACTCTGAAGTGCCGTGAGCACACCAAAACTGAAGCAAAATATTGAGGTTTTGTTGTGAAGTTGTAGTGGGTAATCGCCAAATAGGAAGGTGAGATGGCATTCCTAGCACTTTGAACGGTAATTTGGGTGACCATGCTTTTGGCTTTGTGCAACGAAACAGCTGAAATTGTTTCGTTCGCCTTTAAATTCTTCCTGGTGCCGGTGTCTTCCAGTGGCGGCCATCCATTTATTTCGCTTATTTTCATCGGCAGGAAAACCGTGGAACGAAACATTTGGGGGAAATATTCCCTTGGACTTGTGCGGACAACTTTTTACACAATATACGAGCATTTTTTGAATTATTCGATCAGTGTAGCGACACGACACAGGTTGCAGTCATAAGTGACAGTGACAATTCTAATTCATTGTGACAGTATCGCCTTCCTCGAATTTCGCGCCTAATAATTGAAGGCCTTTTATTGGCCAGGGGTGTGGCTTAAAATTGTTCATCCTTGTCTGAACGTCTCTGTTCCCCATAAGAAATAGGTCTATTACGACAGAAGTCTTATTTCTCGCGGACTATAAATACATATTGTATATGATGATACCGGACGGGAACCGCTTACGCTTACAGGTGGCGGCGGCACGCGGTGAACTTCAAAGGGAAATATTCAAAATCGATTTCGGTCGATACTATTCATGATATTCGAATTTCGTAAAAAGGTTAATATACAATATTTATCACAGAATAAAATGACTACTTTAAATTTTCAACAAAAAAAATTAAAAATTTGAGAAAATCAAAAAAATTTTTCCGAAAAATACAAAAATTGAAATTTTTGACTACAGCATTAAATAGTTATATATTCTGAAAATAATTACGTTCGAACTTTTAAAATCGGTCTATTGAGTGAATTTTGAGAATGTTAATAGTTTCCGCGCCATCTCGCGTCTCAGAAACACATTATTTTATCGTCCCCTTTAGCCTTAAAATCAACAAGTGTGTGGTCGGTGACGTCATGATTTTTATCATTGTGTTTTGTTGGACTGTGAAGCAGAATATCTGGCTTACTGGGCCAGGTACAGCCATCGGCGACACATCAATGGAAAGCCTAGAGAAAGAGGATTTTTTTTCATCTGGAGTATTTTGTATAGTCGATCATGAATTTTCGAATTCTTGTGACTCGCCTGATTGAAATTGCATTTTCTTGGAAACTAGAGCACCTACAAGCATCGGCGCCCCCTCAAAAGAAATCTAAAAGGTCAGGCTTTCCCCCAATTGTCAAACAATTTTTGTAGCCTAGATATTTCCTGAGAAAATCGCGCTGGATTGTTTTAGCTGGGACACCTCTATATTATAATAGGTCGAGGGAACAAAAATGGTTGCTAAAGATGGGTACATGGTTTAATCTTATTTTCACTAATACCTACTTGTTCATACAATTTTCTTCAGTTGTGAAGTTGTAATAAATACCGGTATATATTTAGATAATTTATTGAACAATTGTCGCTTCATCACAAACAATTATGTGCTAAACTCAAGATTTGACCGAGTAATGTCAAAAACGAGCGACATTACTCTCTACAGCGCACAGATCTACAGCGGTATATTGGCACCCCATCATGCGCAAGCGCGGGCAAGAGGCGCTTCGTTGTGCCGGCACTACCGGCAGGAGCTGGGTTGCGTTCGAGAACTACACTATTCTGCGATTGTTGCAGAAATGACCGTTCGAGATCTCTTCTGTGCGCACTATCGGTAAACGCAGTAAACCGTTCGAGAGCTCAGAAAGTGTCGCGTTGAAAGTGACAAAATTCGCAGCACTTCCGAGCGCCGTGAAAGTTACTCGTCATGCGCACCTCAGTACCCCGCACATTTCTCTGTTAATAATGGCTTTGACTGGGTACTTGAATGGTAGGTAGCATCTATAAAAATGGGTACTTTATCAAAAAAAGCTTACTTTACTTCAAAAGCCGTCAAGGTATAGGTTATGTTTACTTCAAAACTGAATCGCCAATCTTTGGCGGGGACATTAACATTCCAGCACAGGAAAAATCGTTGGGAAAGTGATAGTTACTTTGCCTTACTTGATACCCCTACCCCAAAACGTAATAATTATTACTGAAGGAGTGTAGTTCTCGAACGCAACCCTGCTCAGGGTGGATCACTAGACAAAGAAAGTAGATCCAGCATCCAGCTGGGCCGTGATTGGCGTATGTATCTACTTTCTCTATCTAGTGATCTACCCGGAGCAGCTCCTGGCGCAAAACGAAAGCAGCCAAGAGAGCGGAAATGCGCTGTTGCCACGTCAGGCATACTTGCAACGTTGCCACAGTGGGTGCCAAGGTGATGGTTATGTTCCCGGTTACAATGTTAGTAAGTTCTAGCGGTACACGTAAAAATAGCTCTAATGGGCCTATCAGTGTAATTTTTTTTTGCTTGAGTAGAAAGTTCAATGAAAATAAAAATCTACTTATTTTTTCTTTTGTGAAATTTTGAATATTTCAGGGAGAAAAAAAAAAGTAGACTTCGAGAATCTCACTCCCATTTCCAAACGCATTGTATACGCGCCGTATATGTGACCTCATCGCGCCCCATCCAATCGTATGGATCAGAGGGTGTGGTAAACTGCGTTTGGAGCGCAGAAATTAACAGTGGCGTAGAGATTTTCTCCAATTGGGGAACTTGCGTGTGAATGGCAAAAGCCTAAAGATTAAAATTATTTAAAAGACTGGACAAATAGTTGTGGATGTAACAAAGCAATGACCTTCAGTTTGAATGAACTCATTCATGGGAGTCGTTGAATTCCTCACCCATACTGTACTACATTGGCATGATAGTACGCCACTGATCCAACCCGCTCGTGCTCGTTTCATGCGTGGCAACTGCAAACTGGTCGAGCTGTCACAATCCCACTCCAGCCACCCGGCTGGCACGCCGCGAACTTGCGTTATTGGTCAGGAATTGTGACGTCACTAATTCCGCTCAATCTGGCGTTTTAAATTTATCGGCTGATCGTAGCGCTCTTCATTATTTTTTTTTTAATTTTGTAGAGCAAAACAGAAGAATACAGTTGCGGCCTCATAAAAGTTTACACCGATGACAATCGTGTGGCCATGCTCATTCAAAATTACGTCAAAACTGAACTAGCATGGCCACTCGATCGCCGTTGGTGTAAACTTTTATGAGGCCGCAACTTTACATATAGGTATTTAGACGAATATCCATTGTTTGGCTTGTGTAATCAAATGACACAATAAAATAGCAAATTTAAAGTACGCTGTACGGACCCAGGGGAGTCCGAAAAAATTTTGAATAAAATTTTTCACTTTTTTGTGACGTCATTTTTTTTAAATAGTATTCGATATTTTCTCATTTTTTTTCATTACGGTAAAATTTATTCTAATTCTTTGTATTCGATTACTTTTTTGAGATTCGACCCAAGTCTGTGTTTAGGTCATGAAAATAATAGACTAAAAGGCTCAGCATAGAGTCTATTTTCACAGCCGATAAAATTACAAGCAACAATATAATATCCATAAAATCAATAAAAACGATGGCACTCACTGAAATATCGAGAGTTTCAATCTCTTGGATCTTCCAGAATATCTTTGATGAAATGCAAAACCTTTTGGTAAATAAACGAATGCCTGTAAAAACAACACTGAAGACATTACAGCAATTATTAAATCAAGAGCCAGTATTTCCATTTCCAGTTGAATTTACCTAAAACTGAATGGTTTCACGAAAACAAAAATAGGGCCCTTGTTTGAGTATTTATTTTATTTTTAGGTCAATTCATAAAAACATTAGACTAAAACGTCGATTATTACGATGTTTACCTTCTAGTTTGTGAAATGATGTAAAAATTATCTTCTAATTTTTATTTAGTAAACCAAATGGGACATGGAAAAACTGGTCTTAAGCTTTTTAATACGATGCACACCTGTTCGCAGGTTTGCATATTCCTAAGTGATCTTGTGGAATTTCATAGTACTCCCCAACACCAGGATTCCCTGACGATGGCTCTACTATTTGGAATTTGAACTTCATAGCTGTAACTACCGTTGCTTTTGTTTCTATTAAAGTGATCAGTTTCATTGGTACTTTTTTGATTATATGTAAAAACTTATCATGGATATCTAAAAGTATCTTTGAATCTGTAAAAAAAAAGGAATTAGAAAAATAACAACGCGCATTTGAAAATGGAGGTAAACCAACTTTCTTCCAGTTCTTGAACTTCAATTGATGGCCATAATATTAGAGCAATGGCTTGACTTAGCTTCGCTACGTTTGAACCAGTATGAGGTGTACTGTAAAACACAATGCCTTTGGTGTTTAAGCAAATATTTTGAACGTCTTTGTCCGCACTTTCAAAAGCTAAAAAGGTGTTTTATAATGATTTTGGATTTTTTGTATACATACAAGTATCTACCTACTTTTACAGAGAATATCTTTAACTATGAGACCACCCATTGAGTGCGTCACCCATATAATAGGTCTTTTTCCGAGCCCTGTTTTTCGCAGTTGCCCAATCAGCTCCTTGCTTCGTTCCTCAAGAGTTCTCACTGTTGCTATTGGACATATGGATGCCCAAAATGACAAATTGGTTTCATAATTTACGCCGATTATTCTTAAATTATTGCAATCTTCTGCTAACCAATCCTTTGGCCAGCAATACGTGTAGGTTTCGTCTTCCTCTCTAAAATGATACTGATGGCCAGGGCATGAGAATGGTCCTTTGCAATTACGATCCGCGTTTGTCGGAAGATCTTCCCAAACCACCTCGAAATCCTTTCCGACACAGTGCTGTTCGAGATGCTCTTCTAAATCCTCCATGTACTGCTTCATGTCCGGACAACTAGTTTTGATTTCTTTAGGCTTTTTGCAATAGGGAATCCTGAATGTGTCTTCATGACTGATAGTTTCTGCAAAAGTACCAATATTCAAATATAGCTCCAGAAACTCGAAACTAGGGCAGATCAAAACAAAGCGAGATGGAGTAAGGATTTGGAAGGTTTGGGAGTTGTCCTTCAATTGAAACCCTTACTTACCTCCAGGTGTACCTGTCCTACTTCTCTTACCGAGGAGTCCTAAAGTATCTCTACTTTTATCTCTTTGACGCCAAGTAAAGAAAACACCGCCCAACAAACCATGGACGAAGACTATATCTGCGTCAATCTTTTGTACTGTACGCATAGTGGGATGTAATGGATAAAGCCTTTGCTGGTACACTGAGTCGTCATCTATGTCTAAATTTGCCAGGGCCTTTGCAGCAGATATGGAAATTCGAATGTCTTCATGTCTGACTAATTTAGCCAAAACACCAATCCAACCTAGACAGTAAGTACAAAACATCATGCGATCAATAGAATATTTGGAGTTGGCTTTGCAGCCAAAATATTTAGTCATTCCTTAGTTCCAAGGCAATGGCTCCAATAGGTGGTTTTCCTATTACAGTGCGCAAGCGTTGGGGTGTCAGTATCCGACCAGGGGCCCTATTCTTGAAACGGGGAACAGAGTTCACATGTGTAGTTGCTAGGCAAGGGCCAATCATAGCTCTCCTTGCACAGCAACACCGCATGAGAACTTTGTTCCCCATTTCAATAGATGGTTAACCAAGTTTATACTAACCATACTTAAAAAGATCTTCAAGCAGCTCCTTATGCATTGAAAGATAAGCTAAAATTCTACAAATTGTAGCAGTGACAGCCAGATCATTTTGGAACCGATTATAAATCTCCATCAATAGCGGCAGTCCATTAAGTTCGGCTATGTCTTTTCCGAAATCACCAATTGTGGCATGATGTAACAAAGATTCCAAGCATGTTGGGACAACATCGCGGTGCGAAGATGTAATGAACTCCCTCAATTCTAAAGGCGGAGAGTCGAAGTCAACTAACCGGCTCACATCCTACAAGAATTCAATCTGTGATGTTGAAATAATAAAGATGAACAACGAAAACTTGATCATAAGTGTATGTAAGCATGTAAAATACAGGGTGATCCCGAAAGTCCGATCAAAGCAGTACTACGATACCTTATATGGAATATTTTATGAAGCCCACAAAAAAAACTCTGATTTTTATTT
This sequence comes from Anaspis maculata, assembly GCA_949128115.1. Lineage (NCBI taxonomy): Eukaryota > Metazoa > Arthropoda > Insecta > Coleoptera > Scraptiidae > Anaspis > Anaspis maculata. Next base: position 57,187,876 of record OX421962.1, on the reverse strand, counting down.
TCGAAGCCATAAGTAGTATTTTGAACACTTCTAATTTCGTTATTTTGAAAAATTTTAGTAGTCTGGTGGCAGAATTATGAATACAAAATATCAACTACTTAGTAGGTATTATATTTCCATTTACTACACAGGGTGAGTCATGAAGTAGAAAAAAAATCAATTTCCCTCAAAATTTTACAAAAAAATCCTTGGTAGAAAACCGTGTGAACATCAGCTCTACATCGGTTGAGGGACCAACCGAATAGTTTGGAGGCATTTTGAAGAAAAATAATTGTTGAGGTTATACCTCTATATCTGTATAGAGAACAGAAATTATTTGTTATAATTCTGCCACCAAAAGTTCACTAGATGCTGTTGGAATAACGAAGCTAGAAGTATTCGTAGGATCACTCTTTGACGGTTCATACATAACATCGACAATAAAAGTCAAAGGACTGAATACCTGCGCACTGATGAGCCTCCAATAGGGGCGAAACACGTGTCTGTGCAGTTTCGGTCTGACTGTCTGATGTTGTGGTAGTCTGAGAGCTTTGTTTCATTAAAAGTCAAAGATTTTCATTATTTACTGTGGGCTTCATAGAAGATTCCTCGGAAGATTCCTTAAACCGTAGTACTGTTTTGATTCGGAACTTTCGGGATCACTCTGCAGAAATGCTCACATGAACATCCATGAATGCTTTAGATATGAAGTAGCCCAAACAGTGATGCTCGGATTTTTCATACAACCTGACGAGCAGCTCTTTTAAGACGTTTTCAAGCGTACTCTGGCTATTGAGATCCACTGAGGTTTTTGAAAAGAATCTTGGATCGGCCTCTTCTGTTCTGGCCAAAGCCACTGCCGTGTGTGGATCCAACATATTCGATAAAACTTGGTACTGCCAATGGTCTAGGCTTTTTACTTTGGCCAACTGCCGAATGGCCTTTTTCCTGATAAATTGATTCTCATTGCGGGAAATGCGCAGTAAATGTTTTGCAAGGATGAACTTCAGGCTTTTCCACTGACTGTCCGAGCTCTCTGGGGATTCTTCAGCTAGCTTATCCAAGTTGATGACTAGGAAATCTGCCTTGGAGCGATCTTCTTTGACCGGGGAGTCTTCGAGAGAAAGCACCGACGTGTCCAAGGCATTACTGATGATGCTGCCCGTTTTCTGAATTTCATAGTATAGCCACCCTGCGCTAATGTGTAAAACACTAAAATTAATATTTTCCAGAAAAGAAATTGAGTTGATATTAAATTGATGATATTACTCAGTGTATGTAAGGGTGTCCGTTTTTCCACTTCTAGCTTTCTATGCTTCTATAGCTTCTCGTTTAACTTGAAAGATACGAAGTCGGTTGAAATAGGCCAAAATTTTGCTCTTGCCGATTCATTAATTGGAAAGAAAAACCTATTATCTCTGACAGTCTTGAAGATAATAATGCAAAAAAACAAAAACCAATAAAACTAGTCATTTCTAACTCGGACATAAAGCGCTTCCATTTTACCACAAAATTCACTGATTTGACTATTTATGGTAATTTAAAGCATAGTGGTTATTGTCAAATTGTTTCTTAGATCATGATCGTGATAGTGGACATCTAAGACCCACGATGTTGATGATGTTTGACAGCCTGATAAGTAGCGTCTTGATGTATGGGGCGGAGATATGGGGATAGAAAGAATATGAAAAAGTTAAAAGAGTGCAAGAATGATACCTTCAATGTTCAATGGCTTTTAGGACTTGACAGAGACACACCGGGCTATATAATCCATTCCAGCTCAAAAAAACCACAGCTTGCCATGAAAAATTCGAATTTTGTTGGTGTCCCTGATCACAATGTCCTGTCCCTAAATACAGGTGTCTCAATGAAAGTATCGCATTCCGAGTCCAGAGCGGTATATAGAATCCACTTAAAGAACACGAGAAAAATATTAAAAGAAATTACCGACGTTAATTTTTGAAGATATGGGGCGCAAAAAAAATTGGGAGTTCCCCCCTCACTATTTCATCAATCTAGAGTGATTTTGGAGAACTGTTTGTGCTCGACTAATCAGTAAAAGTTATCAACTATTGGGTGTGCACTGAATTTATGTTAACGATGCAGGATAGAAGGTGAATCATAGATTAAAAAAAAAGCAGTTCTCTTCAACAATGCCAGTGAAATATTTCCTTGATCCAAAATAGTTATTCATGTACCAAGGCCGTGATCTCTTTCGGCCGAATCTGAAGTTTTGCAGCCGAGGCTGCAAATCAGGTGAGGTCAAAAAAGGACCTTTGACCGAGGTCCATCCAACATTTACTACGTTTTCATGGGGAATTGAAATCGATTTGAAAACGGTATCGGGATTGAATACGGAAGTGTTCACATGAGTGGTTCGAACTCGGTATTCAAATCGATTTGAATTCTGTTTACATATCTGTCATGTAAGTCTAACCCTAACCTAAAACTATCCCAACCTAAACGTATCAAAGGAAGTGCAAGTACTCTGCAAACTGCAAGTGTGCAGAAGGCAGAAGTGCAGACAACAGGTGCAAGTATGAATGCGACCTTCGATGCGACCAGAACAGCGGTTTTACTTATTGCTATGTATCACTTTCTGTTTGTTGATGTTTCGATCCAATCCGATTGGGTTTCCATGAGTATTAGTTCGATCCGATCCCGATACGATCCCAGAATTTACCGAATCGACCTTGAGACTCAAATCGATTTGAATACGATGTTGCAAGCGTTTACATGCAGTTTTCAATCTCGATACCGTTTTCAAATCGATTTCAATTCTCCATGGAAACGTAGTAATTGTTTAGGCGATTCACAGAAGAAATCACGAAAAGAATCCGTTTTTACCTCTCATCCATTTATTGTTTATTTTATGCTTTGCATTTTTATAAAAACATAGTAACCTTTCGGTTCCTACCTATGACAAACTTGAAATACTGTCAATTTCTTTTGTTTGTGTCACTTTAAAAAATTATTGTACGAAGAAAAAATGAGTGATTTAGACAATACAGGTTTCCTCAAAAGAGAGATGGAGAATCCGCGATTCCGCGCAGCTGTTTTCGGCACGTTCTGGGCACAGTGTGCCATGAGTGATCGCGCCATTTGTATTTACATTGCTCCGCCGTGTTGAAAGTGCGTTTTATTCTTTGAATTCTAAAGCCAACCATGCTGGGAAAATCGCTAAAAATATAATGAACTTCTCAATGAATATTGCAAATGAATATTTCGCATAGAAGAATTTGCCAGAGAGGCATTTGATGCGCGGATACAACTATTTTTTTAATGGATATATCAAGGATATATGGACGTGCCCAGAAAGCACAGGTAAGTGCGTGTTACAAGTCCCAGTTTTAATACTTTTAATGGTGTAGGTATTATGGCCATCACTGTATAACTTGTGGACTTGCATAGTGGCACACAACATTTATTTACCATAACTACTTGTAAAAACTGTATAAATACCAATAATAACACCATCAAATGATCAAAACACACGTTCGGCTTACGGAATCGGGGCAATGTTGGCACACTATGACTGCGACGATTTACTCTGCAATCGAACGTGACGTCACGGGCCAGAAAGAGACGCTCAATTTAGGAAACCTGTATTCTGAAACTCCACCAGAAATAAGTAAAGCCGCTTTGCATCTGCTGCCGGGAAAATCCCGCCAGATCTTTTTGAAAAAATACGAACTTTTCGTCGAATTTTGGTAACCTTCGATCTGGCCCATTCGACGAAAAGTTCGTACATTTGTACCGAACCTGTTTTTCCTGGCCGGTGTCTTATTGTTTTGTGTCTTGATCTCGCTTGATGCACGTGCATTTTCTGCAAGCCATCCACAACAATTATTGACATTGACAGTCGCAGTTTTAAAAACAAAACTCATGGTACCAAGTTGGGATTAATGAAATTTGTACCATACCTAAATTCGACCTTCTAAGGCTTATTATTGTGGTAGTTCAACATAAACGAGGTAAATTACAATTCCGTGAATTAGCAGGAAGTACCTACTCTCAAACCTTAGTTATGCAACTCGTGTCGCAGCGAAGAAACAAATGAAGCCAAGCGGCCGTGAAGTGATCTTGACATTTTAGCGTACAAAAAAGTGGCATTTTAGGGCTGCCACAGAGCACTCTAGACAACGTATTTTTGGTTGATCGCCTAAAAAATAATTTAGAGCAAGATATGACTGTTTTCGTTCCCATAGAGGAATTCAACTGACGTTTTTGAAGAAAAATGAATTTTTGAGATTTATGAATTTATGATTTTTTTTTTCATAATTATTATGAACAAAAATAGTGGGCAGCGAAGTCCCATCCTTTGACCCCCCCCCCCCATATCTTCAAAAATTAACGTTAACAATTTTTTTTTATATTTTCGTGTTTTTGTGTGGATTCCATATCGCTCTGGACTCGGAATGCGATACTTTTGAGACACCTCTGTATCATAAGGCTGGAGGGAAGAAAAAGGTGGACATTAAAGATCGAAACCGAAAGAGGCGAAGTAGTCGAGGCGCTATTGCTTTTTTGTAGTAAGCAATGCCACCTGGTAGATACAGGGTGTCCGTTTTTTGAGGCTAAGCATGGGTATCTCGCTTATCTTGAGAGATACAAAGTCGGTTGAATTGGGAAAAAGTTGCGCATTTTCATGACGATCAATGATCCAAAAATAAATTTGACGTATCGATTTTAGTTTTTGAGATATCGTGAAAAAACAGGAATTTAAATTTTTGTTTTAATTTTTTATTCAAAAAACAGTTGAAGGTGGCCTTTTCTAATCTAGACATTGTCAGGGCACTTTTGTCAAGGGGAATTCAAAGCGCCAAAATCTTTATTCTAGGTATTTTTGAATACGGTATTCTTTTCTGGTTACAACGATGTGCCACATGCCACTGTTGAATAAATGTTTAACATTTACGTTTTTTTTTTTTATTGCCGGTGCTGATTTTGTTTCCAAAGAACTCTTTGAAAAATAAAAAATAAAATGTTTTGCTTTAAAGCATGAATTTAACTATGGCATGTGACACATCGTTGTAGCCAGAAAAAAAAATTGTATTAAAAAATGTCAAAATCCAATATGGCGCCCATAAGAGAAAAAAAAGTTGAATGTCATATCTCGGTTGTTTTGAAAGCTAGAATGAAGATTTTGGCAACATTGAATTCCCCTTGGAAAAGTGCCTCCACAATGTCTTAATTAGAAAAGGCTACCTTCAACCGTGTTTCAAATAAAAAATAAAAAGAAAAATTACAAATTTCTGTTTTTTCTCAATATCTCGAAAACTAAAACTGACAAGTCAAATATCTTTTTGGATCATTGATCGTCATGAAAATTCGCAACTTTTTTCTAATTTAACCGACTCTGTATCTCTGAAGATAAGCGAGATGCCCATGCTTAGCCTCGAAAAACGGACAGCCTGTGTACAGGGTGATTCATGACTAATGCGACATGGTTAAATGCCAGGTAGAGAATATCAAAGCAAGTCTAAATCTGTGTCAAAATTTTTTTTTGGTCAGCAGTTACGAAGATACGGGTGTTTTCTTTGGTTGGGCTTAAATTTTAAAGATCTATATCTTTGAACGGTTTGACGAAATCCGACAAAATTCAGAAGAAACACTCGTCTACTGAGACTCTTCAAGGTAGCCTATCTCCAAATTGAAAATCCAGAACCGTACTGGAAAAAAATTGTTCGCAATTTTTTTTTTGACAGATGATCGCATTTACCGATCGACGCGACGTTCGGAAAAAACAGCATCGGATTCGAAAAGTACCAAAGAAGATATAAAATGAGCTTTGTGATCGCACGGCACACTTCGACCGGTTTCACAAAACAGATCAAAGTAAGAACTTTCACACATTTTACAATTTTGCCGTACCTTTTTTCCTAATGTTCGTCAAAATTCATCCGAAATTATTTCCAAAGCTCCCCTGCTGCAAATGTACGAAATAGCCATTTGCCAGAATTGAAAATCCAGCTTCCAGGACCGTACCTTGAAAAAACTTGTTTGTTCTTATTTGACATAAAAGCATATTTTCCGATTACTTTCGGGAAAAATGACATAGGATTCGAACGTACGATCGCGCGCAAAATAAACGGAAACACTGTCTCCGTTTATTTTGCGTGCGATCGTACATAAAAAATATTATAAAATGGACTTCTTGAATCGCACGGCACACTTTGACCAGTTTTACAAAAAAAAAAAAAGAAAAAAAAAGAACTTTGTAGGTACATTTTACAATTTTCCCGTATCTTCCTTTCCTAAAGCCGCATCCACATAGGATTAGTGCAGTTGGACTGCAGAGGAACTGCGTAGGTAATAAACCAATCTTACCACGAGCGTTCACATAGAATTAGTGCAGAACTATCAACTTGAAACGTCAGCTGCCGACCTGACGAAGCAAGCGTCAAACGGCTTTTTCTTGTAACGTCTGAAATTTGGCATTCGCATCTCACAGCAGCAGATTCGCATCATCAGTCAAGTCATCACACCGCAATAATAACTTAGCAACGGAATCGTGAATTGTGATTGGCGATGGCAAGAAAATCGGCACGGGCAGTGCAGAATGGCAGAAACCTTCAAACTTCTGCTATCCCAACTGCACTCCCACTGCCACTCGTTTCTACCGTAAGTCAGTGAACGCTCAATGCAAAAACCTATAGTTTAGCTTTTCTACCATACCGTTGCCACTGCACTAATCCTATGTGGATGCGCCTTTAATGCTCGTCAAAATTAATTCGAAATCATTTCCAAAGCTCTCCTGCTACGAATGTACAAGATGGTCTATTGCCAGAATTTAAAATCTAGGATCCTGTACCGTAGTTGAAAAAACTTGTTCGTTTTTTTTTTGACAGAATAGCGTATTTTCCGATTACTTTCGGCACAGCTTTCGGGAAAAATGACATCGGATTCGGAAGATGCCTACAGGAAAAATGCCGGTAAAAAATGCATTGAGGCTGGAGCTGGAGGATGGCATTTCGAAAATCTCTTGTAATGAAACAATTTTAAATGTTGTTTGTTTTTTTTTGAGTTTAGAAATCTTTTCTACCATTACGTTACTATAAAATCTCACAAACTTTCATTTCGGGGCCTTCTGTTTTAAAGCGTACTGCGTATTATTATTGTGAAACAGGTCAAAGTATGCCGTACGATTTGAGAAGTTCTTTTTACTGACATTTTTCCTGTACCTAGATATTTTCTGAATCCGATGTAATTTTACCCGAAAGTGATCGGAAAATGATTACGCTTTTATGTCAAAAAAGAACAAACCAGTTTTTTCAAGTACGGTTCTGGATCCTGGATTCTCAATACTGGCAATAGGCTATCTCGTGAATTTCAAGCAGGAGAGCTTTGGAAATGATTTCGAATTAATTTTGACCAACATTAGGAGAAAAAGATACGGCAAAATTGTAAAATGTAGTACAAAGTTCTTCTTTTCATCTGTTTTTGCACAACTGGTAGAAGTGTGCCGTGCGATTTAGGAAGCCCATTTTACAGCATTTTTTCTGTACTTTCCGAATCCGATATCATTTTTCCCGAAAGTAATTGGAAAATATGCTTTTATGTCAAAAAAGAACACAATTCTTTTCAAGTATGGTCCTGGATTCTGGATTTTAAAGTCTAGCAATATATATTCCTCGTACGTTTGCAGCAGGGGAGCTTTGGAGATATTTTCGGATGAATTTTGACGAACATTAGGAAAAAAGGTACGGCAAAATTGTGAAATTTTAAAAAGCTCATTTCTTAGCATTTTTTCTGTCCTTCCCGAATCCGATGCTGTTTTTTTCCGAACGGCGATCGGAAAATGTGATTTTCTGTCAAAAAAATGCAAACATTTTTTTTCAAATACGGTCCTGGATTTTAAATCTGGAGATAGGCCATCTTGAAGAGTCTAAGTAGAGGAGTGTTTCTTATGGATTTTGTTGGATTCCATCAATAAACCGTTGCAAAGATATCGCTCTTTGAAATTTAAGCCCAAACATAGAAAACGTATCTTAGTAGCCGCTGACCAGAAAAATTTTTTTGACACAGATTTAGACTTTCCTCAATGTCCTCTAGCATTCAACTATGTCGCATTAGTCATGAATCACCCTGGTGGGGCACTCATATGAACTGATAAAAAATCGGTAGCCACCTATGCAACCACCACCGGCGCCATATACAGGTAGGTGAAGTAATACAAAAAAAATTCTTGAAAATTCGTATCTTATGAACCTAAAGAGCCAAAGCTGTACCAGTGTACCGATGAAGTGACTCATCCCTGATGCGAATACACAAGAATATGGGACATACGCACGGCTCGATCCCTGCTCAAACTGCCGTCTCCGTATTATGTTTTCAGAGTTTTCTGGTGGCGATCCGGAGCAACTAGGAAATCGGTGTCAGAAATGTGAGTGGCTGGTGAACGCGCCCAATAACTGATGAATATTAATTATTGGAGGCAGGCATGCGAGATTCGAGATTATCCACTTTTTGACCAATGTGTCAGTATGTCACCAAATTGTAAACGTTTTCGGCTTTACTTCTACAGGAAACGTACATTTTGCTTATTCTCGTTTTTTCCGACTCCGCAGTTAGTGCAGAACGAGTGCAGAACGCCATCAGATGTCTGCAGTAAATCAAATTGGGGATAGCAGTTTGGGTAGGGTTGTGGTTCGAGCCGTGTACGGTACAGGGGTCCCTTTGGTGTGTATTCGCATCAGAGATGAGTCACTGGTACCAGTTAACGAATTTCACAAAAGTACTAAAAGCGTAGGCAGCCAACAGAACCGCCAATAGATTAATTCGGCGCCAAAGTAAAAGAAGCGATCATGTTTTCCTGGGGGTGGGGGATCAAGTTACCAGACTTTTCACAAAGTACCTACCTCTAGCACTCCTACCATCAGCTACCATACCTATTAATAATTGCCACCTATGTTTTCTGAATTAGGTCACCGAGAAGACTATTTTTCTAACGGTATAAAGATTAAAGCTGAATCACCCTGTACAATAAAACTATGAACAACAAGAATAAATTGCAATTACAAACAATACCCCGTAGGTAGGTACACTACAGAGACAACACACTAATTTTCATCTAAAATTAACCCATTAAAGCCTAACGAGCCCATATGGAGCCACCATTTCTTGATAGAAATTATGACTGATATTTTGGTAAAAACCTTTATTTTTCAAAAAAGTGTACCTGCACCGTTTAGAATGGATAATGATGATATACACTCGCAAAAAAAAAAACACCTTGATCGATGTTACTTTTTCCTTGTTAGCGCTCTGAAAATACGTGTTGAATTTTTCGCCGGGAAACCATGAACTTCACTTTGATATAAATATTATTATTGATGTTATTCATGTCACAGTTCTTCTATAAATAAATTTTTGCATTCTTATATTATCATTCACGCCTATGAAATGTTTTGTGGATGCAAAGTGCTTCTCATGTTTTTGTTTTTTGACCGTAAACATAGCTGAGCCCATATGGAGCCACTAGGCTGTTATCGGTATAACTTGTGTTGCCGAGTTCTGAACATAATAAATTATAATTTAGTGGAATAACTCTTCAGGAAGCCATTGATCGTGCGCACGACGATGATGATCATAATAGAGAAGTGTTGGATGTATTCATAGAGCCTTCAGAAAGTCATGTTTTGACGGACGAGGATTTAGCAGATGAGGAAGGACCTGGACTTGTTGATAATTTGAGCGGGAAACAGCTTGCTGCAAATGCCGAAATGGTTCTGACAGATCGGATAATATGCGTATAGGAGGTACTCAAGATATAACTGAGGTACTGAGGAAGATCAGTTACCTGCAGAAGTCGCCGAAGAGCCTGAAAATATTAGAAGACAATTAGTAGTGATTATCAAATCCCGAAATTATTAATTTTTGGATTCAGCAGATTTGGAGCTTCCAGTTGTACATTTTCCAAGCCCAGATTACTCACAATACAAAAATTTGACCTGCGTAGAAATATTATTATTTTCAATCATTTTGTTTCAAATGATTTATTTGAAAAACAAGGAATGAAACAGCAAGTTACGCACAACTCAAAAATTTTCCAGATCCGCCAGTAACCGTTCAAGAGCTAAAGACTTTCTTTGCCATACTGATTCTAAATGGATAAAACATTTTGCCGTCCAAAAGAAATTATTGGGAGAACGCAAAAGATATGAAGAACGAGCCAGTATCTAGTGCCATGAGAAGAGACCGGTTTTCCCAAATTTTTCGCTTTATACATTTTGCCAATAACTACCTTGTGGATGAACGCGCTAAGATGTAGAAACTGCGACCGATAGCAGACATGCTGAAAGAAAAGTTCTTCAACCATTTTGTGCCAGACAAAATCTTTCATATGATGAGTCTATGATAAGGACCTTTTGGCCGCCACGGGTGCAAACAATTTATACGTGGCAAGCCAGTACGGTTTGGTTTCAAAGTTTGGAGCCTGAATACACCCTCTGATATCTAATAAACGTTGAGCTATATCAGGGAAAGAATCCAAAGGCAAAACATCAGATATGAAGATTTTATCAAAATTTATTATGGAAATATTGATTTTAAATATTTGTTATGCCATTTTTTCACGAAATGATATGTATTACCCAATATATTTCACAATTTGATACATTTTTATCTATTCTTTGCATGAATCACGCATCATTGTGAAACTACCCGGGTAGCGCCTAGTGGCTCCATATGGAGCCATGTCATTTGGGCAGTTTTTTTTGATAAAAAAACATGGGAAATACTTATTTTCCTTGTATATGTATTAGTATTGACATGTTTTGGTGAAAAAACCTCATTTTCATCAAAATTTTTAATCTCGGTCTTAATGGGTTAAGGACATTTTTTGATATTGTGTTGAATCTTACCCTATTCCAGCGGTAATACAGGCAGTTTGTAAAATTCTAGGATACTTTCTAAAAAAATGTTTCAAATGCATTTAAAAACGGTTAAAAACTAGGGTTAAAAACGAGTTTAGTTGTAAAAAATTACTGAAACGTCAAAATCCACATGGTGCTGTCAGAGGGTGCGCAAGCGAGACAGTTTGAAATGTCAAACTTCAGGCTGGCCAACGTCCTTTCTGAAAACGACCTAGTCGGCTTGGTGGGAAGGGGGAAATTCCGCACTGAAACGTGTTATTTTCGAAGAAAAATCGAACAAAGCACTGCGAATTTTCTCCGTCGCACGGGGAAAAGTCCTCTGCGGTGGTCCTTGGCGGTTTTCTGCGTTAATGCGGTGGCTGGATCGGTTGGTAACGCGGTAAAGAAAGGGTCGAGAGTTGGTTAAATTCTGGTTAGAACCAGTTTTAACGTGGTTATGTTACCTGCAAACCAGTGAAAAGTGACTCAATCAAGTAGTTCCACTAGTTCCTGGGCTTTCGAGGCCGCGCCATTTTGTAACAGAGCACATTTTTCATTCAAGTAATTTCTTAAAAACTACAGACAAAATGTCAGGTGAGGAAACTTCAGCCGATCGTAATGTGGAAATATGGAAAATAAAGAAGCTGATCAAGAGCCTGGAACTAGCCAGAGGGTACGTATCGACATTCCTAGCCCAGCATATTGGCACATGTGGCATGTGGCTGAAAGAATGTTTCTTGTTGCAGAAACGGCACAAGCATGATTTCCCTCATAATTCCACCCAAAGACCAGATTTCTCGGGTCAGCAAAATGCTGGCTGATGAATTTGGCACAGCCTCGAACATCAAATCGCGAGTCAACAGGCTTTCCGTACTAGGTGCAATTACTTCGGTCCAACACCGCCTCAAGCTCTACACCAAAGGTAAACCACCCGCCTTTCCACTACACACAAGTATTCCAAGACTATAGCTTTTGCTCCGCAGTACCTCCCAATGGTCTGGTGATTTACTGCGGGACGATCGTCACCGAAGAAGGCAAAGAAAAGAAAGTCAACATCGATTTTGAACCTTTCAAGCCAATAAATACCTCTTTGTATTTATGCGACAATAAGTTTCACACAGAAGCCTTGACCGCTCTGCTGGCAGATGACAACAAGTTCGGCTTTATCGTGATGGACGGTAACGGAGCCCTTTTCGGCACCCTCCAGGGCAACACCAGGGAAGTTTTGCACAAATTCACCGTTGATCTGCCAAAAAAGCACGGTAGAGGTGGTCAGTCGGCTCTGCGTTTTGCCCGTCTGAGAATGGAAAAGAGGCACAACTACGTAAGGAAAGTGGCCGAAGTGGCCACCCAACTTTTTATCACCAACGACAAGCCGAACATTGCCGGACTAATTTTGGCCGGTAGCGCCGATTTCAAGACTGAACTTAGTCAATCTGATATGTTCGATCCTGTAAGTATTCTAGTATTTTTCTGCACACTCGGTTTTTGAGTATTATTTTTACTTTCTCTAAGACTTCTAACGGATGACGTCCATTGTGAATTGGGAACAAATCAAAAATTAAAAGTGTAGCTTATTTGAACTAAATAAGAAGTAAATTTTCACCTTGGAAGTTTAATTATCGTAATTATATTACTTACGCCATATTACGCACACATGTTGAGAAGAGTTGAAGTTCATTATTGGTGATTTACTGCTTCTAAGTCAACACCATCATTTTTTTATTATCATGTAGTAAAGCACTAAGAATTATTGCCAGGATGGAAACTTAAAAATAGGGCAAAGTTGAGGTATGGGTCTAAATTATTAATGTAAAAATAATGTAGGTTCCAGTGATACTCACGATGGTATTTGATTGAGAATTTTGCTCCTACCAAACCACTCACTGTTCTTGAAGGGGTATCTGATGCCACTGAACAAGTGGATTAGTAGAATACTTTTGATACCTTTGTTTTTAAAATAAAAAATATATATAAAGCATGCAACTTCATTGGAAAGAACTGTAGGTATGGGGGCAATGCTATTTGATTTTCGAATTTTCAAAGAAAAAATTTCAATTTAAAAATTGAATAACATTGCTTTGTAAATAGTAATTTTCATCAGGTCTAGAGCGCATGCTCACGTTCCTTGCCGATCGGCAAAAATTCAACCTACGCGTGCTCGCCAGACTCGCAGCTCCCGAACTGTCAAATCTTGCGCATGCCCACCGAAACACAAAATTGTCATGAAAACTACTATTTCTCTTTGAGGAGGCCGCATGCCGAATTTGAGTGAAGGTCAGAAGTGCAAAATGTTGAAATGAAATGATGTCGAAACAGTAAAAACAAACAAACACGCTAAAAATAGGGATATATGGCGAAAACTATATGTAGAGGGCGACGTGTACTAATACACAGGGTTCGGAAATGTCTAGTTTTATTTAATTAACTACATTATTCACATTAACTACATAGATTACATTAATTACATGTAGTTAATGTAGTAAATGAGTTTCATCTGTCATCACTACTCATCAGTGTCAAATGTAGGTGGTGGAGGGGGGGCTGTCAAAATGACGTTTCCTTTACTTCGCGTGGCTTTTGCCGTTGGCCGTTTGCGATTCTGAGTTTCAAATTGTAGGTATATGAGTTTGCCTGCGGTGAATAGTACACGAGCGCTCGTAGTTCGTCATCGGACCGCTATACCGTCCGTTTTTTATCTTAGGCCCCAGCCCGTAGCACCTTTATTATGGATTTCACACCCAATATATTATATATTTTTGGAATCAGAAAGACAAGATCTTTCGAGTGATGATATGTCAAATTATTTTTGACAGATGTCATTTTTTGACAAATGACAGAATAGTACTTGTGATACATCATTTTAAAGCCCATTAAATTCTGAGGAGAACTGTGTTATTATTTTTGAAATAGGGTGTCTTTTACAGCTTCTAGGGGTCTTTCAATAGGAAAAAATGTCAATTCCAGAAATAGCCACTCAATAAGTAATAGGTATTTTTGAAATTAACTGATGGTGATGATCTGATTTTTAAATCATCCAAATTATTGGGAAACCCTATAAACACCTTATCTTTCGGGTAGGCTCATATGGTTCTATTGGTTCTATTTTGAATCAAATCGGTTGAACGGTTCAAAAGTTATGCTGAAAAAACGATTAATTATTTCCAACTTTGAAGGGCTGTATCTCTGTTATTAGGCATTTCTCAAATATGTTTTCTGAAGAAAGTCCCCTTCATTTTTCATTCTCTATCGATCCTTAAATTTAATGACATAAAAGTCGGACCACCCTGTATAAAATAAAATACAAACTTACCAAGAAATTTACAGTACAGTACAAAGATCGCTGTTCATTTTCAGAAAAATCATATCTGAAAGACGAAACGTCTTTTTGTTGATTTTTAATTATGTTTCCTAATCATGATCTCCCACATGTGTACCAAAAAAATCATTATTTCTTGCATCTCGCCGCGGTCTGAAATTTTCATGTCATTTCATAGAAATGTGAGTATTTTCCACAATTATTATTCTTCTTATGCATTAATGGGGATATATAGCGGTCCGATGACGAACTACGAGCGCTTGTGTACTATTCACCCTAGAGAGACCTGGATCTGGTCACCCAGAGAGTGACGAAAGCCAAGTCATTGAGCGAGAGTATAGAGAGAGAAAGCTAGAGCACTAGGGTATTTGCGCGTCAGGGTGTGGTGCCATTGCTTGTTACTAAACCACCCTGCGTCACAGTCAAAATGCATGACATGAGCTGTCAATATTTTTGTTTAGGTTAAGTCGACTGTTTCATCTTTCAACACAGATTTTTTCACTAAATTTAACAGAAACTCTTAAAAACTGTTCTAGTCATGTATATTGTGTTCCATACATAGCAGATGCTTTCGATCACCGTATTTCAAGTACTGCTGGTATTTCGTCGAACGTAGGTTTCATCATCCAACTCATTCCGTCGAACGCAAATTCCGTTGATCGTTGAATGCAGTAACCGTCGACGTGGTGACCCCATCGTGAAGATATATTTGTAATTGCCGTACGCGCAGTAGGTATATTATGTATTTCAGTGGGTACTGGTCCCGAACAGCTGGAAAACCCAAAAAGTACAATAATAGAAGTTCATCAATTTTGCAAGATTCTATACCTGATGGTTTCTTCGGCAAGGAAAACGCCGCACGGTGCACCTTTTCCGTTTTGGCACTTTTAGCCCGGATTTCGGCGATTTCGACAAGCAAAATAATGACAATTCAAATTTGTAAACAAATCGTGGAAATGACAAATGTCAATAGCAACCACGCCCACCCCAGCTAACTATGTTTAAAATTTTGACGAGGCCAGGAAATGCCGAGATACTGACAGAGAATACCGATATATCCCTTTCATAGCTTCGTCTCTCTAGGTACCCTTATTCAGGTCTCTCTAATTCACCCCTCTGTCAAAAACCAGCACGTAACCTCAACTTTCACGTGTCACTCGGTATCGGTGCAGCTTAGGCGGCGTCAGGTTATTTGAGTGTTATTTATTATTATTTAAGGAGAATCAACAATTGTTTTGAAATGTTGCATTTCTGGGTGTAGCGGGAAGAATGGCCGGCTGTAGCGCATCTAAAACTAAAACTGACTAAACGAACATTCGTATGCTATGAACATTTAAAGCATATGATTACCCCAGAACCAGTAAACATACAGGTAGATTAGAGAGGTATTCTTATTACGTAATTTACGAAAGAATTGTTGTAGATATGACATACAGAAGAAAAATCTCGAAGTAAGTCATAGGTGCCTTTCCCACCATATAAACAGGTCAAAGATTGAAGTGATCCACCCCAAAAACTCGCTCAGGTTCAAATGAGGATATCGTGATGAAAAATAAACCGATTTGAAAAAAGATGGTGTTCATTATTCAAGCGTTGACTGCAAGTTTCATATTTGAATATCGTGTTTACTAATATACTGTATGATATACAGGGTGACAAAAGTAGGAGTGAAAAGTGGTCCATTTTTAAGCGTGTGTAACTTTTTCAAAAACAATGTTAGATTTTTCCCAACTATATTTTTGAGAACCTCGCATCAATATCTTGAAACCGTTTCTGACATTTTACCGCCTTCTATTTCTTGTACAGGGTGTTCGCGTATGAAGTATACACTGCATGCTCCTTGAAGGCATCCCCTCAAACATAATTTCAAAAATTGAAAACGATTCTGATACAATTTTTTCCGTGGGCTTTTAATCCGTTGACAAACATTTTCTTTGGTATATGGCTTACAGGGTGCAACATCGAAAAATTTTCTTCAATTGAACACCCTGTATTTTGATATGGGAATCGATTCCGCTCTCCATCGTGATTATAAATATATATCAAACTTGATAGGTGAGTCAACAAAACACGTGTGGAAAAATTGATGAAGTTTTGTAAAATTTCGAAAGATTTTTTTCAAAAGTGACTCAGTAGATTTTTAATCATTTCTCTATTAATTTGGGTGAATGAATTTGTTTGGAGTTTGAAATTTTCACTAAACTCACCTTGAACCGACAAATTTTTGAAGAAAAAAAAAAAGATTTTTCCATATTTTTTGAAATTTCAACAATTTTTTCAAAAGGTATTTTTCTGAATAACCTATCAAGTATGTATATTGTATATTGATATACAACATCATACAACAATATACAAGTATATTGATAATCAAGATGAAAAATGGAACCGATTCCCATATTAAAATACAGGGTGTTCAATCTGAGAAAATTTTTGAAAAACCCTGTAAGCAAAATGTCCCAGAAATATATAGTGAACAGATTCGAAACCTGAGGAAAAAATCATGGAAGAATCGTTTCTGTTTTTGAAATTATGTTCAATAGGAAGTCTCCAGGGAGGGGGTATAATTTATACGTGAACACCCTGTACAAGAAACAAAAGGCAGTACCTAAAATGTCTAAAACCGCTTCGAGCTACTGCTGCGAGGTCTCCAAAACTATATCTAGAAAAATTCTAAAATTGTTTTCCAAA
Source organism: Anaspis maculata (assembly GCA_949128115.1). Taxonomy (NCBI): domain Eukaryota; kingdom Metazoa; phylum Arthropoda; class Insecta; order Coleoptera; family Scraptiidae; genus Anaspis; species Anaspis maculata. The sequence continues at coordinate 57,171,034 of OX421962.1, read as the reverse complement.
AAGTTACGCACGCTTAAAAATGAACCACTTTGCACTCCTTCTTTTGTCACCCTGTATATCATACAGTATATCAGTTAACACGATATCCAAATAAGAAACTTGCAGTCAGAAGAACGCTTGAATCACTAACACCATCTTTTTAGCGCACTTCTCCAAACGGGAAGGCGCTTTTGTCCTCGCTTTGTCCGTCCGTCCGTCCGTCCGTCCGTCCGTCCCCGCATCTAGTCCTAGACGAAAAGGTTTTTGCGAAAAATTTTTACTCCATTGGGTAGCTCATGACCTTATCCAGTATCCCGAACCAAGAAAAATCTTGACGAAATAATAATAAACAATGACAATAATAACAATTTAGTGTGACGCGGCATCGCCGTTGAATGCTGCATTTCAGAAGCCGGCCTGATCTCGAAAGTTATCACATGCGAGGAAGTACCCGATCTTATCATTTTACCATAATACATATGCGGAGTTATATTTAGAGAATGATTTGAACTTTATTTTAATGAAAATTTCACATCGGTGCGAGGTGCCGATTAGTAGTTATTAATTTTTGAAAATGACTCCGAAACTACGGCTCGGCCGCAAATGATTTATTCGTTGCTTGCTGGTGCTTGATATCCTTTCCTCCGAACAAAACGAAATTCAATACAGAAAATATTTCAACTCGAATGGGTAGCTCATGGCCTTGGTACGCGAATCAAGAAAAATGTTGCCGAAATAATCATGAACAATTACAAAAATAACATTTTGGTGTAGGGCGGCTTCGCCGATCAAGTGCTGGCATTCGCGGTAAGATGTAGAAAGTTGCGATATGCAGGCAACTACAATTTCTTAATGAAATACATCACTGCATGTACGGCATTATATTTAGAGAACAATTTGAACTTTCTTTTGACAAAAACCCCACTTCGATCCGACCGTTGGGTCAATTGTTATCAATTTTTGAAAACGACCGCAAAGCCACGGCTCGGCGCATATTACACGACCCTACAAATTTAAAATCAGACGTGCCGAAATAGTAATTGAACATTTTGAAATAGTCAATACTAGGTACCTGAAGGATTATGGCACTCAAATTACGAAAGATGTTCGCTCAATAACAAAAAAAAAGTAGGTAGGTATCACTAAAAATCATGTGACAAGGCTACCATTTTGTCGGTTTTTCGATAAAAAAGAAATGTTCCAATTCAAAAGTGAACCCGATATTAGTGTTCAGGAGGTCGAAATCAGTTGGAGAACATTTTTTTATATAAGTAACAGAATGACGCTTATGTGGCCGGTTTGTCTGTCTGTCTGTCTGTCTGTCCGAGTCCGTGCAGAAATTAAGACGCTGTACTCCTTCTCGAGAATTGAAACCAGAGTCTTGGAACTTTTTTCCGATTAATAGCTGATGTCCCCAAGGGTGGCCAATGGGCACTATTTTTGTTATCCATACATCGTTATCATTATTCTCAAAAAACAGAGATCTCCTGTGCACTTCGATGAAATTGAACTTCTCCTCAGGAAATAAAGCTACAGCCCTTGAAGATGGAACTTTATCCGGTGGATAGCTTAGGTCCTCAAGGACCAAATAGGCAGGTTGGCTTTCATAATTCGGCCGCCATCTTGGCTGCCATATTGAAATTTCTTATTAGTGGAACGATTGTCATGAAACTTGAAACTTACCCTTGTCTAGTACGATCATTCTTATTTTCAAGCCAAATTTCATGATTGCCCCACCATCTTGGCCGCCATATTGAAATCTCTTATAAGTGGAAGGATTTTCATGAAACTTGAGAGTTACGCTTGTCTCGTACGATCATTCCTATTTTCAAGCTGAGTTTCATAATTCTGCCGCCATCTTGGCTGCCATATTGAAATCTCTTGTTAGTGGAACGATTTTCATGAAACTTGGAACTTACCCTTGTCTAGTACGATCATTTTGATTTTCAAGCCGAATTTCATGATTCTGTCGATATTTTGGCCGCCATATTGCAATTTTTTGCCCAAGACGGTAGAACCCTAATCACTTAACATCTTGCGTTCACTAATCCTCCAAAAAGGAAGTGCGCTACTGAGCCTCATGCCCATGAGGCATATTCGCTTGTTTGAAATCGGTTCATTTCCCGTCACGATATCCTCATTTGAACCTTGAGCGAGTTTTTGGGGTGGACCACTTCAATCTTTGATCTGTTTAGTTTACTGTGCGAAGACTGCAAGTTGCGGAATCAGTGAGAAAAAGATTGGCATCCAGAAAGGACTTGAGTCTTTTATTTGAAGACGAGTTTGAAGATAAAAGTAACGATTTTATAGTAAAGCAGCTAATGAATGGGATCGACAATATTGCAGGCGAAATAACAGTCGATTCGACAGTTGGATCGATATTACTGCTGCAAACAATGTAATTAAACAATGAAATAAAATTCGAATATTCAAATTCATAACTCATGATCACTTTGCTTACTCTAGTCTCTAATCACGGTGAAGCACAGGAGCACTACATAATACAAGCCCGCCTAAATTTGAACTCCATTAATGAGCTGAGGTTATGTTCAGTATAAGTCAAAACTGTCAAACTTGGTGTATTGGTACACGTCGCCCTCTACATACCGGGTGATCATTTGAGAACTATCCACCTGCAATATCTCCCGATTCCCAGTGCAAATGTCTTTGAGCAAAAACAGGTCGATTTTTATATTGAGGGGGACATCTAAAACCTACATTGGAGAATTTATATCCCAAGCCCCCTCGCCCCCACTCACCCCAACTTTGAAATTTCAAATGACACCACCTACCTTGCGATACGTCAAATTAAAGAGAATGAAATTCTCTTTCTAAAAAAAATATTTTAAATTTTTTCAACTTCACCCCCTGTTCTTCCTAAAATTCTCTGAGTGTCCAAGTTAATATTCTTGACCTCCATTTCACTTTGATACAGTAAACGTCATCCTGCACAGCATCGAAAGAGAAAATTTTCTAGAAAAAAAGTGCCACCCAAATTTACGCCTTCGCTCCCCCCACCTGACCTCAAAAATTTAAAATGTCAATACCCACTTTGTAATACATCAAATTAAAGGAAATTGAATTCTCTTCCCGAAAAAGATTTTTTCACAATTTTTAAAGCCCCCCATCTCCCCCCTAGAATACTCCAAATGACCAATTTATTGGGGGAGGGGTAGAAAATTTCGAAAAAATTATTTTCGGAAATAGAATTCAATTCCTTTTAATTTGATGTATAACAAAGTAGATGGTGTTTTGTTAAATTTGGGAGTTGAGGTGGGAGAGAGCAAAGGGGGGAATTTGGGTAGCACTTTTTCCACCAGAAATTTTCTTCTTCGATGCTATCTAGGATGACGCCGACTAAATTGAGAAAAAAATGAGGGGTCCAGAATATAAAATGGGACAGTCAGAGAATTTTTAGGGAAAAGGGGGTGGGGTTAAAAAAATTTAAAATATTTTTTTCAGAAAGAAAATTCAATTTTCTTCAATTTGATGTATCGCAAGGTAGGTAGTGTCATTTGAAATTTCAAAGTTGGTGTAAGTGGGGGCGAGGGGGGTGAATATGGAAATTTGCCAATATATGTTTTGGTTGTCCCCCTTGATATAAAGATCGACCTGTTTTTGCTCGAAAAAATATTCACTAGGAATCGGGAGTTATTGCAGGTGGATAGTTTTCAAATGATCACCCGGTATAGTTTTCGCCATATATCCCCATTGAATTAACAAAAATTATTTGTTTTTTTGGACTCCCCATAATATGCTAAAACGTCGAGATCTGTTGAAAAAAAAACATATTTCTTATTACGTCTCATCGAATTATTCGAAAAATGAGGAGGTAATCGCGAAAAATTCGTTTTTTGGACTCCGTATGCAAAACGTCGAGATCTGTCAAAAAAATTCCGTGTTGGTCTGTATGTTGTCTGTTTGTGTGTCAGGTCGTTTTTTGACCTCCCGATTTATTTCAAACCGTAGGACCGATATCTATAGGCTGTCTGATTTCTACATGATTCTAGTGGGCTGCGATTCAGGCCGCGATTTGGTACCAAATTTGGTATGCATGTAGGGTCTATGGTAGAAAGGTGAAAACAAGTTGGCCGTGATGAATGACAGACAAGCCAAATAGTATGCAGCTGTCAGTTAGTCAGTTTGAATACTGCCGAACAAAAAAATGGCTCCAACGCAGAAAGAAAACAAAGTGGGATCCTGGATATCTGGATTATTACCAGAATATCATATCAATTATTTCCTCCCGCTTAAAATCATTTTTCTTTGTTCGACAATATTCACACTGACTAACTGAGAGTTGCGTACTATTTGGCTTGTCTGTCATTCATCACGGCCAACTCAATTTTTGAAAGAAAAAAAAACAAGAAAAACTGCAAATTTTGTGAAAATTTTCGATGATCTCGAAAAAAATGAAGTTAAGGGTAGGGTACCCCTAATAAAAATGAAAGAGGATAAAAAAGCTATCAGATAACGTTATAAAATTAGGGGCATGCCATTTGAAAAAAATGAGTTATGATACTTTGAAAATTATGAAGTTTGATGTTTTTTTGTGAACGCCCTGTATCAAGAAATTCCAATTTTTTGACATTGGGATATTGGTCTTTGACTTGACTATCACCATGTCAAGTTTCATCTCTTAGTTTTGAAAAGCAAGGCCGCTACGTTTTTTCTAAGAAAACTGTGAAAATGCGATTTTTTTAGTTTTCAATTTTTAGTTAGCACTGCCACACAATGGAAAAACAAAAATACAGGCATAAGACAGTTGATGAAGTTGAACATGAAAGAGAAAAACAAATTTAGGGTGTTCCATTTAAAAAAATTGACGTTTCGTGAATCCCGTCAAAATGGGACACCTGTATAGCTGAAAATAATTTTAGCTTATAGGTCTCATCAAACCATATAACTTTTCTTTTACATCTTTTTCTCTATCTTGAACGGTAAGACCGCTATGGGATAATTACGCTAGGATGGACCAGCCTGTACATAAAAACTCCATTTCATCTAGCGGCATAAAAGACGTGTTTTGAAACTCATCGGGCAAATCATATCCACCCCGCACATGAATTTGTACACCTAAATCCAAAATAAACACGCTCTTGACAGCTATAGACCAGCTATAGAAAAAATATAGGCTGTTCCATTTAAAAAAAATGAACGTTTCGTTAATCCCGTCAAAATGGGACACCTGTATAGCTGGAAATAATTTTAGGTTATAGGTCTTATCAAACCATATAACTTTTTTTTCACATCTTTTTCTCTATCTTGAACGGTAAGACCGCTATGGGATAATTACGCTAGGATGGACCACCCTGTATGTTGAGTTGCGGACATCAAGCAGCAGCACCGGACCCCGCAAATTTCCTTTTTGATCCGCTCATGGTAAATTTTGACACATAGCTAAATTTTAGCCCCCTCCCCCCATCGGCCCTTAGCAACGCATGATTGCGTAACCCTTGTACAGCCAAAGCTGTCGATAATCTAGCAGCGTACGTGTCCACCATAGAAAGTTGACCAATGACTTTTGTCACTTGGCCGCCGTCTTTGATCCGCCATTTTGAATTTCTCTGAAAGTGTTCCGATTTCAATGAAATTTGCAGGCTATGTGAACTTCACTAAGATACATTCGATTTTGTACAATTGATGCTCTGTCGCCATCTTGTATTCTCCATATTGAGTGAAGATAGAACTAAGAGATGATATCTCAATGAAGAGAGACACCGATGTGGTGCAAACGCCAATGCGTACGTGTCCACGATACAAAGTTGACCAATGGTTTTTCTCATTTGGCCGCCATTTTGAATTTCTTTGAAAGTGGCCCGATTTGAGTGAAATTTCCAGGCGATGTGAACATTGTGAACTTCATCAAGATACATCAGATTTCAGACAAGTGATGCTCTGGCGTTATCTTGGCCGCCATATTGAAATCCTTTATTAGCAGGGTTGGCAAAAACCCGTTTTTTTTTCTTCAAAAATTATGTGCCCGGTGTTTTGCTATTTTGCTTGTTAAGTTTTGCTAATTCTTATTAAAAACTGAGATTATTACATAATAGTGGCAATTCTGTAAAATTTAAAGGCCCCTTAAAATTTTTAAAGGCGTCGGTCACCTAGGAACGATCAGAAATGGGCTTCACGATTGGCTGATTTTCTTTTAACGGCCTTTAAATTTAAACGGGTTTGATACAGAATTGACCCTTATGACGTAGATAAATAAATTCTTAGAAATGGATATTTGATTATAAAAAGAGAGGTACTGTATGGGTGCCGGTTTTAATTTTTTTTAGGATCTTTTTTTAATTGAAAAATAGGAAAATAGAATGAAAAACTCGCAGTCGATAAGTAAAGCCATCCTTTCTTTTTTCAAATTGACCTTAACAATAAATTTCTGTTGAAAAAAAGGCTGTTTCGCAGGAAGACGTGAGCGCATTTTATAGCAAACGACCGGCGCCCTTGAGGGCCAAATTCAGAGTCATTACTCAACCTACACACCGGCCTTACAGTCTTGAATAAATTCCTTGAACAGGGACATTGTCAGAAGCAGGGTTACCAGATTTCTGAAATATCAACGTGGGACAGACATGTATATAATTGTATAACGAGGTTAACGGGGGTTCCGGGGAAGCATATTATCCCAAGAGCGCCGCAGCTGAAATTTTTTGGGAAATGATAATAATAATGTTGATAATAATGTTTTTTCTCAAACATTGGTGTCCCACACGCATGCCTAGTTCGCTAGCATGCTAGTTTTGTCAGATATTGAGTCTCTGTAGGTATATAGGTCTAGTCTAGCTACCTCTACACTTTAGCGCGCACTAACTTTTCTCCATTCAATCAATTTGAACTAAATTTTAAAGTTGAAAGTTCAATTTTAAATTATATTTTGGTGAATATTGAAAATAATATATTGAAAAAACCAAAATGTTGGTGTGCGGGACATTTTCGGATGTTTGCGGGACGCGGGACAGATGAATCAGTTGCGGGACAATCCCGCAAAAAACGGGACGTTTGGCATCCCTGGAGAAGTACTTGTAGCTTGAACTTGTAACTTGTGAAATATTGCGCAATACAGGTTTCCTAAATTGAGCGTCTCTTTCTGGCCCGTGACGTCACGTTCGATTGCACAGTAAATCGTCGCAGTCATAGTGTGCCAACTTTGCCCCGATTCCGTAAGCCGAACGTGTGTTTTGATCATTTGATGGTGTTATTATTGGTATTTATACAGTTTTTACAAGTAGTTATGGTAAATAAATGTTGTGTGCCACTATGCAAGTCCACAAGTTATACAGTGATGGCCATAATACCTACACCATTAAAAGTAATTAAACTGGGACTTGGAACACGCACTTACCTGTGCTTTCTGGGCATGTCCATATATCGTTGATATATCCATTACAAAAATAGTTGTATCCGCACATCAAATGCCTCTCTGGCAAATTCTTCTATGCGAAATATTCATTTGCAATATTCATTGAGAAGTTCGTTATATTTTTAGCGACTTTCCCAGCATGGTTGGCTTTAGAATTCAAAAAATAAAACGCATTTTCAACACGGCGGAGCAATGTAAATACAAATGGCGCGATCACTCATGGCACACTGTGCCCAGAACGTGCCGAAAACAGCTGCGCGGACTCCGCGGATTCTCCATCTCTCTTTTGAAGAAACCTGTATAGGATTAAGGAGATTAATATTTGCTATTTTCACAAAGTATCAAGATTAGAAATGAATCACCCTGTATTAATAATACAAGACTCGCCACAAAGAGGTTAAACTTAACAAGAAGTAATCAAATGCATTGACTATTCCAGAGATTGCAAGCGAAAGTAATCAAACTGGTGGACGTATCGTACGGCGGCGAAAATGGCTTCAACCAAGCTATAGAACTGGCGGCTGAATCGCTTCAAAATGTCAAATTCATCCAAGAAAAGAAACTGATCGGACGATATTTCGACGAAATCAGCCAGGACACTGGAAAGTATTGCTTTGGCGTGGAGGACACACTGCGCGGTCTCGAATTAGGCTCCGTCGAGACTTTGATTTGCTGGGAAAACCTCGACATCCAACGATACGTACTCAAGAACCACACCACGGGAACCGAAACTGTGCTGCATCTGACACCGGAACAAGAAAAAGACAAATCGCACTTCACTGATAAGGAAGTACGTTTTCCAGAATCGCTGCCGATAGTGTTTTTACTACGACATTGTCATTTTCTAGAGCGGCGTCGAATTGGAATTGGTCGAATGTCAACCTCTGCTCGAGTGGCTCGCTAACAACTACAAGAACTTTGGTGCTACCTTAGAAATTATTACGGACAAATCGCAAGAGGGTTCTCAATTCGTTCGAGGATTTGGTGGAATTGGAGGTCAGTACATTACGCATTTATTGCAATAAATTCATTAAACATTCCAAGTATCTTCCCTGGTGGTGCTTGTTTCTTAGAAAAACTAATATTTATAGTTTATATTAAAAAAAAATGTTTTGTTTAATAACTCAATTTTTACTAACCATGCTGCCTGGATACAACAGGCATTCTACGCTACAAAGTGGACTTTCAATCTCTGCAAGCAGATGAGCCTTTGGATGATGTAGATCTTGATGATTACTAAAGATTTACATAATACCATATAGCTTCTACGTCAAGGTATTAGAAACGTTGTAGTGTGCATTGAAAGTTTCGTGTGTTTTATTTCGTTTTATTTGCTACAGCTCTAGCATTAATGTTTTAGTACATGATGCAAATGCTTTGTAGCGTAATCACGTATTTTGCATGCACTTTTTCATTTAGAGCGAATCACTTTTCAATACAAAGACTTGGAATTAATTAAAATTGGTACAAATGCAAAGTTCTTATGATTTTGCTTGCCAAGTTTTCATCAGCCCTTGAAGTTTTTGTTTGAACTTTGGCTCTCTCCCTATTATTGGTGTACCTAACTTTTCGTTTGTGTTTGTATTTTGTTTTACAGTCGTTCTACAATCAGTTATTGGTAACTGTCTAAAAAGGTTTTTTACCAAGAATTTTTGTTTGTTTAATTACGATTTTGATTCACTCTTTTTTTTGTTCGATTATTGGCAATGAAAAATTTAATGTTTCCAGGTTTGTTGCGATACAAGGTGGACTTCCAAAGTCTACAGCTAGATGAGTTAGACAATGGCGAAGAGTTCGATCTAGATGATTATTGAAAAACAAACTGGAACTTCACATACAAAGAACTATAATAATTGACAGCCTGGTAGGAGAGTGGTGCCGTTTAATTATCGTGCAGTGACTGTATTTGCTCATAATATATTAAAAAAAAACGATGTGTTATTGAGAATTGATATAAATAATTTTTCATATACATGCAACTAGTAAATTATAGTTCTTTTTTTTATTTAAAGTTTGTGTTTACACTTCACAAAAGTACTACTATTCTCGTCGATTTTTGTATTTAATAAGAAAAAATATTTCGTAGTTTTTTGTCAGTATAGTAACTTATGGGGAAACATTGGATGTGTATTTTGCATGATCTGTATAACATTATTTTAAATCTTATTTTATTTGAACAAAAAAATATAAGATCTATATTCATTTGAGTTGTGAGGCTTGTTCCTTAAACCTCTATTACACCGTCATTGCAATCATACTTGTCATTGAAAATCTGGGATGAGATCAATGATGAAAACGAGTATAGTCGTGAGTAAACTTGCTAGTATGCCAGAAAACTATGATGAAGACGCGTTCTATTTCAAATCTTCCATTCCCTCTTGATCCGGTCAGATTGTTGCTTTTACCCTGTATAGAATCAATGACCGTAGGAAAGCTGTTTCCTAGATTTCTGGCATACTAACTTGCAAGTATACTCTTTTTGATCATTGATCTTGTCCCAGGTTTTCAATGACAAGTATGATTTCAATGACGTGTGACAGAGGCTTTTTACAGTTCCTTCACCTTGGTGCATAAGTGATGATGGTTTTATTGTTGGAACTTGAATTTATTGTATTGACGTTTGTATGACCGATATTCTACATTCCCATCTGGATTATTTCAAGCTACTACTATTGAAGCTGTATTATCAGTGTGGTGTGGATAATCTCCCATTTATTGGCAATTGTTTTCAACTATTGTGGAGAATACTTGTACTACAACTGGGTACTCTTACGTTATGTACCTGTTGGAGTATCTTTCAACAGTTTGTTTTATATATTTGTGGTTGGATATGTAACAGAAAGAGTCCTTGAGTTTTGCTCTGAAATAACTTAATGGAACAACAGTCATAATTAATTATCAATTACCAAACCACAAGTATTAGGCGCGTTCTATGTGCCATCTGAACTTAGTAATCTAATCTAAATTATAGAAAGACAAAACGAGAAAAGGCATGGGAGGCAGCGAGGCACCACTTGCAGTTTGGGTTATATTTCTTGAACTTAGTTCAGGTGGCAAATAAAACCCACCTTTCATGTTATTTGGCTTTGAACTGTTCATAAGGTGTATAAAGAAGCGAAAGAAAACAAAATTTTTGCAATAAATACATGAATAACAGTTTTTTTTTCATTTACCTTTACAAAGATTCAATATTCTATACTATGCAATTCCATACAACTTTATCCGATGGATAGCTTAGGTCCTCAAGGGTGGACAAATAGGCAGATTGGATTTCATGGTTGCGCCGCCATATTGAAATTTCTTATAAGGGGAACGATCTTCATGAATGTTAAAACTTACCCTTGCCTTGTAGGATTGGTATATTATGGTAGGATCATTCGTATTTCCAAGCTGAATTTCATGATTACAGCTTCATGCGGGTTTGGTACATTTCACCGACAACCAACTCACCGACTGGACATTTCACCGACAGCCATTTCACCGAACGGACATTTCACCGACACGCCGTTTCGCCGACAGGACATTTCACCGACAAGACAATTCGCCGACACGCCATTTCACCGACAGGACATTTCACCAACACGCCGATTCACCGACAGGATATTTCACCGACACGCCATTTCACCGACAGGACATTTCACCGACACGCCATTTCACCGACAGGACATTCCACCGACACGCCATTTCACCGACTCGCCGATTCACCGACAGGACATTTCACCGACAAGGCAACTCACCGACAGGGCATTTCACCGACTTGACAAATCACCGACAGGAAATTTGATTAACTCGCCGAATTTGCAAACTTTGCTTGAAAATGAGTTCCTGGAAAATGCTGCAAAATGTAACCATATTTTATCGTGTTTGGTATTGGCGAATGCAAAAACAACTTTTTTTTTGTGTAGGTTCCATGTTTCCACATTGACCTTGTACATTGCTAAAAGCTCAAACGTGGAAAACAGATTGTTGTCTGTATCGTTTTCCCGGAAAATTCGAGGAAAATAAAAATGGTATGATAAAATGCAAAAATTTATCATCAAATCTAGACCCCAACCAATCTGGATTCGGACGTACGGTTACCGAGTCAAAAATAAGCTCCTCAACTGGCGGGTCTGAAAAAAGAAGAATGCTTGAGTCAAAAATAGACTTTATCTATGCAGTGAGTTCAAAAAGAAGAATGATACTTGAGTCAAAAATCAGTTCTTGATATGGTAGGTCTGCATGGAAAGAAGGATGATACTTGAGTCGAAAATAAACTCCATATCTAGTATATGCCTAAGGATACTTGATTCAAAAATAGACCCCTAATACGAGTAGTGGGTCCAAAAAGAAGGATGATACTTGAGTAAACCAGAACCAGAACTTCTTATCTGGTGGGTCTGGAAAGGAAGCGATGTTTGAATCAAAAACTCAAAAATAGGCTCTGTATATGATGAGTCCAAAAAATAGCATGATAAGTACTCGATCAAAAATAAACTCCTGAACTAGCGGGTAGAAAAAGTGTTCTTATCAATACATAATCTATGTAGTGAGTTGGAAAAGAATAAGGATATGGTACTTTAGTGGAAATCAGTTATTCATTTGGTGGGTCAGGGAAGAAGGATCATACTCGAGTTCGAAATAAACTCCATATTTGGTAGGCCCAAGAATACTTGACTCAAAAATTAAACCCTCATCTGGTGGCGCTAAAAAGAAGGATGATACTTGAGCAAGAAATAATCTTTTCTGGTGGGTCCAAGGTCTAAGTCTAAGAAGGATAAAACTTGAGTCTGATATTAATTCTTTATCTGGTGAGTCTCAAAAGAAGGATTATATACTTGAATAGAAAATGAACTTCTTATCTGGTGGGTCTGAGAAGAAGGATGATACCTCGGATGATACTTGCGTCAAAAATCGGTTTCTTATCTAATGGGTCCGAAAAAAATGATACTTGAGTTAAGAATACACTTCTCATTTTGTGGGTTTGAAAAAAAGGAGGATGCTTGAGTCAAAAATTCAGGAACTGACTGTGTATCTGGTGGTAATTAGGTACAAACTAATTACTAGACTTGAGTCAAAAAAGAAGGACGATGCTCTAGTCAAAAATAAACTCCCCAACTGGCGGGTCTAAAAAAAGAAGGATAAGCAAAAAAACATTTCCTCATCAGGTGGGTCTGAAAAGAAGGAAGATACTTGAGTGAAAATCAGATTCTTATCTGGTTATCGAATACACTTTTGGCGCTGAACACCAACCATGCTCGGAATCGCACCGGTACGGAATAGAGCATATCAATCTTTCAAATGTAGGTACCTATGGTCCAAAACTCAAAACGCTACAGTCCTGTCGGTGAATTGTCTTGTCGGTGAAATGTCCTGTCGGTGAAATGGCATGTCGGTGAAATGTCCTGTCGGTGAAATGGCGTGTCGGTGAAATGTCCTGTCGGTGAAATGGCGTGTCGGTGAACTGTCCTGTCGGTGAATCGGCGATTCGGTGAAATGTCCTGTCGGTGAAATGGCGAGTCGGTGAACCGGCGTGTCGGTGAAATGTCCAGTCGGTGAAGTGTCCTGTCGGTGAATCGGCGTGTCGGCGAAACAGCGAGTCGGTGAAATGTCCTGTCGGCGAATCGGCGATTCGGTGAGTTGGGTGTCGGTGAAATGTCCTGTCGGTGAGTTGGTTGTCGGTGAAATGTCCGTATCCCCTTCATGCTGAAATTTCTTATCAGTGGAACGATTGTCATGAAACATTAAACCATAGCATCAGAGAGTATAGCATGCAACTTTACTCTTCCTACCATCAAACATCCAGGCACCACATTGTCGCTCGGTGCGTCCGGCTGGTCTGGGAAGGGGTACAATGGACCCAATAGCGAGGCCTACGTGCCAGGTGGAACAATGTTTCATCAACTTCCTCCAATAAATCCAGGGTAATTGTTGACGACGACTACTTCTCGACTAGCATTTTCTAAGAGTTAGGCAACCACTTAAACAGCTATATAGGACGCTTCCTTCTTGCATGTACTTACGTCGTAGGACAAGTAATGGAAAGAAGGGGCATTTTACAGTGGAAATAGTGATTTCCCCAGGAAACTACGGTCGACGAACGTGATGTTGTGGTGGTGTCTACCTACCGTGAAAATTTGGTGGCTGAAGTCGAGAAGTAGTGGTCGTCAACAATTACCAAATCCAGATCTATAGATCTCATATAGGCGGTTCCCTTTGCTCGCAGCTCGTGCGCAGGTCTTCGAGTATACAAGCTCACTGCCCACTGGTTCAACTGGCTGTTTTACCAGGAGCGCTTTATCGATCTGGCTGGTTGCATGAACTCGACCAATGACGGCCAATATAGGTGAACCTGCGCCCCGAGAACCCCAGGTAAATGAGGATGGCTATAGAAACTTGCCCTTGTCTCGTATAAAAATTCTTATTTACAAGCTGGACTCTTCATTTCTATCAATGACAGATCTGCAGTCTGCACTATTACGACTCACGCACGTGAGGGGATATTCACTTGTTTTCTTGTTAGTACGTAATCAGAATCAGTAGGTGCTTTCTTTTTACCACAAAATTCGCTGATCAGATCTAAGTTAGAGAGAAAAAAAGCGAGAAATCACATGCTCGAAAGTGAGATACCACTAACAACTTAGGTCAAAATACTTAGGCCCGTATTCATATCCCACTTTTAAGCTAAAAGCGCTTTTAGTGCGATGCGCATTTAGGGGCATTTCTCATATTTTAGTGTTCAAAATACAAATTAACTCGCAAATTAATTGCAATTAAGTACATTCAATCGCTCCCAATCCCAATAATGTATTTTTGAACACGGAAATATGAGAAATGCCCCTAAATGCGCATCGCACTAAAAGCGCTTTTAGCTTAAAAGTGGGATATGAATACGGGCCCTATAGTTTAGGTTGTAAAAGGGAAGCACCTATTCTTTGGTTGTTAACAGAAAAAAAGCGAGAAATCACATGCCCGAAAGTGAGATACCACTAACAACTTAGGTCAAAATACTTATAGTTTAGGTTGTAAAAGGAAGGTACCTATTCTTTGGTTGTTAACAGTCATGTCATAACTGGACATATAACTAGGAAATTGAAAGCATTTATTATGAGATGAGTAGGTACCTACCTATGTGTTTCACCTCCTGCATTCCAGCACGCTCTTGATGAATAGCTGTTAGTTTTGAGAACAGGCAACATCGTTCGTGTCTGAATAATGGTATAGAACCCTAATTAACATCTTGTGTTCACTGATCCTTCATAAAAGGGGGCGCGCTACTGATCGAGCCTCACGCTCGTGAGGGCATATTCACTTTGTCGTTGTCTTCTGTCTTCTATTCGTTCCCACAGGCTGCCCTATCCGTTCCGGTTCAAAGAGTGCTGATGTTTTAAACCCCCATACCACATACGCCCATACCTAGGGTTGCCAGATTTTTGAAAATCAAAATCGGGACTGAATTCCTGAATGAAAATAGTGAGAAGACAATTCTAGAGTGGCGCCGCAGGCGAAATTTTTTCGAGACAATAATAATAATAATGCTAGTAATACTACAAAAAAAACAACAATAATTTGAAGTAGCATTTAAATTTTTTTTTATTCAGCATTTAGCAAATCCAAACTAACGGGTGTTCAAATAAATTTCTCCTCAAGTCGCCTTTGATTACTGAAAATCTAGCGAAAAACCATATCAAGCGAGGACATCAAGACCTACCTTGGGAGGAGAAATTTGTTCAATCACTCTGTAGGTACTTACGGCCCTAAAAACCCATTGCATCATTCAGAGAATCCTCATTCTTTACCGTTGTTAATTGTTAGAAACCCTGTTCAAAATTCAAGTTTTTATATTACAACTTCACTAATCAAAATCTGTCAGGTAAGTAGATATCTCACTCGATCGCATCCAGGGGAATAACAGGAAACACGATTCTGCGTTCCGCAAGTTCGATGCAATTGAACCCCTTTCTCATTTCGTTAAAGTAGGTACATATAAAATCCTCTCCTGTGAATAAACTTTGTGATACAATCACAGCTAGTTGAACGTTTTGTTTCAAAATCGCTTGATTCAGGAAAATGAAAAATCAGAGCGTATAGCGTTATAGGCGAAACTGAAAAAATCGCGGGACACACAAACTGAAAGCGGGACAGTCCCGCCTAAATCGGGACGTCTGGCAACCCTACCCATACCATTAGTTTCATAGCGAACCGACCATATTCGTCTCCTAGCTCCGACCATTGAGGGGAACACCGGAATACGTGGTTGTATAAAACTACTCTGGAATAGGCCTTCTCATATAGGCGGTTCTATTTGCTCGCAGCTTGTGTGCAGGTATTGGCGTATACCAAAATTCAAAAATGTTCGACGCGTTTGTATAGCCATATGACCATACAGCGGTGTACGAAAGGAGCGCTTAAGGTGAATGAGAATAATGGCTATTAAAAAATATATATACCTACTTAACGCTGAGCACCCGCGGCAGACTAAACTATAAGAAAACAGCCTAAACAAATTCAAAACTGACTGAAACTTTGAGTGCTGACTCAGAATTGAATTCCGGATAACTAGTTATATTATAACTACTGTTAACTATGTGGGGCCTTAGTACTCTGATTGCACTCAACTCTGTAGTCAGAAATCCATTTTTCCCGTAACCGCTGTTCTCATCAGTCAGGTGCAGATACGGCATAGTAATAAGGTCGGAGGTCGGAGGAACAATTTTAGAATGATCGGACAACACAAAATACCCATGGATGAGGCGGGATTCGAACCCGCGCGGTATAAACACGACTGGCTTGGCGCACCATCATCTATAAACCACTCGGATACCGCCGCTCCAGTTTTGAATTTTACTTTCCCGGCCCGTCCAAGGGAAAGTTATGTAATGATGCAGGATGCAGGAGAAACGTTCTGACACGATAGCTGCCGAACCGATAATCTGATTGACTTGAAATTTGGTATACAGACAGGGTCTTGCTGTTAAATGAGCTCATTAGTTTTTGGCTGTCATCTGTCAAACGGAAATGTCACTATCAAAAAATGACAGAAGCTATATCTCATAGAACTTGACTTTCAAAATGCCGTTTGAAAGCCCATGAAAAACTGTATTCAGAATGGTTAAAATATTGCCCTATCTGTCATCTGTCAAAAAATAAAAGATGTCAAAGTTTAAAACTTTACCATTCAATTATCCAAAATCTATCCGATGAATTGGGACCAAATTTGGCAGAAAGCAACAAAACATAAGAGTCAAATTAAGTCTGCAGTTGCAATTTTTCACCATTTTCCCGTCGGGCGTTATGAATTTTCAAAATTTCTCCTAGCCGTTGCCACCCGAGAGAACGACTCGCCCGGATTTCCACCAGGATGACTCGTTTTTGATGCAGCACTCCACTCAAAAATTCATTCCTGCTCGAGGATCGACTTTTTTCGAGAAATTTTGACTGATATCGGAAGTAGATTGAACTGGGCGTCTTGTAGATCTATTTTTAAAATAGACACAGCTTCGGTTTTCCGACGGTAATTTTTTCAATAACAAATTCGCACATATCGTGAATTTGAGAAAACTGCAGCGTAAACTTCAACATGCGGTGAGCCACACGAAATATTCATTTTAGGTACAGACATGCTGCGAATGAAAGTTGGAGAAAAGATTGAATTAATTTTTAAAGGAAAAATTGTCACAATGTTTCCTCTCTGGAAAAACTGCAAATTTTCCAACTTTTCATTCCGCGAACAGATTCCAACCATTTGTTATTAAGGAATAGAAGATAACTGGTTGTTGAACATTTTCGAACAATTTTTCTCCAATTTCCCGGAAATTTTCCTGCTGGGAATATAAAATCGGCCTCGGTTATCGAGACCGGACTTAGATGATGGAGCTTAAAGTGGAGCTTGATTGGCGATTTCCACAATAAGATGATTTGGAAGAAAAATTGAGGTTAGCTCTGAAAATTCAAATTTTCCTGACAAAATCTCGGACAAAATTTTCTATTTCCTGCAAATATTTTCAATCTTTCTCTCCATTCTAACTTCTCATCCGAAGGGACGTTCCGATCAAAGTCATTACTGATGTCTTTGGATACCGCCGGGAAAGTTTTGTGTCGCCCACAACAGATTTTTTAAGTTGCTCTCCTACTACCTACAGGGTGGTCCATTCTAGCGTAATTATCCCATAGCGGTCTTACCCTTCAAGATAGAGAAAAAGATGTAAGGAAGAAATTATATGGTTTGATGAGACCTATAACCTAAAATTATTTTCAGCTATACAGGGTGTCCCATTTTGACGGGACCAACAAAACGTCAATTTTTTTAAATGGAACAATATTTTTTTGCATTTTTGGATTCAGCTTTTTCATATGTCTTATGCCTGTATTTTTGTTTTTGAATTGTGTGGCAGTGCTACCAACTAAAAATTGAAAACTGAAAAAAATCGCATTTCCACAGTTATCTTGAAAAAATCGTAGCGGCCTTGCTTTTCAAAACTAAGAGATGAAACTTGACATGGTGATAGTCAAGTCACAGACCCATATACCAATGTCAAAAAATTGCGATTTATTGATACAGGGCGTTCACAAAAAAAAATCAAACTTTATAATTTTCAAAGTCTCATAACTCATTTTTTTCAAATAGCATGCCCCTAATTTTATAACGTTATCTGATAGCTTTTTTTATCCTCTTTCATTTTTACTAGGGGTACCCTACCCTTAAACTTCATTTTTTTCGAGATAATCGGAAATTTTCACAAAATTTGTGATTTTTTTATTTATTTTTCACAAATTGAGTTTACCGTGATGAACGACAGACAAGCCAAATAGTACGCAACTCTCAGTTAGTCAGTCTGAATATTTTCGAACAAAAAAAAAATGGCTTCAACGCAGAAAAAACAAAGTGGGATCCTGGATATCTGGATTATTACCAGAATATCATATCAATCATTTTCTCTCGCGTAAAGTCATTTTTCTTTGTTCGACAATATTCAGACTGACTAACTGAGAGTTGCGTACTATTTGGTTTGTCTGTCATTCATCACGGCCAACTCAATTTGTGGAAAAAAATAAAAAAAATCACAAATTTTGTGAAAATTTCCGATTATCTCGAAAAAAATGAAGTTTAAGGGTAGGGTACCCCTAGTAAAAATGAAAGAGGATGAAAAAAGCTATCAGATAACGTTATAAAGTTAGGGGCATGCTATTTGAAAAAAATGAGTTATGAGACTTTGAAAATTATAAAGTTTGATTTTTTTTTGTGAACGCCCTGTATCAATACATCGCAATTTTTTGACATTGGTATATTGGTCTGTGACTTGACTATCACCATGTCAAGTTTCATCTCTAAGTTTTGAAAAGCAAGGCCGCTACGATTTTTTCAAGATAACTGTGAAAATGCGATTTTTTTCAGTTTTCAATTTTTAGTTGGTAGCACTGCCTTACAATTCAAAAACAAAAATACAGGCATAAGACAGTTAAAAGAGCTGAATCCGAAAATGCAAAAAAATATAGGGTGTTCCATTTAAAAAAATTGACATTTTGTTGATCCCGTCAAAATGGGACACCCTGTATAGCTAAAAATATACCATATAATACCATATAATTTCTTTCTTACATCTTTTTCTCTATCTTAAAGGGTAAGACCGCTATGGGATAATTACGCTAGGATGGACCACCCTGTATACTAGTTCAGAACTGCCAATGCTCAGCGTTCTTTCTAACTGGCGTAGTAGGCAGCGCAATGGGCCTCATGAATAAAGATTAAGCAATTGCTTTTGCTTGATTTTGTTTTTAAAAAATTCTCAAAAAATCTGAAAATTCAAGTAATTCCTTATTGATTCAGGTTTTATGGAGGGTTTTATTGAACATTTGAGTAACTGATTGAAATAATAACATAATGGTTCAAAGTCTCATTTCCAAATGTTCCTCCGTTTTTGGCTGCTAGATTTTAAGCAAAAGCAATTGCTTGATCTTTATTCATAATCATAAGGCCCAATGATCGACTGAAAGAAAAATTATTCGTGTACTCTCCAGGCGTGGTTTAGAATTGATTACTGTCTTGACATTTTGGTAATGTTTAGAAAATAGTTCAGTGTGTATCCATTGCCATTCCTAATGATCATTTTAGTAATATCCATCCGGACATTGAAAAAGTACGTCTGAACTTGATGTTGTCAAATAATACCTTTCTTCTACTGGCGTACCAATCAGCCCAAAACTGAAAATTCAAAAAAATTACTTCATAAATGAATTCTGGGAATGCTAAATAACGGATAAAGACGCAAAACATATGTCAACTTTGCTTTCTCTTATTGTATATGTATAGGTACATACGTACATAGGTATAAAAAAAATCGTTTGTGTCACCCAAAAAGTTTCTCGGCGGTATCCGCAGAGACGTCGGTAGGTAATAATTTTGATTATGAAGCGTCCCTTATTCGGGAAGGGGAGGTTTTTCTTTGGAAATATGGCAAAAGCAAACCCACGAGGCACAAGATAAGATATTTGAAAGCTACAAAACGAGGAAAGTAGGAGTCCTATCTGGGCTTCAAATGACGGGAAGACTGGAAGACACCATGGGGTCCTGGTACCAAACCACACAAGAGAGTCGCACACGTCAAAGGATACCGGAGCCCCGAAAGCTACAACGAGGCTTAAAGAAACACAATAAGAGTGCTTATCGAAGCTCCAAACGACACTTAAATAACAAAGGATCGAGGCCAGCTGTTGCCTTATTAAACCTCACAAATAGACACAAAAGGGGGTACACCTATATCTAGGTACCTATAAAATTTGTCAGGCTGATATAACAATAAAGCTCACAGGTTTGATATCAAGGAAATGAAGTGGGGCAAATAAGGCAGGTTAAATGGCCAGTCCCGCTGATATCGGCCAGGAAAAAGTTTGTTAATTTATAGCGCCTGTCCGGGAAATGATGGAAAACATCAGCATCAATTTGATCCTTTTGTTGTGTTGCTTCCAGCCGAATTTGGCAAAGTTTGAAACTTTGATATTTTTCATTCTTTGACAGAGATGATAGATGAAGAAATATGCTTCCAACTATTTTTAATACAGTTTTTCACGGCTTTCCAATGACAAATCGCAAGCTGAATTCCGTGAAATGTAACTTCTGTCGTTTTTGAGTGACACTTTTGTTTGACAGATGACAGCCAAAAACTAATCCGGTCATTCGACAGCAAAACCATGTCTGCATACCAAATTTCAAGTCGATCGGATCAACGGTTCGGCAGCTATCGTGGAAGAGATTACAGACACAGACATCATTCTGGAAATGGTCTTAATCGTCTTGGGGGACTTCAAAATGTATATATCCGTCGAAATCTCAAAACTTTTTTGTGCATGATCACAAATACTTTCCCTTCCATGTTGGTGGGGGGCCGGGAAAGTAAAATCGAGTAATTTTTCTGACCTTCGGAAGCAATTATTTTTCAAGCATGAAAGGGGCATGGGGACCAATGCCATCAAAATTCGCAATGGAGTCACATGATCCCGTTTGAGAGGGGCAACAGAATTGAAGTATGGTTTGGTACCTGATGGTTCTTGGAAAGTTTTTGTGCTTCCCCATCAAATATCATCTAGTATCTGGTAGATCTTGTTGAACACTCCAACAGAGGATTCTCTGTATGATTAAATGCCATAAGCAATGGCATTCAACCAACCCCTTTAGAGGAATGCAAAAAAAAACAATATTGTATAAAACTTGAAAAACAATTTATCAGAGCACAAATAAAAAGGTACCTAACATGTTACTCATTCAGTGAAGCTTCCAAAATTGAAATATTCTGACTAGGCACATTTGGAAGTAATTCATTGACATCCAACTTAGCAAATTGTTTATCTAAATCGCTGTCTGTATTTTTCTTTTCTTCATCTGTGGGCTTCAACTTCATTAATTCACGTAATTCTTCTTCCAACTCGCTATCATGTTCTTCACCCACAGGTTTGGATAAACTTGACTGGATATCATCCTGAATGTCCATCATCTAAAATGAAAACATGTTTCAATATAAAAAACCAAGTTTTTTTTACTCATACCTCTCCTAATCTCAATATAGTGTCTTCAACTGAATCTTCAGATAAGCCAGTTTCATTGACTGTATTATTGAACGTTGTTATAGCAGTTTTGTATGCCTGTAGCACTGCAGCATCTGTGTGAACATCTCGTACCCTTTCCAAAAGAACTTGTATATTGCTTAAAACATTAATTTTTTTATCCAGTCTCTTCTCAAGTTCATGCTTTCTCTTCAAACACGTTTTCGCCTGAAAATAATATGCTTAGTGAAATTGTTCATATTTTTCATCAGAATTATAGTGTGATGTGTTTACTTAAGTGCACTTACCAATTGTCGATGGCTCTTCAGTAAATGAGATTTGACTTCTCGGGTACAATTTTCTATCTCATCTTCTAAACTTTCTATCTGATTCTTTATTAAACATTCGTTTTGTTCTAAACCATAAACACCAGTGTCAGATTCAGAAATTGTAACATGTTCACCAAATTTGACCAGAAATATATCATTTGGTTTATCAGTCTCGCTAAGACTTTTCAAAGTTGTTACAGCCACTTTTCTCTCTTTAGATAAATAATGCAGCAACAATTTAATGTCTTCGACTTGGCTGTCTGTGTTTAAAATTTCAAGGACTTCAGAGAAAGGCATGAGCTTATTTTTTGACTTGGCAGGGATCAAGGCAAACAATTTCTGCGCTTCAGTCTCCACAGCTCGGACATGGACAAAAACTTGATCTTCATTCACTTTTTGCGTTAAAACTGAACGTTTAACAAGATTCCAAGACCAAGATATTGGTTTTCGTACTAGTAAATCTGTAGCCCAGCCGCTCCAGCTCCGTGGAGATTCCTTGATGAAGTTTTCATAGCTTTGCAGTTCTCCAGTTTTGACAAGCTCTTCGAAAACGATATCTAGGCAGCTCGGAGGCCTACCATTTCTGATAAATGTTTTACGTAGCTCAGGCAAAGAAAAACTGAACACTTTGTTATTTGCGCAGTACAAATAGATGATGTTCTTCCAGGAAGAGAGTTTTGTATCCCAATCTTTTGGATTTACGGTGCGACTACGTAGTGGTGAAAACAACGAATTGATTCTGTCCTCATCTTTCAAGTCTTGGGGTAATTTGTCTTCTGGTATGTTCAACATGGGGTAGATGCTTCTAGAAAAACGTTCGCAAACTTGGGCAGTTGGGCTGCACATAACATAACCTCAACAGACAGTTTGACAGTCGTTTGACGTTTACACCTGACATTAAGGTGTTCACAAAAGCCGTTCAAAATCTATTTAGACAACTAAACTGCTATAGACCGAAGAAGTGTGACGTCACAACATGGCAACATGGCCGGCGGATGACATTTTCTGGAGGCCAACGTCAAACGTGACATGACCGTGGGATGCACGGCACGTGGCATGCACTT
This sequence comes from Anaspis maculata, assembly GCA_949128115.1. Taxonomy (NCBI): domain Eukaryota; kingdom Metazoa; phylum Arthropoda; class Insecta; order Coleoptera; family Scraptiidae; genus Anaspis; species Anaspis maculata. The sequence continues at coordinate 57,148,280 of OX421962.1, read as the reverse complement.
GACGTTTCTCTGTTTGTGTTTGTCATGTGTTTGTCAAATTTTTGCGAAGGTAAATAACGGTAATGGATATAACAAAAAAGATTCATATTTTGGGCTATATCAGGTGGAGGAAATCAAACTATATTGCTATAAACTAAAAACTGCTAACTATAAACTGCGATCCATTGCTCTTTGCCTCTGAGCATCTCATGAACGAGATTGTCGACGGCGATTCTCCTGCCCAGTTTTTGTTCGAGGTCTTCTCGCTGCCTTGATGGACCGTTACAATGAAAACGAGCGTGTTCCGCGTTGTCCTGGCGCTGAGGCTTTTGAGGCTCCCCAGTATTTCTTTCATCCAACTTTGAACCAAGGCGTTCCACTGCCGTTGCCACTGCTCGACGAACTGCTCTCTGGCCTTGTTTCCGCTTTCTGGTTTGCTGATGGGCACTCCTAGGCTTGTTTCCTCTAATCGCAAGCATCAGGGCGAAGGGTGGGATACCCGAGAGCGCTCGTGCTGCATCATGCGGAACCGTTCTGTAGGCACTGGTGATTCTGAGTGCAGCTTTGCGCAGCTCTCTGTCAATGAGTTGGGCTATGTCTGGCCTTTTTGCAACGAAGTCCGCCTGTATGACGCTGGCCGTCTCTTAGGCTGGCAATTTCAGCAATGCTCACTGCCATTTTGCACTGACTTTTGTGACTTTTATGCCAAACACAACCAAACATAGAAACGTCACGTTCATGTGACGTTGGCCTCCAGAAAATGTCAACCGCCGGCCATGTTGCCATGTTGTGACGTCATCACTTCTCCGGTCTATAAGCTTTTATTCGTCAGATAAGAGGAAGGACTTGAACTTCTTAAAATTCCCGTGAAAATTGCAAAGAAAGCTATAGACCGAAGAAGTGTGACGTCACAACACGGCAACATGGCCGGCAGTTGACATTTTCTGGAGGCCAACGTCAAACGTGACATGACCGTGGGATGCACGGCACGTGGCATGCACTTGACGTTTCTCTGTTTGTGTTTGTCATGTGTTTGTCAAATTTTTGCGAAGGTAAATAACGGAAATGGATATAACAAAAAAGATTCATATTTTGGGCTATATCAGGTGGAGGAAATCAAACTATATTGCTATAAACTGAAAACTGCTAACCATAAACTGCACTGCGATCCATTGCTCTTTGCCTCTGAGCATCTCATGAACGAGATTGTCGACGGCGATTCTCCTGCCCAGTTTTTCTTCGAGGTCTTCTCGGTGCCTTGATGGACCGTTACAATGAAAACGAGCGTGTTCCGCGTTGTCCTGACGCTGAGGCTTTTGAGGCTCCCCAGTATTTCTTTCATCCAACTTTGAAACAAGGCGTTCCACTGCCGTTGCCACTGCTCAACGAACTGCTCACTGGCCTTGTTTCTGCTTTCTGGTTTGCTGGTGGGCACTCCTAGGCTTGTTTCCTCTAATCGCAAGCATCAGGGCGAAGGGTGGGATACCCGAGAGCGCTCGTGCTGCATCATGCGGAACCGTTCTGTAGGCACTGGTGATTCTGAGTGCAGCTTTGCGCAGCTCTCTGTCAATGAGTTGGGCTATGTCTGGCCTTTTTGCAACCAAGTCCGCCTGTATGCTCCCTCTGGCCTGTATGACGCTGGCTGTCTCTTAGGCTGGCAATTTCAGCAATGCTCACTGCCATTTTGCACTGACTTTTGTGACTTTTGTTGTAAACCTCCAGAAAATGTCATGGCAAACACAACCAAACATAGAAACGTCACGTTCATGTGATGACGTTGGCCTCCAGAAAATGTCAACCGCCGGCCATGTTGCCATGTTGTGACGTCATCACTTCTCCGGTCTATAGACGTGACTATAGACGACATAGAACGTGACGTTTCTATGTTTGGTTGTGTTTGGCATGACATTTTCTGGAGGTTCACAACAAAAGTCACAAAAGTCAGTGCAAAATGGCAGCGAGTATTGCTGAAATTGCCAGCCTAAGAGACAGCCAGCGTCATACAGGCGGACTTGGTTGCAAAAAGGCCAGACATAGCCCAACAGAGAGCTGCGCAAAGCTGCACTCAGAATCACCAGTGCCTACAGAACGGTTCCGCATGATGCAGCACGAGTGCTCTCGGGTATCCCACCCTTCGCCCTGATGCTTGCGATTAGAGGAAACAAGCCTAGGAGTGCCCACCAGCAAACCAGAAAGCAGAAACAAGGCCACAGAGCAGTTCGTCGAGCAGTGGCAACGGCAGTGGAACGCCTTGGTTCAAAGTTGGATGAAAGAAATACTGGGGAGCCTCAAAAGCCTCAGCGTCAGGACAACGCGGAGCACGCTCGTTTTCATTGTAACGGTCCATCAAAGCAGCGAGAAGACCTCGAAGAAAAACTGGACAGGAGAATCGCCGTCGACAATCTCGTTCATGAGATGCTCAGAGGCAAAGAGCAATGGATCGCAGTTTATAGTTAGCAGTTTTTAGTTTATAGCAATATAGTTTGATTTCCTCCACCTGATATAGCCCAAAATATGGATTATTTTTTGTTATATCCATTTCCGTTATTTACCTTCGCAAAAAGTTGACAAACACATGACAAACACAAACAGAGAAACGTCAAGTGCATGCCACGTGCCGTGCATTCCACGGTCGTGTCACGTTTGACGTTGGCCTCCAGAAAATGTCAACCGCCGGCCATGTTGCCGTGTTGTGACGTCACACTTCTTCGGTCTATTGATAAAAGCACTGAAATGGCTTGATTGAGATAGATTAATCGACAAAACGGCACGGATTCAAAACGGCTATCTTGAACTTCTGTGGCTCAATGACATTTATCGATATTTGATATTTTGATAATTATCGACATTTGATATTTTGATAATCGAGTACCTATCGACATTTGATATTTTGAAACAAAGCTCTCCGACTTTTTTTATTTGATAATAATAATAATCTTGATAATAGGGTGATTGCATGTACAGGGGGCTATTATGACAAAATGTCAATAGTGTCATTGTCATCTGTCAAGTTTCATCCATTTCAACCGGACTAACCTCACTAACGTCATTTTTACGTGTTTTGTTCACATACTGGCTTGTTCGGCGTTTACGATCGAGATCGAGATTGTGATTTCTAATCATTCTAACAATGCCTTACACCCTGTTATGTGCCCCAAACCTTGTCTATGGCCCTATATCGATAAATTTATTGATATATCAATAGTTTTGCCCATCCCTATCATGTCCATATGTCTCATGTCGAATATCGTTCATTTTTACCGAAGCCGAAGTCCTGAAGTGATCCTTAGAAGTGAACTGAACTGCGAGCTACCCGTTGTACCCCCTCCCTTCTCGTACTGACCCTGCACCTGCAGCCTGCAAATTCTGGGAGCCCACTCAGCGGTCCACAGAGAAATCAGTCCACAGCTCAAACGTCCCACCGGAAAAAAGTCCACGACTCATTTATCCCCGAGTTCTCCCACCGCGAGAACATCTGCTGCTAAAACGATCAACCGGAAAAAAAGTCCACCACGCATTTATCCCCGAATTCTGGCGCCGCAAAGACATCTACTGCTCAAACGGTCCACCGGAAAAAGGTCCACCACGCATTTATCCCCGAGTCTTCACACCAATAAATCATCCCACGGCTCAAATGTCCCCCCGGAAAAAAGTCCACCGCTACACCGCTCATTTAGCCACTGTCATATGCCGCCTACACCCATAGACATTTCAAAACTAGTGGATGGTCTGTTGAATGTATGTTTGGTTGCATAATTGGGCTGCGATTCAGGCCTCGAACGGCCGATGGCACGGATGCCGATGGCGACCAGAAACAACAGCCCGCAAACTTCATCTAGTTTTGCAAAGTCTATGGGTGAAGTCATCTGACAGTGGATGAATGCGTTGTGGACCTTTTTCCGGTGGATCGTTTTATCAGTGGATGTCTGGCGGTAGCAGAGCTCGAGGATAAATGTGCCGTGGTCGTGGACCTTAAATAATAATGATGATTGACAAAAAGGTAAAAAGAAAATACAACACGGCCGATAGCGCGGGGCGGCATGACATGCTTGATCGTCTTCATCGCTTCTCCACCACAGGCATCAGGAAATAAAAAGAGTGCTTTCCACCTAGACGGTACAAATACCACCAGACGGCACATGTTCCATGGTGTGGCACAAAATTTTAGGTGAGCCAATGAACGGCACAGAACCGAGTAGGAACACGTAGATGGAAAGCACCGTTTGGCACCCGCACATGCGTAAATGACAGGTGTACCGAACTTGGGGCTAGGTGGAAAGCACGCAATGCCAACTCAACTGCAACTGGTAAAAGTTTTTCACGTCCAAACAGATTGTGAACGGATGATATTTTGCGATGGTTGGTTTTGTTTTGGAAGATTTTGCTAGATGGCGCTTCCAAATTTGAATTCTTTTTGGCCACTCTAATCAAATCAAAACAACATTCCTTGCTATGTTTAATGTAGGTAGCATCAATAATTTCTGATGATACAGATGCATGCATGTATTGCAATAATAATAATAATTTCGTAACAACTCGTGTGTACAGGTTTCTGCATCAGGTTTCTGTAATTTTTGGTTGAAAATTGTTGTTGACGTCATAATCATAAACGTCAAAAAGTCACGAATGTATGTCATGATGACATGACTCGGCGTATGGCTATTTGCAATTTACTTCCTCTTCTTGATGTAAGGAAAAATATGCAACGTGCCTTTCTTTCTTGAGTGACTGAACTTATTCTACATTCTTGGCAAAATTCGCACTCAATACAGTATGTCGAGGGGTGTAGTGTCATGATTCTAGTTCTTGCAACATTTTTCTCCATGCACCAACAAATTGCAAAAATGTCGCAAGGTAAATGGGCTTTAATAATAATTACTTCGCCAGGACAACGCAGCGATCACACTTGGAAGTAGTTACATAACTACGAAGCGTCCACATAAGTTTTATCTGTTCACCCATTCAACAAGATGGGTTTTGATCCTTGTAGCAGCAAGAATCAAAACCCAAGACCACTTGCTTATGCAGAGGTCAAGGACAATGTCCATTGAAAAATCATCAAATGTTTGTACTTTTATCATTCAATAAGTTCGTGTGCATTTGACTTTAAATGAACTCATTTGGGTGATGCCTGGTTAGTGGGCAGTTCAGTTCACCTTCGACCACACAATCGAAAGGACTATAGCTGTATTTTTAATTCACTATTGTCTTCATTCCAGCAGTTGAAAGCCGTGATGGCACCCCACAGCTGTAAGGGTTGTTTGAGGACAATATACAGGATGACTGAGCAAAATAAGCAAACCCCAATGGAAGTTAATGGTGTTGATGAGAATGGAACTTCTTCTCAGGAGCATCCATGTGAGTTTAAATTTTGTAACTTTGATCAGAGAGTGTTTGATAATCAAGTAATTAGCTACTCGTGGAAAATGATGGTCTGATTGAATATCAACAAATAAATGCAAGTAATTCCTTCGTTACAAACCAACTTGTACTTAAACCAGGCCAAAAATCATCTGTGAATGACCATATGTAGGTCTGGTGACTCTGGTGAGGATGCAAAGTCTTTATTTGTGCGTTTTTTTTTTTTACTTATCAGCAGATTTATGTTTGTTGTAAAAACTTGGGCTTGTTTTTATTGACTGATAAAATCTTCTACTGCATGAGTGCAAGTATTAGTGTTGTGTAGGTAGTTTGTGTGACCTGTGTGTTTGTTATAAGAAACAATTAGTACTTCATTCTTCTTTTGGAACTTCAAAATGAACATAATGGACAGAAGTGGACAAGTCACTGAAACAACAAGTTTTGGTGAATATCTTACCCAATTTTACTACCTGCGTACCTACCAAGGGATCACCAGTGCAAACAATTGTAGGAATTCTATCTAAAAACGGCCTTTGTACCTACTTCCTTGGAAAATTATATCGTGATAGTGAAAAATTCTAGCGTGAATTCAGAAATCCTGTTATAGTAGACAATTATCTTTCAGCTTCCCAGTTCTAGTATATTTGAATTCGATTTTTTGCTTGAAGAAAGTAGTTCTCAAACGGTTTTTTGCTGTATACTGGGTGTCCCAGCTAAAACAATCCAGCGCGATTTTTTCAGAAAATAAACTGCTCGTCAAAAGTTAAGCATAGAGCAAAATTTGCTCCCATTTCAAGCATGGATATCTTAGGGAAAAATTATCCGATTTGAAAAAAGTTTATGGTGGCTGGTAGAACTTTTCTTCAGCTGCAAGACGCTATGTCGACTCACGGCTCTACTGACTTTGTCCATGATATACAGGATGCCAAAGGAAGGAGTGTCAAAAGTGTTAATTTTTGAAGTCGTGAAACTTTTTTAGGAAAAATTCCGGATTTTTTCTCTTTTGAGTTTTAGAAAGCGGATATCAATATCTCAAAACAGTTTTTGACTTTTGATCGTATTTTGTTTCTTTGAAGAGTTCTTGATTTTTTTTGTGAAATCTAGATTTTTTGATGCAGAATTTGCTAGAGCTGTTGCTTTTTCTTTAAAATTCACAGAAACGTACAAAATTGATGAGTGAATTATACCATGAGAAAAATTGACCTCATGGGCCTCCATAAGAGGTTATTCTCTGGACCTCTTCAGGGGAGATGGCCAATGAAACATGCTGCGACATCACTTTGACACTTATTGAACCCAGCATGGACAAAAATGCAAGACTTGTAACCATACGTTGCATCAAAATTACCATGGTTACCAATTAGTCCCATCATGGGTGATTTTGTTACTGCCCAAGTCACTGGAAATTTCCAGAAGTGATATCTCCTAGACGAGTAGAGATAGAGCCATAATTCTTTTTTTGATTTAAATCGGACACATTATTGGTCATTCGAGCATGATGTGCAAATTTTTCACGTTCATACTTTTTTAGTGTTGGGGGGTAATTTTGACGTTTGTCATGTCAGAACTTTTTTTTGTACTTGTCACCATTGAAATGTCAGCATAAATGTAATCTACCACTTCCACATCAGTAGTGAGAACAGAAAACCAACGAGGTTTTTCCCAGGAAATCTGGACTTTGAGGAAGAAAAACACCAAACGCAAACTTTAAATTGATCAGCTAAAAATGACAGTATATATTCATGTTGACATTTCAATGATGATAAGTACAAGAAAAAAATTCCGACATGAGAAACGTCAAAATTACCCCCCACCACTGAAAAAGTGTAAACGTTGAAAATTTGCACATCATGCTTGAATGACCAATAATGTGTCCGATTGAAATCAAAAAAAAGAATTATGGCTCTATCTCTACTCGTCTAGGAGATATCACTTCTGAAAATTTCCAGTGACTTGGGCAGTAACAAAATCACCGATGATGGGACTAATTGGTAACCATGGTAATTTTAATGCAACGTATGGTTACAAGTCTTGCATTTTTGTCCATGCTGGGTTCAATAAGTGTCAAAGTGATGTCGCAGCATGTTTCATTGGCCATCTCCTCTGAAGAGGTCCAGAGGATAACCTCTTCTGGAGGCCCATGAGGTCAATTTTTCTCATGGTATAATTCACCCATCAATTGTGTACGTTTCTGTAAATTTTAAAGAAAAAGCAACAGCTCTAGCAAATTCTGCATAAAAAAATCTAGATTTCACAAAAAAATCAAGAACTCTTTGAAGAAACAAAATACTATCAAAAGTCAAAAACCGTTTCGAGATATTGATATCCGCTTTCTAAAACTCAAAAGAGAAAAAATCCGGAATTTTTCCTAAAAAAGTTTCACGACTTCAAAAATTAACACTTTTGACACTCCTTCCTTTGCCATTCTGTATATCATGGACAAAGTCAATGGTGACGTAAATCGACATAGCGTCTTGTAGCTGAAGAAAAGCTCTACCAAGCACCATAAATTTTTTTCAAATCGGATATCTTTTCCCGAAGAAATCCTCACTTGAAATTTGAGCAAATTTTGGTCTATGCTTAACTTTTGACGAGCAGTTTATCAAGGCAACAACAAATTTTTTTCAATTGGGGGGAAGCCTGATCTTTTAGCTTCCTTTTGAATCGGGCGAGTCACAAGAATTCGAAAATTCATGACCGACCAAACAAAATACTCCAGATGAAAAAAAATCCTCTTTCTCTGGGCTTTCCATTGATGTGTCGCCGATGTCTGTACCTGGCCCTATAAGCCAGAAAATCTGCCTCAAAGTCCAGCAGCAAACACAATAATCGGAATCCGTGACGTCACCAATCACACACTTGTTGATTTCAACACCAGACATTGCTAGGACTTTTTCACTTAACATACCTGGATTCTCCATAGCAATGAATACTGGCTGATGTGAAAATCAACAAGTGTGTAATCGGTGACGTCGTTATGAATTCCGATTATTGTGTTTGCTGAACTTGAAAGCAGAATTTCTGGCTTATTGAGCCAGGTACAGACATCGGCGACACATCAATGGAAAGCCCAGAGAAAGAGGATTTTTTTCATCTGAAGTATTTTATTTTGCCGTTCATGAATTTTCGAATTCTTGTGACTCGCTAGATTCAAATTGCATTTTCTTGGTAACTAGAGCACCGACAAGCGTCGGCGCCCCCTCAAAAGAAAGCTAAAAGATCAGGCTTCCCCCCCAATTAAATTTTTTGTTGTTGCCTTGATATTTTCTGAGAAAAAAAGCATACATTCCTTTGACGCGTACTACTTAACACACAGGGTGAAACTCGGGGTAAAAATTAAAAAATAAATCTTCAATTTTTTTTACTCTCGCGGAAAACGTTTCGTTTGGTTTTTGTTTTGAGTGCGCATGTGTGCCGCGAATTTCATAGTTTCGTACACCGATATTGAAAATTAGCACTAGAAAATATCTGAGTGCACCCAAAGTTCCACAAATAATTTGGTTGAATGTTAGATACCATTTTGGTATTCAAAGGAAATGTTTTATTGGAATTAAGTTCAGTGATCATTTGTGGAAGTACAGGAGCAACGAAAATGGCAACAGCAATTTAAACAACAAGAGATCGGCGCCAACTGTCACTTGTGACAATAGGGTAGTGACCGAATTTTTTTTTGTTATTTTTTTTAAAAGTTCATTTCTTGATAAGTGACGCTATATAGTTACCAGAATTTTTTCGCGAGTTTTCTTGGTAAAAAAAATTATGAAAGTTTTCGATCATTTCAAATTTGGCGCGATCTCGGGCGCGATGACGTCACAATCTTTCATAGGCGGAGAAGCAGGCTTGACAACAGTACAGAACTTACTACAAAAAGCACTAGCGTCAACCCGTCAACGCTCATAACAGCTGATTGTTATATTGTTCACGCTTTGTGTATCTGTGCGGTGATTCGTGTTGTTTAGTTGTTTTGCTTGAAAATGTGGAGCCCGATTGTGAACAGGCGACTTCCCAAAATTTACCCATGGTAAAATATTTTATGATTTATGAATATTTCAAAACTACATCAGACTTCAATGGTTATGTTATGCCGGCAAACGTCAACGTCAACACTGACACACAGGCAACGGAGGTGGGGTCATCCCCACTACTGTCAAAAGATTGAAACGTCACAGCCCGCCTTACAGCTCGGTAGATTTGAAATCGTTCGCAAAAGTAGCCACTTTCAAGGCAGATTTCGAGACACTTGGAACTTTTTTTTTTGAATTTTCACGAAACGTAGTCTTGTTATTAAGGCTCTACATTCGATTAGTATGATTTTTGTTTATATTTTTCGATGGTGGTCACTACCCTATTATGACACTTTCCGTTTCTAGCAACACCGCATGAGAACTTTGTTCCCCTTTTCAAGAATAGGGACCCAGAGGGGGTTAGACAGACTCTGTCTGACGGAGCATGCAGCGTTGCCGTTCAAATTGACAGATGTACGAAAGTTTTCAAAATTTGGCGCCTTTACGCATGCGCACCTCTGCCTCGGCACCTGCACAAACGAAATAGCCTATTGATAGGGTGATAGCATGTAGAGGGAGTTCATGGCAAAATGTCAATAGTGTCATTGTCATCTGTCAAGTTTCATCCTTGCGGAGTCAACGTCAACCGGAATAACCTCACTAAATACTGTAATTTTTACGTGTTTTGGTCATATGATGGTTTGCAGTGGCGCCGAACTCATGAAAAGTTACTATGGCGAAGAAAATTTTAGACCCCCCCCCCTATTGCCACGCAACGGTCGGGCCGGGGGGTCTAAGAGCCCCTTAGCTGGCGCCACCAGGCGAATTTTTTTGAATAATAATAATAATACTAACAGAAATAAGCAAAAAAGGAAAGCCGCTGACCAAATTGCCCATAGATTCCATTATCTTTTCAAATTTCGAAATGTTTCGAAATCACTTTGAAAATATCCCTTCAGGTATTGGCCATAATGACTGACTGAACTGTTGAATGTCAGTGTCAGTCTCTGAAAATGTTTAAAACTGATTTGAAAGCTTCCATTATCAATAGTTTTTTTTGAAATGGCACAAAATTGGAAAACGGAGAGTACCTAGTCGTATTCCTTACCGACATGCGTTGAAGATTTCCAAATAACATGCAGAATTGCAGATATCACTCTCTGAAGTGAATTCTTGCAGGACCTACTACCAACAATTAAAAAAGGCAAAAACAAACATTGCACACTTGATGGTTTTGGTCTGTGGTTTTGATCATACGGTACCTATACAACAAACCGTCATTCAGATTCAATGTACCTAATAGTCCTAATATCCAATGATTTGGTGGGCGAATCTCTCTTCCTCTTCTTTTCCTCCCTTCTTCTCCCTTTTCTCTTTCTTCTTCTCCTTTTTTCCCTTTTTTTCTCCTCCAGAACACCCCCCCTCATTTTGAGGTATGGCGAGCGCCACAAAATAAGGTCTATTCGGCGCCACTGATGGTTTGTTCGGCGTTTACGAGATCGAGATTGTGATTTCTAATCATTCAAACAATGTCTTTACACCTGTTATGTGCCCCAATCCTTGTCTATGGCCCCAATGCAATACACAATATTGCGTGACCGCTAAGCGCATGCGCTAAAAAACGAAGTGATTCGTTCTAAGTCCTCCATATGTTACGCTGTAAAATAGGTGATTCTCAAACTAAGCTCGATGGATTATGCGTCGCTTCCAAGTAGAAGTGGTTACATAGAAAAATCGGTGTAACCCTCGCAACCTATTCATGAAAGTACATATGTGAGGGATCATTCCCAAATGCCCCAAATTACGAAATAAAAAAACATGGAACACTTTAACCATAACATTCAAATTTACCGCAAAATTCTCTGGGGATATTTCATTTAATCAGTGCTGTATTGTATTGACGACAGCATGGTGTGGTGACAGTCAGTCCTCTGAGGGGCACACAATTTTTCGACCGCCGAATATCCATTTTAAATCGGAAAGCTTCCAAATTGCTGATAAAACTGAACAAAATGTCAACGTCAAACACAGAAATCAATGTCACTGTCGAATTCTGAGCCGCTATTCTTGAATCGTGTGAGAAGAGTCCCTGGGAGTTTTATATAATCCGTACTACACTTCTGTACCGAAAGTTGCCTAAAAACCACGATTTTAGGCAACATTCGCTACATCAGTGTACTGCGGAATGTATTTTACTCCCAGGAACTTTTCTCACACGATTCAAGAATAGCGGCCCTGAACATGCGCGATGATAACTTGTCACCGTTTTCTTAGTTCGCATGACATCCGTGTCGGAGCGCCACTTCCGCGCAATATTGTGTATTCCCTAACAAACATCAAAACATAACTCGATCCTTGCGCTGCCTGCCGGTGATCAGGTGAACGAATTTCATGCAATCACCCTATTAGCAACCTTATGGCCTTCTATTGAATATGTGAATAATTTACTTCTCTACAGCCGCTGGTATTCTACGTAGGTACAGGGTGAAATCAATTTTTTTTTCAAGATATTTTATTATGATCGAATACATCTATCCCGTCGGGGAATTTGGGACCCAGTGCGCACGCAATATAACTATATTCAAAATTGAGGTTGGCAATTCTGACTGGCATCGGTACATATCATCTACTCTGCACGCTACTCTGTCAATTTCGCCTGTTTCGCATTTGAGAACCATCCTGGTAATAACTAAAATTAATAATAATTATGGTTATGGTATGCAGGATAAAATGTATGAAACTCACCAGACAGAACTGAAAATTAACCTCAACAAGGCACAGATTTCGTAAACAACTGAACATCAACTGAATCAACACAAACAGTCAAACGGATAACACACAATGAGTAGGTCTAAACCGTTGACCCAGACATGTGCAGTTCAGCCTACTGTAAGTTAAACAACCTACTACCAGAATAGCCAATTATGTCCAAACCCCAAGCAAAATTTCCCCATGACACCGGCGCACGCAGGGGGTTCCCGAGTTGATATCGCGATGGGATAGGTGTATTAATCCGGAGAAAGACCATTTCCGGCTCTGTTAAAAGTTCATAATCTCTCATTCAAGGTATAAAAATCTGTTGTGGACGACACAAAACTTTCCCGGCAGTATCCAGAGACGTCAGTAATGATTTTGATGGAAGTGTCCCTTCGCGAAGGTGGGAGTTGATTAGGGAATTGATGGTAAAAGTCTACTGAGTTGAGCGTTGAGCGAGAATCCTGCATCCATTGTTGAGCCTACAGAACAAGTGACAGGTTAGGGGGAAAGAGGGAACAGGCTGAAAATCGGCTCAAAATGATCTATCTTTGTAGTTCACGTTATAGCTTACTAATTTCTCGCTCGGCGGGAATGATGGCTTCATATCACCATCATCAACAAGAAGTGCAAGATGTGATTGTACACAAGATGTCTGATACAAAACGACATAAAGTAGGCGCCCCATCAGGGCTTCAAACGACAGGAAGACACCATGGGGCCCTGGTACCGAATCACACAAAAGAGGCGCACATAATAATTAGAATTCGCAAGAATACGCCAAAAGGATGATCGTCATACTGATACCCCATCATCATGATCATAGATATATCCCATACACTTTCTATTTTCAGTAGAACGACTTTTTGGAGCAAAAATAAAGTGACAAGCTGGAGCGCTGGGAGAATACGGCCGATGGCCACTGATAGTTTCGCTCCAGAACTTTGTAGGTGTCATCAGCCATAGCCGTAGCCCCCCAGCTTGTCACTTTATTTTTGCTCAAAAAAGTAATTCTACTGAAAATAGGAAGTGTATGGGATATAGGTACAATTATCTATTATTTGAAATATAGTTGGTAAAAATCGGTTCAAGTGTTGAATACCTGGGGCAGAATTCTAATTATTTATTGCGCTTCAGGGTCGCAAACGGCATGTGAAATAAGCCTTCGAGCCCATCAGAAGAATAGGTACCGAACTACACCTGACGCAACAAGAGTTCTAAAAATTAAAAACACATTAAACATTTACATTTCTGTAATCACTGCAACTACTGATAGTACTAGCGGTACACAAAAATTCTGCACTTTGTGATACAAACAAGAAACAAGAACTTCGGCATGATTGTTCCTAGAACCAAAATGAATAATTTGGGCCGCTGTTCTTTTCGATTACCCCCTGCTGGTCCGGGACTTGAGGGGTACAAGGGGGACATGACTATTTTTTGCTGCAAGCACTAAACGCTGCTATCGATTCATATTTGATGTCATTTCTGAATAACTAGAACCTGCTGATCACGATGTCGCCACTGTCAGAATGATGCGCCTGTCGGGAGACAAGGTAGAGCTGTCAGATTTGCAGTGGGGGCTCCCTGAAATAACAAATTTTGGTCATCGAAGGGGATGTGTGGGGTATCATTTCTGACATAATCAAGGTCTGCGAATTTGTTTCGTTGTGTGAAAATGTGATTGGTTCGAAACTGTGGAATATATGAGGGGTCAAAATTATGATTATCAATTATCAAACATTTATGATTCGCATTGAACTGAGTTTTGTTGCACTTTTTATTAGGCTGAGTCAGCGAACTACTATGCTGTCATTGCCGAGGCGCTGCGTTCTCCAGAAGTCGAGTTATGACGAATAATTTCGGATTGAAAAAACTCTGAAACTGGCTCTATTGACCGTTGAGGAAAGTGTGGAATATAATTTTGGCCGCCTTTATACTTATCAAACTTACTTTTTTCATAGAGATAAAATTCTATCAATTTTAAGGGGGCTTATGAAATATAGATTTTTCGCTTTTTTCCACGCAAGCACTCGTTTGAATCCTTGAAGGAATATATCTCAGCATAAATTGATGACTCCGATGCGATGCTGTCATCGCCGAAGCGATACGTCAACCAGAAGCCGAGTGGCGGCTGTAACTCTTTGTACTTGGGGTGCGCGTCTTGAATTAGGTTAGATTGGTCTTGAAATATGATGTGTTGGGCATTATTTATAATGTTTTTTGGGTCGCTGATTCCATTTCTTGATGCAAAATTTTGATTGAATTAGAATTCGGGGAGAGGGGGGATATCTCCCATATACTAAGACCAGCTACACCTCCGCTTGTAAGGCAATCAAAATTTTGCCTTGAGAAATGAAATCAGCGACCCAAAAAAACATTAGAAATGATGCCCAACACATTATATTTCAAGACCAAAGTGACCTGATTGAAAACGCGCACACCAAGTACAAAGAGTTACAGCCCCCACTCGGCTTCTGGTTGACGTATCGCTTCAGCGATGACAGTATCGCATCGGCATCATCATTTTATGCTGAGATGTATTTTTTAGGGTTCAAGACGAGTGCTTCTTGACCAAAAAGTACAAAATCATCAAAATTGAACTTTGAAGGCCTGTAGCTTTTTTCAGGACCACTTTTAAAAAATAAAAAATCGCACAATCTTCATATCTTGAAAATCTGAATCTGGGGGGGAAAGGATGGCACTTATTTTTGAAACACACCTGTATATCTTCAATGAGAGATCATAGGCTTGTAACAGAGCTGGAAATGGTTTTTGTTTGATTCGATGAAGATGGAAAACATTCTCATTGTCACAAAAATGGGTGTCCCATTTTGACACCCATTTTGTCCCATTTTTCTTCACTGAAATAGACTGCCGGCTAAAATTAAGGTATACCCCATTAGCAATTTGTGTAAAATGAAATAACTTCTACATAGCAGGATAGGATAGGTGTTGGCAAATCGGTTATTAATTTTCAAAATGTTGAAGAATATTTCCTGAAAGTAGATTAAGTTCTACATAGAGAAGAAAATCTCAGTATTACCATGGGTTTTGTACTTGAAAAACAAAGAGGTTTCTTTTTTGTTGACAAATGTTAAATATCCCCCAATGTTTGCCGGAAGTTTAGAGTTTTAAAGCGATTTAAGTTTTAACGGGTACCACCAATTTAATTGATGGACAAGTTTTCAGAAAATTGAATCTTCATTGGGACGCGAACGCGCGACGTAAGCGAAATCCCATTGAAATGATCAGAACTGGGCGATTAAAATGCCCCTATCCGATAGAATTTGCAATATTTATTATCGATTATTGTACTGTTGGTAAAATAAAACAGCACCCAGTAAGTGCAGTAGAGAAAAATATTACTCATCACTTTTACTGTAGCCAATAAACTATAGCGTGCGATCGACAATAAAATCATTTAGAGTTGGCTTTAAAAACAAAATATTCATTGACTGGATTGGCTGAATCGCCGAATTTGTCAACTTCAAACCCACCCCTGATTACGAATATTATGGATCACACTGTATGTACAGTCATGATGTACAGTGAGTTCAAAACGGATCTTGATCAATGGGTGTCCTGACGCCGTGTTAGCTTGTGTGTAGACGGCAGTTTTTCCATTCCAATACCAGTTTGATCAAGGTAATTTTTGATATCACAGTATTGTAACAAACATGCTAGTATAAAATGTAAACATAACAGAGGACACGTGTAATTTTTGTTCGATTTCATTATCAGTAATGATTGATTATTAATTTATTATTATACAAGCAAAGTAGAAATCTTGATTCAAAGATAAGTGCCTATATTTTAGTATCATGTATCATTGTCAATGCCACTGCAATTTCTAGAAGTTTACTATTATGTATCATTGTCAATGCCACTGCAATTTCCAGAAGTTTACTATTGGCGTATTTCGTCTAGAAACGCATGCACATAACTAATTAATTGGACGATTGAGAAATATGAATAAAAACAGTGGTTTGTGCACGATCCAGTGTTAGTGTACAGAAAAATTCATGGTCATAGTTTTTGATGTGCCTAAACTAGTACCTAATAATAAATTGTTCGAAAATGATAATTATCGGAAGTTTTCAACCGCTGATTTTTTACCGTTACCCTAATGACGATGATGTGATGATAAATATCCGCATCAGTAAGAAACGCGATAAGATGGAATATAGCACTATATGAATTAAAATCGTAGATAAAACATCTGATTACAACTCTAATCGTCATTCACCTAAAATATTACGAAAAATCATTCCATTTTCCCTGATAGTCTCTAAATACTTCACAGTGGCCCGTTGATTGAGCAACGAAAATGGCGTTTGCACCGATCGATCTATGTTTGTTTTTTTTTTCAATGTCTAATTAGTAGATTATAACTAACGAAATTGTTGCAGCAATGCCTTGGTTCGGCATGGACATCGGGGGGACCTTGTGCAAGTTGGTGTACTTTGAACCAAAGGATACCACCAAAGACGAGCTGGAGTCAGAAGTTGAAACGTTGAGGAACATACGGAGGTACCTGACGAAAAATTCCGCTTACGGCAAAACAGGTCATCGTGATACACATCTGCAGGTAAATCTTGAAAACGCGCTCGTGTGTTGTAATTTTGGATAAGGTCAAACGTGTTGAACCAAGCGCCAGGAATGCCTTTTGTGGGTAGGCCATTTAACGTTTTCCTGAATTAACTAGACCATTGTACATAAATATTATAGTAAATTTGAATTGTAAATGGTTTTCTTCTTTGCGTCAGTACACAGAGATTATTCAACTTTACGTAATAAGACGACTGTGTAATGTGAAAATTATTTTTCTTGATGTTGTTTTAAATGTTCTTTGAATATTTACCTACGTACTTATAGGAATTTAACAATTACTATTGAACACGTAAATATTTAAGTGCCATTCTTTTATTTCCATGTTCATGGGTGTCGGATAATGATTATTACAATAAAAGCTTTGATTTCGAAATTTTTCCATATGGCTGTTGTACTTCAGCTAAAATGCTAGTCCAGTCATTTTAGACCAAAAATGCCCAAAACGTGGCGAAATTCTGGAATGAAATGTTATTGCTGTTTCCGACTCAAAATTTAATGCTATATAACATACCTAACGTCCCACAAAATCATAGCCAAGGCCGTTTTGAAAGAAGCATCAAGAATGCAAACAGCGCTGAAGTCCTTTTTTTTTCTGAAATTTCAGTCCCTAGCAGTATTGGACGTACTTGGAACTTTTTACAATAAATTACTAGACCTTCAAACAATAAAGATCGATAGTTTTTTTTCTTCGAAAAAGCCACAATTTCACGTAGAAAAATTCTCGGCGCGGAAGTGTTGTAGAAGATTGAATTCTGAGTCAAAAACAGCAAAATTCCACTCCGAAATTTTCACCTCTAAATCTATACAGGGTGATTAAAAAAACAATCATTCCGAACCGTTTGCGTTAGCGGCTTGCGGGAAAAACTGTTGAATTCAGTAATTTGTTTGGGTCTTTTTCCAAATGTCAGCGGAATACGGCACGTAAATGCAAAAAATCAGCCAAACCTTGCGCTTTGTGATACCTAGATGAAACTTTGCACACACGCTCCCTAGGCCTGCAGGCACATTTCAAAAGTTTGTTGTCGTCAGCACATCGGTGGAGGCTCCTCAAATATTGAACAAGCTAAAACTTCTACCTAGCATTGTTCAAGAACGCTTAGTTGTCGTAAGGGAGTCGTATAACTTCACTGTGATTCTGTATAGGTCGATTTGTTTCCAGGTCCGGGTCATTTTTCACACTCAAAAAAATGAAATCGTCGATAGGTCAGAGAAACCAGTTATGATTTTTTTCAACCCCACAAGAAAAGGGCGGGTTGGCATGTTTGATGCTATTCTCCATTAATTCTTATCGGGTGAGTCCATTTATGAGTCAGTCAGAGCTCATGTTGGTATTTCTTCAAGAATGGCATGCTAAGAAGTTAAGTACCGATTCTAATTGACTAATTCAGTGTCAATTTTCTAAATGATCAATATCAGCCAATATAAATGATGATTGCAATAGCAATGGATAGCTTGAAGGGTTTTCTATCGGATTTCCCTTGAGCGGTTGAAATTTGGCGCTCACTTGTAGTCAACCGGTCAGGCCACATGAATCGTATTTGGCGGCCGATTTTGTGATTGTGTTTTTTACAACCTTATATGTACTTTGTGATACCAGTACGCTATTTTACATAAACGTTCCCTAAGCCTGTAAAATTTCAGGCTCAAAAAAATGAAAATTTATGGGCAATGAAGGACCCGACCAGATGTTGCCAAGTCTAAAATTGTACCCAAGTACCTATAGACTTACGAAACGTGTAAACAAAGTAGCACCTTAGCATCACAAAGTGCAAGGTTGTAACAAGCATAATCAGGAAATCGGCCGCCAAATACAATCCATGTGGCCTGGCCTGGTCTGGCCTACTACAAGTGAGCGTTGCCAAATTTGTTCAGGGGAAATGTTGAATATCGGGGTTTTTAATGCTTTTCGAGATCCGCTCAAATCTGATTCCGATAGAAAACCCTTTTAATTATTCATTGCTGATGAAATTATCATTCATATCGGTTGTGAAAATTTAGAAAATCGACATTAAACTGGACATAGGTAACTTCTTAGCATGCCATCCTTCAAGAAATACCAATATGGAAATGCTGACTTCATAAATGGACTCACCGGATAAGAACTGATCGATAATAGCACCAAACATGACAATTCGTCGTTTTCTTGTGTGGCTAAATTAATGAAAACTGATTAAGAGAGGTCTGCTCTGACCTACCGAAGATTATTTTTTCTGAGTGTGAAGAATGACCTGTAGTCGGTGTGGTACGCGACATAAAATGGCAAAATACCGCAAATGAATTAGACGGGATGCCCTTTG
Source organism: Anaspis maculata (assembly GCA_949128115.1). NCBI lineage: Eukaryota > Metazoa > Arthropoda > Insecta > Coleoptera > Scraptiidae > Anaspis > Anaspis maculata. Next base: position 57,129,271 of record OX421962.1, on the reverse strand, counting down.
GTATGATGACTACTTATACCAAGGTGATCAATTTTCGCTAAGGATGCGTCATCATTTCCCACTCAGAAAAAAAGATGGCGACGATTTTTGACAGGACCTAAATTTTTGTAAAACATAGGCATGCGGGATATGTTTTCTTACTAATTTTGACCTTCTGAACACGAATATCGAGTTAATTTTCACATTAGGAATCAAATCGACCTCATATTTCACATCTGAAAACCGGAAAAATAGCAGACTCTCGCTTATTTTCGAATTGAAAATTTTGTGTGCCATTTACAGCGATTTCCAGCCTTGAGCTCGTTAAATAGATCCCATGGAACAAGTTAACAGTGCAAGTTCTGCAAAATAACCCTTCAAACATGGCCAGGGTGCGCCTCAAATCATACCAAAAATGGGCGCTGGGACATATTTTGCTGCGGCTGGTTGGGGAATATAAGTGTGAAAGGAAGAATGTTTTGCAATATGTTTTACTGTTTAATATATAAGCTAACACATACCAAGCATTTATCAACATACCATGGCAATTTGAAACAAAATATAAAAAACAAATTTTCATGATTTGTTCATAACTTTTTTATAACAGGTACAATTGATACCAAAAAAACGTAGCTTTGATTTTGATGATGTTTTTATCAAGGTAAATACATCAAGAGACCTTTCTCACCTGGAACAACCACCCTAGCTCAAAGTTTCAGATAATATAAAAGATTTTCATCAGATCCGCGATTGTCAAACATCAGAAAAGCGTCTTTTAATAATTTCAAAGTCCTTCTTTGAACTTGTTCTGGAATGCAACATACGGCTGATGGTTAAGCTTTGGCTTGAAGTTTTCTGTCTCGCCCGTGAACTGATTCATGTCTAGAAACTTCTGGACTGGATAATATGCACCAACGGCGAAGGTCAGTAGGATCTTCAGTGTTATTCGTATTCCTATGCCACCAACTTGAAATTTGTTGTCTTGTGTGTGACGAAGTTTGCGAGAATGGAAGTAATGAGCTATCAATGGAGGCTCAAAAGCGTTTAGGACGTGGACAAGCCACAGAGCATGAAAACATACATCATGTATTATAGGTTCTATAGTTGCAAAATAAAGAGTTGAAATGTTGAAAAGATCTTGGTCGAGGTCTTGGTGCCTACCTGATCACTTTTTCATATGTTTTCCACGTCCGCTTTCTATGCCTGTTCACGTCCTAGGTGTTTTTTCGCCTTCACTGAAAACACTATACTTCCATTCTCTCAAATTCCAACACACACAAGACAACAAATTTTGAATTGGTGCCATAGTAATAACACTGAAGATCCTACTGCCCTTTGCCGTTAATTCATATCCAGTCCGAAAATTTCCAGACACCTCAATGAGTTCATGGGAAAGATAGAAATACTCATAGAAAACAACTTTGAACCGAAGATTCACCATCAGCCGTATGTTGCATTCTAGAACAAGTTAAAAGACAAAACTTTAAAATCAAAAGACGCTTTTCTGGATGTTTGGCAACCGCAAGTCTGACGAAAATGTTTTAATAATTATGAGTCGCTACTACACCGAAACTTTGAGCTAAAGTGGTTGTTTCAGGTGAGAAAGATCTCTTGATGTTTTACCTTGATGGAAAACTTCATCAAAATCAAAGCTACGTTTTTTAGTATAATTGAAAAAAAACTTATCAACAAATCATGAAAATTTATTTTTTCAGTTTTTCATCTGAAACTGCCATTGTATGTGGATAAATGCTTAGTATATGTAAGTTTCCTATATAAAACAGTAAAATATATTACAAAACATTTTCCATTTCACAATTACATTTCTTAATCAGTCGCAGAAAAATGTGCTCCCAGAGCCCATATTTTGTATGTTTTGGGGCGCACCCAGGCGATGTTTGTAGAGTTATTTTGCAGAACTTACACTGTTAACTTGTTCTGTGAGATCTATTTAACAAGCTCAAGGCTGGAAATCGCTGTAAATGGCACACAAAATTTTCAATTCGAAAATAAGCGAGAATCTGCTATTTTTGCGGTTTTCAGATGTGAAATATGAGGTCGATTTGATTTCTAATGTGAAAATAAACTCGATATTCGTGTTCAGGAGGTCAAAATTAGTAAGAAAACATATCCCACATGCCTATGTTTTACAAAAATTCAGATCCTGTCAAAAATCGTCGCCATCTTTTTTTCTGAGTGGGAAATGTTGACGCATCCTTGGAGAAAATTAATCACCTTGGTATGAGTAGTTATCATGCCAAAGGGCATCCCGTCTAATTCATTTGCGGTATTCAAAATCGTAGCACCCCGACTACTGGACCTGAAAACAAATGCAATCAAGAATCACAATTGTAATTTCAAAATTCCTGCAATTTTCAGTGCTACCTACTATTTTTATTTTTTAATTGTTATTGAGCAAAAATGTTCCTTCGTTTTGATGCCATTATCCTTCAGCTGCGCTTCGGGATCTAAACTGGCGCTTCAGTCATGGTCATAATAATGCTTTATCCAATCCTATTAAATAATGCACGCATTATCACGCGCATACATGCCTGCATTTTTCAATAAGACCGGATAAAGCATAGTAATGGCTATTACTCATGAGGATGCTTTACGACACTCGCCAAGGCTCGTGTCGGCAAACTGCATCCTCATGAGTAAGAAGCAATCATTACCCGCTTGTTGAATAATATACTATTCTCAACCTTGGTATATAATATACTATTATTTGACCGAAACTAGCTGTTGGACCCATTTTTCGAGTTTTACAGCATTTTGACGTTTTCCATGGTCAAATTGACTATTGAAAAGATGAATAAGGGTGTTGAGAAGAATCCTACATCTTTTTTGATGTGGAATAGAATTCAAGTTTGGTCTGTTCTTAAATATCTTGAAAATATCCTGAAAAAAAGGACTTTTCACTCAAAAACTCATCCTTTTCGATTTTTTTTTTGTCTCCAATTTATAATCAGTCCAACCAGGCTTGTCTTTTGGCGTAGAGCATAGTCATTTGGCACGATGGTAGTACATACCCGTACCTTACTTTTAAAAAAAGTGTTGCCACGGTGGTTCCACTTGCAGGGAGTATGAAATGTGTGTTTCTAGCCTTGAGGAGTAATTTTGGAATTTCAATTTATATGGTCCGGATTATGGTCAATTGAAGAAAAGTTACTCACTGGGAATGATTATTTTTGCGTTTAGATTTTTGCCTCTGACCATTATCATTAAAGGGTGATCCAACTTGAGCTTTACAATGACAGTGCTACATTTTCAAAACGGCAAGATATTTGTCCATCTCAAAGTGATATGTGTACACAAGAAACATGTACAAAGTAGATCATGGAGCAGTAACAACCAATAAACGCGTTAAAATGGAAATATGGTTGTTCAAAAAAAGTTCATATTGTGGTCGACGTGAATATTTTGGTTTTCAATATCGACCTTATAAACGCGTAATTTGGAATTTGATCCAGATAGGTATATGAGCAAAACTGGGTCTATAGCTAACATCAAACATAACATTGTTTCGCTGACATTTAATGTTGGCTACAGACCCAGTTTTGCTCGACTATCTTGATCAAATCCCAAATTGCGCGTTCAGGAGGTCGATTTTGAAAACAGAAAAATTCACGACGATCACAATGTCAACTTTTGCGAACACCCGTTTTTTCTATTTTAACGCGTTTATTTGTCGTTATTTGCTCCATGATTCACTTTGTACATGTTTCTTGTGTACAAATATCACTTTGAGATGGACAAAAATCTTGGCGTTTTGAAAATGTCAATGGCACTGTCATTGAAATTCAAGTTGGATCACTCTAAAAGGGTGAAAAAAGAAGAAAATCAATCGGTACTAGCGCTTATTCAATAATGGTCGAATTCCAGATGTCGACTGAAAAAGAAAAAACAGTTTACTGGCATTATTTTCGAAGATAGTAGACAGGGACGGTGTCAACACAATCATGGCATTTCATTCTTGACGCCACTCTTTTGAGTCTTTGTCACTCTTTGTGGAATTACCAAATATCTCGAAAAATCACTGATTCATCTAAAAATGTCAATTTCCATGAAACTGACCACTAATTCCAGGATTTTTCAAAAACGGCTGAAAATATTAAGACGCGGTTAGACGCTTGGTATTTTTTATCACTCCAACTCTTTTGGTTCACGAGTTGGAATTTTTTAATTGCCTATAGACCATATTAATTATTCTCACTTTCCCCTTCCACTGGTCATTTGTAAGTTAGGTATGTGCCTGTAACCATGCGCACTGCAGTAGAAGATCTCGCGCGCCACAGCATGCTGGAACTTTGCTGTCGCTGTCAGAATTTACGATTTCAAGGTGTTTTCTTGATTCTTGGGACGTTTTAACATTTTTAACCATACTATTACGTGACGGCTGACGCTCGGTTCGCTTTCAAGCGCTGTCAAAATTCTCGTTAGCGGAAGTTGTGCAATAAAATATGGCGGGTAATTTGAAATTGTTTTGGATTCAAAAACCCCATTCTAAATTGCTTCGCATAAACTTCACAGCAAGATTTTCCATTTCATTATGGTGAAAAGTAGATCAGGTGTTTCTTTTTACACACTTGCTATGTTATACATTCGTTGAAATTGTCAATTTGCACCTTGAATTGATCATTTTACAAAGTCATTCAACATGCATATTCTTATGGGAGTTTCAACCCAGCACATGTGGTTGTCTCTCTCCCCGATCTGCGACTGCGCTCTAAATAAATAATATGGTCAATTGAATATCCTGTTTACGTCGTCTGCAAGTGGAGCCACCGTGGCACCATTTCCTGAAGTGATGTATAGATATGTACTATCATCGTGCCAAATGGCAATGCCCTACGCCAAAATACAAGATTAATTGCCAGTTCCACCAGCGAATTTAATCATTGTTAATCAATTGAGATATTTTCTCTGGTGAATATTGGCTTTAGTGACCACAGAAAACACAAGTTTCACGAACGATTATGGAAAAATGTTTGGACCGCAACAGCTTGTATGCATTTTCCGTGGTCATTCAACCAGCACTGACCTAGAATCCATCAGAGAAAATGTCTCAATTAGCTAACAATAATTGAATTCGCTGGTGGAACCGGATGTGAGTCCACTAAACGCCAATAAGACTGAACTGTAAGTACACCATGTCGTTTAGGCACAGTTGCGATCGAAATTTTTTCCATGGTTTCTTTTCAAGGTAGTTTGCATCTGGCCACCCTGGAGTGTTTCCCAGGACTATAATCACCTGGGACTATTTTGACAAGAACCTTTATTTCAATTCGAATTGATAAGGTGTGTCTTTGTGTAAAAAACGAGTTTCTAACACTTGATGGCTATTATCATGGGTTCCTAAGCTGGGATTTTAGGGGACTTTTTATAGCTCATTGTGACCATCAGAGGAACGTGTGTATAAAATTTAAGCCCTTTACTATTTTTAGTAGAAAGACGGTGGTATTAATAAAAAATAAGCATGAGCATTTGCTTGGAGCGTTGCCAGGGAAAGTCTGCTTAGCAACTTCACAAATATCTAGGCAAATTCTTATGCTTATTTTTTATTAATACTACCCAGTGACTGGACTAATAAGCAAATGCTTACAGGAGATGAGAAATAGGTCGCCTCATGGGACATGAGAGATTGATTTGAGACATACTAGAAACGAATATAGGAATAAAGGGAGGTAGAGGTAGCCCCAAATTGCTTTTTGCAAGTGCATAGTTGAGGATATAGGATTGGTGATATCTATCAGGTGAGGTGCATTATATCCTGGACACACTATAGAAAGCTTAATGATCATTAACGATGGATCGTCATCCAACTTCCCTTGCTGTCGCCAAGACAGCGCGACAGCAAGGGAAGTTGAATGACGATCATTTAATGATCATTAAGCTTTCTAGTGTTTCCAGGGTATGTCCGCTCAAGTCTAGGAAAGGATGAGGGTATGCGTTCAACCAGTCTGTACACTATCGAATCATACGTTTTCTGACATGCTTTGGGATGGATGTTGAAAATTTGATGAGTTTTCGATTTTTAGATGGACGACGTCTGCATAAAAGGCAGACGAGGAACGTTGCACTTCATAAGGTTCCCGTCCAGCGAAATGAAGAACTTTCTGGCCCTGGCCAAATCAAAAGGCATGGCAAATCTGGTAACAACGGTTTGTGCCACTGGAGGTGGAGCATACAAATTTGAAGGTGATTTTGACAGGGTAAGTTCTTCTAAATTTGATGTAGCTTATGAAGGAGCAGTGTTCCAAGAAATGAAATAACGGAGGCTTTTTTGATTCACAGGAAGTCAACATGAAACTAGAAAAATTTGACGAATTTGATTCGCTCCTCAAGGGATTACAATATACCGACGCACAAAATCCCACGGAATGTTACTATTGGGCGAATCCAACTGACGAAGCTTCCTGCACTAAAGTGAATTATAACTTTTCAAACCCGTACCCCTTCCTTCTCGTCAACATCGGTTCGGGTGTTAGCGTTTTGGCGGTCTATTCGGCTACAAACTACAAAAGAATCTCAGGCACAAGGTAAATATGGGTAGTGTTGCAGATAAAATGGTAGGGTGAGCACTTGAATGTGAAAGCACGGGCAGCAAGAACCAAATTTAATGCTAGTAGGTACAGGATGTTCACGCGAGACGGATACTCCCCCCATAAAAAACTTTCCCTTCATGATAATTCAAGGGAAGAACTTTCCTGGAACAATTTTTCCGTAGTTTCTGAATATGTCAAGTATAATTATTTTCCATTTCGTGCCATATACAGCGTCACATTTTTTTTGCATTTTTAGAAATATTCTGTATTACATCACCACAATCAATGCACATTGTTATCCTGATTGAAAAATGCATGACACTTCTACATTTATTTCTGAGAAAAAAAAATTGAAAAATTTACAATGACATCTCACATAACATTTTTTTTTTAGAATGATGGATCCATTTCAGATATGTCCCGGATATTTTATTAGTCATTTTATGTCATTTAAAAGTAAAACAAAATATTCTGGACATGGGTACCTGTTTGAGTTCTGAAATTGATCCATCATAGTTATAGTTAGAGTATTATACTAAAAAAATTTTTTGATTGAAATGGAAATTACATTGAAAAATAATTGACCCGTGTTTTTTTATTCAGTCAAAAACCGTATCGTTTGGGCGCAATAAATAAATAACATCAACCATTTCTGACGTCACAGCGAGTCACCGCCTATACTGCCTGTGTAAATGACGTCAGAAATAGGCAGAATATAGGAATTTCGTTTATTTATTGCGGCCAAATGATACGATTTTTGGCTAAATAAAAAAATACGAGTCAGTTATTTTTCCATATAGTTTCTGTTTCCATCGAAAACAAAATATTTTTTTAAAAGTGTAACATTTCATTCTAAAAAAAAAACATTTAGATGCCATTGAAAATTTCCAGATTTTTTCTGAAAAAATTATAGAAGTGTCACGCATTTTTGTAATTAGAATAACACGAGGAATAACACCGTGCATCGATTGTGTTGATGGAAAATTATACTTGACATATTCAGAAACTACAGAAAAAATTGTTCTAGGAAAGTTTTTCAATGGGTGGGGGGGTGTTCGTTTCGCGAGAACATCCTCTACATCTACAGGTTGTACAGGTCTCTGATATTTATATAAATATTTTACTTGACGTGTGTGAACAATTGTAATTTTGTAAAACACAAAATAAATTCTCATTCTCATCTAAGCCTTGTACCACCATGTAAATCACGCTTACTTAGGCTTAGCGTATCTGCGCTGGGGTGTGGATGGCATTAGTTTGCATTTTGCTCTATTTTGTTGTTGCTGTATTGTTTTTCCAAATTTGAAAATGGAAATACATAGGAATCATAGGATATTTTGGCATTAATTCCATGTAATTCGAGGTTGCCAGTACCACTGTCATTCTCTTGAAATCAAGAGCACACGTCTTTGGAAGATAACCATTTTGATTTTCATCTAGAACATTGATAAATAGAAGTCAAGCAGCCTTAATTTTTTTTGGCAAATTACAGTTTGGGAGGCGGCACTTTCCTTGGCCTGTGCTGCCTTTTGACTGGTTGTAACACGTTTGAGGAGGCCATCCAGCTGGCTGCGGAAGGGGACAACACCCACGTCGACAAATTGGTACGCGACATTTATGGAGGAGATTACGAAAGGTTCGGTCTGCCTGGAGATCTGGTAGCTAGCAGGTAAATTTTCTTCCAAGTTCTCGTAGTTGAAAAAAAAACGAAATTGCTTTTTTCCCATTTTTTTATCCTTCACGTGCTTCTTCCATCTTTCTTCACCCTTTTTTGTTTTATTAATTCCTTTCTGCTTCTTGTAATTTGTTGCAATTTCTTCTATATTTATTGCGCTATGTGCTCTATTGGTGCCATTGAAGTTTCTCGGCCTTGTGTAGCTTTGGACAAATGAATTCACGAGATAGGCGCAGCAAGGTGAGCAGACAGGACCTGGCGCGGGCAACTCTCGTCACCATAACCAACAACATCGGTTCGATCGCACGGATGTGTGCTATCCAAGAGAACCTGGACAGGGTAAGCTTGAAACTGCCAAATGTATTTTCTCCCTAATTTTCTGATTATCGACAGGTGGTGTTTATGGGCAATTTTCTCAGGGTGAACCCGATAGCTATGAAGCTGTTAGCATACGCCATGGACTACTGGTCGAAGGGTACGATGAAAGCACTGTTTTTAGAACATGAAGGCTACTTCGGTGCCATCGGATGTTTACTGCAGTTTCACGATAGAAACTAAAGGGTCTTTTCCAAGTTAGCTATTTATTATGATGAACATTCCAAAGTGAAGGTGTCAGACTAAAGTACCACCAATCTTGTTGTTGAGACGTTAAACGCGAATGAGTGTATAAGATACAAGCGTTCTGTAGTTTTTATATTATTAATCATAATGCTTTTATAATATACATTCAGATTAATGTAGAGTTTTATAAGTGATTGTCCTTTGTCTCTTTTTTTTTGTTTCTTTACTTTGTAGCAAGTACAACATTTGGATTTTTTTTTATACAGCTGAAATTACTTCCAGAGTGAAATATTTTTAGTAATAATCGCGCTGGTTTTTAGGTGTGGGCTATTTAATTAATTAATAGTGAAACTAATTATTACGCACACCAGTCCATTTATACTGCAATTATTTTGAAAAAAAAAGAAGGTAATGCACATAATCAATATTTTGTAATTTATTTAACTTATTTAATTAATGTAAAATTTATCGTTGCGTAAAATAAACATACATATTTTCATATTCTCGGTCTCTGGGCATTCGAGAACATTTGATAATCTTTCAAATTTCCTTTCCATGTTGCAAAGTCTAGTACGTTGAGGTGTCGGTCGGTGGCTGTGAATAGAAACTGAGTGTCGAATGCCAATCCATATACAGGTGAACTATTATTTGCACTTTTACAATGCTGTATGAAGTACATCTGTAAAATTACATTGAAGCATAAGAAAATTTTTGACACTACAGAAGTCTCCCAAAAGTATCGTATTAAACTGAGGGGCACTATCTAGGAACGTCTCGGCAAGGTTCTGGGCAAACCTTCCAAGTACTTTGGTCCTTGGAAGCTTGCTCTGGAATAGTGATCACTTGTGGTTCAGAATCCACTATAAACTGTAGGTCCTCTATTCAATATGAATAGGCAGAGAAGCCAGCCGAAACTCTTCATGGGTTATGGCCAATAATTTAATTTTAATCTAGGGACGTGAAGGAGTGCAAAAAAATGTTTAAAAGTTGAAAAAAAAATCGCCAACAATTAGCTTATTGTTGCCATTGTTAGGTGCAATGACAATGTTGCCTCGTCTTATCCATCATTGTTGAAATAAAGATCTTATATTTCATCATTTTGAATTTGAACCATCTGAGCAGTATTTTTTTTTTATAGTTCCCCCATTTTTCTGGGGGAAAAATGGTTTAAAATTTCTTGGTTTAAAAAACCCCATTTATTCCTTACTTCAGGACTTCAATAGTTTTCTTCAAAGCCCTATATTTTTGAAAAACGAGATAGATTTTCTGGCCATTTTTCAGCACTCTCTGACGTACCTAGATAGTGGCCCTTGAATTTATGGTATTTTTGGGACACCTCTATGGGAGCGATTACATTCGTTGCTGTAAAGAAATGAATCAAGAACACCGGCGTGGGCCTCGTTGCGGAAATGAGCCGACGTTAAATGAATGAATAAAAAAAATCTCCGTTTAATGCGTTTCCGATATGAATTTTTTCAAGAGTACCAATTTTTTAATGCTCTACCATCTCCTAAATTATTGACAAAAAAAGTGTAACACCCTGTATATTGCTGTGGACACTGTATGCGATACTTTTCAGACAACTGTACAATAGTCAAATGACGTAGCAACCAATGGACAGGATCTCTACAATGGACTTGTGCTTATTGGAATTTGAAAGTTTCAGTACTTTACTTTCAGTAATAATGGAACAGGTCAAAAGGTAGGGTGTATGTAGGATAGGATGGTTTGCAAGTAAGTGTAGGTAGGTACAGAAACGAATTAAAAATAAGAGGGAGGTGTCTTTGATGAGGAGAAACCAGATTGAAGGAAGACATCTAGATCAATCTGATTAGGTAACTTACTTGAACACAATGTGGCTGCCTGATGTCCCACAGAACTGTTCTTCCATAATCTTGAGTACCCGTCACTGTTGAATAGCAACCATCATTTTGAAAACAATACAAGGCAGAACCGAATGGATCAGCCCAAGTTTGCACGGCATTTCCAGTTCTGAGGTCCCACTTAGCTAAATTTCCACCGTAGCTACATGTCCAAAGAGTTGATGGGTTTTCCCACTTGACTTGTAAAATTCCATCCCCCCGAGTTTGCGACCGATGTAAATGGCTATAGGATTGACTAAAAGATGAAAAAGAAATTGGTATTTTCGATGATAGGCATCAGTGTACAAGTTCTATGTGGAATGCAGTGTTTCATGTTCGATGATTTTGGCGATTTCACACATTTCCAGAGGATGGGGTGGAAAAAACTGACCTATTCAAGGTGTTCCGGATAATCTAAAGTATTTTAACCTCAGATTCCCTTGTTGATGTTATGAAATCCTATGCAATGTTTCTCCAAAACTCGGCTTTTAGCCCAGGCATTTTAGATTAAAATTGGCCAAAACCTGGAAAAAAATAACGTAAGTCTGAAAATTGGTAGAACGCTTCCGCTTCAACCCCTTAACCACATACTGAAAGTCCTAAAAAATCCTATGTCCGCTTCATCGGTTTTTGGCGGCAAAAAGGTGTAGGTGACAATAATTTAGAAACTATCTATTAGAATACGCGATGAAGTTTCGATACAGCTGAAAATTGCTGAAAATGGTCTCCTCGGCCAGTTGACCAACATATTGAAAGTCCTAAAAAGTCCTAAATCCGCTTCATCATTTTTTGGCGGCAAAAAGGTATAAGTGACATTGTTTTGCAAACTAATAATTAAATCATGCGTTGAAGTTTCAATACAGCTGAAAATTGCTGAAAATGGTCTCCTCGGCCAGTTGAACAACATGTTAAAAGTCCTAAGAAATCTTATGTCCGCTTCATACTTTTTTTTCAGCGGCAAAAAGGTATAAGGGACATTGTTTTAAAAACTATTCGATTAGACACGCGGTCAAGTTTTAATACAGCTGAAAATTGCCGAAAATGGTCTTCTCGGTCAGCTTAACAACATATTTAAAGTCCTGAAAAATACTATGTCCACTTCATCGGTTTTTGGCAGCAAAAAGGTTCAAGTGACATTATTTTGGAGACTATTTATTAAAACATGAGTTGAAGTTTCAGCACAGCTGAAAGTTGCTGAGAAATAGTAGGTATCCTTTGTTACTTGAATAACCTACTAAAAGTCCTGAGAAATCCCATGCCCGCTTCATGTTTTTTGGTGGCAAAAATGTATAAGTGACATTATATTGTAAACTATTTTTTTGAAATACGGGTTAAAATTTCAGTACAACTGAAAATTTCTAAAAATGGTCTCCTCTGTTAGTTGACTGTACTAGTCTGAATAGACTTTTTTCAGCAATTTTCAAGTGTATTGCAGCTTCAACACATATTTTGAACAATAGTTTCAAGTAATGATCTTATACCTTTTTGCCGCCAAAAGACGATGAAGCGGACATAGGATTTCTTGAGACTTTCACTATGTTGTTTACATGATTGAGGGAACAAGTTCCAGCAATTTTCGAATGAATTGGAACTTCAACGCCTATTTCAATAAATAATAGTTCCAAAACAATGTCACTTATACCTTCTTTCCGCCAAAAAACAATGGAGCGAACAGGGATTTCCCTAGTATTTTTAGTGTGTTGTTCAACTGACCAAGGAGACCATTTTCAGCAATTTTTAGCTGTATCGAAACTTTAACCCGTATTTTTAGCGCACTTCTCCAAACGGGAAGGCGCTTTTGTCCTCGCTTTGTCCGTCCGTCCGTCCGTCCGTCCCCGCATCTAGTCCTAGACGAAAAGGTTTTTGCGAAAAATTTTTACTCCATTGGGTAGCTCATGACCTTGTATCCCGAACCAAGAAAAATCTTGACGAAATAATAATAAACAATGACAATAATAACAATTTAGTGTGACGCGGCATCGCCGTTGAATGCTGCATTTCAGAAGCCGGCCTGATCTCGAAAGTTATCACATGCGAGGAAGTACCCGATCTTATCATTTTACCATAATACATATGCGGAGTTATATTTAGAGGATGATTTGAACTTTATTTTAATGAAAATTTCACATCGGTGCGATGTGCCGATTAGTAGTTAATAATTTTTGAACATGACTCCGAAACTACGGCTCGGCCGCAAATGATTTATTCGTTGCTTGCTGGTGCTTGATATCCTTTCCTCCGAACAAAACGAAATTCAATACAGAAAATATTTCAACTCGAATGGGTAGCTCATGGCCTTGGTACGCGAATCAAGAAAAATTATGCCGAAATAATCATGAACAATTACAAAAATAACATTTTGGTGTAGGGTGGCTTCGCCGATCAAGTGCTGGCATTCGCGGTAAGATGTAGAAAGTTGCGATATGCAGGCAACTACAATTTCTTAATGAAATACATCACTGCATGTACGGCATTATATTTAGAGAACAATTTGAACTTTCTTTTGACAAAAACCCCACTTCAATCCGACCGTTAGGTCAATTGTTATCGATTTTTGAAAACGGCCGCAAAGCCACGGCTCGGCGCATATTACACGACCCTACAAATTTAAAATCAGACGTGCCGAAATAGTAATTGAACATTTTGAATTAGCCAATACTAGGTACCTGAAGGATAATGGCACTCAAATTACGAAACATGTTCGCTCAATAACAAAAAAAAAGTAGGTAGGTATCACTAAAAATCATGTGACAAGGCTACCATTTTTTCGGTTTTTCGATAAAAAAGAAATGTTCCAATTCAAAAGTGAACCCGATATTCGTGTTCAGGAGGTCGAAATCAGTTGGAGCACATTTTTTTATATAAGTAACAGAATGACGCTTATGTGGCCGGTTTGTCTGTCTGTCTGTCCGAGTCCGTGCAGAAATTAAGACGCTGTACTCCTTCTCGAGAATTGAAACAAGAGTCTTGGAACTTTTTTCCGATTAATAGCTGATGTCTCCAAGGGTGGCCAATGGGCACTATTTTTGTTATCCATGCATCGTTATCATTATTCTCAAAAAACAGAGATCTCCTGTGCACTTCGATGAAGTTGAACTTCTCCTCGGGAAATAAAGCTACAGCCGTTGAAGATTGAACTTTATCCGGTGGATAGCTTAGGTCCTCAAGGACCAAATAGGCAGGTTGGCTTTCATAATTCGGCCGCCATCTTGGCTGCCATATTGAAATTTCTTATTAGTGGAACGATTGTCATGAAACTTGAAACTCACCCTTGTCTAGTATGATCATTCTTATTTTCAAGCCAAATTTTATGATTGCCCCACCATCTTGGCCGCCATATTGAAATCTCTTATAAGTGGAAAGATTTTCATGAAACTTGAGAGTTACGCTTGTCTCGTACGATCATTCCTATTTTCAAGCTGAGTTTCATAATTCTGCCGCCATCTTGGCCGCCATATTGAAATCTCTTGTTAGTGGAACGATTTTCATGAAACTTGGAACTTACCCTTGTCTAGTACGATCATTTTGATTTTCAAGCCGAATTTCATGATTCTGTCGATATTTTGGCCGCCATATTGCAATTTTTTGCCCAAGACGGTAGAACCCTAATCACTTAACATCTTGCGTTCACTAATCCTCCAAAAAGGAAGTGCGCTACTGAGCCTCATGCCCATGAGGCATATTCGCTTGTATCATTTATATACTGGTTTTTCAACTCATCATTGACTTTTAACTCGTGGGTCACACATTATCATCATTGATTTTACCTTTATCAGGTGCCTTGGCTTTGTTTTTTTCCCCGGGAACTTCGTACCTCCCAATAAACAGTAGTAATAAACAGTAATTAAATAGTAACAAAAGAAAATTTCACTTATACCTTTCTGCCGCCAGAAACTAATGAAGCGGAGAGGAGATTTTTTAGGACTTTCAATATGTTGCTCAACTAATCAAAGATACCATTTTCAGCAATTTTTAGCTGTATCGAAATTTGACCGCCTGTTTGAACAGTTTCCAAAACAATGTCACTTACACCTTTTTGCCGCCAAAAAATAATGAAGCGGATATAGGATTTCTTAGGACTTCCAGTATGCTACTCAACTGACCGAGGCGACTTAATATTTTCACCTGTATCAAAACTTCAACCCGTTTTTTATTAAATAGTAACAAAAAAAAAAGTCACTTATACCTTTCTGCCTCCAAAAAACAATGAAACGGACATAGGATCTTTGAGGACTTCTAGTATGTTGTTCAACTGACAAAGGAGACCAGTTTTAGCAATTTTCAGTTGTACTCAAACTCCAACTCGTATTTTAATAAATAGTTTCCAAAATAATGTCATTTGAACCTTTTTCGCCGCCAAAAACCAATGAAGCGGAGAGAGGATTTTTTAGGACTTTCCATATGTTGTTCAACTGACCGAGGAGATCATTTTCGGAAGTTTTCAGCTCTATTGAAACTTCATCGCGTATTTTAATAAATGAGTTTCTTAAATAATGTCACTTACACCTTTTTGCCGCCAAAAACCGATGAAGCGGACATAGGATTTTTTAGGACTTCCAGTATGTGGTTAAGGGGTTGAAGTGGAAGCGTTCCACCAATTTTCAGACTTACGTTATTTTTTTCCAGGTCAAAACCTAAAATGCCTGGGCTATTTATGATGGAGATAACGACACTTCAAAGTTCGACTTTTTTCCATTCAAACAACTCCACGCCTCCACGCACTACGCACTAGGCTCCAATGGACCTTTTCAGAAGAGAGAGACAGATGCGTGCGCGCTCGTACCGCGCAGCCGGTGGTGTCTAGCTATAACGGCGCCTAATATCTTCAAGGGAAACTGTTCGTTATGAAGTGCGCGGCAGCACACTGAGTACATGTGGGGGCTGTGACGTAAATCGTGTGAGAGAGACCGCCTTTATTGAAAAGGTCCATTTGATTAGGCAGTGTTTTTTTTTAATTGAGTGTCTACCTTCAAGTGTAATGAAAGAAACATCCTGCCAGCAGTTTCAAAGTTGAGTGACAACTTGCACAGTGCACAGTTCGAATTGAAAAAAAAAACGTGGGTGCGTGACCATAGTCACCCTCGGAAGAAGTGAAACTTCTATAGGTATGAATCAATCAGCAAACAACGTTCGAAGAGGTGTTCTTTACGTACTCCAGCTCCGCTTCCTAACGGTTTGTATCATCTTGTTTCTTTATTATCAATCTTATTATTATTATTATTATTATTATTATTATTATTATGAATCACTTGAAGGGCAGAATACTTTCGACATGATTTTTTCACAATTAGACTTCTTTTGTTTCTTTTCTCGCTGCGCTCGGCGCTTAAACTCCGATTCTCTGTCACATGAAGTCTTACTCATACCCCTAATACAATAAATATCTATTTTCATCAATAATATTCTCCACAAAGTACCTATAATGATAATTTTTATTATTATTTTATTCTATCTTCCTGCGTTGCCGGTGAGCCGACGAGGTCCATTCGTCCAAGGTACACATAATTATGCGAATGTGACATCGTGACGGATTTTCTTACTGTACGATTTTCCCCGTTATATTACTACAGCACGGTGGAAGCTGTGTCTGGCAGGCACAGCATGGCAATCTAATAATCTCCACAAAGTATAAGATTGTCGTTTGGAAAACTCCGGTATTAATTTTTATTGAAAAAATATAAAATACATAGGTATCTACACATAGGTATGTAGTATGTACCTCGTGAATGTGATTTGAGGTACCTACGTGGTTTTAGAGTTCCTACGATATTATCTTCTCCAATCACAATAAGGTCGTAGGTTAAATTAAAATATTGACAGAATTGATGAGTTATTCCATTTCTGTGCAAAAATTAACAGAATAATGTCAAAAATCAATTTCCAAACATAAAAAATTTGATTATCAAACCAGTATATCATCGCTACAATCATTAAGCAACTGTTTCAGCCTTAATTGTCGAAAATTCTTTTTCCCTCTTGGGCTTGACTCATCCACCCCTGCTGATAGGTACATAGGTACCTTGAAGTTGTCTCTACATTTGGGTGTGCGGCATTCGATTTTATTTTTGAATTGTAAACGTCCGTTGAAGAATATACCATATGCCTCCCTATCCCGATAATAAAATACATCCGCTCAAATCTATTCAAGCCAAACACCAAAAAGAGCAGTCCAGTGTCGGCGATACGCATAACGAAAATGAATTAATCATTTTCGATTGCAAATGACACTACCGTGAATTAGAATTCATCGATCAAATCAAATTTTTGTTTATGATGGAAGCTGTTGTACTTAAAACACAATGCAAGCGGTAAAAGAATACTAACTGTAAAAAAAAATAGAACCGAACGCGGCGAACGCCGCAACAGCTTATTCTTCCACTTCCTGGGACGACGCTGGTCGCCCGACAATGTTACAGGCGTTCGTTACAGCCACTGATGCCATGAACTGATTTCACTCCCATGTGTGGTTCTGCGTTAGTTGTGTGTTGTGATCTAGGCGCAAGAATAGAAGTTTCACTTAAAAAAAAAAATACAGCCGCTCTTTGGCCTAAGAGCTCTTTGGTTGAACTACTTTCGATTATTTCTGGGGCACCTTGTATGCATGAGCTCGATTTTTTAACGGACTCTTGATTGGTGCAAACTAGAGGTGCGTTCAGTCAGCTTATTTAGCCGCAAGTTTTAATTTTAGTCGTAAGCGCAGCGATGCTCATTGGCTGTCATGAACCAGCCTCCTCAGATCAGCCAATAAGCAATGCTGCGCTTACGACTAAAATTCAAACTTGCGGCTAAATAAGCTGACTGAACGCACCTTAGGTAGTGAAAACTCCCATCTTCATATTCTCAAACGGTTTTTTATTTTGTTTTTGAGTTTTTGTGATACAGGTGAAATTGTGTCACGAACTTCCTGATTTTTTAATAATTAGGTTAATAAGTAGGTATAATCCATTCCAAGTTGAAAAAACCACAGCTTGCTCTGAAAAATTCGGGTTTTGTTGTGTCCCTGATTTTTTATGTTTAATGCCATCTTAATAAAAGGGAGGTTACGTTACAATTTGTGTTGACTTGAAAGGCCAATTACCTAGCTCTTTTGGGACACCAACGAGGCCCCTTTCTAGCCCGTTTGACGTAAATAATGACCTTGAATAAAGAAATTATTTTTAGGTAGATACACCAACGAGCTCACCTGACCGCGCTTTTCGCGGTTATAGTAAGGGAATCTTTGAGTAAGGGGTCATAAACGAGATCACTTGTGACGAAATCACGCCGACGCTAGAAATGAGTCTTCCATGGTCATTTTTAGAACTATTTTCCACCACTTTTGGTGCTTATTCATATTTTTATTTCTGCACCTTCCAATACTTCTTACTGTTAGAATTACCGTGCTTAACGGTGTTTTCAAGCAAAATTTCCAATTCATCAACTTATCAGATTGTCAAACTTGAAAAATTACTATCATAGGGGACTGTGGTTTTCTACGCTTGGAATGGATAATAGGTACAGTTGGGAGCGAAATGATTCATACGGCACCGCCAGGAAGTCGGCTGGATTTCAGAAATGTTAGCTGCTAGGATTGTCCTTGAATGCCAGTTTTGTTGACAGATTGATCGTAATCAAAACTGGCATTCAAGAACGATCCAAGCAGCTAACATTTCTGAAATCCAGACGACTTCCTAGCGGTGCCGTATGAATCATTTCGCTCCCAACTGTACCTACTTTTGACAAGTTCCTACTTCCTTACGTGCCCGCGATGAGAGGTCCTTTTTCATTTGCTGTCTAACCAAGAAATGGATTCAACTGCTAAAATCATCAAAAATGGGACACTGTTGTACAACTCAGGATAGGAAATCGAAATCTAACCTTTCCATATCAAAGACTAGAAATTGCACAGCTCCTGTAGTGGCAGATGAACCAACTGCCAGAATGGCACTATTTTCCTGACATATTTCCACTGACCAAGGTCTACCATGAAATAGATTTATTTGGTCTTCAAGACAACAACTTTGACCAAAACCATCTCTACTATAGATATTCTTGTAAATATTCACATAACCATTCCTTGTGCCAGCCACAAGAACTTTGTCATTAAAGTCAACACAGTCTACATCACCTATTGCTGCTTGATAATCAAAAATGAATTCATTTTTATCACGATCCCATAGCCAAAAACCACCTTCACTGAAAAAAAAGTTATAAAATGGAATAATTATTGATTGCCAATCTTACAGGTGACCTCCAAAAATGAAATTTTCTTTTATCACAAAACAACTTATGTCTTCTTTACATGCCTTTGGTCTTACGGTTTTGTATTTTTTTGATGAACAATCAGTTCGAATTCCTTTGTTAGAGCGTACAAGAGGTGTGATAGTTTTTCCCCGGCTGTGCCACAACAGATCTTTTTCTAAATAAATCCTTGGTCTGTACTTGGTTCTGAGATGGATGACACATTTATCTCTATAAAGGCCCCTTTTCCAATTCTTTGATATCCTCACATTATCAAAAGCAGATGATGGTGTCTGAAACGTCCTGTAACATTTTACAATAATTACATGGTCAAAACAACAATGTATGACAACTTAGAAAGACACACACCTGTTTAGGATGACGTGGTTTCGAACAGGGATGTCTGTTTTGAATTTTTTCAACAGTGAAGTACTCCATTCGTCTAAAAACTTTCTGAACTGTTTGCATGTCAGTCTGACACTACACAAATCAGTAATGTCTAGAAAGTGCAGGATTCTTAGTAGTAATTCTGGGGGTAGATCCTGTAGCGAAAACATTTTTGAACCTGAAAAATCAGAGGTTATTTTCCTTGGGACAAAATACAGATTTAAGACAGATCTACCTTCACTGTACTGATGAGTGTTATATATGCGTATTTTTGGAGAAAACATTCAAACTGAGCGCCACAACATATAAAAACGTGTTGAAAACTAGTCTATAAAAATTAAATAAATACTAAACAGAGAACCTAACCTAAGTTTTTTCAAAGATGACAGCAGAGTATCCAAAATCAAAAATGGCAAAATAGTTGCAGCGGTACGCTAGCAAAATGACCCTGATTCTGCATTTTGTGATACTGCCTGTGATACTGCAATAAAATTTGGCATATGCCAACTACGTAGAATTTCAAGTGATTTGACCCGCAGCACTCAAAAATTTGTCCATTAGGGGGCGACTGGGAGCCCCTCCAAATTTCAAGATATCAGTGTTTTTACCATGCACCATTCAGTACCGCCCTATCTACCGTACAGGACCTAAACAACTTTGTTCTTGACCATCATAACATTTTTTGTCATGTCAATTCCATTCTTCTTACAGAAAAAAATTATTTCTTTGTCTGGTCAACAAGTCGAGAAATATATATTTTTTTGGACCACAAATAGATTGTTGAGTCGTTTTTGTGTGATCATCGATGAATCCGCATCCCCTTGATTCATTTATGAAAACAAAAGTTTTGCTGTTCTATTCTTTAACGAAGGGGTGACCTCAACTTATCATTATTTTCAACATTACCTATTTCAATGTTTTATCCCTAAAAATATGATTATTATTGTACTAATATATAGCTTGAAGTTTTCTTCAACGGTTTGGATGATGAAACGGCCTCAGATTCCACCTGGAAGCCGTGCATATAAATTTTTCTGCAAGGCCGTCAAATTTGGCATTTTTTATTTTCTACCGGGAGCGGCCAAAATGTCAATACACACCACTCCGCCCAAGAGCACCGGTTGCGGTACTTTCGCACCAACTCTCATTTCAGTATCACAAAATGCAAAATTGTTAGGCGTGAATATCGTTTTCCGCTAGAGCAAACCGGTGCTCTTGGGCGGAGTGGTGTGTATTGACATTTTGGCCGCTCCTGCTAGAAAATCAAAAATGCCAAATTTGACGGCCTTGCAGAAAAATTATTATGTACGGCTTCCAGGTGGAGTCTGAGGCAGTTTCATCATCCACATCATTGAAGAGAACTTCAAGCTGTATATTAGTATAACAATAATCATACTTACCGAGGTAAAACATTGAAAAAGGTAATGTTGAAAATAATGGTAAGTTGAAGTCACTCCTTTGTTGAAAAATAGCACTGCAAAAGTTTTCACTTCATAAATGAATCAAGGGGATGCGGATTCATCGATGATCGCACAAAAACTACTTAACAATCTATTGGTGGTCCAAAAAAAAAATTATTTTCCAATTTGTTGACCAGGCAAAGAAATTTTTTTTTTTCTATAAGAAGAATGGAATTGACATGACGAAAAATGTTATGATGGCCAAGAACAAAGTTGTTTAGGTTCTGTACGGTAGATAGGGCGGTACTGAATGGCGCATGGGAAAAATTCAGACATCTTGAAATTTTGAGGGGCCCCCAGTCGCCCCCTAATGGACAAATTTTTGAGTGCTGCGGGTCAAATCATTTGAAATTTTATGTAGTTTGCATATGCCAAATTTCATTGCAGTATCACAAAATGCAGAATCAAAAAGCGTACCGCTGCAACTAAAAGTTTTGTATGAGCTTGATGAACGGTGCAGTGGCGTAGCGTGCAACGTAGTAAAGGGACAAGAGCGCATTTTTATTTTGGCCGATAGGTGGCGTCAAGTCGATCTCAGTTTTCAACAGAGAACAAAAAAAAGGACCGTCGAAAACACAAAAGATTTTGAAAGCAAAAGGCACTATTATTGACTTAATGATCAATTTTGTGCTTCATATTATCGTTGAATTTGAATACCTAGCGTATAACTAAAAAATAGCTATGGGAGTGAATAGCTCTGATGCTTAAAGAAATATTGCAAAAATTTCTCAGAATCCATCTACCTAATCGAGGAACCCGGTAAAATTAGTGCGTCATTTTTCTTTCAGAAAAGATGGTATGATGATGGTTCATCCAAGGTGATCTTTCACATGATATGGGATATAATGATGATGATGATGATGATGATGAATGATGGCGTAGTATTTGCCTACTGTATTGATACTATCAGCAGAGCTAGACAAAATACTTTTGGAAAGTATTTAAATGACAAATACTTTTTATTTCTTAATCAAAATGATATTCAAATAATGAATATACCCACTCAGCAAGAAAACATCTCTGTGACATCACTTAGATGTTCAAATCACAACTGCGATGTTAACAAAAAAAGTCTATGCGATGTTAAGTGGACATCTCTGTTACCTCTTATGTCCGGGTAATCAGAACATGAATGAGATATCTCAAAGATGTCCAAATGTGACATTCTATCTACATCGGTATTCCACCTCTCGTAGATATCACTTTTTGACGTACATATAACGTCGCATTTTGAATGTGTATTTTTAAATAAAAATAATTTTTCACCACTTTTCAACATAGTTTTATGTCATAGGAGGTTCCGCACCTATTTTTACTAATTTTTACAATCTATACAGAATTGTTCCGATTCAAAAATAAACCCGATATTCGTGTTCAGGAGGTCGAAATCAGTAGGAAAACATTATTTTTTAAGTAAGAGAATGACGCTTATGTAGCCGGTTCGTCTGTCTGTTTGTCTGTCTGTCTGTCTGTCTGTCTGCCTGTCCGTGTAGAAACTAGGATGATGTACTCCTTCTCGAGATTTGAAGCAAGTGCCTTGGAACTTTTTCCGATGGATAGCTGATGTCCCCCAAGGGTGGCCAACGGGCACTATTTTTGTTATCCATACATCGTTATCATTATTATCAAAAAACAGAGATCTCCTGTGCACTTCGAAGAAGTTGAACTTCTCTTCGGGAAATAAAGCTACAGCCCTTAAAAATTGAACTTTATCCGATGGATAGCTTTAGGTCCTCAAGGACCAAATAGGCAGATTGGCTTTCATAATTCCGCCGCCATCTTGGCTGCCATATTGAAATTTCTTATTAGTGGAACGATTGTCATGAAACTTGAAACTTATACCCTTGTCTAGTACGATCATTCTGATTTTCAAGCCGAATTTCATGATTCTGCCGATATTTTGGCCGCCATATTGGATTTTTTTGCCCAAGACGGTAGAACCCTAATTACTTAACATCTTGCGTTCACTAATCCTTCAAAAAGGAAGTGCGCTACTGAGCCTCATGCCCATGAGGCATATTCGCTTGTTTTACTATGCTGTGCGGGTGGGTCTTTCTGTGGTGAAGTGTTTTTAATCAAAGTGGACGTGAACGAGATAATTTGCAAGTGAGCTCGGCAGTGAGCCAGAGCCAGTGAGCAGTGAGGGAGACCAGTGACCAGTTCACGAGGACGAGATCAAAGAGCCGGCCACTCAGTACTTCTGTGCCAAGAAAGGTAAACTGTATAAAGTGATGTTTTTTGTTCTCTAAAATTTGGACATCAGGTATATATTTATAGTCCAGTCACTTTTCTGCTCTGGTAAATTGGTGAGGGACTGAAATTTTGTGCACACGTTCCTTTGATTCTCGCATAAATGACCTGTGAAAAGTTCCCAGAAATCCGCGCTTGGGAACCTATATCGCCACAAGTAGTGGCCTCTCTCTGAGTAGTGGGGAATACTTCGTCGTATTTTCTTGAATGATTGCGTCGAGGATTGCGTATTCGTATTACGTATTACCAACTCACCATAGACTATTTCCACCACGTATTTCCACTTTTGCAACGATGGCGAAAGCAAGATGATGGCCAAGAAGAAAAAACTTGACTATTTTATTTCATAAAGCAGCCAGATCTCTAAAAAAAAATCGGTTGTGTCACCCCAAAACTTTCCCGACTAGTATCCAGGATAACCTATGTACATTTTTGTTCGGAACCTCCCTTCGGGTGGGAAGTTGGAATTAGAGAAGAGGATTGAAAATAATTTCCAAGAAATTGAAAAATTTGTTAGGAAAACTTGAATTTTCCGGGAAAACCTCAAATCTTATTCCAAATCATCTTATTGTAAAAATCGTCAAGTAATAAGCGAGGTAATAAGGCTGCTTCACTAAAACTCCATCATTTAAGTCCGGTCTCGAAAACCCAGGCCGGTTTTACATTTTCAACCGAAAAATTTCCAGGAAATTGGGAAAAAAAGTTGGAAAATGTTCAAGAACCAGTTACCTCTTGTTTGAAAAAAAAAAGGTGAAAATCTGTTAACGGGATAAAAAGTTGGAAAATTTGCAATTTTTCCAGAAAGGAAAACTCGAAAACCGTGGGTCCGATTTCAGAAGTTTTGCCTTCAAAATCAATTCAATCTTTTCTCCAACTTTCATTCCCAGCATGTCTGCATCTAAAATAGTTGAATATTTCGTGGTGCTCGATCACCCACTGACTTGGCTCACCGCATGTCAAAGTTTGCACTGCATTCTTTCAAATTCACGGAATGTGCAAATTTCATTTTGAAAAAATTACCGTCGGAAAACCGAAACATATTATCGTTGCACCATGCACAAAATAATGGTTTTTCATTCAAAATGTCTTTCACATAACTATCATGAAAAAGAATTAACCCATATTGTAGGTATTTAGTCTCTAAAACATTGATGACAATATACCGAAGTTTAATTAGATCCAGGCTCGATTATGGCATTGTGGCATACTCTGCCGCCAGAAAAACCTATCTTAAAACAGTGAAATCCGTGCAATCTACCTACTGATACTGCTGTAAGGATAGCAGTGGGAGCATTTTGTACCACCCCCGTGGAGAATCTTCTTACGTTGATAACTGAATTAGCCCTGTCAACGAAGAAAAAATTGAGAAAATAAATAGTGTAGTTTTGAAAATTGGTAGGGATGTTCTTGAAAGCTTGCTGATTACTGTGTAAAAAGTCCCCATCGATAGGTGATGTGGAATCGCCACCATCTTGGATTATTGGTCCATTTGAAGTATTTTTTGCAATTATATCTCGAATCAAGGCGATCCCATCAAAAAACGGCTTGGTTCAAATGAAAGGCCATCAAATTGTCTGCAAAAAAGTTGCGTAGCGCTTTCACGTTTCTGTCATAACTTTGGAGAAATTGGCCTGTGAGCGTCAGGTGTGAGTCGTGGAGGAGATATTTTATTTCTCACGGTGTTTTTGAAGAATCGCGAAAAACTACAATGCAGTGCTGTTTAGTTAATCTTTGTTGATAAATAAAAAAAATTAAAAAAAATTTTTGGCCTTCACTTCAAAAAATATGGGGGGGGGGGTCAAAGGGAAAAAATTGAACCTCTAGTATTTCGGTTATTTGATGAAATTTTGGAAACATTTTCAGGAGGAATTATGAGTGATCCATTTATGATACAAGGTGCAAAAAACAGACCAGTCATTGTACAGGGCGAGTCTGTACCCCGGATTTTTTCAGACCACACGTAAACCTGCAAAGCGCATCTCAACACCGGAAAATGTCCGTAACCAACACAACGAGAATCAGAACAATGGGTAACCTGAACTGGTTTGTCTGTCACTCATTGTTCTGATTTTGGTAGTGTTGGTTACGATTATTTTCAGATGTTTAGAAGGGGCTTTGCAGATTTACGCGCGATCTGAAAAAATCCGGGGTATAGACAATAGATACAAATAGAGAAGACCATATGTTATCACCATTGTCGTCACGGATATTGGGGCATCAAAAATCAGCCAACCTTTTTTTGAATGATGGACTCGCCTGGTTCCTACGCAACCGTAAAAATTCGTGACGACATAATGGTCTTTTCTATTTGTATTGTCTTGTCTATACAATGATTGGTCTTAGTGGGAGCGGTACGCAAAAGCATACCGAATTTTGGAGTGCAGTAACGAGATTTTGCATGAACGTACTTTATACCAAGACAAGCGATTTGACCCGCAGCACTCGATATTTTGTCCCTTACGGGGCCAGTGGGGGCCCCTTCAAATTTTCATGATGCAAGAACGAGTGCAAGAACTTCCACAAAATGATCATTGAGTATCGTCATGTATGTCATAAGTGAAGCTTACGGGTCTATTGAAAATGTTTTCAACAATTGTCGTCGTGTCCCATTCATTCTTCACACTTGAAAAAAAATTCTTTGGCAGAGGTCAAAAAAACTGTTTTTATTTTTTCTGCTGTGCAAGGAAACGATAAATTCTTATGTTTTGTTGCGTTCCCAACTATATCGCGTTCCGTAAGCCCAAATATGAAGACAATTTTTTCGCTACATCATTTTCCCAAGAAGAGGAGGTGACCTCTTCAGTATACCTTTTTCAACAGCATTTATTTCAATGTTCCTACTGGATAAAACTGTCAATTTTTGCAGATATGAGAAGCCTGAACTCTTTTCTTAGTAATTTCCATGCAACATGGCTTCAAAACGCACAATAGAGCCCTTAAACTTTTTTTTTTGCTGGGCCGTCAAATTTTTGGCATGTTGATTTTGTAGTAGGGGAGACGCGCAAATAAATGAGATCTAGGCCAGGCGAATAAGTTCTACCGGAAAATATATCTAACGACTCTGCGTTTTGTTGTACTGCAGTAAAACACGGCATGGAAGAATATTTTATGTTGAAACCAAGTCGCCTGGGCCTGCAGCCTGGATTGAATTTTGGTTCGCGTCTCTCCTACTATAAAATCAAAATATCGTAAGTTGGACGGCACAGCAGAAAAAAAATCTTTTTGGGTTCCCTTGAGCGTTTTAGAGTCATGTTGCCTCGCAACTACCAGAAAAAGAGTTCGAGGTCTCCATTCCTGCAAAAATTACAAGTGATATCCAGTGGGGACATAGAAAGAAATGCTCTTGGAAAAGAGGTACTGAAGAGGTCACTACTTTTTTGAAAAATACCATTACAAAAAATTTTTCTCCATAATTAGGTTTAGGCAATGCGATTTAGTTGGGAACGCAACAGAACATATGAATTTATCGTCTCCTTGCATAGAAGAAAAAATAAGAACTGTTTTTTTGACCTCTGCCAAAGAATTTTTTTTTCAAGTGTGAAGAGTGAATCGGCCACGACGACAATTGATGAAAACATTCTCAATAGACCCGTAAGCTTCACTTATGACATACATGGCGATACTCAATAATCATTTTGTGGAAGTTCTTGCATCTTGAAAATTTAGGGGGCCCCCACTGCCCCCCTAAGGGAAAAAATATCGAGTGCTGCGGGTCAAATTGCTTGTCTTGGTATAAAGTACGTTCATGCAAAATCTCGTTACTGCACTCCAAAATGCGGTATTGATGTGTTTTTAGGGGTGTACCGCTTCCACTATCTGTCTTTTACACCTTGTATCATAAATGGATCACTCATAATTCCTCCCAAAAATGTTTTCAAAAACTTCTTAAATAACCGAAATACTAGAGGTTCAATTTTTTCCCTTTGACCCCCCCATATTTTCTGAAGTGAAGACCAAAAAATTTTTTCATTCATTTTTTTTATTCATTAATCATGAACGAAGATTAACTGAACAGCATTGTACACTGAACTGAACATTGTAGTTTTTCGCGATTCTTCAAAAACACCGTGAAAAATAAAATACCTCCTCCACGACTCACAGCTGACGCTTACAGGCCAATTTCTCCAAAGTTATGACAGATACGTGAAAGTGATACACAACTTTTTTGTAGACAATTTGATGGCCTTTCATTTGAACCAAGCCGTTTTTTTGATGGGATCGCCCTAATTCGAGATAATTGCAAAAAATACTTCAAATGTACCAATAATCCAAGATGGCGGCGATTCCACACCCTTCATCGATGGGGACTTTCTACACAGTAATCAGCAAGCTTTCGAGAACATCTCTACCAATTTTCAGAACTACACTATTTATTCTCGCTATTCTCCTAAATTATGCTTTCATTGACCGGGCTAAATGTTCAACTTCGAACTAAACAGTTAACTTTGAACGACTTTACCAATTGGGCTTTGATTCCAAAAAGCTCTAATTTCCCCTTGGCTTTTTTCTAACATCAAACATCGTTTCTCCTGTGAGTACACGGAAGATTGCATCGTATTCAAACTGAAATAAATTTTGAAAACTCAAAAACCATGATTCAAATCATGATTCCAGTCCCAAATACCTCTTGGAAACTACAGACTGTGAAAATAACTATAAATTGGCTCAGCACAGCAAAACAGATTACAATCACCATGAAATTAGACTGGAATTCCGTGAAATGTGTGGCATCTGCTGTGATTACGCCGCGCCATCTGAAAAATTCTTTTTTCGACTGTCGGAACACTGCAGCATCTTCTCAGCTGAGCAGTTATACGCCATTTTTCGAGCCATCATATACACAGAACTCTTCCCAAATGACAAGTACATCAAGTACAAAATTTCGAATTCGCTGTCCTATACCAGTATAGTGGTATAATAGTGGAAGCGGTACACACCTAAAAACACATCGATACCGCACTTTGGACTTTGGAGTGCAAGAACGAGATTTTGCATGGGCATACTTTATACCGAGACAAGCGATTTGACCCGCAGCACTCGATATTTTGTCCCTTAGGGGGCCAATGGGGGCCCTCCGAATTTTCAAGATGCAAGACCTTCACATGACGATCATTGAGTGTCGTCATGTATGTCATAAGTGAAGCTTACGAGTCTATTGAAAATGTTTTCCTCAATTGTCGTCGTGTCCGATTCATTCTTCACACTTGAAAAAAAAATTCTTTGGCAGAGGTCAAAAAAACTATTTTTATTTTTTCTTCTATGCAAGGAGACGATAAATTCATATGAACTGACTGGAGACAACATTTTTGAAAAAGCGAAGGAATCAAAAGTGACCAAAATATGAAGCACCCTAGAAGTCAGGTTCAGGGAAAGAACCAAATAAAAATCAACTTGCCTTCAAACAGAGTTTTATTTCCGAACATTTTGAGGTATTTTCCGATTTTAAGTGATGAAAATTGTCGATGCGGGACCCATTTTACAAATTCACTTTTCAGAAGATAATACCGGACCTTCCTCGACTGAAAATCAACGAAACCTAGGTTATGTTCTTATTGTCGAATGTTTCCTTCACATTTAAAGAGATAGGCACCAGTTCTGATCTTCGTAACCCAGGCTACGTCTATTTTTAGGTGAAAAACGTCCAGTATTCTTCGTTGGAAGCATCCATTTCTGATTTGGATTCATTGCACAATTTTTCCCCCATACAAATGGGAAACACCTTAAAATGTTCAGAAAGAATGGTTTGTTTGAAGACAAGTTGTTATTTGTTTATTACCTTCCCTAAACCGGATCTCTAGCAAGTTTTTCATCTGAGTCACTTTTGATTCAATCCCTGTTCCAGAATTTTCATCTAAAGTCAATTCTGATCCTCGATCCTTCTGACCTGAGCCTTCAGCTTCAACAAGAGCCCTCATTTTCCAAAATCGGCCAACAACGAATAAAGTTATTACTGCAAAACTAAAAGGTTACATTTTTGAGATCACCCTGTAATTAAAGTAGATAGGCAAAAAAATTTAAAAATGATTCGAGCTATGGTTATAACAACTCTCCTGAAACACTTGGAGAAAACCAAAAGCTATTTTTTGTGAAATGGGACCTGTTAAAACTTTCCCATTTTTGCGGTACCTGATTGAGGGCCCTGTATAATTAATACGAAACACTTGTACCAAAAATAGTCCATGACATGTTGTAGTCCAATACGTGAGCTAATTAGAAAACATAAAACGATTCAAAATAGTTTATTCATTCAAAAGTTATGACACTTTGAATGTGACTGTATTTTTTGGGTGGACCATTTCAATGGGATGTTTTCAGCGTAGTTGAAGAAACTCTGCTAGATGTCCCTAGTGGTTCGTAAGGGGCTTGGGAACATTTGTGTTCTGTATGTTGACAGCTCAACCGACTGCTTGTTGTCGTTCAAAATTGAAATGTAACCCAAAAAATTGAGCGACGTTTATCAAAAGTGTCAAAGTCTGAAGTGTTGAGTTTCGCTGGCCATTCTTTGTTCGTTGAACAATAACAGCGAACGTGAACTGCAGCAAAACCATGCCTGTAAGGTCAAGGAATAAGAAAGTGCAACTGACGCTACTTAATTTTGAATTCAACACTTCGCCGAAGTGCTCGTCTGAAGATGCTCAACAGAGTTTAGTTTGGGTGTTATGGTTCTGGTCTCCTTCTGCTTCCTGCTTTGTGTGAAAGAAAAGGCGACATGAGAATACGAGTTAGAATCATTGATAAAACCTGGTAGTTTTTACTTAATCTTGTTTATTAAAAACGTTCCTAAAATAATTTGCATGGCTTTCACTCGACCTCCTCGCATAGCGCGCTGAAGTTTACGTTCAATTCAGTGGTTGTGGCTACTCTCTGGTTGTAGTCTGCAGTCTGCACTACACCTTCTAGTCTCTTCAGGCTCTCAAGCTACGAAGTTATCCACTGAACCATTTGTGGCCGCGCCTTCCACAGGGTGCGTGCTTCTCTCTTCTTTGTGTGAACATAAATTTATATCGCAATTTCGTCACATCACCCAGCAATAAGAAAATTGTGTTCCATGTTCAATCGATTTCTATTATTGTATCTTCACTTATACCAAGCTGTTCAGCACCAAGGAGCTTTCGCACAAAGGCCGTGCGTGATGATACGGGAATGGGAAATCTGGAACTGACAACAGCTGCCACATAGACAATTTAGCATTCGGCATATTTGGCAACGACTCTATGGCAACGACCGCAACCTGTTGCAGAACCGTCACATTCAAAAATCCCGCTGAAATATCAGGGCAGCCGAACTGCGTCAGTGTCGCCAATTTATGATAATTTAATGTTTCTCAGCCCCTTACGAACTACCAGGGACATCTATTGAGAACCTGTCAGGAAAACATCCCATTGGCGAGCACTTTATATATACAGGTGTCCGTTTTTCGAGACTAAGCATGGGTATCTCGCTTATCTTTAGAGATACAGAGTCGGTTAAATCAGAAAAAAGTTGCGAATTTTCATGACGATCAATGATCCAAGAAGATATTTGACTTGTCAGCTTTAGTTTTCGAGATATCGGGAAAAAACAGAAATTTGTAATTTTTGTTTTTATTTTTTATTTGAAAAACGGTTGAAGGTAGCCTTTTCTAATTAGGACATTGTGAAGGCACTTTTCTAAGGGGAATTCAATGTTGCCAAAATCTTCATTCTAGCTTCCAAAACAACCGAGATATGACATTCAACTTTTTTTTCTCTTATGGGCGCCATATTGGATTTTGACATTTTTGAATACAATATTTTTTTCTGGTTTCAACGATGTGTCACATGCTACTGTTAAATTCATGCTTATGAGCAAAAAGAAATTTTTTATTTTTCAAAGAGTCGTGCTTTGGAAACAAAATCAGCATTGACAATTAAAAAAACGTAAATGTTAAACATTTATTCATTAATGACATGTGGCACATCGTTGTAACCAGAAAAGAATACCGTATTCAAAAATATCAAAATCCAATATGGCGCCCATTAAAGAAAAACGTTGAATGTCGTATCTCGGTTGCTTTGAAAGCTGGAATAAAGATTCTGGCAGCTTTGGATTCCCCTTGAAAAGTGCCCTGACAATGTCTAGATTAGAAAAGGCCACCTTCAACCGTTTGTTGAATAAAAAATAAAAACAAAAATTCAAATTCCTGCTTTTTCACGATATCTCAAAAACGAAAATTGATACGTCAAATTTCTTTTTGGATCATTGATCGTCATAAAAATGCGCAACTTTTTCCTAATTTAACCGACCTTGTATCTCTCAAGATAAGCGAGATACCCATTCTTAGCCTCGAAAAACGGACACCTGTATATATATTTTTTTTATACATTTTCATACCTGATTTTAGATTACCCTTCTTTTTTTTCAATTCTCAAACTCCACTGGTTTTCATGAAACTCACGTTTAAAGAAAAAACACTAGGAAATGCCGTCCTTGATGGGTTTAACAAACCATAAAATGTATAGCTTAAATCTGAAACGCCAGTGATACATACGTCAGACAATACATTTTATTGTTGATAGTGCTAGAGCTATCTACATTACGATAAAACAGAATTGATTTTGAACAGTACCTAAATAGCACCTACAGAAAACAGGTAGGTACCTATCTAAATCGTGATCTACTACGACTTCTGCGGTCCGATTTTCGTCTTCGATAAAAATTTGGCTGTTTTTCACTTCTGGAATTAATGGAATCCAACGAATCACAATGTCGGTCTTCGAATTCCGGCAACATTGTTAAAAGTTTGCATTTGGCACAGCACGCTAAATCTGGTCCAGGAGTCATCGCTCTTCTTATCTCGTCTTCCTTTCTCTTGACCACAAAGATGTCACCTACCCTTTCGATGATTTTCTTATTGTGGCCGTATGTCAAAGCTGCGTCTATAATGTCGTATGCTTCGATGCCTTTATCCCGGTATTTCATTTTTGGAGAATCACTACGACGGGTGTGGTGGTCGGCGTGCTTCTTGTATTTTTTTAGGATAGATTTCGATGAGTAGGGAGGTGACTTAGCTCTCTTAGCTCTGGTAAGAGGAATGCCTTTCACACCAGATGAAGATTTGCTGCATGATTTGATATAGTTCTTCAGTTTGGATAGGTAATGCAGGACTATGCTGGCGTAGCTCTCTAAAGTTTGCTGGGTCGTCGGAGACGGTAGATCTTTTGAAAATTTTACTTGCTTAGAGTGATAGTTGCAGTTCTTATGTTTGTTATAGGGTGCCATTGGGATTATACGAGCGATTATACTATACAATTAATTTTCACATTTTCTTGACAAACGTACTAAAAATTTGAAGTTTCCATAATTTTGATTGGATTTTACTGAGCTCTAGATTCGGTGGACCTACTGAAAAAGAAAAAACCAAAGATTCTATGGGTTTTGAGACAGGTCCATGGTTTTGAGGCGTGATCCCTGGTTTTGAGTGAAGAAGCATAATAACCATGTGGAATGCATTTCTTGAATGGTCAGGAACCACACTTTACCGGGTGTCAAGCTTGAATTTGTGGCAGGGGTTTTATACAGAGTGAAGTAGAAAAACTGAGAAGACCATAATATGATCTTGATATTATTATCTCATCATCATTATCACAAAGTTTTCAGTCCTAAGACTGGTTGGATGCCTATCTCCATTCTTTCCTATCCTGCGTTAACCTTACGCATTTCTCTAAAAGTCGAACATCCTACATCCCTATAACTATCTGAGAGCAGTACTCTGACCTGGGTCTACTTCTGCTTCTCTTTATTCCCACCTCCGCCTCGAGTATATCTCGAACTGGTCCTTCGTGCCTCAGAAGGTATTTCGTTGCACTCAATGTTAATAATTTTTCTACAACCCCATTTATGTCAATTGAAATATTTATATAACGGGTGTTTTTTTTTTTTAATCTGGCGTCGAAGTGTGCACTGCTCTGGCCGAATTTGGTTAGAGCACAGCACACTTCGACGCCAGATTAAAAAAAACACCCCTTATATCGTGTGATCAAATGAATTCTTATTTTAGGTAGGCTGTGGTCTAGCCGAACGCAGCTTCGCACCCCTGAATTTGACCAGGCCACAGCCTACCTAAAATAAGAATTCATTTGATCACACGATAATACATACTGTTACGAGCGGCGGTTCTGGAGAGCGCCCGATCTTTCTAGACTTTTCCCATTGGGTCGCAGTGTACAAGTGCGGAGCTCTGGTGCGTTCAGGACGTGCGTGTAGGCTTTGGCCCGTGGAACTGAAGGGAGATTTCAACGGTCGATCAGAAAACATCAGCCGAATTGGCGGAGGTGCCGACATACCAGAACACACGGGAAGCACGCGAAAGGTGTGTGATAATTCGGGAGTCGCCTAGAAACCATATGCCGGGTCACTGTGAAATTTGCTGGAGGACCCGTGGAAGGTTCAAGAACACTAGTCGAAGGCATATACATATAAGCAGCACGGATCGGCCTAGGCAGTCAGTATTGAATGCAAAGTGGTAGCGAGCGAATAGAAGCGAATAGTACCTGCGAGATTTCTAAGCGTGAATAATATTTGTTTGGCATGTATTTATTGTAGTACGCAGTAATAAACAGTGTGTGTTTTTAAACGATCGTCTCAATTATAAACGAACCCGTACGCGAAATACGTAATAATACTATGGGTCTCTTCACAAATTGACGCTCCGATGGAGAACGGTACTTGTAAACATTCTTACAGTCTTTACTCGGTCTAACTCGCGACCTCGAATGATGTGCCGCTTTTTGATGTCAGACATAAAATGCAATCATCCGACATTTTTTGAGTTCGCTACTATTGGAAATAAGACAGTCAATTGTTTTCACTTCTTGGCCGCCATCTTGGATCCGCCACCTACGCAAAAGTAGAAATAGTGTATGGTGATTATCAAGATGATGATACGCAATCATTAAATTACAAAAAAGACAATCTTGCAATAAAGAAATTACTTTTTCGCCGAAAAAACGACTTTTCAACACTTGATGGCGATTATCCAAAGTTCTTAAGCTCGGATCTCAAAGGACTTTTTATAGATCATACAAGACTATCAAAGGATTATGTGTACAAAATTACAACCCTCTACTAATTTTTCTGAAGTTGATACTATTTTTTGAACATAGTGACTGGACTAGTACGGGTTCGAATATAATTGAGACGATCGTTTTAAAACACACACTGTTTATTACAGCGTACTACAATAAATACACGCCAACAATTAGTTATCTACTTGGAAATATCGCGGGTACTTCGCTTGAATCCGCTCGCTACCACTTCGCATTCCAATTCAATACTCGTGCTGTGGGTGATTCATAGTGCTTATATAGGTCCCGACCAATTATCTCGAATGTTCCATGCATTCTCCAGCGGTTTCCACAGTGACCCGACATACGGTTTCCATACGACTCCCGAAGAATCCTTCACATTACCCGTATAATTCTGCCGTGCTCTAGAACCGGCGCCTCCGCCAAAATGAACAGATGTGTCTTGATCGAGCGTTGAAAGTTCCCAATGCCAAGCCATCGCGTATACTTCTGGAAATGTCCAGAGTTACGCACTTGTATCTACACCGCGACCTGATGGATTGAAGAATCTAGAAAGATCGCGTGTTTACCAGAATGCAAGGGATTGCCGCTCGTCACAATATTTTTGAGTTCTATGTTCAATGTTCAAAATATTTATATATCCAACTATAAACTAACAACTTACACCAAAAGTCCTTACTACACGTGTAGCAAAATTTTCAATAATCTCCCAATCAGAATCAAATCTATAAAGGACTTGAAGACTTTCAAATGGGAGCTAAAGGAATTTCTGTCGGAGCATTATTGTTTTTATTCTCTTAAAGAATTTTACGACTCTCATGCCGAGTAGACTATAATACTTGTTCTAATGTATATCTGTTGACCAGACTCATTTACTCAGTCCGCGTATTTGTGTTTTTGCATTATATGTATTCGAAACTGTCCTACTTTGTGACTGTTTTTTTAGCGCATTTTCCATCTCGATGAAAATCGCTATTGCAACCGCTTTGTCCGTCCGTCCGTCCGTCCGTCCGTCCGTTCCTCGAACTCCTCCCAAACTAGACGACCTAGCTTTCTAATTTTTTCACTGTTACATAGCTGCCACTCCCAAAGGAGGGCTAGGCTATATTGGATGTCCATATTGCGCCGCCAACATAGAGAAAACCGCCCCCGATAAACTTGAAATAACATAATATTGCACTTTTTACCAGACCTGATGCTCTGGTGTTCTCATTTTTTGAATAATACATAGTTGCCACTTATAAACGTAAGCCAAGAAACATTCCGTCTTCAATATGCGCCGCCGACATGAAAAAACTGCTAAAAACCGCCCCCAATCACTTTAACCCTTTCAATACTGCAGGGATATATTCGTCCCAAAGAAAATTTGAAAATTACTGTACTTGAACTCGTTGCTTGAAATAACACGGGGACGGGATTATTCAGTATCCGTATGCCTTGACACGGGATATCAGTCACAAAAACTTCATCAATGCGACGTCGCATAACCCAATGTCAGCTGTTCCTCCGCCTGTGCACGCTAGGATTTGAGCAAGACCAGTCGAGTAACCGATTTTCTCCAGTTTTTGTGCAAGTTTACCTCTGTTTTTATGTCAGTTTGTGTGTATTGTCTGTAACTACACATCCCAGATATCAGATAGGTACCTCTCCGATATTTTGTAACAGTTCTATGTCCAAAATTCACGGTGGGACAAAAATGTCCCTGCAGTAATATGGCGGGGGACAATTTCGTCCCAACAGTAATCAAACCTCAAGGTGAGGTTTTTGACTATTTTGACTATTTTTGACTATTTTCAAGCGTAAACAGGCCGCTTCGACCTAAGGAATTGCAGGAATTGACTGAAGGCCTAAATCTGACATCGCGGACGATCCCTGTTATGACAGTCATCATATCAGACATCATGACATATATGACATCAGGAAGTCCCGTGTCATTTTTTTCTGTTTTTTGTTTAGTGTGTTCTGTCACTGGTTGCTGTATTGTGATTATGTTTTTGCTTGCACTGTCCAGTAGATAAGCAGAGCTGATTCTAACAAAGCGAATTCTCAGCAAAGCAGGTTCTGAGCAAAACGGATTCTAATAAAGCGAATACTTACAAAACGGATTCTGCGCAAAGCGGATTCTGAGCAGAGCAAACTCAGCAAAGCGAATTCTGGTACAAAGCAGATTCTGAGCAAAGCGGACTTTTAGCAAAGTGGATTTTGGTACAAAGCAGATTCTGAGCATAGCGGATTCTAGCAAATAAGCGGATTCTGATAGAAGCGGATTCTAATGAAGCGGATTCTGATAGACGCGGATTCTGATAGAAGCGGATTCTGAGCGAAGCGGACTCTTAGCAAGGCAAATTCTATGCAAAGCTTATTCTGGCAAAACTGGGGGCAAAACGGATTCTAAGCAAAGCGCTTGTTTTACGCCATATCATACCTGGAACCTGGTGGAATCCAGTGGGAGTTTGAGGTTACTCTATCTGAGCAACGATGCATTATCAAACTTTGAATCAGCTTGTCAAGTCAATCATTTTTGATGTTTTTTTGCTTATTTTAGTTCTATGTCTCGAAACATATCTGAATTTAGTTTCAAGCCGAAAATTTCTTCAATGTTTTTGTCTGATTTGGTCGGGTCTAGTTCTAAGCTTATCATTTTTTCCTATATGTTTGACTGTTTAGTTCTTGGTTTAGATTTTTTCAATATTTTTAACATCATCAGCCTGTAATATTTTGGTCTTATCTTCAATTTCTGACAATTACCATTTTTGAAAATAATGGAATTTCCTTACTGTTGGGATAGATATATCCCACTGCATATCACTGCAGGGATAAATTTGTCCCAAGAACTTTTTCCAAAAATTAGTGAATTCAAAAATCTTAAAGTCGGTCAAGTAACTATTATTAGGCTAAAAACCAGATGGACACAAAAAAATAAGTTCCAACTCAATTTCCGAAAAGTCGTATTGAAAGGGTTAAAATGAAAAACATAAACCCGAAGGCATAGCGATCTGATTCTTTCGGTATATAAATAGCTGACTAAAAATGAGGATAGGCTAGTTTTCGTTAGTCGCCGCCCCCAGATTCCGCCCCCAAACGATAAAAAGTGCAACTTTCATAAATGTTACTGATTGAGATGTTCCCTTAAACATTTAGGAACTGCCAACTCAAATTGTGCAACATTTGCTCAGCCGAACGCTGCCGCTCCCACACGCCGCCCCCAAAGTAAGAGATAAATGAAAAACATGACCCCGAAGACATAGCGATCTAAGTTTTTCGCTATATGGATAGCTGACTAAAAATGGAAAAGGATAGGCTACTTTTTGATATGGCGCCGCCTTACCAGCTTCCGCCCCCAAAAGAAAAAATGCAACTTTCAACAATTTTCACTGATTTAGCTGATAATGTTACCTCGAACATTTAGAAACTCTTGACTCAAACTGTGCAAGAATTTCTTTGTCAAACTCTGCCGCTCCCACACGCCGCCCCCAAAGTGAGAGATAAATGTAAAACATGAACCTGAAGACATAGCGATCTAATTCTTTCACTATATCGATAGCTGACTGAAATTGGAAAAAGATAGGCCACTTTTAATTAGCCGCCGCCTCCAGCTGCCGCCTCCAAACAAAAAAAATGTAACTTTCACAATTTTCACTGATTGTCATATTTCCCTCACATTGAGAAACTCCCAACTCAAACTGTGCAGCAGTTACTTTGACGAATGCTGCCGCTCCCACACGCTGCCCTCAAAGTGAGAGATGAATGAAAAACATAAACCCGAAGACATAACGATCTAATTCTCTTGCTATATGGATAGCTAACTAAAAATTGGAAAGAATAGGCTACTTTTGATATGGCGCCGCCTCCAACTTCCACCCCCAAAAGAAAAAAAGTGCAACTTTCAATAATTTCCACTGATTTACATTTTAATGTTACCTCAAACATTCAGAAACTCCAAACTCAAACTGTGGAAGAATTTTTTAGCCAAACTCTGCCGCTTCCACATGCCCGCCGCCCCCAAAGTAAGAGATAAAATGTAAAACATAACCCTGAAGACATAGCGATCCAGTTGTTCCGCTATATAGATAGCTGACTAAAAATGGGAAGAGATAGGCCACTTTTGATTAGTCGCCGCCTCCAGCTCCCGCCCCCAAACAAAAAAAAATTGCAACTTTCACAATTTTTACTGATTTTCATATTTCCTTAAACATTTAGAAACTCCTAACTCAAACTGTGCAACGCAACAACGTGCAACAGTTACTTTACCGAATGCTGCCTGCCCCACACGCTGCCCTCAAAGTAAGAGATGAATGGAAAACATAAACCCGAAGACATAGCGATCTAATTCTTTCGCTATATGGATAGCCGAGTAAAAATGGGAAAGAATAGGCTACTGTTGATTAGTCGCCGCTCCCAGCTCTCGCCCTCAAACAAACAAAAAATTGATGAGTGAAAGAATTTTTATTCAAAACTATTTCATTGGCAGGTACCTCATTCTGATAACAAAATATCACAATGAGTTTCGAATGAAGAAAGTGGACAAGGGATGGTGTGTCTCCTTCAACCAAATTTCTTTACGTTCATAATATGCTTCTTTGAGAAAATGCGCTACTGAGAGTCACGCACGTGAAGGCATACTCACTTGTTTATTTTTTTGTTCATATTTTGACGTTTTCATACATGTTTAAATGTCTGAAGGAAATAAAAGGATTACAATATTACAATTGTTCAGTTGTTGTATGTATAGTTGAAGCTTTGAAAAACATCTCGTAATCCCCACTTTCAAGAGCCTAAAAATTTTGTTCCCTGAAAACTTCTTGTTTTTCAGCAAAAATGGTGGTTTGTCAACTTAAAACACCTAAAGAACTTATTTCAGTTCAGAAATCATGAGTTTTCTTGGATTTTAATTTTCAAGCATTTGGAAGTGGTGTTTCCAAGATGTTTTGTGAAATTTCAAACTCAAACATCTCGAAAACGAAGCCTCTAATCAAAATTCTGCAAAAGTAACTTTTTCTTCTAATTTGAACATAGAACTCATAAAAAAATTTAGAAAATTTCCAAGGGGGTGAAAATTAGGGGGAAAAGAGGGGCAATCCACGCCCCTGGATAATTTTGATGAAACGAGTTATATCGTTCGATAGAGACTCGCTTAAGTGAACTTTGGCTCAAATTTGAACAAAATCGGTTGAACGATTCAAGAGCTATGCTAAAAAACCAATTTTCTATTTCCAACTTTGAAGGGCTATATCTCCGTTATTTGACACTCCTGAAATATTTTCATTTGGAAAAGTACCCTTCATTTTTGATCGTCTGCCATCTCTCAAAATTAATGTATCAAAAACTGGACCACCTGTATGTAGGTGTATTCCGTTTTATTTTTAGTAGAATGACTTCCTGGAACAAAAATAAAGTCACAAGCTGGAGCACTGGGAGGATGCGGCTGATGGCCGCTGATAGTTTCGCTCCAAAACATTGCAGGTGCCATCAGCCGTAGCCTCGGCCGTAGCCGTAGCCCCTCCCCCCAGCTTGTCACTTTATTTTTGCTCCAAAAAGTCATTCAACTGAAAATAAAAAGTGAACGAGATAATAAATACGTATTACTCACTGCGAAAAATAACACCTTTATTATTAATGTGTTGCATGTTTATTAATTTAGTTTATCAATTTAGTGATGAACATGATCATCAATATTTCGTGAAATATTTATTTTAACAATAAATTAAATGTAAAGAGCATTTAAAATTCATCGTCGGTTGCCTGCTACTGCTCGGTTACTACAGTTTCATCTTTTCTCTCCTTTTTCGAATTCTTCCTCAGATACTTCATAAACTTTGCGCCCAGGCCGAATTTCTTCTTGCTAGTCCCAGCTTCCTTCGTATTTGCCTCTGCATCCTCCAATTCTTCTTTATTATCAGTTTTCAAATCCACCACGGTCAATGTATAATCGTTTGTAGAATCACCTCCCTGTTTTGTTTTCTTCGTTTCCTCTACGCAGACGTTTTCTTCAAAATCGGTCACTTTGAGCACCGTTTCGTCGTTTTCTTCTTCGGCTGGGCATTGCGGCTCTGTTTTTTCGGTATCGTTCGTTAAGAATTTTGACAAAATATGCTTGGAGTTCTTCACCAGGTTCGTAAGACGGTTCTTTCTTTCCAAGGTGTTGCGTTTCGGAGGTTGTTCCAGAACCACATCGGACAGTACCACACCCGATCTGTTCGCTAATTGGTCGCCGATGCCCTTCGTGCAAATTATGTTTTTCTCTGGAGGATATTTCATTTCGTTTATGATCCTCTTGATTTCGTCATCCAAAAGGTTCGTTTCGTCTTTGACGTAAATCGGCTTTGCTGTATCGTGGCTTATTGCTTTCGATAAAATATTTTCGAGTATATCACCAACGACGACTGTACTAATCTTGCCTTGCTCTGGCTAGAAAATACAATGAGATCAGTTAGTAACGGCCAACAGATATTGGAATGAATGCTTAGATATAGGTACCGTTCATAATTTATTTTGTTTTTCCGAGCCGAGTTTTGTGTAGTTAGAAGGAGCAGCTCAAGAAGCAGTGATCAATTGAGAAGTATATAGACAAGGGAGTAGGTATAATAATATGCTTTCGTAGTGCGAGAGGGTTTTATATGGTAGATTACTCGATTCAACTTAGAAAACGCTTTATTTCTAGTGCAAATACCACATTTCACAGCCGCTCAAGATGTCATTTCATTTGAATTGTAGGTACCATACTTTAGTCACTAGATATCTATGATCGAAGACACATTCATAATGTCGCTTTTAGCTTAAAATCGCCTCTGAAGACGCATCTTTTCAAACGTTTGCACACTCATTAACGTATTAACGGGCCTCTAACATTGTTCTAAATTACATATTACCATATTATCTCGATGTCTGTTTCTTAGTTCTTGTTGGCTGGGTTTGTCATGAATACCTACTGCACGTACGTCGTCCACGCATTTCACTTACTCTTACCGTTCTTATACTCACTTGTTTTTCTTTCTGCGTTACGATATCCATTGCGTTTTCTAATATTTCGTTGACTACTTCTGAGGCTATTTCGTTTGCTATTGAGGAACCATCGTATGGTGGAGGGATGAAGCAGTTCATCTTATCTGTTCTGCTTCCTGAAAAGTTTCAAACGGCAGACATGAGATTTCAGGGTCCACATCCTTTGTTGATATAAATGTTGAAATCGACTGTCAAAAATTGCATGAAAAAATCAACTTTGGCATCCCCCATTAGAATGATCACTTTTTTCAAAAGTATACTGAAAAAATTGAAACTTACCTGGCTCTGAAGCTACTGTAAAACATGTTGTATCAATGGCAGACATTTTTTTCGTGCAATGCAAAGTGGTAGGTATGTAGAGAATGTCAAAAAAAACTATAAATTTGAAAGATTAAGCAAACAACTGTTTCACAATCCCAAATTGCTTGATTTTGTGCCTCTCAATTTTGTGTTTTTCTGTTGTGTGCGTGTTGTGAAATGTCATGTCATAAATCGTCCAAATTTTGCTTAATTCAATAATGAAAAGGAAATCTTTAAATTATACGTTCACCACTGGACCTTCCTGAACCATCCTTGTGTCCATCACAAAATGGAAGCTCCACTTTCTTTAGAACTTAAGATGAACGAAGCCGTCCGGGAGATCCTCTTGTCTGACAGATGCAGCTCGACGTTACTCGATGTGACCGTGGTCAAACCCAAAGAGCTGGATATTTTCGGCAGCGTCACAAGCAATACTTTAAGAGCTGATCAGGTGAGAAAGCTGATAGCTACGATGGAGAAGCAACTGGAGGAAAGGCAAAAGCTCATCAACAATTTGAAACGTGACGACACCATAATCAAAGTACGCAAGCACGATGACGCTAAAAACAAACTGGAAAAGCATGACTCTTGCGTCTCTTTACGCCAAGGTGGTTTCGAACGACACAAGGATCTGGTAGGACTCGGAGAAAATGTCAAGCCGCTCTTATGTAAAATTCGCAAGTCCTTGAGGAATGTAGAGACTAAGATTACCAACATGCGAAATATTAATTTAGTCATCAGTCACACTACTACCAATGAATCTGAAGAAGTGATGGAAACGTCAAAAAATTACGATAGATTCATCTCATGCCCTGGTGATCATTTGAAGAATAATTACATTTACACAGCAAAAACTGAGAAAGACAACTTGAAATCGATCCTGATTAGTAAAAAGGACGGCGACTTTGAGAAGAACAAGGATATTATTGTTGAAGACTTTCGAAAAGGGAAGAGTGAAAAGGATCCGGATATTTCAAATATTGCTGAGCTCGCTAGGAAAATCAAGATACTTGAAAGCCGCTTGAATGAACAAGAAGAACGTGCCGTTCCAAGAGACTATTTTAAGCAGATTATTGGTAAACTTGTGTCGAACATATCAAGAAGAGCATCTAGGACATCTAAGACCCGCAGTAAATCTGACCATGCGTTAAGCCAAGGCAGTTCGAAGGATCAAAACCATTTTGTTTTCGAAAAAACTAACGAGCAACCTCCTATAATATGCAATCCGGTTCGTGTAGAGCATATTAATTTCAAAGGAAAAGTTTTAGAAGCCAACGGTATGCGTGTAGGATCTACAAGCAATATTCATGCGAAAGAAAATGGAAAAACCAGCAAGAAAACTGCAAAGGACGAGGACGAAGAAGTTTTTTACGGTGGAGCAAATATATGGAGATGGGGTGAGGAAATATTGAAGCCTGGTATAGATTTAAAAAATAAAATTGTCTCGTTAATTAATGAAATTTTCGGAAAAGTTTTGGAGAAAACCGCGACGAAATCGGAGGAACCAGTACCAGGGCCTCAAGATGACAGGCCAATTGATCCTGCTTACAACACAGAGCTTTTCCAGAAGTTTTTCGAACAAATAAATACGAAAGTCTTCAACGTGACTGAAAAGGATAAAGAAACAGAAATTGAAAAAGAAAATGAGCGATTAACAGTACTAGCGGTAAAAAGAAAAGAGTCGAAAGAGAAAAAAGTTAAATTTCCAGGGATGGATGATAGAGATAGCAAGAAAGTTGATGTAGCTTACGTCAACCCCAAGCTGTATATGTGGAGGGATCAAGATTCATCCGTTGACACAGTAGGCAAAGAAGAATTCATGCGGATAATTTCGAAAGCAGATGATCTCCAGCGCGAAATTTTATGGAATAACATTTGGTCTCAGGCAAAAGCCACTGGGCAGAACAAGCAGAACATAATCACCATAAAGGTGCCAGTGCAGAAAAAACATGAAAAATCCATTCAAATGTACGAAACGAATCTTACGTTGGGTGAAGTTGAAGCCGTGTTGATGAAGCACAAACGTGACAGTCCTAAGAAATACAGTGATGTGATTACAAAGTTGAAAAAGCAATAAAAATTGTTCTTCGTTCTTTAAGTTTATTTGTAACAGTATACAAAATTTTAATTATCACAAATGGAATGTGTGACGGATCTTTCAAACTATTTTTACAACCCCTTCACCTACCAACTAAAATACTCTCGATAGAAACATCGTAACTATGTGGTAAATTATTTTATAAAAATCGAATAACATTTTAAAAGCTATTTACAAGAGTATAACAACTAGTTAGTGCCAATAGTTTATTAATAATTTTTTTAGTAAGCCAAAAAATCAGCAATACTTCTCTAATAATAATTGTGAAGTATTTTTTGCACATCCGACGAAGCACCGATATCACTTGAATTGAGCTTTAAATGTAATTAGAGAAAAAATATTGAGGGAAATTTTCGAGAATTTTGATTTTAATTAGGTAGTGGGAACGTTGGACGTCTTGTTGCCTCGACGTCTGCTTAGCTGCTTCCAGAATCTTCGGTCCAGCTGTTTGTCCTTGAAAAAATCAGACCCATTAGTTTTTTTTTTAAATAATGCGTGTAGGTACCTCATAAACTTGAGTTACTCTTTCGGTGAGAATCACATCTGGCTTCCAAATATTTAGTTCCTTTACAGTTATTGGTCGCGTTCAGGCCACATTCTGCGTGAAAAATAGAAAGAAATGTTCTAATAAACATGGGACGAGTAATGCCCCCTAAAGGAGCTAGAAGGGCCCCTTGAAGGTGTAACCCTAATAATGGTTTTTTGTAAATACCTATATCTCCGAAATTTGTGAAGAGAAATTGGCACGGTTTGGCTCGACCTACATGTTAACTTGACAATAAGCTTGAGGTAGTAATGTGGGGACGTTCAAGAAATGTGGGACGGAGAATAAATTTAGCCTCATTTTTTTGGTCATGTTTTTTTCTTCTCAATTTTGATTAAAAAATCTGGAAAATCAGAGTTTTAATTGGAGAAAATGTTCTCTTGTACCATTTCTATCCGACGCCCCGTTTTCGAAATAAATCAGTTGAAAGAAAACTGTAGCTGAGATTCTCCCAACATTTTCAAATCCCGAGTGAATAGGTAGGTACAGAAATAAAAGCAATGACACCAACTAACTTTACTTG
Organism: Anaspis maculata; assembly: GCA_949128115.1. NCBI lineage: Eukaryota > Metazoa > Arthropoda > Insecta > Coleoptera > Scraptiidae > Anaspis > Anaspis maculata. The sequence goes on along the minus strand of OX421962.1, from coordinate 57,084,817 downwards.
GACCGAAAGAAAGAAGAAACGTTCCAATAAAGGTGGGTTGAAAAGTGCTCCAAAGGGGACCTAGAGCCCTTTGGAAGGAGGAACTTGGTGCTGTTCTTATGGAATAAGTGATTCTTGGCAAATTATGAGAAAATGTAATTCATAGAACGATTTTTTTGCAGAGATTACAACAATTATTGCTCAAACTCTCCGTTTTCTTGGATGCACAGTACTGATGATCGAATACCTGATGAAGCGCGATTCATTTTATCTCGGCAAGTTCTCTTTCCAAGAGGCTGTAGGTCTGCTAAGCAGCATTTTTCAACCCACTTTTATTGGAAAGTTTCTACCTGTTTTTAGTCCAAGAAATCACAATTAGTGTTGAGTATTGCTATGATTTATGTACTCGGGATTTGGAAAGGTTGTAGGTAGTACAAGAAAGATAGATTTCAACCTCGGAAAAAATATGGACGTCCTGAAAATTTGATATTTTGTTCAGAATTGAGTGCTCCATAACATATCCAAAATCGCCAAAAATCGCACCCGGGGGTTTTGAGTTATTGGAGGGGGGGTAAAAAATTGCAGCTTAAAATAGAGGGGATGGAACCCGTTAATCTACTGGATGCAAATACATTATAGTTCGACGTATCATATCCCGTTGAAACCATTTTGGCACAAAAAGTGTTGATCATTGTTGAGGGGGGGTCATGGGGGGGCGAAGCTCTGCTAGGTGGTCGATTTTGTTTTTCTGGCTATCTAGAACCGATCACGACAAGTTTGGTATCTTTTCCAACTAAATTCAATCTCCTGAACTCGTATCCGATGTGTAAATTCGGATGAAAACAAGTTTGAACAAGTTAACTTGAGAAAACTTGTTTTTTCTTTGACAGTTTTGACGAATTTTTTTTACTGTTGGAGGTGCTCATTCTCAGAAAATTTTCAGGGGCCATTAAATTGAAGTGTATTCTTAACGAAAAATCATCCACTCAATGTATCGTTTTGTTTCTCAAGTTTAAAAAATCGATTTGAACTTGAGCCGGCGCGGCGCGTCGTCTACTACTGACCAGAACACTCCAGCATGCACCTTCAAATGAAAACACCTCAAACAATTCAAGAAATAACAACTCATCTTTCAAAATTGAAGAATCTGTGCAAAACTGAATTCCCTATAACATGAACAGAATCGCCTTGAATCGCAATGCAGGATTTTGAGTTATTCGAGGAGGAGGATAACATTTGGCAAGATTTATACTCTATGACTGTTACCTCTCCCCTTGAATAACTCAAAACCCTGCAGTGCGATTCATGGCAATTTTGTTCATGTTATAAGGAATTCAATTCTGCACAGATCCTCTAATTTTCTAAGATAAGTTCTTATTTCTTAATTAGTTTGAGGTGTTTTCATTTGAAGGTGCATGCTGTGGTGTTCTGGTCAGTAGTAGACGACGCGCCGCGCTGGCTCAAGTTCAGATCGATTTTTTAAACTTGAGAAACAAAATTATACATCGAGTTGATGATTCTCGTGGAAAATACACTTCAATCTAATCGCCCCTGAAATATTTTCGAAGATCAACACCTCTTACAGTGGAAAAAAATTGCGTCAAAATTGTCAAAGAAAAAACAAGTTATCTCAAGTGAACTTGTTCAAACTTGTTTTCATCCAAATTTACACATCAAATTCGAGTTTAGGAGATTAAATTTAGTCGGCAAAGATACCAAACTTGTCGTGATCGGTTCTACATGGACAGAAAAACAAAATGAACCACCTGGCAGAGCTTCACCCCCCCACGACCCCCCTTTATCAATGATCGATATTTTTTGTGGCATAAATAATGGTATCAGCGGAATATGACGAGTCGAATTATAACGTATTTGCTTCCAATGGATTGACAGGTTTCATCCCCTCCATTTTAAGTTGCAATTTTTTACCCCCCTTCCAATAACTCAAAACCCCCGAGTGCGATTTTTGGCGATTTTGGATATGTTGTAGAGCACTCAATTCTGAACAGAATATAAAATTTTCATGACGTCCATATTTATTTCGAGGTTCTGCCAATTTTTTTTACTATTTTTCCTGTACTATTGGGAGAATCTCAGGTAGAGTTTTCTCTAGTGATTAATCTCGAAAACAGTGCGTCGGATCAAAATAGCTCAGAACTCTGATTTTCCAGATTTTCTGCAAAAATTAGTGGAGAACATTACGTTGTGGTGGAGAATTCCGTACCTAGATTGACATACAATCGTGAGTAGAAGTCGATGTAGAGTGTTCCGTTACGTACCTACTGCAAATTTTGTTCCGAATGTGACCGCCAAGTGTAACGTCACCGAAAAAGGATTTAAAATTTTTACTAAAATACCTTTTCCAATCGCCTTGGAGAAAGCGTCTTGTCTGAATACGAAGTAGGAACACTGTCAGAAATGTCTCCTTCTTTACTGAACACTTTCATAAGTGGTTTACCTTCTGGGATACTCTGGTGGATTCTGCGTTCCCTTCGCATGTTGAAAAACTCAAAACTGAAAGAAATTCATCTATTTATTGACTAGGTATAACCAGCAGGGTAGGGCGATTTACCCTCCCACAAATCGAGTATTAAATTCCACAAACTTTTTTTTTCTGAAAACGAAGCACCTACTTATAGCATTTTCGAGTCACTAGAACCGAACCAGTTCAGCTCTGAAATAAAGGGATTTGATTGATTTTCGAAAATCCCTTGCCAATCATGATAGCGATTTTCGAGCTGAACTAGCTCGGTTCTAGTGACTCGAAAACGCCGTTAGAAAAAAGCAAAGCGTCCATTTTCGAAGAAATGCAATTTTAAATCAGCAAAATGCATAGGTAGGTACGTACGACGTACGTATCAGTTCCACGGTTTTTTCATTAGACTAGGCTGTAGAAAAATTTTGTTTTGTTAGTACGAAGCTAACGTCGTCGCAGTTAGTTTTGTAGATGTGATATGTTATAGTACAAAAAAAAGTTTTTCAACCTTTAAAAAAATATGGGCGTCCTGAAAGTTTGATGCTCTATTCAAAATTGAGTGCCTTATTACGAGTATTACTACTACATATCCAAAATCGACAAAAATCCCACCCCAGGGTTTGACCTATTGGAGCCTGGAGGGTGGGACTGCAATTTAAAATGGAGGGGGTGAAACGTTCATATGAGACCGATAACAACAAGATTGGTAACGGTGTTGGAGGTATTTGTGGGTGAAAATATTTCATAAGCCACAGTAGGTTGAAGTGTTTTCTTCGTGAGAAATTGCAATCGATTTGATGAGGTCGAAGCACGACACCGACAGTATTTTAGAAAATGGAATGAAAATGCCCACTGCCCAGTGTCCTAAGTGAGGTTGAAAAAACTTCCTTGGAACATTAATTTATAAAGTTGGACTGCACGGGGCAAGACACCACGCTTGAGTCTACCGTGTTGGAAGATTTTCTCAACATGAAACTTGTTCACTTCATATAACCTCTGCACATAATATACTCGTACCTATCACATTTACACAACTAGCTACGACGAGGTTAGCTTCGTACAAACACAAATTGTTTGTTCTAAAGAAAAAGTCGTGCAATTGATTATAAAGTATATAGTAGTAGAAGTAGGTAGTAGGTACTAGGTAGTAGGTAGGTACCCATCTTAAAAATTTGACTATAGCCACTATCGAGGAACAGGTTTTTGAATAGAACTTACATTCTAACGCTTTTCGACCTCGGAATTCTTTCAATATTTACGAACTTCACTGTTGGCTTGAATCGACTGAAAAACCCCAGATTGTCGTCGTCTTCGGCGGCCTCGACGATGCGGCGATAGCTTTCTGACCGGTGAATCTTGGAGATCGCATCCGCTTCCGAAGTCACAATCACTGATGGTATTGACATCTTTTCGGTTCTTGGTGTCTCTGTCGGGCTTTCTACAGCAGTCGAACATGTGTCAGCAACACCGCCAATTCCGTTGCCCTGCCCACAATGTAATACACAATTAAATTCTTAAATACATTTTCCATGTTTGGAAATTGAAATAATTACCAATAATTTGGTATTCATTTACCTGTTCCGGTGAGAGGGACGGCTCCGTTGGAGTTGTGGAGGAAGTGGTCGAGTAGGTATCAGAAAAATCTTCCTCTATGAGTGGTTCTAGTGTGCGTCTCGGTAAGAGTCCTCTCATCGCAGCACCGGTTATGGGTGGCGTCATCAGTAATTCGTCCATCATCAATTCGGTGTCTTCTCCATTATCGGGTGAAATCGACCCATTGTACGGCTGTAAGGATTAAGAGTATTTACAATCTTGAATAAGTGAAAACTCAACTCGAAAATTACCGATTGTTTGCCTTCATAAGGAGAACTCAAAGGATCGTCGATTTCACCACCGCTGGTTGGTGTTCCCCATATTTCTTCACCTGAAGTAGCACCAGACGTTTCGTCTTCTTGTCCATCTTCGCCGTTTACTACATTTTCTGCTGTCTTGAGATATCTAAAAAAAGATGCATTGCAATGCCGACAAAAGATAGAAATTAATTGAAAAAGATCAAGCCAAATACGCGAAAAGCTTTTTATTTTGCCCTTCTAACGTGGTCCTGGAATGAGTATGCTTTGGGACTAAAGCAGTATTTCAGACCAGCGCTACGATTCCCGAATCGGTCTAATTGATTTAGTTTTAGTATGCCAAGTCAGGCCGCGAGTAGATCGGCTGCGGTGTTTCCCGACCTGGGGCCCTATTCTTGAAACGTCCACATGTTTGTGGACTTGCTAGGCAAGGGCCAATCATAGCTCTCCTTGCATAGCAACACCGCATGAGAACTTTGTTCCCCGTTTCAAGAATAAGGCCCCTGATTGTATGCTAAACTTGCTGCGTTCTTTTTGTCAATAATCTCAGATATTCTCACCTCAGTTGGTAGTTGTGTCTCACTTGCTCCTTAGCAATTTCTCGCTTTTTCTCTCTCTAACTGAGATGAGACGAAGTGGGATTTTGGTAAATAGAAAGCGCCTACCTACTGTAACGGTAGACTGGTTGCGGTGTTTACAAAATCATTAAGACCGCTTCGAGGATCGCAGCCCTAGCTTTACGAGGTGGCACAGACTTGGTAGGTAGGTACTGTTGGCACAGACTTGATAGGTAGGTACTGTGAATCGAGAAAAACTCGAAATCTGTCGATTCAATTTGAAAAAAAATTCTCAGCAAACGAAAACTTTCACCAGGCAATAAACCCTAATATTTCAGATTTTCTCTCTAGTAGCTGTTGATTTAGGGATGCAATTTTGACCAGGTTCGGTGCAAGGAATACAGTCGTACATAATAATTAGGGGAACATGGTGTATGTGCTTGAACTAGGGAACGTTTTTGGCATGAACCAAGGTGAAGATAAGTGAAACTGTACCGTTCAAAAAATTTGCCGCCCGTTCGGTAGTCTTCTCCGAGACGTTCAAAGAATGACATTTTCTCGGCAACAAAAGATCCAGCTTTGGCCGTCCAACTCATGATAGAGGAATGATAGAACGCTTCGTTGTCGATTCCTTGTTCCTCGTTCTCTTCATCGTCACTTTCAGACGTCGATAAGTGGTTCTGTTCCCAGTTATCATTTTCTTCCAAACTGCCTACCCGTTCCAAACTGGAAACAGTTCCGAACCGACGCAAGGTCAAATTGGAACTGCTCAAGGAATGGTAAGGGTGTTCTTCGGTCTGCGGGGAATCATCAGGGGTTACGTCGCAGCTTTTCAGTTCTAAATTCTGGAATCGAAAGAATTAGAATTCATGGACCGGAAGAACGTTCAAGGAAATGTACTTCGGGCTTGCGACAGATGCACGCTTGTTGCTGCGCCTGATGTTCTTTGATTGAGCTCTCTGGTGTTTTTGGAATCGTGACGGAGATTTGTGGAGCTGGCGCCGAGAACGGATCCAGTACTTTAACTAAATGCGCTGCGGGATTGATGGCGCTGAGTCCCATGAAAAGCAGGGGGCGCCAGTCGTCATCGTCGTTGTCGTTTTTGTTTGCGTTGATGTCGTTTTGATTCGTGTGCTGATTTTGATTGTTGTTGGAGCGAACGTTATGTACAGTCTGAAGGCAATTTTTATGGCACTGGCGGCACACTGGCACGGTTTCGGGCACTAACGGACTCGAACGCACGGTGACCTGAAATCACATAGGATCATTTTTCTGCTGTTGTAGATGAAAACCTTGGTTCATCTCCTACAGCGCTTCATTTCAATGGAGAAGCGAATCTAAGCGAACTACCTTTGTGTATGTGCTAGATATTTCAAGGGTGGTGGCGAAAACTCACCTGACTCTCGGTTGTAGTGCTTTTGGACGGACTTTGGTCGTGGTCAGATAGGTCCTCACACCTGCTTTCGCTTGTTTTGACATCCGTGCGATACGTAACATTTCCTTGGCAATCAATCAACTGCAACTCTTCCGATCTCTTACGGAGCATCTCTTCCGTCCATTCTTCGGACAGAGGTTCTAGCTCCATTTCAGCGTTATCGGTATCGAGCTGGCCCTTCATCCACTTCTCTAAATGAATGGCATTACCTTTGCCGCTATTACTTTTTCTCAATTGCTTACATTTATGCTCTATAAGGGCGTCAATGTGCTTTTGCGTGTCTGAGCTTTCATTTATGTTTTGCGGGGTCTGAAAAATGCCTAGCGTTAATCTAGAACCTCCCAAGCGTATCGCGCGCGTCTGTATAATTTTTTGTTTTGTTTATTACCCAAAAGAGGATAAGTAAAGCCACACTGTTTAATAACTTAAGCTTTTATTTATGCAAATATATAATAATATCGTATAAATTACATTTTGTAACAATATAGAATAATCTCAATCTAGGCTTCAACTCTACTATAAATTTAATAATTTGCTAAAGAAGTATATCTCTCAATTTAGAACATTCACATAATTCAAAGGTACTTCATATGAAAGAGGCAGTCAATTTGGTACAAGTGCTTTGGCAAAGGAAAACACTGATGGCACATTCAGATTCAGGTGCAACGACAGGGGTTCGTCAAGGGTGGATGAAATAAATTTTTAAAATTCAGTCTCTTCTCTCTAAACCACAGTGAATATTCAACCTCATGAGAAAGCCTCCAAATCAGAATTTACAGGCAAACAACAATACTGATTTTGCAGACTGTAGTAACTTATATGCAAGGAACTCTTGAAAACGAAGACATATCCTTGATAATGTTATGATTATCTCTTATTAATAAGGTATGAGGTATGTTCCTGATTCAAATCAGTCGACCCTCCACCTGAAAAACCGAATATTGGAACTACCGGCTGGCTGAAAAACCAGCTGTAAACCACAACGACTGACTGAGGAGGCCGGTCAAGGAAGCTGACCCAAACGTCAACTGTTGTTCCGATATCAAAAGTGACCCACTGCAAAATCGGTCGACAACTGGTTGACCGATCTGAATATCGGAACATACCTACCTTTTATAATGATCTTTGGTAAATGCAATAGCCTCAACTGTTTCGCACTTTTATATCTGCGATAGCAGCTTGAAAGCAAAACAATACTTTATTAGTTTCAGCTTACGATAGGAAGTCAATCTTGCATTAAAACCAGGTTCGATTGTTCTAGGCTGAGTGATTTTAACAACCCAAGTCAACTTACTTAGTTGAAAGCGTGTAATGCTGGAGATTTTTTGAATATTAGATATGCGCGGATGAAATAATGAAATAAACGAATGTCTGTCTACGGGTATTGGGTATCTAATTTAGTTGAATTACATACCTCTCTACTCTATCATAAGACATAGGTACTAGTCCCAGCTAGAGGGTCGATTTCAAGTCGCGAGATACGCCCGCCCAAGTGTAGCCGAAGTCCGGTCACTATGGCAACGTAATACAATCCGACGCGATGACTGGCTTATCCTCCATGCTCGATTTTCTCAAAAAATATTTAGGCAAACAAAAATTTTCTTTCTGACAAGATGGCATCCTGAGCTTTGAACTTTCTTTTGAGTGGGTTCCTTCCGGTCCTTGCAAAGGCTTTAGTTTTAAAGAAAATACAATTTCAACTGAGCGAGTCACGAGAATTTGAGAGTTCATTAACGGCAAAACAAAATATTTCTCCAAGCTTTTTGTTGATGTGCGCAGAAACCCAATGCAGTGTAGGCTGCCCTGTGCACGTAACCAATGTGCTCTGAGAAAGAAAGCTTTGGGTCGAAGTACACGCCAAGGTCTTCGATGACACTGGGTCTGGCCAGAATGTGATCGCCAATCTTGTATGGGAACTCCAGGGGTCCAGAGGACTTCGAAAAAGACATGACCATGCACTTCGTCACGTTCAAGTCAAGACCGTTCGCTGTGCACCATCCCACCAATGCATCTATGTCCTCCTGAAGACGAGAGCAGTCCCCAGAAGAATTCACAGGTGAAAAGATCCGTCAGCATGGAGGAGGAATGAGCTCCTGAGGCTCAGCCCAATGTCATTTATGAAAATGATGAAAAGGAGGGGACCCGGCACAGATCCCTGCGGGACCCCCGACAAAACCTCGGAACTGTGACCTGAAACCCTCACAAACTGCCTTCGACCGACCAGATAGGACCTGAACAGTCTGACCAGATCGGGGGAAAACCCCAGTTTTTCCAATTTCCTCAAGAGTATGTCGTGGCTTATGCGATCAAAAGCCTTTGAGAAATCAGTGTAGATGACATCGGCTTGCTTACGCTCGCTCATACAATCAGATATAAATGGCGTTTTCTCCATCAAGTTCGTGACTGTTGACTTTCCCTTTATAAAACCGTGCTGCTCGCTAACTATTTTCTGTTCAACAAACCCCGAGATAATTCGATGCAAACAAATCTCGAACATTTTGCTGACGTTGCTCAAGATAGCGATCAGTCTATAGTTCTCAGCGCAGTTCCTAGGGCCGTTCTTGTGAATAAGGCACAACCTAGAGCTTTTCCATGATTCGGGAAAGGTGGAGGAAGCAAGAGCTCTGTTGAAAATCAATTGCAGGGGGCCAGCAAGGGCAGAACGACAGTCCCTTAACAGATATGATGGAACGACGTCCGGCCCGACAGCATTACCAACCTTCAGCCTGACCAAGGCTGCCACGACGTCACTTTCGCTGAAAGTGGTGAGGCAAAGGTAGTCAGTCGACCCCGGGTCGCCACAGGAGTAAGCCGGATTGTTACTGCTCGCATAGACACCTGAGAAATAACGTGCGAAGCAGTTGGCAACATCACGGGGATTACTGTAAGATTCACCTTGGTGCAAAACCTCACCGGGCATGCCCTACCGACCCTTTTTGCTCGCGATATGTTGCCAGAACTTCCTTAGGTCACCCCTAATATTACCCTCGATCCGGGATAAGTATCTGGCGTGAGCAACTCTAATGTCACGCTTGAGAGCCGCCCGAAGAGCCCTTAGTCTCGGAAGCGCAGAAACGTCCCCAGACGCTGAGGCGCGTCTCAACCTCTCCTTCAACCTTACGCGTTTTCTTATGCTACCATCGAACCATGGAGGATACTTACTTTTTCTTGGCTTTGACTTTGGTACATAGACGTCAAAGATGGAGTAAAGAGTATCGTAGAACGCCACAAGCGTCTCATCAACATCAGTCAAGCGCTCAAGCCCCGACCAATCACACCCGGCGATAGCCTCATACAAGCCCAAGAAGTCAGCCCTACGAAAGTTGTAGTTAAAGTCACAGGCACTTCTAGCAATCTTCCTGGCGCGCGAAATACTGGGGGCGATCAGTCTTATTTCAAGAGCTGGATGATGATTATCCTCGGTCAGCAAGGGGGCGTCACTTCTGATCACAGTACAGGAAACCGTCGAGAATACAAGATCGAGCAGTCTTTGGTTTGAATAAGGAATGTTATTATATTGCTTTATGTCAAAAAACGTGCACAGGCTCGAGCATAGCTGGTATCTAGTATTATTCAATGAGCACAGGTCTAATGCACACAAATCTGAGCAATCTTTGCACTCCGGAATGTTAAAGTCGCCAACTATTACTAACTCAAACAAAAAGAGAGCCTCCAGAGATTCCAAGAACTCCATCAGCAGTCTGAACAGCTCCAGAGACAGACGAGGCGACACATACAGCACCGCAACAATCACGCCGGTTCTTCCACGCTGCAAACAACACCCGACGATCAAAAAATCCACCGTTTCCAGTCTGTCAACATAGTCATTTTGCCCCAACGTAATCAGTGAGGACATCATTATCATTATATGTCCAGAATTAATGGAACTCTCGGATTATAACGTCAAAGAGCAAAAAGGGATTAAAATTAATTAATTAAAAATTAGAACACAAAAATTTCCTCCAAGTACGAAGGATCATAGCTCCTAAATTTCGTCCACGAGTAGAAAAAAAATTCAGCGCAACACTCACACAGTCTTTCTTGATACAGGGTTCAATTCTGTAAGATTTCTTATGAATTCTTTGCATACTACAGAACAGAACAGACAGAGCAATACAATAGTTGCCTTGGATTTAACGCAAGATCCTCATACCTACTTGAAACCCGCGACCAAGTGCCACCGCAAAGTGCCATCGGTTAAGCCCACCGCATCCACTGCCATTTATTAGTGAATGTAAGTAAATCAGGCTTTTGTCTATTTGGCCACACATTTGGTCCTTTACAAAACTCAATGTTAACAGTCCATGAGCAAGTGCCGCCCTGATTTCAGATTTCATGCTGAAGCACTGCACAGTGCACACCCTGTGTCTCCCAAACGTCCTGTCGGTACACCTTTCTTTGGATTGTCTTTTAAAGAGCAGATCTGAGTGTTTCGGGGGATCCGCACTTTAATTGGATTGACAACTTTTAGTCGACATCCCGTCAATGTTTAGGCTATTCAGATCGTATGTGAAGTCCCAGGGGTCCTCGTCAAACTTTAAAAAGTCTATGTCTTCCGAGTTCTGTGCCTCATCAGCGTCATCGGACGAGACCTCGGTCGAGGGGGTCAGGATGGCGGATGGGGAGTGCGGCTGCTCTTCGGGCAGTTGGAATTTCGGCATCAAACTACTTTCTGAGGTGAAGTGTGAGGTGAAAGCCTGGGAGAACTGTTCGGAGGACGATTGGGAGGAGATGTTGGCTGACGGAGTGTCGGGGGTTTTGGTCAATGAGGTCTGCGGCACGAGAGGTTCGCGCTGATGGTGATGGTGAAATGATGATGATGAACTACTATGGTGATGAGCGAGGTGTGATGGGGATTGTACTTGTGCAGGTAGGTGGGAGTAATCTACTGGTTCGCCGTAGTGACCGCTACACAGACGCACCTGCCGACGGAAGGACAGCGATTCTGCAGACTGCAACGTAGCCACGGAGGAAGTTATTGGAGCATCGGGAGATTCTAACGGACTGCTAAACGTACTGCCGTCCATGCCCGCGTTTACTTGGAAGCTGCGTGCGCAACAATAACTATAAATTCTACAGAATATCCATAAAGTTACTAAAAACACCCTACTCTATATTGATATTGCACTTTCGTTAATTCATAACGGTATTTTTGCTCAAAGAACAGTTAGATTGTCCAACTTCATCCAAAGCTAAATTGTCAAAAAGATCCAATTGATGTTTTAATTTTGAAATTCTGAAGTCTATAAAATGTTTTTTCGCTAACGGTGTTTGTTGGTAAATCAATATTCTAATGCATTTAGTTGCATCATAAATAACAGACATCGATGAGAAAGAAGCACATCGAACGGGAGACGGAAGACTTAGTCAAAATCTTCTAATCTTCAATAACTTGAAGACAATGAAGGATGCGAGCCGAACAGCTCATTGGTTCTAAAAACGTCACTGTACGACGGAGCGGGAAGCACTGGCTATAAAATGGGCATTGGAAAAATCCGAGGGAAAATTCAAGGGTTACGCCGACGAAAACCCATTATCACTGGAGTGAATTAACGACTATGATCCTGAAGTCACCTGGATTAGCTTTGGGAGCCTTCTGGCTGCAGCAGTAGGTACCATTTCGAAATCGTTGAAATATCAGGAGCAGTAATGCCGCGGAGCAGTAGCAGTTACGTTTTTGAAGAGGTTATTGCGTGAAATATGTTATACGAGGTACGAGATTGTCATGGACATGTCCATCGATGATCCAGAGGTGAAGAAAAATACGAGAAAAACAAAAAAGATTTTCAAAACTAAATCAGTCCAAGTTGCCGACGTCAGTGGCCGAACTGGACTGGGATGGAAAGGTAGGCACTACCTTACTACGTTACCAACTACAAAACCAAATAATTAGAGTAGTTTCGAATGGGAATATTAATTAATTTCTGAACATTCGAAAGGCAACATCGCAATTATTATACAGGGTATTTTTTTAGTAATGTCACTATTTCAGTAGCTTCTGGCAAACAAAGTAGGCAACTTTTCGACAGAGACATGGCAACATCTTGTAGTTTACAGTTTCAAGTTTCGTTTGACACCACAACCGCATGGTTGGCAGTCATCAACTTCGCGTGCACGGTGCCGCACAAGCCTGGCAGTTGCAAATTTTTTGTTTCTTCGTTTTAAAATTCCAAGTTCTCCTCCATTTCTGTGTCAATTCACTTGAAACTCACCTATAACAAATTGAAACCTGAAATTTAAATTTTGATACGGTGAAAGTTGTCTTTGCTTTAGTTCAGGGCGGTGGCCGCCACTTTCCAAAAAAGTCCTAAAAAAGTCTTCAATCAGAAATTCAGTGCTCGGCGGGTGTCACAGAATCTCGAGAAGTAATTTCAGTGAAGACATTTTAAATTCTCTCCTTGAGATAACGAATGTCCCTGATTATGTCTGTGAATACCTGGTCTTTGGAAATGCCTGCAAAGAAAAAATTAAGCGACTCTTCAACACTGTTTCCTTTTGTGGTCAAGCACAACTATTTGTTCTGTCGCACCATGCAGACAAAGTTGATGGCTGACAACTGTGGTTTAGTGTCAAACAAAACTTGAGACTCTAAGTTATAATGCGCTGCCATGCCCCTGTTGATAAGTTGCTAACTTTGCCTGCCAGAAGCCATTGAAATTGTGACATTACTGAAAAAACACCCTGTATTGTGATGGGGCTCGATTGGTGAAATATGGCGATGCGCTCCTTGGCATTGCGGAATCAATTCCAGCGGGCTTATTCCTTGACAGAAATTTACCGTCCAGGTATCTTTCAAAAGCTACAGCTAGGTACAGAGATATGGCACTACTAGATGCAGATGACTAGATGCCAATAACACACCCTATAAAATTAAGCAAAGACATGTTGTAGTTGTAATGAACATGTGCGATATTCCATCAACCTCTGTCTCTTTCTAGTACTAGTACGTCACTATAATCTATCTCTTTCTTAATTCGCGAATTCAAAAATCTCCACATTTAGGGAAAGTGCGCACATGAAGGTATGTCGAGTGGTTAGTGCACCTACCTCGTCTCTGATATCCCTATTATATCTCTCGTGAGAAGTGTTGGTATCTACTAATGCCATATCTCTGGCTAGGTAGGTACTGCTATTATATAAATTGATCTTCAAAACATTTTGAAAATTGAAAAAAAAAATTGATTTTTTTTTTAATTTAGAAAAAGTTTTCATGATTAACCGTTTCGGTCCGGGAGACGGATCCATCCGCAAATCGCTTCCAGCCTCAACTCAAAGGCCGGGAGACGGATTCATACGCGAGGCTTATTCCTATTGTTGTTGTTCTTGTTTTGGTTGTTGTTCCTGATGATTAGAATCTATTACATTTTTCAATGAATAATCTGAAATAGGTACCTACATGTTTTTCCCACATCGAGTGCGGGAAACGTACAAACCCGGTTCATTTTTTCTCGCAATTGGCCCGGGAAGCGTATGGATTGACCCGCAACGCCTGTGTAGCGCCGGCTGGGCAGCACAGGTGTGAATCTAGAGCTGGCCCGAAAAGGTTAATCCATAGTACCTAGCTGTAGCTTTCGAAATAGACCTGATATCCGGTTGATGAATTTCTGTCAAGAAATATTACTTCGCTGAAGTGGATACCACAGTTCACAACGCATTATTTCATCGATTCAACTCCATCCATAAAACAATATTTGCACGATCCACGATCCACCCCATTATGACACATCGATGACAGCGGATAACCCTCATTATTCCAAAGTGGCAAACACGCACCTCTTTATTCTTATGATACTTCCACCCCACCCTATCATGGCTGGGATCTAAATGTTCTTTGCGCTCTACTTCCATCGCGAATGCTTAGTTCTGTACTCTACAAAATGTTCTATTTAGTTTTAGTTTTATAACCAGTTCTAACATGCAAACTCTCGATTAGGTATGAACAAAACTGCTCTAATCTTCAAGAGCAATGGCTAACTAAACACCAACCACTATCATTTAGCACGAAACGGGTTTTCTAAGACTCTATTAACTTTATGGATACGCTATAAACGCTAAATTATTTAATTAAACTCTGCGATTAAGTATCTAATCGACTAAAGCTAAACGTCCAACTCACATTTGTCGCTGAAGCAAATTTTGCCAGACGGCTTTCAGTTCTGTCGTTGGTGCTCTGAGTGCCATTATTCGTCTATTTGCGTTTTTTCTGGGCGTCCTCGTCAAATCGGGACCACAGTGAACCGTAGGACTGGTGGCATTTCTTCCGTTCGGGTTTATCGTTATTCTAAATTCAGTATCTGTGAAAAATTTTTTTAGAAAGTAGGTAGTGTGTGCAAAGCTGGTGTTTTTCGCTCACCTTTTTTCCTAACGTTGAAAAACATGTCGCTTATGTGAGCTAGTGGTAAAGGGTCTTCAATAATAAATAACACTCTGTCCCTTGACACTTTGGCAAATAATAACAAATCACTAAATAAAAGAGTCCAGTATTGTCTTACATTTCTTCCCTCAACTCTGCCAAGGTCCCCTCCGAATATCCACTGTCGTCCGGGTTTATTTAATACAAAAGGCTAAAATTCGACTTGACTCCCTGAACGACATGAAAATCTCAACTTACTTTGCATTTAGTGAACACTAGGCGATTTTCTAGATCTTGCACTGTTAAAAGAGGCCTGCCCTCGCCCATTGGCTCCATCAAGCCCGCTTCTGATGTTATCTCCCTGTAAGTTACCTATAAGGAATATTTAAGTGGCAATCTTCACGAACAGAAGGAAAAAAGCACTCACCTGTAAATCGTGTACAACTTGATTTATCACATGAAAGTCGTCATAATTCGATTTCGTGTTGCTTTGTATTACGGTCAGCAGTTTCAGAATCTCCCTGTAATGTTCCAGGGGTTTATGAATGAAAGTCGTTATGTCGGGCCGCCTTCGTGGAATTGACGGCGTCTGGAGGAAGCTGGCAAACTCGGAATTCGAATTTTTTGTTTTGTTCGCCAGCACACAATCGGCTTTTTTTATTCCTGAGCAATATCGTTTGTAGACGGACGTTATTTCGTTAAGTTTTACATGATAAGTTCTGGCTAACAGATGGATCTGCGGTTCACCATCTTCTTGTACTAAATTGTCTATTATGTCTTCAGTTACTCTAAGGATCTGTAATCATATTTATCCGTTCAATGTGGAAACCACGTATACATCTTCAAGACGCCTTATTTAGACATCATACCACATACACAGTTCCTAGCACAGTATAATTCATACAATCTCTGATACAAAAATGTTCAAGTGGCCAGGTGAAGTATGAAATGCATTTTATTCTTTATTATGAAAAATTATAAGAATCTACAGGGTTGACCAGTCAGTACGCCCACTTTTCGCAAGGCCAATACTGGCTTTATGAATTGAGGTAGAGAGATATGGATCGAAAAGCAGAGGAAAGCGGCTCTGTGTAAAAAGAGCGCTGGAATAAATAGCGCTTTTAAATATGGCGCGTCAAAAGATAGCGTTCGGAAAAAACGGCGCGTCCAAATAAAGCGACCAGAAAAAACAGCGTGTCAAAAGATGGCGCTCGGTAAAAAAGGCGCGTCTTAATTGAGCGCCCAGAAAAAATTGCGCGTCTGAAAAAAGCGTGTCGCAAAATGGCGCTCGGTAAAAATGGCTATGTGTAAAAGGAGCGCTGGGAAAAATCGCGTGCCCAAAAATAGCGCGTAATGAAGAGCGATTGAAAAAAACAGGACGTGTGAAAAGAACGTCCCGTAATATAGTCGCGTCCAAAAATACTGCCACTAAAAATGCCACAAAGACACTATGGATTGTCTTCCTCATTGAATCGTAGCTTGGAATGTTAACAGCAATTCCGGAAGTCATGAATGTTGCTGCTACTGGCTACCGATTGGATAATTTGCCTGGGCCTCATCTCGGATGTTTTCGCCAGCCGTTCGAGCTCGTTTTTGAAGGCAAATGCTGCCTGCAATTTTTCTGGTTCTGGGGCATGGTTATGCCCAGTAGTTGCCTTCTTGGAATCGTCGACGCTGTAGTGGATTAAATGGTCCTTGCACCTTGCGCCCAGTTCTTGTGCATCTCCACGAAGTTGAATTAGAATGCTACCTGTCCTTTCGCTTCATGGAGGAGCAGGATCTTGTTTTTTTTTTAGATAACTGTTCCATAATAATTTGCTATCGCATCAATTATTTTTTCGAATCAACTTAACTCGACAACAGGGCTTGACACTGGGCAAAAAAAGATTCCATGTACACAGGCCTCAATGGGAGAACAAAAAACTAAACAACAACTCTGGAGATTCACCTGATAAAGAGATAATTTTTGCACAAACCCTTGAAGGAGATTGTTCTGAAAGGAGGAAACTTGAGTTAAAACTCGACTCTATCTGGTGGGCCTGAAAAGAAGGAGGAATCCTGAGTCAAAGAATCAGTTCGTTAAGGAAACAGCCGCTCTGTTTTGATAAAACGTTATCGTATCAAGTGCTACTTCTTTCTGGCGACATTTTTACAAGTGCTATTATGCACGTGCTGGTATTGCCGAACGCTTTTTATACAGTCGCTGTTTTTTCCCATCCCTTTTTTGGACACGCCATTTCTCCCAGCGCTATTTATTCTTGGCGCCATTTTTCGCAGCGCTCTTTTTGGACGCGCTCAAATTACGGGGCGCTCTTTATACACTCGCTGTTTTTTCCAGGCGCCCTTTTTACACACGCTGTTTTTCCCTAACGCTCATTTCATACGCGCTGTTTTTTCCTGGCGCTCTTTTTGCACACGCTGTTTTCTCCAAGCGCTCTTTATTTCGCGCTATTTTTGGACGCGCCGTTTATCCCAGCGCTCTTTTTACACAGAGCCGAGGAAAGCTCATTTCATACCATTCATGATAAATTAAACTCAGAAATATAACATCGGTCAAATGCGCGTCGTGGGAAATAATGCATCCTTGCATTTTTGAGTGAAAATTCCGCTTCAAAATGGCCAGCACTATTCGCTGTAATTTCGGCTCAAATACTGATTTTGAGGTCTTCCATCAGTGTGCAGGGTTGGTTAGCATAGACTTGGTCTTTCAAGAAACCCCACAGAAGAAATCTGGCGGCGTGAGATCGGGTGATCTCGCCACCCAATTAATGTCACCATTTCTCGAGATCAAACGTCTATGAACCAAGTGGACACTTCTTGGCACGAAAAATGAATCCTGTGAGATTTACAAATCATTCTCGAATTATCTGGAATGAATTCGGACGAAAATAGCCCAAACAAGCGAAGTTCATTGCAAGGTGAATTGAAAAACTAGATATTTTGGAAGCCTTTGTATTACGTTACAATGTGCATTGACAAAAATAATTTCACCCGAAACTTATCATATGGTGAAAAATGGCATGGGATGAGCTTTCTTTTGCTTTTTGATTCATCTTTCTACCTCAATTCATGAGCCAGTATTGGTCTCGCGAAAAGTGGGCATACTGACTGGTCAACCCTGTACTTAGTAGGTATCATTTGGTAGGTAAACAATAATTTATAGGTACATATGTCTAGTTAGTATCATTAGTTAGTAACTATACTAGTGGGGTTGGTAACCATTCCTATACGGCATTTATTGATACAGAAAATTCCTTTTGCATGAGTGTTCTACAAGGCCTAACGAACGATATTAGAAGGGGAAGCACAAAAGCTTCCCCTTAGGGGGGCCGCAGGGGGCCCTGTCAAGTTGACAGTCCAAGAACTCCTACCAAACCATCTTTCAATTTCGTTGTATCACTCAAATGGGGATGATATGACTCCATTGTGAATCTCGATGGCACTGGTAGCCATGTCTCTCCCATCCTTCATGCTTGAAAAAATAATTTTCATCGGGAGGTCAGAAAAATTACTTTTTATTTTTTCATATATACAAGATGACGCAAAGGTGGTATGTTTTGTGTCTTAACCTGTTATATAGCATTCCCAAAATTCTGTTATGAAGTCAATTTTCCTAATTCTCAATTTTGGGCTGATTGGTAGGCTAAGAATTAGGTATTTTTCAACATCCAGTTCAGACGTACTTTTTTAATGTCCAAATGGATGTTATGGAAATAATCGCAGGGGTGAATAGACTAATCTATTTTCGAAACATTATGTCGAGGAAATCAATCCTAAACCGCACATGGAGAGTACACAAATTATTTTTCTTTCGGTCGGTCGAATTGCAATGCCTACTACGCCCGTCAGGGAGAACGCTGAGCATCGCCAGACTAAACTAGTCTTAAAAAAACATTCTAAACGAATTCAAGACTGCCCGAAACACTCATTATGTGGTTCGACATTCAATTCTGAGTCAGCACTCAGAGTTTTAGTCAGTTTTGAATTTGTTTAGGCTGTTTTCATACCAGTTTAGGCTGGCGATGCTCAGCGTCTTCCTTGACGGGCGTAGTAGGCATCGCAATTCGACCTATCGAAAGAAAAATAATCTGTAACTCTCTATGCGCGGTTTAGAATTGATTTTCTCGACACAATGTTTAGAAAATAGTTCAGTGTATTCACCCCTGATGATGATATCAATAAACTCCAGTTGGACACTGAAAAAAGTTCGTCTGAACTGGATGTTAAAAAATGCCTACTTCTTAGCCTACCAATCAACCCAAAATTGGGAATTTGAAAAATTGACTTCATAATAGGATCTTAGGATTGCCGAATAACAGGTTAAGACACAAAACATGCCAACTTCGCATCCTCTTGTATGTTTAAAAAAATTAAAAGTGATTTCTCTGACCTTCCGAAGAAATTATTTTTCCAAGCATGAAGGATAAAAGAGACATGGCGACCAATGCCATCGAGATTCACAATGGAGTCACATCATCCCCATTTGAGTAATACAACGAAATTGAAAGATGGTTTGGTAAGACTTCTTGGACCGTCAACTTGGCAGGGCCCCCTGCGGCCCCCCTAAGGGGAAGCTTTTGTGCTTTCCCTTCTAATATCGTTCGACAGACCTTGCAGAACCCTCATGCAAAAGGAATTTTCTGTATCATCAAATGCCGTATAGTACCGTTTTTTAATGTGTACCGACCCCACTATACACATCCCATGGATTATTGTTTTAGTTACTTATGTATGCATTAAGGGCATAATCAGTAGAATATAGCCGAGATAATGTTCAAAGACCGATGCGTACCTCGAGCAATTTCCTCCAGCTATAATCTACCATGTTGCCCATGGTACATACAACATTTTATGTACGAAATACGAATGGCCCGGGGCTGGTCCGCAAACCCCCAAGTTCATTCCAAGTTGATGTCGCAGTGGCAGTTTCCTCGTTACCAAGGTAACTCCAATAGGATGAGCTGTTCCCTACAACGAGTGCGGCCGAGCAGCAATCAGCCAAGTGAATTCGCCATAAGTTTTTGATTTACACGATTTTTTTTAAGTTTCAAAAAAGTTCTGAGTTGAGTTTTATTAGGTAGTACAGCAAGTCCTGAATTTAATTACGCTGAAAGAGTTGACCCTCTGGGTGAACAGCTCTTCCTGATAAGATGTTTTTTCTTGATTTATGCTAATTATTTTATTTGAAAGATAAAAATGATGTTCGTATGTTATTTCATTGGTCAAATGTAGTTTGAATTCACTGATATTCCTATAGAATCAAGATTGATTGAATGAATAATCAAAAGTTTGGTCCATCCTCCTCAGTTTTTTTTTTAGGTACCTATTAATAATTCAATATTATATTATTATTATCAATATTAACATAATTAGTTTGTAATTGTGTTATTTGTTGGAGGGCTCACCTCCAATTTCTCGCTGCACAATTGTCTTCTGAAGAAAACGCTGGAACAGGTCGATTGTGTTTTCGAGGAAGACATAAAACTAGCGTATTTTTAATCATTCCGTTCTACTCCCTAGGCAGGGACTACTCTTTCAAAAATTTCAAATAGGAATAGGGGTCGAGTTGCACATCATTTTAAAGGTCTTCCAATTTCCTTTCCAATAGAAGTTATGAATTTTTCAAAATCGAATATTTTTTCCTATATGTCATCAACATTGTATCTGAAAAACCAGTTATTGATTTTTTTAGTAAACATCTTAGATTATTGAAAGAAAAGACGAACAGCAAATTTAAATTATCATTTTTCACCCCATGGTTGGAACTAAGTTAGGGTAAAGGGTAGAAGAGGTCTGGGGCTAATTTCTAACCCCTAATTCTGAATTTCGGAAGAAGGTTTGAGGTCTTTGAAAGGAGGGTATTACTTATTTCAGCTCCTGTTGTAATGGAAAATTCTGGAAGGGTATTTTCACCCCCTACCCTAGCTTAGTTGCAGGGATGGGGTGAAAAATGATTGCTTAAATCTGGAGTCCGTGTTTTCTTCCAATCTAAGGGCTCGATACCAAGTTACAGGCGCAAAGTTTGGGATGGCGTACTCCAACACAGTTTTTTTTTTGTATAATTTTGGTGTAGGATGATTGTTAGTTATTTAATTGTTAATTTTTCTGACTTTTTGGTTTCCAACTTCAAATTTTGCCTTAACTATTCATTCTTTATACACTGGGTTTTATATTTTTACAACTCCTGTAAGTTCTCGAATTTTATAATGTATTGTTACTTATTTATTGTATTATTTTTAGTTTACCTGCCTTAAAAAAGACCTCGCTACGAGGTAGAAACGTTGGCAATATATTAAAGGAAAAAATTATACAAAAAACTGTCATTTCCGTGAAATCAAAGAAATACTCTGTTAAACGACCAGACAAGAAGTAGGATCACCTGATGAAGTGATGATACGATAATGAATCCGATTTTGAAAAATTTGTATCTTTATAATAGGTTGATGGATTTTAATGGTTTTCAACTGCTGTGAGGGGAATTTAAAGATCTTCAAAATGATGTGCAACTTGACCCCTAATCCCATTTGAAATTCTTGAAAGGATAATCAGTATAGTCAGCGTGCCTAGAGGGGTGGAACGGAGATATTGAAAATACTTTACTCGTTCACTTTTTATTTGCAGTAGAATGACTTTTTGGAACAAAAATAAAGTGACAAGCTGGGGGGCTACGTCTGATGGCACTTGCAAAGTTTTGGAGCGAAACTATCAGTGGCCATCAGCCCTATCCTTCCCAGCGCTCCAGCTTGTCACTTCATTTTTGCTCCATAGTCATTCTACTGAAAATAAAAAGTGAATAAGATATAGTTATATGTCCCCCTCGAAAAAAAAATCGGCCAGGTTCAGCATTTTTTCAGAAGAAAAAAATGTGCAGCGAGAAATTGGAGGTGGGTCCTTTTCGAAAAATCACCCTCTATGAAAAACAGTACAGAGAAGGAGAAATAGGATGGTAGGACACCTTCTGAGACATGAAGGACTAGTTCGAGACATACTCGATGCGGAGGTCGGGATAAGAGACGCAGAGGTAGACCCAGGTTAAATTACTTCTCCCAGATAGTCAGGGATGTAGGATGTTTGACCTTTAGGGAAATGCGTAGGCTAGCGCAGGATATGAATGGATGGAGCGGGATGAAGGTACGCATCCACCCAGTCTTAGGACTGAGAAGCTTGTGAATGCTGATGATGAATAATTTGCTACCGATTTCACAGTTTGTTTGCATCATGCATTGTTTGCGAATAATTAACAAAAAAATGAGGATCAAGGACCAAACTTATATCATATGTATAATTGAACAAAAAACTCCTCCATGGATATTCCAATTATTAACTCATAAGATTGTCTAAAAAAAACCGGTTCGGTCGAAGTGCAAGTCTTAACGCTAAGACCAAAATGCATGGTTGTGTCAGGAGTGCCCTTCGTTGCTGTCTCGACTATAGTAAATTATACAAATGAAAAATGAATTGGATGATGAATGCACTTCACACAAACATCAAACTCACCTCATCAATATTTTGAAACAGTATTTTATGATCAGATGGCGTGATCAGATCCCGCCGTTCAGCTAATGCCGACACAAATCTTGCAATCGCAAATTGTAACCCTGTTGCATATTGTTGTTCTTTGGTTATCAGTTGGTACATAGCCTTTCTCCTATTCTCCTCCAAATTGTTAACGGTTTTCTGAAGAAAACACACTTTAGGTTCAAATAGCCACCAATTAAGAAACAAAATAAAAACTAAACACAAAATGTATTTAAAGCACAACGTAAACAATTTTTTAACAGAAATCCAAAATTACAATAATATAATAAAATAAATAAATAAAAAACAGGGACATCAAAATATTGGAACAGATAATAACTTAATAAGAGCGTGCTAAAATAAATAAAACTAAACTAACAGAGGTGTAGTGGTGGTAGTGAGGTTGAAAATATACACAACACAGGGAGGGAAACAAGGGAACACAGACTGGTCCAAGCTATACGATTACGCCATTACCAACCTCAGCGCTAAAGGTAACTTGAGGTAAATGTAACTTTTTCCTGTTGTAATCAACTGAAGCGGTATTTGTGGAACATACTGTAGAGGGACGTCTTTGCATCAAATTGCCTGGGGCTACGGGAAGACCTGTCGTGCTGCATGTCCCTGTGCTGTTTAGTCGCCTGACACTTGGTACAGAACCATTTCTGGATGCGTTTCTCCTAAATATTTCTAATGTTAATTGACTTCCAAATGACCTGTAACAAAAACACAATTCGTCAAAACGCAATTTCATTCAAATTTGAAGGAAATGTTTCAGGTTTCAATAGGGCAGTTTTGAATTTGTTTAGGGCTGAATTTCAAGTCAGCAACGCAACATGCGCTACTCATTTACGACATCGATAAGCCAATAATCGCTTCGGACTGTGTTACGTTGCCATAGTGACCGGATTTGGCTACACTTGCGCGAGCGTATCTCCAACTTGAAATCGAGCCCTTAGGGGTTCTCCCTAATTGGCGTTGTATGCTAGTATGCATCGCAGTTCGACCTACTGAAAGTCTATTTGATTTGGACATAGAAAAAATACTATCGGATTTCAAAAATTTGTAACTTAGGGACGTTTCTACGACTTCAGCTCCAATTTAGATAAGCTGGTTTGTTATAATTGCTACAAAAACCTGTTCAGTTATGAAAGAATCCAATCAGTGGCGTAGAAGTTACGAGGGGTCACCTTAAATCAACTTTTCTTCGGATGCTTCTAAATTATTGACCTTAATAACTCCTACACCAGTGGTTGGATTGTTCCAAAATTTGGCAGGTCGGTAGATAGTCTCGACAAATCAGTCTGTGCTGAATTTAAATTATTTTTGTCCAAAAGTCACTGAGTTACAAATTTTCGAAATCCGAAAAAAGCCAACTTTGAAGGGCTGTATCTTTGTTATTAGGCCGACTTTCCAAAATGGTATATGGGTTTCTGTCATATTTTGACGAAATCTACCCACAGTTGATTTTTTTGCTATCATCGCTGAAGCACCCTGTATAATATGCGATTTTTTACCACTAGAAAATCGCCATCCTAATTCAGAAACATGTTAATAATGACGTACTTCACGGCTAGTAGTAAAAACAAGTGAGTATACCTTCACGTGCGTGAGTCTCAGTAGCGCATTTTCAAAGAGGCATATTGTGAACGTAAAGAAATTTGGTTGAAGGAGAAACACCATTCCTTGCCCACTTTCTTCATTTGAAACTCATTGTGATATTTTGTTATCAGAATGGGGTACTTGCCAATGAAATAGATTTGAATGAAAATTCTTTCACTCATCAATATTTTTTTGTTTGAGGGCGGGAGCTGGGAGCGGCGACTAATCAACAGTAGTCTATTCTATCCCATTTTTAGTCGGCTATCCATATATATATATATATATAATCGTAACCTCTTTTACCCATCTGGGTGTCGAGGTGTCGGACGCACCGAGCCGCACTATGGATTTATGCTACTACCTACAATCATCTCGTTCGTGTGCGTGTACAGGTAATGGAGCCCCCTTGGGCAAGTACACTACGCTGCGTCCGCTCTCTTCGCGCACAGCTATCCACCAGTCACCCATCCAGGTTCTGGCTTCTGCGGGCGATGCTTGACTTTCGTTATAGTAGCCTGTATGCATATCCACCCATGCCGTACCGCCGGGCTATCCATATAGCGAAAGAATTAGATCGCTATGTCTTCGGGTTCATGTTTTCCATTTATCTGTTACTTTGAGGGCAGCGTGTGGGGGTGGCAGCATTCGGCAAAGTAACTGTTGCACAGTTTGAGTTAGGAGTTTATAAATGTTTAAGGAAATATGACAATCAGTGAAAATTGTGAAAGTTCCATTTTTTTGTTTGGGGGCGGGAGCTGGAGGCGGCGACTAATCAAAAGTGGCCTATCTCTCCCCATTTTTAGTCAGCTATCTATATAGCGGAACAATTAGATCGCTATGTCTTCGGGTTCATGTTTTTCATTTATCTCTTACTTTGGGGGCGGCGTGTGGGAGCGGCAGCGTTCGGCTGAGCAAATGTTGCACAATTTGAGTTGGCAGTTCCTAAATGTTAAAGGGAACATCTCAATCAGTAACATTTGTGAAAGTTGCACTTTCTATCGTTTGGGGGCGGAATCTGGGGGCGGCGACTAACCAAAAGTAGCCTATCCTTTCCCATTTTTAGTCAGCTATTCATATACCGAAAGAATTAGATCGCTATGTCTTCGGGTTTATGTTTTTCATTTTAAAGTAATTGGGGGCGGTTTTTAGCAGTTTTTTCATGTCGGCGGCGCATATTGAAGACGGAATGTTTCTTGGCTTACGTTTATAAGTGGCAACCATGTATTATTCAAAAAATGAGAACACTTGAGCATCAGGTCTGGTAGAAAGTGCAATATTATGTTATTTCAAGTTTATCGGGGGCGGTTTTCTCTATGTTGGCGGCGCAATATGGACATCCAATATAGCCGAGCCCTCCTTTAGGAGTGGCAGCTATGTAACAGCGAAAAAATTAGAAAGCTAGGTCGTCGACTTTGGGAGCAGTTCGAGGAACGGACGGACGGACGGACAAAGCGGTTGCAATAGCGATTTTCATCAAGATGGAAAATGCGCTAAAAATATATTATATTTCAAGCATGAAATTCAAGCATCAAGATTCACAATGGGGTCACACGATCCCCATTTGAGTGGTAGAAGGAAATTGAACCATGGTTTTTTTTCAAACTTTTTTCGTCATTGGCTACGAAGATAAATTCAACAAAATTTGACAGTAATAGTCCTCTACTAGGATTGGATTCCTGAAGTTGGCCTAGGGTCCAAATGAAAATCCTGGACCGTACCTGAATAAAATTCAACTGTGCCCGTAATATTCCTACTAATGGCAAAAAAAAAGATCCAGACTCGTTGTCTTGCCTTTCTTTGCTTCAAAAAAATTGACAAGAGCCTTGCTGCAGAAGAAACTCCAAGACTGGACTTGAAATTTTTATTTTTTTGTTGAAGTTCGGCAAAGTTTCAGGTTCAGTGGAGGAAAGGATTCACTGGCGTCGGTGATTGGCCCTGGCAGCGGAAATATACCGAAGTTAAATAGATGAGCAAAGGAAAATCGCACGGCACACTTCGGCCGGTTCGACAAAAACTACACAATAGGCACTGGGCAGCTATTCTTGAATAGTGCGCGTTTCTCACACGGGCACGGGTGAGATGCAACTCATTCGTGTGACAGAATCACACGACCGACAGTCTGAACCGCGTATTCTTGAAGTGTGAAAGAAATGGCCGATTCGGTTCGTTTCGCAGTTTTGTTTGTTTCTCGTAACGTGTTCCGAACCCTCATACGGAAGCCACCGCGCAGCTCATCCAGCGACATTTCACGCCGCACGTGCAACCCGTAGGAGTTTCTCGCCCACCGTAGATCTGAAAAAAATTCAAATTCGGCCCTAAATGAATTTTTCCAAACACTGGGAGGATTGTGACACATAAAGTTGGAAATTCAATCGAAAAATCAAACTTTTACCTGCTCTTGTTGAATCAGTCGAAATTTGCCATGCGATCCAAAAAGCCATTCTTAGATTCTAATAGCGCATTTTTCCTGAATTTTCTGAATCCGGTCATGTTTTTTCCGAAAGGCGACAAGAAAATATACTTTTTTGTTGAAAAAATGCGTTTAATTTCATTCAAATACGGTCCTGAATTTTCTTTTGGACTCTAGGCCAATTCCAACAGGGGAAGTCCTAGGACAGGAATATTTGCAACTGTCACATTTCATCGAATTATATCAAACTTACTTGGTAAAGTAGGTTCACTTGTACCGTGATTCTAGTCGGCTGTGAGATTTTGTTTCTAAGTTTCCAAATGTGAAATATAGAAAATCCCCAAAACTTTGCAGTTGGCTGCTCTGGCCGGACCAGTTTTGAAACACATTTTTTGCGTATTTTCTTTGCAGATGGCCGGAACATTTTTGCGGGACGTGATGTCTGACGCTTTTTTCCATTTTATTGGAAAATGTAACAATTTTTTGACCTGTTTTTAATATTTGCCAATGAACAAATAAATCAAGAGAGCCTTGACATTTGACAGTTGTGAAAAATATTCCTAACCTCTTGAAGCCGGTTCAACTTTCGGTGCTTCAAATTGAAGCGTATACAATGCCCTTCGTCCAAAAAGGGGGCCCCATGCAATCATCAACCCTTTCGCCTCTTCCAGTCAAAAATACAAGCCAAACCCTGAAGAATTATGGGCGACACAAGGATCGCCGTGCAGTCTGTCATTGGCAAAAGAATTTACGTGTAAAAAGTAAATTAAATCAAATTTCAAAAAACCCAGCCGCTCAAAGTTTCGTATTGGACCGAAATTGATGTTAGTACCTTCAATTTGCAATTTGCTTTCGTTTTGGGGCTTTCCGGGACGAGTTTTTGTCGACCCTGAGTGGGCTGCCGTCAAGATGACTCAGATTTGCGGCCGCCCCGTGCTATTTTGGTGTCTAAATGACGGTAACACAGCTCTGCGTCCCCCTAGTCGCACTTCCACATATGACCAGGTCAGTTTCCCAAGATTTTAATATCAATTTGATAAGAAATATAACTTCACTTCCAGAGAAGTCAGTTTCACACCAGGTGAAAAGGCGGCAAGCCTACAATGCTAAAGTAGAAAATTTGCCCAGCCAACTAGAGTCACAGTACAAGTGAACCTACTATACTAGCTCTCACCGGCCCGGGCTAGCCCGGTCTTAAGTGGAACCGTCGTAGTGAACGTTATCGACTGGACGAAGCGACTGATGATGGAAGGGTAACAATGGCATTATGCAAAATGAGGGCGTTTTTTGTCTGCCGTTTTAGGAATAGTATTTTGACACAGTCGAAGTTATGTTGGTAACAATTAGCGTAATTAGCAATCCTTCAGCTCATCAGTAGGGTGAATGCATATTTAGTCTTGCACTGCCAATTCAACCTGACACTTTGGTACATGGAATATTGGACCATGATACGATGCCTCACGTGGAGTAGGCGTTTTGGGAAAATTTGCACGCTAAGGTCAAGGTGCATTTTCGTAGGTGAAAAAAAGGGCCAGATTACAGCCGTATTTCTACAAGAGATGGTTCTAGAGGTAGAGTTTCTGAAAGTAAGAGTCTTTTTGATAATAAAAACTAGAGTTACCTACCACAGTGACAAAAAAGATCATTCGAAGATGTCTATCGGGCCCTCCAAGCTAGAACTATAGTCGAAGTCTATAGTCTGTAATTTGTATACCTAGGTACCTAGTTGTCGGCAAGGAAAAAGTACACACGGCTAGCTCAAAATGGTCATTTTATATGATGAAATATGGGAAGGACAAAATAATAAAATAACGTAAACGTTATACTGACCTAATTAAATTCAAAATTTCAATCTCCGGCATCATGACGACGTTCTGCTTGTCAACGAAAATGATGTAGTCCCCTGGCAGGATTCCGGCCTTTTCCGCGGGCAGACCCTTCTCCACCCGGTCTATCCTGGGCGGATGGGTCCACACCACCGAAAATCCGAAGCTCGACTTTGGCGGCCTGATCAACTTTTTGGTGTGCGTGAAGGGGGTCCGGCCGTTCTTGTTGCCGGTGGCCTTGCGTTGCGTGGCCGCTGGGATGGCGTCGGGCCCTTCCGTCGGGTCCAGCTCCAAGTAACGCAAGAACAGGTTCTCGTCGGCGTGCTTCTGCTGCTCGTTCAGCGCCGTTTTGCTGGTCGTCTTCCGCAGGTCCTGCTCGAGGTCCTCCAGACTCATGATCTCGTCGACGCTGGACTGGCTTTCTTCGCACATGATGTCCGGTAGATGTGACGGTTGCCGGTGGTGGTATTCCGATTCTTCCGAACAGTCGTCCGACGGCGTTATCGGGAGGTTCTGGCAGCTTCCCGTTGATTGAGGTAGCAAACGATATGAACCGCTGATATCCTGCAAATAACACCAGAGAATGAGGCCCGCAGCCGGATCGATTCGGAAATTAATCGGCGCCGTGGCTGAGGATTGACAGCCCATCATGCAAATTTCACTTTGAGACGCAACAGACGACAGACAGTGTCTCGTCTATTAAGGCGATGGCAGAAAGATATTGCATTCCTCTGATGTTGTTGCGTAGGGCTTAATTTTTTTTTGCGTTTGTTTACTGAGTAAAATTGGAACGTCTTTGCATCACTGCTTGTTTGCTTCGGCATCATCATCCATGAGAAGAGAGAAATAAAACTGAATTTATTACCCATTTAAGCTGCACCCGGATGCAAGATAAATGTAGCGCGTATAGTTCCTAGCCAAGACTTCTGTCACAGCACAAAATCGTTAACTGCTTCAAATCGTCAAGAATATCAATTCTAATGAAAAATAAACATCCAGTGCCATTTTTTTGATCAGTCACCCATCATATCAATAATATCCTGATCCAAATATTTGCTTGCAATAAATGAACTGAACATGTTAAACTTGCACTTCAAGTTGTTCTATACGGGGTGTTTTGAAAGTAGTGGGCTGACACTGTTGAAGAGAGGTCATTCTAGAGTCAGAAAAAATGGTACGAACAATCTATCTTCACCATTCATATTTTTTCAACTTTGAATTTATAAATCAAACAAAGCACCTAGGTACCTATAGTCCAGAGCCTGGCTGTACTTCTATCGGGAAAATGATGTACGATTGTACGTACCTAAGTACCTCAAGTTTTTTTTTCGGATCGTTAGAGGATCATCTCAGGACAAGCGGTCACTCGAGTGCTTTCGCTCGTTCATGCTCCTTTTTCAGTAATGGGACATTAAAGATGGCGGTGACTTAACTCTTCAGTCTTATATTTCGTTCATTTTTGGAGGTTTTTCCTAATAAAAACGGTATAAATCGAATAATATACGAAATACGAATCGAGTGGTGTAGCTAGATGTCAGATAACTACTCAAAATAGTCTAAAAACTCTGAATCTGTTATGGGCGACACAATACTTTTCCGACGATATCCATGATTTTGATCGGAAAGACCAAAGTACAAACTAAGATCATCACACAAGCATAAAAAATCAAAATTAAAAAAAAACATCATCAGGTTTCCCCCTTTAAGAGGCTCTAGCTCCTAAGTCGACCTATGTTTAGTGGAACTTTTCTTTCTATTTTTTGACGTAGAATAAATTGGTCAAGTATTGCCGTCTCATTTCGGGATACCTGTATATTATGGAATTTATAATATTGTACAATTCAATTTTCTCCTTGTGGTGGCAGGTCACTATAAATCGGTCAATTTTGCTCCTATATTGCATATAAAATCGTGAGTCGTATGGTTTAGATAACATCTGTATGAAAATGATCAAACTCTGCATGCCATTCATTGACAAATATAACGGGTGATCATTTGAAAACTATCCACCCGTAATTAATAACTTCCGATTCCGAGTGCAGATTTTTTCAAGCAAAAATAGGTCAATTTTTATATCAAAGGGGACGGCATCCAGAACATCCTTTGGCAGATTTCCATCTTCAGCCCCTCCGCCCCCACCCACCCCAACTTCGAAATTTCAAATGACACCACCTACTGTGTTTACATCAAATTAAAGAAAAGGATATTTTCTTTCTGAAAAAGATATATTTCATATTTCTTCATTTCCAACTACACCCCATTTCCTAAAATTATTTGAGTGCCCAATTCAATATTCTGGACCCCTCATTTTTCTTCAATACAATCAACGTCGTCCTGCATACCTGCATAGCATCGAGGGAGAAAATTTTCTATGGAAAAAGTGCTACCCACACACCTTTGTGAGAACTTTCCTCCAAGTTAGAAATGTGGTTTGATGATACCTTTACCAATAAACATCAATCATTTTCTCATCTTCGTCCTATCACAATAGTCCCAGCCTTGACAAAAAGTCTGGAGAGAGTTGTTTGTGTTCAAGTTTAGAGAAAAAAACCTCAAGGATCAGCCAAGCTCCTCTATTAGTATGTATTGACCTTAATTTCTTGAAGAAAGCGATCAAGATTACAAGGATTAAAGACTTCCGAATAAATGCGAGCTTCGTGGAAAATGGATCATCATGTCACCATGTACTTACATGCATCACCTGTCACCTGTATATAAATTCTTGTAAATATTATCCTATCCACTAAGAAAATTTACCTATTATCTGTATAGGTATGTAGACAGCTACCTTACCTATGTCTATTTGTTGTTTTCAAATCCAATAAGTGATGCATTATTTGCACGCGCATTAATAATTCCTTCGCATGCTTGTTTGTATCCGTGTTCTGTTCACAAAGGAGTGACTGGCGTGTGCCCATTACTATTTACAACTGCAGCATATACAAACAGTGCCGGAAGTGATCCCTAGGGATGTTCCTCAAAAACGGCAGCATATTAGAAGCTACAGCGTCTTGGTGTTGCAGTAGTGTTAATTATTGCTAGTGCCATTTAATTTGCTAATACTTCGTAGCTTCGTAGCATAACACCAGTTAGGTAAAAGATGACTGTATGATCGACAACATCGCACGATTCAGTTTTCCATTATTTTACGGAAGAAATCATACATGCACAAACACACGTAAATTGTGCAAACAGCAGTTGCACCCCAATAATTTAGTTTCCCATATCGCGCGAATGATTCCTGTGAATGGTTGAATGCTATCAACATTCAACCTCGCATGCAACACAATGTATAGGTATTAGGTATATCAGATTTAGCCCAGGTATTTTAGATTTATGGCGCGAATAAATTGAGGATCAGCTAAAAGGTGTACAAAACAGACCTTCAACCCTGAACGGTCTTGGAAAGTTCTATGGGCTACGTGCATGACATGTAGCGCCGCGGCGGAATTTGAAGTTCTTGTTGGATTCAATTTAGTTAGCGAACGTCTAACTAGGTGGCGCTTGTGTCGACAAAAACAGGCATTTTTCACTGCCATCATTCTGTCAACCGTCAACCGACTTGTCGACCATTTTGCAGTTGCCCATCACAACAAACAAATGCATGAGAAATCAATGTCAAAACAAGTACCTAACCAAGCAACCAGGTCGAAGCTGTCTGCTGCCGAAGAAGTCCCAACAAGAATTTCTTATTTTCACCACCATGGACTCGGTATGTCCTACGCGTTGACCGCTCAAGGTCAGGCACATAGCCCATACTAGAAGTAGGTGTAGTGCGCTGGTATAGGTCATAGACGAATAGGTACAGTGGCTACGATTACACCGGTAGACTAAAGCCAGACTGACCCAGATTCCACCTAAAGTAATGCCTTCCAGCGTTTATACCGGCGGACTAACGCAGTCAACCTTTTATAAAATACGAACTAAAACTAAATACATTTAAAAACTGAATACATTTGAAAACTAAATTTAGGTCCGTCCACGGCTAACCGGAGACCTGACCCGGTTTGGCTATTTGGTCCTAACTTGGTCCTTGTCCGCGATCGTTTACACCACTAAATTTATTTAGGTCGAATTTAGTGCTGAAGGTTGCGGACCAAAACCACGCCCACGGTGTAAACGTATCCAGTGTCACCGCACCCTGTCGATGATGACTCGCCGGAATAATTTGGCTAAACTATCACTAAGTAACTGAAAGTGTGACTGTGCTATCTAAGCAAGTAAGTACTAATAGTGTAATCTAAAAATATCTCTTACTTTTTTACCGGCATGTCTGGCAGCAAAGGACATACACCCCAGAAATTCGCTTGTCCTGTAACAAAAATAACAACAATTAGTGATATCCATCCATCATTTCATGGTGAGCACTTTACAATGTAGGTACTTATGTTTAACACCTGAAATGATGAGAATAATTGAACGGTGATCACTGGCGTTCAAACCCACCCTCTAGAATAACAATACCTATTATTGTTGTAAGTATATATATTGTATAGGGCTAGGGGACGGGTTATTATAGGTGCCGGCTACATCACTGAAAACCTTTACCCATTCCTGTCAAGTCACAACCTCGGGTACAAGGTACAACATGCATAGGTAGGTATGTATGTATACTCGGATATTATTATTACTATCACTTCCTTTTTTACACCTACTGTAACAACTAATTACCTAACAACATCGAGGGTAACGAGTGCTGATGCTAAAGTAGCAATTTTGAAGTAGAGTGTCGGCGTCGGCGGAACTGGAGGAAAGAGTCATTCGTCTAGTCTTCTTGAGTTGCTCAGCGTGGAATATTTTAGGTCAAGTGGATATTTTGTTTCAAATAAAATAATCATGTCGTGGAATTACCTTGCGGCTACTCCACTAGTAGGTACTTACAGCACAGCTTCAAAAGAAAAAAGTGTAAAACCTAGTTCATACAGCGGCGCTGGTTATTGAAATACACAAATAATTTGGCAACACTTTCAGCGAATTCGTGATTCGCAATTCGCCGCTTATAAGCTGCTGCACAGCATACCAATGGTTTTAAATTTGAACACATCGGAATTTTTTTTGTGCATACAGTAATTGAATGAATTAGACATCATACTTCCAACCAAAAGAGCGCGACAGATTTTTTCCTTTGACTAGTATAATAGCCCCGACGTTAGTGGTATTATGAATCTTGCATTTTATGATTAAACAATGCTAGTTAGCAGAGCTCTTACACAGACCTTGAAGCAACAAATAAGCCCCGCAGCATTCACTTTTCCCACTTGCAAAATTTGGCTTAAAATCGAAACAGACCTTTCCAATTTTACCTGTTAGGGATAGGCAATGGTGGTCAGATGTTTCCGATTCAGAGTTGACAGGTTAAATAAAATTTGTCGAAAGTGACAGCCAGTGTGGGAGTCATGTGGAATGTGCTGTGCAATGTCTTTTGAAGCTGTGTGCTTGTGCCCTGTTTAGTTCATCCCGAATCCTCAGCCTCTAGTTTACCCCGAATGAGGCAACGCAGCCGCGTATCCTGCTAGCGGGAAATCAAATTGGTTCAAGCTCGGGTTCATGTTGGAATCGAGCATTTTAAACGTTTTCAATGGATTTCGGAGCTTTCAGTGGGACCCAGCAGATCTTCGCAAATACAAAAACCTTATATTATGTAATATGGATACATGGCAAAATGGAATCATTCCAGTTAAAACAGGAAAACAAAGAAAAACCGTTTAAATCAATGTTGGGTTGACAATTTGACAGATATTTGAATACGCGCCATTCGGAAATGTTTGGTAGCCATTGCCCAACCCCAACCCCAACCCTACCAGCAGCTCAAGTAAAGCCAATTTTAAGGAAGCAATTGTATTGTACAGCCTTTTTTATGACCTAATTTTTTTTTATTTTCATTTCTCATTTCATTCATTACATATGTATTTCCAAATAGCATCATATCATGAGGTCACAAAATGTTTTGCACTTATTCTGTTTCTTTGTTACTCAAAACAATCGCTCTCAGTACTATATGGCTTTGGAAAGTATTATAATAGCGGTCTTCTTAAAGTTGCCACTGTTGGATAGATAGACTGTACAGCGGCCTTGACTAAGGCTCCGTGATGATCGTGAGCTCGTTTGGTGCTTCAGCCGCGTTCGGCAATTCTCACTCCGCGTTTATTCTTTTCACTCCAACTATCACGTGACCAAGGTTTCAAGAGTTCTGATTGGCTGATGAACCAGTGTTTGGAGTGAAACGTGTAAAAAGTGTAAACGGAGTTGTATTGCTGAACGCGGCTTCCAAGGTCTGTGTAACAACCCTGCAAAGTGGCATTCCCATCATAAAATGCAAGGTCTATTCGGTTTTTGTCCACTAACGTGAAAGCTATAAGGATTTATCATTCACTTACATTCGCTTGTGTCACCTACCTATACCTATTTCATTTCATTAGTGATGTAATGAACTCATTTAATATTGGCTATTCAAGTTTTTCATCTTTCAATTTGAGGGAACCCTTATGGTGGCCTTATATTGAGCATCAAATGCTGCAGCTTTCTTTGCAGCAAAATTCTGATTGGATGGGCAAAACTCAAAAAGTTTTGCCGCCATGCTGCTAACGAAGTTGGCTGGCTAGCAGCATGGCGGCAAAACTTTTTGAATTTTGCCCATCCAATCAGAATTCTGCTGCAAAGAAAGCTGCAGCATTTGATGCTCAATGTAAGGCCAGCATAACTTGACCTAAAAACAGCTTCTGCCAATGAAAGACTGTCACATAACTCAGATGGTGCAACCTGGTGACGGAGGGCGATAGCAACATAACAATGGTTTTATAGAACAGAACATTCACTACTGGATTATTGCTATAAATTAACAGATGGCGCGCACGCACTCGCCTGTACCGCTTCTCTTGAACTTGATTCTCTAAGCCTAAACCTAAGCATCTTACAATTCAATCTGTTCACTTCTGACGCGGTAAATACAGCCTCCTGGTTTTTATTACTATAACAATAGACGATAACTGGCAAGGAAGCAGAAATCAGGGAATGATTCAGGAAATGATTCAACAACACGATTCACAAGACACACATGAGTGATACAGATGACATTTAAACGTGGCTAAAATCACAGATCTCAGGGTAGCTACACTCATCACGGCTTGAAACTTTTAAATGGTAGGAATCGCTCAACGATTCCTACCATTTCATCATAGCTTTCAATAAAATGGAAAATACGAAACTGTGATGCCCAATAAATCTAAAACCAGAAAGAAAATTGTGAAGTTCATGGCAGTGAAAAAAAGCTGAATGTTGACGGTATGGTATGCATGATGCATGTACTGAATTGTTTGTGGGAGTCCTACACATTGAGATACCTATTTAGTAGTGAACATTGACGTTTCTGAATTTTTCCCACATTTGAAAAAAAATCATGTTTTATTAATCAGTTGAAGTAGGTATCAATTCCGATCTTCTGATCTTTATCTACATTTAGCCACCTTTTTTGATTTTTTGTGTTGAACGGTTACGAAAAAATTGGGCATCTATCTTTTGCACATTTTTAGCTCCAGTAAGGGGGAATCAAATTCATTGTTTTTGACACTATTTTGGCAGATTGTACAAGAAATTGTGTTGTGTAATACAGCTTTAACAGCAGTTTTTCTCTAGATCTACGTTAAAAAATACTGACGCTTCGTCTGAATTTGCGTAGAGTACTCGGAATACCAGAGGGACCTGTGGGCGGAGCCTAGCTGCGCGAACTGATTTCATCTAGTGGTGCACCTAGATTTGCAGTGTGATTTTAGGTTCGCCTGTGACCTGGTAATGGCCCACCACTGCAGCTGACGGTGTTGCTTCCCCTTTTTCAACACACGGACTCGTCCAAAACGATTTTTGTTTTTCTGTTCAGCCCCGCCCACAGGTCCCTGTGGTGTGCCGTCAACTCTACACAAGCTGAGGACCTAATCACCATCATAACTACCCACCTTACTAATAACTTCGTGTTGTTGTTATTGGTTGGCGCCCATCAGGAAACCAGATATATTTCGATCGTTAAGTTCCACACAGCTGTGCATCATCCCCGCAAATAAATGATTTCGAATAAATAACAACCCGGTGACATCAGCTGTGCACGACAATGGTAAGGGTTTAAACAGAGCAACAACAATTGCAATTGTGTCAATCAAAATAATACCTGGGGTGGTTAGTGGTGGCACGTTGCCCGCATCGTTCCGCACATAATCGAGATTTCTATCGTTGCGCTAGGTAGGTATACAAAGTGATCATCAAACACGTGTTTGGGTTGTGGCCTCTAGTACTCCCTATGCGGGTGGTCAATCACTGCAATGAAAGCTAAGGGAGTGAACATAGGAGATTTTGATTTATTAGAGCCTACACAGGGTGCTTTACTGAAAAATTTGGTTATACGTTTCACTTTATTACAATGGTGAATGCAAGATAATAAAAATTATACGTGAGGGGCGGCTGTGGAAATGAATATCCGTGACTTGACCCGTACCTATTCACGTGAATACCTAAAGGCAGGGTATCAAAAATAATTTTCAAGCTTCGTCATAGCCGAAGTTATTTATGACAGCTTTATCTTTGTTATTTTTCCTCCGTAGCTAAATCTTCCATATTTACATATCGAGTACGGTTTTACGCTAATTGAATCTCATCTATTTCGGATCTAGGTACCTTTATTGCATTTGAGGCTTTCAGCAATCTACAATCTACCTTGTTGGTAAGATTTTTTATTTTATTTCATTCACATTCTATACAAAGTGTAATGTAAAGCATTGTAAAATTGTTCCCAGTTCTAGATATTCCCGTTTTTGTGAACTTGTTTTTCAAATTCTAATCATATAATCATAAACCCTGCTGATGTCCTATTTCGAAACGGTTTTTGAATTCTCTAGATCAGAAGTCCAAAAATGATGGTATGATGTTTTTTTTATGAAATTGCATTCTAGTCAGTAAAATGCAGTAAAATGTTTTCATGCTTGTTGCTTGAAAAATAAGTTATCAACAACTGTGCCCTCAGGGACCTCTATTTTACTTTTTCTGTTTGCATTCTCGAATGGGAAGGGAAATATTGTGAACGCGCAAAAATTGTGTTCTCGGATTTTGACGAATACCTACATCCATTTTAAGGTATACTTAGCCATTTATTTAGACTATTTTCAGGTTGAAGTCTGTCTGTCTATCTGCTTGTCTGTGTGTCTCTCTCTGTGTAATCGTCCATTATAACCCCCAAACTGAAGATCCAATTAAGCTGAAATTTGGTACGCTTGCATAGTTTAGGAATCTAATAAAACGAGATGCGCACATGCACTGTATCTATATCGTAATTTTTGACCTACGTACCTCAAATTGAATGTGTAGATGATTTGTTGTTCCAGAAACACATTCAGGAATTTTGGTTTGAATATGTTTGGAAAAATATAACCTGAATGTTTTTTTCAAAAATTACTCGAATGCAATTTTCACAAAAAAAAAGTCATGTCATCATTGTTGGACTTCTGATCTGGAAAATTGAAGAATAGCTTCGAGATAGGACATCCAGGCTTCATGCTTTTGTTAGAATTTGAAAAAAAAAAAGAAAAAAAAAAAGGGGGGGGGGGCCTGTTGAACTAAGCACAATTTTGCGATGCTTTACATTCCACGCTGTGAAAAATGTGACTTAGGGCTGAATTTCAAGTCCGATTTGCAACCCGCAATAAACTACGTGACCGGCGCAAGCCATCGATATGTTCTGGCCATTGGCTGAAAGGGATCACGTGACTCTACTTGCGCCGCTGCACGGGTTGCAAGTCGGACTTGAAATTCAGCCCTGAGATTCTATAAAGGCTCGCCAACAAGTTAGATTGCTGAAAAATGTATCTGAAGAACCATGAAGACAAACTCGTAATCGGTTTCGACATTCCAATAATTGTTGAGCAGTTTAGTTTCCACAGCCGCCCCTGCGCGAACATGGTATGCAGGATTGCAGGTATCACTCTGACTTGTTCCGTGCGATTTAATGAATTAATGATCGATTGTTTGATCAAAAGAAATTCACACATCAAATTGCGAGCGGAGAGCCATCTCTCTCAGGATGACTACACTGACCACGGCTTGAAATCGGAAAATGATAGAAATCGCTTGACAACGTATCTTTCAATACAACGAAAAATTTGGCTTCACTGTTGGAACTGCACCAATCAAATCGAAACCTTTTTTTTTGCAACAAGCAGGAGTGATCCTAAGAGCTTATAATTGCCTAGGAAAAATCAATCAATCACGAGTGAAATTTGGCTAGACAAGCTGACTGGCATTTGACTGAAAATCACTCTGATAGGTCTGGTTACTTGTAACCAGATCAGACACGTAGTAGTAGTGTTTGTCTCGATGTTTGTCTGTCACTTCTCGAGAAAAATTAGGTAGTCAAGTCAAACAGCATCAAACTACATACTTGATTTTTCAAGTGGTACTTA
The DNA here is from genome assembly GCA_949128115.1 of Anaspis maculata. Taxonomy (NCBI): domain Eukaryota; kingdom Metazoa; phylum Arthropoda; class Insecta; order Coleoptera; family Scraptiidae; genus Anaspis; species Anaspis maculata. Next base: position 57,046,372 of record OX421962.1, on the reverse strand, counting down.
CTTGATACCACAACTAAACTGCTCAACAACTGGAATGACGGTATCGAAAATTTTGCCCTTTTTCAAAATGACGTAACTTTGGATTGACACAAACGATTTTGAATTTGTTTTCACAGTTTTTTAGATTCATCTTTCAGCAATCCATCTCATTGACGAGATTAGTTTTTTTATTTCAATTACTTTTTTTACAGGGTGGAATGTAAAACGTTGCAAAACTGTGCTAAGTTCGACCGATCTCCGTTTCTGTGAAATTTTTGTTTTTCGATTTCTAATTAATTATTCATGAAGCCTGATGTCTAATCTCGAAACGGTTTTTGAATTTTCCGGATCAGAAGTCCAACAATGACGATATGATTTTTTTACTTTCCCGACCCAAGGAGGCGTATTGTGAAAGCGCTAAAAAATTTTCCCGAGATTTCGACGGATATATCCGTTTTGAGGTCCCCTATGACGATTAAGATTTGTTCCAACGTGTAAATCCATCTTCAAAATCGACGCGGTTCAGGTTTCCCGACGGTAGTTTTTTCAAAATGGAATTTGCACATTCCGTGAATTTGAAACAAACTGCAGCGCAAACTTCGACATGCGATGAGCCCCACGAAATATCCCTTTTAGGTGCAGACATGCTGGAAATAAAAGTTTGAGAAAAGATTGAATTCATTTTTAGTAGAAATCGGACTCACGGTTTTCGAGTTTTCCTCTCTGGAAAATCTACAAATTTTCCAACTTTTTATCCCGTGAACAGATTTTGGTGGGTCGGGAAATTGAAAAAAATCATATCGTCATTGTTGGACATCTGATCTTGGGAATTCAAAAACTGTTTCGAGATTAGACATCAGCCTTCATGAATAATTCATTAGAATTCGAAAAAAAAAAGTTTCACAGAAACGGAGATCGGTGGAACTCAGCACAATTTTGCAATGTTTTACATTCTACCCTGTAAAGAAGATAATTGGAATTGAAAACAAAACCTCGCCAATGGGATGGATTGCTGAAAAATGGATCTAAAAAACGTGAAAACAAATTCAAAATCGGTTCCGTCAATCCAAAGTTACGTCATTTTGAAAAAGGGCAAAATTCTCGATACCGTTATTCCAGTTGTTGAGCAGTTTATTTGCTTGACTTCAAATGAATTTTCTACTCAAATAGCTTGAAAATGAAGTCAAGTAGTGAAACCTTAGAAGTGTGCGAAATTTAATTGTACAGTTGTCATTGTCCACGAATTCCACGTTTTATTCAAAAGTCTTTCATGGTAGATCAACAAAATTTTTAGAGTATGCTTTATCAATCAGAATAATTAGAACGTTGCAAAAAACAGGGTGATTTAAAAGACGGAAAAAATTGAACTTATCGTAGGTACATTTTTCCACATTCTGAATCACTCGGTATATGATTGAAACGGCTTCATTTTCGAAAAGCATGTGAACAGAAAAGCATATCTTGAAAATTTTACTGACTTGTGACAAGAGACTTTCGAATAAAACGTGATTTTCCGGATAATGATCCATGGAGAATGGAAATTCGTTTTGTTCGGAAGTCTTCAAGGCCTAGATCAGTCCAATCCTGAGTTTGCTTCATTATTCACGATCTTTCAGATAATGAAGACCCCGTCGAACACAGGGTATTTCAGAACGCGAGAAAACATATTTGTTCATAATTTAACTGGAGCTATTTCTTGTGTTTTCGAATCACCCTGTTTTTCAACGACCCTATTTTTTAAAAGACCGTGATTATGAGAGAGCATATCCTGAAAATTTGGCTTTTCTCGGATGAAAGGTTTCTAAGATCAATGGAGAATGAATTACCCGTCCGTACCTAGGTCCGTACAGAGTAATAGGTACGAAATAGTGCAGTTTGAAATCAGCAAAATCCACGTTTGAAAATCCGAAAAGGCCAACCCAAAATTCATTACAATATTATTTATGTTTATCTAGATTACTAGATTCTAGATTTCTCGTAAAGTACGAGTGAAAAGTACTCAATCAAGTTAAATAAAATAATTATCTCAGTAAAAATAAATTCACCAGAAGAAAAAGCCGGTCGTGATGACCATTTCTGATTTCTGTCTCTTTATAAAATATAATACGGTCTTCTTGTCATAAGGATCCTGAGTAAGGTTGTGTTCGCATCATAAATATCAGAATCGATTTTCCTAGCTGGTGATGATAACATTCTAGCTGCAAGGAAATGGCGGGACTTGAAATATGATGATAATCATTTTGTACTCTTCTTTATTGCGTAGATAGATACCTAGGCGATATGAATTTCAAAATCCTATAGTCAGTTAGTGCTTTCATTGCTTTTTAGTATTGATAAAAAATAAGCATAAGCATTTACTTAGGTTTTTGAGGAGTTGCTATAAGCAGACTTTCCCTAGCAACGCCTATGAAATCCAAGCAAATGCTTATGCTTATTTTTTATCAATACTACCCATTAACCTTTTTCTTTTCCTGCACCACCTGTACAAATTCACGTATTGCAATAATAGTTATTGTTTAGTAATAGTATATATTCTGCGTACATTTATAATTTTTAAAAGTCAACATGTCAAGTTTGGCACGAAATCTCATTTCATTTTACAAGCCCTTACACATGCCCCTTGCCCAAGATTGCAATCACACTTGGAGGTATGTATGTACGTATGAAATCAGATTTGATGCTAATTAACTAATAATCTTTTCGTGTCAAGGGGCACGTAAGTACCTATGTATAACCACCGTAACTTGAACAATTACTATACCGGTGGTTGGTGGTGTTGTTTTTACTGCTTGTTGTGTTACTAATTTTCCCGTATAGGAAGGGACCATTATGGCTGAGCCGCCTGCCAAACTAAACACCAATCACTTGACCAAGCACAACAAACAAAACACCAATTTTGGTGGTGGATCGCGTGATAAAACTTACGTTTTCCATCTAGCCCCAGTTGACGCATTCTGCTGTATCGAGCTTTGGGCGATAAAAAACGGTGCTCAAAGCTCTCCCGGCAGTTTTGATATTATACAGAAATTTTTCCGGGCTACTTAGCCGGCGCCAACAAGAAATCATTGCAGTGCGATTCTCGAATGTTCCCTCTCTGCATGATAAAGCACGAAGCGGTGAAGCACTAAGCACTGCGAATTTGAAGCTTACGGCGATCAAAAACCCCATAATAATTAAATTATTATCAGTTCGCTGGGTAAGTTTTACGTCTCACCTCAGTACCTCAGTCCGTACTCCCTTACCTTACTTTCCTATCGTATAAACCATTATGCATTTTCCCAAAGGTAGAACTTTCTCATCAGTAGGGATAGGGAGTAGATATAGGTTAGTAGGTACCTACGTACAGTGTGGTCTATTTATCTACTGTATGTTAGTAGAACTTCTCATCAGTAGGGAGTAGGTATAGGTGAAAAGGTTCCTACGTACAGTGTGGTCTATCTACCGTATTATGTTCGTTAAAATCCGTATAATGTTCATTGAAATTATGCGTAGGGCGGCTGTGGAAAATTAAACGTGTGTCCTAGAAGTACCTACTGAAACCACAGAGTATCTGAAGTTCGTTCAAGTCTTTGAAGTTCCGACAACTTTTGCACTGTTTATGTGACAAGTTCAGTACTTCAGTCAAACAACATAATTATTCCGTGAATAATATACTGGGTATTGAAAATTGATTGTCTTCGCTGCCTTTCGGTGGGAATAGCGCTTGCAAGTGGCCTCGCGCCCAGGGATCCTCGCGCCACTTCACAGAAAAACATTTTGAAATGTCTTGGCAACGGAAGTGATGGAAAATGTGAGGTGGTGAAATGTGAGGTGGTCAACAGTGACGGCACTGACGGTTGGTAAATGGTAAACAATTCCAACGAAACGGGAATTGACCAGCTGTCAGTATCTGTCCATGCCATCAGTGTTTACTTCACACATGTTACATTAGTCAGTGTGACATGACGTCATCACCTTTTGGCATTAGTCAGTAGATGACGCCACGGTACAAGCAACTTTTGAAATCAGCTTTGCAGCGGATCGTAGTGAGGTACTGGAAGGACTTTTTGTTCTGTTGATAGTTAGCCTTTTATTTCTGAAAAACTCTTCACAATAAATTCGCAATTCTCACCTCATCATGGTGTGGGTCACAGCAAGCGAACGCCCTACATTCAAAACCATGATCAGTGCCAGAAATGTCGCCGGTGGCGGCTCTTATACTTTTTCATCCAACACTTTTACATACCTCACACTTCACACTTCACACCCGCGGGTCTTGTGTCATATACGCCAGTCAAGAAACAGATGGGTGAAAAGTGGCAATCCACTCAGAATAGTGTCTAAAATGAGAATTCAGAATAAAAAATGCGGACCATCTATGCAGTTTCTTGTGTTTCCCTATTTACTGTGATGGTAATAGTAATAAACCGTCTGAGAGGAAAGGAGCAACTAGAAGAAGGGGGAAAGGGGAATGGACCACGCACCACTTAATCCTATTGTGTGGCGTGCGCTGGTGGAAATAGTTCGTCCAGAATAAATACTTAACTTTTAATCTATCGGAAAAAGAACATTCGTCCGTACCAAAAATGAAAGGAAAATGGAACGTAGATGGTGTGCAGTAAGTATAGTTAGTGTAAAAAGTGCGGTTGATGCTGGCATTTATGACACAGTCACCACACCCGCTGTAGAAATGTTTCCATTCTGGCGGTAGAATAAATCTACCATGTCGTGGTCTGTAATACCCGGCAAACTGCTCGAGCTTCCTTCTTCGAAGCCACTTTCCATCACGTAACAGTGACGACAAATTAATCTAGTCCCGACAGCGACATCTAGTTGAAAGTTTGAAACAAGCTGAAATCATTGGTCGCGTTCATGCAACGTGATCGAAAAAGTGCTCCCACAGGTGTAACCAGTCGAATGCTCAAAATTCAAATTTGACGATTCGATTGGTTGCTTCTGTGGAAGCACTTTTTTATGTCACGTTGCATGAAGGCGACCATGCAACGTGACATTGTCTGTTGTCATTGAACATTGCAGTCCCGGCAATGTTGCTAAATAGTGCATCACCCGAAGACGCCACAGAGTGATGGATTAAAACGGGGGCGTTTCCGACGTGTTTTTTGCATTTTTACCGCCTTATTATGGAAAATCTAACCACGGGTTCCACCAGTAATCAAGAGCAGAAAACCTCTGCACGTTCCCAAATGTGAAACAACATGCACTTCTTGCTATTCATGTGCTAACAGTAATCTTACGCTGAGCCTACCTATCGTACGTTTTTCTATTCTTATTTCTCATCTAGCATACTGATACTAGTATGTCCTGAACAAAGTAAGGTATTCTACCATCCTTTCTTCAATGTTTTGCATTTATTTCTCTTGCTTCGACTCTCTACAACACATTCTTATTGCCAACAAACCTAACCTATCATTACCTATGATGCACATTTGAAATGCTGCCAATGATTTTGATTTTTGTTTTGTATTATACGTTTTTTTTTTACCTCAGTCATTATTTTTTTCGTCTTGTACCCTAGCGCTCTCGTCATCATAAAAAATTTGCGACTTCTTCTAATCTTCCGTTTTTCATTAGTGGATGTAAACGTATAGTAGGGCGGCTTAAATTAGAGTTCAATGTTATAATTCCCTGACACGCATTTTCATACTAGGGAAAGTAGAATCAGACTGACCTATTTCAGCTAGCTGCCAGCCATTTATGTGTTAATATAAATCATTGTGGAACACACTAGAGCTGAAGACCAAAATTGATCAAGTATCTATGTACCTAACAATTTTGATGAGTTACAGAAATTACTGGTTGTTATAAAAAGTTGTTTTCTTACGAAACAGTATTAATTAGTTCCCTGGGGGGAGGGGCAAAATTCAAAACCTCGTTACACGTTCCAGTGTCACAACTTCAATCGCATTAGCAGAAGTTAAAAGTGTCGATTGCTCGAATACCGTATACCATTAACATCAGCGAGAGTTCCCAATACCGGTTTTCATCGCGCTCGGTAATTGGCCAGTTTGCGGAATTGCGGGAAGAGAGAAAAAAGGGGGAGGGGGACACATGTTGAATCGTACTGATTGTGCCTTGAGGAATCTATCTATAGGTAAGAAATAGGAACGAAAAAGCCGCCAGAGAAACCTGGGAGGTGAACTTTGGTGTTACAGAAGAAATCAGCTGGACGGCATTGGGGTAGTAGGGAGTTTAATGGCATCAAAGAGAAATTATCACAAACCGAAAGTCGTGTGCGTCACAGCTCACTAGGCATGAAACGGGCCGCCGACGCCGATGCCACCACACATTATCACAAATCACTGGCACATAGCGCACTGATCGGGCTAGCTGCTGAAGAGAGGTCGGCGGCTGTCCCGGAGGGTCATGGGATAGCGCCGCGTTGGATCAGCGGGAGGAGATGTCGTTGAGTGAGGATCCGGCTCCAGGTCCCGCTGCGGCTCCTCTACCCGCTGGAAACTGCCTTCACGCCTCACGAGTAGGCCTCGTCCGACTCGAAACCCGGCGCATTGGTGACAAGAACGGTGCTTGCGTTCCGGGGGACTCTCCCGGAAAACGGAAGGCCAGACATCGATCGAAAAGGAGAGCGGCGATTTTGCGTAGTGCGCTGGTCTAATGTCGCGGAGTTTGTGTACCGAAGTGCGGAGGCTTGCGCGAGGAGGCCTCCTCCTTGCCTGCTTCTCTTCTGCACGGCCCCCATTATGCATGATTTACCAAGTATTATCCCCCAGAATCCACCGCCGCCCAAGAACGCGGATTTTTCCCGACTCAAGTCAAAGGCCAACTTGCCAAGGGGAAAGCGACGTCGACGGAGGTGGAGGGCGCGCGAGCGAAGTGCATGCATGCCGGAGACGTCCGCAGAGCCCTGCGGCTATTAGCAAATGAGAATGGAGAAAGGTCAACCAATAACTTAACAGCCTAATCTGCATTATTTCCTGTAACATTTCAAGTTGACTGCTCCCTGCCTGCAATATTAGTGCCTCCAAGACGTACATAATTTCTCTTCAGGGAGGTTGAACTTATAGAAGCATCTGGAAGTTTGACTAAATTATGTCACTCTCGGCTGCCAAAATTGAATTAGATAGTTCGTAGCAAAACATAATATAGTACGTTCAATCCTGGTGCGATTCGAGTTGGAACTTAACAGCCTAATCTGCATTATTTCCTGTAACATTTAAAGTTGACTGCTCTCTGCCTGCAATATTAGTATCTCCAGGACGTACTAAATTTCTCTTCAGGGAGGTTTAACTTATAGAAGCATCTGGAAGTTTGACTAAATTATGTCACTCTCGGCTGCCAAAATTGAATTAGATAGTTCGTAGCAAAACATAATAAAGTACGTTCAATCCTAGTGCGATTCGAGTTGGCTGGAAGTCTTACCACGCGACGCCCTTGGGAAAGAGAAATTCGGAAAGTCATAGCTCACTCGGATCACACTAGGGTTTAACGTCAGAGTAAGTCAGAGTAAGAAGCACCAGAAGTAGAAATGGGATAGTGTGGGTCAATGTAGATGGAATCATGATAGTCGGATGCTATATATCCCCAAACGTGGAGATACATGAATTTGATGAGTACCTTCATTCCTGGCGAGATACGTAAATGCTGCGACGAGGAAAATTATAATCTGCGGAGACTTCAATGCGAAAGCAAGAAGATGGGGAGCAGTCCAAAATGATCGCAGAGGAACCATGATGGAAGAATGAATGGCGGAAAACGGAATGGATACCGCAAATACGGGAGAGATACCGACATTCCTTAGAGGATCAAAGAAATCATATATTGACATTACGATGTACTCAGAGGAGATGAATCAGAAAGTTAAAGAATGGAGAGTGAGTGAGGAAGAAAACATGAGGGATCATCAAAACATCTATTCCTGTATTCAAATGGAAAGAGTGGCGGAGAGTCATCAAGTGAGGCAACGAAGGCAATGCGGATGGAAATTGGAGGCGGAGAGAATGGAGATATTCAAGGAAAGGTTGAACAAAAAAATGGATGGCATGAACATGAACAACGAATCATTGACTGCCAAAAAATGCCAAGATATACTGACGGAAGTTTGTAACCGTACTTTTAAGAAACGCTCTGTCGGTGGACAAACCAGAAAACCAGTTTACTGGTGGACAAGCGAAATAGCTTTAGTACGGAAGGAGTGCGACAGTAGGAAAAGAACAATGACAAGGATAAACAAAACAATAGCAGATCAACAAGTGAAACTCAGTGTGTATGAAGAGTAGAAAATCAAGAAAAAAGAATTGAACCTCCTTATACAAAAAGAAATCATAGGAGAAACTGTGCGAAGAGATCAACGATGATATATGGGGACAAGGGTATAAGATAGTCTGTAAAAAAACAAGAAATACTCCAAACATAAACATGACAGATGAAGAAATGATTAAAGTAGCACAGGAACTCTTTCTAAAAGGCAGATTGATAAAATGGAAAACAAGTAAAATACATGAACATATAATTCCGTTCTCGGTAAAAGAGTTTGACAGGGCTCTGGACAGGCTCAAGACAAAGAAAGCCCCAGCACCTGATGGGATTCCTGCAGAAATAATCAGAATAATGGGGAAAAAACAACACAGTCTCGGTCTGAAAATGATGAATGAGTACTTGACGAGGGGGGAATTCCCAGCAGAATGGAAAGAGGCAAGGTTGGTGTTGTTGGAGAAACCAAAGAAAGTAGCGGAGGCGAGAGGCGCCTTTAGACCACTCTGTATTATCAATGCAATGGGAAAGCTAATGGAATCATTAATAAACGAAAGAATCAAGGGAAAGTTGGTAGAAAAGGGTCAGTTGTCAGAAAACCAATATGGTTTTAGGACGGGAAGGTCAACGATAGATGCCATGGAGAAAATTAAACAGATAGCCAGAAAAGCAAACGAAGGGAAATACAGGAACCGGAAACTGTGTCTATTGCTGACGTTGGATGTATAGACAATACAAATAGTAAAGACACATGTCGTCACGGATTTTTACGGTTGCGTAGGAACCAGGTGAGTCCATCATTCAAAAAAAGGTTAGCTGATTTTTGATGCCCCAATATCCGTGACGACGGTGGTGATAACATATGGTCTTCGCTTCTCTATTTGTATTGTCTATACAAAACGCATTCAACACAGCGTCATGGGAGATAATAGTTCAAAGGCTAAAGAACTAAAGAAAGAAGTGTCGCAATACTTGGTAAGTCTGATGTGCAGATACTTCGAAAGCCGAAAATTGTACGTGGGAGAAAATGCTTGTATGGAATTGAGCAGGGGGGTAGGGCAGGGCACCATACTTGGTCGCTCTATATGGAATATTTTCTATGATGAGGTACTAAGAATAGCGATGCCAGATGGAGTGGAAACAGTAGGATACGCAGACGATCTGGCGATAGTGGTGACAGGAAAAGAACCAAAGGAAGTAGAAAGAAAAGCCAGTGAGGCGGCCAGACCGGTGCTTGGATGCTGGTGAACGAGCTTAAACTGGCACCACAGAAAAGCGAAGCGGTGATACTGATTGAAAGGTGCAAGATGAAGAGTGCAACAATAAACGTGGAAGATAAACAAATAAAAACCAAAGAATCTATAAAGTACCTAGGAGTGACGTTTCATCGGAATATGAGAATGGCACAACACATAAACTCAACCACGTTGAAGGCGGGGAAAACAGCGGCGGCACTAAGAGGGTTGATGCCAAATATAGGGGGACCAAAGGCTAGCGAAAGAAAAGCACTAGCAACGGTTGTATATTCCGTGATATTATACGCAGCACAAATTTGGGATGAAGCAATGAACAGGAAGAAGTACAGAAATACGCTCAGAAGAGCACGAAGGAAGATAGAAATAGGAGTTTGTCACGCATAAAGAACGGTTTCTACAGAAGCGCTACTGGTGATATCTGGTACCCTGCCTATCGAACGATGATGGTGAAAGAGAAAGCGAAATTGCATCGCGGAAAGGAAAAAACAAGGGCGGAAGTAAGAGAGGAAACAATGGGAAACAATGGAGAACAAGCTGGGAATAGGAATAACGGTAGAAAATCTGGTACTCACAATGATAAAGGATGAGAAGAGCTGGAATGAGATTGCCGGAGTGATGACGAAAGTGATGAGGGAGAAGGAGACAAATGAGCGCGAAAGATAGAAGAATCGAGCCAGAGAAGAGAACTACACCAACCGCCGGTGGTGGATAAAGCAATGCTAACGCGGTCCCAGGGGGGCGAGTCTACCACTAGGTCTTCGGAGGGTTTTTAGCCGGATCAGCGCCCGGCACTACCCGGCGAATAGATCCATCGCCGGGTGTCAAGCGATTTTCCCTCCGCCCCTGCCGGTAAGGCAGGGGAGCGAAAAAAAAGGGTTGAACGTAAGTACTCTAAAAGATACTCAGTAAATTTAGATTCCAATCGTTGGGGGAGTGGGTCCTGTGTTCACCTAATCACCTAAATGGATTATGTCCGTGAAATGGCCCTTACTGATAATGACCAGGGTGCCAGGACGACAGATGAGGGGGCATAACCTCAGATTAGGGGAGGGGGTTGGTACTCCGGTGGTTTTTTCAATTTCACTTTCGTGATATATGGAGTCAACAGAGCATTATGGAATGATTATTCCTGCATTTTTTCAATACTTGACTAAAATACAGCCCTTCAAAACTGATTTTGGGAAAAGTAGTAAAAATCATAACTCTTGCATTTTTCAACCAGTTCTGCTCAAATACAGGTATTTCTAGAGTCCATGTCTTAGATCCGGAGTCTCAGTTATGACCACAATTATTAACCAGTAGTGTAGATATCTCAGTGGAAGATATTTGTTGTAAATAACGACATGTTCCTTTTATCATCTGAACTGAGAATTCTCACTTCAATTGCTAGTTGCGTCTCTCTCCCTCTCATGCAATTGTCGCTTTTTCTCTCTCTAACTGAGGTGAGATTATCTGAGATTTCGTGTAAAAGGAATGCAGGACTATGGACTATGGAAAATGAAATTCCCCAGTTAGCTATAATGTCGCATTCTAATGGGTCTATGGCAATATACGGTATCATCAGTCCAGTTTCAGTACAGGTCAAATTCACTTTATGTGGAAAACGGCTTCGAGGGCGTTTCAGTCGTTGCGGTCGTTTAGTGGAACGCTTTCTAGATGTCACATGTTATGGAAAATGTCGATGACAGATTTGACAATAGTTCAACAGGAACCTTATGTCAGGAACTTTGGGTTCACCCGTCGAAAAAAAAACTCAAAAAGATGACAATGGCCGTGCAGCTGCATACAAAACTAGCATACGTTGTGCTGATACTCATGGTCATCAACTGTGGTTTAGTCATAGGTAGGTATCCACCTACTTCATTACTTTCAAACCGTTGAAAAATCTATAGAAAGATATTGTTTTTATGTTTCAGCCATATTTGCTCTACAATCTCGTAACGACGAATGCAATAAGAGATAAGTTTTCGAAATAATACGGAAGAAAGTTTTTAGTGATGCATTCCGATCAGTTGTGCCCTTGTGCATCTACTAATAAATAATGTTTTTCGAGGAAAGCTTTTCGCATCTTTTCTTACCTTGTGTTACGATCTCGATGCCAAACTTCAATATGCAGCCGTTTCTCGGTGTCCGGCATAGGGAACCTGAAGGTGTGGTTGAAGAACGGCCTGCAGGAGTCGGCCTGAACAGCTGTACGTTGTAATATGCCGTTTCGTTTTCTTCGGTTATCTCCTTTTCGATCACTTAAGGCGACCTAAAAAAGAATAACATCGATCAAGTGGTTGGATTAGCAGCGAAATTTATTGAAGGTTTTTTATGTGCGAGCTGTGGCCACCAGAGGTAGTAGTAGAAGAGGTAGGAAGTCACCGGAAGTCAACGACTTTTTTATTTAGTCCAAGGCGAATTACTCCGTGATGGGTTTTATATATCAGATAAAACTTTAATTCCCTACCGACTGGTGCTATACGAGCCTTCTAGGATGCGTCCCTGTAGCGAAAAGTTATCGCTTTTGGACGGCGTTCAAACGTATTTGATTCCATTTGCCAAATCTCATATCATCTCGCATTTTGAAAGCCGCCAACATTACCTAGAATTACTCCATAGCCCAGATCGGTCTAATTATCGAGAGAGGCCAAAAAGTCTATTTGGAATCGACACAAGTTCACTTGCAGCCTCGCTTGCAGCATGATGATCACTTAATTGGCTGCAGTTTCAAGATATAACCGTGTTTGAGGTAAACGAAATGGAAATGTTTGGGTACCTACCCCTCAATCGTAAAGTTTTAACTGCATCCGTTTCGGGTGAAGTAAACTAGTCTCTCCGTTTACTTATTGCACTTGCACGGAAATTTGCAGTGGAAAGATTAAGATTATTGGCTCAAAAACGTAAGACGATTTGAAGGGAAGAAAAATGCAACATGAAAAAGGAAAACCCAGGTGTTCATCCATGTATGAATGAAGAGATAGGCATTAGGCAGAGAAGCTTTGAAAAGGAAAACTGGCGATAATCTTGTGGAGGCAGTGTGTTTACCATAAAATTATGATTACCATGAATTATGAACCAACGCGAAAATCGCGTGCCGCTTCGGAAGCCTGCTAAATGACATTTAAATGTCCGGAAATACTCCTTAGTAGCACTTCAAGGCAATGAGGCGTTAGTAACTACTGGTGATGAAACGAGAAGTAGGTAGTTGTTGCAATTTGAAGTTATCTGCAATAATGGGCTATTTTTAAACCATATTGGCTAGCAGTTTAACTAAGGAAAAGTACTGAAACATTGAAGGTAAGATATAGAGAGGTATAGATAGGTACCTTCCTTTAGGTATAATTATACCGGGTGTCTGCGCGAAAACCTTCACTGGAAATTATTCCCACAATTTTCAAGATATCAGTTTCCAGATATCAGTTTATGCTGTCATTATAGTCCGGGAAGTGAACATTTTTGGTACTTATTTTCTCAGTCACCAAATATAGATAGGATTGTTCAGTTAGTGATACTAATCGTCTATTCCTAAGTCATGCTAAAATTTTCCGATGGGTTGAGACAGAAGATGCCTTTAAACGCGTTTCACTCATTTTCACACTAATGGAAATGGTTTTACCAACAAGGCGTATGCTTAAGTCAACTAGAATAAATGGTCTGGCTGATCTCTGGCGATGGAGAATATGTCTGGCACTTCAAAAACTAATGTTAAAAAAATTATTTGAATTTTCCAAGGCATTTTCTGTCTCAACCCATCGGAAAATTTGAGCGAAACTTAGGAATAGATGATTAGTATCACTAACTGAACAATCCTATCTCTATTTGGTGCCTGAGAAAATTAATACCAAAAATGTTCACTGCCTCCCGGACTATTAATGTCATAAGCACAATTGACCTTTCCAATTTTAGGAGATAGAAAATACATAGATTTTCGAGGTCACCTTTGACGTTTTGACGTTTATGACGTTTGGACGTTTCGTTTCTGACTTTTGCGGGAATTTTGAATCGGATAGCTATACTGTTCCCATTATCATGTGGGGAAAGTCACTAGAGCCCATAAGGGAGTTTTTAATGGACGAAGTAATAGAGTTTTTTCGTAGTAAGATGCACGTGTCTGGTGCAGCGTGATCTCTGCTGGTGCTGGTGCAGCCACACTTCCATCAAGTTTGGGTCTTTCGTGAACCGGTGCATGGTTATGCTGGGTGTATTCGTCTTATTCTCGACTCACATAGAGCGACACAACACCCTTGAACCATTTCTGTATCTTCTCAGTTTTCCACTACATATAACACACTTATTGGTAAGAACGAGGGTAAGAACAAGTGAAATCATGAAATCCATGCTGAAATAAAATAAATACACGACAGAGCGCTTGTCAGATTCGAAAAATTTCCCATTGTCAGAAACGAAATGTCATATCTCAAGAAACATAGGACGCTTTCCAATAACTGCGACAAGACGGATACACAATGTCAAAGTGCACTTGCCAGCTCAATTCTAAACTCAGCCTCGCCAATGTTTCGATTGTGTCGACATGTGGTGCTATTACTGCTATTAGAACGCTAGCTGTGTCGAATTGTGTCCATATGTGTCCAATTGTGTCCTTGTACGCCTTATTGGGAAGCGCCCAATGACCTCGATTAACCGTATCTTATACGCATGACGTCACAGTAAAGAGAGACAACGGAAAATTGGAGACCTCAATTCAAATGTCAGTTTCTACATTTTCTATTTTTTATGAAGTAAATTAGGGCGAAATAGACAAAGTAGTATGAAAAACGTGTGTTACAATTCCTTTTTGTAATACTCCTACATTGCTTAACTCGCCGCCTCGCGGCTCGTTAAGCTTGGGCTGCTTTTATGTAGCTATATAGATAAGTTAATGACATCTTTTCAAGATTCAGTCTTAATTTTTGAAATTGTCCCACGGATAAGGCAGGCTAGTGGGGGCCTCAATATTAACATAAGAGGAGCTTGTGGTGTGGTAGTCAGCGCGTTCGACTACCACTCCAAGGGTCGTGGGTTCGAGTCCCACTGTGGGCGCTCGGATTCTCGTCCACAAAATAAGCTCTTTGATTTAGTTGAAATGCTTGATAAATGCAAGTCGCGCCATGTGTGTGCGCCGAAGGGTAAACCACCTTGGAAATCTGGTGTAGGTACACTTCCATGGAAATCATTGGAAATCATTTGGCAATCATTGTAAATCATTTGGAAATCTTTGGAAATCTTTGGAAATCTTTGGAAATCATTTGAAAATCATTGGAAATCGGTGTACAAAAATTCCATCATTGGTTTACCCCTCGGTGTGCGCTATGTGTGTCGCATAGCACGTAAAAAAGGAACGATGGTGCCGAACCCATGCGATGTTGGTGGTCGTTAAGAAAAATTCCTAGCCTGTGTTGGAACACACAGGGGCTTGGCAAAATTCCCGGTATAGTGGAGGAAGGCATTCACCGGTGTCGGTGTTAGGCCTCGTTGCGGAAATAGGCCGACGTTAGATGAACGAATAAAAGAAAAATTAACATGAATACCCTGTACACAGATCCAATTGTAATTTTACCTTTTCTGGAGCCGTTTTGATTTTCACCTTATATTAGGATCTGCTTTTGTTCAAAAAAGGCCAGTTGGAGGACCCATATTACTCCCATTCAATTTCAATTCTCAAGCAGGCGCCCCATCATGGAGGGTAATTGTTATTGAACAGTTTATTGCGTCGATATAGGAAGCATGAAAAGAAATAGGTCGATGATGTGAGTCCGGAACTTCCGCACCAAGAACACCGTCATGATTACGTCGGAAGGACCAGTGACGCAACTATAATGATATCGATTGGCTCTCCCTTATGTGCCCTACTGGCCTCCGAACCATCCCGAATAATAAATGGAATAAACATTCTCCTCCCTCCCTCCCGGCCGCGAACTAGCGAGTCTCCAAGAAGCAAATAGCTTTACATACCTACATTTCGCATTGAGAATATATATCTAGACTTTTTATTACCTGAACTCACATTTATTGCGAATAGATCCTTTTACCAGTTGCATCGTAAATCACGTGGTCTAATTCTGTATCGGGCAGAGCTGCATGCATGCGGCGCACCCACGCAGTCGAAGTAGTAAAGTCTTGAACTCCTTTCGGAAATTAGGATTAGATAAAACAAATTCAAACCCTATCTGGATCCTTATCCAAATCCAGGGACGAATCAACTCAAAAGAATTCCCAACCACAGGCCTAACAACCGATTGCTTTTTTATCGATATTCCAGCATAACCATAATATCTCGTTTCTTTTTGCTCCTTGTGAAACTGATGAGAACAAACCCCAGCCAATAATAGGGCGATGTTTACAATAAAGCCACCGGAGCTCAAGCAATCAATTACAAGTTACATTTCAATCTGAGAGACTTCGATCTATCACTGTGCGAGGAAGCAGCTCTCAATTAGCCCATTCATCTTCTTTGAATTAAGCCGACTGGAAGGGGAATCATAAGGCTCAAACACTGCATGGCACTAGGTTCGGGCTTTCGAGTGCAATGAAGCATATTTTTCCAGTTTCACTATGTAAACGGATATTCTGTCAGCGGTAATTACCAGTTGACGTTTGTTAGTTACTCTATAGTCGACACGCTATGACGTGCAGCTATCGAGTTACAAAACTCCTTTTCCTTCCATGTAACGTTAAAGTCCTGGGACAGACATCTTACTTGGTGTTTTATTATTATTATATGAGGGACTTTCCATGCATTGGTTCATTCCATCCAATCAGCAAATCTGCCCTCAAATCGTCATCGATTTCACATACAGGCGTAGCTCACAATTTGGTATTTTTCGCATGTCTTTCGATACACATTTGCATTGATTGATAAAGTCGCTAGAACTGGCAGAATTGGATAAAGCATAGCAAAATAGGTGCATCTACTCTCGTGTAATGGCCATTCCTTATTCGGAAGCCTTATAAAACTTACTCGCCTACGGCTCGTGTCGACAAACTGCATCCTGTTGAGTGATAGCATACATTATGAGCTAGTTGAATAATATACCATATTAGCATTTTCATTGATAGTGTTTTTTTGAGGTGAAGAATTTGTGGGTAAAAATGAACCTACGATTCAAGATGTTTCAGGGTATATCACTGGCAAAAACACTAATTTGCGGCAACTTTACAGAGTGCTGCCCCGGATTCGATTCCCGGACAAAGTCTTAATGTTTCCAGTCCAATTTCACAATTTTTCACTACTGTACGCATCCAGTAACAGTAAATAAAGGCAAAAGCTCCTATGGCCAATGTGAGCCGATAAGGAGAAAAGCGCAAGAAAGTAGTGGAGGAAAGTATGTGGAAAAAATGTGGAGTTATTTATTCAAGCCTCGATTTAAGCAAAGAAATTTCGAGAATGAGCCTAGGTCAGGATAGAAGAGGATGGCTATTTGTCTGCGAACTAGAAACTTTATAGGGGTGATGAATCGTTCTAGAAAGTACAGACCCAATAAACTGCAACAAATGAGACCTAACGCCTGCATTAACAACAACAACAGTCCCAATCGCACCCTAATGTACTTCAACTCCATGACTTCCGCATTTTGTAAAAACCTCCGAATAGTCCAAATCAAACTCTATGCCAATCGTGCCGGAAGTCGCCCCTTCGCATTGTGCCCCGGTTAACACCATCATGACGCAATCAAATCATTTTTAATATGTGTCAGCTGGTCACTTCACAATCAAAATATAGTTATTAGCAACAGAAGGCGAACACCCCCAACTACCTAAGCAGGATTAACGTCGCAGTTAACAGGTTCTGTGCACTTAACCCAAATGAAATTGGTCGTTTACTCACCTTCACGTAAGCATTTATCTGTTGTCCGTTGGGTCGATAAAGGTCTTTACAACGAATAACTGAAAAATAAAAAGCCAGTCGTTATTTTCGGATCTATGATAGGACGCTAGAATGTGAATGTTATTTGCATTTGCTCAAAGTTCCATTTAGTTAAATATTAATATTCTGGATGTTATAAACTGCCCCCTGGCACGGAACCTACCGCATATCCAGAGCACCAAGGTGTTAGAGCAAGTTTTGCGCTCAGTGTATATCGGTCTGACCAAGTGAAGTTGAATTTTTAGTATACAGGTGTTTCACTCTTTTGTGAATATTTCAGGAGATAGTAGAGCATGAAAAAAAAAGTAAATACTTTCGCAAAAAAAAGAAAAAAAAATTACAAATTTTACAAATGTATCAAAAGTCATATGACCAGCTTGTAGGTATGCATCAAGTTACTTTGTGTACCACATCTGGCCAAAACGGGCAATTGGCAGCGTCGGGCTGGCAAATTTTGGCCTACCGGGCAAAGAATGGAAATGGCCTCGAAACCAAAGGGGGAGTCAGAGGGGCCTGCCCTCCAGTTAGCGTCGCAAGCGACTTTCTTTAATAATAATAATAATGCTGATGACAAAAAAAAAAGACGCCGACCAAATTGTCTATAGATTTTTTCAAGCTCAAAACTTTTGCTTGAAATGCACTTCGATAAAGAAAACAACGGAGGAATTTTTTTTTTTTGGTTCGTATTTCGCGTACGGGTTCGAATATGTAGAATTGAACGATCGTTTTAAAACACACACTGAATATCGCTGTGATTACTACTCGCTTTTAAGGCGCTCGCTACCACTTCGCATTCCGGCGGAAAATCTTGCACATTACCAGTCTAATTCTGCCGTGCTCTAGAACCGGCGCCTCCGCCAAAATGAACAGATGTAGCTTGACCCACTGCCGAAGTCTCCATACAGTTGTACGGGAAAAAGCCTACACGCGCGCTCCGGAACACACCAGAACGGTCCGCACTAGAACAGTGAGATCTAACGGGAAGAGTCTAGAAAGATCGCGTGTTATCCAGAATCGCCGCTCGTAACATTATTATTCTAACATAAGTCCAGGAATTACAGAAATAATAGCGAACAAAAATGAAACCCAGCCGGATTTTTGCATATAAGCTTATCAACAGTTTTGATTTCAAAGATACTGATCTACTTGCGAATTTGTCGATGATTTCTGCATGTGGCTAAAGATGTGAATTCTACATAGCCGGTAAATAAAGATCACGACTAGATGGCAGATAAAGCAAACCAACTGCGGGAGCAGCGGCAGGGCCGTCTTATACGAACTTTTGAGGGCCTACGAGCTATCCTCTTCGATTTATTTAATTTTTTTTTAAAGTCCAGAAAACAATTTTTTTTGTTCAATATACTTATCAGCTATTGAGAGAATATATCACAATAACGAGTTTTTAAGGGCCTACGAACTATCGTCTTTGATTTAAATATTTTAACTTTTTTAAACTCAAGAATAAAAATATGTTTTTCGTAATCGTTTCATAGATACATAACGCGCAAAGTAATACATAATCAAAAATATAAGTTTTGCAGTTTATGTATCTAGTCTGACGTTTGTCAAAGTAGTGTCAAAATTTACAAGAAATTCGAGTTTTCACTCAATTCAAGCAACGAATACGAAAAACGTTGTTCGACACACGAGCGCTGGGCTTTTTCAGGCCCTCAGCCTCTTTTGCAGCATTCGGCTACGCCTCATGATGGCAAACAAGGCTTCGGGCCTGAAAACGCGCTCTTGTATCGAAAAATACTATTTCGTAATCGTTTCATAGATACATAACGCGCAAAGTAATACATAACCAAAAATATAAGTTTTGCAGTTTATGTATCTAGCATGACATTTGTCAAAGTAGTGTCTAAATTTACAAGAAATTCAAGTTTTCTCTCAGTTTAAGCGACGATTACGAAAAACGTTGGTCGACACACAAGCGCTGTGCTTTTTCAGGCCCTCAGCTTCTTTTGCAGCATTCGGCTACGCCTCATGATGGCAAACAAAGCTTCGGGCCTGAAAACGCGCTCTTGTATCGAAAAATACTATTTCATTATATCCGGCCATTGAGAAAATATCACAATAAAAAGTTACTAACTACATGCGATTATTTATGATAATCGTTTGTGTTTTATTTAGTGTAACACACATTGTCAGGGAAGAGGGGGGGGTCGAGGGGCCGAAAGACCCCCTAAAATTCAGAAAATTTTCAGCTGCGGCGCTTTATTGCCTGATACCAGCTTGTCTTTCACCATGTGAAATGTGCCTAAAGTGTACGAAGACTATAAGACGGCCCTGAGCAGCGGGAGCCTCACACATACAATCTTGTCATTCCACACGACTAGTGACTACTAAGAAATAATCAATGCATGATATGCACAAACAAAAGTGGACCAGACTTTGATAGAAAATAAAAAATTTGGATTAAAAAAAAACATCAAAGTGCAATTTCTTCTAAATGTGGACAATTTGGCCTCCAAACTGGGGATTGGCCTACCGGGCATTTGCCCGGTTGCCCGGTGGACCAGTCCGACACTGGCCAATTGGTGATGGTTAATCTAGGTTATTCAAGTGCCAAAGTAACGCGATTGACAGTTATGACACACGATTCGACGGTTTGCAATACCAATTGATAAACCTCAAGTCCCCAAGTGGCAAACGGCGCCACAAGCGCCCCCCACATGCAATCGCCCTATTGTTCCCGCTCACATAATAATCGGTCACTTTTAGTATCTTCCTGAAACTTTCACATCATAAATAGCTGCTACTATTAGCAAATTTTCGTTAAATTTCGGTCCGAGAGTGTCATTCAACTGAGTCATTTTCTATGCATGCACCGTACTTCTAGACTATCCTGCCTGTATCCCCACGAAAGCTATGTTGGTCTTCTTTACTGAACCTGACACGAACGGTTCGATATAAAATTAAAATTGCATGAATTGTTTAGAATTTTGTGCAAATGCCCAACATTGTAGAGCTTAGGAATCCGGAAAGAAACCTCACCATGGACGTAAACCGTGTCATTTTGCCAATGAAGATTCAAATCCATCGACCCTCGCACATCGCCTATGCTGCAGTTCGTCGTCGAACTGCTTTCCGACAGCGGCGATTCGAACAGCAAACACCTCCTGAATCCCCGATTCGTATCAGCGGGCGGTGTAGTTAGCGTAAAAGTCTCAGAGTTCTTGTCGCTTTTCAGCGGTGTACTTTCGTTATATTCCGCAATCTTGCCAGAAATGACCGAGGCATTAGGCGAATCGTCGAAGAACTTATCGGCGTTCAGCAAATTCCCCGTCATGGGCGACTTGGCTTCGGGTTTGCTCAAATCTTCCGGCTTCCGGCGTCGAATGCACTTTTGTCGCTTCAACGTAAAGTCAACGTTATCGTCCTCTGATTTGTCCATTTCCCAAGAACGCTTCCTGGACGTCGCAACATCCACGCACCGCTCATTGAACGTTTCGTCGATGTTGATTATCGTCCTATCACAATACGCAATCACTGTTTTGTTGTTGCACTTGCACGTAAAATTGCCTTCGAGCTGATGCGACATTTCAGTGGTCGAGCTCTTGAATCCGGAATCGGAAGAGCAAGACGTCAGCTGTTGGTTGATGAAATTGTCTTCTCGCGTCCTATTTACGTTGTTCTGCTCGCTTTCGGCGGACGAATCGAGAATTGCTTCGACTATTTGATCCAAGGACAGGTCGTTGAGCAGAGAGGAGTTATTGCGCTTGGTTTGACTGAATCGTAGACCTACGAATTTCTTGACTAGAGGCGATACTTTCGCTTCATTAACGCGTCCGGGGATGTTCAAATTGAAATCCGGCGGGGTGATGCCGTCTTCGACTGAGGTGACGCAAGAGATTTGATTCAAAAAGTCATTGACGTGGTCGTATTTCGGCTTTTTACAGGGATGATTGTGGTCTTCGCTTTCGAGGTATCTCCCGAGCGGGGTCACCGGGATCATGCAAGGGGAGTATTCCATATCAAATGTGGGCAATGTGGGAGCGTAAGTGTCCTGGAAGCGCCGCTTAGTGCCGGACTCTTGCGTCAACACGCCTTTAATGTGTGAATCGACTGCTTCGAACGGCTTGAAGTATCCGGGGGAGAATTCCTGATGTGTGGGGTCCAAGCAGTGCTTTTTCTTTTTGTGTTTGTGCTTGGGAGAGTTTTGTGTTAAGGGGAATTTCTTGGCAGAGAGCACGCGCCTATTGGTTTCCTTGGGTGTTATGTTACTGACGTCCCTTAAAGGTTCGAACTGGTGGTGGACGTCGTCAGACGTTTTCGGCGTCGACGTAAATTGGTTCTCCTTATCGGCGTCCTGTCCCAGACTGTTTCTGTTCAGAACGCTAGATCGCCTCGAAGTGCCAGCTGAGGTGCGTCGGTGGGTCGTGCTGGAACGCCGGCGCTTTGATCTCGTACGTGGTGTCGTGGCCGCATCATCGAAGGTTGCGTTAGAAGTTGTGACGCCGACCGTTGAGCGTCGCGACGCGACAGGCCCTTCGGCTTCGCGCCGTGCCATTACAGTCCACTTCAGCATCGTTCATATGGTGCTGCAACAAGATTTCATTATAAGAATTTAAAAATTTGACACGCCGATAGATGGCGTAAACTTGAAGAAAATGAATGCCTGGCAGTTGAAAAGTTGTTCCGTCTCTTTCTGTGAACAGTGTAAACCAAGAAAAATTGCTGTTTTCAAATTTTTACTATGTACCTAGGTATGCCCTCAAAAGTACCAAACCAAAAACAACGGCTATAATAAATAGTGTAGAATTAGGTATGGGAACAACATGTTTAAACGGCAGCTGGACTATCTGAGAGCAATTTGGAAACACCTGCAGCACTTTTATTTATTCCTTATTCAAAATGGATTATTCACCGTTTACAAATTATATCCAGAACAAAGAGGGGGTTGAATTTTTCGGCGGCACCTAAATCAAGTTGACAGCATTTTAAAAGGTATAACATGTCCAAAGTGGAGGAAACCTTTATTATTTTTATTTGTATTGTATAAAGTCGTATTCGTCCAGTTCATCAGGCAATTGAATCCTAATTATGATCATTTTCGAAACAGGGCAGGTGACTGAGGCGAGAGTCACGTTTCGCACCTGTTGTACGCGTGGGTATTTATCGAATTAAAGGTCGTAAAAAAGCAATTTTGAGGTGGCATTTTTACGGTGCTTAGAATTTTGAAGCGTTCAGTCAAGTATGAGATAGACAATAACAAATTAGTATTCTTGGTTGACGTTATTTTTTCTTCTCCTTAATTTGCGATATCTGATATAGTCACCTTTTTCAATTGTTACATAAAAAGTACTGGACTTTACATATGTAGTTCTGATATTAATATTCATGTAGGCATATGGCACTTAACGTTTTATGTAATTTACATATACCTTACACAGTTAAAATCGGCAAAACGCTATACGTCATGGTAAGTTAAACATGCCATATGGCACCTCCATGCAACCATGCACTTCCCCATGCCATGCTAATCCATAAGTATCATGATTTCAATGAGACGCATGCCAGGTACCTTTCGAATTAATGTAAAGTTAAGAGCTAATTTGGTGTGATTTTTTACCACTGATTCAACACGTCTTTACAAATTTTTGCGTTCAATTTTTGCTACTCTAGGGTAGGGTTCCAGATCAAGAACTGCACCTCATGAATAATATGAAGGCTATCTTTATATTGAATCAAACCGACTTGATGATGTAACTACTTACAACAGTAATGAGACCGTATGGTACGGAGGTGTCAAAGATATATAGATATAGATATGTGCGTCTGCCATATATTAATAATGCATAGGTACATACAATTTGATCGTTGTATAGAACAATTTCACAACTGAAACCCAGTATGTACACCCATCCAGCTATGGAATAACTGAGACGTGTAACGCAATGTCCAGATAATTACTCGGAAAGGGTACTTTGCTACTTGGAATAATTTTGAATATATTTGAATTACAGAACATGTGGGAGACGTTACAGACACGTGCCAAAGACACGTTGCAGTCAAGGAAAGAACCGATAAAACACAATGTGCAGACTGCTGGAACGATTAAAAGCAAATAAAGCTGTCCGCGAGTCTACCTGGCTCAGTAAAGTTTCGAATTTGGATATTCCGTCACGGTAAATGAACGTTTCAGTTTTTTTTTTCTGTATAAGTAGACTTACGTTCGAAAAGTGCATGGTCTGCGGTCTGAAAGAAGAACTCCTTGGGGAGTATTCTGACTCTCCCAGATGACGAAGGCTGAAAAACCCTTTCAGTGCGGTTCAGTGGAATATGGCGTAAATTCCAGGAAATCTCCAACGACTCGATTTTATTTTAGAGATCAGATCGCCGTGAGTGAGTATCACCCTGGCAACAGCGCATAAGACACATGTTACAGCGGTTCCAACTTCACCAAGATTTAAAAAAAAAATACTATTCAACTTTCTTGAGAAACCCTAAGATAGGTCGATTTTTTTTTAGAGGGGGACAGATCCTGAACATTAATTCATCTATAGGTCGATTCTTTTTGAGGGGGGCAGATCCTAAACATAAATTCATCCATTTCTGACTTACTCCCTCAGCGGGGTGGCAGCCTTTCCAAAAATTTCAAGTTGAAATTTTCAACTAACAAAATGAATTGAGTGATACATCATTTCAAAAATCTTTTATTCATCTTCACTGTGGTGCAAATTTTCTCGAAAGCGAAGCAATTTTTGTTCGAAATTTTACCAATTTCAGAGTTTTTAGAGGGTTGCTTGCAACCTCTTCCAGTTGGTTGACTAGAAATTGGCGGAGCCATGACGATGATCTTGTTCTTTGTGCAAACACTGTAGGTATAGGATATTGCATTCCACTACACAAATTTTTTTTATACTAGGTGAAACTTCGGACACCCGCGTGGACACCCGGTATAAAAACAACATAAAAACATAAAATGTACTCATAATGTAAA
This sequence comes from Anaspis maculata, assembly GCA_949128115.1. NCBI lineage: Eukaryota > Metazoa > Arthropoda > Insecta > Coleoptera > Scraptiidae > Anaspis > Anaspis maculata. The sequence goes on along the minus strand of OX421962.1, from coordinate 57,022,134 downwards.
AGCTTTTTGTAAGAGTCGGTCGTCTATCGAACATGAATACGCAAATAAACAAGTTCAACTAGCCCGTCACTCAGACACGCCCACCTGCTTTGGGCACGTCCATTGGTTGAACCGAGGGTTGAACCATGCTTGAACTCAGTTCTGTTGCTCAGTTTAGCTGAACTGGGCTAACTATACGCACACCCTACAGAAGAAATCGATACCCAAAGTCTGGGGGTTCATAGTGAAACCTTAGAAACAAATTTCAGTTTATATTTATCAGGTATTAGAGAGTGACATCAGCAAATCAAACTATTATTTCATATCAGGTCTCGGGTACCTACCTACCTACAAAGTTTTGGGTCAAGAAAATAGGAAAGATAGGTAGGTAGGATAAGACGGGTACAACTTTAGGTGAGAAGTTATTAGTTTCTTTTCGTATAGAAGAATCGGAAGCCAGCATCTAATCACAGCATGTTGAAGAGTTGAAGATCTGAAGAACTAGGTACCGGTACAATCTTCCACGAGTATTGATGACATCCTTCTTAATATAACGGAAATCTCGTACAGTTCCGCAAGCGGCAAGGAAGACATAAAAGAGTGCAGTTTTTGCAACTGTGCTTCGGTATTTTTTTTCTATGGCACATACAACAGGCGACAGCCTCCAGTTTGGAGCGTGCAACAAGGGACCTTAAGGGCAACTTCCGTAAGAAAGGCGGTTATGCAGCAGGCAACGATACACCAGGTGATAGGACTCGTCTAAGCTATAACCTGACCTAACCTTCTTACCCTCGCACCGCTAACAATACATGATCTAATTTTAAATAACACAATACTCTCGAAAAGGTATGAATATTTTGAAACCAATCACTTTCTCACGAACGTTACGATTTTGTTCCTCTATAGAAGAAAAGGTCCGACTAGGCAACAAAACAGGAACTAGGGGGAGACCAGAAATGGAACAGCTTTACAAAATTAATATGAACACGTTTCGTTATTCGCGCTTTCAGAACTGGGAAGTTTCGATTCAAATTCAAATGTGAAACCGATATGGTCATCCGATGGTCAGTAAGCTAGAACAATAATAAGATTAACAATAAGCCATAAGCTAACCTTCAATAAATCTGAACTTGAATTTAAAAAAAAAATTGAAAAAGTAAATGTATCGGCACGAAAGCTTCTACCTAAGCATTTAACTTGCTTAACCAACCAAACGCATGTTCCAAGAAAACGCACTCTCCCTTTTCGAAACGTTATTTATATGTCAGATTTTAAATATTTGTTTAGGATCGTTGACTGTAGGATTTAGTATATTATGCAGTAGCTACTGTAGTAATTGTATTTCATCAACACGGGATAACCTACCCTTTTCGCTTGGTTTACTAACCGTAAAGAATGTGTGTGAAAAATGTATTATTCAACCACAACCGTGCCTAATTGGAAATACCTAATAAGATCGTTGATACTTAATGCTCTTTTTATTACCCAATTAACAATACTGTTCGTTAAAAAATTGACCCTCCCAATCGGGGGAGGACGATTCAAGTTTTCGGTTGTTTTCACTTGGTTATACCCAGTGTTATACCTATTTAAAAACACCAAGCGGACCCTATGTCCGCTCATTGTCAAATTGTTCTTATGATGTTATATAGCTAACAAAACCGTGTAGTGACTGCTGCAATTTCTCGAACTGAATCGCATTTTTTCGATTGGCGAAAAAAGATTTTGCCGCCAGGCATTTTTCAATATCACGACATAATTTAAATTTTATGCCACATTTACAATACAAAAGCGAAAGGTTCATGCGTAGGTATTTTATATGTAACCAACCCAAGTTAAAGTTATGAATCAACCCCTGCAGCATGGGACCATGTCGACTTTTATTCCCATTCCCATAACGTTTTGAGTCCGGCAGGTTCTGGGCGCCCCTTTTTAACGACAAATGCGGCCCGTTTAAGAATATGCGCAAGTTATTCGGCATCAAGATCTAGTTTTGATTGCGGCTGTTCTTGCACCGTCACTTCAAGCCACAGGCATGAAGGTATATATTGTAGTGAAAAAAAAACTACTGCCCCTCGAAAATGGTAGGTAGGTGATGGACCCCTGCCATATACTAATTTTAACGATCCTAATAAGTGTATCCAGTTTTATATGTGCGAGGAAAGCGCTTTTTCATTAGGACCCCTGCTTAGAAGCACACTTGAATTTATGGATATTATGGGGTGATCTTCTGGTCTAACAATAATGAAAATGAAATTACTTGATATTCATAGTTATTTAGTTATAACTTTATTGTAAGTTATAAATTATCTTCGGCACTTCCGCGTTGCTGTTTCCGTGATCATTAGGACCTACATCATTGTTGATTATCTTCATATTTTATTGCTTGTTATTTTTATTTATATTTTCTTTTCATTGCTTTTCCTGACATGTTCAATGCCTTTGCGGCCATATATGTACCTTGTACTGAACAAATAAAACGAATCTATCTATCTATCTATCTATCTATCTATCTATCTACAGTTTTCATCGAGACAGAATCATCATAATGACTTTTTTCCAAAACGAGTCCTAAAGGCGACAAATAAAAGAGACACATCAAGCAGGAAAGTCTGGCGACCTGTCTGATGGTCTCGCATTTGCGTCTGAAACTGTCAAACAACGCCGCCAGCGCCGGTAGCAAGCTTTTCACTTCTACAAAAGCAAAAGCCTTGCCGCATCTAGGTCTGATTTATTTGCGCCAGTAGCAAGCCTTCCACCAAAGCCTGAAAGGTTTTCCGTTACAATAATAAATAGCGCTTTATTTCACCGTTTTTAGCGCATTTTCCATCTTGATGAAAATCGCTATTGCAACCGCTTTGTCCGTCCGTCCGTCCGTTCCTCGAACTCCTCCCAAACTAGACGACCTAGCTTTCTAATTTTTTCGCTGTTACATAGCTGCCACTCCCAAAGGAGGGCTAGGCTATATTGGATGTCTATATTGCGCCGCCAACATAGAGAAAACCGCCGCCGATAAACTTGAAATAACATAATATTGCACTTTCTACCAGACCTGATGCTCTGGTGTTCTCATTTTTTGAATAATACATAGTTGCCACTTATAAACGTAAGCCAAGAAACATTCCGTCATCAATATGCGCCGCCGACATGAAAAAACTGCTAAAAACCGCCCCCAATCACTTTAAAATGAAAAACATAAACTCGAAGACATAGCGATCTGATTCTTTCGGTATATAAATAGCTGACTAAAAATGGGAAAGGATAGGCTACTTTTGGTTAGTCGCCGCCCCCAGATTCCGCCCCCAAACGATAAAAACTGCAACTTTCACAAATGTTCCTGATTGAGATGTTCCCTTCAACATTTCGGAACTGCCAACTCAAATTGTGCAACATTTGCTCAGCCGAACGCTGCCGCTCCCACACGCCGCCCCCAAAGTAAGAGATAAATGAAAAACATAACCCAAAGACATAGCGATCCAAGTTTTTCGCTATATGAATAGCCGACTAAAAATGGAAAAAGATAGGCTACTTTTGATATGGCGCCGCCTCCAGCTTCCGCCCCCAAAAGAAAAAAGTGCAACTTTCAACAATTTTCACTGATTTAGCTGATACTGTTACCTCGAAGATTTAGAAACTCTTGACTCAAACTGTGCAAGAATTTCTTTGCCAAACTCTGCCGCTCCCACACGCCGCCCCCAAAGTGAGAGATAAATGTAAAACATGAACCCGAAGACATAGCGATCTAATTCTTTCACTATATTGATAGCTGACTGAAATTGGAAAAATATAGGCCACTTTAAATTAGCCGCCGCCTCCAGCTGCCGCCTCCAAACAAACAAAAAATGCAACTTTCACAATTTTCACTGATTGTCATATTTCCCTCACATTTAGAAACTCCCAACTCAAACTGTGCAACAGTTACTTTGCTGAATGCTGCCGCCCCCACACGCTGCCCTCAAAGTGAGAGATGAATGAAAAACATAAACCCGAAGACATAACGATCTAATTCTTTCGCTATATGGATAGCTAACTAAAAATGGGAAAGAATAGGCTACCTTTGGCATGCCGCCGCCTCTAACTTCCACCCCCAAAAGAAAAAAGTGTAACTTTAAATAATTTCCACTGAATTACATTTTAATGTTACCTCAAACATTCAGAAACTCCCAACTCAAACTGTGGAAGAATTTCTATGCCAAACTCTGCCGCTCCCACACGCCGCCCTCAAAGTAAGAGATGAATGTGAAACTGAAGACATAGCGATCAAATTGTTCCGCTATATAGATAGCTGACTAAAAATGGGAAGAGATAGGCCACTTTTGATAAGTCGCCGCCTCCAGCTCCCGCCCCCAAACAAAATAAATGCAACTTTCACAATTTTCACTGATTGTCATATTTCCTTAAACATTTAGAAACTCTTAACTCAAACTGTGCAACAGTTACTTTGCCGAATGCTGCCACCGCCACACGCTGCCCTCAAAGTAAGAGATAAATGGAAAACATAAACCCGAAGACATAGCGATCTAATTCTTTCGCTATATGGATAGCCGACTAAAAATGAGAAAGAATAGACTACTGTTGATGCCGCTCCCAGCTCCCGCCCTCAAACAAGAAGAATTTTCATTCAAATCTATTTCATTGGCAAGTACCCCATTCTGATAACACAATATCACAATGAGTTTCGAATGAAGAAAGTGGACAAGGAATGGTGTTTCTCCTTCAACCAAATTTCTTTACGTTCACAATATGCCCCTTTGAGAAAATGCGCTACTGAGACTCACGCACGTGAAGGCATACTCACTTGTTATCCTTATATCCTTGAGCTGCCGAACACTTCCGGAGTCCTTTACCTTTACCTATTCGACTTATTATTATACGTTCACTTGACAACGACTTCAACTGGCACAAGAGAATAATTATTCATCTTCCAGTGCTTGTGCAACCAATAAAACATATTGACCACATATTCCCAGTGGCGGTGTCTAACTCTAGCGAAGCAAATAGAGGCAAAGTGAAATAAGTGATATTTCAATTTTTTGTCAAGCAGCTTTTAAAGAGTTTCCTGGATAACAACAAAACAGTAATGATATATTTATTGTATGTGTATATGTGTCTTGTATAATTATACTTTCTGTAATAATGTACCAAAATGAATAAATGCTGCGAAGTAGACACCACCCAGCATCCCTGTTCGCTCGCCGGTCTCGCAAACCGCAATTAGAATGGTGAAGAACAAGAAACTAAGGGCCGTATTCATATCCGGCTTCTAAGCTAAAAGCACATTCAGTGGTGCGCGTTTAAAGGCTATCCATTCATATTTGAGTTTTCAATATACATACAGGGTGAAGAGAAAATAAAGATTTATTTATTTATATTTTGAAAAGGACCCACCCCAGACTTCTCGCCGCCAAGATTTTCCTCAGGAAACCGCCAAAACAGGTTAATTTTTATTTTGAGGGGGACATCTAGGACACACATTGTCAAATTTTCATCTTCAACCCCTTCGCCCCCACCCTGCCCTACTTTAGAATCTCAAATAGCACTACCTATGTTGTTATTCATAAAATTAAAGGTAATAAAATTCTCTTCTTGTCAAACATAAATATTTCAATTTTTTTTAAGTCACCCCTCAACTTTTCTCGAAGTTTTCTCCCCGGTTTTCCCATTGTTAATTTAAAGAAAACTTTCCCTCTATTAACTCCCGATTCTTGGAAAAAAGATTCTCCAGCGAAAACAGGTCGATTCTTATTTCGAAGGAGGCATCTAAGACACGTATCGCCAAATTTTTATCTTTAACCCCTTCGACCCCACCCTACCCTACTTGGAAATTTCAAATAGCAACATCTACATATTGAAACATCAGACTGAAGGTAGTAATATTCTTTTTCTGTAAAAAATAATTTCAACTTTTCTAAACCTCCCTCGAAACCTCCCCTTAAACCCTTTTCAAAAATTCTCTTAATTGGTAGGCGAAGAAGTTGAAGATGAAAATTTGGCAATACTTGTCTTAGATGTCCCTTTAAAATAAAAATCGTCTTGTTTTTGATGGGAAATCGGGAAATCTAATGCTCAAGGATCGGCAGTTGATAGGGAGAAAAGTTCTCTTTATTTGGCAATGAAAAAATTTTGAGAAAGGTTTAGGGTAATTCAAAAGATTTCCAAATATGTTGGACAGAAGGAGAATTTTATTACCTTCATTTTGATGTATCACAACATAGGTAGTGCTATTTGAAATTCTAAAGTAGGGTGGGGTGGGCGCGAAGGGGTTGAAGATGAAAATTTGACAATGTGTGACCTAGATGTCCCCCTCAAAATAAAAATCGACCTGTTTCGGCATATCCTGGAAAAAAATTTGGCAGCGAGAAATTTGGGGTAGGTCCTTTTTAAAAAATCACCTGTATGTATCGCAATCGAGCGGCCATATGTAATTGTAATACGCAATTTGGAACACTCAAAAATAAATGGATTGCCCGTAGAAGCGCATGTAGATAGGTGCTATCGTAGACTCCTATCGAAAGAAACATCTCAACAACAAAATTGGGACATTCCAAAATGTGCTCCTAATTCAAGTAAGGACTTGAATCTCGATTTGGATGCTCTTGTAGTAAAATTTTTGAATTTTAATAGTGCAAACAACTGTTTTATTCGCTGACTGGGTCGCTGACATTTTGAAACCAAATAAAGATGTATTGAAAAAGAAACGCTCGACTGATAGGACATGATATCTTTGGCTACACATATAGGCCATAGGGCTCGCCATAGGGTCATGTTACCATTTACATTAGGCATCGTATACAAAAGGGTGAGTGAGAACGGAATGTGTGTTCAAGGGGTCAATTTCTGAAACCTTCAAGTTTTCTAAAAAGAATTGCAGCTCTTTTTTGAATTAAATTACGTGAAGGCAGCTGATATTTTACATAAAGCCACCCTGGCTGGTATTGGCTGCTGTATAAATATAAGCTGTACCAACGCAACATGAGTAATATGACCTATTTTGACCCGACCCGAAAGGAGTTTCGGACACTGACCTGGGATAGCGCCTTAGGGGGCCAGGAAGTGATACTTTTTTCATGGGACGGTTTCTGAAGTGAAATTATGTATACGCTTCTGCCAAAGATTCAATCATATATTATCAATTATACCGGGTGATCATTTGAAAACTATTCAACCGCTAGTAACGCCCGATTCCTAGTGAATATGTCGTCGAGCAAAAACAGGTCGATTTTTATATCGGAGAGGACATCTAAAACATACATTACATTGACAAATTTCTATCTTAAACCCCCTCTGCTCGCTCCCACCTACTCCAACTGTCAAGTTTCAAACGGCATCACTAGAGGCACCACCCACTTCGTGAAAACTACATAAAAATTAAATTCTTTCTGAAAAAAATACAACTTTTCAATCTCTTCCTCATTTTTGAAATTCTCCGATTGTACAGTTCAATTTTTTCAACATCTAAATTCTCCTTATTGTAGTCAACGCTCGAGTCAACGTCATCCTGCAAAATATAGAAGAAGAGCACTTCCATTGGAAAAAAAAGCTGCCCAAATTCACCCCTTCGCTTCTCCCTCTCAAGTTCAAAATTTGAAATGGCACTACCTACTTTATAATACAACATCGAATTGAAGGAAGTTGAATTCCGAGTTAAATTCTCTTCAAGAAAATAATATTGAAGTTTTCAACCTTCCCTCCCCCCCCAATAAATTGAAGAACGACTGAACAACTTTAGAAGAGGAAGAGGAATTTTTTCCCTGTTCTGAGAGTGTTGATTTCAGAAAGAGAATTTAATTCCTTTCAATTTGACAGAAAGTAGGTGATGCGTGGTGCCATTTTTAATTTTAAAAATAAAAAATCGGTTGTGTCACCTCAAAACTTCCCCGACTAGTATCCAGGAACCTATGGAGTTTTTTGTTCGTAACACGTCCCTTCGGGTAGGAAGTTGGAATTACAGAAAAATATTGAAAATAATTTGGAGAAAATTATTTTCAGCCGGAAAATTCCCGGTAAATTTCAAAAAGTCGTTGGAAAATGTTCAAGAACCAGTTACCTTTTGTTTAGGGAAAAATGATTAAAATCGGTCCACGAAATAAAAAGTTGGAAAATTTGCAGTTTTTCCAGAGAGGAAACTGTTGATCCGATTTCGAAAATTTTTCCTCCAAAAATTAGCTCAATCTTTTCTCCAACTTTTATTCACAGCATGTCTGCACCTAAAATTAATATTTCGTGGAGCCTACCGCATGTAGAAGTTTGCATTTCGTTTTTCTCAGATTCACGGAATGTGCGAATTTCATTTTGAAAAAATTACCGTCGGAAAACCGGCACGGTGTCGACTTTGAAAATAGACCTGCACGACGCCCAATCCAATCTACTTTCGATATCAGTTGAAATTTTCCAAAAAAAGTCGATCCCCGAGCAGGAATGAATTTTTGAGTGGAGTCTGGTCAAAACACTGGCGAGAGCCCCTCTTGAGTGTCAACGGCCAAGAGAAATTTTGAAAATTCATTACGCCCAACTGAAAAATGGTGGAAAACTGCAACTGCGGCCTCAATTTGACTCTTTTGTTGTGTTGCTTCTTGCCAAATCTGGTTCCAATCCATCGGATAGATTTTGAATAATTAACTGGTAAAGTTTTGAACTTTAACATTTTTTATTATTTGACAGATGACAGATAGGGCAATGTTTCCAACTGTTCTGAATACAATTTTCCAAGGGCTTTCAAATGACATATTGCAAGTTGAGTTCCGTGAGATATAACATTTGACATTTGATGATAGTGACAGTTAGGTTTGACAGATGACAGCCAAAAACTAATGGGCACATTCCACGGAAAAACCATGTTCGCACACCAAATTTCAAGTCGATCTGGTCAACGGTTCGGCAGTTATCGTGGAAGATCACACACAGACATACAGACACACACACACAGACAGACATCATTCTGAAAATGGTCTTAATCGGGACCTCAAAACGGATATATCCGATGAAATCTCAAAACTTTTTTCTGCACGAATTCAATACTTCCCCTTCCATGTTGGTGGGGGGTCGGGGAAGTAAAATGGGTCGGGGGAAGCGAAAGGGTGAATTTGGGTATAGCATTTTTTCCACTGGAAACTCTCTCCCTCGATGCTTTTTAGGATGACGTTGACTACTACATTCAAGGGAATTGTGAAATTGAAAATAATAATTAGAACTCACAATAACACTCAAGAGAATTAAGAAAAAGAGAGGTGAGGTTGAAAATTAAAAAAAAATTATAAATTTTTTATTTTTCATGCCATTTGAATTTTAAGTTGGGGTGGGCGGGGGGCGGAAGGGATTGAAGACAAAAGTTTGACTCTGAGTTTAAAAATCGACCTACTTTTGCTCGAAGAAAATATTCACGAAAAACTGGAAGTGGACAGAAAACGAGTGGATAGTTTCCAAATGATCACCCGGTAAATTTCAATATCCAAAAACGTGAATGTCGCTTCCAAAAAAGCGCCTGGAATACAAATCAAACACAGTCTCGAGATACTGATGTGGGCGCTCCAAGATGGCATTAAAAAATTCCGAGTTTTCTAGTAAAATTGAGAGTGTTTTGAAAATGGCCCTTTCGAACACACCTTCCGTACTCAGCCAGTAGGTATACGATGCCTAATGAGTAAACAGAGTAATCTGAATGATGACTTGACCCTACATAACGCTTTTTTGCGAGTTTATTGCCAAAGGTATGTCTTTATCCTTTATCAGACAACGTTGACCGTTTTGAAATTGACAGTTTATTTTTCGTTGGGTATTTAATAATCTTTTTTTTATTTGGAGAAAATTTGGGAATATCTAGGGGATTATCCGTATATTTCATTGGGTATCGAGCAGAACAGGCAAGACAATATAAAATCAATGATCTTCGTGGTCTTCAATTGCGGCGCAATTTAAAAAATTCCTCGTTATTGATTAAGGCTGTATTCTCAGCAGGCCAAAATTGTTTTGAGGATTTTTCCCTCAAAATCAAAATCCCTCAAAAATGGAGATGAAAACTCATTTTTCTCTCTATGGTGTACTGAGTGTATTGAAAAATTGAGTACAGAGGGTTTTTCAATTATGTGAGAAAAAATACTTCTTTCTTTTTTGTTGAAATATGTTCCAGGAATCCTTTAGATAGAAACTTTTCTAGTGTTGTAGGGCTGTTGGGCTCCTGAAAAAATGTGGAGTAATCCAAACGGAAACAAGGTAGACAAACATTTAATGGAATTTCATCAAAATCTCTATAAGTATCTTTATTTGTGAGGGAGAAATATTGATACCCTGCGTATACAGCTTAAGGACGGCATTTCCTAGCATAAAAAATTGCTGAAACAGAGACTGCGGATTAGCTGCAGAGCGAAAGAGAAACAGATAGATTCTTGTGGCGTGAATTTCTGCCAAATCTGTGAAGCTAAATATGTAACAAAAACAATGAGTTATCAAATCTGGGCTGGCAAGAGAATGAGAGTATTTTTTCGGAAAATATATAAAAATTTTGAAAAAAAATTCCAGTTTTTCAAATTTTGAAATTTTGAAATAGGTACTCATTCGTTTTCATACTTGATTTTAGACTACCCTTCTTTTTTTCAATTCTCCTACTCCACTGGTTTTCATGAAACTCACGTTTAAAGAAAAAATAGCAGAAAATGCCGTCCTTAAGCAATAGGTGTACCTAAAGGCACAGACTACTAAAGGCAATAGTAGTTCCACCTAGTTCGAATAACAAGAATGTTAGCTTTACTCTCTGGCAGTCTCGGCTTCACCTATCTACTCAATAGTTTGCAGGAATTTTTTCTTACCTCAAGTTGGTAGTGATAAAAACAGCATGTATTTAGGCATAATCCAAGAATGACGAAAGAAAAACCACACAGTTTTGTTTTTACACTTGGCAGATACTGCCAACTTCGCCTGGGTGTCAGACCTGATCAGACATTATCTATCTCACCAGAGACTTCAGTTGCAGAAGACAACCAATTTCAGTTTCGAAGGTCAACAGGTATGCACGCAGGTTTAAATCGAAATTCGCGAGATCAACGTCCGCCGTGGACTGTCCACCCAATAATACTGATACTACTGATAGTTTGGGATTTGCCACGCAGCTCCATCATTCAGAACCATCGCAAATTGCGATAAGGTCTCAAAAGAAATTAAAGAAATATTGTTGCTGGGAGCAAATTTGAACAGATGATAAAATTTCCTCTTCACTTGGACATCTGTCCCTCGACGACACCGGTAAGATACGATCAAAAAACAGCTGATTCAACATTGCCTTAGCGCTTACCAATAGGTAAAATCCAAATTCGCCAGCGAATCAACACTATTATAATGACACCACTTTCACACACAAAAATCACCACGTGGGCGCCGCAACATGCTTTCGCGCGTTCTGTTTACAATTATTTTTATTATAGCGAGAAGACTTCGCGCATGGGTTTTGCCGATGGTCGCACACGTAGGCAGGGCAGCTAAGCACGTTGGTGTAGGACCGAAGTTGCCGCGAACCCATCCGGCAAGTGTCTGGCGCGCCGTTTTTGTTGGCTTTGGCTTTACCTGGGGTACCTGGCGGATTTCGTGTTGTCTATACGGACTCTCGTCACCCCCTGCGTTGTAAAGGCCGCAGACACACCAGGCTTAAAGACTCCGGGGTGTCCCCACTACTTCTCGCGAGTCGCGAACTGCTACTTGCAATCGTGGATGCAGGATGCAGGACGAGATGTCGACCTTGTCGAAATTCCAGATGCACCCCTGGAAACAGAAAGACTCGTTGTCACTAAGGAGTTTATCCTTGTATCCTATTATCATACATTTCCTAGTCCGACTTTTCTTCTAGGGATGGTTAAATAATGTAGGTACCTAATATAGCGAGTAAAGTAGGTACCTACATAACATATAAGAATGTTCCAATAATAAATCATGTCCTGTTTATTAATAAAACAAATAATATTTTTGTTGATAATTGGTATTGAATAATAATTAATAATTAGAGGGTATATAGTACCTAGGTACGTTTAACTTGATTTCTTTCAGGGCCGATTCTGAGTGATATGCTAGTGGAGTGTCCCTGCACAAGGGCGGCCAATAGACTAGGCACCAAATAGAAAATAAGAGAGTTCAGCGGCCTCATTCGACCTTGCTGAATGGGAAAATCCCGGTTTCCACTTCGAAAACTTCACCGGAAGTTCCAGAATCCAAGATGGCGGATAAAGGGGCAAGTAAACCGGATATGACTTGTTTTAGGGTTCTAGAAGCCCTAGGATTACGATTTCAGTGTCGTTTTCAAGGTTTTTGATCTTCCTTTTCTAGCGGAAGTGGTTTTAGATGTAGGTATGCTCTACATTTTCCATGGTAATTGTTCTATTTACTATGATTTTACTCAAAACCAGAAACAGATGAAAAAACTCTGAATTTTTTTCTGAAGTCGAATTCTTTATGTAATTTTTACATGCCAACTTTAGTTGTATAGTCCGGGTGGTACCTACAAAACAGCAGCAACAACATGTTATATGAATAACTAATATTGTGGAAATGTTGGTTAGAGGCAGTGTCCGTCAAAGAGCATATAATAATATTAGGTACCTATTGTTACGTATTTCGTGTACGGGTCCGTTTATAATTGAGACGATCATTTCAAAGCACACACTGTTTATTACTGCGTACTACAATAATCAATAAATATACGCCAACAATTATTTACGCTTGGGAATATCGCAGGTACTACTTTGCTTCTATCGCACTCGATCACTTCCAATTCAAGACTGCTGTCTAGGCCGCGGACGGTGCTTTAGATAGCTCTGACTAATTATCTCGAATGTTCCATGGGTTCTCCCGAGGGTTCTCCAGAAAATTCCACAGTGACCCGGAATACGATTTTTCGGGAGTCGCCTAAAAATCGTATACATGTATTTCAATCGTCAAGCCATCGCGTATATTCTGGAAATGTCCAGAGCTCCGCACTTGTACACTGCTACCTAATGAGAAGAGTCTAGAAAGATCGCGCAGTGCCGTCCGTCTCTTGTAAAAATGGGGCCCCTCTAATAAAGGTCCACGAAAAAAAAAAGGACTGGTCAGGATCGCTGGGCCGCAATTTTACTAAGCCTTTTGGCCAAAAGGGGCACCAAAACTCAGTGTATGAGGGGCCCCGCATTCCCGCATACAGAAGTCGGAAGAGAAATAGTTAGATTCAATTTTCTTGCTTTGAGGAAATCATCATGAGCACGAAAACCAAATATCGATGGTGATGGGGCTCCTTCCTGTTGATTTTTCAGATCTCTGAAGAATTCACAAGAACAGCGGATAGCGGTTATTTATTAGGTTGAATTTCCAATTGCCTTTGTGCTGAGTTCCTAGCGAGGTTCCTAGGAGTTTTTGATTTCTTTTATCACGCGTTGTCAAAAAACCACTATGGGGGAAAAGGCGCACGATCAGCTCAAAAAGTGACATTACTGAATAAATGAATATTTATTTATTTAATTGTCTTATTTTACGAGGCGGCATTCAGCTATAAGCTGCTCTACCATGCAACCTCGGGGACAGCACAAAATATCCATGGATGAAGTAGGATTCGAACCCACACAGGGCAGCGCGAATGGTTTGGCTTGCCATCACCTGTACCACTCGGCTACCACCGCTCCAATATGATATGAGAACAATTTCATTTTACAAAAGTCGTCATTAGTTTTTAGAATTTATGGAAATTTGGGGCCCCCAAAAAAACCCGGGGCCCTGGGCACAGACCCTTTGGGCCTATGCCTAGAGACGGTGCTCATAACACCGTCCCCCTCTTGAGCCCGTTTGTCCCGAATAGGCTCATCGATCGTTACTCTCCGAGTAACGTGCAAGGCGATCAAGGTGGACAACTTTCATCTTTGCTCTCGGGGCTCGCTGGATTTTGTACACGACGTCATTAATCCTCTTGACTACCGTGTACGGTCCTTCCCACGACGGATGCAACTTCGGAGACCTTCCTTTCTTACGTTGAGGATTGTACAACCAGACCAGGTCACCGGATTGAAATCCCGTACAGTTCGCCTTCAAGTCGTAACAGGTCTTCATTCGGCCGGTGGCGATTCGAATCCGTTTCCGAATCCGAACCAACTCGTGGATGTCGCACATTCTTTGCCTCAGGTCGTCGACGTATTCGGGGATGTCTTTGGGATCATTCTCCGGCGTGCCAAATTGTAAATCGCAGGGGAGGCGAAGCTCTCGGCCAAAAATAACACGTGTCGGTGTTTCCCCTGTGGTGTCGTGAATGGCAGCGCGATACGTCACTAGGAGTATCGGCAGATGACGATCCCAGTCTCGCTGATGCTCGTCGAAGACCTTCGACAGGTGCTGCTCCATCGTCCTGTTGAACCGTTCAACCATTCCGTCGGACCAAGGGTGGAGGGGCGTCGTCCTGGTGCTTTATACAGGTGTCCCACGAAGTAACCGACATGGCTTGAGGGTAGATGTACTTTTTCAAGGCAAATCAGAATCTGCATTCGAAATTTTTCTGACGTATTATGTTCCCGATATACAGAGTGATTTATGTGTTCAACCGAAAAGTTTGATTGGTCAAATCTCGGGAATAGATTGATAGAACCCAATGAAATTTTGCAGGTATACAGGGTGTCCGTTTTTCGAGGCTAAATATGGGTAACTCGCTTATCTTAAGAGATACAAAGTCGGTTAAATTAGAAAAAAAGTTGCGCATTTTCATGACGATCACTGATCCAAAAAGAAATTTGACCTATCAGTTTTAGTTTCTGAGATATCGTGAAAAAACCGGAATTTGAATTTTTGTTTTAATTTTTTATTTGGAAAACGGTTAAAGGTGGCCTTTTTTAATCAAGACATCATCAGGGCACTTTCCCAAGGGGAATTCAAAGCTGCTAAAATCTGCATTCTAGCTTTTAAAACAACCGGGATACGACATTCAACTTTTTTCTCTAATGGGCGCCATATTGGATTTTGAAATTTTTTAATACAGTATTCTTTTCTGGTTACAACGATGTTTCACACTGTTTAATAAATGTTCAACATTTACGGGTTTTTTTTAATGTCGGTGCTGATTTTGTTACCAAAGCACTCTTTGAAAAATATTTTTCATCTTTTTGCTCAAAAACAATAATTTAACAGTGACATGTGACAACACATCGTTGTAATCAGAAAAAAATACTGCATCCGAAAATGTTAAAATCCAATATGGCGCCCATAAGAGAAAAAAAGTTGTATGTCGTATCTCGTTGTTTTGAAAGCTAGAATGAAGATTTTAGCAACATTGAATTCTCATTGGAAAAATGCCTAAACAATGTCTTAATTAGAAAAGGCCACCTTCAACCGTTTTTCAAATAAAAAATAGAAACAAAAATTACAAAATTCAGTTTTTTCTCGATATCTCAAAAACTAAAACCGATAAGTCAAATATCTTTTTGTATCATTGATCATCATGGAAATTCGCAATTTTTTTTTAATAAAACCGACTTTGTATCTCTGAAGATAAGCAAAATACCCATGCTTAGCCTCGAAAAACGGATAGCCTGTATTCTAAAAGCAAGGGCCTTTGTAGCGCCCTATTCATTTATAAAATAAATACAGGACCGTACCCAAAATTTCGTTATTCAAGTTTTTGTTGGAAAAGTCATCCTGTATAGATTTTTTCCAAAATCTGATGTCATATTCGGAAACTACATAAAAAATGCTACAAAATGCGATTCCTAAATTGTTTGGCACTAATTTAGCTGATTCGGAAAAAAAATTATCAGTTACCAGAGATTTTTCATGAATATTTTTGGAAAGATTTCAAATCACTCAAACACTATCCCAGATGGTCAAACAAAGTCACAAATTCAATTTTGATGTTTTACCAAACTAAGGATAATTTCAGGTGATTTTCTGGAAACATGAATTTGGGCAAGAATCTGAGGTACCAAATTCATGTTTCCAGAAAATTGTCCTGAAATTATCCTTGGTTAGTTAGAGCACCACTGTTGAATTAATTACTTTGTTTGACCATCTGGAATAGCGTTCCAGTGATTTAACCCTTGGATACCTAAGCTACGAAAATCTACGTTTAGACCCAAGCGAGGTCACTAGGGTCCCCCGCCAATTTTTCGCAAATTTCACGTGCCAGATATTGCCAGATTATTCAAAACACTTGAAACGAAGAAGAAATGAAATACATTTTTATAAATTTGGAAATAGTCTCAACACACTGACTGTCCACTTATAAAGAAGAGAATATGACTGAAAATGAGCCAAAAATAGATTATTCTCTCATAGCACAATCAACACACATGAAAGCAGTAATGTTCCGCCGATGGGCATCGCAAATTTTTTTTCGACGAGTATCGCAGGCCATTTGGCATGCTGAATTATCAAAATCACATAGATACCCAAGTGGGGTACTTTGGGGGCCCACTCACCTTATTTATCCTAGTTATTTCACACCTGTGCTGAAATTTCCAAAATTTGACATTGAGACTCAAGCCCACATTCCATTTGACAAATAGCTGTGAATTGGATCGCCTACTCCCACATATAGTACGTATGAATCCATAGTTGGGAGTTACCATGCCTGTAAAAGTTTGGCCACCCTTTTAAATTTGTTCTTTGAGACCCTTAAAGACATTTAAGAAGGGTGGCCAAAGTGAGTCTCTGGGAAGTTTTCTGCAGGACACCGGAAACAAGATGGCGGCTCAAAAATATCGGAAACAATTATAACTCGGCCTTTAGTTGACCTACGAATGAAATTTCAAGAGTTATATTTATGTTCGCCCTTTGGTTGAGAATCATAGATAATAAAAAAAAATAATGTAGGGTAACAGCACCAGTAAATGAGGGGACTACATTTTTTCCCAATATTTTGCAACGTTTCTTTCTAGACTGCACTGACTGCACCTTATGTAATGCACAATTGTTTTTTGAGGCCTTTGAAGGCAATTTAGACATTCAGACAGGTGGCCAAAGTGAGTTACCGGAAAGTTCAACACAAGGCCCCGAAGACAAGATGGGCGACAAAAATATCGAAATTACATATTATAATTCGGCTAATATTTTATATTCAACCTACAAATGAAATGGAAACGATCATCAATGTTTTACCTTTTGTTGATGAATATGATAATTACTTAAAACTCTCAATGTTGGGTAACAGCACTAGTAGGTAGTGAATGATAAATTTCTAAAAGAAAGTCGAGTTTTTTGCAAATTTTTTTTGAGCAATTTGAATCAGAGTAACTCGGGTCCTTTCGACTCTAAAATGAATACAGCTATTAGACATTGCATCCACGGATTGCTGTATCTCTTCAGTAATTAATCGGGTAATGAATAAATCTCGGAATAGATATTGTCACGATGTCTGAAATAATTCGAAAGTGCAGGAAAGCCAAAAAACAATGGATTGAGGAGATGTGTAAAGAAGTGGAAGATGAGTGAGAAGTAGGGAAAACTGACTTAGTGGCGGAAGATATTTTGAGCGAAAATAAAGAAAAGGCAGACATGTGGAAGGGATACTACTTGCGATAGGAAAACTATATGGGGGACAAAAAAAATTAGAAAATGCATTAGTAGGTACTGGAAAAAGTAAGAAAGAAGGAATATATGAAAAACAGTGAAGAAAAGAAATAATGGAATAGTAGGATACCTTTTGGGACACAAAGGATTAGTTCAAGATGTACTTCAGGCGGGGGGGATGAAGAGGAACAGAAGTAGATCCAGGTAAGATCACTGCTCCTAGACAAGCAATTGGGGATGTAGGATACTTAATATTTGACCTTCAGGGGAATACGTAGGTTAGCACAGGATAGGAAGGGATGGAGGTACGCATGCAACTAGTCTTGGAAATGAGAACTTGGTGATTATGATAATGATAATGATGGTCTGTCTTGATCCCCTCGTGCTATAAAACGAGCGTTTAGTTTAGTTCCATACATTCGTTATTTGGTTGAAGATTTTGTTCACTTGTAGCTGATTATAATAATTATTTCATTCTTGTTCACTTATGACAAGAAATATCTGACTTGTGGGATTTAATAATTCTGTGTACATAGTACATGGCGTAAGAGCCGATAGTCTAGTTATTGTTATTTCCAATACCGACATTTTTTATGCATGCATGCGGTCATTGCCGAGGGAAGAAGGAAGAACGCTCTAAGTATTGAGAAAAAATGCGGAATGCGATCATTTACTGGTGCTGTTACTTTACATGCAGATTTTGAAATTACCTTTATTCATAAGCAAGAGATAAAACAATAAATAATCAGACTAATCGCGATGAGTATATATCGTTTAATGAATAATCGTTTAAATTTTATTCGTAGGTCGAATATAAGCCGACTTAACTATACCTAATCCGATAGTTTTGACCGCCATCTTGTTTTCGGGAGTCTGCAGGGAACTTCCCCGAGACTCACTTTGGCCCTAGGCAGGACAGAGATACACTAGGTTCAGTCAGTACATTGCAAAAAACTCGATTTTTTTAGAATTTGATCATTCACTACTGGTGCTGTTACCCTACATTAAGAGTTTTAAGTAATTATTATGTCCATCAACGAAAGGTAAAATACTGATGTAATCGTTTCCATTTTATTTGTAGGTCAAATATAAAATATAAGCCGAATTATATTAATTAATTTCGCTATTTTTGTCGGCCATTTTGTCTTCGGGGCCTTGTGTTAAACTTCCCGGTGGCTCAGTTTGGCCACCTGTCTAATGTACCTCCAAAGGCCCTGAAAAACAATCATACATTACCTTAGGCGCAGTCAGTGCAGTCAAGAAAAAAGTTACAAAATATTGGGGAAAAGTTCCCTCATTTACTGGTGCTGTTACCCTACATTATTTTTTTTAATTATCTTTGTCCTTCAACAAAAGGGTGAACATAAATAACCGTCGAAATTTCATTCGTAGGTCAACTAAAGGCCGAGTTATAATTCTTTCCGATATTTTTGAGCCGCCATCTTGTTTCCGGTGTCCTGCAGGAGACTTTCCAGAGACTCACTTTGGCCACCCTTCTTGAATGTCTCTAAGGGTCTCAAAGAACAAATTTGAAAGGGTGGCCAAACTTTTACAGACATGGTAACTCCCAACTATAATAACACCAAGATTCATACGTACTAATACGAAAAAGTTACAGTCAATTTTTCGAATGTGGGGGACCCAGGTTACCCCGTCGTTCGTCGTTCAATTCCGCAATTTTAAAAAGTTCAAGTATTAAAAATAAGTCAAGCTTTTAAAATGCGAAAAAAAAAAGAGTAAAAAAAAGGTATTCGCGGAGATTAGAACCTCTGACCTTTGAATTCGTTTACTTTTATCTAGACCACTCGACCATCTCGCCTTCTGTCAATCATTGTGACATTTTTTTATATAAGCAAGAGGTATAAAAAATGATTCAAAATGGGCATCTTTAAAACCGGCGGTGACCCTTATAGCAGGGGATGGAAGGTGGCTGTCGGGTATTGGAAGATTCATCGTATTGCCCACTATCGATTGAAACAGAAATTCTTCATAAAAGCGATCGACCCAGAATTTTGCAGTGGGCTCCCGGACTATCTAGATACTGCCTGAATCATCTGTGTCCGCTTAGTACCTGTGTCAGGAAATAGTCCATCTCTCCGTGTCCTCGTTTAATCCATGGCCTAATGTCGGGTATGTGAGTTTCTTAGTCCATTGTGCTTCTTCCGTTGTCTCTCTCCATCTATTCTGCCATTTCTCTATAGTTACTTCTCTTAGTTTTTGGTTCGTCCGTCCTATCCGTTGGTAAATTTTGACCCTTTCTTCGACCATGAGGTCTACCGGTGGTATCTCTGCCAACACCTGCAGCGCCTCCGTCGACGTTGTTCCATATGCTCTGCATATCCGTATTAGTGTTTTTCGTTGTAGGTACTCTTGCCATCATATTTTTGTATTTCTTTTTCTTGACACCCATTGCTTTTTCCCATACTGGAGTATCGTACAACAGCATGGAGTACACCACTGTCGTTATAGTTTTTCTCCTCTTCCCCATTGTTAGCCCTCCGATGTTTAGCATTAAACGTCCCAGTGCTTTGGTCACTTCCTCTGTCTTGTTAGTTACTGCCTGTACGTGTTGTTTCATTGTCATGATTCTGTCGAATGTTATACCCAAGTATTTCAGATTCTCCCGGCTTGTTATCTCCATGTTGTCAAGTGTGATGATAATACTGGGTGTTTTTCTTCTCACCACCAGTAGCACAACTTCTGTCTTTGTAGGTGCCAATTTCAGTTTTTTCTCCTTGAGGCAACTATTTACTTTGTTGATGGCATGACTTGCCTTAGCTTTCAGGCTTTCTGCATTCTTGGCGCACACCACCACAGCCAGGTCGTCAGCGTAGTTTATCAGTGGAACTCCATCTGGCATCTTGCGTTGTAAGACTTCAATATAAAGGGTGTTTTTTTTAAAGCTGAGCGGTTTTGATTCATCTCTATGATGATCCTAGATGTCAAACGGCTTCATATGTCACATCATTTTGTAGCCATAAGTTCCAAGTTTTGTACGATATGGAGCACTGGCTCATTGATGATCGCGTGAGAAAAGTACAGCTGTTTATAAGAAGTGGTTCCGTAACGCGAGCTCAACGAGATTTTCGTAGAGAATTCCACCGTGCGATGCTGCTCCAGACATTTTTAGGTGATGCTATGAATCAGCTGCAGCTTCCTGACGGTATGTGGTTCCAAAAGGATGAACCAAGGCCTCATATAGCCAACGTGAGCTTGAATCTATTGAGATAAATGTTCCCAAATCGACTCGTTTCGCAAAATGGAGACGTTGCTTATCCAGCGCGCTCTCCAGATGTGAGCGTTCTGGATTACTTTTTATGGGGATCTCTGGAATCCAAAGTCTTCATGAATCATTTGCAAGATTTGGATGACCATAAAAATAAAATTCTACTGGCCATTGCCGAGATTCCCGCTAAAATGTGTCGCCGTGCAATGCACGATTTATTGCAGCGTAGCGGGCGGAAATTTGCGTTCAAAGACGTGGGGGTCATTTATTGGATGAAATCTTCAAAATAAACTAGTGTAAGTTTCAATATAAAATCTTGAATGTTTGCTCTTTGCCCACAACATACGTTGAATAAATTTCTTTGGCTAGTTAAATTTTTATTGGAGTTTATAACCGCTCAACTTTAAAAAGAACACCCTTTAGTAGACATTACACATAGTGGGTCCTACTAGAGTTCCCTGCTGGACTCAACTCGATACCTCCATTTTGTGTTTCTGCCCAACTATGATTTTTTTATTTTCAAAATAGCTAGTTATTAGCTTCATTATCATTAGGTACTGAGGCATTTCCCATTTCTCTAGCTCTTTCATGATCATGATACCTGACCATGGCGCGCTGTTGAATGCATTCTGTATAGCCAATGTCACCAGAGCACAGAAGCTCCGACTTGAGCCCCGACTGCTGTAGGGTCCCTCATTGGTCCTTTGAGCAATCAGGAAGTTTTCTTCCCCTTAGATCTTCGAAGTGAGATCCCCATCTGGGCTCTTTAGCATTGAAGTCTCTTCCCAATATTAGATGTTTGCCGGTTCTATTCCTTATTGCAACTTTTAATCGGTCCAACATCAACTCAAACTCTTGAATGTCAATATTAGGCGATATGTAGCATCCCGCTATCGTCATTTCTTCCATTGTGTGCGTCACATTGCCTTTCTCCTTCCTCGAATTTTGTTACTTTGATCTCTCTGTTATAAACTCGTATAGCTACCTACATCTGTATTTCTGTCCGTAAACCATTGTCCACCTGTCACATGTCTTTTGTTGGGTTCCGCGATCACCAACACATCGATTTTCCTCTTCTGTGTCGTTCTTTTCAGTAAACTCTGCGCTTCTTTAGATCTATTCAAATAATTTGAATTGAAACAGACCAATTATTGGTCTGAATCACTTTTATTTTCTTCCCTGTGTGCAGTAGTGTCAAACAATTTAGGAATTGAAAAAAATCTATACAGGATGACTTTTTCAACAGAAACTCAAAAAAACAAAATTTTGGGTACGGTTCTATATAATTTCATTAATGATTAGGGCGCTACAAAGGCCCTTGATTTTAGAATATACCTGCACAATTTCAGTCGATTCTATTGATCTATCCGTGAGATATAGCCGATCAAACTTTTCGGTTGAACACATAAACCACCTTGTATATCGGAAACAGGGGACGTCAGGAAAATTTCGAAGGCACATTCTGATTTTTCTCGAGAAAGTACATCCTTTATATGCCTCCGACTGGTGTTCTCGAATGTACCATGGGTCCTCTAGCAAATTCCACAGTGGCCCGCGACACGATTTTTAGGCGACTCCCGAATAATCACACACCTTTCGCGTGCTTCCCGTGTGTTCTGGAATGTCGGCGGCACCTCCGCCAAAATGGACAGATGTGTCTTGCTCGCATGTTCAAGTCTCCACTATTTCAATCGTCAAGCCATCGCGTATATTCTGGAAATGTCCAGAACTCCAGAGCTTCGCACTTGTACACTGCGACCTAATGAGAATAGTCTAGAAAGATCGCGTGTTCTCCAGATCGCCGCTCGTAACAATAGGCATTCGCTTCCACTAACTGTCGCGATCACGAAGTAACTATAACTAGTCCTGGGCTAGCTTCGAAATAAAGTAAAGTATTTGCTTCATTTGGGCAATCGGCAAATACTCCGATTTATCAAAGCAAATAGGTACCTACTACGATTTGTTGTATTTCGAGTAGTATTTCCTCGTAACAAGGCTGAAATATGAATATGGTATGGAGTATTTATTTATTACTAAAGCATTCATTGCCAGTAGTAAAGCAAATACTTCGTTTTATTCATACCACTCATAATATCTTACTCAAAAGCAACACGATGCCTCTAAGCAGATGTCAGTTCAACTTGCGCTTTCGCAACCACCAACCAGCATTCGTTTTATTGTAATAAGAAAATCGTTGAATCCAGAATCGCGGTAGGTACCCACCTGCACTATGCATATTGCATATTGAGCAACTAAAATAATAATTTCACCGGACAGCAGTGCGCATAAAAAATTGAGACAGGGGGCTTATCTCTTTGGTTTTTTCAAGCACAGGGGCCGACTAGATAGTATCCTTCGTCCAACCCTTTTGTAGAGTGTTTTGTTACTTTTTATGTATGCGCGCCGAACTCGTATATTTAGAGAGGAGAGGAACTTTGGAAGGAACTCGTCTAGGAGTTGGAGTACATTTCTAGACCACATGCCCTCGCCCCAACAATTGCCGGTAATAAGCGTAATTGATGGGTGCTTAGGGCGTGTATTTTGAAGATTTGTAACAATGATGACGCCACCACGGCGTACACATAAAAAGCTGTTTGCCACCTTAATAATGCCAATTTAGTGACTAGACGCGGTCCTGTTTATACAATCACATTCTCATAATATTATTATGTTGCAGCATGTATGTGTGGGTATGCATAATGGGTGGTGGAATAACATAACAGTGTAGTGGTCTCTCACCCTCGTTCATTAGAATCCCATTCAGGTGATTCAGAATCTGATGGGCCTGATAAGGAATCCCTTGTGTATAAACAATCAAACACCAGTTACTGGTTCAACAAATGGCGTTTGAAGTAGAGATTGATATAATCTTTGGGACATTTCATACCCACAAATTCTTTCAGTAGGTATCTAATGATCAAAATATCTACCAGTCTCTCGACCAGTCTCTTTCTGATCATACATTCTCTCAGATCTTCCGTGCTGGATGGACAATATCACTTTTCTCTTGTAACAGCTAATATTTATTGCAAAAAGAATTTCAACCAGGCTTGGCACTTGGAAAAATAGAATCTTGAGCCACAAGTTTTAGTGATTACTTCACCTCATACTATAGATAGGTACTTCCTATGTTGAATCAAAAGATGAATGGTTCTAGATTGTTTTTTTACTGAGGAAGGGGGCTTAACCCGGCACTTCTGTTTCATTTTTGGGCTCATTCCCAACCAAAACAAAACCATACTTTTAGCTTTCTTCAGCATAGACGTTCTGCGATAAATCTGAGCGAGCACTTTCGGCCATGGAGCTCAAATACTCACGATTCGAGTCTGTTCATCAACGTTGAATAATTCAAATATGAATACGTTAGGTCCTGCCTAATAACTTGAAATTGATGACAACAGAGAGGCGATTGAGCCAAAAACTGAATTTTGCAGGAAGTAAGAAAGATGTCTAAAACTCAGTTCCTTGAATGCGCACGCTGCACTAGTGTTGAGGTAAGATAATGAAGGAAGTACGAAGTACCTACAATTTAGTTGAAAGTAAAGCGAACTACAGACTAGCATAGTCACCAATCATCGTGTCCGCCCTAAAATCCGGGTATTACCTATTGGCGCTTACGTCTTCTGGTATGACGCCCCCATACCATAAGTTTTGATAATTTTTTAGGAAATGTGCACGAATGCAAGTTTAGTTGGGAAAGAGCACGAGTGCACGTAGTGCACGAGTGCTTTTTCCAGTTTAACTTGCATGAGCGAAGATTTGTCAAAAAGTATAGATGCATTTTCATTGCACGAGTTATATTTTATCCGAAAATTTCATGAATCAAAAAAATCTTTCATGCCTATGACATTATGTCAACTGGTCACTATAGCCATTGTCGTCAGGGAATGACTACAACCAAAGAATTAACTCGGGGTCGCAAGGTTTCTTCGGTGATGAGGACCTTCGACCTACTACAGACGAATCTGTAGAGAAATTGGCCTACATTGCCAAGCCGTTGCAGCACAGGACTCCTTTTGTGGCCCAAGGAATTATATCGTCGACATAATAATGTTACGAAGCTCGCGACGATCCCGGCTCTTTCCAGAGAAATCTAGATCTCCGCATTGCATTCGGGAAGCATCGAGAGACTGCAGCGGTAGGTCACGACACGTCGAGACTTCTGGTGGAGATGCCGTAGAGGGTACGCGTATATTCCATTCGGCTCTGGGATCCATCTCGACGCAGATACCAGAAAAAATCTTTGTGTGTTGGAAACTCCAACGATCAAACAGGAAGCATCCAGAACCTTCGATGCCACTATAAGAGAGGGACTCGACCTGGCATCAGAGAGAGTTGGAATCGAGCGACCGTGGCGATAACATCTCAAGCGACATTGTGAATTTCTAAGCGATTAATAATTGTGTGCGTTATTTAGTTGTATCGGTAGTAGTGAATAAGGTGCAGTTTGTTTACAAGTAAATCAGCGCATTTAATTTCGAAATAGGTGAACCCGAATAACGTAACAATATTATGCGCAATAAGTGCTTTCCGAGAAAAGAGTACCTAAAGGAGGTCCTGAGGGGCACGATGGCACTACTGTAGGACATATTTGAGCTTATATCTGCTGTTGGTCTTAGTATAAGAGCACAAAAAAATTATTGATTTCATGCACTAGTGCAAATTATCGAAAATTATCGCAAGATGCACATGTGCAAGTTATCGCCTAATTCCAATCTGATTGGTTCAAACAACAATAAAAAAACTGTCACTTTTATTGTTAGAATGTCAGATTTGACAGATGAATGAAATTTTCATATATAATACAATACAACAAGAGACTAAGTAATTACCAGAAATTTTTGAGCTGTAAAATATGAGTGCCTGTTGGTAACTGAAATGATCACGAGCGCGAAGCGCGAGTGGTCATTTCTGTATCCAACAAGTACGAATTATTGAGAGCCAAAAATTTCCTGTAATTACGAAGTCTCGAGATGTATTTGACATGACAATTCGAACGAAACGATTTTCCATTTTCATCCTCCATAATTGTATTTCCGTACCGGAAATTACACTAGTGCAATTTTCATCTAATCATAGCCTGATTGGTGGAAATTGCTGAAATAACCCTTCTTTATTGGTTACATTTTTGACAGTTGAATTGTCATCAAAATATCACTCGTGCTTGAGATTTTCCCAGATAATTTTGGCCAAGCGTTTCCCTCGGGCTGGTTGTCCCTAGATAAATACCCTCCTCCTGCGGAGTCAGGCATTTATTGCTACAACCAGCACTCGCGATCGCTAGGCCAAAATTATCGTGAAAATCTAAGCACTTGTGATATTACTGTTGATTACCTACGAGTATAGATTAGGTGATGGCATTTCTTATTGCGTCGAAAAACTTCGATTATTTTTAAGACTTTGTGCGATTGAAGATAATGTTTCAACACGAATTTGGTTCAACAGTCGTTTCCGTGCTTCCCCTTTCATGGTAAGTATTTAACTATACCTAATTTGAGTGTCCCTTCATTAATCTCACAGGGCCAACAGTTAAATACGCATCAGAACATGGGAAAGACGTAGAAGCTTGCGTGTGAGATCCAACACCTAAATTAAAAACGGTTTTCATGTAGAAACGAGGAACTGAAAAAGAAGAGCCATCCATGATAACAAATCAGGGGTGAGTGCCTTGTGGCAGGCCCTTCCTCCTCAAACGGGAAACTTCCACAATCTGAGCTGAAGAAGAGTAGAACCCGGAATCTCCCCATCTTTCCATCAACTGCCGTTTTCGGCTTCTGATGCGGAACTGGGCATTGTTGTTGTGGGGTTCCTTCCCGAATCTGCTCCAAATTCCTTTATCCGACCATTGTCCCGGCGCAATTTTGTTCGGCTTTCAACACAAAACTGGCTGTGCGTTATGGCAAATCAATATAAAAACACCTGGTCCTGGTTTCTTACGTAACAGTCCGTCTTTCATATAGGCGCACATACTATACCAGTCTGCAGTTCGCATTGTGAGGACCAACATAAAAGGATGGCGTGTACCATTATGAAAAGGCAGTTACGAGTGGGACAGGATACCGAAGTGGCGATAGTCCCACTCGGTGGCATCTAATGGTGGAAAAGCGGATGCATAAATAAGAAAAGGACCACAGCATATCTTTGTACACACAACATGCAAAGGTCTTTAGAATCCGGATGGTCTCCTCCTGACGGCTGAAGGAGAGAACCCGAGCACGCGCCGTTGCATTTCCGTATGTGAGGACCTACATATCATTAACTCGGGTACGAAATTATATTTCGCCCTATTGTCTGGGCTCAAATTATCATCATCGGGCCGAGTTCCCCATCTGTAATTTACGACGCCCCAAAACGTACGAGAGGAGATTGAAGGCGGCCCACCTACCAAAACAAAGACGCGACTGGGTCGTGGAAGGATTGTGTGGGTCTTAATTCCTGCGGAGCCTGGGGGTTGGGGCGAGTCAAAAAATCGTTATTGGCCCTATGACTAGAGAATTAGGCTTTGTTTTTCACGATCGTGCTAGTTTAACGCCAATCAATTAGTGGCCAATTGAGTTGCGTTAAGAGGGGATCTGGAATCTGGGTAGCACTTGAAGTTCAAGTTGAAGTTATCTTCATTGGGGCAAAAATCAAGACAAAGCTGCAGATTTCTGATAGAAGTCGAATAACTTGGGATGGCAAAAGCGCTTGAGTATCGAAATGCTGAATGCAGCTACAAAAACTCAAAAAGAATGCGCTATTATGCCTTAATAAAAGGTGAGAAATAGTATATTATATACCGAGACGGGAAATACATCATTACTGCTGAGGCCTGGAGGCTCTAGCCCGAAGCTGGAATGATGTATTTACCGTCGAGAGTATGTATACTATTTTACTCACAACCATGTACTCAGCTTGCAGGATTACAGGCGTTCAAAAGTTGAAATCTGAAAATTAACTTTTTGTCATAACTTCCAGATAGGCCGATTAATTTTGCTGAAACGTGGTTCAGGAAATACTGATTAACACACTTATTGTTTGGTTGGATGCATATTTTGAAATTTCCCTTCTAAATCTTAGTCAGGGGGCATAGGGTCAAAAAAAGGTTGGCCGTGTGCAGCTTCGTGAAGATATATAGGGATATGTCCTAATCGATTCCTGGGCGATCAAGGACCATGAAAAATTATGGTGGAATATGGACATCTGCTGCAGGCAAATATGGTGGAGGCGCCAAAATGGGCTTCATCTGATGATAAGAAACTGGCTGTAGTTCGTTTGTTTTTTAACGGAGTTCAACATCTGAAACATCATTTTGTAGACAAAAAAATTCTCTTCTTATTTTATGCCTAAGTTTACAAACGTCATTCCGGGAAACTGTCAAAATTGTCTCCATAAGATATGCTAAATTCCGGCCTTTTTTCAAGGTTATCTGATATTTTTGAAACTTGGCAGTATTATAGATCTTGAGGTGCCCTTTCCGAATTTTCACTTTTCCACTTCGTATATTTGCCGTTTTGGCCGCCATATTGGAAAGATGGCGCCCAAAAAACAGTTTTTTGTCAATATCTTCATTTCAGTCAATGTGAGGTGGAAGCATTTGTATGCGAATGAAAGCTTATTCAATTATCTATAATTTGACACCTTACTCGTGTACGTACTATTTCCGGTTCTTGGGTTATGGCTTCCAGAGCTCCCTGAAGCATCAACTTTTGTCATCCAATCAGCATGTCAAGTTGAGCTTAGCTCCACGTGGCAGTCAAATTAACCATAAATAATGATAAATTGTCGACCACAGACCATTAATATCCAGAAAATCAAGCATGGTAACGGTTGCTATGCAACTACAGGGTGAACTCTAAGGGAGAATTAACTTTGAGAAGGTATAGCTTGAGAACTGTAAGTCGCACATGAGTGATTCAGACGTCAAATTATAGACAATTTGATAGACCTTCACTTTTGATATGAATTCTTAAGTTTTATGACAAATTTTCGAAAAAAATCAAAAATATGTTTTTTTGGGCGCCATTTTTTCAAAATTATCGCCAGAACAGCAAAGATACGAAGTGGAAAAGTAAATATTCTGAATGATGACCCTAAATCTCATCATAATAATGAGTTTCGAATGTATCTGATATCCTTCAAATGCTATTTTACCTTTATTTCTTTCTTAAGTCAGTTTGCTTTCACAGTTCACCCTGTAATTACACAAATAACATCACCATGATCGATTTTCTAAATTTTTATCATCTATGGTTAATGGCCAAGAGCTATTGATGGGTTATCTGCCTACTACATGACGATGGTATCAATTTAACATGCTGATTGAATGCCGAAAGTTCTGAAAGCTCTAACTCAAGAACTGTAAATCGCACATTAATGACTGATATGTCAAATTGTAGAGATTGGAATGGGCTTTCCTTCGCATATACACATTTCAATCTTGAGTCAGTGGAATTCAAGATATTGACAAAAAACTGTTTTTTGGGCGCCATCTTTTCAATATGGCGGCCAAAACGGCAAAGATACGAATTGGAAAAGTAAAAATTCTAAAAGAGCACTTCAAGATCTATGATACTGCCAGGTTTCAAAAATATCGGATAACCTTCAAAAAAGGGCGGAATTGAGCATGACTTATAAATACAGATTTGACAGTTTCACGAAATGACGTTTGTAAATTTGGGTATGAAATCAGAAGAGAATTTTTTTGTCTACAAAATGACGTCCCAGATGTTGACATCCGTTGGAAAACAAACGAGCTACAGCCAGTTTCTTATTACCAGATGAAGCCCATTTTGGCGCCTCCACCATATTTGCTTGCAGTGGATACGAATATTCCACCATCATTTTTCATGGTCCTTGACCCCCCAGGAATCGACTAAGACATATCCCTATATATCTTCACGAAGCTGCACACGGCACGACCTATGCCCCCATACTATCTACCATTTCTTCACTTTCTCGGGAGGTCGGCAAGGGGTCACTTCCCGACCTCCTACTAGGTATGTAATGAATCAATTACCATAGTGGTTGTGAGTAAACGTATATTAATTAGGCATAAGATACTGCATACTGCACAGTAGAATCAGTGGTAATCTATGAGTTGGCTATGCAAAACGTGTATAGTGGGAAAAGCGGATAGGAAAAAAGAGCTTGAAGCTTGGTGAAGGCGTTAGACGTACTTAAAGTTGAAAAAAAGGTTCTTGAGGCGAATAGTTAGGTTACTCTTAAATAAATATTTCTTAACCCGTGGCCCATCAAGCATAAACGAATTTGGAACACCTCCACAATAATTATTGGTAGCCGTGTCGACTTAAAGATGGGGTTAAACAAATGTGATTTAAATTAGCGTAACATCCGCCAAGTTATGAATGTTGTATGTGGATGTCACGTGCCATATCCATGAAAAACCCCTGTTTTCCTCTTAACGTTTATTGTTGCGGATAGTTAACGGCATGAGCGCTTCACAAATTACACTTTGGGGACATTGCCAAGCACACTTCAATTAATAACCAATGTCATAGCCCGCGGCATAATCATCGTAACGATATACAACCTAATTATATTGAAACTAATTCAATAATTTCAAGCAGGGACTAATGATGTGGAGGTAACGTCACTAATTATTATCATATCATAATGTGCTGGGCCCATCTGTTACACGTTGTCGGCATATTTTCAAATACAATTTCAGGAAAGCATATACTGCGTGTGGTTCCGTCGCTAGAAATCAAGGAAAACAACTCGAACAACAACTAGTACGTACATTAGGGTGCCTACTTACATAATATTTGTGTTATGAATATTAGTTGTCTGAGATCCTACACAAAAAAATTAGTACAGGAATGAACTTATTAGGTACCATTATCTTGAAACTTTTTTGCATCTTATTTTTTGACAAGAATTATGGCATTAGAGCAAACATGCAGTTCAAAGAAAACGTAATTGCACTGGTCATGTTTACTTTATGCGCTCATTCAACTCACAGTCCCACTTTTAATCCGCAAATAATGAGCGAAATTGCCTGTTGACCATCCGAGTACACATACAACACCTTGTGAGCACCTTTATGTGCCTAAACAGGAACGTAAATGGGAAACTGACCAATTTTCTTTCACATGTGAAGCCCTCGCTGCATTTATTAGTGTATAAATACCGAACCGTTGAGCTGACTACTTACTCTGCCAGACTGCAAGCTCCTTTTCAAAATAAGTTCAATTCTGCTGGAGCACTTGCCGTTATGAACCCGTAACTCCGTAGGTGCATACCTAATAAATGTCACCATGATGGGTTTCTATTTCGCTAATCTCGGCTTGCAATTTCATTTTTAAGTGAGGAGTTAACTCTTATATCTGTCTGCTGTAAATCATCCTGAAGAAATAAAACCTGCAATAAAACCAAACATCGTAACATTTTTATGAGTTGTAAATTTGAGTATTTCTTCATTATTAATCCTTATTGAATATAAGAATATGACATTGGTCTCGGTCAACTTTGGAGCCCTAATACAAATTTATATTCTCACAATCACTCCGATATTATAGGATGAAATATATTTTGCTCCCACTTTTGTTGCGCGAGCGCGAGAAGTTGCTAGGGAAATTCTTCTTAGCATCAACTCCTCGCACAACAAAAATCGCAAAAATGCCAAGTGCCACAGTAGTCAGTAGTTGCAGTGATTGCAGAATTGTAAATTTTCAATATGTTCTGCTGAAAACTCTAGGCTTGCCAGTGAAGCGGATAATATTATCATCCGAATTGATGTCACCCAGAAAAAGAAATGAAAGAAAAGAAGAGTGTCCACCATGTATGTCATGGTCTATACATATAGCAGTTTTAGGAATGTGACATTTTATACCTTGATTCTTGAATGACAGATTATAGGCTTTAACAGAGCTGGAAATTATTGTTGTGTGAATTGGTTCCATAAAGATTAAGAATATTAAAAAAGATCTTACCCTGTACGTAGAACACCAGCGGCTATAGAGGGGTGTGTACATTTTTCACATGTTCAATAGGGGACCATGAGCTTACTGAATACTTAATGATGAAATACTGTTTTTCTCGAGAATTATTTAATGATAATAAAACGACTTTATTAAGGCCTTACGACTTAATCAATTGCTACCCGGCACTTGAGTATCTATGGAAACAGGCGGAGATGAGCTACCGTACAGCAGAAAGAACCGTTTTGAGAAATACTTTCTTCAAGCAAAAAATCTGATTCAAATAGTCAAATACACTATCATATCATTACATTGTTGTGCATGATAGTTGTGGTCAGTTGTGTGGTCGTCAAGCGCCAGCACCATATAAAATCCACTTGAAGCCACCCGTGGTTTCTCGGTGGGCGCAGTGCTGACCATGCAAAAGCCGGCCTTTGAATTTAGGGGCTCCCATGGTTTTCTAAATTCATATGTAATCACAAGAGTGAGTGGTGAGAACTATATCGAACTGGGTATGTGGATCTTTACTGCTTCTTTGAATATGGATTATCTTTATTATGAGTAGGTATGAATAATTTATTGTTCAGTTAACCTTCTAGCAACAGATTTGTGGATTATAATTTTCTGCCCTCGTCTCTGCCTATCTCTGGACTTTCGAAGGCAATTGAGGTTTAAATATCCAAAACTTTCCCAATTTTAGCAGTGATCTGCACCCTCTTCTTCGCTTGTAACTACCATTTACTTTCTCCATTATGGATTTTTGCCAAACTGGAGTAGATACGGTATCTTCGTTGTCAGGTAAAGAAATCCAAGTAGTAATTTTGAGCTTAATTTCTACTTTGAACTCTGAGACCGTGAGTCCTGAACCGCTTGAAAGGATCATGGCACAAGTTCATTTCAGGCTATTTTTTAAATAATTTCAAAATTAGAGCTTGTTCATCTACAGCTTACTCTCAACTAGGAGCTATATGCCAGAAGTGAAAATACTGTTACGTATTTCGCGTACGGGTTCGATTATAATTGAGACGATCGTTTTAAAACACACACTGTTTATTACTGCGTACTACAATAAATACACGCCAACAATTATTTACTTAGGAATATCGCTGTGATTACTACTCGCTTTTAATCCGCTCGCTACCACTTCGCATTCCAATTCATAACTGCCCGTGAACTGACGGTTGATGCCTCATGTAGGCCTCCGAATAGTGTTCCCGAACTTTCCATCATCTTCCAGCAAACTCGACAGTGACTCGGCATACGATTTTCTAGGTGACTCCCGAATAATCCCATATATTTAGCGTATAATTCTGCCGGCGCCGCCGCCAAATGGACAAATGTGCCTTGATCAGGCGTTGGAGTCTCCATGTATTTCAATGCCATCGAGTTCAGAAATACCAGAGCTCCGCGCATCGCGCATTTTACTCTGCGGCTGTGGAAGAGTCTAGAAATATCGTGTGTTTCTAGATTGCACGGCATCGCCGCTCGTAACAATACAAAACCAGAATATTCCTTTCTAAAACGTCTAAACGGTTAGGTTGAAGTAAGAGTAGATAGTAAACCATTTGAAGAAATGGAAAAACTGGCCTTAATATAGTACCTACCTAGAAAAGATTGCAAACTTAATTTTTCTTACTAAGTCATTAATAACTCTTCACGATGCCGCTCTTGTCAGTGGATGGCAGTTAATTGATTCACACAAAAAAATGATAATGTAAACAGTGGTATGTTTAACGCGAAGGCGCCGGATCGCGGATCTATTTGAAGTGGAAGTGCGGGTGACAGGTGTGAAGGTTCACCTGCTGTTCCTTGTCAATCCAACGTCTACGTCTCTAGCTGGCTCGGGCGAAACCCCACACCACATCACAGAGAAACTATGACTAATTACTACATAACATTGTGAATGCTGGATGGGAGGATGGCATTTTTCAAGTCGCTACTTGTGATAAACATCGCTGACAGAATGACAAAACTTAAGATTAGGTTGATTCCCGCTGATGGGACAACTGAAACCGCCTTGTTGACTTTTTTCTCTTTGATTTCCAGTCCGCGTGCCAACAACCGTTTCATCCTTGAACGCAAACAATTATCTTTGTTGAAATTTATTCTGCTACACGAATTCACAGTCAGCTGAGTCAGCCAAAAACGAGGAGAACGTCAGCTTTTATTTTTGTTACTGTGAAAAACTCCTGCCATCAATTTCCGATCAATAGCCATTTACTAAAGGTGAGTTCAGTCAGCTTATTTAGCCGCAAGTTTTAATTTTAGTCGTAAGCGCAGCATCGCTTATTGGCTGATCTGAGGAGGCTGGTTCATGACAGCCAATGAGCATTGCTGCGCTTACGACTAAAACTAAAACTTGCTGCTAAATAAGCTGACTGAACGCACCTTTAGTTGAATTATCATTACGTTATTGTTCATTAGATAGGTACATAACGTGTAAAGTGATACATAATCAAATAAGTAATAGCAGTAATCATAATCATAATCAAAAATTTTATTCACAATGAGTTAGTAATCGATACATTCCTAACTTTTAAAGAGTTGGAAAGTAAATGATTCCTTACAGGTTGGACAATAACCTGTCACTTTCGGGCCACGGGCCAGTGTTGATGGATGCGTTGTTTGAAAATGTTATTGCATTATTGTCGGAATTCGGAACTTTTCTAGTTTGAATTGAACTTCGAACGTAAAACTGATACTACTTAAACCCCTTGTTGGTGAAGTGACAAATAGGTAGGTACTAAAAAATCTCAACCCTAAAAGGATTGCAGGTAAGTAGGGGCTCGTATTGTTGAGGCAAAGCCTATAGCCTATACTCAATAAAAAGTTTAGAAAATCGCCATCCGTATCATTGCCTATGCCTACCTGATAAAAACGTTTGGCGCAAAAAACTTTGAATTAAGCTAATTATTTGCATTGGAATTGAATCATTGTGAATAAAGTCCTATACATACCACAGAGTAAAGCATCATTACAGCCTACATCAGCGCGCCTCAGTAATATATTGAATCCCCGAGTTGGCTGTTGACTGTAATGAGACGCTTTCCACGGTCCACCTCGGTATGTACTATGCCTCCTGCGCTCTCATAAAGCCGAAAGAAAATAATTTTGCACAGGTATGTTAATTGTGTACTTATGTACCGTATGTTCATTAAAAACTTCAGGGAGGCTGTGACGCAGGCCATTCGATCCGAAAACGGCCAACGGCCTCCCATTATTGAATTTTTTACTGAACATACTGTATAAGAAAATAAGGCAGATTCTCCCTGATGCCTACAATTTAATTTTTTGATCATAAAGTGCTCGCCAATTGAAATGGTCCACCCAAAAAATTTAGGCACATTCAAAGTGACATAACTCTTGAAAGAATGAACTATTTTGAATCGTTTTATGTTTTCTGATT
The DNA here is from genome assembly GCA_949128115.1 of Anaspis maculata. NCBI lineage: Eukaryota > Metazoa > Arthropoda > Insecta > Coleoptera > Scraptiidae > Anaspis > Anaspis maculata. The sequence continues at coordinate 56,987,105 of OX421962.1, read as the reverse complement.
AGCTCATGGATTGGATTACCACATTTCATAGGCCGTTTTTGGTACAGGTGTTTTATATCAATTATACAGGGCGCTCAATCAGGTACTGCAAAAATGGAAAAGTTTGGACTGGTTCCATTTCACAAAAAATGGTTTTTGGTTTTTTCCAAGTGTTTTAGGAAAAATGTTTTTCCTATACCTTGAGGCAGTTTTCAAAATTTTGAGTCTATCTCCTCCAATTACACAGTGATCTCAAAAATGCAACTTTTTGGTCTGGCATTTATATCTATTTCAATTGTTATTCGATTTTGAAAAATAAGGACTCTTGTTGAAGCTTAAGACTCAGATGAGAAGGCTCGAGGATCGGAACTGACTGGAGACAAAATTTTTGAAAAAGCGAAGGAATCAAAAGTGACCTAAATATGAAGCACCCTAGAAATCCGGTTCAGGAAAAGAACTAAATAAAAATCAACTTGCCTCCAAACATACTTTTATTTCCGAACATTTTGAGGTATTTTCCGATTTTGAGTGATAAAAATTGTCGATGCGGGACCCATTTTACAAATTCACTTTTCAGAAGATAATACCGGACCTTCCTCGACTGAAAATGCACGTAACCCAGGTTACCTTCTTATTGTCGAATGTTTCCTTCACATTTATAGAGACAGGCACCAGTTATGATCTTCGTAACGCAGGTTACGTCTATTTTTAGGTGAAAAATGTCCAGTATTCTTCGTTGGAAGCATCCATTTCTGATTTGGATTCATTGCCATAATTTTTACTCCATACAAATGAGAAACACATTAAAATGTTCAGAAAGAATGGTTTGTTTGAAGACAAGTTGTTTTTTGATTAATACCTTTCCTAAACCGGATCTCTAGCAAGTTTGTCATTTGAGTCACTTTTGATTCAATCCCTTTTCCAGAATTTTTATCCAAAGTCAATTCTGATCCTTGATCCTTCTGACCTGAGCCTTTAGCTTCAACAAGAGCCCTCATTTTCCAAAATCGGGCAACAACGAATAAAGTTATTACTGCAAAACTAAAAGGTTACATTTTTGAGATCACCCTGTAACTGAAGCAGATAGGCAAAAAATTTCAAAAATGATTCAAGTTATGGTTATAACAACTCCCCTGAAACACTTGGAGAAAACCAAAAACTATTTTTTGTGAAATAGGACCAGTGCAAACTTTTCCATTTTTGCGGTACCTGATTGAGGGCCCTGTATAATTAATACAAAACACTTGTACCAAAAATAGTCCATGACATGTTATAGTCCAATACGTGAGCTAATTAGAAAACATAAAACGATTCTAATTAGTAAATTTATTCAAAAGTTATGACACTTTCAATGTGACTGTATTTTTTGGGTGGACCATTTCAATTGGCGAGCACTTTACTTACCAGTGGTAGAAGAATCATCCAGTTCAATAAATAACGTGGTCTTACTGACGATTGACCTCGCGAATAACGCACCACCAGTAATTATTCTAGTTGAGTGAATCTCATGATGTTCCTGAATTTTAGGCGTCTAGTTACCAACCGTTGCTCAATATGACCATAGACAATACATTCATTGAAACGCCCAGGTAGCTAATCTATAATTAAGTGACTCGCAATCGGGGATCGGGTTGAAGATATGGTTGGTTTCATTTTGAAGTTCTATTGTCATTTTGTCATACAGTCATACAGGTGTCCCGAAATTAATCCGAGAAAATTCACAGGGAGATAGAAAATTGAAAAATAAGGGGACTTTCTTGAAAAACGTACCCTCGTAAACGTATAATAACGGAGATACAGGCCTTTAAAGTTGTTTTTTTTTTCCAACAGTTTTTTTTTCGTAACTCTTGTACCGTTACTACCGTTTAACCGATTTGATTCAAATTCGAGCCAAAGTTTACTAAGACAACTTTCTATTGAAAAATAACAACGCGTTTTATCAACCATGTTCAAGTGTAAAGATAATAGAGGGCACCCTCCCCTTTTCTCCCCTATTCTTTATTCCCCTATTTATTTTTGAAAATGGTCCCAATTTTAGATTTCTATGTTTAGCTTAGGTAAAAAACTTACTCTTGCAAATCATTGGTTCTCTTTGGTTAGATGCTTCATTTTCGAGATATTTGGGCCGATTTGCTGAGAAACATGGAGTTTTTCAGAAAGTCCCCTTTTTTTCAACTTTCTATCTCCATGTGAATTTTGTTTCATCAATTTCGGGACACCTGTATACTGGTAATGTGCATAAAATTACGTAGTGAAGTCAAATTAAGTCCGTAGCAATAAATAAACCTACAGATAAACCTAGAGCATTTCTACACCGTGTAATTTGCTGAAAGTCGGCATGTAACTACCCGCAAGTCGGAAAATACAGGATGTTTCAGAAGTAAGTACCTGGCTATATCGTCGGATTAAGCTTTCATTAATATGAAGTTTGCGATAAGAATGAATTGCAAGAGATCCCCCCTAAGAAAATAACGCCCCTCAGCCCTCAAAATTAAGTTTTTAAAATAGTTTTCTTACTGTAACTTTTGAGCCGAAATTTCAATATGGCGTCCAAAATAGCGACAGAACTATGAGATTTGGCTTGAAAATCAGAATTATCGTACTAGACAAAAGTCTGTATGAAAATTGTTCCACTAATAAGAAATTTCAATATAGCGGCCAAAATGACGGTAGAATCATGAAATTCGGCTTGAAAATCAGAATGATTGTACTAGACAAGGGCGAGTTCTGAGTTCATCTAAATTAAAAATCGTTCCACCAATAAGAGATTTCAATATGGCGGCCAAGATGGCGGCGGAATGTTGAAATTTAGCTAGAAAATGATAATGTTCATACGAGACAATATTAAGTTCCAAGTTTCATGACAATCGTTCCACTAATAAGAGATCTCGATAGGCAGCAGTCACACTGAGCCACCCACCACCACCACCCACTACCATCAACCAAAAATCAAACGCACGCAATGTAATGATGCTGGTCACACTGCAGCCACCTCTTACCACCGCCCAGTGATCACCGGTGGCCATGTGTTTGAAATTTCCAAAGTGGTGGTCAGTGGTCGGTGGTTAACATTACGCATCTTGATGCGCATGCAGAACAAACATTTTGTGTATACATACAACATACAATTACTTTTGTCCCGAAGAGAACAAAGGTTTCAATTTTGTCACTAACAAATTGTAACATTTCTTGCTCATACGGTAATAACTGTAAAATTGTTCTTCATCATCAACAAGCAGCGGCACTTATTGATGAAATTCTCCTAGTTGTTCTCTATCGAGAAACATTTGACGCACCCACATGTTCCAGCGTTTTTTACGGATTTTTTTCGAGATGTAGTATAAAGCTACAACTTACAACTTCGTCGGTATCTGAGTCATCAGACGAAATCATTGCAATCACAGAACTTGTCAATCTTGTCATGAGCTGGGCCGCTATTCTCGAATCGTGTGAGAAAAGTCCCTGGGAGTATGAAATACATTCCGCAGTACACTGATGTAGCGATTGTTGCCTAAAATCGTGGTTTTTAGGCAACTTTCGCTACAGAATTGTAGTACGGATTATATAAAACAGGATTATGTCAAATTCAGGAGGGGGACACGGTGGTTAACGGTGGACGATGAACGGTGGCTCAGTGAGACCATGGCGGATTATTTTGCTTGGTGGTAGTGGGTGGTGGTGGGTGGTAGTGGGTGGTGATGGCTCCAGTGTGACTGCTGCCTATAGCGACCAAGATGGCAACGCAACCATCAAAGCCAGCAGCCAGGCCGTAGTAGGACCTAAACTATCCATCGGATAAAGTTCAAGCAGGGCTGTAGCTTTGTTCCCGAGAAGAAGTTCAACTTTTTCGAAGTGCACAGGAGATCTTTGTTTTCTGATAATAATGATAATATGCACCTATGGATAAAAAAGTAATGCCCATTGGCCACCCTTGAGGACATCAGCTATACATCTGAAAAAGTTCCAAGGCTCTAGCTTCAATCCCCGAGAAGGAGTACAACTAATTTCTACACGGACAGACAGACGGACAGACAAACCGGTCATATAAGTGTCATTTTCTTACGAAAATGCGTCAAGAAACACACGCCCCTACAGATTTTTATTTTGACCCGGGGGTCGTAACTATCGCAAGGGAGGTTTTGTCAAAAGAAAGCTCCAATTAAATATTTTCTGAACATAACCCCGTACATGTGGTAATGTATTTCCATAAGAACATATAGGTACATATGATCAAAAACTTTCTTACTCAAGGGGGGCTGTGGCCTGGCCAAAATCTGTCTCGTTTGCCTGCCGATGACCAGGATCACAGCCTCCGTTGAGTAGAAAAGTTTTTGATCACACTTGTCCGCATTTCTTAATTTCTTACATCCAAATGTGAAATTCAGCAATTAATCCGCGACGCCGTCCCACACTAATTTCAGCAAGCTTTTTCTTGGTTCGTTTATATACCAAGACCATGCATAGGCATTCGAGTTAGAATCTTTAACCTTTCTTGTCTAGGATTCCGTCCCGTTCGGAGAAGAAGATTCCAAGTGTCACCAAACAATGAATAATCTTTTGCCACCAAGCCGTAGCTTCAGGGTCATTTTCAAAAATCGGTTCTGTCGTGTCACCCCAAAATTTTCCTGACGAGTAGCAAAGAACGAAAGGAAATTTTTGTACGAGACGTCCCTTCGGGTGGGAAGTTGGAATTAGAAAGATTGAAAATAACTGGCAGGAAATTTAAAATTTTAATTTCCCGGGAAATCCTCTATTGTTTGCCTAAGTCATCTAATTGTGAAAATTGTCAATAGAGTATTATACTTTTGAAAAAAATTATTTTTTTCGATGGAATCAGAAACTATATTGGAAAATAACTGACCCGTATTTGTTTATTCAGCCGAAAATCTTATCGTTTGGCCGCAATCAATAAACGAAATTCCTATATTCTACCTATTTCTGACGTCATTTACACAGGCAGTATAGGCGGCGACTCGCGGTGACGTCAGAACTAGTTGATGCTATTTATTTATTGCGCCTAAACGATACAGTTTTTGACTGAATAAAAAAACACGGGTCAATTATTTTTCAATGTAGTTTCTATTTCAATCAAAAATTTTTTTTAGTATAATACTCCATTACGGCTTCACTTTAAGCTTCATCATTCAAGTCCGGTTGCCTCTCAGGTGGCAACGGCCAGGAGAAATTTTTAAAATTCATAACGCCCGACTGGAAAATGGTGGAGAACTGCAACTGCAGACTTGATTCGACTCTTTTGTTTTGTTGCTCCCTGCCAAATTTGGTTTCAATCCATCGGATAGATTTTGAATAATTGAATGGTAAAGTTTCGAACTTTGACATTTTTCAATATTTGACAAACGGCAAATAGACAAAAAATTTCAATAAATTTGAATACCTACAGTTTTTCAAGGGCTTTCAGAAGACATAAGGTTTGTTCGCGCCGCATGAACTTTTTGCACTTTCTGCACCCTAGCCAATAGCGTGGGATCTCTGTCAGCAGCTGACCAATCACAGCAGTTTGAGTGCAGAAAGTGCAGAAAGTTCATGCGACGCGAACAAACTTATATTGTAAGTCAAGTTCCGTGAGATATAATTTCTGTCGTTTCTTTGATAGTGACATTTCCTTTTGACAGCTGACAGCCAAGGACTAAAAAGCTCATCCGACAGTAAAACCATGTGTGCATATTGAATTTCAAGTCGATCCGATCAACGTTGCGGCTTTTATCGTCGCAGATTACAGACAGACACACAGACAGACATCACTTCAAAAATGTTCTTATTCTTAATCATCTTGAGGGACCTCAAACTGGATATATCCGTCTTCATCTCGATTTTTTGTAGCACGTTCACAATACTTTCCCTCCTTGTTGGGGGGTGGGCCGGGAAAGTAAAACTCGTAACTATTGACCCGTGGGTCGTACCGATGTGGCATTTTTGTTAAATCGAAGTTCAAATTCTCCACTAGATATAACTCCCTATAATTGTGTATTATTGTAATTTGATAAGAAGGGGTATTTGTATTTGTCCGCATGTCCTAACTTTAAAGATCCAGCCGGCTTTTGAAAGCCAGACTTAATTGTTATTATTGTAATTGTTTATTTACGTCAATAATTTTCTTGGTTCGGGATACAAGGTCATGAGTAAGGATACAAGGTCAAATTGGAGTAATTTTTTTTTTGCAAAAAACCTTTCGTCTAGGAGTAGATGATGTAACGGACGGACGGACAAAGCGAGGACATAAGCGCCTTCCTGTTTGGAGAAGTGCGCTAAAAAACGAAGTCGAAAAATAAAAATCCTCCCGGTTCTAAAATATTTTCTTCCTTAAAAAGATAAAGGGTGTTGAAGTTGACTATTTCAAATCGCTCCACTAGAATCTTTAAATCTGACACCAGGAACTGATGTCTAAATTTCCAAAATCCAATTAAATATTTGGGAATTTTTGCGGGTCTGGAGTTATTTTGGAACATTGGTACCATTGCAGTTGTTGCACTAGTTGGATTTTAAGGTGCTTACGGAAACCCCGTAATCTGTGTAATCCAGATTACTAACTTCAACCAATCCAGTACACCCTCTTTTGTAATTAAGACTATTGTATTGGTTGATCTTTTGATCCATATCACACAGATTAGGGTTTCCGTAAGCACAATACCTACCTGGCAAGTTACGACCAAATACAACTTGTTTAATAATTATTTATACAAAACCAGTGGAAACGTCAAACTTTGAAGAGCTGCATCTTCTTCACGGAGCCGCATTTTCCAACTCAACACATGCAGTCATATATTCCCGTCATCAGTTCTGGGACAAGTTCTGCTTTCATTATCATCTGTGTTTTTTTCGAAAGAATGGCGTGTACTTAAAGGGTGAGAGTAATAGTTATCAAGTTAAGTGTCAAGCACTGGATATTGCAAGGGTATAGGTACCTACACCTACATAGTATAGAAACGCGGCATTAGTTTATCTGGCCATTTGCACCCATCAATTTTGCCTTGGGTGCTCAAGGAACGATAAATTAAGATAATTTTATGCGATAATAAATTTTTAAGCATTATGTAGTAACAAGTCAACGCCGTAAATTAAATTTACGATAAGTAATGTTCATGCTAAGTGGTGCACGGATCTAATAATAATTAGGTAGTCTGTACAAAACAACGCAAGAGAGTTTATTTTGGATTGGAGACAAAATTTGCCGTGTTTAGCACACAGTGAAAAAAATCTTGCGGTCACCCCTCGGAAGTTTTTCTCGAGGCGCATCGCAGTCTGTTTGATTAGAAGAAAATATGGTAATGTGATGCAAAAAATGATAGAAAACGGTTTTACTATTGTTAGGAAAATAAAAGATGTTACTCCCTTTACCCTCATCTATTGTCTAGGAATGCGAATAGCTCTACAGAGTTTTTCTCTATTAGGTGGGCACACGCATAAAAAATATGTAGGTAGGTAGGTATGGGCATAGCGGTGTGGGTATGTATCTCTACCTAACGTACGTAGGTATAGGTACCTATATGAAGGTATACTCAGTACGCTTACCTACCTGTTTCATACCCACATGACCTGCATTTAAATTTTGAGCTGCAGTGAACTGGACGAACTGGTCAAATCGATTAAGTGTTAGATACCTATCTTTTTATTGATATCACGAATAACAAGTACTCGTGCGTTTAATAATAATAATAATAATAATATACCTGCCTACATAGAAAGACCTGGTCAAATTTCAGGATGTCAAGCTGCTTCCGGCCAGAGCACAGCCTACCCAATTCCGAATTTTGTTGATCGCATGGTAGAACAAGCGAATATGCCTCATGGGCATGAGGCTCAGTAGCGCACTTCCTTTTTGAAGGATTATAGGACGCAAGATGTTGATTAGGGTTCTATCGTTAATTGGGAAAAAATTTCAATATGGCGGCCAAACTAGCGGCAGAATCATGAAACTCGGCTTGAAAATCAGAATGATCGTACTAAACAAGGGTAAGTTCGAAGTTTCATGAAAACCGTTCCGGTAATAAGATATTTCAGTATGGCGGCCAAGATGGCGGCGGAATGTTGAAATTTGGCTAGAAAATGAGAATGATCGAACGAAACGAGGGTAAGTTCCATGAAAATCGTTCCACTGATGATGAGAAATTTCAATATGGCAGCCAAGATGGCGGCGGAATCATGGAACTTAGCTTGAAAATAAGAAGGTTCATACCATACGAGACAAGATTAGGTTCCAAGTTGCATGACAATTGTTCCAATAATAAGAGATTTCAATATGACGGCAAAGATGACGGCGGAATCATGAAATTTAGCATGAAAATAAGAATGATCGTACTGGACAAGGATAAGTTTCAAGATTCATGACAATCGTTCAACTAATAAGAGATTTCAATATGGCGGCCAAGATGGCGGCGGAATCATGAAATTAAGCATGAAAATAGGAATGATCGTACTGGACAAGAGTAAGTTCCAAGTTTCATGAAAATCGTTACACTAATAAGAAATTTCAATATGGCAGCTAAGATTTTGTATTTATTTGTACGTTTCATTGTAGATTGTACACGTCATAAAAAAAAAATTATTAAGCCAATCAGCTTATTTGGTCCTTGAGGATCTAAGCTATCCATCGGATGAAGTTCAAGGGCTGTAGCTTCATTCCCAGTCGGTGCACAGGATTTTTTTTATGATAATAATGATAACTATGCATGGATAACAGAAACAGTTCCCATTGGCCACCCTTGAAGACATCAGCTATCCATCGAAAAAAGTTCCAAGGCTCTTGCTTCGATCCCCCCGCTAACATCAGACATTTTTTAAGTCCTTTTAATGTAATACATACGCAAAAAGTTGACGTTTCCTAGAAATCAGTGATCTTATTTCTGAAATTTAAACAAACATTACAGTTCCTGCGGTAATAATCTTGCAATTGATGCGCCATAAAGAAAACATCAAAAATTAAGAGAAAGAAACCGGCCATATGAAGCGTCATTATCTTACTCTATGCGACTATGTGCCACCAAAATACGCACACGCCCGTAGTGGTGAATCGTACAGCTTTTCAATTGCGCCGAGCCGTAGCTTTGCGGTCGTTTTCAAAAATTAATAACTTATAATTCGGGGCTCGGGGGTCGTATCGAAGTGGAGATGTTTTCAAAAGAAAGTTCAAATAAGGATATAGTATATTGGAAATAGAAAAAAATAGGTGCTTTGCTGTAATTAATTCAAACGAAAATGATTTTTGTACCATGGCAAGCTTACAGTCCATTCTTCAACATATCAAAAGTCCTCAACTCTGGGACTGCTACAAATCAGTACACAGGGTGAAAGTTAATTATTTTTCTTTACTTTCTTTTTTCTTGAAAAATTGATGACCGAAAAAAAAGGTTTTCAGGCTAGTTTGATAGGCCATAGTCTTCCAATGAACATATAAAAAATATACCACCCAGCAACTGCTGCGTATCAAATTACAGGGTGAAAACTATTTTTCAACTTCAATTTTTTTTCTTGGTGAAACTGATCTAGATGGAAGCCGGTTCCAGCTCTTTTGCAAGCTGATAATGTCATAATGAACATATGAAAAGGACACATCTCTGCATCTGCTGATTTTCAATTTACAGGGTGAAAAGTCATTTTCACGTTTCAATTTTTTTCTTGATGAAATCGGCTCACACAACAATTGCGTCTGGTTTTTCTGTAAACTTGAGGTTTCTAGTCAAACATATCAAAATAATACATTTCTGCTACAGCCACGTTTTTATTAACAAATTTAAATGTTTGGTTGCGTTCCAAGATTTTTTGAATTTTTGATGCAATATACCCGAATATACCCAAACATTTAAATTTGTAAAAAAAACGTAGCTGTAGCAGAAATGTATTATTTTGATATGTTTGACTAGAAACTTCAAGTTTACAGAAGAATCAGTCGAAATTGATGTGTGAGCCAATTTCACCAAGAAAAAAATTGAAACGTGAAAATGACTTTTCACCCTGTAAAATGAAAAGCAGCAGTTGCAGAAATGTATCCTTTTTATATGTTCAGTATGACATTATAAGCTTGCAAAAGAACTGGACCCGGCTCCAATCTAGATCAGTTCCGCTAAGGAAAAAAAAATTAAGAGGAAAACTAGTTTTCACCCTGTAACTTGATACACAGCAGTTGCTGAGTGGTATATTTTTCATATGTTTATTGGAAGACTATGGCCTATCAAACTAGCCTAAAACCGTTTTTTTCAGTCATCAGTTTTTTGAGAAAGAAAGGAAATAAGGAAAAATAATAAACTTTCACCCTGTATACTAATTTGTAGCAGTCCCAGAGTTGAGGACTTTTGATATGTTGAAGAGGGAACTGAAAACTAGCCATGGTAAAAAAATTGTTTTTGTTTGAATTAATTCCAGCAGATATTCTATTTCCAATATACTAATACGTACTTCTCCGCATGTCCTAATTTCTTACATTCAAATGTTAAATTCAGCAATAATTTCGCGACGCCGCCGTACACTCAAATGTTATTATTGTAATTGTTTATCGTTATTTCGGCAAGCTTTTTCTTGGTTCGTGTACCAAGATCATGAGTTACTCATATCTCATATTTGAGTTAAAATTTTCTTGTCAAGCATTCCATCCCGTTCAGAGAAGAAGATTCCAAGCCCCAGCAAACAACGAATAATCATTTGCGGCTGAGCCGCAGCTTCGGAGTCATTTTCAAAAATTCATAAGTACTGACCCGTACCTCGCACCGATGTGGAATTTTTGTTAAAACGAAGTTCAAATCCTCCTCTAAATATAACTCCAGATATGTATTATTGTAAAATGAAAAGAACGGGTACTTGATCGCATGTGATAACTTTCGAGATCAGGCCGGCTTCTGAAATGCAGCATTCAACGGCATGGAATGCCGCGTCACACTAATTTGTTATTATTGTAATTGTTTATCATTATTTCGTCGAGATTTTTCTTGGTTCGGGATACAAGGTCATGAGCTACCCATTGGAGTGAAAATTTTTCGCATAAACCTTTTCGTCTAGGACTAGATGCTGTGACGGACGGACGGTTGGACAAAGCGAGGACAAAAGCGCCTTCCCGTTTGGAGAAGTGCGCTAATAATTGTATGGCCATACACGTCCTGTCGTCCTGTCGTTCAACTGATTGGTGTAGACCTTATTCTTATCGGTCTACATTTTCTTTCGTAACATATTCACATGGCATGCACCTTACGGAAATCTCAAGATTCAATAAAATTTCGATCAAAACCATTTTAGCTCAGGTATTTTAGTAGAAAAATCGTGGTAACCCCAACCCGTAACAAATTCGCGCAAAGCTGAATTTTGGTATATATGTTCTCGAGTATGTTCTATTGGACCTACGGAACAACATATCAAAATACTCGGACTTACACCCTCGTGCGTTCAGAGAATTACTCAAATATCTATCTCCAAGCTGTTCCTGCAGGTGAACGGAGTATCCGATCGATATTAGATATGTTTTAAACGAAGGAAACAGATTTGTTAAGTGTGTGAGGGAACTTTTGTAACTCTTCCGATTGGTGAGTTCTGCGGGAAAGGCGGTTGAGTGTGAATTTGTCGCCCGGATATACCAGGAAAAACATGTGAGAATCTTGAGCTTTAAGCAATGTCGCACAAAGTTGTATAGTGATATATAACTGGTATGATCTCTAGTGGAGAACATATCAAAATATCTAGACCTACACTTCTGTGCCTCCTACGATTTTCAGGCTTTAAATATCTAGTCAAAAAATTTACCCGACCACCTTTCTCTAAAACTGTTTCTGTGGACAAACAAATCATTTTAACGATATAAGATGGGTCCCAAATGAAACACGGTATGTTGTTACCTGTGAAGTGGGCTCCGGTAGTCATGAAACATTTCTGTTTGAAAATGGCGTGAATAGTGCGCGCAAGGTGGAATTTCTCGCCTGGATCTTTGAATGAGAAACACGATGTAAGAATATTTCGCGATGACCAATAAAGCTGAGCATTGGTTATAGGTTCTTCTTCCCATCTTCGAAACAGACCCAAGTGATAAGACTGATGAGTGAACAGTGATTATTCACAGAGCTCATCCTGAAAAGGATTAATTCTCTGAAAAAGTGCTTTTTTCATTTAGGTGCATCATTGTCCAAAGCTGTCTAAAATAAAAATTACTAACAAATCCAAGATTTATGTTTATCTTGGACAAAAACAGCATGGATTGCTTACGCCAATTCAAATTACAAAGTCAGAATATCAATTGTATTAAACAAGTTTTACACGTACTTTTTACCTGACAATGGAGTAACGGCTATAATAAAGATGGTTTTATGTTTCTATTGCCTGATGGATACTATAGTTTTTGGCATTTTCTGATGGGGGAAGAACTTCACTTAGTTTTACACACAAAAACAAAAGAACTGCTTCATCGTTCATCAGTAAAAAAAAGAAATGCAAAAATTGTATGTATTTTCGGGAGGAAATTGGGCAATTGGGCAAATAACCACTTTCACAACAGACCAATTTTCTGATCTTGTAATGAATACAACATTACATTCTTTCATCGTTTTTAGGTATAAAATGGTAAAGAACAATAAATTCTGTTATAAATATTCAATTGAGTTGATTCTAACCATACGGCAACCGAAATTACAAAACGACAATTTCAGATAGCAAAAATCGTCGTTTTTTGAGTAAAAAATTAAAATAAAATAAATGTTTTTCTCCTTATCGGCTCCTCACGCCATAAGAGTTTTTGCGCTTTATTATCAAATGTACAGACTGCTATAAAATCACTAATAAGCGCGAAAGTTTTTTGAGTAAAACTTGTTTAATCGTGTTTCCATTCAATTTTAAACACCATATTTGATATCAGAGCTAGGATTTAGTTGGAAACGTTATCACACTTGCCGATATCAATTCAAGGTTTTTTGAGATAAACAAAATTAATTTTGCCGATCTTCTTTTTTTTTCAGGCAACCCAAACTACTTATCAACAATTCAAACGTTAGTCAAATATCGAGTCAAATATTTTGAAGCCTTGGAGGATTGGAGCATCTAAATATGATTTTTTTGAAGTGAAACTTCTATTCTCGCGCCTAGATCACAACACACAACTAACGCAGAACCACACATGGGAGTGAATTCGCGGTACATGTAACGAGGGTGTGTAACGCGGAGGTGTAACGTTGTGTCAGGCCTTTGGGGTGACCAGTGTCTCGTCCGAGAAAATGGGAATAAGCTGTTGCCGCGTTCAATTCTATACTTTACAGTTAGTATTCTTTTACCGCTTGCATTGTGTTTTAAGGACAACAGCTTCCATCATAAACTAAAATTTAATTTTATCGATGAATTCTAACTCAACGGAAGTGTCAATTACAACCGAAAATGATTAATTTATTTTCGTAATGCGTATCGCCAACCTGTCGCCGACACTGGACTTCTCTACTTGCTGTTGCGCAGGGGTGTTGTGACCCGACAGGAATGGTTCTCGACTTGGCTAAAAGTTATCATTGTGACCATTGCGTGGCGCTCTCATTCGCCGTAAAAAAATTGAAACGTGAAAATGACTTTTCACCCTGTAAAATGAAAAGCAGCAGTTGCAGAAATGTATCCTTTTTATATGTTCAGTATGACATTATAAGCTTGCAAAAGAACTGGACCCGGCTCCAATCTAGATCAGTTCCGCTAAGGAAAAAAAAATTAAGAGGAAAACTAGTTTTCACCCTGTAACTTGATACACAGCAGTTGCTGAGTGGTATATTTTTCATATGTTTATTGGAAGACTATGGCCTATCAAACTAGCCTAAAACCGTTTTTTTCAGTCATCAGTTTTTTGAGAAAGAAAGGAAATAAGGAAAAATAATAAACTTTCACCCTGTATACTAATTTGTAGCAGTCCCAGAGTTGAGGACTTTTGATATGTTGAAGAGGGAACTGAAAACTAGCCATGGTAAAAAAATTGTTTTTGTTTGAATTAATTCCAGCAGATATTCTATTTCCAATATACTAATACGTACTTCTCCGCATGTCCTAATTTCTTACATTCAAATGTTAAATTCAGCAATAATTTCGCGACGCCGCCGTACACTCAAATGTTATTATTGTAATTGTTTATCGTTATTTCGGCAAGCTTTTTCTTGGTTCGTGTACCAAGATCATGAGTTACTCATATCTCATATTTGAGTTAAAATTTTCTTGTCAAGCATTCCATCCCGTTCAGAGAAGAAGATTCCAAGCCCCAGCAAACAACGAATAATCATTTGCGGCTGAGCCGCAGCTTCGGAGTCATTTTCAAAAATTCATAAGTACTGACCCGTACCTCGCACCGATGTGGAATTTTTGTTAAAACGAAGTTCAAATCCTCCTCTAAATATAACTCCAGATATGTATTATTGTAAAATGAAAAGAACGGGTACTTGATCGCATGTGATAACTTTCGAGATCAGGCCGGCTTCTGAAATGCAGCATTCAACGGCATGGAATGCCGCGTCACACTAATTTGTTATTATTGTAATTGTTTATCATTATTTCGTCGAGATTTTTCTTGGTTCGGGATACAAGGTCATGAGCTACCCATTGGAGTGAAAATTTTTCGCATAAACCTTTTCGTCTAGGACTAGATGCTGTGACGGACGGACGGTTGGACAAAGCGAGGACAAAAGCGCCTTCCCGTTTGGAGAAGTGCGCTAATAATTGTATGGCCATACACGTCCTGTCGTCCTGTCGTTCAACTGATTGGTGTAGACCTTATTCTTATCGGTCTACATTTTCTTTCGTAACATATTCACATGGCATGCACCTTACGGAAATCTCAAGATTCAATAAAATTTCGATCAAAACCATTTTAGCTCAGGTATTTTAGTAGAAAAATCGTGGTAACCCCAACCCGTAACAAATTCGCGCAAAGCTGAATTTTGGTATATATGTTCGGTTAATGACAATATTTAGCCCCATCCCCCACAACCAATGACGCACAAGGGTGTGCCACCAAGTATTTTGATGTTATTCCTTAGGTCTTACAAGGCCCGTGAACCAAATTTCAGCCTTGTGGGAATTTGTTACGGGTGAAAACCTAATATTCCTGGGCTATTACAGCTTTAAAAGCTTAAAAGTAGACACACTTGCCAAAATACAAGCAGTAGGTACTTTTTCTCAGCAGGAATAACTATCACCTTACCTTACTGGGAAGTAAAATCACAAACAAAAGTCATTTTTAATTTGTCGCCGCGTCCCAATCCCAAATGTGGATGTATTACGAGATGTAAAACATTACTAATGCAACTGAACAATAAATAATAGTATATTATTCAACAAGCGGGTAATGATTGCTTCTCACTCTACTCTGACTATGTAGTAATAGTCATTACCCGCGAGTAGAATACTATGCTTTGTCCCTATGTTACGTCCCATATTATTGATTTCTGATCTGCTATAAGTGCACGAGAATACTTCAAGTTCAAAAATACTCCTCAATCATGTAGGTTTTGTGCCCTGCCGTGAAAATCACATTTAGAATGTTCCGAAAACGAAAACTGTGACTGGTTTGACAAATTACGATAACCAAAAAATTACAGACATCAAATGAACGATGCTAGTTCCGACAGATGTTTTCAATCTCATAGGCACCCTTGACCCATTTAATTTATGAACGCTCGGTAGAAAAAGCAAACTTGACTCTGAACAGTACAAGCGTGTGGTAATCAAGGTAATTCACGTAAATAATTAATCTAGCCCCATGAAAAGCACGCTGTGTCATTAATAAGTGATTTAAAATTGATGGAAACTTCTCGTGCTGTCCGTGATTTTCTTGAATATTTAGGTGGCAGCACTCAGCAGTACTATATAGATACACTATACAGGACAGGATGTTATGGTGACTGGTTATTTTACAAACTTGATGTGATTCCCTCTATGAAACTCCCTCTTGATTCCGTCAAAAATGAAGTTTGAAAATATATGAAATTCATGACCATGCCCTGAAAAAATGCTTCCTTAAAAATATACAGGGTGTTGAATTTGACTGTTTAAAATCATTTTCCTGCCGTATCTAACTTTTGGATCGTTTGACCAGCAACCAGATTTGATGTATGTATGTGGTATATCCTAGCGGTATATATAAGCAAAATTCTATAAAAATGGCTCTAATAATTGTGACCAAAGTGTGAAATTTGGTGTGTGGACTCCTAAAAGCATTTCAAAGGTTTTTAGAAGGGAGACCAAGGAAGATTTTGATTTTAATTTTTCAATTTTTTGTGGCGTCATTTTTTTTTTTTTTGAAAGTATTTGACATTTTTCAATTTTGTTTTTGTATCACGGTGAGTAATTGCTTAGTTTAAGAAACGGAAGAGACCATTTTTTTGTAAAAATCAAACTTTTCCATTTTTCTAGAAAAATATTGTGGATATTATGTAAAAAATAGAAAAAGGCAATTATTCCTCAAATGGAGCCCCATCAGAAGTTCTCGAAGTGTTTCTCCAAATTTCAAGTGGTTTTCGAGATATTTGTAAAAATATTATTTCTTGCGACTGTTTCTTCGTATTCGCTCCTATTATATCCAACACATCACAGGGTTCTTTTTTCTTGAAAATATACTTCAGAATGATCAGACAGAAGGTCCCTTACTAATTTATTCTAAATTGTAATTTTTCCAGTGATGTAGATTATGGAAATTCGAATCATTTTTACCCTTCCACCATACTTTCTACACCACTCGATTATTTAGAAAATATATGGCATTTTGGCATTATGATCACCTGAGATCAGCTAGTATGACACTCCTTTTGAAAACTAGATAAGATCAAAGATCTTGAGCACACAATTTTTCCGCTGATCAGATCGACTGCTAAATATTACATTTTGTATAATTTCCTCGATCATCTCCATCATGACTGTTTTAAATACATTATAGTTTATTGTTCCCCCAGACTAACTATTCACTTTATCAACGGTAAAGTTGGTTGAGTGGCCACCAATGGCATCGAAGGCATAAATGTCATCTCATCCATTTTGTAATTATTGCGGTTTGGAACATAGGAACATACCTACCTATTTATTTATTTATTGTAAATAGGTTGTAAAATTCTAAATATGTAAATAAACTGCTCCACAATGAAGTTGTCGCCACCAAAAAAATGGCTTGACTTTGACGGCGAATAACTTTTGATGCCGAGAGTGATTTTCATTCTGTTTGTTGCGTTTACTAGCCTAATCTATCCTCATCAGATCCTGTGATTGTGAATATCAAGAAACTGCATGTAACATTTATACAGGGTGATATGTAAAAAGGTGAAAAATTGCGACAACTTCATCGAACCTCCATTTGCAATTTTTTTTTTTCAAATTCTAATGTGAAAATCATGAAGTGTTATGCATTGTTTCGAAACTGTTTTGGAATTACCGATATTGGAGGTCTTACACAGAAGATATGAGTTTTTGTATGGAATGTAACAGATTTACCCTATTTTCTCGAAAGATTTATAATGACTTCTAATGAATGGATGGTTGACATTGAGCACGATTGTTCCTACAACCGTTCCGGATAACCTGAATTTAAAAACAACCCAAAACGCTAGTCACTGTCTGTTTTTGGCACGTTGAATTTCATCAATATTTTCCGTGGAAGGGGGAGCCCCCTGGAAGTTTACTTGTTGTGCTTGTGCTATGCCTGGGCTTTACCTCTGATTGCGTTTGACAAGTTAACTTCTAGGGGGCTCCTCCTTCCACGGAAAATAAAGTTCTAGCATATTCAGGGGCTTAGACTTGCAAAAAGGATGTTCCACATCTGAAATATTGATGAAATTCAACGTGCCAAAAACAGACAGTGAGGGGGGCAGCAATTTTTCGGTGACTCGCAGGCGGCAAATAGGCCAGACCCAGCCCTGGGTATATTCTTCCGGACGTTTACAATTCAAAAATTAAATCGAATGCCGCACACCTGAATGTAGACACAACTTTCAGGTACCTATGTACCTATTAAGCAGGAGAGCAGGGGTGGATGATTAAAGCCCAGAGGGCAAAAAGATTTTCGACAATTGAGGCTGAAACAGTTGCTCAATGTTCTAGATGTCAGCTGATTGTATAGCGATGATATTATACTGGTTTGATAATCAAATTTTTATGTTCGGAAATTGATTTTTGACATTATTCTTCGTTAATTTTTTAATGGTTAGATTTCACCTCAATTAAATGTGACATTTTAAATATAAGTACGGTGGCGAGCACATAACTGGAAATACTCATTTTCATTGATATAAGCTACAGGGTGCTATTTACGCATTTGAAATGACAATATTTAGCCCCATCCCCCACAACCAATGACGCACAAGGGTGTGCCACCAAGTATTTTGATGTTATTCCTTAGGTCTTACAAGGCCCGTGAACCAAATTTCAGCCTTGTGGGAATTTGTTACGGGTGAAAACCTAATATTCCTGGGCTATTACAGCTTTAAAAGCTTAAAAGTAGACACACTTGCCAAAATACAAGCAGTAGGTACTTTTTCTCAGCAGGAATAACTATCACCTTACCTTACTGGGAAGTAAAATCACAAACAGAAGTCATTTTTAATTTGTCGCCGCGTCCCAATCCCAAATGTGGATGTATTACGAGATGTAAAACATTACTAATGCAACTGAACAATAAATAATAGTATATTATTCAACAAGCGGGTAATGATTGCTTCTCACTCTACTCTGACTATGTAGTAATAGTCATTACCCGCGAGTAGAATACTATGCTTTATCCAGTCTTATTGAGAAATGCAGGCATGTGTGTATGTGCGTGATAATGTGTGCATTATTCAATAGGATTGGATAAAAACGATTTTCACAATTTTCCCCCCAATACCTACGTGACCCGAGATGGCGTGATGGGACGACGTGATGGAATGACGTGAACATCTGTACGTAGGTACCGAGGTAGGTACCTACATACGAAATACTATTAGGTAGCACCTACCTACTGATTGGCATATTAACGCATTAACGGGGTAAATATAAAGAAGACATCTCGAAAATGTCTAAAATAGCAGGCCAGGACATTTTGTTGCTGACACAATGACAGTTAGTATTCATCCTCAAATCTACCAAACGTACAGCGTACAGCTGGTTTTACAGTAGACCCAATTTTCGTAAAAACACTTGTTGACAGCTTTTGTTAGTAACCTGAGCCGCACACCGTCGCGTCGGCAGTAGGCGTTTCCAAACTTTGATGTTCAGTTTCAGGGTGGCAATTCGATTGTACGACGTGTCCAGAGGTCAAGATGAATGGACCACGTGGCGCTTGGCATAAGGGCATTTCCTAGCATAAAAAATGGCTGAAACAGACTGCAAATCAGCTGCAGAGCGAAAGAGAAACAGATAGATTCTTGTGGCGTGAGTTTCTGCCAAATCTGAGCAGCTAAAAATGCAACAAAAAAATGAACTATTCAAATCTGGGCTGGCAAGAGAATAAGGGACTGTTTTTAAAAAAATATATAAAAATTTTGAAAACATTTTTTTTTACCTAATTTTGAATTTTGAATTTCTTAAATACTTATTAATTTTCATTCTAGATTTTAGATTACTCTTCTTTTTTTCAAGTCTCTTACTCCACTGATTCTCATGAAACTCACGTTTAAAAAAAACCACTAGGAAATGCCGTCCTTAACGTTCAAAATTCTATACGCATTAGGGAGCTCTTCCTATTTGCATTGATTTTCATGTTTTACAGGAAATAATAATATTAATAATACCTATCTCAAAAAGAATCGTCATGTCTGTCATCGTAGCATCCTGCCTGCAAACGTCACTGAATTAAGATAGTTTTGTTTTGATATTTTATGTTATTAGTTCGGATGTATAGCTGTAACATTTTTTGGGGAAAAAGTAAGAAAATCTCATAAAGAAGAGGACCAATATTTTATTTTTAGATTGCTTTTTGAAAGGAAAGTGAATATGCTTTCACGGGTGTGAGTCTCAAAAGAATTATTTTGAATGTTAAGAGAATTGGCTAAAAGCCGTATTCAGTGAAAGAATTTGATCGCTATGTTTTCGGGTGTCGTTTGAAAGTGGTTGCTGGGGGCGGCGACAAATAAGAGGAAAAGCGTATCCTGCCTAATTCAGAGTCAGAATTCTCCTTCTTCATGAATGTGGTGAATTGTGAAAACTCATTTTTGAAAATTCGTAACTATTTATTTAACCGTTCGTTGTACTGACGTGCGCGTTTCAAAGTTTTCTCTAATTATAATCTTGCATATGTACGTACCTTCTCCCACAAGATCAACTACCTTACCTGTCTGTTTCAAGGAGTTCTTGTCGAAAATTTCAAGTCATAAATTCACTCATGCGTTGTTACTCTTGAACTGTTATTATTATAGTTGTTTATTGTTATTTAGGCAAGATTTTTATAAACTTCACATGCAAAATTAATGGGCTATCGATTAGCGTTTGTACCAAATCGATAGGTTTTCCCAGAGGAGAGTTAAGTTCGCGTGACCGACGAACGGACGAAGTGCAGCTAAGAGAACCATTCCATGTGGCTTGTAGGAAAGTGCGCTAAAAACTCAACTTGCTTTTCTAAATAAAACAGGAAACTGTAATAATCATTGATTTTTAATTTTCGCTAGATTTAAAAATTTACAATTTTTTATTAAATAAAAATTTATGCTTCTATCCTAACGCTAAGGGGTCAAACTGAAATCTTGGTGTCGATATCGCAACGTACCCATATCGAATCTGTTGCAGACGGAGTTGGACGGTATGTTGGAAGAACAGTAATTGAATGGATTAGCAGGAAGAAACGGATACGTCTGTCCTGCCACGGACGAATTGAAATTGCTCGAGTACAAATCTGGCTGCGAGTATTGGTTGTGGCACTTCCAGGGCACCACGTATTGAATGTCTGCACTTGAGTGCGATGCAGGGATAACGTTTTGATGGGAAAACATCGGTTTTTCGTTTTCGATCGCCTTGCTGCAGGATAATTTAGAAGGTCCGGACTGTTGCAAGCTTAGACTCCGTTCATTCCTCCTGAATTTGGCCCTCCGATTTTGGAACCACACCTGAATTGAAATTAAAATTGGTTATTTTATTTCCTCAAGCGTGACTTATTTCAATAACTGGGCGCAATGAGACTCAAGCCTAAGTACCTTGTTGTTATGTTTTTCTTCATGAATGTTCAAAACTCTAGCCATCACTGTATTTGCAATTTGCATGCTTAAAATAGATTGTTGAAATTTTCAAGCAAGCAGTGCTGAATTCACGTTTGGTTCAAAAACACAGACCCGAAAAGCCTTATGTCTGATTATTACTTAGAAATGTACGTATCAATAATTTAGTCGGATTCGGAATAAAACAATCGATTGATGAAATGAAAAAACTTTTCGAGTGACCTCCAGTTCCATAAAATTGTTATGAACGAATTAACTTTAATACCTCATAGTAACTAAGTACCTGGCCAGTGGCCATGCTATTGGCTGTTGCATAGCAACTATGAGCGTGATGAAGTTAATTCGCTCGTAAAATTTTGGTGGAACTGGCTGTGAAAGAGTGTAAAAGTGTGCTGTGAAAATGACAATGGCCGAATTCTGTGAGAAACTCAGATTATTCATCGATCAGTTTTTCAAGTGAAGTACAGGAACGAGATAATGCGGTTCGGTATTTCAACCGCAGGAAGCGCTAAGCAAAGAAATCTATCAGCATCCGGTTTTTTTTGCTGGATTCAAAATTTTTGTGTTTATAATGTAGCATAGGCTAAATCGAAAAGTTTTCTGACGAGACTAAATTAAATGTGATTTGGCACCCACCTGAACTCTGGCCTCGCTCAAATTCACTTTGGTGGCCAAATCCTCTCTCACGAATGCATCGGGATAATGAGTTTTTTCGAAAACCTTCTCCAGAGACGCCAATTGAGCTGTGGTGAACGTCGTCCTGTTTCTCCTCGGCTTCTTGAGCTTGTCGTCAACCTTTTCAGACGTAGACTCTGCAACAAGAAGTAAAAGACGCGTGAAGCTTTCAAGATATGGTTCCAAACATGGCTAGAGGTCTTCAACTTCAAGGCCTCCACAAAGCGGATGTTGCTATTTTATAATATTGCGATATGATATAATCAGCCGAAAGATGCATGTGGCGTGCACTAAGTTTAAGTGGAACCGTTTTAAACCCAATGCATCATGCAATTAGAGATGATAAACGCGGACCGGTGTATCCGAGCAGCATATTTCAAACTTCAGGATCAAAGGACAGATCAAAGACATCTCTGTCCTTCTCAATGAGCTACTTGTTGCAGCGTAATTTGATATTTCAGACGCGGGGATCTTCTTCCTTCAAATGCATGCTCACAAATCTCCGCGTCGAGGCTTTTTATTTTCAATGCAGAGAATGTCCTTGAGCGGCGGCAAGAATTTATTAAGTTCTCATTGGGATTTATATCCGCAGTGGGTTTATTAAATCATTAATTAGTTGCAATTGAATTTACCATATCTTATAAATTAGCGGACGATACCTATACTAGTTGAAATAGCGATACGACTAAAGCATAAATCCAATACAAAAACTTGAGAGCTTGAAAACTGCCAACGATTTTTTTCAGTTTTTTCGATCTGAAACTAAACTGATAGCTAACCAAAACTTATTTTATGAATAGGTACGTAGGTAAGTACCTACGTGGTGAACTGAAACCAACCCTAAAAGCTGACAGTTTTGTAGGTAGGTCTTGTTGGTCGAAATTTCGTAAATGTGGGTACCATAAAATGAAGGGGGGTTAAAAATAACCACGTTCTTGGAATCATTAAGTCATTACCTATCAAAAGTGATTCATTTTAGTATGTTGTATACAGCTAACAAGCTATCTAAATGTGAATAAACCAGCAATAAAATTTTTATTTTCAATCGCTGAGTTTTCCGAAAACCACTCAAAGACAAACTTTCAACAGTTGTAAATTGAAAGTACAGCAATGTACCCGGTGTTTCTTTAAATTGCTACAGGGGGGAGGGGTGGATTTTTTGCAAGCGGACCAACGGTTTTCGAGCTCTTCCTCCTGGAAAAACTGCGAATTTCTAACTTTTTACCACGTAAACAGATTTATACCGATTTCTATACAGGGTGGTCCGACTTTTATGTCATTAAATTCAACGGTCGATAGAGAATGAAAAATGAAGGGGACTTTCTTCAGCAAACATATTTGAAAAATGCCTAATAACAGAGATACAGCCCTCCAAAGTTAAAAATAAATAATCGTTTTTTCAGCATAACTTTTGAACCATTTAACCGATTTGATTCAAAATGGAACCAAATGTTTACTGAAATTATCCCCTGTCGAACAATCATAACATGTTCCATAAAAAAGTTTCAGGGGCGTAGACATTAGGGGGTGTCTCTACTTTTCCTCTCCTATTTTTCACCTCCCAAGTTATTTTTGAAAACTGTTCATAATTCTGAATTCTACGTTCAATTTAGAAGAAAAAGTCACCCCTGCAAAATTTTGATTAGAGGCTTCGTTTAGGAGATATTTGAGTTTTAAACTTTGGAAAACATCCCGAAATCGCCACTTTCCAAAGCCCAAATTGTTTTTTCCTGAAAATTTCTCGTGTTTTGAAAAAAATGGTGGTTTATCAACTCAGAAATTCTAGAAAACCTATTTCAGTTGAGAAATCATGAGTTTTTTTGGATTTTAATTTTTAGATCTTTGAAAGTTTTGAGATGTTTTCCAAACCTTCAATCCTAAATATCTCCCAAACAAAGCCTCTAATCAAAATTTTGCAACAGTGATTTTTTCAACAGTAATATCACAAGTGCTTAGATTTTCACGATAATTTTGGACAGGCCATCGCGAGTGCTGGTTGTAGCGATAAATGCCCGACTGGGCATTTATCTAGGGACAACCAGCCCGAGGGAAACGCCTGTCCAAAATTATCTAGGAAAATCTCGAGCACGAGTGATATTTTGAAGATTATTACAAAAAAGAAGTCCGGAGTGACACGGTGACAGCTGTCAGATTTTGTTGTTTACATCCATTTTATCCCGTTGCTATTGACAGTGGGATTTAGATAAGTGAATATTGTTCTTGTAGGTCTATTACTCAAGGGCGTTGTGTGTAATAATCTTCAAAATTGAACGTAGAATTCAAAATTATGAAAAGTTTCCAAAAATAACCAGGGGGGTGAGAAATAGGGGGGGAAAAGTAGGGACACCCCGTAATGTCTACGCTCCTGAAACTTTTTTATGGAACATGTTATGATTGTTTGACAGGGGATAATTTCAGTAAACCTTTAGTTCTATTTTGAATCAAATCGGTTGAACGGTTCAAAAGTTATGCGGAAAAAACGATTATTTATTTCCATCTTTGAAGGGCTGTATCTCTGTTATTAGGCATTTCTCAAATATGTTTTCTGAAGAAAGTCCCCTTCATTTTTTATTCTCTATCGATCCTTAGATTAGTTGACATAAAAGTCGGACCAGCCTGTATAAACAAGAGGTTCTTGAACATTTTCCAACAATTTTTTTCCCCAATTCTCCGAGAGTTTTTCAGTCGGCTTATCGAGACCGGACTCAAATGATGGACTCCAGCTTTAGATGGAGCCCTAATTGACGATTTTGGCAAAAAAATGATTTTGAAAAAACTTGAGGATTTTTCCGGGATTGACTTAGAAAAAATTTAATTTTTTTGTTCCATTATCATGAAGATACTGCAAATTTGTTTAAATCATTCCTTCAAATTCCAGCTTCCCACCCGGAGAGATGTCTTGAACAAAAAAAACTTCCATAGGTTCCTGGATACTAGTCGGGGAAGTATTGGGGTGCCGCAATTTTTTTTATCCGTGACCGATTCACACTGCACAAACTTTTCACGCCTTATTTGGGAAACATTCTGAAATTTTCCCGAAAGTTAAGACTTTGAAATCTTCATTTTTTTTTCATGTGTGAAAGACAATGAAATTGTCTGTGAATACATAAATTCTCTAACATTATTTCCGAGTTGAAAAACCGAATTTTCTTGAATCTTGAACAAAATTAGGCCCCCCCTAAGCCCCTGACGGAAGATCAACTATTCAATATTAAAAAAAATCAAGTTTTGGCTTCTAGGTACAATTTTCAGGGTACAAAATGGTTTTTCAATCCTGCGACCTGCAATCTAATTCCTACTTCCCTCCCGAAGGAACGCTTCGATCAAGATCACTGCTTACGTCGCGACGTACGCGTCGGTCGCCTAACCTGCCCTAACAGAGATTACGGCCTCGATTACGTCTTCATGTTGGTATCATCAACAAGAAACTGCAAGATCTTCGTTTGTGTTTAATATCTCAATTTCTGGCCGCCTGAACGAAAATTGCACACCAGATTCTTGTAGAGTACGTATTCTGTGCAATTTAATGTAAGTATCAAAAAACTACTTTATCTCAATAATCACATCGTTTTTAGAATCGACGGTTTTAGGTACCCATCTCAAGATAGTATCGTTCAATGTACGTCTTCTGTTTCTGCCAACTGTGGTAGTCAAGTATGTATTCAAGTTGTATATGTATGTATAGTCAGGGCTGGGCGGTATTTCAAATACAAGTATTTGAAATACGTAATTGAAATACATTTAAGTATTTTGTATTTTGTATTTAAATACATTTGATTGAGAAGTATTTGTATTTTGTATTTTGGAATAGTTCAGGCAGCTAGTATTTCGTATTTTGGATTTAAAATACTTTTTTTGGAAAAGTATTTTGATTTCCAAAATACAAAATACAAAATACATTTGTTTCCCATGCTCTTTTAGTCTGTTCGGGCCGAATTTGTTCTGGTAATACTATATTCACCCCATTGGACATTTCTTGCTTTTGCACACTATCTGGGATCGATAATGAGTTCGATTGCATCTTTTACGTTTTACTGGTAAGTGCATCCTACTGTCAGCCACGAGAGGTTCCATGTCGGATGTCGGACAAAATTTTCGAACAGTTGGTTGTCCCCAGAGGAAATCAACATTTGTTATTTTGAAGAATTGATGGATGATAGTAAGGAATAGGTTTGAATATAAAGTTTTCTCCACTTTATGTTTATTTTAATTGTCTTGTCATAGTTCATGATAATTTATTTATTGTTGCGACTGAATGAATGAAGTGTTCCCATTGAAATACTTGCATTTTACGGTTTTTCCAATAAAATGGTTGAAATACGCAATAAGAATGTATTTTGTATTTTGTAGTTGGAATACTCTAGGTTGTATTTTGTATTTCGGAATTTCTTAGCTTTCCAAAATACGTATTTTGTATTTTGTATTTCAAAGACATTTCAAGAAGTAGTTTGTGTTTTGTATTTCGACTATCTTGGATCGTGTATTTTGTATTTTGTATTTAAATACATTTTTCGAAGTATTTTGCCCAGCCCTGTGTATAGTGATGTTCTTGGTATAGGGCAATAATAATAATAATAATAATAATAATAATAATAATAATAATAATAATAATAATAATAATAATAATAATAATAATAATAATAATAATAATAATAATAATAATAATAGTGTGGCTCTACATCTCATTGAGGGACTTGACCGACAAAGCGGAAGGTTAGAGCTTCCGTTCTTTGTATCCACTACCCGGTTGTCGCGGACCCCTGGAGGCCCGAGGTGATGTGGTAAGCATCACGCCTTAGACAATCGCCTGATTATTCCTTGTTCACACAGAACGCAGGTACCCAGTTATTTATTGCGACTGCGGGTTGGTCGCTTGCCGGAAAGGTTAACGACAACAGTGAATTTTTCATCACTGCTGCGCGTGGATTCGAACTCACTACCTATAGGTTCGCAGCCCAGCGCTCCAACCGCTGAGCTACCGCCGGCTCATAGGGCAATAATAAAAGTATAAAATTTCACTTCCTGACCGACATTTCGGATTGATTTATTCCTTTTCCAAGGTCTAAAAAATACAGTGTAAAAATCCACAAATGAACATAACTAAGAAATAGGGGACACACTACAAAGACATCAGAACTGTCTTTGTTAATGATAAAGTAAGCATTGCACATAATAGCTATTTACGATACGAGTGTTAAAAGTGCCAGGTATTATTTTGTGAGCGGGGACGCTTGCGAAACGAGCATTAGCGAGTAGAGCAACCCCGCGAACAAAATAAGACACTTTTAACGCGTGTATCGTACAGGATTTTATCTACAATGGTCTTTGAAATGTTTGGTAAATGTCAGAATTTATTGAAAATATGACAGGAATGCGCAGAATCATCATTTTTTCACGTCGCCCATGACGACGTGCTAAAAGTGACGGGTATTATTTAACGCTTGTAGATAATAGCTATTTACGATACGAGTGTTAAAAGTGACAGGTATTATTTTGTGAGCGGGGACGCTTGCGAAACGAGCATTAGCGAGTAGAGCGACCCCGCGAACAAAATAAGACACTTTTAACGCGTGTATCGTACAGGATTTTATTATTATTATTATTATTATTATTATTATATACAGGCACGCAACAGACTAACAAGTCCAATAATAGCGTGACCGCGGAACGAAAAAAAGAAAATCCGTCGCAACACTACTCACAGACAAGAACAATGCGTCGATTGCATCTCAATCAAAAACTCGCCTGACATCCGCCGCACTGCAGTTGAAAATGTCGAACTTCTCCTGGAACCTATTGTATGTCAGAGCAAGGCGGTTCACTGGAGAATTGAAGTAAAAGAGCTTTTGTGTGGGCCTCACATAAAAAACATCACTCCGCCTTAGGCCCTGTCTTGGAACATTTAGGGAGATCCTTGAAAGAACACTGGGGGAGGTCACCGCACCCGAAACAAGCCTATGCAGGAAAAGAAGGTAGCCAACCGTTCTACGGCTTTCCAAGGACCGATAACCAAATCTGGCCAGCAACGACTGCTGCGGGAAACCAACACAAGGGTAAACTCCATCGACCCTGAGGGCCAGCAGCCTCAGGAAACGCCGCTGCACACCCTCCAGAAAGGACACATATTTCTCGTGGTAGGGGCACCAGATGACGGATGCATACTCCAGCCGTGGCAAAACCAAGGACGAAAAGAGACGCTGCAATGTCTCGATGTTGGAAAAGTCCCCGGAGTTCCGTGTCACGAAACCCAGTGTAGTGTAGGCTGCCCTGTGCACGTAACCAATGTGCTCTGAGAAAGAAAGCTTTGGGTCGAAGTACACGCCAAGGTCTTTGATGACACTGGGTCTGGCCAGAATGTGATCGCCAATCTTGTATGGGAACTCCAGGGGTCCAGAGGACCTCGAAAAGGACATGACCATGCACTTCGTCACGTTCAAGTCAAGATTTTGTCTACAATGGTCTTTGAAATGTTTAGTAAATGTCAGAATTTATTGAAAATATGACAGGAATGCGCAGAATCATCATTTTTTCACGTTGCCCATGACGACGTGCTAAAAGTGACGGGTATTATTTAACGCTTGTAGATAAAAGTTATTATAGGTTCTTGACATTATTGTAAAAAATCAAAATTAAAATATTTGTGAAATGTCAATTGCATTGGGAGACGGCACAACAATTATAATTTACTTATACCTATATATCAATGTATAGGTTGTTTGATTCTCTATAAGATGGCCGAGTATGATTTGCCGAGGGAAAAAACATCAGTTCCAAAATTTATAGAGTTTTCTATGTTAATGTGAATCATTTTGGCTATGTTTCTCTTTCTCTGGTTTGCCTCTCTTTCCAAAGTAATTGCAATATCAAAATCAAATTCATGTACCTATTTTATCGAATGTGTGTGATGTCAAAGCTGTATTATCCTTATTGTCCATTCTGAGATCTCTACAATCATATTTATGTTGTTGGAGGCGTTTCCTCAAGTAGGTACTGTCTGGTTTGTCCAACGTAACATTTATCACATTCTTTACAAGGAACTTAATAAATTAACTCGGATTGTTAAAGCTTAGGGATTTTATCTTTTAATTTTGTGTAGGTATAATGAAAAATGAAAAAGGATTAAGTCAATCCGAAACGTCGCGTCGCCGTCGGTCAGGAAGTAAAATTGTATACTGTTATTATTGTCCTATACCCAAAGCATCATTATATACAATTTCAAGAAAGACGAAAAACAAGACCAATACAAAAATGTGTATTCAAACTAAATCAAGAAATTTGTTTTAGGGACGAAAATCCGACCGCTCCCGGTCGAGATTGAAGGGAACCAACGACCCTTGGCATATGGCAGTTATCATGGCAGTTATCAACTACATCATAGAGTATTTTTCGCCTTACCTTCATTAGATTCAGCATCCGAATGTCTCCGCTTATGTCCCAGTCTCAAGAGACTCGTGACCGAAAACTGCCTGGCATTACTCGAACAATGAAACCTCCCGCTGTAATCGGTCGTTGCGGTCAACTCGGTTAAGTGACCATCGTATCCAAACATTGCGCAGAAATTTCACAAGTCTCCCACAACAAACACACCTTGCCAGTTCAAAATAAGTTTTCCGCCGGACCCTCTGGCCTGTAACTGTCAATTCTGCATGACATCCATAAAGATCCGCTTGATTCCGAAATTCAATTAGTTCAAGAACGGAGTAAATCTCAGTTTTTCAACAACGTCTCCAATAATACCCGACTCGAGTCAAATTGATATTAATGTTTTGTTTATGAATGCGCTAATCTAATAATGCGACTACTTAGATGCGACTAACGGGAAACTGGCAGGAGCTTTTACATCTCTGCTGAAACATTTCTTGGGTGATGTCTCGTGCCATCCCCACCTAAATGACTTAATTTAAAAGAGGGCGGATTCAAGCTCAAACGATATTAAGATGTTAAGTGGCGCCCCAATCGTTTTCGTCAAATTATGACTACGGTAATTGGGGATAATAGTGTTGACGTTTGTGATGTTGCAGGAAGGAAATTCCCATTTGCAGACCTCATATATCGTTTTTATTGACCGTGAACGTCTTTTTTGCGATTGTGTGAGCATGGTCCTAATTAAGGGAACAACGAGATTAACTCAGCGTCGAACTGTGAAGATTAAATCATATCCGCCAAAATTTAAATAGGCAGAAAGGGTCTACTTCTAACACTTACAGCCTGAGCCTCTAGTTATTGTTTTGGGCACTCGTGATTTATTTGATACTCTTATCCCTATAAGTATATGATCTCGGCTAATAAATTTTGAGAGTTGAAAGACGGAAACGTAATAAGACTTTTTAATATAGTCTCCCTAAAATAGCCGCTTTGGAGTACGCAAAATGCTACTTTGGATGATTATAGGCCTTCAAACACGTTGTCTATGCGTTGGATTGTTTTTTTTTTATCAATTTATTTAGTGTCAGCCTATTTCCGCAACGAGGTCTAACACCGACGCCGGTGAATGCTTTCCTCCACTATACCGGAAATTTTGCCGAACCCCTGTCTGTTCCAACACAGGGTAGGGATTTTTAACGACCACCAACATCGCATAGGGTCGGCACCATCGTTCGTATTTTACGTGCTATGTGACACACGGCAGTCTTGCATTTAGCAAGTATTCCAACTAAATCAAAGAGCTTGTTTTGGGGACGAAAATCCGGGCGCCCACAGTGGGACTCGAACCCCCGACCCCTGGCGATTGTTAATTGAGCAATTTAGTTGTTGAAATTAAATTGTTACAGAATAGACAACAGAATATGATGGATATACAGGAGTGTTCCCAAATCAGTGTTTTCGGAAGCTGATTCTCAATCGAAAATCAAGCTGGAAAGTAATAACTGAAAATATTTTATGATGCCCCGCCATCAAAGTTGAACTTTGAAAATTTATTTTCTGTGATAACTTCTAGGTTTCTCGAGCAGTTTTGGCGAAATTCAGAACGGGTAATTGAGACACAGGTAGGTTACTGTTATCGATTTGAAGCTTTTCTCAGAACTGTCCAATGA
Organism: Anaspis maculata; assembly: GCA_949128115.1. Classification (NCBI taxonomy): domain Eukaryota; kingdom Metazoa; phylum Arthropoda; class Insecta; order Coleoptera; family Scraptiidae; genus Anaspis; species Anaspis maculata. The sequence continues at coordinate 56,956,300 of OX421962.1, read as the reverse complement.
GGTAAATAGTGGGAGGGTTCGAAGGTTGCCCCATGTTTTCCATTTATTTTCTTTGCCATTTCTTGGAACACGCAAGCACAATGAAAATATCCGCGCCGAAAAAATTTCACCCCACCCCCCTTCCTCACCACTGATGGAAGGGAAAGTGTTATGATCGTGTGAATTTTTTTTTTGATAACGGATGATATATCCGTTTCGGGGTCCCTCGAGACGATTAAGGTCATTGTGACAGCGATGTTATGTCTGTCTGTACAGGATGGTCCATCCTAGCGTAACTATTTTCGGCTAAACAAGACAAGAAATGTCCAATTTTGAAGGGGTACCTAAACGAAACTTCAATTGTTTTTTTAAATGGAACCCTAATTTTTCGTATTTTCGTGTTCAGATTTTTGAACTGTCTCATGCCTGTATTTTCGTTTCTCAATTATGTAACAGTGCTACCAACTAGAAACTAAAAAAAACGGAGTTTCAGAGTTTACTTCAAAAAATGGTATAGGCTGTCTGATTTCTAAATGATTCTAGTGGGCTGTGTTTCTGGTCGTCATCGGCCGATCGCGGCCTGAATCGCAGCCCACTAGAATCATGAAGAAATCAGACAGCCTATAGCGGCCTCGGATTTAATTTTTTCGTAAGAAGGAGGGATTTTTGAAGTCGGACCAACGGATTTCAAGTTTTCCTCCCTGGAGCAATTATTCAACTTTGTATGACGTGAACAGATTTTCACCATTTTTCTTTAAACAAGAGGTAACTGGTTTTTGAACATTTTCTGCCAATTTCTCTGCAAATTTTCGGAATTTTGCCAGAGTCTTCCACTTGGAAATGTAAAACCGGCCTAGCTTATCGAGACCGAACTCAAATGATGGAGCTGAAAACAAACCCCTCATTGACGATTTCCTAAATGAGATTATTTGGAAAAACCAAGGTTTTTCCAGAAAATTCAAAGGTCATAGCAGGATAAGGGGCCAAAAAGTGCCCCCGCTCGGATTCAACTGAAATTCACATCACACGTCCTCCTTGGTACTAAAATATATCATATCAAATATCAGGGGAACCCTCTTCCAGGAATATGCAAAATCCGAAAAAAAATCTCAAAAATAAGAGATAGGAAAGATTTGTGAAAAACGTACAGTATACATATTGATAGTGGGCTTTTAAAGCACATTAAACCACTAAGATTGCTGACCAAAAAATATACAAATTTAAATTTTTTAGTTTTATTTTTCTCATGAAGGAATTTTTTCACCAAGATTGTACATACCTTCGTATATAAGAAATACGTATATATAATGTATATAAGAAAAAAATGACAAGTCGCAAGTCCATGCGGAAGACAGTCAAATTTCGAAAAAGCTAATTTTTTCCGCGCGGCGACGAAAATTGATAAATGTGAAGATGAGTTGATGGCACTAAAATGATCATATCAGAAGTGCTCAAAACCGCAATTAAGCGAGAAAATTAAAAATATTTATTTTCATAAAAAAAAGATATACGTGCATTAAGGAATAACTGTGTATTAATGCATACTATTACTCATAATAAGAAGACATCATACAAAACACAAACTAAACACTTTTTAATCAGAAAAGAAGAAATTTTCACAAAATAGAGGAAAAGTATTGAGAGAAAACACAGGTGAGAAAAATTAATGAATGTTAGGATGAGTTGATGGCACTTGAACTATTATCTTCATATTATGATCTCATGCAAGAATGAAATGTGCCATCAATGCCAAACAGTAATCAAAAAAGTTCAAAACCGCAAAAAAGCAAATTGAAAATCTAACTTTCAAGAAAAAAATTGCAGGAAGGAATGACTAAAGGCTCAATATAAAAACTACTCGATCAAAGTGAAGAAAAAAACTCCGGTGTTTTCACTATCCCGGCTTTTTTCCAGAAATTTTCAAATTTTTTATTCAGTTCTCCCGCAAAGTCCAACTTCCTACCCGAAGGGACGTCTCGTATAAAAATGTCCATCCGTTCGTTGCGACTCGTAGGGAATGTTTTGGGGTGACACAACTGATTTTTTACTATTAACCATGAATTACGTCATTATTTAGCTGTTCTTGAATTGCGATATAGATTTTCTAGTAGGAAAAACAAACTAAGTATACAGGGTCCAGGTTATAGTAGCAATAATTCACCATTCGATGGTCCATCGAAAACTAAGTCGACATGCATACGTTTGTAAGTAAATTAAATTAGTTACAGTAAATACAAATACTTATGACATAGATCCCCATCCCTTGACATAGAAAAACTTCAGTCAAAATTGTCCAGTGGCGTAGATACGGGAGGATTGTTTCACTTCTCCCGCCCCATTTTCCACGACACTGGATATTTTTACAAAATCATACTTTTTTCGAATTCTCTGTTCAATTTAGAAAAACACTTGCCCTTGTAAATTTTTGACTCGATGCTTCGCTTACGAGGTAATTGAATTATTAGGTATGGCACAAGAATAAAAAGACATACCTAGCCCGCGAGGCCAAAAATTGGATACCTACTCCAGTTTAAAGAAAAAAGACTCTACCAGTAGTTAGTCGATGGAAAAATAAGTCGACATGCGTATTTTCATTTTTTCCCAAAACGCTTCCTACGGGAGATGCACCTCTTCAAAGTTCAGTTTTGAAAATCTTTTTTTTTGCAATAACTCTCAAGTCAATGAAGCGATTGACTAAATTTGCTACAAGTACTTATGAAATGAATCGCCATCACTTGACGCAAACAATAAGGTGACCAACTTCAAATGAATGCAAATCAGAACATTGAAGAAAAAAAAAACACGCGAAAAGGGAAGGGGGGTCTAGGCACAGTGCGCCTGAACCTTGAATAAGTTTCATGAAAATGACACCAAAAACGGGCTTCGGATCTTTGTAGCCGAACATTAGGGGAACTGAAATCAAGTTAGAACAAAATCGTACCAGATCCTTAATTCAAATAATATCAAATCTTAGATTTAGTTTACGTCAGAAGTGAAATATTTCAACTTTTTTTATTATTGGATCACAGTTTATGAGTTTTAGTAAGTAACATCAACTTCTGTTAGTACAGAAAAACTGTAAAAATATCAAGCCATCCAAAAACTTCCAAATTAAGCCAAAAAACATACTACGTAGATTTGAAAAATATAATAACTTCGCAAAAATGATGATGCCACACCCCACAAAATTTTGCGCCTTTTTAAACTTAGGTAACTGTGGCTTGCTACATACCTTATGAATTCTGTACAAACTATTCAATAGCTCAATTCTTCAGCTATCCTGGCGATAGATCGGTGGGCTTCGTCTCTGGCTCCAAACCAAGAGGTCCGGAGTTCAAATCCCGCCGGAGCCGGTGGCTTTTCTCTATGCACCCTCTAATACTTTGTCGTGTACTAACCGAGCGGTCACATTAAGGGAAAAAAGGTAAAACGGAGAAAGTCACCGAAAAAAGGACGCTAATAAGCTAGTACTTGATGCGCCCCCCAACACCTAATACAAAAAAATTATAGCTACAAGTCTCTATTGTAAAATATGTAAGTGAAAATTCAAGATTTTTCTTGCTTGTATTAGTCAAAAATTATTGGCCAAGGATACCTACTAATTATAATTGTATGTTCTCATGACTGATTCAGTCTCTTCGGCAGCTGAAAATGGTCGCAGCCTACGTTACGCTACGAAAATCACAACAATCAGTTAAAAAGAGTAGCAGAAAAAACGTGATTGTTCTGGTTTTGTAGCTTAGGAGCTTAGGTTGCGATCATTTTCAACTGCCCAAGGCCCAAGGGACTGATTCAGCCATGGAAACCTTCTGTTGTAATCAGGATCCTTGGACGATATAGAGAATTTGATTCTTGACATTCATACAAGCAAGAAAAATCTTGAAGTGTTCGGAATGAATGATCTGTTAGAAAGCAAGTTGATTTTCAAGCACCTTTGTTTAAACGGAATTGCGGGTACCATTCAAATTTGGGTCATTTTTGATGCAACTCTGTATTTTGAATGTTTGCCTGAAGTCGATTCTGACTCTTTGGGTTTTTATATTTAAAGTTTTAACTACAACATGAGTCTGATATTGTGGGAATCGGTTGACCTGGAAAAGAGTTATCATTGAAAAACTTGTTGTTGTTGATTGTCATGTTTCAATCACCCTGTAAATAAAAGAAGAATATATTCAAAAACTGCGTAGAGAGATGAGATCTGTCTTCATGACATTAGTGTTGAAATACAAAAATATTGTATTTACTCAAATAGGAACATAATAATTATGTTGAATTATTGGAAATTTTTTATGTTTAATTCAACACCCTGTAGAAATATTATACGAACACCGAGGTGAGCACCTTGTATTTTGCAACAATACAGACTTGTAACGAACAGTTCGAAGAGGATTCAAAAGGTACCTATGTAGCAAACCAGGATTTCCTGAATTTAAAAAGGCGCAAAATTTTGTAGGTGACACTATGAAGTTGAGTAATTATTTTTCAATCTACGTAGTATGTTTTTCGGTTAAATATTTGATGGTTTTATACTTTTTACAGTTTTACTGTTCTGATAGAAGTTGATGTTGCTTACTAAAACTCATAAACTGTGATCCAATAATAAAAAAGTTGAAGTATTCCACTTCTGACGTGAACTAAATCTAAGATTTGATATTATTTGAGTTAAGGATCTGGTACGATTTTGTTTTAACTTGATTTCAGTTCCCCTAATGTTCGGCTACAAAGATCCGAAGCCCGTTTCTGGTGTCATTTTCATGAAACTTATTCAAGGTTCAGGCGCACTGTGTAGGGGGGCGGAGCAAAATACCCCGTTTTCCAAAAACTTTACCAACATGAAAAATACAACTATTCCTGGGAAATGAAAAAAAACTCCCCTGGGCTGTGTCTGGGATAAAAGAAGAGTGAAAAAAATCGCCGTCGAAAAAGAGAACAAATGTTCTCTTTAAAATAATAATACTTTATTCGTGTTAAAATGTGCAAAACAGATACTTACACCCGTCAAAAGAAAAGAAAAGGAATGAATAACAAAATATCAAGTAGTGAATTCAAAAAAAAAGAAATTCTTCCATGGAATAAAACGCATTTTGCAACAAAATATCTTTCATGGATTTTTTTAACTGAACTGGAGACTGAATCCTTCAACAATTAGGCAGTTTGTTGAAAAATAAGACTCCATAGTAGTGTGTGACTTCTCTAGAGCGTTTGAGCCTATGGAACGGCACAACAAAGCTGTCCTTGCCCCGAGTATTGTAGGTGTGTGGATATGTCCGATAATCCATCTCATTGGTTTTGATATACCGTATGTTCGGTAAAATCATGAATTAGGGCAGGCTATGGAAGTAGAAACGTACCTATGTCGTGAATTTATCAATAATCACTCAAATTTGATGTCAACATGATGAGCCGTCGTCATGGAATACATTTTGGACATACGTTTCGAAGTTCACAACCTGCCCTAATTCATCATTTTAACGAACATACGGTACATGATCGATTGCAGCACGTACAAACATGGCACAGTCAAAATTTTGAAATCTACAAAAGCTTATTGTTTGCAATCATCCCTAAATTGAAGACCAGATATTACCCGAAGGCACTTCCTTTGAACGGCAAAGACTCTCTTCAAGTGTGATGAGTGACCCTAGACCTTCTAGTGAGTGAGAAATAGACCTTCTGGCATTTTTAATAATAACACAAAAAATTCAAGTGTGATCATTAGAAATAAAATTTCATATGTAATAGAAAGAACACAAAAGTAAACCTTCTACTTCTTTGGTAGGTTGTAGAACCTATCTGCGAATATAAGGTAGGTATGTTTCTCTGTACTGCTCTGCTCTAACTTACTCTGGGAGCGCCAAGGATGTCTGGGAGCGCTTAGAGCAGGAAATAGAGCTGTCTGATTGGTCGTTGCTAGGCAACGTCTGCTCTGGAAGTTCGAGCAGGACAAAGAAACAGACCTATAATGTCAAGTGTAATAGGCACAGGAACGGAAGTATGTGGAAGGAAAGTGGTAGGGTGATGATGTGGGAGAGGGGTGAGGTGGTGAAATGCTTGATATTTATGCGGCTAATTTAAAATGAGGGAAACTAGGATTTTGCTTGAAATCAGTATTTTTGCTTAAAATCAGGACAAATCAGTACATAAACGTAAAACAGGACAAAGGTGTAAAAATCGAAACCTCTCCTTACCAAATCAGGACGGTTGGTCACCTTAGCAAACAAGTTTTGTCAAAATTGTCCCGTGGCGTAGGTACAGGGGTTGTTTCACTTTTTACGTTCCATTTTCTACGCCACTGGATATTTTTGACAAAAGTTGTTTGCGTCAAGTGATGCAAATCTATTCCAGAAGTACTCGTCGAAAATTTGGTCGAAATTGCTTCAACGACCTGAAAGTTATGCATAAAAACTATTTTTAAAACTGAACTTTAAAGGGCTGTATCTCCCGTATGAAGCGTTTTGGAAAAAATAAAATTATGCAGGTCGACTTATTTTTCGATCGACTAACCAACTACTGGTGGAGTCCTGTATTTATAAAGTACCTATCAAATTATCGGCCTATCTTTTTCATTTTTGTAATCTTACCTAATAACTCAATTATCTCGTGAACGGAGCCTCAAATCAAACTTTTACTAGGGCTTTTTGTTCTAAATTGAGATGGGGATTCGAAATATGTATAATTTTTGGAAAATACAGTTTAAAATTAAAAAACGCAGCAATTGGAATAACATCCAAAAGTACATCATTATTATGATTTTGGCAAAATATATGATGTTTGCCTAATTATAATACAGAGGCATTTGTCAACAACGAAGAAGAAGTTTTTTTTGAATGATTGGCAGAGGCGTCTTGGTGCCGAGACCAGCCCACGGCGGGCGTATCGCCACACATCAAGACTATGCCAGAACATCCTCCAGAGTCAGTGAAGCGTACAGATCTCGGAAAACTGTCTCATGTCTAAATAACCACATATGCTGAACTGTGTTCGTTCGTCGGTTTAAAATAAGTTGTAGGTACCATGTTATTAACTGGAGCATTCAAATACCAAGTCCGTTTAAACGCGTTCAACACAACGATAAGTCACAACATTTCACTAAAATATAGTGAAAACTTTGATTACATTTTGTATAATACTTTGAACTGCTGCTGTAAAATATGTTACGCAGCTTTTTGGAGTAGGTTAGGTACCTACCCAACGCATGCGATCGACAAAGAACCATTTATCTACTTTGGTTTAACAATGAACACTAGAACACTTTTAGATACTGAAAGCTGTGTCGAAAAGAAGCACATTATTAAACCGCTTTTCAATCAATAAAAGCAATTAATTTGCTACTAGAAGGTAGGCGAACGTCAGCCGCAAAGGGTCACTTGTCAAACATTTCTATTTTTAGCAGCTGAAACTTCAAATTTTTGAGCAATTATCAGAGATTAGTAGATAAAATAGTATATTTTACTTGTTTAATAAGACGTCTTATCAAACTCGTATAATATTATACTATTACGGTTGGCTTTGTTGTTGGAAAACTCGGTCATTCTGCCAATCCAGCTACTTCGATTGAAAAATATTTAGTTTCCAAAGCCTATTATTGATTGTTGATCGCACGGAATATTAGATCATCTTAAAACTGAGTAGTTATACCTACCTATTCTTCAGCAAGGTACTATTCCTGGGTTCATTTCCCTTTGGCCCTCAGAGGATGATAAGGAACTGCAAAATTGAAAATATATATTTGTAATTATAATCGAATCAAGAAGCGATCGATTCGGTCTCGAATGCAGTAAAATTAATAACCGGAGTTATATTGGTGAAATAAGCGTTGCGGAATCAATCCCTGTAGGTTTATTCCTTGATAGACAAAATCTTACCATTTAGGTCTCTTTCAAAAGCTATAAGGATGTACTTTGGTTTGAGCCCATTGGCATTTCCAAATCGAAAAATATTTTTTTTAGTTTTTGGATTTTGGAAATCCCAATGGGCTCAAACCAAAGTATGAGAAAGAGGTCAGATACCCACCTACCAAGTATAAATCTTGTTTCGTTTAATAGAATATGAAAAATATCTATTTGCTAAGAATTAATTTAAGTGACCTGCCGGTTAATACCCACCTGCACCTTTCCCGTTTCTTTCGTTTTCGTTCTTTTATCCCGTCAATTAAAAGAAAGTACCACCGGAAAAGCAAAGAAGGAAGTTCAGTCGAAATGATCCAAATGCAACCCATCTTTATTAACTGTCAACCTCAAACGCCGCATTAAATTAGGCAAATGAAAGTAATCAGTCATTAGTTTTATGATTTAGTGAAGTGCCTCCAGAAAGCGTATGTGCGTTGACGGGGTGAGTAATAATGCTGTTGGCTCGTTTACATAATTTGCGCCAATCAGTTAAGCCCTCTGTCTTCATGTGGAGCTCTATTTATCCTGCCTTTTCGCTGCAGTTAAATGCCACATTTGTAACTGTCAGTCGTGAGGCTGCCATCCGGCTTCACTTTTCATTTACAAGAGAATGCATCCCAAATTTGTACGACCATAAATTGGGACATCCAAAATTGAGAATGAGAAAACCCTGCGTGATTTTTTGCAAACTTTAAAAAAATAATCATGAAATATAGTGTATTTCGATTTCATCTAAATACAAGACTGATTATTTTATAACGTTATTCAAGAGTAGTCACTTGGGTATATTTTTATTATTTGAGAAAATAAGTTTTTCCGCGAATCATCAAAAATGTAGGGCTACTTTTCTGCATGGAAAATTATTTAGAAAAGTTGAACTCCTCCGCATCGCATAGTCATGCTTTTCTGTATAGAGAAACACATTATTCCGACACCTTCTATGAAATATTCCACCCATTACATGATTGCATGTTGCATGTCAGATTGTCGGATAGAAAATTTACTGCAAGTTCATGATGCGGGAATTACATCTCCAAATAAACCTCTTTCAATGATTATTGATGAATGATGATAATTACGTGTTCTTAGTACGTACTTACCGCTTAATTTTTATGTTGATCAGATTAATTGCGATTAATAATGATTAATCAGGTCGATAACGGTTGCTGAAAAAGGCGAACCGGATCCACGGACACCAATGTTTTGACGCTCCTACGTCTAGTCCGCAGGGATGCCTCTCCAACAGCTATTTACCTGCTAGTTGTATTAGTATCTAACTACACAAATCAGCCGACGCGACAGTGGTATTAAGCATACTTCATCGAAACCGTCTAAATTTGGAACGCTTCAGCCCGACAAGCTTTTGTTAAATGATTATTGATTGATGATAATTACGTGTCCCTAGTACCGCTTAGTTTTTAATTTTGATTTTTTGTACTCATTATTTTTCCATAAACAGTTCACTGAAATCTTTTGAAATAACGAAAACAGAAGCGATCGAAGGACCAACTTTTGTCCCTCTATAACTTCAAAACTAAAAGAAGACGATTAAGACCATTTTGACAGTAATATTTGTCTTGTGTGTACAACGTATAATATCCCGTTCATTTTTTATTTTCAGTAGAATGACTTTTTGGAGCAAAAATAAACTGACAAGCGAGAGCGCTGGGAGGATACGGCTGATAGTAGACCCAGAGACAAGACCATTTCCACATGACGTCACACGCACGTGTCGAACGGCTGATTCGGGGCAACGTCAAACATGATAACTTTGTGACACCAGTGACTTCCACTGACCGACACCGACCAAGGAGGTTATACACCGACTGACAGATTGACATACTACCAATCTGACTGCGCACATGACTGACGTAGCCCACGTGCCCCGTGACAGATAACGCAGATCTGACTGACGTTGCCCCGGATCAGCTGTTCAAGACGGAGCTGCGTGACGTCAGTGGAAATGGTCTATTCCTGACTATCCCAGAAAACCGTCATTCGAATGCGTCTTTGGTTTAAAGTGAGTAAACCCGTTCTTGCTTACATAATCCGTATATACCCACGCGGTCACTAGTATTTTCAATACTAAAAACCTGTTGTGGACGACATAAAACTTTCCCGGCAGTATTCACAGACGTCAGTATTGATTTTGATCTGAGCGTCTCTTTGGGAAGAAATATCCCGGTCCCTTGGATGAGAAATAAGAGAAAAAATAGTCGAGCGACTATCCTGAAAGACTCACTTGTGTATACAGGGTGATTCAAAAGTGTCGGACCATCTTAAAGGTGCGTAATATGGAGGTGTGTAGTAGAGTGCTGGAAAGTTGTTAAAAAATGCTATGGGCCGTATTCATACCTCGCTTTTGAGCTAAAAGCGCTATTAGAGCGATGCGCATTTAGGGGCATTTCTCATATTTCAGTGTTCAAAAATACATTATTGCGATTGGTAGCGATTGTATGTACTTAATTACAATCAATTTGCGAGTTAATTTGTATTTTTGAACACTGAAGTATGAGAAATGCCCCTTAGTGCGCATCGCTCTAATAGCGCTTTTAGCTCAAAAGAGAGGTATGAATACGGCCCATTGTCTTTCAATTTTGGAGTTATGGAGGAACGAAAGTTGGTCCTTCGATCGTTTCTATTTTCGTTGTTTCAAAAGATTTTGGTGAACTGTTTATGGAAAAACCATAAGTACAAGAAATCAACCTCTAAATTTGTAAAATGAATTTCTGTTTTGTATACAGGGTGAGTCATGAATCCTGAAAATTATTTTTTCTAAAAGTGCCTGCAAACAGTCACAGTGGTCCCATAGCCTATGTAGAGCACAGTAAAACACAATTTATTTCAATGGAAAACTCAATTTTTGTAGTTCATGACTCATCCTGTAAAGAAATCAGAAATTAAATACAGATTCAGGGGTTGATCTTTTGTACTCATTATTTTTCCATATACAGTTCACCAAAATCTTTTGAAACAACATATGGAAACAACGAAAATAAAAACTTTCGTTGCTCCATAACTTCAAAATTAAAAGACATAATTTTTTTCAACAAGTTGCCAGCATTCTACTACACCTCTATATTACGCACCTTCAAGGTGGTCCGACACTTTTGAGTCAACCTGTATTCTTTGAAAAAAAAACACTACGGTTCAGGAGTTTTAGAAGGCTGCAGAACCTCATCTGTCAAAATATTCAGTTTCGGGAATGGTTGCAAAAATTTTTTTTTCAACTGAAAAACACTCGGGAAAAAAATCTCTAGGAAAAATGTTCAAAAACCAGGGAACCGATACGGCTTCAGATTATACCTATCTACACCTCAAATTTTGTTTTCCCGCTGCCGCAGAAAAACGATGGTATGAGATAGCAGCAAAAGAAAAACCCAAGAGGCTCACAAAATATTTGAAAGCTACAAAAAAGGAAAGTAAGGGCCCCATCAAGGCTTCAAACGACGATAAGACTGGAAGACACCATGAGGTCCTGGTACCGAACCACGCAAGAGAGTCGAACACGAGAGGCTTATCGGAACCCCAAACGAAACTTGAAGAACAAAGGATTGGGCCCGCTGTTGCCTCAAACAGCACAAAGAGACACGAAAGGGGGCACACCTATATCTGTAACATCATGCGTCCGTCAGTTTGACGTAAATATCTATAAAATATGCCAGGCCGATGAAATTGAATTCACAGGTTTAGTTTCCAAGGATATGATATGGGCCAAAGGCCGACGAAAGGTGCGTTCAGTCAGCTTATTTAGCCGCAAGTTTTAATTTTAGTCGTAAGCGCTGTCTCGCTTATTGGCTGTTCTGAGGAGGCTGGTTTTAAGGTTTAAGAGCCAATAGGCGTCGCTACCCTTGCGACTAAAATTAAAACTTGCGGCTAAATAAGCTGACTGAACGCACCTTGAACAGCCAGGCCCGCATTGTGTCGGCCAGGAAAAAGTTTCAAAAATCAAACTTTTGAAGCTCGACCTTTTTTTAGAATTTGACAGATGATAGATAAAGGAATGCTTTGAACTGTTCTGATTTCAGTTTTTCGCGGGCTTTCCAATGACATATCGCAAGTTGAATGCTGTGAGATATAACTTCTGTCGTTGTTTAATAGTGACACTTTCGTTAGACAGATGATAGGCTAAACTGATCCGGTCATTTGACAGCAAGAACCATGTCAGCATACCAGATTTCAAATCGATCAGATCAACGGTTCAGCTATTATCGTGGAAGATTATAATTATGAATAAATAAATAAATTGTTTTCCTCCTTCTCAATGGTGGGAGCGGTACGCAAAAGCATACCGCATTTAGAAGTGCAGTAACGAGATTTTGCATGAGTGTACTTCATACCGAGACAAGCGATTTGACCCGCAGCACTCCATATTTCGTCCCTTAGGGGGCCCATGGGGGCCCTCCAAATTTTCAAGATGCAGAACTTTCACAAAACGATCATTGAGTATCGTCATGTGTGCCATTAAAGAAGCTTACGGGTCTATTGAAAATGTTTTCATCAATTGTCGTCGTGTCCGATTCATTCTTCACATTTGAAAAAAAAAATCTTTGGCAGAGGTCAAAAAAAACAGTTTTAATTTTTTCTACTGTGCAAGGAAACGATAAATTCATATGTTTTGTAGCGTTCCCAACTAAATTGCGTTCCGTAAGCCCAAATATGAAGACAATTTTTTCGCAATAGGTATCACTTTTCCAAGAAGAGGTGACCTCTTCAGTATACCTTTTTCAACAGCATTTTTTTCAATGTTCCTACTGGATAAGACTGTCAATTTTTGCAGATATGAGAAGCTTGAACTTTTTTCTTACTAATTTCCATGCAACATGGCTTCAAAACGCACAAGAGAGCCCTAAAACTTTTTTTTTCTGCTGGGCCGTCAAATTTTTGGCATGTTGATTTTGTAGTAGGGGAGACGCGCAAATAAATGAGATCTAGTCCAGGCGAATAAGTTCTACCGGAAAATATACCTACTCATACCTAACGACTCTGCGTTTTGTTCTACTGCAGTAAAACACGGCATTGAAGAATATTTTCTGTTCTGTGATTTGTGATTTTCTGTGAAGCCAAATCTGCGCCTGCGCCTGCAGCCTGGATTGAATTTTGGTTCGCGTCTCTCCTACTATAAAATCAAAACATTGTAAGTTGGACGACCCAGCAGAAAAAAATTCTTTTTGGGCTCCCTTGAGCGTTTCAGAGTCATGTTGCTTCGCAACTACCAAGAAAAGAGTTCGAGGTCTCCATTCCTGCAAAAATTACAAGTGATATCCAGTGAGGACATAGAAAGAAATGCTCTTGGAAAAAAGGTACTGAAGAGATCACCACTTCTTTGAAAAATACCATTACAAAAAAATTTCTTCATAATTAGGTTTAGGCAATGCGATTTAGTTGGGAACGCAACAGAACATATGAATTTATCGTCTCCTTGCATAGAAGAAAAAATTAAAACTGTTTTTTTTGACCTCTGCCAAAGAATTTTTTTTCAAGTGTGAAGAATGAATCGAACACGACGACAATTAATGAAAACATTTTCAATAGACCCGTAAGCTTCACTCATGACATATATAACGATACTCGATGATCATTTTGTGAAAGTTCTTGCATCTTGAAAATTTGGAGGGCCCCCATTGGCCCCCTAAGGGACGAAATATGGAGTGCTGCGGGTCAAATCGCTTGTCTCGGTATAAAGTATGCCCATGCAAAATCTCGTTACTGCACTCCAAAGTGCGGTATCGATGTATTTTTAGGTGTGTACCGCTTCCACTACAACCTTCTTTTGGTTACAGGAGTTTGTAACATTTCATTAGTTCGGTTTATCAATAGTGCAAGCGGTACACACCTAAAAACACATCGATACTGCATTTTAGAGTGCAGTAACGAGATTTGGTATGGGCATACTTTATACCTAGACAAGCGATTTGACCCGCAGCACTCGATATTTTGTCCCTTAGGGGGCCAATGGGGGCCCTCCAAATTTTCAAGATGCAAGAACTTCCACATGACGATCATTGAGTATCGTCATGTATGTCATAAGTGACGCTTACGGGTCTATTGAAAATATTTTCATCAATTGTCGTTGTGTCCGATTCATTCTTCACACTTGAAAAAAAATTTCTTTGGCAGAGGTCAAAAAAACTGTTTTTATTTTTTCTTCTATGCAAGGAGACGATAAATTCATATGTTCTGTTGCGTTCCCAACTAAATTGCATTTCCTAAAACTAATTATAAAGAAATTTTTCTTGTAATGGTATTTTTCAAAGTAGTGGTGACCTCTTCAGTACCTCTTTTCCAAGAGCATTTCTTTCTATGTCCCCACTGGATATCACTCGAAATTTTTGCAGGAATGGAGACCTCGAACTCTTTTCCTGGTAGTTGCGAAGCAACATGACTCTAAAACGCCCAAGGGAGCCCAAATTTTTTTTTTCTGCTGGGCCGTCCAATTTACGATATTTTGATTTTATAGTAGGAGAGACGCGGACCAGTATTCAATCCAGACTGCAGGCGCAGGCGATTTGGTTTCAACAGAAAATATTCTTCCATGCCGTGTTTTATTGCAGTACAACAAAACGCAGAGTCGTTAGGTGTAAGTAGGTATATTTTCCGGTAGATTTTATTCGCCTAGACTAGATCTTATTTATTTGCGCGTCTCCCCTACTACAAAATCAACATGCCAAAAATTTGACGGCCCAGCAGAAAAAAAAAAGTTTTAGGGCTCTCTTGTCTGTTTTGAAGCCATGTTGCATGGAAATTACTAAGAAAAGAGTTCAAGCTTCTCATATCTGCGAAAATTGACAGCCTTATCCACTAGGAACATTGAAAAAAATGCTGTTGAAAAAAGTGTACTGAAGAGGTCACCTCTTCTTGGGAAAATGATATTGCGAAAAAATTGTCTTCATATTTGGGCTTACGGAACGCGATTTAGTTGGGAACGCAACAAAACATATGAATTTATCGTTTCCTTGCACAGCAGAAAAAATGAAAACAGTTTTTTTGACCTCTGCGAAAGATTTTTTTTCAAATGTGAAGAATGAATCGGACACGACGACATTTGATGAAAACAGTTTCAATAGACCCGTAAGCTTCACTTATGACATACATGACGATACTCAATGATCATTTTGTGGAAGTTCTTGCATCTTGAAAATTTGGAGGGCCCCCATTGGCCTCCTAAGGGACGAAATATCGAGTGCTGCGGGTCAAATCGCTTGTCTTGGTATAAAGTACGCCCATGCAAAATCTCGTTACTGCACTCCAAAATGCTGTATGCTTTTGCGTACCGCTCCCACTACAATACATTATACATTTCGATGTCACAGTAAATTTTTGCTCAGAAAATGTGTTGCTGCCGGCCGTATTTGATCCTGGGACCTCGCGAGGTTGGTGCTGTCCTGCGTTAAGCTTCTGAGCTACCGGCCGGTCGGTGAAAAGATTGTAAAAAGACACACAGCCAGGCAGACATCATTCTGAAAATGGTCCTAATCGTCTTGGGAGACCTCAAAATGGATATATCCGTCGAAATCTCAAAACTTTTTTTCTGCACGATTACAATAGTTTCTCTTCCATGTTGGTGAGGGGCCGGGAAAGTAAAAGTTCTCACATCACAATCAGATAAAAATTGTTGATTTTACAATCTCGGCGAATTTTTTTGTTATTGTGAAAATCGCCATCACTGATTGGCCAGGGATTTTTGAGAACCAATCGAGTCCCCGGGTTTCAGAGCAGAACTGGTTCGGTTCTAGTGATTCGAAAACGCTATAAGGATATAGAATAATCATCACCTTCGATTCCAGCTCTAAGAGTGGACATTTGGGGTCGTATGATTAACCGCGGGTTCCTTGCAACTGGCCTTGCTATTGGCTATGTCATAGCAACTAACTCAGATTAAGTCAACCCGCTCATAAAACTTTTGGTGAAACCCGGAGTTGGAGCATTAATTTGCTTTCACTTCACCTTTCACTAGGAGTTGCCAAGGAAAATTTGCTTTGCAACTCCTAGCAAAAGGTGGAAGTAGAAGCAAATACTTCTTTTAATCATACAACCCATTATCCATTCAAAGCTAACAAAAGTCATATTTTTTCTTAGTTGAACAATCTGATCAATGGTTGGATTTAAGAAGTCAAGATTTTAATCAAATTGGTCAAATGATGTTTGCTTTGCTAGATTGCTAGTTAATTCAATTGTGTGGGTCACATTTTGACGCTTACACGATATTTTCATTTTTTTGCCTTGAAAATGCGCTTAGGCACGTTTATTTCAATATTGAAACGTCCTGGAAGGTGCCAGCAGCACAGAAATGTAAGTCGGTACAAGATATACAGAGAAAATAAACAGTTTTAAAAATGAGCGAGGAACCATTTCTAGAGGCGAAGTGTGATTTCGTCGCAAATGTGATCTTGTGACCTGAGCTTATGACCTCTTACTATTAACCAGCTATTAACCTAGAGGCGCGGTCAGGTGAGCTCGTGAGTATATCCCGTTCACTTTTTATTTTCAGTAGAATGACTTTCTGAATCATAAATAAATTGACAAGCTAAAACATTTCGTCCATTTTTTGTTGGTTCGAAGTTCGGAAAACATTCTCCACTAAAAATGCAGATAGAACATTACAGTTCTCAGCTCGCGATTTGTCTATGATGTATCGACCGAAAATTGAGGATTTTTATGCAAGTAGGCCATCATTTATGCTTTTACGCAAGTAGGCCATCATTTATGCGGGACGGGCTAGAGGAGACAAGTGAAGTGATCCTGGCCGAAAGAAAGCAGCTCAGGTCAGTGAGCAAACCGGCAACATAGTCCCGAAGGGTATACATTAGGCGAGATTATCCTTGAGTTGAAGGATACTGTGGTGCTGTACCAAAAGTTGAAGTTTTTACTAAAATTGTTTTTACCATTACAAAATTTGCTTAATGGCAGTTTCTTAATTCATTTTATCTCATCTTGTTGAAGTTCAACGAAAGTGTGAAGCAAGTTTTTTCTACACAAGGACATGGCACTCTTCATTGCAATCATTTTCCGATTCACCAGTACTTTCAACTTCTGATGGGATAAAGGTCTCGAGTGTTACACTTCTGCGTGAACCTCATCTGCAAAAATGCCAATTCGATGCTATTCACATTGCAATGGTTGATCATGTTTTTGCATTCACTTTTTTGCCAATGCTTACATTTCTACCTGGACCATTGAGGCAGGTAGCCTGAGGCCTCAGGATTCTGGAAAATGGTAAAAGCGAGGGTGAAAGCATTGGATTATTTTGTGCTGTATCCTGCACAAGAGGACAGTCTTCCATTTAGATGCTGTCATTCAGGCCAGTAATCTGCAAACAATTGGTTTATTTCAGAAATATCAGCTAAATCCAAGTACTCACTCACCTCGGGAAAAAGAGCTGGGTATTTGGCAAAATCTGATGTATCAGTAACAGTAACAGTACAGAGTAACAGTCCTCTGTATCAGTAACAGAGGACAAGGTATTTTTGAATTTCAATTTATTAGGGTACTGGAAAAACCTGTATTTTGATAAACAAATCCAGTTCTGCTTCGAATGAATAGGCAGCGTGCACGTTTGACAGCTCACTGACATTGGAGGTAAAACAATGGTTATGTTTACATTGGAACTGCATTGGAATGGAGGAACTTCAGCATAAATCAGATAATTACACAGCAAGTTTGTGAGAAAAACTATTGAAAAATTGAAAGGTAAGTGGATAATTAATGTTTTCAACGTAATCCAGCTCACAATTTGCATTTCAGCATTGACTAGATGAGAGGATTCTTCATAATCATGTCGGAGCTGTTGGCATCAAGTCGTAGGACGCAACAAAGATGTAGCCAAACATGCAGATATTAGGTTTTTTCGGTAAAAATCTTATAAAATGTAAGGCTTGTTGTACTAAGGGGTCATTTTTATCCAACAGGGTCCCCTCTGTCAAACCAACGGGGAAGAAATTTGATTGACCGCTGGCGATTGAGTGGCGACAAAAGTGGATGATTGCTTTCAAGAAACAGAGGACATCATGCACAGAGAAAAAACTAGTATACGGGCCTGTGTGCTCCCCTGCACTTTCATTCTGGCATAAAATCGTTCATGTTGAAGTGGAAGTGATATCACCGTTTATTGCATGTGACTCCGGGATTCTGCAAGATCGAGTGGTATCATACAAGTTGTGTACCTAAATTTGAATGAAATTCCATAATTCCATCAGAGATATGGATTTGTTTTTTTTGTACGATGGCGTTTTGTAACATTTCATAAGTTCATTTTATTGTAAAACATTCTTACAGTGTTGATAATAATAATTCGTATTTTTTTTCATTTGTACAAATAAAAAAAACAAAAAAGCATTTTCGATTCATTTTTATTGTGCCAAAAATTTAGGTAAGTAAATAAAACAAAAAACAAGTTTCGTAAACTAAATTATGTACTACTGCCACTAGTACCTATTATAATTTCTTAACATTGGAAGTCAATTATGTAAATTCTAGAATTATAATAACTTGATAAACAACCTACAGATTGTTCACTAGAATATTTATCTAAGCGGCTTTATCTTCGGGTATACTCAAGTCGATGAATTTATTCATCGATTTCAACTTTACTTTCACTCCAACATGAATGACTCTATGCCAGAATGAAAGTGCAGGGGAGCACACAGGCCCGTATACTAGTTTTTTCTCTGTGCATGATGTCCTCTGTTTCTTGAAAGCAATCATCCACTTTTGTCGCTGCTCAATCGCCAGCGGTCAATCAAATTTCTTCCCCGTTGGTTTGACAGAGGGGACCCTGTTGGATAAAAATGACCCCTTAGTACAACAAGCCTTACATTTTATAAGATTTTTACCGAAAAAACCTAATATCTGCATGTTTGGCTACATCTTTGTTGCGTCCTACGACTTGATGCCAACAGCTCCGACATGATTATGAAGAATCCTCTCATCTAGTCAATGCTGAAATGCAAATTGTGAGCTGGATTACGTTGAAAACATTAATTATCCACTTACCTTTCAATTTTTCAATAGTTTTTCTCACAAACTTGCTGTGTAATTATCTGATTTATGCTGAAGTTCCTCCATTCCAATGCAGTTCCAATGTAAACATAACCATTGTTTTACCTCCAATGTCAGTGAGCTGTCAAACGTGCACGCTGCCTATTAAAATTATTCACCGGCCGTCAAGAAAGACCAAATTTTGAGGTTAACACATCCCTTGGCATTTGACGTACGCACTGCCAACCAAAACAATAACACCAAAGTCCCCGTGCGTTTATGAAGGCATCTCACAGTACACAGATGCATAACGGATTGCATACCATTGACTATTGAGTTTAGTGTTTAGTGCACTCGCACTGTAAAGTTGCAAACAATGCTAGGAGAAACAATGCGAACAATAATAATACCAAACTACCTACTAAGTAGGTCCCACGTACAGCAATTTGAGAAGTTGAACAGGTGCAAAGCGGGCATAAATGAAACCCAGGCGGATTTTTGTTTACAGGATTTCAGTGATTCCTCTTAAAAAATCGGTTATTGTGTCACCCCCAAAACTTTTCCGACTAGTATCCAAGAACCTATGCGAATTTTTGTTCGAAACATCCCTTCGGGTGGGAAGTTGGAATTAGAGAAAAAGATTGAAAATTGAAAATAATTTCCAGGAAATCGGAAATTTTGTTGAGAAAGTTTGAATTTTCCGTGAAAACCTCAAATCTTATTCCTCGTTTTATTCCAAATCATTTTGTAAAAATCTTCAATTGAGGCTTCACTTCACTTTAAACTCCATCATTCAAGTCTGGTCTCGAAAACCCGGGCCGGTTTTACATTTTCAACCGGAAAATTCCCGGGAAATTGAAAAAAAAAGTTGGAAAATGTTCAACGACCAGTTAACTTTTGTTTAAAAAAATGGTGTAAATCTGTTCACGGGATAAAAAGTTGGAAAATTTTCCAGAAAGAAAATCTTAAAAACCGTGGGTCAAATTTCGAAAGTTTTTCCTCTAAAAATTATTTCAATCTTTTCTCCAACTTTCATTCCTAGCATATGTCTGCACCTAAAATGGATATTTCGTGGAGCTCACCGCATGTCGAAGTTTGCACTGCATTTTTTCAAATTCAAGGAATGTGCAAATTTCATTCAGAAAAAATTACCGTCGGAAAACCGGAACCGGTGTCGATTTTGAAAATTTTGCAAATTTGGGCTTTGGAAAGTGGCGATTTTGAGAGGTTTTCCAAAGTTTCAAACACAAATATCTCGAAAATAAAGCATCTAATCAAAATTTTGTTCTCTAAATTGAACGTAGAATTCAAAAATTGAAACCATTTCTGAAAAAAATCAGGGGGTAAAAAATAGAGGGGAAATTGGGAGGGTACCCCCTATTATCTTCGCCCCTAAAAATGTTTGATGAAATACGTTATTACTTTTCAATAGAAACCTGTTTCAGTAAACATTGGTTCGAATTTGAATGAAATATCGGTTGAACAGCTCAAAAGTTATGCGAAAAAAACTGTTTCAAAAAACCAACTTTGAAGGCCTGTATCTTTCGTTATTATAGTCCGGCGGCTTAGTAGATGGATCATGCACTTTGTGCCGAAGCTAATTTTATTTTCTTTTTGTGAAATATGGTTAGGAATGAAAGTTTTGAGGGGTGGAGCCATTCACAATTTTCACCAGGGGGGGAGGGGGAGGGAGATGTTCTGGCTTTTTGGGGGCTTTTGGACCTTTTCTTTTGCACTCGATGTTGTAAGCGGAAGCAAGGTGATGCTTTCTAGATCTGTGATATATCTGGATTTTTCAGGTGGTGTAGCTACCCCCTTCCCCTTCTGGGAGGGGGCTGGGGGGCTCAAATTGACACATGTGGTCAATTTTCACTTTTTCTTTGATTTCGAACCAA
The DNA here is from genome assembly GCA_949128115.1 of Anaspis maculata. Classification (NCBI taxonomy): domain Eukaryota; kingdom Metazoa; phylum Arthropoda; class Insecta; order Coleoptera; family Scraptiidae; genus Anaspis; species Anaspis maculata. The sequence continues at coordinate 56,935,560 of OX421962.1, read as the reverse complement.
TATCGACAAGTTTGGTATCGTTTCCGACTAAATCACATCTTCTGAACTCAATCATGACTTAAAAAAATCGATAGCGACAAGTTCAAACGAGTTGTGCAGAAAATATCATGTTTTTTTGTGCTCCTATTTGAAAACCTTTTTTGAGGGGGTTTCAGACATTTGTAGTTGGATTCCATTTTAGGTGTATTATTTTGAACTATTTTGCGCCTAAGGAACGTATTTTAGCAATCTTTTGTTTTTGGAAAAAAAATTAAAAAATTAATTTTTAAACTTGTTTTGAGCAAATTTTTTCATAATTCAACAACGTCTGAACGGTTACAAAAGTTCGTAATTGTGGTCTGTAGTGTTCTTAAGGATTTCTGCGGGTTGAAAAGAAACCATGATCCCAGAGAGCGGGAGCCTTGATAGGGGTGTAGAATCTGGTGGGCGGGAGGGGTGAAAATTTTCACTCAAAATTTATGAACGGGCTAAAAACAATCTGTGTTCTGTTTTTTTTTGTTTCTGTTTTATTCCGCTAAAATTGTTCTTGAACAAAACTCAAGGGGAAAGGGGGGGGGGGGGGGGGAATCTTTCAATTTTGGGCTCAGTGACTATTCAGAAATCGCTACTGCAGCAGCACTAGCGGCAGTAACTTGAATAGTTTCTGTTCCTATACATAGTGTTCTAGACGCATGAGCAACTTTTGATTAGGCAACTTGTGCTACATTCGAACAAACTGGAAAATTTGTGTACAATACTTTGGAAAACGTTGCGTTTTGGATCAAATGAGTTGTTTTTAGTGTGAAATAGTTATTAAGAAGCTAAATGGTGGATGCAAGAGGGATACGAAAAGGTTTAGTGAGCGATCAGGCCTTTTTGTATTATTTTATCATCAGGTTAGGCAACCAATGTTACATCCAAACCATATCCGAACATTCCGAACTGACAGTACTGTACTGACACACGTGCCACAAACGAATAAACCATGTAAAAATTGAAGCATTAAGTCTATAGTCCAGGAATTTTAGAAAAAATAGCGAACAAAAATGAAAGCGAGCCGGATTTTTGTATATAAGCTCAGTTAAGCATGTAGTTTAACATAGTAAAAGTCCTCAAGAATCCGGTGTGAGCTTCGGCCGTTGTGGCCTCGAGAAGAACTTGAGGATCAGTTTTTCGCGTATATCTCGTGAACGATGGCACTTAAGAAGAAAGAGCTCGGGAAGAAATTGTTGAAAATTTTATTGTCTATAAGAAAGGTCCTTACATATTTCATCGTCAGTCCACTCCTTCTTTGTCAAAACACAAGAAAATTAAAATAATCCAGATGCTCGATGCTTAAGACTGTATGGACCTTGAGTTTTATGATGGCGAGGTGCCACTTGGTAGAGGTGTTGCTCAATCTATTCTGTTTTGACTGAAACTATTTGCCATCAATACCAACTATGCCGGTGGCATATACAGGGTGAAATAAAAATAAAAAGTTAAACAAATGTACCTCAAGAACCAAAATAGATGAAGACATATAAATCGCCAAAAATATTCCTTATTACATGGTCATGAAGTCGTCGTAAATTTGGATCGAATATGTTGAGCCGTTTCTGACATGTCTTCAGAAGACTGAAGTCGTTACGAGAAAAAACTAGTTTTCCGGATATCAGTAATTCTTCAGATATTGAATCGAGACTTGCTGTTTTGAATCGAAACAATGATAAATAACATTTAAAATTAAATAATAGTGAAAAACACTCTCTAGGCCAACTACTTTTAGAAAAAACACAGTCAACTTTTTTTCTGATGAGTAGGCAAAAAAATTATTTTTTTCGGTAACAACTTCAGTGTTTTGAAGATATTTGAAGAACGGTTCAAGATATTTTATTCAAGTTTACGATGACATCATGACCATGAAATCAGAATTATTTATGGTGATTTACATGTCTTCACCTATTTTGGTTCTTGAGGGACAAATGTTCAACTTTTTATTTTTATTTCACCCTGTATATGCCGCCGGCATAGTTCGTATTGATGGTTTCAAGTTTCAATCAAGAAACAGTGGACCAACCAACACATCTACGCGGTGGCACTCCGCCATCATAAAACTCAAAGTCCATACAGTCTTCAGCATCGAGCATCTGGATTATTTTAATTTTCTTGTGTTTTGACGAAGAAGAAGTGAACTGACGATGAAATGTGTAAGGACCTTTCTTATAGACAATAAAATTTCCAACAATTTTTTTTTGAACACTTTCTTCCGAAGTGCCATTGTTCACGAGATATATGCGAAAAACTGATCCTCAAGTTCTTCTCGAGGCCACAACGGCCGAAGCTCACACTGGATTCTTGAGGACTTTTACTATGTTGAACTACATGCCTAACTGAGCTTATATACAAAAATCCGGCTCGCTTTCATTTTTGTTCGCTATTTGCGAATTTAACAGCTAAAATTCCTGGACTACTATTGTTTACCTTAAATCGACGGACACTTTTTAGTACGGCTGGTAAGGGAAACCACCTTGGATTTTAGAGACAAGCGACGAAATTTGGCACACTTGTTCACTAGACTCTACTCTTCGATTTAAGAAATGTTGCCACGAGTGTTGCCAGTGTTGCCACCATCTGCGGAAATCGTACAGATACTTTATACAGGGTTCAGTAGAAAAAAATTGTTGAAAAATCGTAAATCGTGAACCATAACCGGTGGACGTATGTAAATCAGGATATTGATGACTGATTCCATGCCCATGAAGGTGCTGCAAACAGTTGTAAAATATCTTGAGGCGTTTCCGAAATAAGTTGGAAGAAGTGAAATTTCTTCAACTTTTTTCTTTTTTCAATAAATCAGTTGTTTTTGGAGATATTGAGCTGCAACTTGATATTCCGGCAAACAAATATGTTTTTAATGGAACGCGATGTGGAGCTATCGACAAAGCCTGCTAGATTCGAAACTAAGATCTTCAACTTTTTTTCCATCGTGAGCGCCATCTTAAAATTGCCTTTTGTTAAATTGTTGAAAAAACAACAGGTAACGACTTAATTGGGGACACACTATGTTTTATCATGAAAAACCAGGTACTGAATTGTGGCAATGACCTCGCCCAAGAAACGTTATCAAGTTCGTTTTTCCTGTTTTTCCTCAACTTACGTGACAATCATGACCAAATGAGACTTTGGATCAATTGAATGTTTGCGGTATTTCAATCAACATTGTTTTGCAACGTCAGTCACCAAATTTTATCATCATCAGTCAAGCGGTGTTCTTTTGGCAAACAGTTAAACAAAAAGTCGGCTTGAATATTTGTGAAAAGGGCAAAAAATGCAGAGTCACCTTCTGCCCTCAAACCCGATTAAAGGAAATATGTACCCAAATGTGCTCCGTGGTTTGAAGCCAAGCTCAAACTAATTGTTAGGTACATTTTAGTCAGCAAGAAGGACGTGGAAAGTGTTGCTACAGCTTATACTTGAAGCGTTTCTGGCAATATTCAACAAAAAACGTTTCAAATATTAAGCTGTAACAACACTTTCGATGTCCCTCCTGCAGAAGTAGGATGGAAGAATCCATTTCGGTTCAACTTGAAACTACAGCAGACAGTCCTCCGAATTCTTTCAGTATCAATTGGTAGCATTTTTGATAACAGATTTTCTACAATCGGGTTTGAAGGGACGACGTGACCCTGCCGTTTTTGCTTTTTTCACTAAAATCGAAGCAATTTTTTTGTTCAACTTTTTGCCAAAAGAATACCACTTGGCTGATGATGATGAAATTCAGTGACTGGCTGCACAAAATAATGTGGATTATAATGTCGTCAACATCTAATCGATCCAAAGTTCCATTTGATGATGGTTATCACCTAAGTTTGAGGGAAATCAAGAAAAACTAACTTGATAACGTTTCATGGCCGAAGAGGTCATTGCTGCAATTCAGGACCTGGTTTTTCATGATAAAATAAACGCGTGAGTCCAATTAAGTCGTTACCTGTTGTTTTTTCAACAATTTCACAAAGGGCAATTTGAAGATGGCGCTCACGATGGAGAAAAAGTTGAAGATCTTCGTTTCGTATCTAGCAGGCTTTGTCGATGGTTCCACATCGCGTTTCATTAAAAACATATTTGTTTGTCGGAATATCAAGTTGCAGCTCAATATCTCCAAAAACAACTGATTTATTGAAAAAAGAAAAAAGTTGGAGAAATTTCACTTCTTCCAACGTATAGCACATTTCGTGGAACTTATGCGCAAGCGTGATATCGAACATTGACGGATAAGCGAGTCTGCCGTCAACTGTCAACTGTTGAATTTTGCGCGAGTTCCGTTCTCTCAGAGTAATACAGTCGCTGGCCCTAAGATCCGTAGAAATTTTGAGGTGGACAAAGTTTCTCTTCGGATCCTCTTAGAACATGCCTAGAGGATGAAAAAAATCTTAGGTGGCCTTCTGACGTATGGGTCATAAGGTCGCAGGACGCCATTTTATGTTCTGCGGACCCAATGACAAGATTTTGACATTTTGAGATCTTGCTTGAGTACACATTGAAAAACTGATGAGTTATTCGAATTCCTGAGAGCATTTTCTGTCAGGTGGGACTATTTTGACGTTTATAGAACGCCCGTGTGAAGATGGTGTGGTGGTGAGAAGAAGAAACCGCATCACCAGCACACAAATGCTGCACCTTAAAAAGTTTCTTTTTTTTTCGTATATTCCCAAACACCTACATCAACATGATTCATATCGTTAGATGCCCAGAAAAATGCTCTACAAGATTAGACTAGCTCGCGGATTCCATCGTAAACAAGTGAAAGTAAGGGCCCATCCCAATCCAATATAATGCGGTGTTCAGGTCACAAAGACAGTGCTTTTCAACACATTTTATCATTTTCCAATCCCTTGCAGTAGAGCTATGTCAACTTGTTTGCACTTGTTCGACTTCTTATTAAATGCACTACAAGATAAGACAAGCTTGAAAAACTTGTTCGAAGTATTTCGAGATCTGGGACGATTTAAAAAAACCGAAAGTTTCAAATTTTGTCAAATTTGCCTGTCTTCTGTGAAGACTTTACTTTGTTTCGGTCTCTTTCAGAATACATATCGCAATTTTCTTATACTCGATAAATTCTTCATTAAATTCTCTACAAGACGTAACCAATGTAGAAATTGTACCGAAAATATTTCAAAATATGAGATGATTTTAAAAATATAAGAAATTCAAATTTTGGTTAATTGGATGTAACGTGTACCGAGCTTCATTTGTTTTCCGCCTTTTCTAGAATACCTATTGGATATTGCTTATATTCCCTGGATTCGCTATTGAATTTCCTATAAGGTACAGTTAGCGTGAAAGCCCTACTGAAAGTAGGGATTTCGGGATCTGAGTTGAATCTGCAAAGATGAACATTCATAATTTTATAATTTTGTGTGATGAGGGGCGACCTATGCAGGGTTCGTGCGGTGTTCGTTTCTCTTTTTTTATATATAATGGTACTTATTGAAGTTCGCTTTATAGTAGTTTGGATTCCTTATTAAAGGTCATTTAACCAATGATCTACTATGTACAGGTGTTCACGCGAGACGGATACCCCCCCATAAAAAACTTCCCCTTCAAGATAATTCAAAGAAAAAACTTTCCTGGAACAATTTTTGCTGTAGTTTCTGAATATGTCAAGTATAATATTCTATTACGTCCCATATACGGGATGTCGCAATTTTTTTGGAATTTTCCCGAAACACTCTGTATTTCATCACCACAATCGATCCATATTGTTGTCGTGATTACAAATATGCATAACACTTTTCAAATTTTTTCTAAAAAAAATTGAAAGTTCACAGTGGGACCTCAAAAAAATATATATTTTTTTCGGAAAGATCGATTCATTTTAGGAATCAAATATGTCCCGAATATTTGTTCAGTCATTTTATATCATTCTATGTCATTTAACAGTGAAACAAAATATCCTGGACATATTTGAATTCTGAAATGGGTCCATCATTCTCAAAAAGTAGATGTTTTTAAAGTTGGCATTGTAGATTTTTCTATTTTTTTTTTCAATAAAATCTAGAAGTTCATTGCATGTTCCTAATTAGGATAACAATGTGCATCGATTGTGATGATGAAAGACAAAGTGTTTTGGGAAAAAAAAATCAAATTGCGACACCCTGTATATGGAACGAAGTAGAAAATTGTACTTGACATATTCAGAAACTACGGCAAAAATTGTTCCAGGAAAGTTTTTTCTTTTTCAAATTCTCGCAAAGGGGAAGTTTTTTATGGGGGGGTATCCATCTCGCGTGAACACCCTGTACTTGTATGATTAGGATCTATCCATATCTATCCATATTTTAAATTGAAAACCTCGTAGGTACGTCGCTTGGAGCTGTTTTGTTCAGGAGAGGGAAGAAATAACTTTTTCCTTTTGTCCTGTCTGACAACTCGTCGGAGTGTTTTTATGTGTTATCACGTAGTCTACGAATGTTATGCTTTTAGCAGAATTCAGCTGTCATTTTAATTTTGTAAGGTTGGTAGGTAGGCACCTTAAAACGTAACAGAAGAGATCACAAATATTACAAAAAGTCAGCTTACCAGGTTTTCCTTCAATATAAGTTCCGCTATATGTCGGTTATTTCGAAATTTGGGATGAAACTCTCGAAATGGACTCCACTGATAGACGGACTTACTCTTTCAAAACTAGAAGAGACTGAAAAAAACTGAAGTCTTCACAAAAAACAGGTTGTTTTGTCCAACGACACATATGTGTTTGTTGCACTAGTTCATTTCTACATAAGAGACCTTCGACGAAAATGGACTCGTTGAACTTATGTGAGTGAGAAAAACAGCAACAGATATCATACCAATCCGCATTATCGTGGATAGGGACAGGATAAGTCCTTCTGTCAGTATAATAGTATGAAGCCAATTTCAATAAGTACCATTGTAGAAAAAAAAACACCGCACGAACCCTGCATAGGTCGCCCCCCATCACACAAAATTATAAAATTATGAATGTTCATCTTTGCAGATTCAACTCAGATCCCGAAATCCCTACTTTCAGTAGGGCTTTCACGCTAACTGTACCTTATAGGAAATTCAATAGCGAATCCAGGGAATATAAGCAATATCCAATAGGTATTCTAGAAAAGGCGGAAAACAAATGAAGCTCGGTACACGTTACATCCAATTAACCAAAATTAGAATTTTTTATATTTTTAAAATCGTCTCATATTTTGAAATATTTTCGGTACAATTTCTACATTGGTTACGTCTTGTAGAGAATTTAATGAAGAATTTAGCGAGTATAAGAAAATTGCGATATGTATTCTGCAAGAGACCGAAACAAATCAAAGTCTTCACAGAAGACACTTTCTTCTTCTCACCACCACACCATCTTCACACGGGCGTTCTATAAACGTCAAAATAGTCCCACCTGACAGAAAATGCTCTCAGAAATTCGAATAACTCATCAGTTCTTCAATGTGTGCTCAAGCCTCGGCTCAAGCAAGATCTCAAAATGTCAAAATCTTGTCATTGGGTCTGCAGAGCATAAAATGGCGTCCTGCGACCTTATGACCCATACGTCAGAAGGCCACCCAAGATTTTTTTCATCCTCTAGGCATGTCCTAAGAGGATCCGAAGAGAAACTTTTTCCACCTCAAAATTTCTACGGATCTTAGGGCCAGCGACTGGACTAGAGACTCTCACCAGGGCCGCTATTCTTGAATCGTGTGAAAAAGTCCCTGGGAGTTTTATATAATCCGTACTACACTTCTGTAGCGAAAGTTGCCTAAAAACCACGATTTTAGGCAACATTCGCTACATCAGTGTACTGCGGAATGTATTTTACTCCCAGGGACTTTTCTCACACGATTCAAGAATAGCGGCCCTGCTCTCTGTTTCGTGATGCGTGATGGCTTCGTCCTCCAAGAAAGTGCGAATTCGCTCAAGTGAACATGATGTGCCGGGCTGTCTGATTTGCAGCCCCCAAAAGCGCACCATCTTGTAGCGCCTTGTTTTAAACGATGCACGTTCATTTCCATGTGGAAATTAGCACGTTGGAATTTCACGCTTTTTTGGTTATGTCGGTTTGTTATTGTTATTGACTCGCAGAACTGTCATTTTCTGCCAAAAATCTCGTGCATGCGCTCAGCTCCGTGCAAAAAGTGTGACCTTGAAAATTCCATGGAATGACCTATTTCGGAAACGCCTCAAAATATTTCAAAACTGTTTGCAGCATCTTCATGGGCATAGAATCAGTCATCAATATCCTGATCTACATACGTCCACCGGTTATGGTTCACGATTTACGATTTTTCAACAAATTTTTTCTACTGAACCCTGTATAAAGTGTCTGCACGATTTCCGCAGATGGTGGCAACATTTCTTAAATCGAAGAGTAGGGTCTAGTGAACAAGTGTGCCAAATTTCGTCGCTTGTCTCTAAAATGCAAGATGGGTCCCATACATGTCGCTTAACGTCCGGACTATTTCTCTGATGTAGGTATGTACTCTGATGTGATGACTTTTCTCGGCCAAATATTTGAGGTTAACACCATGGCACATGGCAGTAGCGCAACTAGGGGAGGGTTAGGTGGGTGCGCTCACCCACCTATGAAGATTTTGCCTGTAAAGGCGCCTTTTTGGCGCCTTAATCAATTTTCGTTTTAAATATTGAAAATGGAATAAGAATTTAAAAAAATCTGTCTGAGCTACCAAAACAAAATTTGGCTAAAAATCTGCTAAGCTTTTGAAATCAATTTTCATTTTTCACTTATATGTAGATCAAATTGTTTTGTCTTTTGGTGAAACGTTTCACAGATTTAATTGAAAAAACTTCCATATTTGCGCCTTCAGATTCCGATAATTTTGCAGACGAAGCGCAGGTAACCGGTTGAAAAACTTATTTCATTTTAAAAGTCTGATCTTCCAAGTTCAGAAATCACAGTGGGTGAATATAAGGAATTCAGAGCTTTGTTTGGAAGTTTCTTTGGAAATTGAGTAGAAACCAAATATTCCAAAAATATTATCGTTCATATACCTACTCTAATATAGTTTGGAAGATAGTTATCTGAACATTGTTGTTTTGTATAAAATATTCTTGACGTTGCTTATTACATCTGCTTCCGTCGAACGGTCTTTCGGTCGATTAAAATTGATAAAAAGGTTTCTGGGAGAAAAGAGATATAATATGTGTGAAAGTCTCGACTTTGACGCAATTTTAGAAAAGTTTAAAAACGACAAAGAGAGAAGGCTTCGGTTCTTGATTTTAAATATTGTCTGTTCTTTTCTTGATTGCATTCCTTTCCTAGTCTTACCGTCAGTTCCACAAAAGAAGATGATCAGCGATCAGGCTGATTTCAGATTAACTAAACTTTTTTCTGCTGAATTCTAGTCGATTATAACCACAAAAAATGCTCAAAATCTGTACAGACCCATCAAATTCTTTCCACTATTGACAGATAAACCAGCATTTCCATTGATCAGTCAGCCACAAATTGACTAACAAAAATCATGAATCAATTGATCTCGTATTATCTTTCTTTGTGGAACCCACGGTTAGTGTTTACGCTGCCTCTTCGATGCTGCTTATGCAGTTAATTTTATTGTTTGAACAAAATAAAACTGACAATCGTGTTTCAACTTTTTTTTCTCAATATCAAAAAAATTAAAAAATCTCGAGATAAAAAAAAAATTGTTGTGAAAAAACCAGAGAACCTTTTTCTAACTCTCATACCTGCCTGTAAAATATCCTAGTTGCGCCACTGGCACATGGCCCGTGGGACGCTGGTTTAAATCATAAACAGAGGGCAAACGGTCAACGAGCAGGCAACCAGTTATACAGTCCATCCTTGGATCAGAATCTCACCACAAATTTTTCAACTTTAATATCGAAATATATGAAAAATCAAACAATCATTTAGTTTCTTGCTTACTTTCCTAGCAAAATGTTATACTTTTACATGCTCTAGCACAAATTTTGACGCATTTCATGCATCCATTTGTTGATTTTAATGGTAAAATTGATCATTTGTTCGAAATTATGGCCTGATCAAATATACCGCCATTACCTATACCTGTCCACGCCGTCGCAGAAGAGCCCAATCTGTATAGGAAGAAGAACTATTTTGCGTGGGTTTTGCAAGGATGATTGGATATTTCCACTAGGTCTATGCACCATCGAACCCTCGAGCAGGGGAGGAAGTAAAGAACCCTCAGATACGTGATTCGGCCTTTTGGGCCGCATCAGTGAGGGAAGAATCTCCAAGCAAGTATGCTCGATGATATACACAGATCCGACACGATACCTACTTTGAATAATCGTACACGCAGTAGGAATATTAATCGACACCTCCTGTTGATAGAAGGTAGAACAGTGAACAATAAAAAAAAATGGACGCGAGAATTTTAGCCCCCTAATTTAATGCCTTCGCCATGCAGGCTGGAAGAACACAGCTTCGCACCAGGCACTACCTACGTCCAGTCACCACCACCACGGTGAGGATTACGACTTTTGACTTTTGCCGCGTTTATGTATATGCAAATGAGACTTCCTTTGTTCTTTGTTCATATTTCATGTGCAGGTTTTGCGAAGATGATTGGACATTTTCACCAGGTATGTGCACCTTCTATATTGAAAAAAAACGGCAGCTGATCCACCAAGCTTTCTTCTTAAAAACACATCGGCAAAAGCTTGAAATATAAAAAGAAATTCAACTGTGTTCTGTATTTTGAATATGGACAAGCGTTCAATTATCTTATCGCATCCACCTGCAAATCATGAAATAGCCGACAAGCTCTAATTGAAGAAAAAATCAATCCCATAACGAAATTGAGAAACGCCTCTGCTGCTTAAGAACTCCTAGACTTGTTGCTAAATAATAAAAGCATTCCATACCGTCTATTCTCCTAAAAATTGCATGAAAAGTACCTATATAAAAAGCCCTGAATTAAAAAAAAAACTGCCGAACCTCTCATCTGAACCTCTCACCTCTCCCAATCAATGAAGAATGGGAATGCTTCCCCTTATCAAAATCCTTCTACTAGATTACATATCATACAAACCTTTTGCCTCCTATGTTGATATTTGTTACAACAAAAGTAGCCATCAAGATCGAAATCAGAAAATCTCTCCCCCTACTACACCCCTTCAAGAAGATGAGAGTGATTACAACAAAAACAGCTAGCAAGCCCGAAAGTAATCCCCTCCCCTTGAGATTGATGTGAGTCCAATTTCACCAACATAGGTACTCCAATAAGATCATAAAATCAGAAATCATGAAAAAATTGTCTCTTCATAAATTGCCTGTTTATAAATTATGAGTCCCTGCTTGAGCGTTCTATGGTGCACAGACCTGGTGGAAAAATGTCCAATCACCCTCGCAAAACTTGGGTTGCTGCTGTTGCAGTAGCCATTTTCAAATAGTCATCAAGCCCAAAATTGAATTCCCCTTTTTGAGTTTGGTTTAGGACCAATTTCACGAAAATAAATAGCATCAGAAACCGTAAAAAGATTGTTCTAGCCCGTTCATAAATTATGAATAAAATCATACCCCTTTCAAGGGCGGCTCCCGCCCTTTGGGATTACGATTTCTTTCCACCCCCGCAGGACTCTTTAAGAAGACCACAGACCACAACTATAAACTTCCATAACCTTTCAGACGTTTTGGGTATTATCAAAAAATTTGCTCAAAGCAAGTTTACAAAACTTTTTTTTATATTTTTTCCAAAACAAAAGAATGTGCTAAAATACGTTTCTATAGCTCAAAATAATTCAAAATAATAGACCTGAAATGGAATTCAACCACAAATGTCTAAAACACCCCTAAAAAATGTTTTCAAATAGGAGCACAAAAAACCATGATATTTTCTGCACAACTTGTTTGAACTTGTCGCTATCGATTTTTTTTAGTCATGGTTGAGTTCAGAAGATGTGATTTAGTAGGAAACGATACCAAACTTGCCGATATTGGTTCGAATTCAAAGAAAAAGTGAAAATCGGACACATGTGTGTCAACTTGAGCTTCCCAGCCCTCTTCCAAGAGGGGAAGGGGGTGGCTACACCACCTAAAAAATCCAGATATACATATCAAGGTTAAATTTGTCAAAAAGTTCCTGAGTTACAAATTTTTGAAATCTGAGAAAAGTGAACTTTGAAGAGTTATATCTTCGTCATTAGGGCGAACTTTGCAAAATGGTATAAGAACCTATAGGTTTTCGTTATAATTTTAAAAGATCTACCCAGAGTTAGACTTTTGGGGCTATCATCGCTGAATGAATAATATGGCGAAGGTCCATGCGAAGGCCCCAAAATGAATACTGTAAGTCCAGTCAAATGAAGCAAAAATCGGGCCAAACTGGAAATAAATTCGGAAGTTGGCGAAATCTGGTGGATTGATGCAGAATCTAACGTAGAGTAACATAAGAGATCGGTACTAAACTCATTATTACTTTGTGGTTAATAGCCTATGAGATACCTACAGCGTCTTCAAAAACGCAGTGGAAATTACTAAAAATTTATTTACGGATTTTACGTAACGATTTGCATAGTGTCAGTTTAGTGGCTGGCCTGGAACGTGGACAGAAAATGTGCGGATTCCAATGTATTTTACATGTTTGGAAAGCCAATTCAACATTCGGCATCACACTTTTGTCTAGAAATTGCCAACTTCAAAATGGTACTTTTCTTTTCCTCGACCTCTGAAATCGATACTTGATGTCCCGAAGAATCCCCAAAAATCGTATTTTTCATACCATGTCATTTGCTAAATTTTTCAAGTAGGTCAAAACCATCCAGGGAACATATGGAGAATTGAATACAAAAAAAATAACCTTTTTCCTAGTGATGGTTCTTGAGATACATGGCTTGAAAGACTAAAACGACCTATTAGAAAAAAAAGTTAGTCCGGACACTAACTGCTGAATAGGTAGGTACTGTACGGACCTTGCATTTGATGATACAAAATGCCACTTACAGTGCCGTCTCTTGTAAAAATGGGGCCCCGGACACAAGGTAATGACTAATGAGGGCCCTCTTATAACAAAGGATGCGAAAAAAAAAGAAGTGGTCAGGATCGCTGGGCCGCAATTGTACTGAGCCTTTTAGGCGAAAGGGAGCCCAAAACTTAGTCTATGAGAGGCCCGAGTATGAGATTTCCGCATACAGAAGTCGGAAGAGAAATAGATAGATTCAATTTTGTTCTTGCTTTGAGGAAATAATCATGAGCACAAAAACCAAATATTGATGGTGATGGGCTTCTTCCTGTTGACTTTTTAGAATCCTGAAGAATCCACAGGTTCCTAGAAGTTTTTGATTTCTTTTATCACGCGTTGTCAAAAAACCACTATGGGGGGGAAGACGCACGATCAGCTCAAAAAATGAGATCCCTGAATGGGATATGAGAACAATTTTATTTTACAAAAATCGTCATTAGTTTTGTGAATTTATGGAGATTTGAGGGCCCCCACACAACCTGGGGCCCTGGGCACAGGCCCTTCGGGCCCATGCCTAAAGCCACTTTAGCACTGGCCACTTAGCAGGCGTATCGAATACTTATACTTACTTAGGTATGTATTTTTCACGTCTGCCAAGTGGCATCTTAAGGTGCGTTCAGTCAGCTTATTTAGCCGCAAGTTTTAGTTTTAGTCGTAAGCGCAGCAATGCTCATTGGCTGTCATGAACCAGCCTCCTCAGATCAGCCAATAAGCGATGCTGCGCTTACGACTAAAATTAAAACTTGCGGCTAAATAAGCTGACTGAACTCACCTTAACACCTCAAATGCAGATCCGTTCAGTATTCAGCAGTTTGTGTCCGACTACCTATCTTTTTTCCAAATAGGTCGTTTCAGTCTTTCAACCCATACAACTCATCAGGAATCATCACTTGTAAAAAGATTCCGAAACATGTTATTTTATTGGCATTCAATTCTTCATATATTCACAAGATGGTTTCGCTTTACTTGAAAGATTAAGCAATAAATGGCATGGTATCAAAACAATCGATTTTCGGGGATTCTTTGGGACATCAAGTTAGTATCGATTTCGGAGGTCGAGGAAAAGTACCATATTGAAGTTGGCGACTTCTGGACTAAAGTGTGATACCGAATTTTGAATTGGCTTTCCACACATGACAAACACATTGAAATCCGCACATTTATTTGCTGTCCACGTTACAGCTCCTGAACTGGCACTATGCAAATTGTTACGTAATATCCGGAAATATTTTTTGAGTAATTTTCACTTTGTTTTGCAGAAGCTGTATCTCAGAGGCTATTGACCTCAGAGTAATGAGTTGAGTAGGTACCTACTGATCTCTTAAAAATTAACCAGGCTACATTTACTTAGCTGGTGTTTGTGTTTTGAAGGTAATAGTTTACAAGTTATTTAGAAAAAACGAATCATTTTAAAGGATGGCGCTCTTTCATGGGTCCTAAAGAAAAAGCCAAGCCTTTTAGAATTTTCGGGAATTTCAGTTTGTTATTCTATGTTAAATTTTGCATCGATCCACAAAATTTTGTCAAGTTCCGAATTTATTTCCGGAAACCTATTTCAACTAGACTACATAATTATGTATAGTAAAGAAAATATAAGAAAATAAAGAAGTAACAAGAAAGTTGCTGTATCATTTTTATTTTTGAAGGGATTTTTAACACAAGACGTCTCATTTGGTGAGAAAATAGACTCTTTTGGGTATCTCATACCATACCTACCAACTGAGAAAAGACATAAGAAATGTTGAAAAAATAATGAAAAAAGTTTTATTTTTATATCATGAAATTTGCCTCATTGTAGATTTTGATGTAGGTACCTACACCAACACCTGCACTTTTTCGACAGCGCACGCCATATTGTAAAAGTGATATCTAAAAGGGAGTTTTTAAAATATCTAGATTTTAGTCCATGTTAGATCGAGATGTTTGCATACATATAAAGCACATTCAATCCTCCATAATTTGACACCTGGAGCATCCCTGTGCGACTCGCGGTTGTTGAGCTAAAGCTTATGGAAATATCAATTTCCGGTGTTTAACTGGTTAATAATTACCGAAGAGGTGTTTTTAATTTTTTTTGCACCGAAAATTAAAATTGACACTCTCAGAAGCTCCAGCTCCAGTTCAAGAACCTTAAGTCGCACAGAGATGGTTAAGATGTCAAACTGTAGAGGATTGGATGTGCTTTTAGATAACATTCAAAGTCTCACATGGACTAAATTTGAGATATTTTCAAAAACTTCTTTTTAGATGTAATTTTTCCAATATGCAAAGAAATTAATCGGAAAAGTGCAAATTCAGAACGGGCACATCACAACCCGCAAATAATACCTACCAATTTCAAATAATAGTCCAGGAGCTTATGTACCTAGTTGAAAAGCATTCCGTGGGATTTTGAATGAAGGCGCATAGCGACCATGTGGAATACATTCCTTGAATGGGCAGCAATCACACCTCACCGCACAGGTGTCCTCAAGTAGAAATGAGTTTAACAAAATTGTCACCAAAAACTGTTGATGGGACCTTGTAATAGAGGTTCTGGGGAGCACAGAAATGTATCCAACAAAATTGTAGCTGATCCCGAACGGCAATTATTCGATTTTTAAGATTATTAGTTGAAAATGTCGTAATAAAAATTTGGCTTCGGGTTTTTTCAAATTTTTAGAATAACTAAGATTGTCTAAACGGTTAATTTTGCATCTCTCCCAATATCTAAAAAAATCTCTGTGATGATGCAACAAAAGATGCAATTTTGGAATGATGCAAAATCTTTTTCGAAAAAAGGGGGGGTTGATTGAGCTTGTGACACTCTTTTGAAAACTTCTTTCTTTCTTCAAAGCAAAATTTCTCATTAATGCGCCTTATATCCTCATAAGTCTTCATACTCGTAACAATTTTTCTTCTGTTTTCCTCACAAACCTCATTTCAACGTCATTTTATCGAATTTCCCTCGTAAGTCTTTTAGAGTGATAAAGCAGTACGGGGATGGTTGCCGTGTAGCCATTCGCTGGTCATTGATCAAGAGAATAAGTTCAATATCCGAAACAAATTTAAACCCAAGTCCAATGTCCAATGTTGGTCATTTGAAACATCAACTCGATATTTTCATATAGGTTTTTTTCACCTGGGGTACAATGCAAACCATCCATAAGCCTATTGAAACTGGTTGATTCCCCCCTTTTTTTTTAATCGATCGTCAATCTATGTAACGATTTTTTTGCTGCCTGTGTAATTTTTCTTTTCCTCTTCCTCTAAAATTATTTCCGCATCTTCTAGACCAATTAAAATCAAGTTGATGTTTGAAATGACCAATATCAATGCAATTCCTTTAAAATTTGTTCAGGAATTTTAACTTCTTTTGATCAATGACCAGCAAACAACTACGGCTACTTCCATGTCCGTACTGCTTCATCACTCTAAAAGACTTACGAGGGAAATTCGATGAAATTACGTTGAATAAGGTTTGTGAAGAAAATAAACAGAAAGAGATGGTTACGAGTATGAAGACTTACGGAGATTTGAGGCGCATTGATTGAAAATTTTGCTCTGCAGGAAAAAAAAGAACTTTGCGAAAGATTGTCACAGCATAATTACCCCCCTCTTTTCGAAGCATCTCCTTTAAGGGTTTGTGAACCATTTATTTTGAAATGGTCTAGTGCCGATATTTGGGTGTGATGAAGTTTGCTGTGGCCCAAGGAACTAAACTTGGTCGCCAAAAGTTACCAACATAAGATTTTTGAAGAGACTCTTGTCGGAAACTTTCAAAGGAAAGCGACAGTCGCAATGATCCGTAAAAAATGTGGGAGTACTTTGCGTGATTCCGTTTGTGTCTGGCTTCAAAACGATGAACAAAATTGTTGAAAAGTGTTTCAGCACTGCAAAGGTTATAGCTGGACCTTACGAAGAGGGCATAAATATATTATAAAAATGTTTTGGGACAAGAGTGTTATCAGAAGCTTTGGAAATTCATGTCATCTCAAAAACTTGTTGCAGTTCCTCAACAATGGAGGTCTTGGACTCTTATTAGAACAGAAGGGTATGAATCTATGGCGCAAGGTGACGGAGAAAAAGTGTCTGCCCTGAGCAGGATTCGAACCTGCATCTTCCATTTGCCGGATGGATACTCTTAACCACTAAGCTATCGGGGGAGACAACAGTCCCTCCGTCACATGCCCATATGAGAGCCGCCACAGTACTCCCCCTCCAGAGACGTCGTTCGTCTCGTATGTCATCCGTGTTCACCGTTCTTATAAACCGTTGTTCGGTACCCCCCAGCTAGGGCGACGGGCGACGGAAAATGGGCCTAGACGACGTCCAATGTAATTTACTTCCGATATCAGTTGGAATTTTTCGAAAAAAGTCAATCCCCAACCAGGAAAGGTCGGCCGAGTTGAGTTCTGCACTAAACACGGGTCGTCCTGGTCAAAATCCAAGCAAGGGAATTTTTAAATTTAATTTAAAAATTTCAAAACTCGTAACGTCCAACTAGGAATTGATTGAAAGCTGCAACTGCGGGCTTAATTTGATTATAATTTGTTTTGTTGCTTCCTACCAAATATGGTTCCAATCCATCGGATAGATATTAAATAATTGAATGGCAAAGTTTTTTAGAGAAGATTACGGAGCGGTTGTGTCTCTGTGTTTGACTTCTTCCACGATAACAACCGCAACGTTAATCCGATCGACTTGGAATTCGGTTGCGGACATGGTTTTGCTGTCGAATGAACCTATTAAGTTTTGGTTGTCATCTGTCAAACGGAAATATCTGTCAATTATTATAAAATTCCAAAGTTCAAAGCTTTGTTGTTTAATTAATCAAAAATTATCCGATGGATTGGGGCCAAATTTGGCAGGAATCAACACAACAACAGAATCAAAGCACGTATGCAATTTAAGCTTCTCACCTCTTCCCAGTCTGGAGCTTCGAATTTTTATTTATTGTTTCTGTTTCACCCTGTATAAATCCTCTGCAAGAAATTCAAGCAAAACACCCGGTGAGGTGTGATTGCTGGCCATCTAAAGAATGTATTCCACATAGTCGCTATGCTCCTTCATTCAAATACCCACGGGACTACATAATAAGCTCCTGGACTATAAATCAAAAACCATGTAAAAACATTTTTTAAATCATTTTTTTATTTTGTTTTCAACATTTTCCAATGTCTATTTTCAATTTTAATTACAAGATAACAATAAAAATCTACCGAGAAATCTACTTTTCTACCAAATGAGATATCTTCTGTTGAAATCCGTTGGAAAATAGGAATGGTACTACAGCAATTTTCATATGATCGTCAAGACTTGTCAAACCATGGCCACGCGCCACGTGCCACGCTGCACGCTCTTCTCTAGGGTTGGGCGATTGTGAGATTTCACAAGCGACAATCGATTGTTGGACAATCGATTATACCGATTGATCGATTGTTTTGATCAATCGATTGCTTCGATTAATCGATCGTCCAATAATCGATTGTCTAATAATCGATTATCGACTAATCGATTGTCCAGTAATCAAATATTTCGATAAATCGATTGCCCAAAAATTGATTATTTTGATTAATCGAATGTCTAATGACCGATTAGGTATTTCGATTAATCGATTGTCTAATATTCGATTATTTTGATTAATCGACTGTTACAATCGATTATTTCGATTATTCAATTGTTCAATAATCGATTTTCTTTCGATTATTCCATTGTCTAATAATAATCGAATTAGTCGATTTCGATTATTGACACGAGCTTGATCAAATTGATCTCGGGGGAGGGGGCTCTGGTAGCTCTCTGCCATGAGAACAATAAGACGCCATATAGTACCTACCTAATTTAGTAGGTAGGTATAGACAATACAAATAGAGAAGACCATAATGTTATCACCACCGTCGTCACGGATATTAGAGCATCAAAAATCAGCCAACCTTTTTTTGAATGATGGATTCGCTTGGTTCCTACGCAACCGTAAAAGTCCGTGACGACATATGGTCTTTTCTATTTGTATTGTCTATACCGTGCAATCCAGGATTAGGTGATATTCTAGTATTATATTGACGTTCGAAAAAACCTTTCATTTATCGTGTGATCAAATGAATTCTTATTTTAGGCAGGCTGTGCCCTCGCCGAACGCAGCTTCGCACCCCTGAATTTGACCAGGCCACAGCCTACCTAAAATAAGAATTCATTTGATCACACGATAGATGATTGCAATTTCGTCCTTTACTGGTTGACTAATATAATTGACGTGCAGTTAGGTCTTAGGTCATTTTATAAATGTGAGATTTTTCCATCTGACGGTCAAAAAAATTAACGTGCTCTTTAGCATATTGTATCTTTTCTCAAGTAATAGCAGGACGTGGCGGAATACGGAAAGAAGGTTTCAGTTTCGGACCCTAAAAAAATTGCGATTTAAAGCTTATTCGTTGAATCCTTGGAACTTATTAGTACAGGAATTATACGGAAAAAAACACCCAAACCCGGGAAAAAAATTCATGATTTTTTTTCACCATTCGACTCAGAAAAGGACACTCTATCACTCATTCAAAGTCACCGAAAATCACAGCATTGCAAAATTTTCTACAGGGTGATCAAAAAAAAAATCAACTAATGAACCAAAAAAAGTAGAATCATGAAAATCACCACGTAGATTCAAAATTCATTGAATATTAAGATAAAATAAACAGCACCTGAATTCCTCCAGCCGTTCATGAAATATCTTGAAATTAGTGGTCGATTTCACGGAGAATGAATTTTTTTAATAAAGTAGTGATTTTTCAAGATATTTAGCTGAAATGTGATATTTGCGCGAAAAGTGTTGTCAAGAATGAAATGCGACGTATCGCCACCGTCTCCGCCTACTATTTTCAAAAATGTTAACAGACAACTGTTTTTTTTTCTAAAGGCCGCCATCTTGAATTCGCTCGTTATCGAGTAGGCGGGAAATCAAGTGGTACTAGCAATAATGGTCATAGGCAATGAACAGGTACATTTTGGAGAGCAACTGAAACATTGTTGAGCATAATAAAAACATTTTTCAGGGCAATAAAAGAATTTTTGAACACAACATTGGGCTATTCAACATTCAACAACATTCAATAGGAACGTCTACGTTTTCGTATGTATCTTCTTCTAAAAGTTGTTGAGTGTTTGAACAATCCTTTCCTTCGCAGGGACTGCACAAAATTGTGCAGGGAAGACATCCTCGCTTACAGTCACAGCCTTTCTTGCAACCTTTCTAGCAGCAGCAGCGAATGAGATCCAGCAGTTGTTTGTGTCTATGTTTACCTGCAGGTAAGTTATATTATTACAAATAAAATACATTTTATAGAAAAGAACCTTGCAATGATAACATTTATTTTGCCTTTGTATTAAGGTTCAAGAATGGCTCGGTAACAAGATGGATCCGACAAAGTATGGCTGGAAAAAGCTTCCGAACGGACTCGTGCCAATTTCGTCCGATCTGCAAGCGGCACCCAAACAACTGCTGGACCGCTGGACCTCATACGCTGCTGCTGCTGCTGCTGCAAGAAAGGTTGCGAGAGAGGCTGTGACTGTAAGCGAGGAGGTCTTCCCTGCACCATTTTGTGCAGTCCCTGCGAAGGAAAGGATTGTTTAAACACTCAACAATCTTTTAAAAGAAGATCCGTACGAAAACGTAGACGACCCAATGTCGAATATCCCAATGTTATGTTCAAAAATGTTTTTATTATGCTCAAAAATGTTTCAATTGCTCTCCAAAATATACCTATTCATTGCCTATGACCATTATTGCTAGTAATAATAATAATAATAATAATAATAATAATAAATTTATTCATTCTCAACAATGATATCATATCACATAGAACAAGTCATACAGAAAAAAGACACATAATATACATGTAAGTACATGAAGTAGTAGGTACAGTATACAAATAAATTAATAAGGTGGTTATATCACAATACAATTCAGAAATTCATCTACGGAATAATAACATTTTTCGATTAGGTAAAGTTTAGTTTCAGATTTAAATCTTGTGAAGCTTTCAATGTTTTTAATTCTATTGGGGAGCTTGCGAAATATCTGGCCACAACAGAATTCGGGAGACTTTTCGTACAGCGCGGTACGATGTTTCGGCAATCTGATCTCCTGGCCAGCTCTTGTTTCGTATGTGTGAAATGCATTGTTATTCATAAACAGATTTCGGTTTTTATGGACATAAATACAACATTTTAAAATGAACAAAGATGGCAATGTCAATATTTTCTCTTTTATAAACGTAAACCTACATGTTTCCCTATATCTCAGACCAAAAACAAGCCTAATTATACGTTTCTGCAATATAAAGATGCGGTTTACATGAGTGGCTCTACCCCAGATTGTAATATTATAATTTAGGTGAGACTGCACAAGAGAATAGTAGATATTTTTCAAAGCGGCAGCAGGTAGTATAGATTTCAATTTCAGTAGTGCATAATACGCAGAGTTCATTTTTTTACACAGGTGGTGGATGTGTGCTTCCCATCTCAAATTGGAGTCTAGAAAGGTTCCCAAGAACTTAGTTTCAGTCAAATTTATATCTTTAAAGTACATCAGAACAGTCTTACTCTCGTTTACAATGAGCCTATTTCTATAACACCAAGTCCGCATCTCGTCTGTGACTGTCCTGACAAGCTTATTCAGATCGTCGGCACTATTTGCAGATACAACAATGGATGTGTCGTCGGCGTACAACACTACACTACCCTCGACACTACCCGATCTAACAAATAAGGGTAGATCATTGACATATATAGAGAAAACTAGTGCACCCAAGATGGCACCCTGAGCCACTCCCGTGTCCAAACTAAGTACAGCAGATGTTCGGCCATTGACAGCTACACTGAGCCTTCTATTGTACAAGAATGAGATTATCCATTTCAATACCGCGCCCCTTATACCCAAATTGAACAGTTTTGTCTGGAGAAAGTCGTGGTTTACAGTATCAAAAGCCGAGGTCAAGTCAAAAAACAGTGCTGCGACATGATTCCCCTGATCTAACTCCCTGTGAATCAGGTTCAGAAAATATATTGAGGCAGTCTCCGTAGATCTTCCCGGTCTAAAGCCATGCTGGGCCTCTGACAACAGATTCTTCGACAGCAGGTAATTCATTAGGCGCTGATGCACAATTTTTTCGATGATTTTAGAGAAACAGCTCAGCAAAGAGATAGGTCGATAGTTACCAACATCATCTTTATCGCCTTTCTTATAAATAGGTAGTACTTTAGCTAATTTAAGATAATCAGGGAATTCACCTGACTGTACAGAAAGATTAACGAGATAACTCTCAGCGGTCCCGCAATAAAGGCTGCAGTCGCCTTGACGACTTTCACTGGAACCTCGTCCAGACCAAACGAGTTCCCACTCTTCAGGCCTGCAATCACCTCCACAACGTCTTGAGGGGATACCGGGAGGTAAACCATGCTGTGCGGGGTTGATACGCAAGATGTGCAGGGCCCGAGAGCACGGGCTGGAAAGTGCTGTTGGAGCTTGAGCGCTGCACCTGTGGCGAAGTGATTTGCGAACAAGTTGGCTATATCTTCGGGATTGTTGACCGCTTCATCCCCACGTCTGAGCACCATCGGCAGGTTCTCTCGTGTCTTCGTGTTTAGGTCACGGTTCACGATTCTCCATAGTTCCTTCACAGGGTTCGGTGAGCTGCCAATTTTATTTGAGTAGTAGGTCCCCTTTGTCGACTTGACCAATCTTCCGTGTTCTTTCTTGTTTGCTTTGTAGGTGTTCCACATGCGGCTATCTCCAGTACCTCTCGCCAGTAGGTAAAGCTGCTTGAGTCGGTGACTGCTCTCGACTATCTCAGTGGTAATCCATAGTTTTTCCTGTTTCCTTTTTTGAATTTTCCGGTAGGGGCAGTTTACGTCCATGTAATACAAAAAAGCGTTGATAAATTGATTGAATGCGGCATTGATATCGTCGTGTATGTATACCTCAGTCCACGTTTCGCTCTCAACCGAACGCACAAGGTTATGCAGACAGCCATCAGAAAAATTTCTTGAGCGGTATTCAGAGTCGGTCTCA
This sequence comes from Anaspis maculata, assembly GCA_949128115.1. NCBI lineage: Eukaryota > Metazoa > Arthropoda > Insecta > Coleoptera > Scraptiidae > Anaspis > Anaspis maculata. Next base: position 56,912,571 of record OX421962.1, on the reverse strand, counting down.
TTTTTCACTTCATCACAGCATGGTAAGTTGATACTCATGATCTGAGCTAGGTGATCTGATAGGTGTGGGTTCAGAACCTCCGCCTCAAAACAGTTGTCATCGAGGTCAGTAACAATGTAGTCTAAAACAGATATCGCAGTTTCACCATGTATATTTGTGCACACGCGAGTTGGTATCTTATCCAATTTATTTTTGAGTTGAAACGAATGGAACATATCTTGCAGCATCACAGCGTGAATCGATCGAGTGGAGACGTCAATATTCAAATCACCGCAGAGCACCACATGGTCGACCCTTGTTTCAAGGTTTGCAAGTATGTCAGCAAGGCCTTCAAAAAACAGTTCATAGCCTGCCACTAGGTGGACGATAGACCGTTAGGACGCCCAGTTTCAGACGATCACCACAGAGCAGGACAGCACAACATTCGAGGTTCATCTCTAGGGCACAGTCCGGCAGTTTCTTTGTGGTAAAGTGATTGAGCAACCTACAATGAATGTAAATGATAACTCCCCCATGTCTGTGAGTTTTGCGGCAATACGAGTTTACTATCCTGTAGTTCAGGAGGCTCATCAGTTCCACACTATCATCCTGCATCCAGGTCTCAGTCAGGCATATTATGTCCGGGTCATTTGCCGCAGCGAACGCCTCAAGTTCATGAATCTTGCCTGCCAGTGACTGTATGTTAAGGTGAAGAACGCTAAGTTTTATATTTGTAGCATCATCAACCATTACGTCGTCTTCGGTGATGGCGGCTGTCGATGAGAGAAAAAACGGTTAATATATGTTCCCGTAGGCCATCTGGAAGGATCCTTCGCTTTTTCAAAATTTGGCAGATTGACGGCTATTTTGAAGGCTGAAAAATATTTTGGATATTTAGACGGTAACTGCTCGCATTGTACCTCTGGGAAGTCGACCTCCAGAAATTTCACCATATCCTCAGTCTTAGTGTCTGGATGTAGTCGGGACACATATAAAAAACTTTTTTTGGGAATGCTCCTTATTGAGGTAGGGACGTCCATTTGCCCAACTACCCCAGATGATTTTCTTCTTTTATTCTTTACCGTTTTCCAAGTATTTTTGTCCTTTTCTTCTTGAACATTATTTTTGAACGTAGCGATTCTTTCAATCAAAACATTGGACTTTTTGTTTTCCGATTGTTTCTTGCTCACGGTGATAGCGGTTTCTTCTATCCGTTTTTTATCGCCGAGCTGGGACGTGAATGTTGACCCCGGTGATGATTTTGGGTGATTTCCATTTTTCTTGTTAGGCCCAGACTGACTTTTACAAGGTGCCGACGGTGGATTTGGGACGTGTTGGATATTGTTCTTGTTGTTCTTAGTGACTGAAATGTTGGTGTCTTTGTTGAGGCTGCCATACTCTCGCATACAGGATATCTGATGGTTTAAAGAAGTGATAGTTATCTGCATAGTACTTTTTGATTCCCTGCCTACTCGAGAACGAGCGAATTCAAGATGGCGGCCATTGGAAAAAAACAGTTGTCTGTTTACATTTTCGAAAATAAACTGCGCCACAAATATGTTGTCGCAAGGGAAAAATTGGTCCGACCTTGGACCACAATAACTTTTGAATGACACAAACCATTTTGATTTTGTTCTGACGGTTAGTGAGATCAGTCTTTCTGTTATCCACTTCAAGGAGGTGAAGATCAGGAAGCTTTATGTGAAATATCTACAGGGTGAAATGTAAAACAGTGCAAAATTTCATCAAATTCAACAGACCCCTGTTTTCAGAATTTTTTTTTCTCTCAAATATAAATGAAAAGATCATAAGGTGTGATGTTTTGGCTTGCGCCCAGTTTGGAAATTTTTAGAATCAAAACTCTGGTTCTGACTTTATATATATTTTTTCTGTTGGAGGATGCTGATTTATCCTATCGCTACAAGGAAGACTATGTTAGCCTAGGGAGCCTGTCATCATCAAAAACTAAAATTGACCATCAGCATCAAGTTCAGGAGGTCAAAATCACAAATAAAACTTGTTTCAGTTGTGAAAATCTGATCAAATTCAATTTTTAAGAAAAACACCTGTGTCGCTAATTTTGAATTAGCCCCCTTTTTGAAGCCTTGATCAAGGTATTCCAGATGGTCTGCGAGTTAAGTTGTTGAGAACCGTTTAAGCAACAATCTTCGTGGATTGCAACTTCTCATCATCAGAGTAACATAGTCTTCTTTGTAGCGATAGGATGAATAAGCATCCTCCAAGAGAAAAAAATCACAAGTCAGAACCAGACTTCCGATTTCAAAAATTTCAAGACTGGGCGCAAGCTAAAACATAACGCTTTATAATCCTCACATTTGCATTTGAGAATAAAAATTATTCCGGGTCCGTTGAATTTACTAAAATTTTGTACTGTTTTACATTTCACCCTGTAGATATTTTACATGAAGCTTCCCGATCTTCACTTCCTGAAGGTGAATAACGGAAAAACTAAGCTCGCTCACCGTCAAAACAGAACCTAAATGGTTTGTGTCATTCAAACTCGGACCAATTTTTCCCTCGCGACAACATATTTGTTGCGCAGTTTAGTAGGCGGAGACGGTAGCAATACATCGCATTTCATTCTTGACAACACTCTTTGCGGAAATATCACATTTCAGCCAAATATCTTGAAAAATCACTACTTTATTGAAAAATTTCATTCTCCATGAAATCGACCACTAATTTTCAAAATATTTCATGAACGGCTGAAGAAATTAGGCATTTCCACATGACGTCACGAGCTCGTCAGTGTTGCCAACCTATTTGAATTTATAACCTCAAAAAAGTGTTAGGGAACAACCCGCGTTGTTATGATTGTAAAAAAAGTACTTTTTTGAGATTTTGGATACAGTGGGAAGCAAGTTTGTGCGTGATAATTGTTCACGAAACTCTGGCGCTTCGATCAATACTGATAGTTGGAGATGTGCTGCCCCAAATAGCACAATAAACAAGAAAGTTTGGTGGAGTGCTTAAATAATTTTCGTCGAAAAAAAAAGAAATCCGGTGGCTTTTTCGGAAAACTAGATTCCTGGAAGAAAAGAGCATCTCAGGGAGTATCTCAAAGTGCCAAGAAATGCGACTCAAAGACATCTGGGAAGGAGAAAATATTCCAGTTTATATGCCTGCCGATAAGGTAAAAAGCTGACTAAATTGTTAGAATACAGAATAAATGTGAGATGATTTTACAAATTATCTATTACTAAGTGCCCTTCTGATTTCAGAAAGTATGGCTGTGGCAAAAACTGTGACCTGTGGCGATCGTGAAATGGGAAAATCCAGCGACCAAGGAATTTCTAAGTTGACCACAATGTTACCTCAAATCCTGCTTACAAGAAGAAATTTCAGGATTTTTTTAAGCAATGTGTCTTGCCGCGATGAAGCCATCAACTGAAAATTCAAGATTGTCAAGTCAGGTGTACGATTTGGTCAACAGAAGATGAAGATACTCGGAGCCGATCCCATCTGGTTCACATGTGCTTATATCATAGCAAATATTACAACTACAGTAAAGTAGAAAATGGAAACTATTGTCAATTCAAACATCTAGGCTTGTGAAAGCAATGGAGAAAGCATGACTAGAGATGTAGAGGGCTCAATGAACGTGAACGTTTGGTTGGAGTTTGGAGTGGTTGAATCTTTTTTTTAAGGAAAAAATGAGAAATTCATGGTTTTCTCGAAACGCTGGGGCTCGTGGAAGTACGAGGCATCACAGAATGTATCCCAAAGCGCCAAGAAATGGAAAGGAGGAAGGAAGGAATACCTACACTTGAAAAAATATACGGAGGTTGTACTGATAACAATTGAGATGGGTAACTAAATTGCTGTAATACAGTTATGATGTTTGCACAAAATTATCTGTTGCTAAGCCTATCTAGTTTCAGGAAGTACCTGTGCCAAGAATTGTGGCCTTCGGCAATCTAAAAATGGGAAAATCTACGGACTGAGGAATTGCTACGTCGACCACAATTTGGAGCCTAGAATCCTCAATAGAACAATAAATATTTGTATTTTTAAGAAATGTGTCTTGACACCACTTGACACAATCAAGTTGTTTGACACCACTTGACACAATCAAGTTGTAGTTGAAAATCCAATATCGTTAAATCAGGTGTAAAATTTCTGTCAAGGAGGGCTCCGGTGACCGAACAGCTGTTCAAGTTAAACTTCCATGTTTTGCCTCTGTCCATATTCTACAACCGAAGTGAAGACATTCCTGCACTTTTAAAATATAAAATATAAACAAAAACTATTGTTTGTTTATTTAATCCAGCAGTAAAAGCTGGGCCTCAAGTATTTGGGTGATTGGGAAGCACAAACCGAAGAGGTACATACCTAGCCCCACACAAGGCATATCACTCCAGCAATGCCGGGAACGTAAACCCCCAACATTCAGGTGAGGTTTGGTGGCAAAGTTCATGCCCACTTTTGTCGGAAAATATGAATTTTCACCACTACCCTGTGCAGTTAACCTAACATGTTTGGCTTGCTTTTTCACAAAAAAACACACTTTTCCACGAGAACTTATTTTGCAGGCGCATTAAGGACATTGCTTTGAACTTGATACAAATTTTCAAACTCAAACTCAAAAAGGTAGCCGAGGAAAAAAATGCAGAAACTGGAACTCCATAAGCGCCCTGTAGTTCGGTTGTTCCCTAACATTATTTGGTTCAAATTTGGCGGGCACTTCTGGACAGTTGGCAACACTGCTGTGACGTCAATGGAAATGCCTAATTCAGGTGCTGTTTATTTTATCTTAATATACAATGAATTCTGAATCTACGTGGTGATTTTCATAATTCTATCTCTTTTGGTTCATGAGTTGATTTTTTTTCTTTTTGATCACCCTGTAGAAAACTTTGCAATGCTGTGATTTTTGGTGACTTTCAATGTGTGATAGAGTGTCATTTTCTGAGTCGGCTGGTGAAGAAAAATTTCGTGAATTAATTTTCGCTACCTTCTCAGCTATTTTTCCTGTAACCTTGCAACCTTGGCGAGCTTATTTATTTATGATGCACTCGTATCCAGTAGTGTGGGGTGGGGTGGGTTTTTGTTTTCTTTTATGTTTTTGTAGCCGTCGGCCGTCGCCCCATTTTTTCGGCAGTAATCGGGGACGGGGTAACTCCGTACCCGCAAAGATTTTGTTTATAGTTGAGTAAACGTCTTTGGCATCCAACAATTGAAAATGGCATCCATAAGCAAAAGCATTGTTTTGAATTATGTTTCCAAAGTAAACTGCTCGTCAAAAGTTAAGCATAGACCAAAATTTGCTCCAATTTCAAGTGAGGATTTCTTCGGGAAAAGATATCCGATTCGAAAAAAATGTATGGTGCTTAGTAGAGCTTTTCTTCAGCTACAAGACGCTATGTCGATTTACGTCACCATTGACTTTGTTCATGATATACAGGATGGCAAAGGAAGGAGTGTCAAAAGTGTTAATTTTTGAAGTCGTGGAACTTTTTTAGAAAAAATTCCGATTTTTTTTCACTTGAGTTTTAGAAAGCGGATATCAATATCTCGAAACGGTTTTTAACTTTTGATCGTATTTTGTTTCTTCAAAGAGTTCTTGATTTTTTTGTGAAACTTTGATTTTTTGATGCAGAATTTTCTAGAGCAGTTGGTTTTTCTTGAAAATCCACAGAAACGTACACAGTTGCTGGATGAATTATACCATGAGAAAATTGACCAATTTTTTTCTTGTACTTGTCATCATTGAAATGTCGACATGAATATATACTGTCATTTTCAGCTGATCAATTTAAAGTTCGCGTTTGGTATTTTTCTTCCTCAAAGTCCAGATTTCCTGGGAAAAACTTCGTTGGTCTTCTGTTTTCACTACTGATGTGGAAGTGGTAGATTACATTCATGCTAACATTTCAATGGTGAAAAGTACAAAAAAAAAGTTCTGACATGACAAACGTCAAAATTACCCCCCACCACTGAAAAAGTATGAACGTGAAAAATTTGCACATTATGCTTGAATGACCAATAATGTGTCCGATTTAAATCAAAAAAACAATTATGGCTCTATCTCTATTCGTCTAGGAGATATCACTTCTGGAAATTTCCAGTGACTTGGGCAGTAACAAAATCACCCATGATGGGACTAATTGGTAACCATGGTAATTTTGATGCAACGTATGGTTACAAGTCTTGCATTTTTGTCCATGCTGGGTTCAATAAGTGTCAAAGTGATGTCGCAGCATGCTTCATTGGGCATGTCCTCTGAAGAGGTCCAGAGGATAACCTTTTCTGGAGGCCCATGAGGTCAATTTTTTTCATGGTATAATTCACCCATAAATTGTGTACGTTTCTGTGAATTTTAAAGAAAAAGCAACAGCTCTAGCAAATTCTGCATCAAAAAATCTAGATTTCACGAAAAAATCAAGAACTCTTCAAAGAAACAAAATACGATCAAAAGTCAAAAACCGTTTTGAGATATTGATATCCGCTTTCTAAAACTCAAAAGAAAAAACATCCGGAATTTTTCCTAAAAAAGTTTCACGACTTCAAAAATTAACACTTTTGACACTCCTTCCTTTGGCATCCTGTATATCATGGACAAAGCCAATGGTGCCGTGAGTCGACATAGCGTCTTGCAGCTGAAGAAAAGTTCTACCAGCCACCATAAACTTTTTTCAAATCGGATATTTTTTCCCTAAGATATCCATGCTTGAAATGGGAGCAAATTTTGCTCTATGCTTAACTTTTGACGAGCAGTTTATATCACAACACAAGTGTATTTGAAAAGTATAAAAAGAAGTTGATTAATATCAATTGTTACATAATAATCGAAATCATCGATTATTGGAAAATCGATTTATCCAAATAATCGATCATTGGACAATCGATTAATCGAAATGATCGATTATTGGAAAATTGATTATGTGACAATCGATTGATCGAAATAATCGATGTTTCGATTATTTTTCACACCCGAATCGACAATCGATTAATCAAAAATTTCGCACAGTCCTAACTACTTCTCACCACAAACAAAATTTAAATTATGAATAAAGTAAGTACCACCTACCAAAATTCCCCAAAAAGTGAATTCGAAAATAAAGGTACTGCAAAGAAAGGCAAGCATACTAGCCTAGCCTTGTTAGCAATTTTTATACCGGGTAATCATTTGAAAACTATCCACCTGCAATAACTCCCGATTTCTAGCAAATATTTCTTCGAGCAAAAACTGGTCGATTTTTATATCGAGGGGGACTTTTAAAACATACATAGGTGAAATGGTGAATTTCTATCTTCAGTTCTCTTGTTCCCACCTACCCCAACTTGAAAATTTCAAATAACACCACCTGCCCTGCAATACATCAAATAGAAGAAAATTATCTTTCTGAAAAAAATATTTAAATCTTTATAGTCCCACTCCCCTTGTTCTCAAAATTCCCTGTGTGTCTCAGTTTATATTCTGGACATTTCAGTTCTCTTTAATTTGGTCAGCGTCATCCTAGATAGCATCAAAGAAGAGAATTCTCAGTGGAAAAAGTGCTACTCAAATTCACCTTTTTGCTCTCCCCACCCCATCTTCAAAATCTAAAATGACACCACCTACTTTGTGATATGGTCAAAATGAAGAGAAGTGAATTCTTTATCTAAGAACAATTTTTTTAATTTTCAACCCCCCCCCCCCCTCCACCATTAAATTGGACATTCGGAGTAGGTATTTTAGGAGGAAAAGGGAGGTTTTTGAAAATTTTGAGAATATTTGGTTCAGGAAGAGAGAGAAATTCCCTTCAATGTGATATGTGCATCACAAAGTAGGTAGTGTTATTTTAGATTTTGATGCTGGGGTGGGGGAGCGAAGGGGTGAATTTGGGTATCACTTTTTTTGTAGAAAATTTTCTCCCTTGATACTGTGAGGACGACGTTGACTGCATCGAAAAGAACTGAGAGGTCAAGAATATTAAATTGGACATTCAGAGAATTTTAGGAAGAAGGGGGGTGGAGTAAAAATTGAAATAATATTTTTCCTGAAGAGAATTTGATGACCTTCCATTTGATGAATCGCAAAGTAGGTGGTCTTATGTGAAATCTTGAAGGTGGGGTGGGTGGGGGCGAGGGGGCTGAAAATAGAAATTTGCCAATGTATGTTTTAGATGTTCCCCCCGATGTAGAAATTGACCTATTTTTGCTCAAAGACATCTCCACTGGGAATCGGGAGCTATTGCAGGATTGCAGGTGGATAGTTTTCAAATGATCATCCGGCATTTTATTGCTAACATGAGGCGAAATATCTATAGGCACTCTGCGCATTCGCTTCAGCGCCAAAATACCGTGTTTTTTTTGCAATTCCTGTAGGAAGTTATCTGTTTCCATAACAACAATGCCATTTGGAATAATCATATCACCTGCAAATGTCAATTTCAACAATTCATGAACTTCAATATTAACAATTTTCCCTTACACATATGTTGGTAACTGCCACATGAGGGTGCTGAAAGGGGCGGGATATTCAAAATGTGCAGAGCGCCTATAGGTTTTGGATAAGAGCAATTAGCTAGTATTGATTTTTCACTAACTTAGCCTTCAATTTCGCCTTTCACTTTCGCCTCTCAATTCTTAGAGAATTAGCCTCATTTCTCTACCGTTACTCCCAAAATTTCGTAACTAACATGTACGATCGCGCGCAAAATAAACGGAGACAGTGTTTCGCGCGGAGTGTACTGATTGAATGAATTTTAGCCTTCTTGTCACTGTGACACAAAGCCAAAATTCATAAAACCGGTACACTCCGCGCGAAACACTGTCTCCGTTTATTTTGCGTGCGATCGTACTCACGGTACTTTGTACTTATATGGGTACTTGTACTTAAGAACAGCGGCTTTATACTTGTAGGGGAGACCGGGGCATAGCGGTCACCCTGAGGCCTTAACCGCCATAGCTCAGTAATTTTTCTAGTTAGGTCTCTAATTTGGTGTCCTATCAACTAAATAAGCTCTTTGGGCATAATATAGATTTTTTCAAACTGCTTTATCTTCTATTGCAGAAAAAAATAGGATGTGAAGTGGCTGGTTCAGAAAGACAACTTTGCCCCACCCCCTGGGGCATAGTTGTCTTCTCGATAGGGCAAAGTGATCCATTCCTTGGAATACTATGAGCAAATTTCCCTGTGTACAAGAAAGATAGATTTTAACCTCGGAATAAATATGGACGTCCTGAAAATTTGATATTCTGTTCAGAATTGGGTGCTCTACAACATATCCAAAATCGCCAAAAATCGCACCCGGGAGTTTTGAGTTAATGGAGGGGGGTAAAAAATTGCAACTTAAAATGGAGGGGATGAAACCCGTCAATCCATTGAAAGCAAATACGTTATAATTCGACGCATCATATCCCGTTGATACCATTTTGGAACAAAAAATGTCGATCACTGTTGAAGGGGGGTCTTGGGGGGGGCGAAGTCCTGCTAGGTGGTCCATTTGGTTTTTCTGGCCATGTAGGACCGATTACGACAAGTTTGGTATCTTTTCCGACTATATTCAATCTTCTGAACTCGAATCCGATGTGTTTATTTGGATAAAAACAAGTTTGAACAAGTTGACTTGAAAAAACTTGTTTTTTCTTTGACTATTTTTTTTTGACGTTTTAAACCAATAGCGACGCTGTATTTAGTACCACGTGTTACCATTACAACCAATGTCAACAGTTTTGCAATGGCAAATTAATGGTGGGGTGACAAAACTTCTGCTGCTACTGAATAAACCTCTGCAGGGTGACAAAACTGGCTGTTGATACACTCACCATAACAACGATAACGTGAATGTCAAATTGTAAAATTTAATAAATTATTGCTTGATTGTCTGTCAGTGTTTGTGAGTAGAAAATACAAAACAGTTCCTAATGATGAGTGGCGAATTTGCCATGTCCGAATAAGGAGAGAGTGATCGTCCCGAAAAACACGAAAAACACGCGGAATGGACTATGATTTGTCGGAGATACAACAGTGCCGCAGATTGCCGATAGTTTGAGAGATTGGGCATTATAACATGCGTGTTGGTATAAAAATGCAGCGCTTGGGACAGGAAAGCAAATGGACATGCAAAAGCCAGTGCGGAAAAATTGGATTGACTGAAATGAAAATAACCAACCATTCTCATAGAAGCAGCGTCGTTGTACTTTGGCCGAAGCCTTTCCAAATCTTTGAATAACAGCAACTGTACCTTTGATATTTATAACAAGTGATTTGAAATAAACGTTTAAAAAAAATAGTCCATTAAATACCATTCGAAGAATCCATTTATGTCTACAAAATTGAATTTATTCTCTCAAACTGGTCTTGGCATTTCTCTCAAACCAGCTGTCACAGAAAAACGACTCGTGCTGTGCACTCGTCGTTTTTTTCTGTGGCAGCTGGTTTTCGAAAAATGCCTAGCGACCAGTTATCGAGAAATTCAATTTTGTCGACAAAATAGATCCTTCTTATGCTCAGTTTATGATGAGCGATACCCGGCGGAGCGGAGCTGAGCTGAGCGATTTTTTTTTGTCTGGACCAATCCTGTCCATTCATGATGTCACGTCCCCGCATCGTAATTGGCCTAGGCAAAAAAATCGCTCCGCTCCGCTCAGCTCAGCTCAAATCGCGGCAAAAAATCGCTCATCATAAACTAAGCTTTATGGTATTGTTGTTGACAATTTTGACGATTTTTTTTTCCACTGCTAGAGGTGTTCATCTTTGAAAAAATTTCAGGGGCCATTGAGTTGAAGTGTATTTTTCACGAAAATCATCTACTTGATGTTTGACTTTGTTTCTCGAGTTCAAAATCGATTTGAACTTGAATCGGCCCGGCGCCGCTTCTACTACTGACCAGAACACGACAACATGCACCTTTAAATGAAAGTAGCACAAACTATTGAAAAACTAATAACTTATCTTTGAAAATTCGAGGATTTGTGCAGAACTGAATTCCCTATAACATAAACAAAATCGTACTATAAATAACATAAACAAGATTCGTACTCTATGAACTGTTACCTTTCCCCTCAAATAACTCAAAACCCAGCAGTGCGATTCATGGCGGTTGATGGATTTCAATTTTTTTAAACTATCTATCATACTGGAAAGAGAATTGAAAGACCTTCAAAATGATGTGCAACTCGACCCCTAATCCCATTTGAAATTCTTGAAAGTTCACCTGCTTAGAGGGGTGGAACAGAGAGATTGAAAATACGCTGGTGCTGGTTATATGTTCCCCTCAAAAAGAAAATCGACCTGTTTCAGCATTTTCTCAGAAAAAAATTGTGCAGCGAGAAACTGGAGGTGGATCCTTTCCAAAAAATCACCCTGTAGGTACTTAATTTTTTCCAGCTTTAAAAGAGAAAAGACGACCATTATTAATCAAACTTTGCAGTCTTTGCACATTGATCCATGAAGGCCCAACGAATCGAGTAATGAATATTTTGCAAATAATGCCAGCAAGATGTCCGTCCAAGATGTTGATGTCTGATCGTTTTGGCATATAATGTCTCAGTACCTACCAATTTCACCATTTTCAGTCAAAGGTAAAATTTCAGTTTCAACAATTTACTTTTATTATTTTTATAAATTAAATGTTGGTTCCCGCCTTTGATTGTCTATTCATTTTTTACGGGTGGCGCACTACTACGGCTACGGCACAGGTGTTGAAATAATAAACTTTTTGATGGGCTAACTGTAAAACGCGCAAAGCTCGACGAGCTTTGCGAATAAAAGGTGGGGGCGTCTGTCCGTCCGCCGGCACCAACTGGAGGGGATCCTCCAAAGAACAATATTCCCGAGTTCCCCGACCATCGTTCAATTCAGTTGCCATTCGTACGTCCGTGGGTACGTGCGCGTGTGGGTTTCCCAGTGCAGTTCACGCTTCCTCGTCGGAAATGCACATGACATCCTGTTGCATCCTCGCCCAGTGTTTTTTCGCCACTTCTCTCAATTTCCGTGAAATTTAAGTGACCCCTAAAGTGATGTTGATCTGTGACATGGAGTTGGAGCCCCAGGCCCCAGAACTTACCGCTGCTAACATACTAATGCAGCTCAAGAATGCAAACAACTTCACCAAGACCACCACAGCCTCCTCGATGTATAGTCCGCAACCCTTGGATCTCAGGAGGGGCTCGCTTTTGGTGAATGTGCCCTCGGAAGGTCATCGCGTCTTGGTGGAACAACTTCCCGAAGAATACGGTGGAAACTACCCCATTCCACAGGCCAACAGTGCATCTCCGGCTTCTGCAGTTATGTTGAAATATTTGGACGATCTAGAAAACACCAAGCAGGAGCCCGTAGAAGACGCCCCCCCAGACCCGCTGTTTGTTGATGTCGAGGTTGATGTCGACGAATATCCAAAGTCACCGGTCAAGTCTGCTAGCCGTACCGGAGTTTCTTCCGGATCTGAGGAAAAAAGTGATAAGACTGGATCCTCCAGGAATCGTAAAGCTTCTTCGCCCAAAAAAGCCAACCAGCCCAAGGCCAAAATGCATCGATGCAACTTTCCGGGATGCGCCAAGGTTTATGGGAAAAGCTCGCACCTGAAAGCACACCTCAGGACACACACAGGTGGGTTACAGAGAAAAGCCGAAAAACGATACTAAAGGAAATCATGGCGGATTGCCCAGTGCCGGATTATTTAATTTTGCGCCCGGGGTCTATCAAGAAAATGGTTCCCCAGCTAATCTGTGACGTATTGTTTAGTTTAGATGCGTAAGAACGATTTCTTGGCATACCTAAAGAGGATACCACACATGGTGACCAGGCAAGCTTAGCAAAAGAAGGTCGCCAGCGTTTTTTTTTTTATATGGGCGTTACCAGCTTGTTTTGGACCCTGCTAACTCTTGCGCTCCCGTTCTATCTATAGACCTCCTTAGACCCCCCCCCTCTGTATAATCTGTTACTGGGGTTATATTAGGGGCGGGCGCCCGCCGGTCATTTGCTATGAAATGCGCTCACGCCTTTCTGCGAAAGAGCCTTATTTTTCAACAGAAATTTATCGTTGAGGTCAATTTGAAAAATTAATCTGAAAAATTTTACTGATCGATAGAGCATGGAAAACATGAAAATCCATACAAAAGGCCCAGTGGCGTAGATTTGTATGTAGGTATTGTGTATATAGTTTTTGGGTTTTGTTCTCATTGTTTTATCACGCTCCATCAATGATTGAAATTTTTTAGATTCATCCTGGACCACCCTGTATAGTAACTAGGGATTACGCCATTAAAATCAACTGGTGTGTACATACTGTGTTACTGTGTTGTGATGAAGGACTCTCTCAGTTAGTCATAAAAGTGTGTGGCTAGTCAAAGAGTTACTCGGTTAGTCAAAGCAGTTTTGTTATTGACATTTTTTCTCGCAATGCTTTTCCCTTTTCAAACAATACTTTTAAAAGCTCTATAAACTCAAGGTCATGGCCTTCTTCACGCATGCGGGTTATCCATTATTTCCCTCAGTGGTCATCCCTTCTTTTTAAAGCGATTATTATACAATTTGAATCCCCGCATGCGTGAAGAAGGCCATGATCTTAGGTTTATAGAGCTAGTATAAAAGTAGTATTGTAAGTATTGTTTGAAAAGGGAAAATCATTTCGAGAAAAAAATTTCAATAACAAAAGTGCTTTGACTAACCAAGTAACTCTCATGTCAGATCAAATTATTTGATCTGTCATCCCGTAGGTAACTTATACTTTTTTTTTGTTGAAAACCTGTGGATCGTTTGCAAATTTTCTTTCACAGAATATTTTAAAGCACTGCCTGCTCATAGCCATTTCTAATTTTGGAAATAAGTATTAAATTTATGGTGCCTTTTATCACACCACGCAAGATCCCGTCAAAAAACGTTTCCGGTTGAAATCGACATAAACAATAAACAAACTTCCAACTTCAATTTTTGAAGTGAAACTTCTATTCTCGCGCCTAGATCACAACACACAACTAACGCAGAACCACACATGGAAGTGAAATTGGTTCATAGCATCAGTGGTTGTAACGAACGCCTGTAACGTTGTCTTGTCTGACCTTGGGGTGACCAGCGTCGTCCCAGGAAATTGAGAATAAGCTGTTGCGGCGTTCGCCGCGTTCAGCTCTATTTTTTACTAACCGCCGACACGGACTGCTCTTCGTGTTGTCGTACTGTTGGCCCGACAGGAATGGTTCTCGACTTGGCTTGAATAGATTCGAGCGGATGTGATTTATTATAGGGATAGGGAGGTATACAGGCTGTCCCGTTTTTCAACGCTCACTATGGGTATCTCGGAAACGGTAAGAGATACAAAGTCGGTTAAATTACAAAAAAGTTGCGCAATTTTATGACTATTTCAAATATGTCAAGATATCCAAGATATCTATGGTCATTTCTGAAATATCCCAAAAAAACTGAAAAATGCCGAATTCGAAAATTTCAAATCACTTCTTTATTATGACAGCTATCAATTTGAAAATTGGTATTCTGACATTTTTGAAGGTCCTTGATTGACTGACGGTCATAATTTTTTCCTACGCTTACTAGTTTTTGAGATATGACAGTCAACTCCATTTTTTCTTATGGACACCATATTATTTCTCCACTCCATAAAACTCATCTTTTCTTTCTCTTCACAAAGATATGAAACACTTGTAGCATTTTTGTCAAAATAACCTATAAAAATTGGAAAAACCATTTCTGAGGCGAAAAAATCTAGTTACCGCTTCGGTTGCCATGCTCTTGTGGCATATAAACAATGGCATTTGATTGCTATGGTCTGTTGATTTTGGGAAAAGTTGAGTTACATTCCGTTTTTTTGTATTTGATAATGATAATAAATAACAATAAAACAAATACAAAGCCAAGTATAACACAAAATAACATAGCAGTAGCAATAAACATTTATAATTTACAATTGCTCGAATTGGAGTTCATTTTGCTCTGTGCAGAGTTGTGTGCCTTTTAGCCATATTTTCAACTGCTGCGCTGATATCGTGCGGGTTAATTGACTGGAACGCATCAGCAACTCCTTTCTTCCAGCTCTTGGTTGCTTTGGGATGTTCTGTCATGAACCATAAATGCGATCTTGGAGCGTTCTTCGCAAAATAGACACCATTTCGAGTAATTGTAAATTATAAATGTTTATTGCTATTGCGATGTTATTTTGTGTAATACATAGTTGGTTTTGCATTTGTTTTATTTTCATTTATTATCATTATCAAATACATAAAAACGGAATGTAACCCAACTTTTTCCAAAATCAACCGACCATGGCAACCGAATGCCATTTCATTATGTCACGAGAGCATGGCAACCGAACCGGTAACTAGATTTTTTCGCCCCAGAAATGGTTTTTCGAATTTTTATAGGTTTTTTTTTTTTTTTTTTTTTTTTTTTAATCTGTTTATTGCCAGTTCAACATATTACATGTTATTCATAGCATCTATGGCTAATAGTAGAACATAACAAAATAAAATAGCGTCAAGCAAATAAGGCCAAAATAAGAATTAAATTATTGTAGCAGTGAAAGTAAAAAGATGATCAATCATTGGGGTCAAGTGTGTCTTGAGGGAGTGCGCGTCGGAGTCTGCGGTGTATGTCTCTTTCTCCCAAATTGAACTGGACGGCTCCCTGGCAGTTGCTCAGGTTGTTATGGAAGTTGGTCGTTAGTCTCTTGATGTGTTCGTGCATGGTGTCAATACCCAGTTCGTGATGGATCTGCTGATTCCTGATGTACCATGGCGGGTCGAGGATTATTCGTAGAATCTTGTTCTGAAGTATTTGAAGTTTTCGTATGTTGGTTTGTGATGCATTGCTCCAAATGCAACAGCCATATGTCAGTAGTGGTCGTATGACGGATTTGTAGATCAGCAGACCGCAGTCAACACGAAGGAAGGACTTTCTATTCAGGAGCGGGTGGAGTTTTTGTAGTCTTGCGTATCCTTGATTGATTTTTTTGTTGATGTGGTAGCCCCAAGTCAGCTTGGTATCCAGGTGAACGCCAAGGTATTTGACTGCTTCCTGATTCCATCGGACAACATTTCCGCATATGTAGAGGTGAGGTGGATCGCGAATTCTTCTCAGGGTGAAAATTTTGGCCTCGCACTTGGTAGGATTTAGTTCGATTCTCCATCTCTTGCACCAATTGGTTACCTCGTTCACGCCGTCCTGAAGCCTCTCTATCGCAGTGTCCAGGTCGGGGTTGTAAGAAATAACTGCGGTGTCATCAGCGAACATAGCGATGTTGTCTTGGCTGGGTATGTCGTGGACGAAGATATTAAATAAATCCGGGCCAAGTATACTGCCTTGTGCGACACTTGCTGCTATTTGTCTCGATATCGATAGCTCGTTTTGCACTTTAACCGAGTAAGTCCGATTGTCCAAGAACGAGAACAGGATGGCTTGGAGATACTTGGGCAGATTCAGTTTTATTAGCTTATACTTCAGACCGTCAATCCAGACTCGATCGAAGGCCTGAGAAACGTCCAAAAAAGCTACTACAATGTATTTTTTCTCCTCGAATCCTCTCTCAATGATTTCCACTATTCTGGCGAGTTGATGATTGGTTGAGTGTCCTTTTCTGAACCCGAATTGAATGGATGGTATAATACTGCGACCCTCTAGTTCTCTATGCAGGCGTATTTTGATGATTTTTTCCAGCAGCTTCGACAGTGTGTTTAGCAAGCTTATAGGCCTAAAGCTCTCCGGTCTTGCCTTGTCCTTGCCAGGCTTGGGAAACATCAAGATGTGGGCATATTTCCATTTATCAGGAAAATATCCCATTCTCAGACAAGCATTGAATGTGGATGCCAAAAATGCTAGGAATTTTTTTGACACATTTTTAAGGACAGTATTGGGGATTCCGTCTGGTCCAGGTGATTTTTTTGTCGGTAGATCTTTTATGACAGTTATCAGTTCTTGTGGGGATGTAGGCTCGATATTGTCTGCAGAAGGCGCATGGTTTTCAACATAATTTACCACTTGGGCGTGGAAGCCAGGCATGGTGGTGCTGTGAGGTGTGAACGTCTTCTCCAGCTGCTTGGAGAATATGTTACATTTTTCTTGGTCCGAACAGTACTTAATATCGTCTTTAATGAGGGGTGGTGCAATGGTTTCTTCCTGCAGGATTCTTCTTGTTGTTCGCCATAGTCCTGGATCGTTGGGCCTCATATCTTCAATAAATTTTTTGTAACTAGCGACGTTCAGTTTGTCAAGTTCGTATTTGATTCGATATAGGTTATTTTGACAAAGATGCTACAAGTGTTTCATATCTTTGTAAAGAGAAAGAAAAGGTGAGTTTTATGGGGTGGAGAAATGATATGGTGTCCATAAGAAAAAATGAAGTTAACTGTCATATCTCAAAAACTAGTAGGCGTAGGAAAAAATTATGACCGTCAGTCGATCAAGGACTTTCAAAAATGTCAGAATACCAATTTTCAAATTGATAGCTGTCATAATAAAGAAGTGATTTGAAATTTTCGAATTCGGCATTTTTCAGTTTTTTTGGGATATTTCAGAAATGACCTAAGATATCTTGGATATCTTGACATATTTGAGACAGTCATAAAATTGCGCAACTTTTTTGTAATTTAACCGACTTTGTATCTCTTACCGTTTCCGAGATACCCATAGTGAGCGTTGAAAAACGGGACACCCTGTATTCAGGGCCGGGCCTAGCAGGCGTGCAGTGCGTTTCGGCGCGCATCAGGCGGGTATGGCAGGCGGCAAGTTATAGGGGCGGTAATATAATAATAAAGTTGAATTTCGAAGGATTCTTTTCATTCCCGCATTTGGTGGGGCTCTCCACTGCCGGTGAGGGAGGCGGCAATTTTTCGGTGGCACGCAGGCGGCAAATAGGCCAGGCCCGACCCTGGGTATATTCCGCACACCCAAATGTAGACACAACGTTCAGGTACCTATGTACAGTTATTTCAGAAATGTTAGCTGCCTGGATCGTTCTTGAATGCCAGTTTTGATAACGACCAATCTCTAATCAAAACTGGCATTCAAGATCAATCCAAACATCTAACATTTCTGAAATCCAGCCGACTTCCTAGAGGAGCCGTATGAAACATTTTGCTCCCAACTGTACCTATTAAGCAGGAAAGCAGGGGTGGACGGTTAAAGCCTAGAGGAGAAGAAGAATTTTCGACAATTGAGGCTGAAACAGTTGCTTAATGTTCTAGATGTCAGCTGATTATATAGCGATGTTATTATACTGGTTTGATAATCAAATTTTCATGTTTGGAAATTGATTTTTGACATTATTCTTCGTTAATTTTTTGAATGCTTTGATTTCACCTCAATTAAATGTGACATTCTAAATATAAGTACGGTGGCGAGCACATAACTGGAAATACTCATATCAATTCTGTCAATATTTCAATTTAACCTACGGCCTTATTTTGATTGGGGAAGATGATATCGTAGGAACTCTAGTTAACCACGTAGTTACCTCAAATCACATTCACGAGGTACCTACCTACATACCTATGTAAATACCTATGTATTTTATATTCTTTCAATTAAAATTAATACTGGATCGAGTTTTCCAAACGACATTCTTATACTTTGTGGAGATATAAGATTGCCATGCTGTGCCTGCCAGAACACAGTTTCCACCGTGCTGTAATATAACGGAGAAAATCGTACAGTAAGAAAATCCGTCACGATGTCACATTCGCATAATTATTTGTGGAGAATATTATTGATGAAAATAGATATTTATTGTATTAGGGGTATGAGTGAGACTTCATGTGACGGAGAATGGGAGTTTAAGCGCCGAGCGCAGCAAGAAAAGAAACAAAAGAAGTCTAATCGTGGAAAAGTCATGTCGAAAGTATTCTGCCCTTTGAGTGACTCAGAGTAAAAATAATAATAATAAGATTGATAATAAGAAAAACAAGATGATGCAAACCGTTAGCGAGCGGAGCGGGAGTACGAAAAAAACACCTCTTCGAATGTTGTTTGCTGATTGATTCATATCCATAGAAGTTTCACTTCTTCCGAGGGTGACTATGGTCACGCACCCACGTTTTTTTTATTTGTGGTCGCAGCCACCTCTCTATTTAAAATGTATTCATATTCAATCCGATATAAAATCGTCATTTTTCATCATAGAGAATTGTCAAGCCCACCACTGTATTATTAACAAAAATCTCTATCCGAAAATCAAAAAATATATAGGGTGTTTAATTTGAAAATCGAAAGTACATGTTTCTTGTCACTTTTAGACGAGCAATTTTTACGAAGGTAACTGCGGTAGGTTACTAAAGAAATTTAAATTGCGTAAAAGATCATCTTGGGATTTTATGCATTCTCAAATTTAAAAATGACTCAGTAATCAAATGCAGCATAGGTATAAGAAAAAATAGAAAAAATCCCAGAAAAAATAGATTTTTCTTCCTTATTACTGATCCTTTATATTTCAAAAAATTGGTTTTTGAAGGAATGTGGCTCATCAGTCATTATACATAATTATATCCTTCAAACTTAGTTATGGTAAAAGAATCGCTTTGGAGTGAAAAATAATTTCTTTGAAGGATGAATCATCTTGCACCTTGAACAAATGACAAATGCATTTCATTTGCAGAGCAATAATAGTGGTCATGTATGTTATAAGGTGAAACACTGAAACCTATAGTCAGCTTCTGACATCAAAGGGAGCAGATTTTATACTGGATGAAACAAGCATTTTTGTTTGCTCATCCAAAATAAAAGAAAGGTCGCGTCTTCCGTCATATTTGTTGGTTTTTCTCCATTCAGTTCGTGGACCGGACTTTTGTGCAGGTACTCTTGGATTGTTGTCATAAAAGTCATAAAACCCAAAAATAGACTGACCGCCACTAGCTGAATAGAGATGCGAAAGACACGTACGACTATAAAAGAAGTTTTTGACACGTGTTTCGTTGATTGGGTTTAAATTTTTTGGCAAGATAACACTCGCAATCCATTGTTGATCCATTTTCTTTATTTATAAAAGATGTAGCGGTACCTACATAGCACCTTGAATTTATCCAAATCAATGTAGTACCCAACAAAACGGGGCTCGAAAACTGTACCTACAATATTCCTGTGAGGCTCTATTGTGATTGCACACTAAAATAGGTAATAGAAAATGTTGGCTGAATATCCCCCATCTTGGCCTTTCAGACCAAAAAGTGGAATATATAATAAATATAAAATTTCTCTAATAGTGGACACTTCTGTTACACAGCGCATCACATATGAAAAGAAAAAGCTCCCTGTTCTCTATAGTTTTGCACTGTCGAAAATAAAAACTGTCGATGACAAATAAACCTCAACATTTGGAAAACTTCCCGAACAGGCCCGATGAGGTCGAAAAAGCTTCATCCTCTGGTGGAATAGTAGTGATGATGAAGTAGTGAGTGTAGGTACGTGGGAAAGAAAAAGTTACCGAAATATTACCTACATCTCAAATTTCAAACTCAGTTATTTTTATATTCAGAGATTCTTATTAGTTGTTGAATAATCAGGTGATTTGATTACTAGAGAGTCCATCAATAGAATGAAAGGCAATTGAATGTATTTCTACTTTATTGTTCGCATTGGTCATGGCACACCGAGACTCTCGTCATGGTAATCTCGTCTCGTTCTCGGTCTCGCTCTCGGTCCCGCTCTCGGTCCCGGTCCGAGAGCGAGACCGAGAAAATCTCGCTCTCGTGGGAAACACTATCTCAAATACCCTATAAAATTTTAAATCTATCCCATAGAAAAAAAGTTACAAGTTGGTGCGATTTTCGAAAAACACGGTATAAGATCCATTTTCCTCAAACTGCCAAATGTCACAGGCTTCTTTGATTTCTTTATTCATTGACAAAATCAAAAGTAGGTCGAAAAATTACGCTATTTATCCGACACTTTTGACATCTATTGTTTAATTTTGTTTTTTGACCTTAGGGTCGAACAGTCAAAACATTTTCTTAGGAAAATGTTTGACTCGACGTAGAGCGGGCACCCTTTCATCAGGGACAACTCTTTTTTTGGACGCAGCCACCTTTGCCAGCTTCGTTATTATTAATTTAATTATATTCAATCCACTATGAAATTGTCACTTTTCATCATAGTGAAATTCTCGTAAAATACTTGAACTTCTCGTGAAATGCTTGAGAAACTTGAAATACTCGTGAATTACTTGAAATACTCGTGAAATACTTGAGAAAACTTGTGAATTACTCGTGGAATACTTGAAGTACTTATGAAATACTCTAGATTTCATTTCTATCCTATTCTATTCTATATTCAAATTTCTAGATCTTTATCCACGGGCATTAGGATATTTATTAAATATCGAATTTTACAAGAAATTTTCTTCGCACCGCCAACATGTTTGTTTGCTCTATTATATTATGTGGATTTTATCAGAGGCTGAGGCTGTCCCATTTCGTTTTACCATTTTATTTTAGTTCCACTTAACTGACCATGTTAGTCCGGGGCGTATAACGGTACCTAGGTACAGGCTACACTTGCCGCTTTGGGTTTTGCCCGCCGACCAATTGTTGAGGGTGAGAGATTGCAAACAAGGTACAATTTCAGATCGAGCCTCAAATACACCGTCGGATACAGCTCGCAAAAAAAAATCGCGGGAAGTATTACGCGGTATACTATGATGATCAGTGTCCCCTGGCCTAAGAATTAACTCGGATGTTCAAAACGTTGAGGAACAGTTTGTAATATACAGGGTCTTGCAACAGTGTGCGTAAGACTTGACGTTATTGATTTAAAAAGATCATCTCGTGAAATTATTTTCAACTATACAGAATGTTCCATTTTTGCGCTATAACAAAAACAAAGATTTTTTAAACGAAATGCCCCACTTTTGATTTCATTTTCTTATTCAGCTTCCCAAGCTCTATTATAAGTGTATTTATGTTTTTCAAATTTGTGGCAGTGCTACCAACTAAAAATTGAAAATTGAATTTCAAGGTTGATTTTAAAAAATCGTGGGGGCCTCGTTTTTTGGAATCAAGGAATGAAATCTGGCACAACAATAGTCGAATAGTTGGTATAAGTATAGTAACTTCATGGCAAAAAACTTGAGATTCAGTGATACAGGGTGTACCGAGGGGTGTACACAATTTTTTTTTTAACTTTGCTAATATCAAAGTGTCAATAAGTCATTTTTTTCAATGGAATGTTCCTTATTTTATATTACCATTCGGTAGCTTTTTTCTTCACTTTTACTTTGACTAAAGGTACCCCACCCCTAAATCTCATAATTTCCAAAAAAAATCGGTAATTTTTATTTCAAATTTTTTTCGAGATGTCCTAAACTAACGGGGGTTTATCTAGTTATTTTTCAGTTTATAGTTTGTTTCTAGATAGGTACCAAATGATTTGAGTGAGTACCTACCTCACTTAAAAGAATTTTCCATGCTTAGTTCGAAATAAAACAAGATATTTGAATAGAGCAGTTTATTATTTCAACTTCATTTTCCATAATGCGTCGTTATGTGGCATGCCTGATCGATGAATTTTTGATATCCAATAGGCAATAATGCATTTTCACGCAATATTTCGCTATGCGAAGCAATTTGCTCCCATATTACAATGAGCAGTACTTTGTGAAGTCCTTATGAAGTATCCAAACTACTTCAGAATTACTTGAAATCCATCGTGAAGCACTTGAAGTACTTGTGAAGTGCCTGAAATACTTGTGAAATACCTGAAGGAGTTGTGAAATACTACTTGTGAAATACCTGAAATACTTGTGAAATACCTGAAATACTTGTGAAATACTTGAAGCACTTGTGAAATACTTGAAGTATGAAGTAGGGTGTACACGATTTTGTCTAGCGATCGACTCCTCGCAAATACCCCATACAAATTTCAAATCTATACATATACCCGAGCATAATACCTCATAGGAAAAAAGGTATGGGCTGCATGGTGCGGTTTTCGAAAAACACACGGTATACCTCTTGAAGCGAGTTCGACTTTTTGAGGCTCCAAGGTGAAAAATGCGACACCGTCGTTTTGATAAAAAAAATCGCAATGGAATTACAGACACTTTGTCCTGCTTCAGCCAAAAAGATGCGTCAATGAAGCTGTAAAGAATTATTGGCACAACAAGGAACGCCCCGAAAGTCTGGTATGGGTCTGCCCTCGCAACCATTTAATAATTAAATTTCAAAAAAACCCAGCGGTTCAAAGTTGCGTATTTGACCGAAATGTTTGTAATTACCTTCAATTTGACATTTGCCCTCGTTTTGGAGTCCGCGCAAAACGTGTTTGTGTCGGCGAAAGCTGGGCTGCTAATATTCCCATGACGTCACACGCACGTGTCGAACGGCTGATTGGGGGCAACGTCAACATGATGTCAACTATACGTGTCAGTTTGTCAAAACTATGTGTCACCGGTGGCTTTCACAAACCAACACCGACTGACAGATTGACATGTAACCAATCTGACTGACGCATATGACTGACGTAGCCCACGTGCCCCGTGACAAATAACGCACATCTGACTGACGTTGCCCCGAATCAGCTGTTCAAGACGGAGCTGCGTGACATCAGTGGAAATGGTCTATACGTCTCTGGGGGTTTGAGTCGTATTTCCACGCATGACAACGTGAATTTTTCATGAGTTCCAAGATTTTGGTATCAGCTTGAAAGGCAACATTATCTCTTGGACAAGCCAGTTTCACACCGCACAACTTAATGCCGGAATTTTTTTTCTACCTGTTGTTTACCCGGAAAGAAAAGGTCGCGGCGCACGATAAATTTGGTTTCTAATCCTTTTCAAAAGGCCATTTGGGGATGTTCTGCCAGGCAAATGTTGGCGAACTTTTGACTGGGATGTTCTCACATGATGTACTTTCGAATAAAATTGGTCAGAAAAAGTTAGAATGGAGTGGCCGGTTAGATTGAAAAATGTAGGTCAAGTTGTAGGCCTAAATCGAGGCCTAAATAGAACAATCTGCATTATTTTAAACCTGTTCTCGAAAGAGAAAGGAAATTAATATGAGCCATTATGTTAGTAAAGACATTGAAAATTGAAATGCTCATACTTAGTTGGAACATATCTTTTTTACTTTGAAAACACCTCGAAAAACACCCATATTCAACCGTTTAGCAAAAAAAACTTTTTTTGCATGATTCTTTTCGTGCTCTCTTAGTTTTATCAATTTTTTGCTTATTCCCGTCATAATCCGATTAATCCGATAGTATACATAGATCAAAAATCAAAAATGGTACTAATGGTATGTACCTCTTTTGAGCTTAATCTGGAAAATTCAAGGTGCGTGCAGCAAGGCTAATGGGTCATCCTTCAGCGTCTGGATAACTCTTGAGCTTTATTCTTAGGACAAAAGTGTAAAATGTCATTCATCTGTCGTTCACTTTTATGTATCGGCAATAGTACCTATCCTAGCGGGAGCACGATGAAAATAATGAGGCACAAACTTAGGGCGTTTTATGTTCTCATTCTGAAAGTTCTCGTTGCTCAAACAAAGAATAGATTTGGAATAATTATTGTTCCATGCGAATGATCTTGCGTAACACTATAAAAACGATTGAAACGATTAAGTACGTAATGTCGAGCGTGATGTTTTTTTTAAATTTTTCACGCAAGAAAAAAGTCGACTTAATGGAATATACTTCAAGAAACGCGAGACTGGAGCCCCAAGGATTGATTGGCTTGTTTTCCGCATGCTGCCATATGCGGATGGAAGGCGTGCCTGCTTTGTCTTCCGAAATAGTTCGTTGCCATTTCGCATCTTGTTTGCTCGACCTTTGTTTTGTTACAACACTTACAACAACAAAAACGCTAAATGGCGAATCATCAGACTTATTATCCCATTGCAAGTGTCTGAACATTCATTACGATACGGGATACCGATGCCGCAACCCTGTCTTTATTTTATTTGCACTATTGTATAACTGGTCTTGCCATCTTGTGAAAAAAATCAGGCGTCTCCTACACAAATGTAGCATAACACTGCGGCGGTTAGTGGACGATTTTGAGACCTACCTTGCATTTTATTTTAGAGCATTCAAACTTGGCAGAGTTGTAGTACGGTTGCGGCCAAAATAAAGTGGACGACAATGTCAACGAGTTGGCGTGCTGTCATGCGACGTTCAGGCCAGAATCCTGAGAAATCTGTCAACTGTCGTCCACTTTAAAAAGGCCGCAATAGTACATACTCCCAGCTTACTTTTAAAAAGTGGAAACAAGGTTGCAAACCTGAGAGAGCAGCAGTATAGCAGTTGTCTACCTAACAGGGGTAGATTTCAAAACCTCAACAAATTGTTCGTTTCGGTGACTTTCATGGGCCGGGATCGGTCCTCCACTTGACATTTACTAGTTACGGGCATATATCGACCTTGGCGATGAGTTGTGCCAGCGGGTTGCCTTCAGGGGCAACCCGCTAGTTGCCTTCATTTTCAGGGGCACAAACAGAAATCAGCGGAATCACAGTTAGTCCGGATGTTACGGGGCTACAACCTTGCAAAGAATGATCAAGCGATGAGACTTGTCACAAAATGTCCATCAGGCCCCTAAGCAACTTTTAAGAGGTGATGTCACGGTGAGTCTCCTTGCAGACGTCCTGTACACAGGGTGTTCAATAATTCAAAAATTCCAACCCCTGAACCAAAAAAGTTGGAGTCATTAAAGTGACAACATAAATTCACAATTTGATGTTTGTAAGGATAAAATAAACCGCGTCTGCATATCTTCAGCCGTTTCTAAGAAATCCTGAAATTGGTGGTCAGTTTCATGGAAATTCACATTTTTTCACAAATCAGTAATTTCCGAGGTGATTTCCTAAGATATTTTAGTGAAACTCGGTAGTCCTTCAAAGAGTAAAGTCAAGAATGAAATGCCGTTTGTTGCTATTGTCCCTGTCTACCGAGGGGTTGATCACTGGGAAAAATCGTGTACACCATATTTCATATTTCAAGTACTCTCAAGTACTCGCAAGTACTCTCAAGTACTCCCATGTACTCTCAAGTACTCTCATGTACTCGCAAGTACTCTCATGTACTCGCAAGTACTCTCATGTACTCGCCAGTACTCTCATGTACTCGCAAGTACTCTCATGTACTCGCAAGTACTCTCATGTACTCGCAAGTACTCTCATATACTTTCATTTACTCTCAAGTAATCTTAAGTAGTCTCAATACCTATTCTGGATGGTTTACGAGATATTTTAGGAAATTCCAGGTTTCAAGATATTCAGGCATGTTCCAAGAAAAATGATTTTCAAGGGCCGCGTCTGACTGTTTTCGTGCTTACATGAATTTCTCAAAAACTAATAAGCCGATTACTTTGAAATTTTGCAAGAAGGTGTTTATCTATATTGTACATCGAACGCGATAACGATAAATTTTTTTATGACTTCAACCCTAAATTTTCCCAAAAAACAGTTTTTCTGGTTTTTACGGTTTTTTTTTGGAAAATTTAGGGTTAAAGTCATAAAAAAAATATCGTTGTTATCACGTTCGATGTAATACAATATTGACATACACATTCCTGCAAAATTTCAAAGTAATTGGCATATTAGTTTTTGAGAAATTTATGTAAGCACGAAAACAGTCAGACGCGGGCCTTAAAATACATAAGTATTATACATATAAGTACATAAATGTATAAGTTAATAGGAATGTCAGGCAAGTCCTACGATCTACGGGCTGTTTCAATTTTAAATTGATTGGAGATGATAGAAAATTGCTAAATAAGTAACTTTCCCAAAAAAGAATCAGAAACGAATAATAACGTAGTTAGATTTGCTTCGAAAATAATTGAACTTTAGAAATCGATTTCACGTCATAATTTTGAAACTTTCTGACCATACCTACTACTTAACAGAAAAAAATGAGCCATGATTATACATGACAAACTTGCAAATACGGGTGACGATTTTTTTTTCTTTCTTCTTTGCTCACACAAGAGTCAAAAATTATTACAGATATTGCTATTATTTTTCGGACATGCATAATGCGAATCAAATTTGAAGCAAAGACTAAAGAAATTTTTGTGCAAAATTTTCAAAAGTCTGGCCATTCGTTTCCGAGTTTTCCGGCCTGGAAAACTGAAATGTTTCAACTTTTCAACGCGTGCACCGATTTTCACAATCTTTTCTAAACAATAAATAATTGTATTCTGAACATCTGAACAACCGATCATTTCCATTAAGAAATCTCGAGAGAAATCTGTTGTGAAAAATATGTGCAAATGTTGAGCCGGGGTCATGATATGCACAAAATAATATTCTAACACTAATTACCGGGTTTTCTTCTAATACATATAAAAATCCAAAAAGTTCATTTGTTCAAATTCTATGTTTTTCATTCAAAATTTCAAAATATTGGAATTCACGCGACGAACGATCAGTAGAGTCCACGAGAGAGTCCATATAATCGATGAAATTAGGAGTTACCGAGGGGCTGATCACTGAGAATAATATTGTCTCGGCCCCGTTCATTGAACACTGCATTCGTGTGCACTGAGGGTATGCAACCCAAAATATCCCTGTGTCGTCCAAGTCCTCACCCCTCACCCCCTGTTCGGTGTGCCTGGCACTTGGCTGTCAGGCGCAAGCGTAAACGAGCTCCAGCACTTTCTTCGGCCGTCTTCGGCATTCTTCGGCTTTCTTTCCGCTCGTGCCTTTGCCGCTTCGTTCGAAGCGGCGTTGATCTCCGTACGTCGAGCGGGAAGCCACGCCGTCTTTTTTTGGTCATCGTTCTCGCGGCCATCTTGTCGTGCCATCGGCGTACATTCGTACTCGACCAGAAGCCCATCCAAGGCCCATCGCGTCCGATAGTGACTCCTGGAGGAGCTCTGCAGCATCTCCAAGTCCAGAAAGCGGCAGTTTTCACCGCTTTCACCGGGGAGCGGCTTGGATCAGCCAGCCGCACACAAAGCTCCAGTTTCGGACGGGATCGAGTCGTTCGTCCGCCATTTTGGTGACGAACACGGGCACTCGTGCATTTCAACAGGAAATCCACCACCAGAACGGCCATCCACCACGACGCCGCCTTCGGACTCCGCCAGGACGACGCCGCCACCGAATAAGATCCCGTAAGTTCCATATTTTCCATTGTTTTTACCATTTACCGTTTATTCCCGTTTGCCGGGGTGTATACCTTCAGTGCAGTTCGTCTCGTTTTCAGGACGCCACTCGGCGCCAGCGAATCTGCCCCCGATCAGAACCACTCGGATTTTTCATTTCATTTAATTCACATTGTTTTTTTTTATTGTTTTGTAATTCTGTCTGTTTGTGTTTTTTTTTTGTTTTGCATTGAAGTTTTTGATTGTTGTTGTGAATTTTATTTCTGACTGTCGCTTGCTGCTTGCCTAATCCAAGAGTTATTGTTTTAATGCAGCCTTCATCGGAAGGCTGCCGTCTTTATGTGTACCGCGCTAACATATAAATTGGTCCTTCGTAGCCGGATACAGGCTAAGCATGGTACAGTCAGGAATTTGATTCACCTCACTATTGAAACTTTAAAGTCACGGGTCAAACCCACGTGACACTTGTGCGTTGGTCCAGCGTGTTGATCAATTCGTTTTTCGCCCGTCTCATTCGCACTTTTTCACCTGGGTTGGGTTCGCCATTCAGGTACGCCAACCTAAGGGTCAGTTGCTTTGTTTTCATTTTTCTTTGTGTCGTACACAATGGACGCAACTTTATCGTCTATCGCGATAGCTATTGCGCGCCTTGAGCCCCTTCTGGAACAAGGCGTCACAGCTACCACCGAGCCAAGCCTCCAACCGGCATTTTTAGCCACGTTTGACATTGCGGCGGAAATTTACAACGGTTTCAAGAGCACGGTCAACACCGCCCCTCTCCCCAGTGCCTCCGAGGAGCAGAAGGCTACATTTCTTGAACGTACACTCCGGGCAGACAGCTTGTATGGCAAACTTGCTGCGGTAAAAGCCTCGTTTGCGAATTCAGAGCCGACTTCCTCGCTCTCTCGCCAAGCCTCGCAAACTTGGTTCGAGACAGGCCGGAGCAATGTCCGATTGCCAAAAATCGCGTTGCCGTTGTTCGACGGAAAGTTAAAATCATGGCCACCATACTATGATCTATTCACGGCGTTAATACACAGAAACCAGTCTCTCTCAGATATTGAACGGTTTCAGTATCTGATCTCGTCTTTATCTGGTGAACCTCTCTCAATGGTTAAACACCTGCCATTGACGGGAGATAATTACATAATTGCGTTCGACTCGTTGGTTGAGAGATACCAGAACGACCGCGTGCTAGTCACTTTTTACTGGCAGTCGATGATGAACGCCTCCTCCGTCACATCTGACTCCGCGCAAGCGCTTCGCCATCTTGTGAACACGTTCAACGAAAATTTAGTGGCGCT
Organism: Anaspis maculata; assembly: GCA_949128115.1. Taxonomy (NCBI): domain Eukaryota; kingdom Metazoa; phylum Arthropoda; class Insecta; order Coleoptera; family Scraptiidae; genus Anaspis; species Anaspis maculata. The sequence goes on along the minus strand of OX421962.1, from coordinate 56,883,299 downwards.
CGAGCAGTATCCGCATATCGACCTGTGGGATTTCACCCTGTCGAGCATGCTGCTCCAGAAACTCGATGAGTCGACGCGAAAACGTTTCGAGGTGCAGTCAGCTGGCACCCCCTTCCCCAAATACGAAGACGTCAAGTCTTTCGTGCTCGACCAATGCAAGGCTTTCGAGGCAACTGCCTTAAATTCTAAAACGCAATCGAACTCCCGCTCCACACGGGCAAACACCGTTACCGTGAAGCCCGAGGTCAGCCGCAAGTCGTGGGCCTCACATACGTTGGTGTCTCAGACTTCATCTGCCCCAGCGACGTCGCATGAGTCAGCATGTTCTCATTGTGGGGCGAGAAGTCATAGAGTCACCGCGTGCAAGACTTTTCTGTCAATGTCCCCAAATGACAGATATTTGGCGGTCAAACAGAAAAGGCTCTGTCTCAACTGCTTGAGCCCCAATCACGGCGCTCCAAAATGTCCATCGTCGTATTCGTGTCGGCAGTGCCACGCAAGGCATCACACCTTGCTGCACTTCCCCAAGCCACATAGAACTGCAGGTCATGAGTCACCCAGTTCTTTATCGAATCCAGTTGAATTACCGCAAATCGTTTCCCCTGGTCTTCCAGAAAATGTCGCGAATTCGGTGACGAATCTCGCCTCAAGCCTCAAGGCAGCTCATGTTTTGTTGGCCACGGCAATCGTTCACGTTCGTGACCGGTGGGGAGGCTACCAAAGCCTCCGTGCGCTCATAGACCCTGCCAGTCAGGCATCGTTTATTTTGGACTCCTGCGTGCGCAAATTGGGTCTATCCCCATCAAATCACAATGTGCCCGTTTTTGGCTTGGGTCTCACCCCCGCCAATTCGACGTGTGGCACAGTCACTTGCCAGGTCAAGGCTGATGATGAGTCTCTCCCAATCCCTGAATTGGAGTTAATTGTCCTGCGCAGGATTTGTGGTAACCTGCCAGACACCGCTTTGAACCCGGATCAATTCCACTTGAACTTATCGAATCTGGCGGATCCCACATGGTTCAAGCCAGGCCCCATTCAAGTGTTGTTGGGCGCCGACGTTTATCCGTCAGTCGTGAAAGAGGGAATCGTCTCGTCAGGTCCGTCACAGCCTGTTGCCATAAACACCATTTTTGGCTGGGCTCTTCTCGGTCCCTTTCAAACCCCGTCAAAACCTCTGCATTCCTTTTTGGTTTGCACTCCAACTGGAATCGACGAGTCTCTGCACAAATTTTGGGAAGTAGAGGAAATCTCGTCACCATCGTCCAAAACACGTTTGTCCCCAGATGATGAACGTGCAGAAATTTGTTTCCGGGACTCTGTCTACCGTTGTCCGTCAGGTCGTTTTGGGGTTTCGCTTCCCTTCAAAAGGGAGTCCCCCACCTTTGAACATTGCAGGTCTATGGCTGACCGCCGTTGGTTAGCTATCGAACGTCGCCTGGTCCGTCAGGACACACTCCGTGATCTGTACATAGCATTCATGCGCGACTACCTCGACCTAGGTCACATGACCTTGCTGGACGCAGAACCTCCAGATTCTGAGGCGTATTACATCCCTCATCATCCGATCGTCAAGATCGAAGACGACAAGCCGAAAATTCGCGTCGTTTTTGATGCTTCGGCGCAAGCGCCGAATCATTTATCTCTCAACGAGACGCTTCTCGTCGGTCCTAAGTTACAACAGGACATAGCAGCTTTGCTACTGCAGTTTCGGTGTGAGCCGATCGTTTTTACTTGTGACATCCGTCAGATGTATCGGCAGATACTTATCTCGCCCGAACATCGCAAGTATCAACTCATTCGCTTTCGTTTCTCCCCTGATCGACCCATTGAAACGTACCAATTGAACACCATTACATATGGTGTTTCTTCGGCACCGTTTCTAGCGGTTCGCACGTTGCTTCACTTGGCAGAACAAAGCGCCTCGAAGTTTCCATTGGCTTCGCAGGCAATTCGCCGTAATTTGTATGTAGACGATCTACTTTGCGGTGCGAACTCCGTGGAATCAGCACGGGAATTACAAACGCAGCTAATCAACCTGCTCCAATCGGGTTGCTTTGAATTGCGCAAGTGGGCAAGCAATCACCCTGATGTGCTGCAAGACATACCACTTGATCACGTTCGAACTCAGCCGTCCACTTTCAGTGACGTTGCTGACAATACTGTAAAAATTCTTGGCCTCCAGTGGCAAGCGGCAACAGACACCTTTTCATTCACGGTTCATCCAAATGAACTACCGTGCACAAAACGGTCCATCTTGTCGGAGGTGGCTCGGATTTACGATCCGCTCGGCTTTCTGTGCCCTGTTGCATTTTTCGCCAAACATTTAATCCAACGGTTATGGAAACTTGGCCTTGATTGGGACGACACCCCTCCAGACATCGTATGTCAGCAGTGGTTGCGTTTTCAATCCGAGCTATCGCAACTTTCGCGGTTGCAAATTCCACGGCATACTTTTCCGTCGCCTGCAGACAGGTGCCAGTTGCACGCCTTTTGCGACGCATCTGAATCTGGGTACGCGAGCGTGTTGTACGTTCGTTATCTTCGAAATGGTGTTCCCACCATTCGTCTCCTAACCGCCAAATCAAAGGTGGCTCCAGTCAAATTGCTGACCGTACCCCGTCTCGAATTGTGTGCAGCGGTCCTACTTTCCAATCTCGTTGCCTTCACCGTTGCAGCGCTCGCAGGAACCGTACAGTTCGATGCCATATTTGCGTGGACCGATTCTACGGTTGTTCTCAGCTGGCTGCGTTCCTCTTCGCACCGCTGGAAAACATTTGTTGCTCACCGTGTTGAGCATATTCAACAGCGTGTCCCGCCTCAGTGTTGGAGACATGTCTCAACATCGGACAATCCCGCCGACCCAGCTTCGCGCGGATTGTTTCCCGAAGACATGCTTTCGTGCTCCCTCTGGTGGTCTGGCCCACCTTTTCTGTCATCAGCGGATGACACATGGCCGGATGACAAATTCTCCGTGTCCTCCCCAGACATTGCGTCTGAAGAGCGAAAGCTCGCTTTGGTCGTGCGTGTGCCGCAGCCGCCGCCGATTGACATCGACGACCTCTTTTTGCGCATATCCTCCTTACGGAAGATTCAGGGCGCTGTCGCCTATTTCTATCGGTTCTGCAAATGCAAGTCCGATGAGAAGTTCACAGGACCTCTCTCGGATACAGAACTCCATTTTGCCTTGTTGTACATTGTCAAACATGTACAGCAGAAGGTATTTGCCGTCGAAATCGCGTCGTTACGCAACGGCAAACCCTGTTCAAGACCCTTTCGAAAACTTTCACCCTTTCTCGATCGTGACGATGTTCTCCGCGTCGGCGGACGTTTGAAGCATTGTCATGAGTTGCCATTTGCAACCAGACACCCTGCTCTTCTTCCATCTCGTCACGTCTTGACAGGACTCGTCATTCGACAAGTTCATTCCCGACATTGCCACCCGGGACTCAACAATACCTGCTATCTCCTGCAGCAAAATTTTTGGATATTGTCCACGCGACGCGCGGTACGGCACTATCTTGCATCGTGTTACCGGTGCTTCCGGACTAAGCCGCAAACTTTTTCTCCCACCATGGGCGACCTCCCCTCGGCGCGAATTTCTCAGCTAAAACCTTTTAGCTGCGTCGGGCTCGACTATGGTGGCCCTTTTCCAATCCTCATGTCACGCGCTCGCGGTGTCAGAACTACGAAGGCGTACATCTGTCTTTTCGTGTGCTTCGCCACCAAGGCATTGCACGTCGAGGTTGCCTCCGATCTCTCAACAGATGCTTTCCTCGCTGCCTTGCGCAGATTCATTGCCCGGCGCGGTCGTTGCTCTACCATCTATAGCGACAATGGCACAAACTTTGTCGGAGCTCATAGGCAATTGACGATGTCAATGCAACTCGCCGCGGAATCCGAAGCCATCACTTGGCGCTTCATTCCTCCCTCCAGTCCCCACTTTGGCGGGCTGTGGGAAAGCGGCATAAAAGCTGTCAAAACTCATCTATCTCGCGTGATAGGTGATCAAATACTCACCTTTGAAGAGCTGACCACGTTGGTCACCCAAGTTGAAGCGTTGCTCAACTCACGGCCACTTTCGGAGCTGAGCTCGGATCCAAATGATCTGTGCCCATTGACGCCTGGTCATTTTTTGACGCTCGAGCCGTTAACGGCCCCACCTGACCCAGATTTGTCCCACCTCAAGATCAGCAGGTTGTCGCGATGGCAGTTGGTCCAATCCATGCAACAGCGTTTCTGGGCGCGTTGGCGCGACGAATATCTACACACGCTGTACCAACGCGGCAAGTGGCACAAGTCACGTCACCTTGAATCCGCAGATGTGGGGTCTTTAGTCCTCATCAAGGACGAAAACGCTCCCCCTCTGAAGTGGAGGTTAGGCAGAATTTCAAAACTCTTCCCCGGCAAAGATGGCATTTGTCGTGTCGCAGATGTCCGTACTCAACGCGACGTTCTGCGACGCCCAATGGTCAAACTTTGTCCCCTCCCTTCAGGACAGTGAGCATTCTGTGTTTTCACTTCCGTCATTGTTTTCACTATGCTCTTTCTTTTTGTATCATGTTTGATTTCATTAATTTTTGAACTTTGAAAATACCCCGAGTGGTATTTTGGTGGGGAGTATGTCTCGGCCCCGTTCATTGAACACTGCATTCGTGTGCACTGAGGGTATGCAACCCAAAATATCCCTGTGTCGTCCAAGTCCTCACCCCTCACCCCCTGTTCGGTGTGCCTGGCACTTGGCTGTCAGGCGCAAGCGTAAACGAGCTCCAGCACTTTCTTCGGCCGTCTTCGGCATTCTTCGGCTTTCTTTCCGCTCGTGCCTTTGCCGCTTCGTTCGAAGCGGCGTTGATCTCCGTACGTCGAGCGGGAAGCCACGCCGTCTTTTTTTGGTCATCGTTCTCGCGGCCATCTTGTCGTGCCATCGGCGTACATTCGTACTCGACCAGAAGCCCATCCAAGGCCCATCGCGTCCGATAGTGACTCCTGGAGGAGCTCTGCAGCATCTCCAAGTCCAGAAAGCGGCAGTTTTCACCGCTTTCACCGGGGAGCGGCTTGGATCAGCCAGCCGCACACAAAGCTCCAGTTTCGGACGGGATCGAGTCGTTCGTCCGCCATTTTGGTGACGAACACGGGCACTCGTGCATTTCAACAGGAAATCCACCACCAGAACGGCCATCCACCACGACGCCGCCTTCGGACTCCGCCAGGACGACGCCGCCACCGAATAAGATCCCGTAAGTTCCATATTTTCCATTGTTTTTACCATTTACCGTTTATTCCCGTTTGCCGGGGTGTATACCTTCAGTGCAGTTCGTCTCGTTTTCAGGACGCCACTCGGCGCCAGCGAATCTGCCCCCGATCAGAACCACTCGGATTTTTCATTTCATTTAATTCACATTGTTTTTTTTTATTGTTTTGTAATTCTGTCTGTTTGTGTTTTTTTTTTGTTTTGCATTGAAGTTTTTGATTGTTGTTGTGAATTTTATTTCTGACTGTCGCTTGCTGCTTGCCTAATCCAAGAGTTATTGTTTTAATGCAGCCTTCATCGGAAGGCTGCCGTCTTTATGTGTACCGCGCTAACAAATATGGTATACACAATCTGAACGTTTCATCATTAGTAAGAACCAAGGTAAGAACACAACTTAACGGAAGAGCTAATATTTAATTGAAATAATAATTTTACATTGAACAATATTTTCATTTCATCTCCTTGTACTTTTTCACAATAGAACTCCGTTCGAGTTCTGAAATTTTGAATGGTCCGTTCCCTATCAAGTTGATCGGCCCCGATATAATGAAATTTTTGTTCACTTGCTGAACATCTGGTAAAACACTAGATAAACACAAACTTGAGTTATAGTCATTATCATATTGGCGTCGAGAGTATCAGTTACCTACTGAAACTGTTTACGATTTGTTCCACTGCAGTTTTAGAAGCTTTGAAATAGATATTTTATTCGGTATTTTAGAAAAAAAAAATTGTTTGCTCATTTATTTAACATCGGCCTATTTCCGGAACGAGGCCAATCACCGACGCCAATTGAATGCTTTACTCATTTAATTCATATCATGAATTTTATTCAATTATTTCATTCAATATCGAATAAAAACTTTGTCCTATACAGGGTGTTTCCAAATTGGTATCAGAAACTTCTGGGGGGGAATTCCTCATTAAAAATGAATCAGAAAAATATAACTTTGATCTCGACTTTGATGTCCTAAAATGCTCCGTTGAAAAGTGACAGGGTTTTTTTCAACAATGTTACAAATCAAGTTGAACTTTTGAACCGTTCAACCGATTTTGTTCAAGTTTGAACCAAAGCTCACTGAAATAAGTATCTCCCCCACAATAGCAACGTGTTTTATATCTAACACAAAAAATAAACAAGTGAATATCCCTTCACTTGCGTGAGTCGGAAGAGCGCATTTTCTTAGTGCAGATCTGTATCTTAATAAAAATCAATTGAAAAGGAGGTACTACAATAAGTAGAAACATTAACAAGTTTCATGAAAATTGTTCCATTTCAATATGGAACATTTCAATATGGCGGCCAAGATGGCGGCGCAATCATTAAGTTAGACTTGAAAATAAGTATGACACCACGAGACAAGGGTAAGTTCCAACTTTCATGAAAATCGCTCCACTAATAAAAAAATTCAATATGGCGGCCAAGATGGCGGCGCAATCAAGAAATTAGGCTTGAAAATAAGTATGAACCCACGAAACAAAGGTAAATACCAAGCTTCATGAAAATTGCTCCACTAATAAAAAAATTCAATATGGCGGCCAAGATGGCGGCGCAACCATGGAATCCAGCCATTGTTCATCATGCATTGAAGGTATGGGGCATCCATCGAAAAAAATTCCAGGGTTCTAGCTTTATTCCTCGAGGAAAAGTTCAACTTCTTATAAGTGTATAGGAAAGCTTTGTTTTTTAATAATAATAATAATAACTATGTATGGTTTTGGAGAAAAAAATGCCCATTGGCCACCCTCGGGGGTATAAGCTATCCTTTGGGAAAAGTTCCAGGGCTCTAGCTTTATTCCCCGAGGAGTAGTACAACTTCTTATAAGTGTACAGAAAATCTTTATATTTCAATAATAATAATGATAACTATGTATGATTTTGAAAAAAAAAAGTCCATTGGCCACCCTTGAGGGTATAAGCTATCCATCAGAAAAAGTTCCAGGGATCTAGCTTTATTCCCCGAGGAGGAGTTCAACTTCTTGGGCCGCGTTCCACTAAACGACCGCAACGCTCACGACCACGATGAAACTTCAACGTTTGTAGGAGTTGCTAGGGAAAATTTGCCTAGCAACTCCTCTAAAATTGAAGTACTATCGTGGTCGTGGGCGATGCGGTCGTTTAGTGGAACGCGGCCCTAGAAGTGTATAGAAAATCGTTGTTTTTTAATAATAATAATGATAACTATGTATGATTTTGAAAAAAAATGCCCATTGGTCACCCTTGAGGACATGAGCTATCCATTAGAAAAAGTTCTAGGGCTCTAGCTTTATTTCCCGAGGAGGAGTTTAACTTTATAGTTTATACACGGACAGACAGACAGACGGACGGACAGACGGACGGACAGACGGACGGACAGACGGACGGACAGACGGACGGACAGACGGACAGACAAACCGGCCATATAAGCGCTTTTTTCTTTGAAAATGCGCTAAAAATGTGTACCTAACGATGAGAGGTGGGGTCTTACGGCTTCGGCAGACATAAAAATGATTCTTTCGAGGATTTATTACATTACGTACCTACATAATCAAGTGTTTCATAGATATTTCAGTGTTTCTTTCATAGACATTTAAGATATTTCAACAGGGATTTTGAGCTTTTGATCAAAACTACAGATGTATCACGCAAATAGGTCGGTTACTTCACAAATTATTCATGTACTCTCGAGTATTCCCATGTACTCTCAAGAACTCTAAGTACTCTCAAGTACTCGCAAGTACTCGCATGTACTCGCAAGTACTCGCAAGTACTCTCATGTATTCTCAAGTATTCTCAAGTACTCTCAAGTATTCTCAAGTACTCTCAAGTACTCTCAAGTACTCTCAATCCACCTGTACACCATATTTCTCAGTGATCAACCCCTCGCTGTCTACTATCTTCGAAAATATGACAGTCAACTCTATTTCTTCTCATGGCCGCCATCTTGAAGTCACCCATTATTGAATAAGTGAGGAATTGATGTGTACTAATGATAATGGTCATAGGCAATAATCTTAGTGCAAAAATAATCATTTCCAGTGAGTAAATCCTTTTCAATTGACTATAATCCCGGCTATTTAAAAGTATGAAATTTTATAGTGAACTACCCATTTTTTCAGAATATTTTCAGGCTATTTCAGGAAAGACTGAACTTGAATCAAGATGGTTTTGTATCCCACTTCGAAAAAGAAAGAGGATAATTTTGAACACCCTCCTTCATCTATCCAATGGTCATTTTGACCATGGTGAGCGCCAAAGCTCTGTGAAACTCGTGAAAATGTGTCCAATGGTCCTACAGCTCTTTTTGGTCAATTGAAAAGAAGTTGCTCACTGGCTATAGTTATTTTTGCATCTGTATTATCCCTTTAGACCATGATTTGTATTGCCAATTGATTTTCCAGTTATTCAATAATGGGTGGATTCAAGATGGCGGCCATAAGGAGGAAAACAGTTGACTGTCGTATTTTCAGATATAGCAGGCAAGGACGGGGGCAGCACACGGCATTCTCTTCCTGACTTTACTCTCTATGGTTCTACCGAATTTCATCCGAATATCTTGGAAAATAACTGAGTTATTGAAAATGGTGATGGGAACACTATGATTTCGGTATTATTTGTTTGTGTCCCTGGAAGGTAGACAAACCGCTTCCACGACCCATCGCCAAGGTTGACATATGCCTTAAGTACGGCATTTCCTAGCATAAAAAATGGCTGAAACAGACTGCGGATTAGCAGTTATTACTTATTGATTTTCATTCTAGATTTTAGATTACTCTGCTTTTTTTCAAGTCTCTTACTCCACTGATTCTCATGAAACTCACGTTAAAAGAAAAAACACTAGGAAATGCCGTCCTTAAAGTGGATCGGAAAGGATGTCATTTACACCGCTCTCGCTGAATTGCTCAAGCAACACGCAACAGTTGCGAATACGAACGCACCATCAAGCTGCAAAAATATTTAGGACCGAATTTCCGAATTTTTCTCTTGCCAACTAATCTTGTTATGCTATGTGGGTTGCTGGGTTGTAGATGCCGCTTCAAGATTCCAGATTACTCCTATCACAATATAATGTTTTCCCGGTGATATCGACAAATTACCTAGATTCATTTTGAATCCTGCGGGACCGCAAGGTGCTCCAACTATTGCATCGTCCTCCCTAGATTACAGAATGAATTCCTCCAGCTTTATGTCGGCGCAATCGACGTCGACCAGATAGTTGGCTGGGAGCTGTGCGGTTGGCCGTCTTTTCCTGCGTAATGCTCTAATAATCCTGAAAGGCCCAGGAGCTAGAAATTTGAGCTAGCCATCCGTGGAACTACTAAGTCTAGCAGGAAGAAGACATGCACTTGCACTTAGGCTATACGATGCCATTTCGCTACAATATCACGATTTGCATAATGCCTTTGCCGCTAGTGCAAGCAGATAAACTTTCGATACTTTTTTTTTCACACTTGTAGCAGTTGTATTATAGCGGTGTTCTAGTTCCGTATTCAAATCCAGTGACGACAGAGGGTGAAACGGCTGGTTTGGCTGGCTGACTTATCGAATTCGCAGTTTATTTTTCCTGGAAGCAACAAAAATTTCAATCACTAAATTGCTTTATATTCCGTTTGTATAGATTCTCCTAGGCGTACGTATCTACACTAACTCTTTCCACTCACCACCAAGATTCATGTTCCGGAGAGTGCCGTGTTGTTGTTCCCTGCGCTCTGAAATATTTATCTTGCGTTCACTACTACCGCGCCGGAACCCTCCTTGCGAGACAAATGGGATTACCTTTTTCGATTTTAAAATCCCGGTGAACTACAGAGTTGAACTAATTCGAGGTGTACTCTGTAATGCGATTCCTAGAAGGAGAAAGAGAGAACGCTGATCTGTTTTGTGTGGGCATGTATGTGTGTGTATGCGCGCGTGTGTTTAGGTATGTGGGAGTATATAAAGCGAAATGGGTTTTTAATGAGACTTGCTTCGATGTGGGACCGTGTGGGACTCACTCCGATCGGGTATTGGTCGCTAAACCTTTTGCTGCTATTCCTTTTCATTTATCCTTCGAAAATTGACTTTAAGCTTCAGAGCAAAACATTCTCGAAAATAGTAAATGGATGGTATCGCGACGGCGCGATGATTAGACCTGAGTGAAACAACGAGGGAGACGAAAGCGAAGTCATTTCGTCACTTCAAAATCAAAAAATCGGTTTTAGGACCACAATAATACTCTTTGGAAATTTTTGTTTGAGACGTCCTTTCGGATAGAAAGTTGGATTTTGAGAGAAAAATTGTTTTTTTTTTTGCAGGAAATAGAAAAGTTTTTCAGGAAAATCTGAATTTTCCGGAAAACCTCAAAGCCTTTACTAAACTATTAGGATGTTTTCACTTTTTTTAATCGAGAATCAGAAAGTATCAAAAAACAAATTTCGAATTTTTTCCGGGAAAAACAGCATGTGACATCAGAACTCGAGTCAAAACTCTCAAAGCCCTCGTTATGGCTTTGAATGTCATAGCCCGACAGTAGCTGTTGTCATCAAACTTCGACATAAGCTGCGTTCCTTTTATCATCTGAACTGAGAATTCTCACTTCAATTGCTAGTTGTCTCTCTCCCTCTCATGCAATTCTCGCTTTTTCTCTCTCTAACTGGGGTGAGATTATCTGAGATTTCGTGTAAAAGAAATGCAGATATAATCAGATCTCAATGGGTACGTTCAGCAGGCTACCGACACACTACCGGTAGATCTACCGGTAGTGTTCTACCGGTAGTGTGTCGGTAGCCACACATATCACATATCACACATATCTGATATGTGAGCTGCTGAACGGCTTATCGAATCGCCCTCTATTTCCCCCCTCATTTCCACCGAAAAACTGACATAAACTGTCACAAACAGCTCACCATTCCACCGCTACCACAGCTACCGCAAATAAATTGTGGTGGAAAAAATGGCGACTGGTAGCTGCTACCACTCGATAACGCGCATGCGTTATCCACCGGTAGCACTCACCAGAGAGCCTGCTGAACGCGCCCAATGAAATAGGTGGTATTTTGTGTTTTTGTGTAGGAACACTTTGAAAAGTGCCCCATTAAAGTTGTTTCTGAATATTCCCGAGAAATAGTTAGAAAATACAATTGTTCTCACCCCCTCACCGTGCTTTCTCATAACACTTATCGTATGGCGATGATCATTGGCTGGCTTCAGGAGCAATTAGCAATTAGTACGTGGATGATATTTTGGTTGGACGCCCACCATGTGCGCTCAACAAGTCCGAGGAGTGTAGGCTCTTTATCACAAGTAACTATTACTAGAGAAGTACCTCCTACATTTTCCAATCAATTGCTTTGACGCCTTTAAATTCGGCCAAATTGGAGCATTCGTCATTTTTAATTAATTTGGCGGCCAGAAAATTATTCACAGTATCAGGTTAATTGTTTGTGGATGCTTGAGCAAAATCTCCTGAAGCCATTTTTCATGGATGTAGCGCGGGACCAGACACAGGAATAACATGACATAAATGATGCGATTCTCAAAATAACATTCCATAGAGGCTCTGTTACGCTGTTATTACCTAAGCAACAGCCAATGGCCGACAGCATTTTGTACATACATAACAGAGCGTTTATGGAATGTTATTTTTTACAGAATCGCACTATTGATAATAATCTGACATTAATAGTCATGACGTCATGATCAAAGAGACTGCGTTTTGAAAATCATTGAAAAACTCGATTTTCAGGCGATTTTCTTTCCCAAATATTTGATTAAATCATAATACCTCATTTTAGGCTTTCACATACATGTATTGTATTAGTTCATGATTACGTGTGGCTTCAAGGGAATTTTCATACAAAGAAAACACCCTATTAATGCTTCATTTTAAGCTCCATCATTTGAGTCTGGTCTCGATAAGGCCGGTTTTGTATTTTCAACTGGAAAACTTTCGGGAAGCTAGTTACTATCATCAGTTTCTTGCGGTAGCGCTGGCGAGATGTCGCTGGGAACAGCTCTAAACTCGGCTCTAAACTAGCAACCTTCGCTTGCTCCAGTACATCGTCCGGTAAATAATCAATATGTATCGTTATTCCCATTAAAGAGGAAACGTATGACTCCATTATGATCCTTGATATCATCAGTCGTCATGTCGCTGTCATTCCTTGCACTTACAATTTTAGGCAAGCGAGAAAATTTTGCTATTATTTTACCTTCCTTCGAGCCTTCCATATGTAAGACTATGAAAAATTAGCGCTATTGACTGCGTTTCTATCCGCAGCTTTCGATCCGCTCGAATTTCGATCGGATCCAAAGTGGCTTCAATCAAGCGCGTTTTTATCGTCGCACGTTCGATCCGCTTCAGTCAATCCTATTTCACTCCCTTAAATTTAGGTTAGAATTTAGAAGCGACAACAACATGGTTTAAAACGCGTCAAACTGCACCAATCCGAAAACTATTTATAAATTGAATGTTTTGGTGTATTTTAACCACAATTACTAGGAAGCGTCCCTTGATATTTTGTAAAAATACGCTTTGTTTACAAGTCGGTCATCTGTCACTTCGATCCGATCTCGTTTGCATCGGCCAAAATACGAGCGGATGCGGGTCTCGATCCGCTCGACTCAAGTCAAGCCGGCTAAATCACCGGATCGACTTGAACTGCTTCATCCGATTGAAAACTCAATCCTGACCGTTTATATCGGCAATTTCAAGCGAATCGACCCGATCGGATAGAGTTTCGATCAGATCCAAAGCTGCGATAGAAACGCAGTCTATGGTATAATTTTAAACATTTTCGATTTTAGCATCAGCTCATTTCATTTATGAAACCGAAATTGCGATAGTTCCTCGGATAGTTCCATTTTTAGGAGAATGCCAAGCAAAGAAGTGAGCAATTTCATTTCACATGTCAACAGCGTTTTTTTTTATAAACATACATTTTATTCGTAACATTTTAGCTTGAAAAAGTTATTAAATTAGTATAATACATATATACAGGGTGTTTGCAAAGTTGGGATAGAAAATTGCACCGCAGTTAGAAAAGTGCAGAAAAATGTTGAAAAAATTTATGATTTTCATTTTTGGAAATATGGAAGATCAAAAGGTAGTCCTTCGACCCCTCCTATTTTCGTTATTTCGAAAGATTTTAGCAAACTGATTCATCAGACCAAAAAGCAAATGCTTTGAACCTTTGAATGTGTTTTGTAATTTTATTTAGTTTACAGGGTGAGTTATAATCCTAAAAATTTATTTTACCTCGAAAATGCCCGTGAAAGCTTCTAGAGGTTATAAAACTATTGTAGAGCAAGAAATATAATAGTATAATATAATAGTTCTCATATCAAATTTCCCGCATGCATTTTTGGAGAAAACTGAATTTTCAGGATTAACGACTCACCCTGTATCGAGCCCTGTATAGTAATAGCATATATTATATACCAAGGTTGAGAAAGTATAGTTGTAGCCTCGGTTGTGGCTAAAGCACCAGTTTCAGCTGCGCTTCGAGATATAAGGCCCTGGAGCTATAATAATGTTTTCGACTGTGATCTATCTAGAATTTTTTTTACTGCTAGAAAATCGCCATCCTAGTTGTGCATGGGTTTCCCATCTCACATCTCAGATGGAAAAGGATTAGGTAAAGCGCCTTGTGTAAAATGCTATAATAGAAGTCTTAATAAGTCACATTATCACATTATTTTTGTTGTATGTATTAATTCCACTCGGTTGTAACCTCGGTTGTAACAGTAGCACCCAGCTTCCAGACCTTCCACGTAGAGCCCCACATTCGTCCGAGTATTCGTCAGTGAAAAATTTAATTATGACATAACGCATGAAACTAACTTTTGCATGCGACGAATGAAATAATTTATAGTCGCTCACAAAGAAATAATTTATAGTTGTTAATTTCTGGGAAGTAAGCTCGGACCCTACCATACCACTGAGAAGTAGGAAGGAACAATGGGTAAATAAACAGCGCCAACAGTAACACAGCAGTTTTGAGGGAACACCGCGGAAGCAGCCAAGCAAGCAGATTGAGAGACAGACGCACCGGAGCCTTGAACTTGATAGCACTGGGTCGGAGACCCACCGTCCGAATAGTTGAGTTCCATAGTCCAACCATGATCGGCACGAGGTCAATTTCATTATGTTTTGTAACTAAGACCTTGAAAAAATACAAATTGCGTAGACAATGTGAGTCTTGTTTATACATAGGTACCTACCTATACCTACTTATTACTTTACTTGCTATTGCGGCATTGAAAATCAAAGTTAGCGGCCTTGTAAGGTCAAATTCGCATAATGTAGTCAATAATTACCAAGGAGGTTAGAATATAAGGAGGGAACGTAACCCAGCTTGTAGGCGAGGAAATTTGATGCGGAACGGGGTGAGGGGAAATCATGTATTTGAGTATGCAACCCGTAAGTTATGAACCACCCGAAGGTACACGAATCACAGAGGTCTATCCCACAGAATTATACAGCAAAGTGACAGCATATCATTCGTTTTTGTGGTTAAATTTTTTCATTTGTCAGTTTCGCTCTTCAATGTGGCATTTTCAATCGCTTTTGAGGTTTTTGAATGTGAAAACCGCAGCGATCGCCGTTCAGAGACAGTTTTTCCAAGCAGAAGACAATCCAAACTAGAAAATACTGTTGCACAAGTAAGTGAACCTGGAACAATAAATTTTGAAGTTACGAATATGCCCAATTCAAGATTTGCAGCTCCAAATGATTTGATTCTATCCTCTACGACGTGTGCCCTTGTCCAGTGCCGAATTGAAAAGGACATAACCGCCTTGCAAACTCATGGAAGACCAAACAAATGAAAAGCTCGAGCAAGCCAAAGTATGCCTCCTGCACTGCCCAGTGCACAGCTACTGTGTACCTACCTTTTTAACCTAGTACAGTTACCAATATTGTGCGTACGGACCTACGTGTGTGTTGTACTAGTGTGCACCTACACTGGATAATTCATACTTATAAAATGGAAGCAAGTCAATTAGGTAATTGAGAGTCAAAAATGCCACAAAATTTTGATAATATTGGTTTTATCTTTCCAAATTCAAGGATGCCTATTTTTGGATTTCACATGCACGATCGAAGAGAAGATACTGCCTTTTACTCAAGAAGAAAGTGAATAAAGAGAAAAGTCACTTGAAGTATGACCGCCTCGACCCAGTCAACCTTCAAGTTCTTTTGTGCATAGGTGATGATTTGATGAAATGGATATGATGTGAGGCTTAGCTTTAGGAGGCCTAGATCTTAGTTTAGAGCACCATGATGAAAGGCATTAAAAAACCACAGAATAATGATGAATCAGAAGAACGATACTGCTTGGCCCAAGAATTATTATTGAAACTTGAGTAAATCTCTTTGAAAATTTACAATTGAAAATAACTTTTCCATATTCAAGATCTCTGAACCTCACCAGAACATTCCATAATCAATAAGGAAGGATCGAGCACTACTGGTGGTCTCTGAAGAAGTAATGGAAAGATGGAGTGAATATTTCCAAGAGTTACTGAGTGCACAACCAAGGTAGACTGATGAAGACGACATTAACAAAGAAAATACGATCGAAGACAGAAATGAAGGGACGCTAACAGAAGACCTGAAAGAACAAAAGCATTCCTGAAACTGAAAAACGGCAAAGCTCCTGGACATGATAAATTTACATCAGAGATAATAAATAGCTTTGGGAGAAGAGGGAAAAAGATTGCTGCTGGAAATCTACAATATAAAGCATAGAAAAGAAAAGGGGGTTCTTAACGAGTGTGCAAACCATAAATGCATCACCTTGCTGAACATGCCAATGCAAATATACAACTACTGGGAAAGAAACTGAAAAAGACAATAGAGCCAACGTTGCTGAACACTCAGAGTGGACTCCGATAAAAAGGTAGCGTGCAAAGCCTCATCTTCACAATGCATCAAAAAATTCAGAGAGCAACGAGGAGTGAAAAAGAAACTAACTAGTGCTATAAAAAGTCTGTACAAGAATACCACCAGTAATATGTACTACTAAGACACTAATGAATAAAAAAGAAGTAACGAAGAAGACCAAGCTGAAAGTACCTATAATACGATTTTCAGATCAATACTGACTGATGACTCACAGGTGAGACATGGAAGTCTTATCTAAGAGAATGCAGAAGGAGCGTGAAGCAACGGGGATGAAGTATGCGTCTGCGGAGTAAAAAAAATAGTGAGGAGACACAATTCGTAACCCCGAGTAAGAAAAGAGCTAAGATGAGGCCTGCAACAAAATTTGTAGATAAGAGACAACTGAGTTGCTCTGGACGCCTAGAGAGCATGAACGAGGATAGACCAGTAGAACGATAAGCGAGAATGACAGGAATAAGAAATCAAGAAAGACAAAAAGAAGCATAGGACGCAACAGTAAGATAAATAACAGAAAATTGACTGAGCTGGAATAAAGGAAGAACGCTCGCTGAAGACAAGAGACGATGAGAAGTTCATACATCAAGAAAAATTTGATACTCAATGCCGAGAAAGAACTGAGTTTTATTGTTGATATTTTATGAGAATGTTACATTTTTATTTGTATTATTCACACCACTACGCCGCAAAATAAAAGGATGTTGATAAATATAAAACAAAATTCGACTGCCACTCTTGTCATCATCAGTGTTGCACCTCTTCTGCTTCTGTTTTCTTTCAATCTTTGTCATCCATTTCAGCCCCTTTTCGTCATCTCCCAACAATTGCCTCAGAGTTCTGCCCTCCTTCAGCGATTCCTGACATGACCTCAAGTGCTCCATCGTCTCACTCCTTTCCACAACATGATATACCCTGGTAGCTTCCAGTAGCTACTCGTCTGTACCCCATCACCACACCCCAACCTTGCAAATCGCTGCTTCCAGCCTTCACGTTTGGATTAAGCGTGCATCTAGGCACTTTGCCTTGTAGGTCTTTGTATTCTTGGTTTGGCATATCTAGAGTCTTGTAACTTGTTTATCTGCACCTGCTTCTGTTCGTCTCTGTTCCTTCTGTTCTGCTTTCCATTACTGCTACGCTATGCCCTTTTGCTTTTTCTGCTCGAAAAATTTCTTTCTGGGCGGTGACCGCTAGTGGTCTCGGCATCCAAAAGCCATGAAAGCTACTGATTCCGCCATTATGAAAATGAGAAATTGGCAAAGGAAAAACACAAACACAGAAACTGACTGATTCTGTCACTACGCTTTTCGCAGTGACAGATTTATGATTCTGTGGGATGGACCTCTGTGACTCGTGGTCGTGTGCCTTCGTGTGGTTCATAACTTACGGGTTGCATACCCAGAACGTGACGTCACACGGCTTCACTTTTTTGAGCTCATGTTCCCTCCTGCTATAATTATAACCTCCTTGATAATTACGTATTTTAGTACTATAGTTGCATCCTTTCTACGCTACAATCCTCGTATGTTCGGCCTGTCAACTCCGCTCTGAGATTTAATCCAAAAATGGAAAAAAGTCATTTCACATTAAATAAAGTTGCTGCTGATGCTGAACCTGCTGCCGATGATGCTGAAGCTGAAGAAACGAGAATGAGAACAAAAAATAGACAATTAGTATGGGTGTGGCGTGACATCCCGTACTATCTATAGAATGGGGGCCCTTTCGGCTCAAAGGCGTTGATGCTGCCATTGTAAATCAGATTTGTTAAACATAATCGGGCTATTTATATCCTTTTGCCGGGACGTTCATCATTTGCTCATGTCAACAGACTGACGTTCGCCTGGAGTGTGCGTGGATGCGGAAATTCGCATGTCATTCTGGCAATAACGTCCATAAAGGCTCCAAAAAACGATGAAAAATAAACACCGGAATATTTAGAGAGACGGAGAAGAACGCGCCCGCCTTTGAATAATGCAACCGCGTGATTTATACGACACGGCCTTGTTGATGGTTGTTGCTCTGGATGAAGAGAAAATTCCAGTGTTGCATGGGCGCGCGGAAGAGAAAAAGATCGATTTTTCATTGTGTAATGGACACACGGCAATTTCTGCCGCAGAATAATAGTTGAGAACCCTTCAGAAATCAGAACGACTTGTCATTCGGGATTTACATGATGTTCTTTCATGAAAAACCTCTTTACAAAAATATATGACGCCAGTTTTTGAATAATAGGGTGATTGCATGAAATTCGTTGACATTCTTACCGATAGGTAGCGTGAAGGTCGGAGGTTTATGTATCCCTAATGATTGGTGTTGACGCGAGTATTTCGTCATTCATCAAATGCCATATCGTCGGGTTGACACGCCTCAGAAGAAGGAAACAAGTGAATATGACCTCACGGGCGTGAGGCTCAGTAGCAGCGCACTTTTCTTTAAAAGGATCAGTGAACGCAAGATGTTAATTAGGGTCCTACCGTTATGGTGACACGGTTTTGTTTTGCCTATTTCGTTTCTCAAGACTATGAGCCAGCCATCAAGAGTATGTTGAAATGCAGGAGGTGGAACAGATACTTGGAATAAATGCTTCCAATTTCTTAGTTACGGCCCTAGTTATAGATGGAATTATGACATGACCTAGGAGGGACATGACCCAGTAACCAACCAGGGAGTGATTCTGATTACCTTCTTCCAAGAAAAAAATAGGATTTGATGAGTGTGAACGTAATCGGCTGAAAATTGATGATATCAAAATTCTTGTGATTTTTAGTGTTACCTACTTTTTTTTTTCATAGTTATTGAGCGTAAATGTTTCTTAGTTTGGGTGCCAATATCCTTCAGGACGTACCTATTGATGACTATTTCAAAATGGTAAACAGTCAAATTGCACTGTCGGAAGCACACACAGGCTTTCAGTTTGCACAGGCGCACCGGTCGCGCCGAGCTGTAGCTTTGCGGTCGTTTAAAAAAATTCGTAACTATTGATCCGGGGGTCGTATCGAAGTGGAGTTCTTGTCGAATAAAGGTTCAAATTCTTCTGCAAGACTTTTTTTGATTGGTAAGATGGTAAGAATCCGTCAAAGAATAAACCCACAGGGATTGATTTCGCAACGCTTATTTTACCAATATAACTCCGTCCTTAACACAGTTTTTCAACATTTCATTACTTTGTTTATACTTAACTGAACTTAATTAAGAATTACTGTGTTTGGGTCGAGGGGTGTTTATACTTTATTGAAGCAAACTACAGTTTTTCAAGGAAGACCAAATGTAGAAGGCAAGGGACGAAAGAATTAATTATTTAGACCTTGACCGTGTGACCATAATAATTAGTTATTGTGCCTTGACAGAACGGACTGGGCCATAACTAAAATGTGCAATGTATCTCATTGATTCAGCAAGATCAAAAAAAATGATGAATATTTATTCGAACTTCGAACCTATACCACCTCGAACAATGTTGGCTCCGTTTTGACATTTAATGACCTGATTTTAGCCAGAATTACACCTAAGGTCATTCAGTAACAGGAAGTCCCTCTCGTAATAATGTTATCGTACATCAGAATACGAAATTCACTTGATCCTTGATCCTGTGTCAGGAAATCGTTTCTGAAAAGTTTAAATATATTCCGCGTTCACATCTTAAATACATGCAATCGAGAATCGAAGAAAGAATTTTGTCATCTTATAATAAATAGTGTGTCTACATTGCGTCAGTAGATACGTGTCAGCAGCGTCAGCGTTGGGAACCTCTGCACGCGTCTGGTTTTCTGATACCGGTGTCCGCGCGAAAAGTTACATTGGAAATAATTTCCACAATGTTCAATATACAGGGTGTTAGCAAACTTGGGGTAGAAAATTGAACCGCAGTTAGAGAAATTCTCTCAAATTGCCAGAAAAATGTTGGAAAAAATTAATGATTTTCATTTTTGGAAATATGAAGGGTCAAAAAGTGGTTCTTCGACTCTTTCTACATACATATTTTTGTTATTTTGAAAGATTTTGATAACCTTTTCTCATCACATCAAAAAGCAATTTTTTTTAAACCTTTGAATGTGTTTTGCAATTTTATTTAGCGTACAGGGTGGTTCATAAATCGTAAAAGTCGATTTTTCCTCGAAAATGCCCGTGAAAGGTTCTAGAGGTTATTACACTGATGTAGAGCAACAAATAACAAAAATGGTTCCCATATCAAATTTTCTACATGCATTTTTCCTGCAGAATGATTGTTATGTCTTGGGTTGATAAACAGTTATTTATTATTATTTGTTATTATACAGGGTGATTCAAAAGTGTCGGACCACCTTGAAGGTGCGTAACATGGTGGTGTAGTAGAGTGCTGAAAAGTTGTTAAAAAAATTCTATTATGCATTCAGCTTTTATTTGCAACAAAGCAGGCGAGCCTAGTTTGACTGAATCCACTCTGTAAAAGCGCTGTCAGTGGAACGCCACAGTTTAGGTTATGCATTATTTTCTAGGGTTATCGCTTTACTTCAAAATCCAGAACAGCGTTGCAAGTTCATTTCTGATTGATTAAATGTCCGAATGACATAGACTTTCAACCGCTTGTTATTCTGCAAACGCAGTGGAAAAATTCTTGTAGTACAGGAAAAATAGTAAATTATTCAGCAAAACCTCGGAATAAATATGAACGTCCTGAAAATTTGATATTCTGTTCAGAATTGAGTGCTCTACAACATATTCAAAATCGCCAAAAATCGCACCTGGGGGTTTTGAGTTATTGGAGGGGGGGTAAAAAATTGCAACCTTGAATGGAGGGGATGAAACCTGTCAATCCACTGGATGCAAATACATCGACGAATTATATCCCGTTTACATCATTTCGGTGCAAAAAGTGTCGATCATTGTTGAAGGGGGCTCGTGAGGATGCGAAGCGCGGCTAGGGGGTTCTTTTTTCTTCCTGCGCCATATTGAACCGATCACGACAAGTTTGGCATCTTTTCAATCTCAATCTCAATTCAATCTCCTGACCTATTAGTAATAATTTGTTGTATTTTTTTTTGAGTGTGATTTTTTCCGTAAGATACTTCTTTTAGTTGAATTACTTCTAAACGAAGTGTAGTTGCGGTATAGGTTTTTTTGCAAATGATAGCTCATTCTCGGCGGATGGGAATAGGCATAAAAAAATGATTCGGCCGCACGAATCCTAATTCTTCTCTTGTAAAACATGATGCGTTTCTTGTTATTTCTTACATTCTAGAAAAGTGCATTATCGAAAAAGGAATAATAATAATTTGCTTATTTTGTTTTTGGTATGATTATTTTCGTGGGAAATCAGCTCTTATGTTCGTTAACCGAACATAACATACTCTTATGTATGTTAACCGTATGTTCGTTAAAATCACGAATTAGGGCAGGCTATGGAAGTAAAAACGTATGTCCTGAATTTATCAGTAATCACTCACATTTGATGTCAACATGATGAGCCGTCGTCATGGAATACATTTTGGACATACGTTTCGAAGTTCACAGCTTGCCCTCATTCATGATTTTAACGAACATATATCAATTTCACGGCTTTCTGCATTAGATCAAGCTATGGGAAAAATGAGTTGCATTGATACGAATGCCACGTTGACGACTTGTTGGCAGCTCGCTGTCTTCATGTGCAATTTTCAACGTGACATTGTCACCGTCTCGGGGATGGAGTCATGTACGCGAAAGTGGAAATTTTCGAGAATATGCGAGGAATTGTTGGTTTCCTTTGAGTTATTTGCAATGTGGACGATAAGGGACACTGGGTAGTATCAATAAAAAATAAGCATAAGCATTTGCCTGGATTTCATAGGCGTTGTCAAGGAAAGTTTGTTTAGCAACTTCTCAAAAATCTGAGCAAATGCTTAAGCTTATTTTTAGCGCATTTTCCATCTTGATGAAAATCGCTATTGCAACCGCTTTGTCCGTCCGTCCGTCCGTCCGTCCGTTCCTCGAACTCCTCCCAAACTAGACGACCTAGCTTTCTAATTTTTTCGCTGTTACATAGCTGCCACTCTCAAAGGAGGGCTAGGCTATATTGGATGTCTATATTGCGCCGCCAACATAGAGAAAACCGCCCCCGATAAACTTGAAATAACATAATATTGCACCTTCTACCAGACCTGATGCTCTGGTGTTCTCATTTTTTGAATAATACATAGTTGCCACTTATAAACGTAAGCCAAGAAACATTCCGTCATCAATATGCGCCGCCGACATGAAAAAACTGCTAAAAACCGCCCCCAATCACTTTAAAATGAAAAACATAAACCCGAAGACATAGCGAGCTGATTCTTTCAGTATATAAATAGCTGACCAAAAATGGGAAAGGATAGGCTACTTGTGGTTAGTCGCCGCCCCCAGATTCCGCCCCCAAACGATAAAAAGTGCAACTTCCACAAATGTTACTGATTGGGATGTTCCTTTGAACATTTAGGAACTGCCAACTCAAATTGTGCAACATTTGCTCAGCCGAACGCTGCCGCTCCCACACGCCGCCCCCAAAGTAAGAGATAAATGAAAAACATGAACCCAAAGACATAGCGATCTAAATTTTTCGCTATATGGATAGCTGACTAAGAATGGAAAAGAATAGGCTACTATTGATATGGCGCCGCCTCCAGCTTCCGCCCCCAAAAGAAAAAAAGTGCAACTTTCAACAATTTTCACTGATTTAGCTGATACTGTTACCTCGAACATTTAGAAACTCTTGACTCAAACTGTGCAAGAATTTCTTTGCCAAACTCTGCCGCTCCCACACGCCGCCCCCAAAGTGAGAGATAAATGTAAAACATGAACCTGAAGACATAGCGATCTAATTCTTTCACTACATTGATAGCTGACTAAAATTGGAAAAATATAGGCCTTTTTTAATTAGCCGTAGCCTCCAGCTGCCGCCTCCAAACAAAAAAAAAATGCAACTTTCACAATTTTCACTGATTTTCATATTTCCCTCACATTTAGAAACTCCCAACTCACACTGTGCAAAATTATTTTGCCGAATGCTGCCGCCCCCACACGCTGCCCTCAAAGTGAGAGATGAATTAAAAACATAAACCCGAAGACATAACGATCTAATTCTTTCGCTATATGGATAGCTAACTAAAAATGGGAAAGAATAGGCTACCTTTGGCATGGCGCCGCCTCAAACTTCCACCCACAAAAGAAAAAAGTCCAACTTTCAATAATTTCCACTGAATTACATTTTAATGTTACCTCAAACATTCAGAAACTCCCAACTCAAACTGTGGAAGAATTTCTTTGCCAAACTCTGCCGCTCTCACACGCCGCCCCCAAAGTAAGAGATGAATGTAAAACATAACCCTGAAGACATAGCGATCAAATTGTTCCACTATATAGATAGCTGACTAAAAATGAAAAGAGATAGGCAACTTTTGATTAGTCGCCCCCTCCAGCTCCCGCCCCCAAACAAAAAAAATGCAACTTTCACAATTTTCACTGATTGTCATATTTCCTTAAACATTTAGAAACTCTTAACTCAAACTGTGCAACGTTTACTTTGCCGAATGCTGCCACCCCCACACGCTGCCCTCAAAGTAAGAGATAAATGGAAAACACAAACCCGAAGACATAGCGATCTAATTCTTTCGCTATATGGATAGCCGACTAAAAATGGCAAAGAATAGACTACTGTTGATTAGTCGCCGCTCCCAGCTCCCGCCCTCAAACAAAAAAATATATTGATGAGTGAAATAATTTTCATTCAAATCTATTTCATTGGCAAGTACCCCATTCTGATGACACAATATCACAATGAGTTTCGAATGAAGAAAGTGGGCAAGGAATGGTGTTTCTCCTTCAACCAAATTTCTTCACGTTCACAATATGCCTCTTTGAGAAAATGCGCTACTGAGACTCACGCACGTGAAGGCATACTCACTTGTTTATTAATACTACCCCATGTCTCCACTGATTGATGAGTCTTCGCCAAGGCTATTAGGTTTTTGCCGGCCACTGAGAAAATTATGCCAAAAGACCGTGATGCCGTGAAGAAATGGAATGTAGAAAGAAAAAACCCACTGCCCAAGAGGAAACTTATTCTTTAGATGGACAATATGGATGGTAGGACAATAATTTATGGAGTTGAACTGTACGGAGACAAGACAATTTGGGCGTGAGCAGGTAGGTACACTGTGTTGTCTGCCAGCATGTGTCTTCATACCTTGCTTGCTGTTGCAGTAGGTATAATAGGTAGAGCTAGAGCTAGAGTAGGTACCTAGTGCTCACTACTCCAGTGATGGGCATCAGAAGATGTAGCCTTTTGGGCGGTCGACCTTTTCATCCGAGTAGTATCCTGCCGATCTTCAATATTATCATTTGTATCTAACCGCCGAAAACTTAACAACCTTGGCGGAGACCCACCAACAAGTAAAGATAATGTCCCTCATCGTCCACACTGCAAAACACTCCAAAGAAACTCACGATTCTTGGCAAATGCTCAAAAATTTCCACTTTCGCGTACATGATACCTAGACACGGTGACAAGGTGTGGCATTAAATTGTGTCATTCGTACCAACACAATACAATTTTTTCATAGCTTGCTCTAATGCAAAAAGCCGTGAAATTGATTATACAATTGTTATACTTCAACCAATTTCAGTTTACCTTATTTACTATTACTTATTTACTCACTACGTTTCCATGGAAAATTAAAATCGATTTGAAAACGGTATCGGGATTGAAAACTGCATGTAAACGCTTGCAAAATGAATAAACGATTCGATCCCACCAATCGCTGCTTCTTGTCTGCACCCAACAACTTGGCTTGATTTTCTTTCTCCAAATTTTACGAGGAATTTTATTTAATCTATCGCGGTGTTAAGTAATATATATATATATATATCTCATTTGATGTTGTTGAATGAATAATAATGATTCTGTCCGTCTCTTTTGAAATTCCGCTTCTTCTTCATATTTTTCTACAAGTTGTGTTACAGCAAACAGAAACTGATACATAGCAATGAGTAAAACCGTTGTTCTGGTCGCATTCATCCTTGCACCTGTTGTCTGCACTTCTGTCTTTTGCTCTTCTGCACACTTGCAGAGTACTTCCATTTTCTTTGATAGGTTATAGGTTGGGATAGATTTAGGCTAGGGTTAGACTTAGGTACGTCAAAATTGAGTTAATTGACAGATGTCAGATATGTCGATTTTCATTTCGAGGGAGACATCTTAAGAAGTAAAATTCAATATTGAATTAATAATAACATTAATAATGATAAATCATCCTCTCGAGCGTGGTAGCTACTACCCTTATTTTTTTAAATGGGAATAGGGGACAAATGCTACCTCAATATCAAGGTATTTTGATTCTCTGCACAATTATCACAAAAAATTATAAAACAAATAATTAAATTTAAATTAGGGTAGGTGAAAACCCACGCTTGAGAGAACAATTCAAGATTGAATTTCACCTGAAAAATATCCCAAAGTCAAAGATTAATTCTGGCGGGTGGCTCGTTTTCATTGAAACAACCGCTTTGATTGTTTATCGAAGACGATTTTGCTGAAATTGAAAAATTAGGGTACTCGAGTTTTCTACAAAACATTGATGATTCCGTATGCTACTGCTAGAATCACCTATATAATATGTGTAACAGTCTAGTCAACTGCATTTCGAAAACGCGCTCATGACACTCACGCGTGAGGACTTTGTTAATTGTTGCTATAATCTCTAGACTAATGAGAGTCGGTACGACAAGATGATTGGAATCGAGTAGGAACATACACTTTATATTTCAAAAGATTTCAAAACGCTATCATCTTTGCAAAACAAACGAGACCCTCTTTCAGGTTTTTGCAGTTGTTTGCTTTTTAATTAATGGCGCTGTTAATTTCGGCATTTAAAAGGAATTAAGACCAGAGCACGGTTGAGCTTTGAATAAATAATGTAAAATTTCAAAATGCTGAATTGAATTATCTTTCCTGTCCCTGTGCCGCTTCGTCCTTTTAGCCCTGTCTTTTAGAATTCCGTGTAAATTATTGGAAGAGATAGAAGTAACGACCGCGCAGCGATATAAAAACGAATATAGGCCATCATTTAAATTTTAATAAACCACCATAAAACTCCCCATCAAAGCTGATTCCCGTGCTGCGCTTTTACAAGGCAAAATCGATGTTTTATTAACGTTCGGCCGTTAGAATTCACCTCCACCCTATAAAATCGAAAATCATTAATTATATTGCTCAAGTGCGAATCCAACTCTGATGGCGGGGCACCTGACTGAAAAAAATTCAGCGGTCGATGGGTACAGACATGGATTTTTTCATCTCGCAGCAAATGATAAATGTACCGCGTACTGTAATATCAGCAAGTTCAAATTAGTTTAGTTACGTAAAGCTTGATTCACTTGAAACGTTTGTTCTGTTTGTTGTCGGAGATAATTCAAATACGACAAAAGACCAGTAACAGAAATACTGAGAACCCAAATATATTGTTGGCCTGCGGGAACTTGAAATGAGCACAAAAGTATAATTTTCGAGGTAATATTTGAGGCTTGAGCAACAAATTTAAGCGGCCATTTTATATTTATTTTGTTTTACAATGCTGCATCAACCATAATGTTATTAGCAGCGCATTTTTGATGCTACGAACACGGGCACGGTGGCGGTGTTGAGTGCATGTTAGATGGAATCATATTTGGATTCCTTTAAATAAGTTTACATAATATTCTCACACTCGTTGGGCTCCATTATATTTGTTGGAGACTTCCAACGCAATTCCATACTGATATCTCTGGTTTTATTATTTTGGTTGAAGCGCGATTTATAGATTGACGCCCGCCCGTCTCACCGTTAGCCGCTACCCGTTAGCCGTAATTCATAGTCCGTAAATATTTTGGCCAATTTATAGAACGTCGGTACGTTACCCATAAGCATGCGCAAATCAGTTCAAGTATTTGACGATTAACTCGATAAATAATGGCATGTCTAGAGAGTCCATCGTAGATCGGCGTCGGAACTGGATTTTTTTTGGTTATACAGGGTCCTGCAGCAGTACGTCGAGCTTTCCTAGCGCCGTTCCCTTACAAGATAGAGGAAAAGGAGATACAAGAGGCTCCATTTTTGCGCCATAAAAAAATATATATATTTTTTCAAATAAAATGCGGAGAACTTTTCAAGCTCTCTTATGAGTGTATTTTTGTTTTTCCAGTTCGTGACAGTGCTACCAGCTAAAAATTGAAAATCGTTTTTTTTATAATTTCAAGGTTCATCTTGAAAAATCGTGGGGGCCTGGTTTTTTGGAATTGAGGAATGAAACTTGACACAACAATAGTCGAATAGAAGATGAATAACTTCATGACGAAAAACTTGAGATTCAGTGATACAGGTGTGCCCCATTTTTTTTTCAAACTTCGCTAATTTCAAAGTGCCATAAGTCACTTTTTTCAAATGTGGCTAGAATTTGTATCAAAATTATCAATTATTTCTATTAAAATTCTTCTTCTTCTTCTTTATATTGGCATTCTATTGGAAAAAAAAAAGACTTACGGCACTTTCAAATTGGCGAGGTTCAAAAAAAAATTCGACACACCCCGAATCACTGATTCTAAAGTTTTTTATCATGAAGTTATTCATCTCCTATTCGATTACCGTTGTGCCAAATTTCATTCCTCAATTCCAAAAAACGAGGCCTCTACGATTTTTCGAAATGAACCTTGAAATTATAAAAAAATTCAAATTTTCAATTCTTGGTTGGTAGCATTGCCAGAAATTGAAAAAAAAAACATACACTCGTAATAGAGCTTGAAAAGCTGAACAAGAGAATGAAATCAAAAGTGGGGCATTTTATTCGAAAAAATACCTTTTTTGTTATAGAGCAAAAATGGAACACCCTGTATAGTTGAAAATAATTTTACGAGATAGAACTTTTTGAATCAATAATTTTGGGTCAACAAAACAGAAATAATCAATGATCAGCTGTTCGGGTGGTGCTTTCTGATTGGCTGCCCGCTAGCCGCTAGACGTAAAAGATAAAAGATGGTCATCTTTCCACGGGCGGGCGTCTTACGGGTAGCGCGTTGCGGGGCGAGCGCCGAACTATAAACAGCCCCATGCCTCACCAGCAGTTTATCTTGAACGTCTTGTGTCTTACGTCTAGCGTTTAACGGTGAGACGGGCGGGCGTCAATCTATAAATCGCGCTTAAGTCCATCTGGCCCGGTGCGGATTTGAACCCGGGACCTCCATCTTTGAGAGCGGATCCGAGCTCACCCTACCGACCGGCTTCCTTGAGATATTGGCGAGTAACATTACCGATGGTGGCGCTGCTGATGCGCTTCGCATGTAAACAAACATGTCGGATAGGGCACGGATTGTTGCCCGCGCGTTCAAAAATCTTATCAGTAGTAAGCGGTTTTTAATGTCCTCCAGACGTGAAACGTGGTTAATCAGTACCTATTGCGGTGGAACTCGAAAATGGCAGAAGCGAATTGAGTGTTATGAAGGTTTTCAATCACTGGATGGCCTCAAGCCTCAACGGATTCTCGATGTATCCTGATGGGAGAGGAAATTCTTAAGTCACAATTTCTTGTGTTGTGTGGTCGAAAGCGAACCGAATCAAGCTTCAGTTCAAACATAGACATATTTGGATTGTGTTTGAACTGAGATTGTAATTGAAAGAAATAGTAGTAGCAGTTCCTGCGAGAGTTCCTGTGAAACTGGAACGTTTAAATGCACTTGCAAAGCAGACCAGTCCGGGACATGCAAACATATCGCAGCTGTGCTTCTTCGATGCAGCCATTTAAAGTTCCTATTTTCAGCGACACTTCCCAGGCTTTTCTCGTAGTCATATTTTCCACAGTGCCAAGTTTGTTTGTCATCTTGACTACCCAACTTGCGTCTTTCGCTTTCGGCGGGAAACGGTGAAAATGTAACTCTTCCTTTTTCCGGTTTCCACAGCGCGACTCGCACTCGGAAACGCAACGAATTCTCCGCCACTTTTTGTCACTATGACAAAATCACAAATCTTACCACCTTCCATTCTGATGCCACTTTTGCTTGCCAGTCGTCGTACACGTGCCACTCTTATTTAAAAATGCAATGCTTTTGCAACCGACGACACCTAGTATATTCAAGATAATGAAACGTGCGTGGCTCACGTACTTTGTTGGAAAAAATCAACGCCGCGTTAAGTCAAATGGAATCAATTGAAGTCACCAAACACCGCAACGCTCATAAGAGCCCACACAAATCTGCGGTTGATCCGTGCACAAACGTCGTTTACACGTTGGCCGTCAGATGGCGTATTCGATCTTGAAACTCGCCAATAGCTTGATTTCAAATACAACAGTTTACACACATGTGGGGTAGAGTGACGTCACAAGACGATTGAAAACTGCGAACCGCCTCTGTTCCCATGCACGTAAAACACATGTAAACTTCACGTCTATTAAAATTAAAACCCAAGTCGGTTTGGGGTGTCGGCAATATCAAGCGATTCATTTTTGCCCATTTGGTTTCTTTTACATGAAAACCAACAATTTTTTGAGGTGACATTTCGGTCTGACAGATGACAGCCGGAAACTAATGCAAGCATGCTAATGCAATTCGACAGCAGAACCATGTCTGCATACCGAATTTCAAGTCGACCAGATTGCCTTATCCACTGTAAGCACCTGTGGCCACAAAGGTTTTAATAAATTATTGTTATTATTGTTATTGTTAACGGTTCGACAGTTATCGTGGAAAATAACAAACAGACAGACATTTTGGACATCGTCTCGTCTTGTAAGACCTCAAAATGGATATAATATCATTGTTGGATATACAGGGTGATTCATGAGTGACCTTACATAGGCTAATGGGAGATAGAGGACTTCGAGACGAGTCAGGATCCACTGAAGAAATTTTGTTTTCTCCATTGGTTACGAAGATATAGGGTGTTTTGTGTGTTTCGTATGAAACTTTGATAAGCGATATTCCTGAAACGGATAGATATTTTCTTGAAATTCACCAGTAATATTTCTCTATTGGAACTTACCCTGAAGCCATACTGGGTAAGTCAAAATCCAGACCCGGGATTGAAAAAATGTGCCCTTTTTTTTTGATCAAAAAGTATATTTTCTTACCGCTTTTCTAAAAAACTGCTATCGGATTCGAAAAGCCAAGAAAAAATGCTTCAAGAATCACTCTTCAATTTAGATGGCACACCTAATAGTAGAGGAAAAATGAGACTCTATTGTGACTTTCGTGTGCACGGAAAGGTAAAAAGCTGGGGTGCATTTTTTATGGTGTAGTATGGCTTGGGGATGAAGAATCCACTTGTCGTCAAAAAATCGTCCAGTGTGGGGGCGGTATGGGGGCGGTTTTGTGAAAAAACAGTTTTTAAAAAAAATGTTCTACAGTTTGTCAGCTTTTGGCTGATATTAGCTTGGAACAAATCCGTCAACTGTAAGTTGTCGTAAATAATTTATGAATAAAAAGGTGATCATTTACTTTGCCATTAGAATACACGTAAAACTTGACTGCCTCGTGCGCAAAGAACGTTGAATATCTCAGTAACGTGTTGAATGACATTTTTCATTCCACTCCCACTCGATTATCTCCGTAACCACTAGTTCAATCAAAAAAGTTCCTTCTGTAAACCATGTTACCTATTCCATTGCGATTCTTGCGGTTTTTTCAGATTTGATTTATCTTGAATAGTAACTGAGCTAGGGACGGAATTGTAATGTACTGCATGCAGCGGACAACTGCAGCGCTGAGGCCCTCACGTACCCCTGCCATCCGCGCACCCTCGCGAAGGCCATGGTGTATTGAGGCGGGAAATCTGCAGACTTATTATTGTGGCTGATGATCGAAACATTGTAAAAGTGTAGTCGGTAAATTTGCAATATAAATAAATATATACCCCTTGAATTACGACGTACGTCTTCACATATTATAATAGTCCAGTCAAAATAGGTTTTAACCGGAAATAAATTCGGAAGTTGACGAAATTTGGTGGATCGATGCAGAATTGAACGTGGAATAACATACTGAAATTCCCTAAAAGCTTGTTTTTTTTAAGGACCAATAAAAAAGGGCCATCCTTGAAAATTTTCTTTTTTTCTGAATGGCTTGTGAACTATTATCTCTTCAGAACACAGCACCAGCACCAGCAAAGCAAATGTAGCCCGTTAAATTCCCAAGAGATCGTACAAAACCCATCACTTTTTGGTCAATAGCCTTTGTGATATCGCGTCTACAAAAACGCAGTGAAAATTACACAAAATATATTTCCGGATTTTATGTAAAAATATGCATGGTGTCAATTCAGGGGCTGTAACGTGGACAGCGAATGTGCGAATTTCAATGTGTTTTTTCTACATTCGGTATCACACTTTTGTTTAGAAGTCACCAACTTCAAAATGGTACTTTTTCTCGACCTTTGAAATCGATACTTGATGTCCCAAAGAATCCGCAAAAATCGATTTTTTTCATAAATA
Organism: Anaspis maculata; assembly: GCA_949128115.1. Classification (NCBI taxonomy): domain Eukaryota; kingdom Metazoa; phylum Arthropoda; class Insecta; order Coleoptera; family Scraptiidae; genus Anaspis; species Anaspis maculata. The sequence continues at coordinate 56,851,746 of OX421962.1, read as the reverse complement.
AAATGATCTGCACGCAGTCTTCCTTCAAATTGATTGTTTTTATTTCTGACCGGTTTAGCAGGTCTCTGGCCCTTCTTCATCAAAGTGTGGAGTCTAAAATAGAATACATAAAACAAGTAGGTAGGTACATAAAAGGTGAACGATAACACACCGAATCACCGACATTGTATAAATGGTGAAGATTAAGTTTGTGTGAATGATAAGTGAATTGTTTTTAAATTCTTCAGATGTCAGTAGGTATAACATTTGTGATGTTGTCATGGAAGAACGGAAAAAAGAACTTGATGGAAATGTATGAAATAATAATAGAGCTATTGAAAATGGTACAAGGTGGGTGATGAATTAATGAAAGGATGGTTGAATGGAAAGAAAGAAGCTTATTTAAATCAAAGGCGTTGTAAAAATGTTTAAAAAAGAAATCTATACAATCTTTAAGGCAATTTCGGACAGAATTATTAGTTGCTTTACAATTTCAAGAACCTCTATACTATCTAAAAGCCGTCCTTTTTTACAAACATGTAAAATTTCAAAATTAGTTCCAAGGACGAATAAGTTGTGATTTTCTGAGATGATTTTGATGATTAGATGATTATGATTAATAATTCTTTCCAAAATTGCCTAAATGATTGTATAGATTTCCCTTTTAAACATTTTTACAACGCCTTTGATTCAAATAACCTTTTCTCTATCTAGTCAACCATCCTGCTTTCATTATTTATCACCCACCTTGTACCATTATTATTAGCTCTATTATTCCATACATTTTCATCAAGCTCTTTTGTCCGTTCTTCCACGACAACATCACAAATGTTATATTGACATCTGAAGAATTTAAAAACAATCATCAAATGCAAGTACAATATTCAGCAGTTAGTGTCCGGACTACCTTTTTTTTCTGAATAGGTCGTTTTAGTCTTTCAACCCATACAACTCAGAAACCATCACTATAGGATAAATATTCCGAAACATGTTATTTTTTCTGTATTCAATTCTTCATATTTTCCCTGGATGGTTTTGCTCTACCTAAGTGAAAAATGAGGCAAATAGTATGGTATGAAAAAAATCGATTTTTGGGGATTCTTCGAGACAGCAAGTATCGATTTCACAGGTCGAGGAAAAGTAACATTTTGAAGTTGGCGACTTCTTGACTTCTAGACAAAAGTGTGATACCGAATGTTGAATTAGCTTTTCCCGCATGTAAAACACATTGAAATTCGCACATTCGCTGTCCAGGTTACAGCCCCTGAATTGACACCATGCATATTTTTACATAAAATCCGGAAATATATTTTGTGTAATTTTCACTGCGTTTTTGTAGACGCGATATCACAAAGGCTATTGACCAAAAAGTGATGGGTTTTGTACGATCTCTTGGGAATTTAACGGGCTACATTTGCTTTGCTGGTGCTGGTGCTGTGTTCTGAAGAGATAATAGTTCACAAGCCATTCAGAAAAAAAGAAAATTTTCAAGGATGGCCCTTTTTTATTGGTCCTAAAAAAAACAAGCTCTTTGGGAATTTCAGTACGTTATTTCACGTTCAATTCTGCATCGATCCACCAAATTTCGTCAACTTCCGAATTTATTTCCGGTTAAAACCTATTTTGACTGGACTATTATAATATGTGAAGACGTACGTCGTAATTCAAGGGGTATACATTTATTTATATTGCAAATTTACCGACTACACTTTTACAATGTTTCGATCATCAGCCACAATAATAAGTCTGCAGATTTCCAGCCTCAATACACCATGGCCTTCGCGGGGGTGCGCGGATGGCAGGGGTACGCGAGGGCCTAAGCGCTGCAGTTGTCCGCTGCATGCAGTACATTACAATTCCGTCCCTAGCTCAGTTACTATTCAAGATAAATCAAATCTGAAAAAACCGCAAGAATCGCAATGGAATAGGTAACATGGTTTACAGAAGGAACTTTTTTGATTGAACTCGTGGTTACGGAGATAATCGAGTGGGAGTGGAATGAAAAATGTCATTCAACACGTTACTGAGATATTCAACGTTCTTTGCGCACGAGGCAGTCAAGTTTTACGTGTATTCTAATGGCAAAGTAAATGATCACCTTTTTATTCATAAATTATTTACGACATTTTACAGTTGACGGATTTGTTCCAAGCTAATATCAGCCAAAAGCTGACAAACTGTAGAACATTTTTTTAAAAAACTGTTTTTTCACAAAACCGCCCCCCTACCGCCCCCACACTGGACGATTTTTTGACGACAAGTGGATTCTTCATCCCCAAGCCATACTATACCATAAAAAATGCACCCCAGCTTTTTACCTTTCCGTGCACACGAACTTCTCAAATAAGCACATTTTGCTTCATATTTTCCTCTACTATAAACCGTTTCGGCATAAAAATTGAAAGTGAAATTTATGGGTAAGTTTCCATTTTTGACCGGACATAATCGACTCATTGTTTGATTGAATTCATTCAAATTCATTCTTTAGCTTGTCTCTGTGGTCTGTGGAATAGAAGGGCTTGGTAGGAAGAAAAATTCCATAGCCGAAGATTTTTTTTTACGACCAAATCGAGTCTAATTTTGGTTTTACTCTCGATTTTGTCATAAAAAAAAATGTCGGCTCTGGAATTTTTCTTCAAACCAAGCTCTTCCATTCAACAGAGACAAGCCAAAAAATGAAATTTGATGAATTCAATCAAACAATGAGTCGATTATGTCCGGTTGAAAATGGGAACTAGCCCACAAATTTTACTTTTAATTTTATTGTCGAAACGATTCAGGTGTGCCATCTAAATTGAAGAGTGATTCTTGAAGCATTTTTCCTCAGCTTTTTGACTCCGATAGCAGTTTTTTAGAAAAGCGGTCAGAAAATGTCTTTTTTTATGAAACAAAAAAAAAGGCACCTTTTTTATAGCCCGGCCCTGGATTTTGACTTACCCGGTATGGCTTCGGGATAAGTTCCAACAGAGAAATATTATTGGTGAATTTTAACAAAATACCTCTGGCCGTTTCAGAAATATCGCTTATCGAAGTTTCATACGAAACACACAAAACACCCTGTATCTTCGTAATCATTGAAGAAAATGAAAAAAATTCAGTGGATCCTGACTCGCCTCGAAGTCCTCTATATCTTATGAGCCTATGTAAGGTCACTCATGAATCACCCTGTATCTCGGATATATCCTTCGAAATCTCCGTCTTTTTCCACATGATTACGATACCATCCATTCAATGTTGATGGAGGGCCGGGAAAGTGAAAGGTTCTTCCATTTCCAAAAGAAATTTTTTGGTCACTTTGTCGTTGGATTGTCTTTGGCAATGACTTCCTCTAGATTCGTGACTAATCCACGAAGGAATGAAGGAATCTCGTGCCGATTGTTTTATGTGAAGAAGCGCTGGTTTTGAAAGGCAGTATAATGCGCTGATAAAAATGTGTAATACGGCCCATTTGCATCATCGTAGAAAATGTAAATCACCAACCAACAGCGCACCACCGACCATTTCACCGAAGATAATAAAGGCGCCCTGATAAATCGCCGTGTATGTTTGCGTTATTACACGCCTCACACTTCCTGTTGAAAACTTTGGATGGCCGGGTCTAAATAAGAAAACCGCTAAGGACTTCAACTTTTACGTCCCATAAAATTTAATATTTCACATTTAAGCGCTCCACGTCGGAAGTTTACTTTTTGTTATAAATTTTATGATCCTTACAACACCATTTCATTAAAGCCGCGTAATTCAGATTCTATTTCATAATTAATGTAAAAACCGCGCGAGGGTTTTCTGTTCCCAACCCCGCGATTTAAAAACTCCTGAGAACTTGTCGAATTGAAAAAAAAACTTGCGCTTTGAGCAAGCCAACAGCTAAAACATTTACTACGACATCATAGGTAACCTACTTTGGTTGGTCCTTCAGACCCCTCTAATCAGCACATCGATCAGGTAAATTAGTGCAGGAGGCACACATCTAAACAAGTGAGTATGCCTTCACGTGCGTGAGTCTCAGTAGCGCATTTTCTGAAAAGGCATATTGTGAATGTGAAGAAATTTGGTTGAAGGAGAAAAACCATTCTTTGCCCACTTTCTTCAATCGAAACTCACTGTGATATATTGTTATCGAAATGGGGTACTTGCCAGTGAAATAGATTTGAATGAAACATCTTTCAATTAACAATGTTTTTTTTGTTTGGGGGCGACAGCTGAGGACGGCGACTTATCAACAGTGCCTACACAGAGAAAAAAATACATTTGACATAAATAAATTTGCTTCATGTCAAATAAATTTGTTGTTTCAATACGTCGAAGTAAATGTATTCTTGATTGGAGGATGCCAAATGTTTGAATTCTTGATTGCATAGTTTATTTGAAATAAATGAGATTTGTTTGAATTGTGCTTATATTTCATTCATTCCAAGTCAATATATTATCTTTTTATCAATATCGTATTTTTGAAATTAAAATTCATTTTCTTCTTTTAAACAAATAATGCAACTTTCAATGAAAGTGTGTTTTTGACGTTATTTGTTCTCTTTGTTGATTTTAATTTCAATGTATTCAATGTAATCGTAATTATTTTGAAAACTGAAACAATGACTGGTTTAATTAAAAACTTTTATTATTCTGCCTTTAACAAAACTATTCATTTTGATACTGATTCTCAACAGTTTAAATGTAGGTACTTAAAAATAAGTAATTTAATTAGGAATAATAACAAGTTGTAAACTACTGAAATGTAAGAACGAACAACCAAACAAACAAACAATACAAACATCATAAGGTTATAGCATTTTAAACTACGTTAATATAAAGAAGTAAATTTAAGAATAAAATAATTATGTATCTCAAGAAATTTTTTTGTTATCAATTACAAACTACAAACTAGTGAAATTTCAAAACATGCACAAAAGAACATGAAACATATCGTAATATTTTTCACAATGAACGTACATCAAGAGTATCACAAAATAAACTGACTTAGGAAAAATGCTGTTTATCACTGTATCAAGCAAATATAGCTTTCGGAGGTCTATCGGGCCCCCTTGTACCTTTATGATGGGCGACGATTGGTAACCTGATGAGCTTTCTTGTGTTTATTTCGTAGCTTTCCGAATTCTTGTAAGCCCCCGGTGCCTTTTGACGTTGTTGATTTCTCGGAACATCACTAAGCTCACTGTGTCGTCATGTGATATTCCTTCTCATATACCTCTGAGAAAGGTACCATATTTTGTTGCTTGACAGAAGTTGCTCCATATTACCCATACTCAATAAGTCACTTAACACAGACACTGACAAGAACAAAACGAAGGGACACTGACAAGAACAAAATAAATAAACGAAGGAAGAGTATGGATGGGGCTCTAGCTTTGTTTTGCTGTTGCAGGTCCGTACAAGATGGGCAATGGGGTGGGGGAGACTATACCAAGTATTATTTGATTCAAACAAACATTTATTCATTCACAAATGAATGAATTTTTATTAGATCAGATCTAAGCAAACATTTTTTTGACTCAAATAATGTCACTATACAGTTAAATATACTTACATCTAATTACAATCAAATAATTTTGGAATTGAATCAAAGGGACTGATATTGATAATTAATATGTTCCATTTGATGCAGAACTCCTTTTCTTGACGAAAATAAGCTATGATCAAACAAACGAGAGCTTCAAATCTAATTTTTCTTTACTCTGTGATGGGGGTGGGTGGAGACAAACCGATATTTATTGAAATTGAACGAATATTTGTTTCACTTGATAACAGCATTCTTAAGGGAAACGATTAATTGTCACAGATTGAATCAATTTTGATAATTGACTCAAAAACACTGATATAATATATAGATACAAATAGATTTTATTCGAACTAACTCTTTTTTATTCGATTCAAATAAAAAGTGGTCAAATAAATGAAAACTTTGAATTTAAATCTATTCTATCTGTCTGCAAATTGCCTAACTTGTAATGTAGCGTTTGTTTATTTCAGGTAAGCCGATTCGAATGTGGTGTCGAAACACATCAGCTGATCTCAGTAGAGTAAGTTTTTGTTTGTTGGGGTTTTGTAAACATTTTGGTGAGTTTGTATATTCGCAATTTGCGGTTTGCCTCATTTTCCGTGATCTGAAATTCAATGCGTTGCGGTCAATTCGGGAGAAAGGGTGCGGAATAGATGGGGAACCATTCATAAAATTTCGGGCTCCATCAATCCCTGCATCAGTTTGGGGGATTTAACGGCCCAAGGAATTCCGGATAGTGATTACTGATTAGAACCCAGATCAGTGTTTGGATCATAGAGGGGGCCCATGTTATAATTAATTTACCTATCCGTAGGTGTCTAATCTGAATTGAATTATCCGAGTGGGTAGTGGCACGTCGTTTATCAACGTGTACACTCGAGATCTAGAACAATTATTATCCAAATAATTAAGTCCCTGTAACACCCAAACTAAATTTGTAACTATGCAAGAGAAACTAAACACGTAGTGGGATCACGTTCCAGCCCGGTGGTGGTGGTGTGGTTCGCTTGGATCTTACATTTCGGATGGGTCCTTCGAATTATTGTACAGGGAGTTCAAGTTAGGATTGACCCCTTCCCTCACTAGCCGCCTTATCGCTGAACCAGTTCCAAAAATAAAAAGTGATTCTTGAAGGACCTTTGCTGAATTTACCTCTGAAAATTTCCCAGATCCCTTATTTACAGGGTGTTGCAAAATATATCTAGTTTCATTACATCTTCATCTTACATTTAAAATATGCAACCTCCTTTCGTAAGTCCAAGTGATTTGGGGAACTGATTATTAAGATAGACTAATCAGTAACAATAATCAACCACTGGGTGTGCACTGAACTTTTGTTCAATATACAGGGTGATTCATTGATCTCAAAAATTCATTTATCTTCAAAACGCCACCAAAAACTTTTTGTTTCATTCCGTTTTAAAAGTTAATACATAGGAAAAAAACAGAATTCATTGTTGCTTCATTTGACGTAACTTGCAATTAAAGTAGGGTGTTTGTACTTCGTCAAAAAATATTTTATCAATAACAGCACTACTAGATTCGGGGCTCTACCATCTTCACAGTGCAATCGTCAATAAGTTAAGGTTAAGGACGAAGTTAAATTGGTAAAATATAGCGTTGCGAAATCAGCGTATGACAAAATCTCACCATTCAGGTCTCTTTCAAAAGCTACAAGGATGTACTTTGATTTGAGCCACTGGCATTTCATCAATCCAAAAACAATTTTCTCAATTTTTGAGTTCGCAACTAGGCCACAGCCTGCCTAAATTAGGAATTCAATTGATTACCCGATATTAGTGCTGTTATTAATAAAAAAAATTGACGAAAAATAGTAGGTATTCTGACTCCCTGATGATTCCTCTACAACGTACTGGAGAGTTTATGCGCCATTTCTGGGACACCCTGTATGGTGCTGCCTACCTACCTACAATACACACATACTTAGGTTTCAATTCGATAAGATTTTTTTATATTTTGTAATTTTTTCCCTCCAATTCTGTGATGAAATGAAGTCTTCCACTACCTTTTTTTTATTTGTTTAAAACCAAGTACAAACTGAGATCACTACAGGCATAAAAATATTTCGTCTTAAAAGTCCCTACTTTTTTCAGAAAAAGATGCTGAAAATTTGGGCAGGAACTGGTGGAGTTTGAACTGGAAGACTGATGACGTAGTAAACCAGTCCTGCTCTTGCGCAGTAGCTAGGTGCTCAATGTAAAGTTTATAGGCACTTTGCGGATTTGCTTCAACGCCAAAAGTTGCGGTTATTTTGTACTTTTCCTGCAGGAAGTTATCTATTTCCATAGCAACAATGCCATTTAAATAATCGTAGTACCTGCAAATGTCAATTTCAACAATTCATAAACTTCATTAGTGACAATTTTCCTCACACATAATGTTCGCGACTGCCGCATGAGGGTGCTGAAACGGACGGGATATTCAAAATGTGCAGAGCGCCTATTGGATACAACATGGTAAAATGACTTTCATGGTAGTTGAAATAATCAAAATATAAGTGGATAAAATAATTACTATAATATGTTCTAAAATAATCGTCGCCTTACCCCGTTGAATTTCTGAACTGATTTTTTTGAATAAAAAAGACTTGACTCTTACATTATCCACCAAATTTCTTAATTAGACCGCGGGCGTACGCCTCACATTCCATTGCTTATACGGAGATCCGAGACGATCTAAGAGCGAGACGACGAGCGGTTTGCCCTTTGCTGTTGATGCAACAGAACATTATAATGTTGAAAAAGAGAGATAGTCAACAGTAATATCACAAGTGCTTAGATTTTCACGATAATTTTGGTCAGGCGATCGCGAGTGCTGATTGTAGCGATAAATGCCCAACTCCGTAGGAGGAGGGCATTTATCCAGGGACAATCAGCCCGAGGGAAACGCCTGGCCAAAATTATCTGGGAAAATCTCGAGCACGAGTGATATTTTGAAGATTATTACATAAAAGAAGTCCGAAGTGACAGCTGTCAGATTTTGTTGTTTACATGAATTTTATTCCGTTGCTATTGACAGTGGGATTTAGATAAGTGAATATTATCCTTGTAGGTCTAATAATCAAGGGCGTTGTATGTAATAATCACAACAAAAAACACATGCAAATTAGCACAACATTTTTTATATTTTGTTGGTCTTCCTCGAGCCCGGCTCAGTGCCAAAACTCTCCTAGGCATACTGGTAATTGAATCATTAACAAAATTCATCCCACTCTTCTTGAAGTGCCAGTTCTAGCTGCCGAAAGGTTTCTGATTGAAACTCTCTTGCACTCAATCTTCAAAGCAGTTGCAGTTGTTATGCCCAGAAACAATATTACTAATGGAGTTCTCCTGTTATGATACCGCTCCAAACAGTGAGCCCACCTCCTCCAAAAGCCACCCGTGGCTCACGATTCCACTCCAAATACCTTTAGTTCCTCCTCCTCCTCCTCCTCCAGCAAAGTACTCAGCCAGATCTGGCCGATGCAAATTGAACTTGGATTCGTCTCCAAAACAACAATTTTGCCATTGATCCATCTGCCATTTGCAAGTGTTCAGCAGACCATGCCCTCTGTGCTATCCTATGTTGCACCAACAGCAAAGGGCACACCGCTCGTCGTCTCGCTCTTAGATTGGTCTCCGTGTAGGACTTTTCTCACCGTTTGGTTGGAAACCTCTAACCTTGGTCGTAGGATTTCGGTGGTCAGTCATTCTGATGGAGTTGCTTTGCTGCGTCGTCAACTTGAGGCTGTATACGCATGGTGTCAATATTTCTTCCGCAAAAATAAGGATGAAGGGATATAGAGATTTTGATGGGATTCCATTAAATGTTTGTACACCTTGTTTCCGTTTGGATTACCCCACATTTTTTCAGAAGCCCAATAGCCCTAAATCACTAGAAAAGTTTCTAAAGGATTGCTGGGATATTTTTTGACAAACGAAAAAATTATCAACTGTTCTATAATTTTGAGAGACGTAGAAAATTAAATACAGAGCCTTTTTTTGAAAAAAGGTAGCAACAAAAAAGTGAAATTTTTTCACATAATTGAAAAAACGCTCTGTATTGAATTTTTCAAAACAGCCAGTACACCGTATAAAAAAATGAGTTTTTATCTTCATTTTTGAGGGAAAAATCCTCAAAATAATTTTGGTCTGCTGAGAATACAGCCTTGAGAGAAGCAGCCCCATGCCTGTAGGCTACGCTTCTGGCCTCACGCAGTCTCCTGATGGCGCGAGTCACCACACTACTCGATTAATCAAATATTAGGCCAATCTCTCTCGTAGACCGACCTTCTCCGGAGAGTCTTTCGACCACTCGCAGTTCTTCAATGGTATAAGCCTTCGTTGCGGCATTTTAGAAAACAACCTCGGGGGCGGACTGAGGGGGGGGGGGCGGTGGGGGCGGTCCGCCCCGGGCCTCGCGGCCTCAATCATCTGATGGGGCCCCCAATTCCTCTTGTTTGCAAAAAATACTGCAAAGAAATTGGGATAAAATCCAAAAATTTCAATTTTTTTCCTCAATGGTCATTTTTTCCGCATATTACCTACTCAGGTTAGTACCTAAAATTGTTTTTCTTTTTTTTTCCATTTCAAAGTTACCTTGGCAGCCCTTATGACAACAGGTTTGGGGGCCTACACACAGGCAATAGAGGTGTGTCTGTAACACGGAATCTCTAGGAATTATTCTCACTTCAGGCTTCAGGGGCCCCGGCACCAGATATCATAGTGCCAGGGGCCTCAAGCCTTTGAAATTTTGTATTTTATTATTTCTTTCCAAAAGAGGGGAGAGACAAAACAACTAAATTATCTTCTCTGCGCGCTACAGACTACGCCACTGTGTTTTTTAGTCAAGTTAACAACTCATTTTTTTTGTTCATTAGGCTTTTGCTCAATCACGGCGGGGCGGGGCGGGCCAAAAAGTCTGCCGGCCCCCTAATATTCTCAACTCTCACTCCTTAGGGGCCCCATCTCACAATTCCGCCCAGGGCCCCCGATTCCCTTAGTCCGCCACTCCTCGGGCCAAAGCAATATCCGAGAAGTGACAAATTCATTACCGAAGTCTCCTTGGCGATGAAACTTCCTCTTTCCTCTTTTTCACATGTTCAAATCTGGTCAGGGTCACCCTTATTGTGTGAGTTGTAAAACTGAACAGCATAATCAAACAACACTTCACCACTGCACAAGTTTACAAGTCTCGTTTATAGGTGATTTTGATTCTTTTAAAAATTACATATTTTGAGCGTTTTGTTTCCTTTATTCTCTTACTGCAAAGGCGCGGAATAAAGGGATATTGGATGTCAAGAAGTAAAATGTCTTCAAACCACCGAGTGCCCAGAAGCCGCTCTGCGAAGTCTTGTCAGGATTAGTAAGGAGGAGCGTTTAATTTCAAGCCAGCGCCGGCGGTTAACTGCTCCCAGCTCCCAGTTTTAGAGACAGGCGGTGAGAGGAGTGAAATGCATCCTGCTCCTTGGCGGCGTTATTAAATTAGACAAGGAGCTCAAAAGACTAATGATCCTGCTCAAATGAATATCCATGAGAATTATTGAATTCAGTATGGCGCTGGGCTCTTCGTGCGACATTGAGGAGGGCTCTTTTGTCCTTTTAATGTACCCAGTTTTTCAAGCATGGCGTGTGAATGTAACAAAACGGGTCTGACGCTCGTCTCCAGCGAAACAATGGAAAACCCGATGGTTTATGACCACGACCCGATTAAGTAGAGGAGTGCATAATTTCTGCAAGACTTGCCCTTAGACGACGTTGTTCAACACTTAGAGCGCGGTGCAACTATGTAGTAAAGTCAGAGCGAAGTGAGGCACTAAACTACTGCAGTTTACCGTCGCCGACGCCGCCGCCACCTCGTAGATGCTCAGATTTTATCATTAGTTTACACAAAAGGATTTGAGCGGAAGAATTTCGAAGGAGGCGCAGCAGACGAACGAGATGGTAATAAAGCTCTGCGCAATAAAACGCGGACGCTAAAAAAACTTAGTGCTCTTCGCGATTCCGAGTCCACGCTCTGCTTCACCGTATGTCGGCGATATTGCCCATATACACCCTGCTTGTACAAGTAATTTTGATATTTCGAGTTTTATTAGTTATTAGTATTAATATAATCTGGCGTAGAAAAAACTTTTTTCAACTCAATACCTACTTATTTAGATGAAGGAAACTTTGATCAGACTTTTTTTTGCTTTGTTTTCTTCCGACGAAAAGTCGGTTTACGCATCAGAGTCTGATTTAGGTAGTTTAATTTAAATACTGAATTACCCACATAATTTGAATTATTTTGAGTCGAAGTTCAAAATCGTTGAGAGTATGTACCAATGCCCAATGAATGAATGAATAATGACCATTCATCCCCAAGCAGCAAGGACTTCCGCATTTTTTTTATTTTTGTCTTTCATGAACCGCCGCAATTTCATGGTCTGTTAGGCGCAATATTTCGCTCTATTTCTTCCACACAACTTCATCCTCGACTTTATCACTCACTTATTATGTGCCGAAAAAGGTACTTTTTCAGATATTTATTTATTTATTTATTTATTTAGTAAACATTCAACAGGACATTCATAGAATGTGTTGGCGTAAAAAACAATACAAGTAGGGAACACAGTGAAAGAGACAGAACAAGCCCAAAGCAATAAGTTAACAAGACAAAGCATCCAGTTAACGAAAAACGCAGAAGTTAACAAAATACGCAGAAAGAAATGGAGACATTTTCAGTGGAAGAATCATTTTGATTCCTTTATTGCTATAGAGGATTCATACAATTTTTTAATAAGCGGATTCCGCCCCTCGATTCTACACAAAGTTAAAATCATGTGTATTGACTGCAGTGTAAATTTCGACATCGAGACAATTTGCGTCCCCGTACAGATAGATGCATACATTCAGTGAATGAAATGTGCAGCAAGAAATGAAGACATTTTTAGGGAAAGAATTAATTTGATTGATTTATTCTCATAAAAGATACCTCTATTTTTATGCGGAATCTATACTTGTTGTTTTATTTGTACATTTTGTTGTTGTTTAACATTTTCACCCGTCTTTAATCCACGTTTCCCGAAAGGCTTCTGCGCATACCTGTGAAAGTAGGACGTTGCCATATCTCATATCACGACAACAAGTTGACAACACTGTGATACGGTGTGCGTGTGTATCACGCAAATGGTAGCTGAAGCTGACAGCCCTTGACGTCAATTTGACGTTTCGACAGACGTAACCTAATAACGCTCTTGTTTCGGTGATCGCCTTGCAGCTCGTTGTGTTTCGTATCACCTGAATGTTTTCTGCGTTTTTTTTGCTATTTTGTAACATTTCATTCTGAACAATATTGAATGTTGAATGTTGAATGGTTAGGAGGTTCCTTATGTTTGTTTACATTTCGATTATTGATTGACAGTTGCCATATTGACAGTGAAACTTCGTACGTCAAAATTTAAATTACCGCTCTCTGCAGGTATACGTTCTCATGTATGCGCTGAAGTGATGTACGTGATGGTAAACGTTGATTGACAAAGCCAATATTGTATGTAGCAGTGATGGTGAAAAAAGATAAAAAGATTATTCTATTCTGTACTTATGCACTTAAATGCGGTGCGATTTCTAAGTCGCGGCGCTGTGGTTCAGCAAGCTGACCCTGGCTCCGTGCTTGGGACCAATAAAGGTATAATTCTGACTTATAGGACATTTTCTAGTTTTATAAAGACTGATGATTTATTGTGGTATCTCTGGAACAATCTGTTTACAGGCAACAGTGAACCAGTCTTCTCATCTGCACTCCAATAAATGCGCTCATGAGACTCACCCCCGTGAGGACTTTGCTACTTGTTTTTTTCTCCTGTGCCTGTCTCGATTTTTGATGTCGCCAGCTAAATCCAGCTATACAAATGATGTTTTCGTCGTTATTCCAGCTTCTTGACATTGGAAATGCTTCTTACATTAAATAACAAGCATTTCATTCCAAATACGAAATAATACGCATGATGAGTTGAGAGTTATCTCCAGAGACTTGAGTTTGTACTATCATGGGCGATGTTGACTTGTTATCGTTTGCGAGGAAAACTAGAGTAGTAGATATTATAGGCAACACATTCGGTACGGCAGTCACTCCGGTGTATTAAAGTGGCATTAAACCGGTTCTCACCACCATAAATTAAAATTAATCCAATCACTTAGCAAAATGTCAAACTTTTAAGTTAATTTCACCGGCTTGCAAAGGATGCTTGGCTATAGGGCGCACGATGCAAACGGAATAAACTAAATCGAATTACCAAGTTTATATCGACTTATTTCCCTGATTCTTCACTGCATTGTTTACACCGAAACCGCGATGGATGGCCGAAGTTTCGGGGGGCGATAATTCGACTCGCTCGGGTGCCTCACGGTGCGCTTCTTCTGAATCCTTCAGGACAGCGCAAAAAACCGAAGCGCATTTGTGATTCACGAAATGAACCGCTTTGTAACTAGTATCAAAACAAGTTTCTCTAATTAGTCCTAAACCTTCGACCGTTATTATTTTTCCCGTCCGAAAGTTCACTAAAAGTCCCCTTCCCTGGATATGTTATGAAAAAAGTTTTGGAGTTGCACATTTCCACGTGGTGGTAGTTGCTGGGGTATTATTTTTTACTTGGGAGAAAAGTGCCGAGTTTCACAAAGGCCGCAGGGCGGCTACGTTTCGCATTATATTCGCAAGTCTCTACAATGGCATGAAAGCACTTACTTACATTGAAGCAAGCATTGAAGATACATTATGCAACACCACTTACGAGTGTACCAAATTTGGTCGCGATTGGTTCAACGGGTTGGAAATAAATTTGGGAACAAAATTCAACTAACCGACCAACAGACTGACTGATAGGCCTGCAGACCGACCAATAAACTTTTTGTTTTCTAAAAGCCCTTCATGTATACTCGAATGCAAAAAAGTGCAGATCTGTTCTGCTGAAAGCTCAATATTTTTTTTTTAACTGGTCAACTGAGATGAGAACAGTGAAGTAAGTCGCTCAACTCATTTGACATTTGCTCAGGGACCATGAATCCTAATTAGTTGGAGAATTTCAAGCTCTAATTACTGCAGAAGCTTCAATACAGGTTTCCTAAATTGAGCGTCTCTTTCTGGCCCGTGACGTCACGTTCGATTGCGCAGTAAATCGTCGCAGTCCTAGTGTGCCAACATTGCCCCGATTCCATAAGCTGAACGTGTGTTTTGATGGCGTTATTATTGGTATTTATACAGTTTTCACAAGTAATTATGAATAAATGTTGTGTGCCACTATGCAAGTCCACAAATTATACAGCGAATGTGTCCCTAAGCATGGATCCATAAAATACGACGTGACACTCGAAGAAGCCAAAAGAATCCCAAGCCCTTCAGCGTTATAATACTAGCGAGCTTCCTGCTTAGTTCATTAATTATTATCAATTCAAAGGTACACTTGACCACATTTTTGCATCAAATACTGCAAATTTATAGTGATGGCCATAATACACCATTAAAAATATTAAAACTAGGACCTGGGACACGCACTTACCTGTGCTTTCTGCGCACGTCCATATATCGTTGATATATCCATTACAAAAATAGTTGTATACGCGCATCAAATGCCTATCTTGCATATTCTTCTCTGCGGAATATTCATTTGCAATATTCATTGAGAAGTTCGTTATATTTTTTAGCGACTTTTCCAGCATGGTTGGCTTCGAAATTCAAAAAGTAAAACGCACTTTTAACACGGCGGAGCAATGTAAATACAAATGGCGCGATCACTTATGGCACACTGTGCGCAGAACGTGCCGGAAACAGCTGCGCGGAATCGCGGATTCTCCATCTCTCTTTTGAGGAAACCTGTATTTCAAGAAGTTTAATATTCACCGAGTTGTTCACGAAAAACTGCCAAAAATGACAGATTTTTCAAAATGGCGGAGAACGGCAGATCTCAAAATTTTTTCTATCACTAACTGAAAGACGTATGTTTACTATGGATATGTATGCAAAAATCCAGCTTTATGGGAGCGATTTCGACCTCAAATGCTAGGATGAGTGGGCTAGTATCTTCTGACTATATATTTATTATTAGGCATTTCCATTGACGTCACAGCAGTGTTGCCAACTGTCCAGAATTGCCCGCCAAATTTGAACCAAATAATGTTAGGGGGACAACCGAAATACAGGGCGCTTATGGAGTTCCAGTTTCTGCATTTTTTCCTCGGCTACCTTTTTGAGTTTGAGTTTGAAACTTTTGTATCAAGTTCAAAGTAATGTCCTTAATGCGCCTGTGAATTGAGTTCTTGTGGAAAAGTGTTTTTTTTTTGTGAAAAAGCAAGCCAAACATATTAGGTTACCTGCACAGGGTATTGGTGAAAACTCATGTTTTCCGACGAAATTGGGCATGGACTTTGCCAGCAAACTTCACCCGAATGTTGGGGCTTTACATTACCGGCATTGCTGGAGTGATATGCCTTGTGAGGGGTTAGGTATGTACCTCTTCGGTTTGTGCTTTCCAATCACCCAAATACTTGAGGCTCAGCTTTTACTGTCGTATTAAAGAAACAAACAATAGTTTTTGTTCATATTTTAAAAGTGCAAGAATGTCTTCACTTCGGTTGTAGCATATGGACAGAGGCAAAACATGGAAAGTTAACACGAACAGCTGTTCGGCCATCGAAGATGTCTTCGGTCACCGGAGCCCTCCTTGAGAGAAATTTTGCACCTGATTCAACGATGTTGAATTTTTACCTACAACTTGATTGTGTCAAGATTCATTTCCTTAAAATACACATATTCATTGTTTTATTCAGGATTCTAGATTCCAAATTGTGGTCGACGTAGCAATTCCTCAGTCCATAGATTCTTCAATTTTTAGATTGCCGAATAGCAACAGATAATTTTGTGCAAACATCATAACTGTATTACAGCAATTTAGTTACCGATCCCAATCGTTATCGGTACAACCACCGTATATTTTTTCAAGTGTATTCCTTCCTCCCTCTTTTCCATTTTTTGGCGTTTTGGGATACATTCTGTGATACTTCGTACTTCCACGAGCCCAGCGTTTCGAGAAAACCATGAATTTCTCATTTTTTCCTCAAAAAAAAAAGGATTCAACCACTCCAACCCAACTTTCACGTTCATTGAGCCCTCTACATCTCTGGCCATGCTTTCTCCATTGCTTCCACAAGCCTGGATGTTTGAATCGACAATAATTTCCATTTTCTACTTCACTGTAGTTGTAATATTCGCTGTGATCTAAGCACATGTGAACCAGATGGGATCGGCTGAACCAGATGGGATCGCCTCCGAGTATTTTCTGATGACCAAATCCGAGACCAAATCGTACACCTGACTTGACAATCTTGAATTTTTAATTGATGGCTTCATCGCGTCAAGACACGTTGCTTAATAAATCCTGAAATTTCTTCTTATAAGCAGGATTTGTGGTAAAACTGTGGTCAGCTTAGAAATGCCTTGGTCGCTGGATTTTCCCATTTCGAGATCGCCACAGGTCACAGTTTTTTTTGCCACAGCCATACTTTTTGAAATCAGAAGGGCGCTTAGTATTGGATAATTTGTGAATTCATCTCACATTTATTCTGTAATCCAACAATTAAGTCAGCTTTTTACCTTATCGGCAGGATAATAAACTGGCATATTATTTTCTCCTTCCCAGATGTCTTTGAGTCGCATTTTTTGGCACTTCGAGATACTTCCTGAGATGCTCTTTTCTTCCAGGAATCTAGTTTTCCGAAAAAGCCAAGGATTTCTTTTGTTTTTCGACGAAAATGATTTAAGCACTCCACCAAATTTTCTTGTTTATTAAGCTATTTGGGGCAGCACATCTCCAACTTTCAGTATTGATCGAAGCGCCAGAGTTTCGTGAGCAATTATCACGCACAAACTTGCTTCCTACTGTATCCAAAATCTCAAAAAAGTACTTTTTTTCCAATCATAACAACGCGGGTTGTTCCCGAACACTTTTTTGAGGTTATAAATTCAACTAGGTTGGCAACACTGACGAGCTCGTGACATCATGTGGAAATGCCTAATTGATACAGATAATGAAATGTATTCCCCATACCTATCTACTCAGTTATTTACTTTGCTCCTCCATTCAAAATCTCATGGAATCACACATGTTCCAGGGCTAGTAACAGTGTCGTCTTTAGGCATGGGCCCGAAGGGCCTGTGCCCAGGGCCCCGGCTTTTTTGGGGCCCCCCAAGGCCTCCTTGAATTTCTAAAAGTAAAGACTATTTTTGTGAAAAATGTTGTTCTCATATCCCGTTTACGACGTTTATTCAACTATCTCACTTTCTGAGCTGATCGTGCGCCTCCCCTCACCTCCCAAGAATCCACGACGCTCCATCCCACTAAACTAATCAAGAAAAGACAGGTTTCAACTGTCGAAAAAGCGTTAAATTTTTATGAAAAAATGTTTGTTAAATAATAACCTGCGGCGGTGGTGCTTGCCTCACTCGTGTGCTTTTTTTCACAAACCTTTATAAGGGGCCCCTCACTGCCTTGTGCCCGGGGCTCCATTTGTTCAAAAGACGGCACTGGCTAGTAAGTAGGCCCCTACTCATTATTATGGGAACCGCCCACATTTCTCGCAACTCTGGCAGAGCTCTTTTAGAATAAATCCAGGACTTCCCCTCAAAGCATTACCTTGCTGATCTATTGGCAATATTAAGAAAAGAAAAAGGGACGAGAAACGCTAAGCTGAAAAAAATCACTCCAATTACACTACGCACGAGAAACTCATATCAAATCTAATCCGAGATATAAATCTTTACAAAATTTTGCACGAAAAGCTCATGCGGCGGATGTATTCAGCGCAACGAGCTGTATCACAGCGAGGAGGAAATTAAATTTCATGAAAACTAATGGGACTGATCCTTAGGATGACTGATACGGTTGCAATTTTAGACCACCGGGTCCTATTAATATCCCTGGTCTACCCACCTTACCTAGGTACATACACGGGCAGCTTTATCAAAACTTGAGATCCTATTATGTATTTTGATTTTGTCCTCTCTCACTGATCTTCCTTCACCATGATTGTGTTTTTGATTTCGCCGCTGTTTCCATGCAAAAAAATTGTCTTGGTTGTAGTTGTGCTTGAGCTTCTTGATCGTTAATTAAGGCGGAGACCCCTCGTTTCCCCCTTCAGGTGTAGGGGTAATATACCCTATAATATAAGCATTAAGTAAGTATAGGGGAGATAGGTGTATGTATAGAAGACGAGATGCTTCCAAAGACATTCGCAGTGGATTCAAATGCGCCCTGGAGTCACACACGAGCAATAACTCTTGTTGAGTGTGTGTGGGTGTGTTGCGGGGGCAATGTGGGATAAATTCGGCGGCGGCAGCGGCGGGCGGCGGGTGGTATAACGAAATCAAAACCGGCGGCGGCAACCGTCGTATTATATTGGCGGCACATTGAAGTCCGTAAATCAGGGTGACACTAAACCACATCCTTACATGTATCTGAACACCAAAATTCGATATAATATACAACCTCCGCCAGATCTGATATCAATACAGCGAGACGCCACCAAATATTGATTCGAGGGCGGTGGCGGCATGTTGGGTGAGGTGACGTACACAATCAGCATCTGTAGTACATAGCACGGTACGACTCTACGCCACGGCCACGCAGGGGGCCCACTCGAACACTAATTTGCCCCCGACAGTGTGCCCCCGCGTGCACCGCAAAATATCGGCGGGAGGTGGGAGAAAAGAGTATCCAAAGAGAAACTCATCATTGTGTTTACACAATCTTCTTTTATTGAATTTCCAGCTAAGCCCTCGTTTGGCGCAATTTAACGTCATCATTACGATATCGCCGTCATCATGCCAGTTTTATTTTATTTTTATAATGTGCCATCGGCAATTTGAGAAATCCTGATGCCTTCTGCGTAAATAAAAACGTAATTTGCCATCTATACGGCTTTTATTTATGAAGCTTTTCCTTTTCCGACACTTCCAACAATGATTCCTACCCGGGCCATTTTTTTCAGCTGACAATAGGGTGATTGCATGTAGAGGGCGTTTATGGCAAAATGTCAATAGTGTCATTGTCATCTGTCAAGTTCCATCCATGTCGGAGTCAACGTCAACCGGACTAACCTGCTAACCTCACTAAATACTATCATTTTTACGTGTTTTGTTCACATACTGGTTTATTCGGCGTTTACGAGATCGAGATTGTGATTTCTAATCATTTCTAACAGTGCCTTACACCTGGGTCGCTATTTTTGAATCGTGTGAGAAAAGTCCCTGGGAGTTTAATAAAATCCGTACTACACTTCTGTATCGAAAGTTGCCTAAAAACCACGACTTTAGGCAATATTCGCTACATCAGTGTACTGCGGAATGTATTTTACTCCCAGGGACTTTTTTCACACGATTCAAGAATAGCGGCCCTGTTATGTGCCCCGATGCAATTTGCTAACAAACGTCAAAACATAACTGTCGATCTTTGCGCTGCCTGCCGGTCATCATGTGAACGCATTTCATGCAATCACCCTATTATACTCTACAAAAATAAAATCTGGATTTTTCTATTTAACGATTATAGGCGATTGACCTTATTGATTTAGGGAATAATTAGGGAATTAATTGTTTGAAGAGGTCCAAGTTTCCGTCAGGCAACGTCGGCTGTCACGTCAGTTGAAGACACGTCAAAACTGTCACTTTGCTGTTTAGTCAAGTCACTGCCAATTTTTTTTTGCTCCTGTGAACCATTGGGACCCCACAGGCTCTTTATTGGGACCTACATCGATGACCAGTCTCGTCGCAGACCTTTCTTTGCATCATCCGTAGCTTTCACGAATAGCTAGCGCCCTCTTTTAACCACCTTTCGATTTCGTAGCTCCGTATGATTCGATTCTACTTGCATTTATTAAATTAATATTTCTTGTCCATTTTCAAGGCAAATCGAATGCGGTAGGTGTGATAATTATTGAGAGTTCGAATTTTCACGGAAAAATGTACATATAAATGTTATGGCGCACTCCAAAAAATTTGAAAAGACTCTGATTTTTGCTCGAAGATGCAATCTTGGAGTACCAGCAAAAAAAATATAATGAAAATACGTTCCACGAAGACTGTTGAACAATGGTACTCAAATATTGAGACTCACCACAATTTCATGAAATCACAGACTTGTATTACTTTGAAAAAATATGCACAGGAAATCTCTTACCAAGTCTATCGTAAAAATGCATCAACATTTTTTTTTCGTTCGAATATATTATGCAAAAAAAAATGTTGGAAGTCATTTGGTATTCAAAAACTTTTTTGCCGCCAGTTTCGTGACAAAAGCTGGAAATGCACTAATAAGCTTCACCGTGCAAGAATGGGATTTGTGGCGTTGCCAGATTGAGTTGCTCTTATAATCAGTGATGATAATCAGATCGGAAAAAACATCAATTGATTCGACTTACATGAAGCATCAAATAGTAGACAAGAATGTATCAATCAGTTGTAGATAAAATGCAGAATAACACTGATTAAGTCTAAATAAACACCGGAACACCGCAGTAATCAGTGAATGACAACATGGCAAGCACTTGTTTCTCTGTCACCTGTCACCACGGATTTCTGAATATAGAACTGGATAGCTAATACAATACATGCGTGTTGTCCGAACCCAGCTGGCCGCCATACTGTGCTAAAATGTTATTGGCTGACGGGCAACAAATCGGATTCAAAATATAAACCGCCGTCTTTTGTGCATTGGTGTTTACATTTGTTTCAAATATTGATTGTGAAATAATAATTACCTGAAACTGGACGAGTCCTACAGGGAGAAAGCTAAGATGCTTGTACTTTTGTTTCGTAGAATGATTCTTGGTTCTTGAATCTTCCTGTTATTCATTTTTTAATTATTGGTTAGTGGTTATGATTTCATCAATGTTGTTTATTACAAATTGCAACTCATTTTATTTCGGAATAGTTAACTACATACATGTTGGAAACGTAAGGTATTTGATGAATTGTTTCGAAGACAAAACGTAGAAACTCAAGCAAAAAACTAATGGCGTCTTCGACTGGCCAGAATGGAGCCAGTTCAGCTCGAAAATCGCTATCACTGATTGGGCAAGGATTTTCGAGAACCTATCGGATCCCCTGATTTTAGAGCCGAACTGGATCGGTTCTAGTGATTTTAAAACGCTACAAAACAACACAAACACGAACCTGATTTATATCACAAAAATAAAATGAAAATAATTATTGAATAGTATAACATAATTGTTTATTTGTGCTTAATAATAATTCCGACATAGCTTGGCTTGTTGATGCTTTCGGCATAGCTTGATCTGGTCATGATTCCGGCATAACTTGGCTTGTGGTTGTTGGAGCTTCCTGGATAGCTTGACTGCTTTCTGAAGCTACTGGAATGGGTCTCAGGTATACCGTGGTCTCAGAGTAGGCAAATCAAGTGAAGGAATTACATTGGGTTTCAGTTTCTTCAGCAATCCAATTCGCTCGAAGGCTTCATCCAAGAAATGATCTGAACAAACACGCTCTCATTGTTACGCTGCTGAATAAATGTTTGTTGATCCCTACTAATGGCCTGGAGCCACTCCACTTTGATCGTTGAGGAAACCTGAAATAATTCTTTTGTAATAAATGAAAAATCGGATAAAAACATCGAACTTACACATGATAGATTATGCCGGTTTTTTGTTTGTCGCTATTTTTGCAACTAGGCACAAAACAGGACGACATCAAGTCTTTTTCTTCAACAAATCACTGAAAAACGTCGAGAAAACTTCGCACAAAGAAACGGATAAACAAGAAAAACGTCAAAAAATGACAATAGATTGACATTTGGGTGACATTTGGCAATCAAAGTGACACTCAGGGATGACAATTATTCGCAGCCTTGCCAACCCACAAGCATTAAAGTAACTAAAAATTAGCACAGTATGGCGGCCAACACGCGTTCGACAAAAATTGTGGTGGGGGTATATTGTGACTAGCTATCCAGCTCTATATTCAGAAATCCGTGCCTGTCACCTCCTTGACTAAGCCCCCACCACCCCGCTATAACCGCTATAACCTCTTCAAAATTGGCTTGTGTCTTCTTTGACATTTTCACAATTACGTATTATACGTAATTTACGTAACAAAAACCAGGTCAAAAACAGCGCTCGCACTGACACACACGTAGACTGTCTATGAGTATGGGATGGCTGTTGGTGTTGGTGAAATCAGCTGATCGCACCTCGCAGAGCAGAACGCAACGAACGCCCGCTTTATGATCAGCACTTTCTATTGGTCGATTTCTTGGTGACGCTGATGCGAATTTTCACCAATCACAAAACATCACGAAAAAGGCGCGATTCCAGAGATTGTAAAAATCGGTAACCATAATTTTTTTCCATAATTTCCATAATAATAATTTCCATAATTTTCCATAATTTCCATTGATAAAATCCATAATTTTTCAATAATTCAGGAAAGTGATTTTTAAAAATCTACCTTTATCTGAATTTGTCAAAATATGTATGTATATGAACTTACGAAATTTGTGGTTCAATTGCGCAAATTCGATATGTGGTCACATCCCTGTTGGGAAACATGAAAAGTAACTAATTTTTATGCTGCAATAACGTTTCGCCCAAACTCCAACATTTCTTTCACACAGCACTGTGCCAGGGGCATCGTGGCTCTCATTATTATCACAATCGAAATTTCTATCGCGTATAATCCTTATTGTGCACCGATTCCGAATTCCTTACGCTCGCCCCCGGATTTATGGAGCTCCGCACTAAAAACATACTCTCTCGGTATGTTTTGTGTATTCCGGTAATGTAAGGCGATAAATTAAACTATTAGACAAACAGCCCCTAGTATTAAACTTCATTTTATGAGGGACGAAACGTATAGCTTTAGTATTTCTGCAAACTTGGTGAGACGCGCAGTCTGGACGGGGTGGGCGCGGCGGTTGGGCCTGAAAAAAGCAACTGTCAAGGGATGTGGGGATTTGAAAGTTCCTGAGACTGCACTGCCAAAGTATTGTGATGGTGGAAAGGAGAAAGCTGGGAGTATTATTCGATGCCTATAATTCTGGCCGGTCGCCGGAAATCCGCTTAATTGGAAATCTTTTAATGGGAGTTAAATAATTATGACCGCACCCTAATGCTCAGGAACAAGTGCTTTTGCTCGGAAATTAATTAATTTGTTTTGTGGAATAAGGGAGAAAGGAAGTATAGTGGAAGTACTAATCTCTGGAGTTTGAGGAGCGAGCCACAGCCCTTTTAATATCGTTACGGTAAGTAGGGGATGACGGATAGAGACCACAGATGAGCTTGGAGCAGAGAACTCTTTTGCGCTAATTCGAAGCTAGGCGAGAGCTGTGGCGAGAGTTAGTTCACCTATACAATACATGGTACATGATTAAGGGTATCAAAGTGCAATTATAAAGAAACTTGACACAATTTCGTTTGATTGGTGTCGGCACCTTGAAATTCTATAGTGGTGAACGCTTTTTACGAAAGTTTGATTACATTGTTGGGACGAAAACAACTACTTCTCTATGGGGTGATTGGGGTGTTGAAAAAATCAGTAAAAATCCATTTCTTGGCTTGGTGTTTGTGAAGATATATTGTATATTTATTTTCTTAAAACTTAAACAATTTTCATCACAAACGATTACATTTTCTCAAGATTTTACACCCTGACGATGCCGAAAGGCGAAACCGGTTGATAAAAAGAAAAAAAAATTGTGGTGTATCTAGTTCTAAGAAAATAAGTACACATAAAGAAAATCAGGTGTGCCGTGTCCTGCGCTAAAGAAAATCAGGTGTGCCGTGTCCTGCGCTGAAATTGGCAGCGCGGAGACTATGAATGAACTGACTTTGTCCTTCTCCCTTCGCTCAAGAACTGTCGAATTCTTTAATTGAACTGTCCTCGGAACTGTCAACTGTCCAAAAATTATTTTTTTAAAACTTGTATTTTTTTGAAAATATCTATAGGCTCAAACCAAAGTACATCCTTGTAGCTTTCCAAAAAAAACCTGAATGATAGATTTCTGTCAAGGAATAAACTTAGACGGATTGATTCCGCAACGCCTCATTTTACCAATTTGACTCCGTCCTTAATAAATCTTAGAATCATGTAAACCATCTGACCTGTGCACAGACGCGTCGTATATTTTTTAACGTGCATTCTGCTGAATCGCTGATCGACTGGAGTCCAAGCCAAGCCTCCGAAATACAGCGAATCTCGCATTTTCATCGCACACGAAATATCACAATATCACAGAATAGTAATAAGTGCCTGGCACAGAAGCATCACTTGAAAAGGATATCAAAAATATGAGGGAGATAGAAGTGCACTACTGGTTTAAAGGTCCATCGTGTGTACTCGGCACACTCGTGAGGCTTCGTCGATGTGTGCGACGCGTCATTGGCGGGTTGGCGCCCGCCGGAGCTATGACGGTTGCTATATGTCATTTTACGCGTCGCTCTCCGTGTTGTTTGTTGACAAGAAGCTAACCTCAACTGTACCTGTGTTCGTGTTTCTTCACCTGTTGGACGGTTTTCTGGTGGTAAATTGGTGATAACTTCGTGTGACCTTGGCTGAGGAGAATCCTCTACCGCTTGCGCGTATGTGGGTTGTGGATACAAATTTTATTCTGACAGTAAAGGTGCCCGTTTCTTCCGATTTCCATAACACAAAACAGTGTATGTATGCCTTATTGCACTTTGTCTTATTTGCACTATTGCACTATTGTTGCTATGCGGTGTGGAGAGTAAGAAAGCAGAGAAACACAGACATAGGTCTGTCAGGTAGGTACCGTTGAGGTTATATCCTTGTCAACAAACAACACAAACAGACAACTGTCATAGCTCGGGCGGGCGCCAACCCGCCAATGGCGTCGCACACATCGACGGAACATCACGAGTGTGCCGAGCATAGACGATGGGCCTTTTAAATCAGTAGTGCTCGAGGTCACTGGCGGTAAACCGAAAACATCAAAGGAGCCGACCGGAGTGCGGCTTCTGTGCGAAGCACTTATTGCTATTCTGTGACAATATGTGAACACTCGAACGCTTGTGCATCGCAAAGGCAAGTGAAAGTAGTAAGAAAGAACGGCTTTAAATTATAATATTATGATTTCAAAGTCGGTTCTATGATTGATCACCACCATCTTGGCCCTCCATACATATTGAACTTTCGCATAAGTGAACAGATTGTAATGAAACTTGCACCATACTTTGGTCTCGTACAACGATTTATGATAATAAGGTCGATTTCATGATTTGCCGCCTCTTACCCGGCTGCTGCTGCTATATATTGAATTTCAAAAAAAAATTGGTCATCTACAAAATTGAATAACTAAATCATTAATATGAAAGCTAGTAGTGGGTTAGACGGCCAACTAGTCGAGTGGGATGCGCTCTGCTCGGCGAAGTGGAGCTCCGGCGGGTTCGATTCCCGGTAATGTAAGTCTAAGTGTTGTGTCTTAAAATAGAATTTTTCAGTGTATTGATGATTTTGGAATAAGAGTAAACTGAACTCCCTAAGGCCATGATAAAGTGCCGATAAGGAGAAAAACTTTGTTTTTTAAATATGAAAGCTATAGTTTGGCCTTGGCCACGTGGCCACTTCGCAACTCGTACTAACGCCAACGTGCCATGTTCTTTAATTTCATGCTTTCTATATCAATACCTATCACTCTCGTGTCCCAGGGCTCTCTTCCATTTATGTCATCACACGAATGAATTTTTTCCCAACTGAAAAAAACCAGCATGTATTTGAAGGTACGATGCTTTAAAAAAAAGGACTTTTAACGTTTCAATTCCCAACAAAGACCTCGAGATTGATGCTTCTGTTCCAGCAGCAGCGAATGAGTATGGCAGCGTAGCGGGGAAGAAGAGCCACCTTAGCCAACCGAAGCAACATCGTCAGTTGGAGTGCTGGACCATTACCAGGGCACAGGCGAACCTAAAATCCCACTGCAAATCTGGGTGCACCACTTGATAGATTCAGTTCGCGCAGTTAGGCTCCACCCACAGGTCCCTCTGCTATTCCGAGTACTCTCCCTAATCGCTCACACCTGATCTGACCTGACCTTTTGAAAACTGCGCTCTGATGAACTCTCGTCTTTTTAGTAAATACAAAAAAATTCGCTGTCTCTTTGTAGCGACGTTGTCCACTGATGGGTTAAATAAAACTTCTATATAAAGAACGTCACCACAAGTCCTCTTTCGTGATAAAATTCCGCCCTAATGTCTCGTATAAAAGCGATCAATTCCTTTACTGAAATCAGTTTTCACGCTCCGCAGGTATTCATTTCAACCGCACAGTCCTTTTCATAAATCGCAATATTTCAATCCCAATATTGTGCACGGCAATCACAATTATTAATATCCCGTATCCTTGTTGAATAAAACAATACAGCCTCGTATTGAAGCGTTGAGACGATCCTCGTTGCAATTCGTATACTTTGACGATTTTTTGGCCCTCTGGGGCGAGTGTAAAGCTCGTACCAAGCACAGACTTGTCGCCCTTCGCGAAAATTTCAACAGAAGGCGTAATAAATTCTTTTGATGTCTTGAATATAACTCGAAAGTTAGGAACCGCAATGGAAATTAGAAGTTGTCCCATTTCACGCAACTTTTTTATGCGACACCAAATTTATAACACGGCTTAAGGGTGAGTTACAGCGGTGTGATTTGCGTGTGAAGCGGCAAAAATTGCTTGTTTTGCGACACGAATATGTGAAATATGATGAAAATTCAATTATACAGCAAGTTCAACTTTGCTAAATGGCTGTGGCTGTCTACTTAGGTGGAAATTGCCGATGATTGTCCGAATAGAAATACGCTTTTTTGCCAAAAACATGCGCCCTGGGCAAAGTAACTTATCACTATACTATCAATCGTTCCACCTCTTTCATTTCGGCATGTACATTATTTGGATTCCCCTATGAACCTGTATTTAAAATGGATGTTGATCGCAGTACCGAGTCAAACAGTAAATGATGCCCATACCGTGCGCTACCATGGTAGCTAACATAACTTCTCAAAAGCCTACGGAAAGTTTACAAGTTGCATCTATACAAAATTGATACCATCGCTATTTGTAGATATAATAATAGTCGTTCATAACAGTGGCGTAACTAGAAATGTCCAATGGGGGGGGTCACGATTGAAAAATATGAGAATATGCGAGCCAAACGAATAAAAAAGCGTCGCATTTGAAATTTTTCCAGGGAATTCGATGGCCAATGGGGGGGTTTTGACCCCGAAACCCCCCATCTAGTTACGCCACTGGTTCATAACAAGAAGATTCTGTTAGCAACATATGTTTCTTACCTCAAAAATTGCCATCAGGTTTGTTTCGCTTCAAAAGACGCGTTGTAACTATGAGCCATGCAGATGGTTTTCGATAACCGCTGTGTGCCAGTTTATCAGCGGGAGGTTGGCAATTCTGGGTCCATATCCTTCGCGCTAACGCGGTTTGTCAGATTTATAAACAGATTTACAGTGTTATCGTGTAGTTGTTGTGCCTGCGGTATATTGCGTCCAGTTAAAATTCATATGTTTCTGCTGTTGATTTATGACAGAACTCAACAAATATTCATTATCCGTGATTTGAAGAAAGAAAATACAACGTCTAGATGACCTTTTGTGGGAGGTAAAGCGATGAGAAACAGTGACTGACGCAAAGCGGAACAACCGTTGCTGATAAAAGGCTCCAGCACAATTAAGCTCCGCATAGTACTCCGCCACCATCTCACTGTCTATGCGGTAAATTGTCTGACCACTGGGTAACTTCTTCAATACATCTTTTTCAGCAGCATTTTTTCCCCATTGGATATCACTTTAATTTTTGCAGCAATGCCTTGAGTTTTTTTCTTAGTAATTTCCACGCAACTTGACTTTGGAACACTTAACGGAGCACAAAAAGATTTTTTCTGCTGAGCCGTCAAATTTGCGGCATGTTGATTTTAATAGTAGGAGAGGTGCGGACCAAAGTGCGATCGAAGTTACAGGCGCGGTCGGTTGCGTTTTAGCGAAAGATATACTCCCATGCCGAGTTTTATTGCAGTACCACAATACAGTGTCTGTGACAATACGTAGAGTCGTTAGATATGAAAACATGCGCATCAAGATTACTAAGAAAAAAGTGTAGGCTCTCCATTCCCGATAAATATGACAGTCATATCCAGTGGGGACATTGAAAAAAATGCTGTTGAAAAAAGATGTAACTACTATACTACCTACTGAAGAGGTCACCACTTCTTTGGAAAATACCATTGCAAAAGATTTTGTCTTCATACGTGGGCTCACGGAATGCGATTTGATCCGATTTGAATGAAATTTGCAGGCAGGGCCGTCTCTAGACACTCGTGCAAAAACTGTTAGGCCGCCCCTTTCTCCAATTTTTTTAAATGTTGAATTTTGTATAAAGCTTCTTTAATTTAAATTTTATTTCATGGTAATATCAGAAACAGCGACTGGAATTGCAATTTTCATATTTTGAACCAATTTTTTTTTATTAAGTAGGTAGTCAATAAACGAAAGTTAACTTACCTACCGGACGGTTCGTGAATAAGATGAAATCACGTCAAAATAAGACGCCTGACTTCCAATTCATCACGATTCCACCGCCCTTTGGTAGAAATCAAAAATTTAGCAAGGATCTTGCAAAATCTGATTTCATATTCACGTGTTTTAAAGGTAGCTATCATGGTATCCATCATACCGTTTGAAAAAAATTTTCAGGGGCGGCCGGACCGCAGGCGTAAAATATGAAAAAACAAAGCAAACATTTCAAAATGTTCAGGGTCGGCCGCGGAGGTAAAATATAAAAAGCAAAAAAATAGAAAAAAAACCGCATTTCTGCCCCGAAATGCCGCCCCCTGAATCTGGCCGCCCTTGTGCCATGCACGAGTTGCACGCCAGCTTATGGTACCCATTCACGTACAGTCGGACTGCAGTTCCGACCTGCAGATCTCAGTATCTGCAGTTATGTTTTGCCAATACACGCGCAGGCCGCCGGCAGTCTGAGATCTGCAGTCCATCGAAGACTGATAAAAAACTGACGTGTATGGACATGAATCCACAGTTCTGGTCGGCACTGTAGAACTTTCAACGAGTTAGAAAATTTGATCGTGCAACATGTCGGCTGATACCAAATTTTTGACGAATTCCATTGATTTGTATCGCCAATTTCCTTGTCCATGGAAAGTAAAAAGTGATCGCTCTTCTGGAGTGATGGCTTTTCTCATAACAGTATTTTTTCTTGATATGTGAGGTTTAATTAAACTGAGAAGTTTATTGGAACATTGATCATCCATTCGGATGTAATTTTTCAGGTCATCCTTGGCACTTTGTCTTATTTTTCGAACCAAATTCATATGGGACAATTTATCACGTTCCAGGAGCCAATCCTTGACCCAGAACCTTATCTTCTGTCTGGACAATGGTTCTTGCAATAGCAGTAGCACCAGAAGTGCAGCTAGTTTTCTCTTCCTTTGTCTGTCACTGAACATTTTCACCATATTTCTCACTTCGTTGCCGACTGAAAACTGTGCGTGGATGTTGGAATCTGAGGTTGCCGGCAGTTCCAGGACTGTTAGATCCAGATTTGACGATCAGATCGTTCACATAAACTGAATCGTGTATGGCGCACAACAGTCCAGGTCGTCATTTCAAATCGTACAGTCCTGGGACTGCAGTCCGACTGTACGTGAATGGGTACCATTAAGACGGCTCTGTTTGCAGGCAATGTAAACCACATCAAGATAGAATACATCTAATTTTCAACAATTGATGCTCTTCTTCTTCTTCTGCTATCTTGTATTGTCCATATTGAGCCTGTTTTAAAGTGATAGAATTAGGAGAAATATGTATCAACGAAAAAATATATCAATGTGGTGCAAATGCCAATCGAATGCTTACGTGTACACCATATAAAGTTGCAAAGTTGGCCAATGGTTTTTTGTCACTTGGCCGCCATTTTGAATTTTTTTAAAAGTGGTCCGATTTGAGTCGAATTTTCAGGCGATGTAAACTTCATTACGATACATCCGATTTTGGACAATTGATACTTCGCCGCTATCTTGTATTTGCAATATTGAACAGGTTCTGAAGTACATAATACAATTTGGAGAATTATGTCTCAAAAGTGATTCAGTTTGGATGAAATTTTTAGGCGATGTGAACTTCATTAAGATACATTCGATTTTTGCTACTTGATGCTTGGCCGCCATCTTGTTTTCGCCATATTGAACATGTTTCAAAGTGATAAAATTGAGAGAATTAGGTCTCAATGAAAAGAGATATCGATGTAGTGCAAACTATACCCTATGATCAAAAACTTTTCTCCTCTAGGTAGGCTGTGGCCTGGCCAAAATCAGCCTCGTCTGCCTGCCAATGACCAGACCACAGCCTGCCTAGAGGAGGTAAGTTTTTGATCATACGGTATAATCGGTAGCATTTGTGTCCAGCATGTGAAACTGACTAACTAATGGTTCTTGTCACTTGGCTGATATCGATAGAATCGATAGATAAATATCTTCGATTGTTTTTTTTTTACTGCAGTAACTCTAGTTTTCAAAGTTGAACGGCATGACGCTGTACGAATAATGGTCCTACTTCCAGACGCTCTCTCCCAAGAACCGTATGTCACAGAGAGATGATTGTTGATACATTGAACATTAACATTCACGTGAACATTGAAGTGTTCACAATTTGCAACAAAAATTCATTGGTGCAACTTTCTATTAGACAACCAGAAATTGAGTATTCTACACAAACCAATTTCTTCCGCTTTTGTTGACGGCATGAAGCCGTTATCTCCGCCAGGCGGAGGATTAGTATGCTGTAGCTTGAACTATGGAGATGATTTCAAGTCGATTTCCAGTCTGTTGAAAATTTATTTCCTTTTATCCCTGGCGCCTGTAATATGTATTGTACAAGTTTCACTGGACTATAAGTTAGTGTACCTACCTAATGATATGGACATGTTTTGTTCCTCTCAACTGGCACGGTGTTATCAGATTGGATTTTGTATTTTTTCTTTACTTAAATCTCTTTTGCATTGCTTCGGATTGATTTCAAATTCGATGGTACTTTTTTTGTGTAATTCTGTTTCGTTGCTTTCGGGGCATTGAGAGCTGAGGGCCCTCTGTTATGACGCAGTTATACCTATCTCCTCTGAGGAGATTAGTAAAATGAAACGGCCGTAATTGGGACTAAGGTAGAGCGCGCAAGCAGGTTACTACTCAAGTATCAAATTTTTGTCTTGGCTTCCTCAAAGACCCTTCGGAAACGTGACGAGTGCGTTGCCCGAGAAACAACAACTGTTGATAAATCTCAGTTCGCGCATCCAATTATGGAGATTCGGAATAAAGGAAAATATCCTATTTATTTTATACGGCAGTACGGAAAGGGCGAAATAATAAAATACAAAACAGCAATGCTATTTTATTTTGAGCTCTGCGTCGCATGATCGCAACAGTCCCCACACCCAGGCACTTGGCCAAGTCTGAAGCATCCTCCTTGACGATTCCACAACGAAGCTGAGGCTGCATCCCCAGGACAATGCGTTAAGGGTCAAATCCGAGTGAAGTCAAATAGGTGCTTACAAGTCCAAATCCTGAAGAGACTTTTTTGATTTCTGCCTCATAGAAGTTTTTCATGCGTTTTTATTCTCTAATCCTTGGGCAAACTAACATACACTTGTTTTATAACACTAGTAAGAGTCCCACGCAGAGTTGCGTACGATAAAACTGGGGCAGCGGCTTCCTTAGATGTTTGAGAGTTTTCTGTGATTTAGTTCCAACCAGCATTTCTACCCTGCTATAACGACACGAGCTGAAACAAATTTTATGTATGAATGGTCACTAATACGTGATGGGTGGGTGAGATGACCTCATTTGCAGCTTGATGTTGAATTTTGCTCTCGATTTTGCTATTAAAGCATTCTGTAGCTCATGAAGCAACGGTAGCGACTGGCCGTAATCCGGAATTAGAACGAAATTCGTGAAGAGAGAAAATTGGGGTTCATACTTTGTGAGAACAAGCCGGAGACATTCGTATCACGTAGGTTATACAGTCGTAGTACGTACTGTTACGTATTTCGCGTACGGGCTCGAATATGATTGAGACGATCGTTTGAAACACACACTGTTTATTACTGCGTACTACAATAACTACACGCGAACAATTATTTACTTGGAATTATATCGCAGGTACTTCGCTTGTTTCGCACTCGTTACCACTTCGCATTCCAATTCAATAGTGACTGTCCACTGTTGGAAGGTGCTTTTATATGTTTCCGAATCGTGTTCCCGAGCTTTTGTCATCTTCCAGCAATTTCCATAGTGGCCCGGCATATGCGGTTTCTAGACCACTCCTGAATAATCACACACACACACACCTCTCGCGTGCTTTCCGTGTGTTCTGGAATCTGCACCTCTGCCAAAGTGGACAGATGTGTCTCGATCGAACGTTGCAGTCTCCCAATCGCGTATACTTCTGGAATGCACCAGATCGCTCCGCACTTCTACACTGCGATCTAATGGATGGAAGAATCCAGAAAGATCCCGTGTTTACCAGTATGCACGGGATAGCTCGTACATAAGAATATATCGTTTTCTGTACAACACGCGCCCAAGTGACGCGCTTAGGTACCTACCTCCTAAAATTGTTCCACAATTCACAGTTTTACATATCATTAGCTATTCTAGGTACACCTAGCACCAAGCCTAATAGCACTGAAACCTGGCTTAGCCACCCGAGGTTTTCGATATGTATTTTGATTCTACTCCCACTTTCTCGCTCTTACACCTTACAAAGTGGCTAAAAGCTAAAAGTGAAAACAAACCACCACATTGTGAATATTTAATCACTGATGCTGTCACGGAAATGGATATGGATATGAGACTGACACTGGGTACCTATACGCTGAATTATTAAACGTATAATAATAGAGAAAAAAACTTGCGAGTCACTTGGATGAAAAATTCATGCTGCTCCTCCAGCAGCGTTGCTAGAATTTGTAGTTAGTTAAGGAACTTGGCAAGCAAGTGAAAGTGAGCTAATTAGATGTGGCGAACAAGAATGCTTGAGTGACAGTCCCTCTCAAAACCACACTGTATGATGAGCTCACGGACGGATTACCTGGATTTATCGCGGGATCGCGGCAATGTTGTTTGTACTTGCGCGCGCGGTGATTTCATTTCTGGCACATTCTCTGAAATTTCCGAGACGCTTCAGTCCATCAACATCAGTCAAAACTCGATAGATCCACAATCATGCACCACCAGACTCACAGACTGATTGAACTTCTGCTGCTGCGCTGGGCATTCTGTGCATTCTAATCTCTTCCTGGGAGCCGCCCATGTGGCCTCGTAATCCTGGAGGATTTTCAATACGATCCTGGGGCTCGACTGCGCCATTATTGATGTAAACGATTAAAACTCGTATTATCCTGATTTACGCTCGCGCAGGGCATATGCTTATGATTCTAAATGTTCCATCCAACCTGTCGCCAGCAGGAGATATTACACCAGTTATTACAAGGATTCCTGCACGTATTGTGAACACGGAATTTCCTCTTCTATCTGCCTTGGCGCGCTCTTTATGAATGTTTTATTGGCCCAAATTAAATTTCCCGGATAAGATACTGTGGTCTAGATTAGAAGGCATGGGCCTTCCACCTTCCTTGGGCCAATGACGCGATTCCTTTCTGCCTCTGCCACTACCACTGATATAACAATTCACTTGACTTGGCTTTTACTATGCTAATTGATTAATTCGGGAAGTATAAATTCCCCCGTGTTAGGTTGGCCCCTCGAAGGCTGGGGTGGACGTAGGGCCGGCTTCATTAGTGACGAGCTGAGCGCTCATTTTCTAAGGGCCGGTATTTTCAACTTTTAGTGAAGTTTCAGTGAGCTACTTGTCAAATTGACGCTGCGCGGAGCGTACAGCACAATGTTTATTTGCCAAAAGCTTCAGGAGATGGTACTACCGTCTCTTAGTAGTAGTGTAACCAGCTCCACAATGAACAAGCCAAACAAGCGAAGGTTGTATGGAAAAAGCACAGGAGGTGA
This sequence comes from Anaspis maculata, assembly GCA_949128115.1. Taxonomy (NCBI): domain Eukaryota; kingdom Metazoa; phylum Arthropoda; class Insecta; order Coleoptera; family Scraptiidae; genus Anaspis; species Anaspis maculata. The sequence continues at coordinate 56,817,169 of OX421962.1, read as the reverse complement.
AAAAAAGGTTGAAGATAAATAGCGTCGCTTACTTGTTTTCACGCAAAACTTTCCCTGCAAGATGCCTTCTCCCATGGGCGACTCCCGAAGCCTCTGCGTTCCCTTTAGCTAGGCTCAATGGTCTGTAATTCATGTTCTCTTGCATGCTTTTCCCAATAATACTCGTCGTCAAGCTGTTGCTGTTTCTATCATTTACCTGTTTCAATTCAAGTCGTGATCAGTGTAGTCATCACCCTGAGAGAGATGGCTCCCCGCTCGTACTTTGATCTGTGGGTTTTAGATTTTTATTTCAAACCTTCTCTGCAGATTGATGACATTCTGAACTTTTTTCAAGTTAGTCTCAACGAAGCCCAAGTCAAGTTCAGTGATCATCGGACTGTTATCCACGCATAAAAAGGTAATCTTGAGTTAAGACAAAGCGTTTAATGTCAAGTATATGTTAAGTTTGTATATACGCAAAGAGATGATATTCTCACTCCAAGAGTTTTAGTTTCTCCAAAAGAAGACTGTCATAGTATCAGCTGAAAGCTGTAGCACGTTGAATTTGAATATAATACTTATCAAACGGAGTATTTCCAGTGTTTCACAAAAAGTATACGATAGTCTTGCAATTAGATTAGATAAGTCTTGCATCAATACAGCAAGTGATTTTGTTATAAGAACAATCGGCTTGACTACCGCATATTAGCTTTTTGGTAGAAGAAAATTATTCTTGAGATAAAATTATAACTAAATTGGACTAATACTGCTCCTGGTTAAAGCAAATATATTAAATGTTTACAGGAAGAGTTCGTTGCTTTCATATGGATAAATTCATGGTTTCAGTTCAACTATAGGATTATCTTATATCGAAAATATTCGAATCTTGATTCTGTTTATCAAGAGCATACAGGATGTCCCAGTACTCGCGCCCCAGAGTCAAAGGCAGTTTAGGGCAATGCTTCAAATGTGTCAGAAAAATGTTAAAAATGGGTGTTTTTTTTATATGGGGCATCAAAGGGGTCACTTTGCCCCTTCCAATTTTTATTATCTGAAGAACTTCCAGTGAATTTTTGTCCTTCTAAAAACAATTGCAAAAAGTTCCAGACGTCCCCAATGCGATGTAAGACAGGAAGTAAAATAATTTGTTTCCATAGAATTCTTTTACAGATCATTTTTAATCATAAAAATCTGTATTTTTAGAATTTTCGAGTCGCTGGCGGGCGCCGCTCTGTACAGTAAGTAAATAAATTTGTTGCACACACACTGAAAAGCTCAATTATTTTGGAATCTCATCAGATAATAAAATAAGAGGGGGCAAAGTCCCACCCTTCGACGCCCCATATCTCCAAAAATGGAAATCCAATTTATTTAAACATTTTTCTGACACATTTGTAGCAATTCCCTTAACTGGCTTTGACTCTGAGGCACGAGTCCTGGGACACCCTGTATACCTAAACAAGCTTATGGATAAAGGCTGAAATTACAACAATTAAGTATAGTATATTAAAAAAAATGTATTTCGCAGAAGTTCAAATACAAACATCGATAGAAATCCAAATCCAGATGGGTATACATTTCAAACAAAAACGAATTCTTCGTATTCTTTCTTCTTATTCTTCTTCTTTCTTCTTATTCAAAAACAAAAAGGCGTCATTTTATTGTCGCGCCGGGTGCCGCAGCACCCAACCGGCACTGCAACATCACTATGTGGACAACTTGCGTGAATTCAACTGAAATTTGCACGAAAAGAGAATCTCGCATAATTATTCAGGTATACATACACAAAATTTTATGTAGTAATGATGGGAAAACACTGATCATCTTAAGCTCCTTTATCAAATGATACCATGTGATCCACAAAATTCGGAGTTGGGGTTGGCTTTGGAAACAAAATATTGATGGATTGGAGCCATGGATAGACTGAATTGGCTGAATGGCCGAATTTCTCGACTTCAAAGCCACCTCCGATGACGAATTTTGTGGATCGCACGGTTTGTACAAGTGAGTAAAGGAACTTACCTCTGAATTCTTCGATAAGTTCTGGATTGCAACCCCAAAGTTGGAGATACGGGTCCATGTTGCACACGCGGTAGGTATAAATTTTTTTGCAGGAGCAGAAGTAGCTCACATTGGCGTGTTTGTGCGCGTGCTAGTGTTGTTGCCGAAAGATGACACAATACAATGAAACTTCGGGCGGATTGATAATATAGGTATATTCTTGATCCAAGAGTCTCAGTTTTCAGACCAAAAATATACAATCATTTCAAGAATAATTGAATATTTGGGGGAGCTGATCATCGTCTTAGTTCAAGCATAATGGCATTTGAGTTCAGTAAGTTGAAATGTTGTTTCGAAAATTACATTTTCAGATTGAAATCACAATATGTTCTAAACTGTGAAGTTTTCAATATTCCCAGTTGGAGATCTTGAAATGCTTGAGAGGAAATTTTCATTAGTTCAGAACAAGTTTACCTAAAAATTTGTTTCAAAAACAAAGTTTATTACATCCAAGATATTCAATAATATCAGTTCAAAAGAATAGTCTCATTTTGAGAATGTCTGACAAAACTATTACATTTTTCGAACAAATACTGGCTTCGTATTGAACTGAAAAAACTATTTCAATTTGAATGTATTGAATCATCAAGCCAAGTCAATGAATCAAGTAAATATGATACTATTGGATTGAAATTACGTTTTTATGCGTGTCGGTGGTGACTTTGATGGCAGGGTGGGAAGTCTGGGTAATATGCCACAGGAGATGGCTGACGATACCGAACTCCATGCACGATAGTAGGATCAGCTTGGACACTAGATGTAACAGTCGAGGGCATTCAATTTTAAAATTTATGGCGATCAACGCTTTTGTTCTCTTGAATGGTAGGACCGGTGGTAACGACACCACTCAGCAAAATTGGTTCGAGCGTGATGAGACTTGGTACGGTACGGTGTGGTGTCACTGACATACATTTTGTTCTAGATTCAAATATACCCTGTTCAAATCTCATTTTCAGTAGAATTACTTTTTGGAGCAGAAAAGTGACAATCTGAAGCGGTGTAGAATGCGGCTGATGGCCGCTGATTTCGCTCCAAAACTTTGCAGGTGCCATCAGCCGTAGCCGTAGCCCCCCAGCTTGTCACTTTATTTTTGCTCCAAAAAGTCATTCTACTAAAAATATTAAGTGAATACCTGATTAAGAGAACTTTTTCAACAGGTGCTACTGCACTCGAACATAGTCCCACTCGAATACCTGTCCGACCTAAACCTACAGTATCCAAGAAATTTTTCTGGAAAGAACCCGAAGGTCTCAGATATAATCTAATGATTCAAAATTCTCATAAAATCGCAGTTTGTTTCAACATAGAAGCAACATACAAAAACTTTTGGTCAGCTGTACAAGACACTGATGCAGGTGGGTTGGGCCTTATGAAAACTTTTTTTTATTGAAACATAATAATATTTTTCAATACAAACATCTTATTACATTTGATGTATTCTTGTGTATGAATATCTTATGTATACTTGTGATCTCTCTGTCGCACACCTTGGTACTCAATTTCAGTCCGCTTTAGTCTAAGGGGTTTCTGATGCGACTAAAAAAGTTGTTGACGGGAATCGGTTTTATTCTTTTTCTTTCGTCAAGTAGAAACTCTTCCAAAAAGAAAATGTACTAACATTGCAATCAAATTTTGAAAATTAAAAAAAAAATTAATTTTAATTTTTGAAAATCCAAAAACCAGATAGCTATGATAATGATAATAATAATAATAATGATTTCTCGTAGACATAAAAAAGTGAATCAGTAGAAATCATTTTTGGTGCCCTTTTTTTTTGAAAATAAAAGTTCAAATTTGGCATGTGACTTCCTTGAAGAAAGATACATTGTCGATGCTATCTGGTTTTTGAATGTTTAAAAATCTAAATCAAAATTTTTTTGGAAATTTTCAAAATTTGATAGCAGTGCCCGTACATTTTCTTTTTGGAAGAGTTTCTACTTGACGAAAAAAATAAAATATAACCGATTCCCGTCAACAACTTTTCTAGTCGTATCAGAAACTCCTTAAGCCTGTGCATGCAAGTCTTGGCTGCAATACATGCATGCGTGTGTATATGAACCGCTTTACATCCGTGTATGTCGATCATTTATCATTTTGTTATCAGGCATCGATTATTGTGATTGACGACGACACCTATTTAATTAATGTCATAATTGACAGAGCTCGTTCGAATGCATGAGAGCCGCAAAACTGCATCCACCCCAGTGACGGATTAGAAAGAAGTGGCGCCCTAGGCTGATTCAATTCGGCGCCCCCCCCCCCCCCTCCCTTCATTTTTGGAACTACAACAATTAATGGAAAAAATCCACCCTTGATTTTTAGTCCAATTTTCAAAGATTGAATGAAAACAAGTAAGTATGCCTTCACGTGCGTGAGTCTCAGTAGCGCATTTTCTCAAAGAGGCATATTGTGAACGTAAAGAAATTTGGTTGAAGGAGAAACACCATTCCTTGCCCACTTTCTTCATTCGAAACTCATTGTGATATTGTGTTATCAGAATGGGGTACTTGCCAATGAAATAGATTTGAATGAAAATTCTTTCACTTATCAATATCTTTTTAGTCGGCTACCCATATAGCGGAAGAATTGGATAGCTATGTCTTCGGGTTTATGTTTTCCATTTATCTCTTACTTTGAGGGCAGCGTGTAGGGGTGGCAGCATTCGGCAAAGTAACTGTTGCACAGTTTGAGTTAAGAGTTTTTAAATGTTTAAGGAAATATGACAATCAGTGAAAATTGTGAAAGTTGCATTTTCCATCTTGATGAAAATCGCTATTGCAACCGCTTTGTCCGTCCGTCCGTCCGTCCGTTCCTCGAACTCCTCCCAAACTAGACGACCTAGCTTTATAATTTTTTCGCTGTTACATAGCTGCCACTCCCAAAGGAGGGCTAGGCTATATTGGATGTCTATATTGCGCCGCCAACATAGAGAAAACCGCCCCCGATAAACTTGAAATAACATAATATTGCACTTTCTACCAGACCTGATGCTCTGGTGTTCTCATTTTTTGAATAATACATAGTTGTCACTTATAAACGTAAGACAAGAAACATTCCGTCTTCAATATGCGCCGCCGACATAAAAACTGCTGAAAACCGCCCCCAATCACTTTGAAATGAAAAACATAAACCCGAAGACATAGCGATCTGATTCTTCCGGTATATAAATAGCTGACTGAAAATGGGAAAGGATAGGCTACTTAAGGTTAGTCGCCGCCCCCAGATTCCGCCCCCAAACGATAAAAAGTGCAACTTTCACAAATGTTACTAATTGAAATGTTCCCTTGAACATTTAGGAACTGCCAACTCAAATTGTGCAACATTTGCTCAGCCGAACGCTGCCGCTCCCACACGCCGCCCCCAAAGTAAGAGATAAATGAAAGACATGAACCCAAAGACATAGCGATCTAAGTTTTTCACTATATGGATAGCTGACTAAAAATGGGAAGAGATAGGCCACTTTTGATTAGTCGCCGCCTCCAGCTCCCGCCCCCATACAAAAAAATGCAACTTTCACAATTTTCACTGATTGTCATATTTTCTTAAACATTTAGAAACTCTTAACTCAAACTGTGCAACAGTTACTTTGCCGAATGCTGCCACCCACACACGCTGCCCTCAAAGTAAGAGATAAATGGAAAACATGAACCCGAAGACATAGCGATCTAATTCTTTCGCTATATGGATAGCCGACTAAAAATGGAAAAGAATAGACTACTGTTGATTAGTCGCCGCTCCCAGCTCCCGCCCTCAAACAAAAAAATATATTGATAAGTGAAAGAATTTTCATTCAAATCTATTTCATTGGCAAGTACCCCATTCTGATAACACAATATCACAATGAGTTTCGAATGAAGAAAGTGGGCAAGGAATGGTGTTTCTCCTTCAACCAAATTTCTTTACGTTCACAATATGCCTCTTTGAGAAAATGCGCTACTGAGACTCACGCACGTGAAGGCATACTCACTTGTTTTTGTTTGGGGGCGGGAGCTGGAGTCGGCGACTAATCAAAAGTGGCCTATATCTTCCCATTTTTAGTCAGCTATCTATATAGCGGAACAATTTGATCGCTATGTCTTCAGGGTTATGTTTTACATTCATCTCTTACTTTGGGGGCGGCGTGTGGTAGCGGCAGAGTTCGGCAAAGAAACTCTTGCACAGTTTGAGTTAGGAGTTTCTGAATGTTCGAGGTAACAGTATCAGCTAAATCAGTGGAAATTGTTGAAAGTTGCACTTTTTTCTTTTGGGGGCGGAAGCTGGAGGCGGCGCCATGTCAAAGGTAGCCTATTCTTTCCCATTTTTAGTTAGCTATCCATATAACGAAAGAATTAGATCGTTTATGTCTTCGGGTTCATGTTTTTCATTCATCTCTCACTTTGAGGGCAGCGTGTGGGGGCGGCAGCATTCGGTAAAGTAACTGTTGCACAGTTTGAGTTGGGAGTTTTTAAATGTGAGGGAAATATGACAATCAGTGAAAATTGTGAAAGTTGCATTTTTTTTTGTTTGGAGGCGGCAGCTGGAGGCGGCGGCTAATTAAAAGTGGCCTATATTTTTCCAATTTCAGTCAGGTATCAATCTAGTGAAAGAATTAGATCGCTATGTCTTCAGGTTCATGTTTTACATTTATCTCTCACTTTGAGGGCGGCGTGTGGGAGCGGCAGAGTTTGGCAAAGAAATTCTTGCACAGTTTGAGTCAAGAGTTTCTAAATGTTCGAGGTAACAGTATCAGCTAAATCAGTGAAAATTGTTGAAAGTTGCACTTTTTTCTTTTGGGGGCGGAAGCTGGAGACGGCGCCATATCAAAAGTAGCCTATCCTTTTCCATTTTTAGTCAGCTATCCATATAGCGAAAAACTTCGCTTTGTCTTTGGGCTCATGTTTTTCATTTATCTCTCACTTTGGGGGCGGCGTGTGGGAGCGGCAGCGTTCGGCTGAGCAAATGTTGCACAATTTGAGTTGTCAGTTCCTAAATGTTCAAGGGAACATCTCAATCAGTAACATTTGTGAAAATTGCACTTTTTATCGTTTGGGGGCGGAATCTGGGGGCGGCGACTAACCAAAAGTAGCCTATCCTTTCCCATTTTTAGTCGGCTATTTATATACCGAAAGAATCAGATCGCTATGTCTTCAAGTTTATGTTTTTCATTTTAAAGTGATTGGGGGCGGTTTTTAGCAGTTTGTCCATGTCGGCGGCGCATATTGATGACGGAATGTTTCTTGGCTTACGTTTATAAATGGCAACTATGTATTATTCAAAAAATGAGAACACCAGAGCATCAGGTCTGGTAGAAAGTGCAATATTATGTTATTTCAAGTTTATCGGGGGCGGTTTTCTCTATGTTGGCGGCGCGGCGCAATATAGACATCCAATACAGCCTAGCCCTCCTTTGGGGGTGGCAGCTATGTAACAGCGAAAAAATTAGAAAGCTAGGTCGTCTAGTTTAGGGGGAGTTCGAGGAACGGACGGACGGACGGACAAAGCGGTTGTAATAGCGATTTTCATCAAGATGGAAAATGCGCTTAAAAATGTATAGGCTGTTCAAAAACAGAACGAAACTAATACAATCATAGAGTAGCACACTGTAAGTAGGTACCTATGTGAAGTGTTAAGCACTAGTGGCCACCAGTGACTGAATAGACGCTCTTGCAGATTGTGGGTAGATGATTTTTATTTTTATATATTGGTAGAGGTTTGTCCCCTAGAAAAAGTCATTTAATGTTATTTCAAAGATGGTGGGTGACATTCATTCGCTTCGTGCATGGTGGGCTTCATGGCTTGAGCTATAAACGAAAATACAACCTTTTTCCCGGTGTCTTACGCCGGCGCCGTGGGGCAAAGATCTTCCATCTTTTCAACGGTTCACTTTCAAGTACAGTTACCAGTTTTTTTTTATAAGCAAAGGTGCGTAGGTATTCACCCTATAATAAGATTCAATTATTTTACTCATAATTCATTAGTTGCCAGCATTTCGAGTCATTTTTTCTATAGCATTTCTTCACTTGGGAATGGATTCCGGAAAGTACCTTTCCAACTTTTCTAGCTGGCCTAAAATTATTGCAACAATATGGAACATGAAACCACAACATTTTTCATGAATTGATACTTTTTTTTCAATTTCGCCTCGGTCGGCGCCCCCTTTTATCGAGGCGCCCTAGGCTGCAGCCTACTTAGCCTATTGGTTAATCCGTCACTGATCCACCCTCAGGAGCTTCGGTAAATGACGAGCATGACACACGTCCGGTGCCCATGCACCTCTTGCAATCTTGCCTCGTGTAAGTATAATATGAACAACACCTACACCACTGCCAGCCGTCTAAATCAAAATGTTCCGTACCTAACTAACAAACAGGAACTGTAACTTTACAGTCCCAGTCGCATTAGTTGCGCAAATAGACCGTGTCTTTCAGCTATCTCTGAAGTTCACCGCAGAGGTGAACCCGGCTGGATGAAATGGGAGGGAGACGCATCCAACCCTCAGATCCATTTAGCATTTCGTAATTAAACACCTGATTTTACCATCATTGCCAAGAAAATAAAATTGAGAAGATTATAATAACTGATATTCCCATTTGTTGCTAAACATGTTTTTTTGTTAAATTTGGGAATAATTAAGAAACTTCATTGTTTATTAGTGAATTTCTCAATTCAACTTATTCAAGCTTCATACTTTTTTTTGTAAAAGTTTTATTTACTTGTACACAATATAACATTTAAAGAGTAAATATAAACAATCCTATAAACAAGAATTTAGCGAAGGACATAGTAAATTTCTTCTAAAGATCTTTGAGCAGGAAGAGTGGATAGTATGGCAATAGCGTTGCCTCTCTGAATCTCCAAACTAATCCTCTGCGTCAAGAACTCCTTGGAACGAAACTTTGGAAATGGCTGACAATTACATCGTTTGTCCTTTTGGCGTAGGTAGAGACATTGGGTTCCTGGGGTCCGGGTCCGTCGGTCAAATCTTTAATTTCGGAAATTAGTCGTAGAATTTTTTAAGAACTGGTGAGTTTTGTTCCAAAGCTTCATACCTACTTAGTTCAAGTGATGGGTACGTCTTATCTTGCAAAAAGTCGCGAAGAGTCAAAAATCTGCAGTCTGGTACAGTTTTGTGCCCCGATTAATACAAAGACTTTTCGGATTCGACAAGTCGCCGCACGATCCTCCACATTGAAAAGATGGTGCCGAACGAGCCGAACAACCCAAAAAGAACCACGTTTTACCAATTCAATGTTCATCGCCGTCTCACCTATCATCGCAATGGAATGAAACCATTATGACTATGGGCTATGTGCGAGACACGTAGCGCCGCGTAGAGCACGAGCGTAAAGTGAAGCTTTTGTGGTATATTGCCTAAAAACACAAGAAGTACGCCGGCGTGATGCGAACACCCTAAGGGGAAACGCTTTGTCAAAATTATCTGGGAAAATCTGGAGCACGAGTGATATTGTGATAACTATTACACACAACGCTCTTGATTATCAGACCTACAAGGATAACATTTACTTACCTAAGTCCCACTCCTCTGTCAATGACAACGGAATAAAATTGATGTAAACAACAAAATCCGACAGCTGTCACTTTGGGCTTTTTTTTCATATAATCATCAAAATATCACTCGTGCTCGAGTTTCCCCAGATAATTTTGACCAAGCGTTTCCCTCGGGCTGGTTGTCCCTAGATAAATGCCCTGCTCCTACAGAGTCGGACATTTATCGCTACAACCAGCACTCGCGATCGCTAGGCCAAGATTATCGTGAAAATCTAAGCACATGTGATATTACTGTTGATTATTGTACATGCTATTCAGGCACGTATATGTACAGAATTAGATTTTACTTTCCGGGAAAAAGTTCATGGGATAAGATGTAGGCACGCATTTTAACCAGTCCGCTTGTTGCTTACTGCTCCAGAAAACTTCATGATGACGAAGATACGATCACTTTTCCGAAAAGCACAATTTTCGACATAATGTCTACGCGGAAACAGCACTAAGGCAATTTCGCTAAATGCGTCGGTATTTCGCGCGAGAATTTATGAGTGCGCGTCTTCGCGATAAATAAATAACACTTTTGAGCTTGCGACAGGTCTCGCGCGCACACACACACACGTTACGTTTCGGGATTCACGGCTGCATTGCACGGTGGTTCAATTTCAGCGGGTATATGCTTGTAAACCGACAGAATTTATAAACGCCAGGCATATTTTATCTTGGAAAGGAACGCCGCCGTACACTTGCATCGGGCATTTGCATCGCGTTTTAGCCGAGTTTCCCAAACTCCAGGAGTTTGGAGTGGAAGGATTAGTGCTGGGACGTGAAAAAAATGAGAACATGTGACAGGGACGGTGATTATGAATAATAAAAAAAAAACTGTACAAATCCAGCATCAAGTCGTAAACTATCCGTTGATTTATTTGTCTAACGCCGGGTTGCTCACTTCAAGTTTAACTTTAAACTTGGTTTGGTTGCCATAGATTTAATTGTTGTAACAATTATTTCCATGGTAACCAAACCGGGTTTTTAAAGTTGAACTCGAACTGAGCAACCCGGCGTAACTCGCGATGTAGTCGGGTTGCTTACCTCGAGTTTAACTTCAAACCCGGTTTGGTTACGATGGAAATAATTGTTGCAACAATTAAATGACAACCAAACCAAACTTAAAGTAAAACTCGAAGTGAGCAACTGGGCCTCTCGCCCGTAATGGGGGGGTAAAGAAGAGGGAAGACAAAAAATCACTATTTTTCACCATTTTTGATGTCGGGACTGCGACCTGTCATTACTGTGGAGTAAATTACATAATATCTTGATCCACTGAGGTCTTATACTATCATCTTGACATGATAATTGTCACAATTTCTAGAGGGGGAAAACTGGTGGTGGGGGGGGAATGTTGACTGTGTGGATGATTCTTGTTTTCTCTCGATTTTGAGTAAATATGAACATGATGTTTGGCATCGCTTCCGACTAAATTCCATATTGTAAGTTCAATTATGGTGTTCAAATTGCAATGAAAGGGTGTTTGAACGAGTTTTACATGATAAAACATGTTTTTTTTGCCAAGATTTTTTCACGTCTTTCAACTATGTTATTTCATTGAAAATCGGCAATTTTTCTCAAAATTCTTGCGCAGTTTGTTAGGCTGATGTATTTCACACAATACAATTAGTCGTTGAGCCAGGGGACTCGAGTGGTTTCCACCTTGGGGACTTGACGTGTCATACCTTTTTGGATTCCCCACAACACCAGCATGAAAATAAGCCATGATACGTTTTTGTATCGAGTAGCTTAAGACCGCCATCTTGAAAAAACCGCGCCAAATATGTAGTTCTAGTGGTTTGTATTTTTTTTCTCTTCAACGGCACCTCCAATGGAAAAAATGAAGCTGAATAAAATCAAACAACAAAATTTACTACAAATATCGTTTAGCACCATTTTCTGACAGGTCTCGTTACTCCAAATATGACAGTTCATAATTTAGCTATGGCAAATTTCTTTATTCAACATTTTCGAGTACACCCGATGATATTTATACAAACCGAACTTCACGTCATTGTCTTTCTAGCGTACTTTACTAGAAATGCTGCTCTTAGCGACATTTTGATGTCCGTCTGTCCGTCTGTCCATCGGTCTAACTATCCGTCTTATCAATTAATTGCTTCTGAAGGAGAAGACCTTGCGAGAATCGACTTCTTGTGTGTAACATGTATTCACCGGAGAATTGAATTGAGAAAAAATCATTTCTCAAACCGTCGCCATCTTGATCCGCAATGTCAAATTTTCTCAAAAGTGATCCGATTTTCATGAAACTTGAAATACACGCATGTTTTATATTCAAAAGTATGATTTCAATGTTTTTTTTTGATCCGCCGCCATTTTGTCCGCCATGTTGAAATTGGTAAAACTGGTCCGATTTTGATGAAAATTGGAACCTAGTCGTGTCTCGTGTATTCATTGATGGTTTTTATGTTAGTTACACGATTAGCGCCATATTGACGTGCCAAATGGAAATTAATCTCCAGCTGTCACAAAATCAGTTTATTCAGATATTTCCTAAACAAGCGGTTTCCGATGTGACTGGAAAACGTGGTGAATGGAATTCGGGTTTTGTTAGTTCTTTTCTACAAGTAAAAACTTCTCCTGAAAAAATGTACAGAGAATGCTATTAAATTTTCGAAATTTGCAACAAAATTTAAAATTTTTTGATTTTCTTCTTCGAAAATTCGAAAACCAGATAGCAACGTCCATACATCTTCATTTAAGAAAGTCGCATATCAAATTTGAATTTTCTATTTTAAAAAAAAGGTACCAAAAATAGTTTTCCAGTGAACATGAAAAAATGAATGGGGTACTTGCCAGTGAAACGAGTTTGACTGGAAATACTTTTAATCATCAACAAGAGTGATAAAAAGTATTTCCTGAAAATTTCCGAAAAATATATCCATTGGTTAAGAAGACTTTTTTTCGATTTTTTTTTTCAAAGGGTTGGTAACTGTACGAAAACTTCACTGAAATTTTTATGTCTGTATTTTTCAAATATTGTGATGCGACTTTAACAGTTTTTTGAGCTTTCAACCCAACAGTGCTGTTTGTTTAGTTTTTAGTATATTTGTGACGTCACAAATATATTTTTAAAACAGGCACTACGGCCGCAATTTTGGGAATTTGAGAGGAAGAAAAAATTTGCATTCAATATTTTCATATATAATACAACAAGAGACTAAGTAATTACCGGAAATTTTTGAGCTGTAAAATATGAGTGCACGAGCGCGAAGCGCGAGTGGTCATTTCTGAAAGCCAAAAATTTCCTGGAATTACGAAGTCTCGAGATGTATTTGGCATGACAATTCGAACGAAACGATTTTCCATTTTCATCCTCCATAATTGTAATTCCGTACCGGAAATTACACTAGTGCAATTTTCATCTAATCATAGCCTTATTGGTGGAAATTGCTGGAATAACCCTTCTTCATTGGTTACATTTTTGACAATTGAATTGTCACCCATACTATCGATTGAGCCAATAAAAAAAAAAGGGCAATACAAGTACCCCATCAGTAGAAATCATTTTTAGTACATTTTTTTGAAAAATAGAAAGTTCAAATTCACTATGCAACTTTCTTGAATTAATATGTACAGGCGGTGCTATCTGATTTCCAGATTTTCGAAGAAAAATTCAAGAATTTTCAATTTTTTTGCAGATTTCGAAAATTTAATAGCATTTCCCGTACATTTTTCTTTGAAGGAGTTCCTACTTGTGAAAACGAGCTGACAAAGACCGATTTCCATCAACAAGTTTTTCAGTCACATCGGAAACCCCTTGTTCAGAAAATATTTGAATAAATTGATTTTGTGACAGCTGGAGATTAATTTCCATGTGGCACATCAATATGGCGCAAATCGTGGAACTAACATGAAAACCATTAATGCGTACACAAGACACGACTAGGTTCCAATTTTTATCAAAATCGGACCAGTTTTACCAATTTCAACATGGCGGACAAAATGGCGGCGGATCAAAAAAAACATTGAAATCATACTTTTGAATATAAAATATGCGTGTATTTCAAGTTTCATGAAAATCGGATCACTTTTGTGAAAATTTGACATTGCGGATCAAGATGGCGACGGTTTGAGAAATTATTTTTTTTCTAATTCAATTCTCCGGTGAATACATGTTACACACAAGAAGTCGATTTTCGCTAGGTTTTCTCTTTCAGGAGCAATTAATTGATAAGACGGACAGTTAGACCGATGGACAGACGGACAGACGGACATCAAAATGCCGCTAAGAGCAGCATTCCTAGTAAAGTACACTAGAAAGACAATGACGTGAAGTTCGGTTTGTATAAATATCATCGGGTGTACTTGAAAATGTTAAATAAAGAAATTTGCCATAGCTAAACTATGAACTGTCATACTTGGAGTAACGAGACCTGTCAGAAAACGGTGCTAAACGATATTCATGGTAAATTTTGTTGTTTGATCTTATTCAGCTTCATTTTTCCCATTGGAGGTGCCGTTGATAAGAAAAAAATACAAACCACAAGAACTACATATTTGGCGCGGTTTTTCCAAGATGGCGGTCTTAAGCTACTCGATACAAAAACGTATTATGGCTTATTTTCATGCTGGTGTTGTGGGGAATCCAAAAAGGTATGACACGTCAAGTCCCCAGAGTGGAAACCAAAATCGTGATTTTTGGCTCCTGGCTCATCGACTAAATCACGTAATTGATGTGCCTTCACCTTTTAAAATAGGAAAAAAAATATTTTTTTGTGGAAATTGTTTGTACTTTTCAACTTTATTTTTTTGCTATTATTTCATTGTATGATAAAAAACTGTGGTTCTCTAGCTCATAATTATAAAGAAAACCTTAGTTGAGATATTCTAAAAAGTACTTTTTCCCGAAAGAAGAGTTTTTCATGTCAGAATCTGATGCCCAGTGGGCAAGAGTCCTCTCAGAGAGGCCTGAGATGTTCTGTTGAGTTCGAGAAAAGGTTACCTCCTCCAAACTTCCTGGAGGTGTCCTATTAGGATTCAAAGTAGGTTACCTTTTTCCAACTTCTTTGTGATGTTCTCTTGAGCTCCAAAAATGTTACTTTTTTTGAACTTCTTTGAGAGGTCCTTCAAGCTCCAAAGTAGGTTCCCTTTTTCCAACTTCTCTGTGATGTTCTCTCTCGCTCCAAAGAAGATTATCTTCGATGTAACCTTCCTCCAACGTCTCCAAGAAGTTCTATTTCAGCTCCGAAAGAGATTACTTCTTCAAACTTCTTTGGCATGTTTAATTAGGCTCTAAAAAAGGTAATATAGGTACCCTTTTAAGGATTTCCGTGAGATGATCTACCAAACCTCCAAGAAAAGTTACCCTTTTTGAACGTTTGGGCAGGTGGTGTTCTCTACCATCAGCCTCTAAAACAAAAACAACTCCTCAAAATTTTCTTTCATGAGATGTAGGTGGAGGTACCCATATTCGAAGAAGCCGCATTCTTATAATAATACCAAGGGAAGAAGTGGACAAAGAGATTTTGAAATTGAATGTAATAAATAATGTAAATGATAAAACCTATAACTGTGTTATTCAACTCAACGTTTAGAATAATGTACATATCTACCCTCGGTGGACAAACTCTCCAGTTTTATTAGCGTTTTTTTTAACTCTATAAATTGTGATATCTCAGCTCAATGCAAATCGGGATTTTTTCTCACAATTCTTGCGTCTTTCGTCAGTCGGGTGAATTTTACACAATACATTCATGTATTCAATGTGTTTTCACTTCTTAAAATATGAAAAACTTGAGTTTCGATCGTATATACATTATACATTATACATTCGACATCTTCCATGATAAGGTTCCCGGACTGAAGATTGTTTTTCGAGATAATTAGTGGTATTGACCTATTACAGGACTGATAGTCTGTTGGTCAATCAGAGTAGTAATAATAATAATAATAATAATAATAATAATAATAATAATACATCAGCAAAAAACAAAGTTAAAAAGTAGAGCTTAACAGTTTCCACAAAAAATATTTTTTCCATATTTGAAAAAGTGAAGGCAAATCAATTGAATGACTGTATAATGTAAAATACATCAGACTAACAAACTAAGCTAGAATTTTGAGAAAAAAATGCCGATTTTAAATAAAATAACATAGTTTAAAGACGTAAAAAGTATTGACAAAAAAAGTTTCATCATGTAAAACTCGTTCAAACTCGCTTCTATTGCAATTTGAACACCATAATTGAACTTATAATGTAAAATTTAGTCGGAAACGATACCAAACATGTTTATATTCACTCAAAATCGAGAGAAACGAAGAATCATCCACACAGGCAACTTCCGCTCGCACCAGTCTTCCTCCTCTAGAAATTTTGACAGTCAAGATGATAGTATAAGACCTCAGTGGATCAATATATTATGTAATTTAGACGGCCCCGTAGCACAGTCGGTCGTCTGCCGTCTGTGGTGCGGATGGCGCGGGTTCGAATCCCGGTAAGTCATGGATGTTTTGTGTTTGTTCAAAATTTGCGTAAATTATAATTCCTATGTAGTATTTCACTCTTATCAATACAAGGCGCAAAAACTCCTATGGCGCTGATAAGCCGAGAAGGAGGAAAACATTTATTAAAAAAAAATATATATATATATATAATGTAATTTACTCCACATTGATGACAGGTCGCAGTCCCGACATCAAAAATGGTGAAAAATAGTGATTTTTTTGTCTTCAGTGTATTTTTAGCGCTGGGCGGATATGCAACCCCCGAACGAAGTGGAAATGGTACTAACTGAAAGAAAAAACACATCAACGGGACCGGGGAGCAAAATAGGGGTGTTGGGAGGTAGGAAGCTAAAAATGATGCTTCATATAACAGAAAACAGGGCGAAATCTCGCAGGAAATCGTAAGAAAACCACTAAGAGATATTGTTTTTGTGGCAAACGCTGCTCAAAAGACCGTAACGGGACCGGGGAGCAAAATAGGAGTGTTGGGAGGGAAGAAGCTAAAAAGAACGCGTCGTAAAACAAGAAACAAGGCTAAAAATCGCAGTTATCGTAAAAAAGAAACAATAAAAAGAAAGAATAAATCACACGAAACGGGAAGAAAGACGCAAAAAAGGCAGTCGACGCATATAAAGAAGAAAGAAGGTATGAAATGCGAGAAGAAATTGCGAAAGAGCGCAAAGAAAATGAATAACAGCGCAGGGAAAGTATCGCCCAAAAGCATAAAAAGGAGTTGGAGTACGTTCAAAAAGAAGGATCAAAACACAGAAAACGGGAAAAAAGTCGCGAAAAATTGGTGAATGACGCGAGTAATTTCTTTTTTTATGAATGGCAAGAATTTACTGCGCTTTGTGGAGCACATGCATTTTCACACGAAAGTTGAATTGGGCAACCAACAATTGGCGAGTTTCAAGATCGAATACGCCATCTGACGGCCAACGTGTAAACGACGTTTGTGCACGGATCAACCGCAGATTTGTGTGGGCTCTTATGAGCGTTGCGGTGTTTGGTGACTTTAATTGATTCCATCTGACTTAACGCGACGTTGATTTTTTCCAACAAAGTACGTGAGCCACGCACGTTTCATTATCTTGAATATACTAGGTGTCGTCGGTTGCAAAAGCATTGCATTTTTAAGTAAGAGTGGCACGTGTACGACGACTGGCAAGCAAAAGTGGCATCAGAATGGGAGGTGGTAAGATTTGTGATTTTGTCATAGTGACAAAAAGTGGCGAAGAATTTGTTGCGTTTCCGAGTGCGAGTCGCGCTGTGGAAACCGGAAAAAGGAAGAGTTACATTTTCACCGTTTCCCGTCGAAAGCGAAAGACGCAAGTTGGGTAGTCAAGATGACAAACAAACTTGGCACTGTGGAAAATATGACTACGAGAAAAACTTGGGAAGTGTCGCTGAAAATAGGAACTTTAAATGGCTGCATCGAAGAAGCCCAGCTGCGATATGTTTGCATGTCCCGGACTGGCCTGCTTTGCAAGTGCATTTAAACGTTCCAATTTGACAGGAACTGCTACTACTATTTCTTTTAATTACATTCCCAGTTACCTCGTGAGGAGATTCATACAATGCCCTTGTTTGTAAACACAATCCAAATATGCCTATGTTTGAACTGAAGCTTGATTCGGTTCGCTTTCGACCACACAACACAAGAAATTGTGACTTCGGAATTTCCTCTCCCATCAGTATCCCATCACGATAGATCGAGAATCCGTTGAGGCTTGAGGCCATCCAGTGATTGAAAACCTTCATAACACTCAATTCGCTTCTGTCATTTTCGAGTTCCACCGCAATAGGTACTAATTAACCACGTTTCACGTCTGGGGGACATCAAAAACCGCTTACTACTGATAAGATTTTTGAACGCGCGGGCAACAATCCGTGCCCTATCCGACATGTTTGTTTACATGCGAAGCGCATCAGCAGCGCCACCATCGGTAATGTTACTCGCCAATACAGCAGGGCCGTTTTTTCACTGTTTCCTACGTCGAGCCCGTGGAAGCCTCGAGAGTTTCGTTTTGGTCGTGCATGATATAGTCCTGGCAATGAACGCTCAAAAAGGGGGTCTAGAAGGAAATGCCGAGATCCCAATTTTTGGCTTCAGGGCTGTGTTTGGACTTGTTAGGAGGTAAACATACCAAAAGTCCCTGGACCTAGGGGGTGAGGGGGGTACAGGGGGGCACGGAGAAGGTACCGGTTTTTTGTTTTTCGCCTATAGGTCGTATCGACGTGACGTCACGCTCCTGAAAATCGGCCATTTTGTAGAGGCTAATCAAACTGACTTTTATCACATCAACTAGAGTGTCACAAAGTTCATGTTTTCAATGACCCAGAAGATGGTAGTTTGATCTGTTCGCTGTGTATATGGCTGTTCGGCCACCTACTCCTGCATGGGAGCATCGGTTTTCACTGTTTTGGACTACCCTGGAGTGTTGATATCCCGTGAAGATCGAGCGCAGGAATGATCTGAACAACGGAAATTCTGATGGCTTTATCGAGCAAGTCGAAGAAATTATCTCAACAGAAAGTTCACAAGAGACTTGAAAAGCTTGCGGAGAACACTTCTTGCGTGCGGTAGGTCGTGTGCTTCTTCTGCTTAATGGGCTATGAGTTGCTTGACTGAGAACGTTTCTGTACCCAACGCAAGTAGCCTACAAGGGCCTACCGCGTTGTGTTTTTGCATCATATCCAATGTGTAGTCGAGATTTTGATTCACCGGCTCAAATGGGTCACACTACAAACACAGCACCGCAAGTTTCTACTCGCGGCTGGGCAAATCATCGTCAGCAAGCGTCTTGCTGTAATTGCTTGACAACTTCGCCATGTCAGTCTTGATGTAAGTATGTGACAAATCTAAATCTCAGTCAGCTGTTTTTGATTAGCTCCTACAAAATGGCCGCCTCGTCGATACGACCTATATCTCGAAAACGGTTGGCCCTGGTCAAAAAGTGGTCGTGTAAAAATTGAAGGTGACAAAATTTCCTACAAGAATCATTCATTGATTTTTTCCATATAATGTTATAGTTTTCGAGCAATACGCTCTTGAAAATCGCAAATTTTCGAAAAACTGTGTTTTGGATCACGTTTTTTTGTAAATTCTGCCTCGTAACTTCTTTACCGCTCATTTTAAAAGAAAGTCGTTCCGAAGGAAGTGGTAGAGCATTGAATTCACTTTAAAATAAGTATATTTTGGTATATTATCTTGATGTGATCAAAAGTTAGAGCAATTTGAAAACTTCGAGACATATGACACAAAATCGTGTATTGCAATTTCTCGCGTCATATTTTAATGAGTATAATAATACCGTTGTAGAAATGTTATGATGTAGTGTATTTACACCGTTATACCTGGAGAGAAAATTATACCTATAGTTGATAAGTTATTGTATTTAAAAAAATCAAAGGAAATGAAGGCACGCGTTGTAGTACTTGAAATGACTAGCTAAAAATAGTAGGTAGGTATATAAATCACATCATTTTGGATGTGATCTTTTGAGGCGGGAGGGTCCTGGGCTCAGCTGAGGTGGTGGCTCGTACTCCTCGTCTTCTTCGTCTACGTTCGCTTCCACCTCGTCTTCCATTTCTTCATGTGATGCGAGAAAGGGTCCCACTTCTTTTGGCATCGTCATCCTCGTTTTCCAAGACGAGGATGCCATTGAGACAATTCCCTTGGCAGTTTTGACAAATGGGGGAGCACTTTATTGATGCTCTCCTGCACCCAAATTTGCCACTGCTGCAGTCTTTGGTGCGGCGGCAGAAAATCATTTTCAGAATTTCATCTGGTGCGACAGGGTCTATGGTTCGTACAAGAGCCAGATGGTTGCCTGGCTTGCGTTCCCAACCCCACATTTCAGGGGACAGCTCGTTTCCTAACCACTGCTGGCCCTGGTGGTAGGTTCTGAAGGAATGCTGCTTAGCTGCCCCCTCAGTCGGTGGTAGAGAGGATATGTCAGGTTTGAAGTTTGCTACTGATTTGACAAATGTTTGGTAGCGATGGCGGTTAGGAGATGTCTCTTCTGCTTTTGCACCATACCATCTCAAAAGTCATTTCTTCCCCTCTTCCTCAACCTGAGCATGTGACGAGGAGGGGTCAGGCAAAACTTCAGCGGCTTTGCGAATGTCAGGGTGTTTTTGGTATAGTTTTATAAAACCAACTTTACTCTTCCGGAATGCTGCTGACGTAGTATCACAGACAGTGAAGGCATGTACGAATAGAATGACCAAATTAGGTATAGTCCTGGAAATACACCAAGTCACAACCTTGAAACTTTAACATTTAATTACGGGTTTCGTGTAACTTTTAACGTTCAGTTTTATCAACACTTACGCAACTATGAGCCTAGTTAAGACCTCATCACCTCTTTCTACAAGTTGAAAGTTACACGGAACCCCTAATTAAATGTTCAAGTTTCAAGGTTGTGACTTGGTGTATTTCCAGAACTATAATATTTAGTTATTAGACCGTTACACTGTAACTATACTTTCTTCTCAAATTAACGACGAAAAAATTGAATATTACCAGGTCCAGCAGTGGTTGAGAAACGACCTGTCTCCTAAACTGTGTAGTTGGGAACGCAAGCCAGGCAACCATCAGTTGGCTCCTTTAAGAACCAAAGACCCCGCCGTACCAGATTAAATTTTGAAAATGATTTTCTGCCGCTACACCAAATCTAGCCCCAAATTGCAGAAGAAAGCTGAATCTTCCAGAATCCACCATCAGTGTCGTTCTTTACAAAGTTTAGAGATCAAAGAAAATTCTCGAAATACGACACATTTTTATTTGGGTTCGCCGCCGCCATCTTGATTTTTTATAATTTGGCTATATTGACAATTGATTTAGGTAGACGATTTAGTCAGCGAGCTTTTGACATAAAGTTTGTGAAAATCGGCCAAGAAACTAAAAAGTTGGAAAAAAAATTATAAAACTCGTTTTCTTTTTTTTTCACCCGGTATAACGTAAGTACTCAACATCTGACAGCACCAATCGATTCAGAATTTTTTTTGGGTAGATTAGTACTTTTATTTGAAGAAAATCGCAAAAACTCCAAGAAATATCAGCGAACTGAAGAATTGACCAGCCGCCAACTTTGATGCGATATTGCTGGAAAATGTACCAGAAATCGCGAAAGCACCCGAGTGATTATTTTTCCTGGGATGATCCTCTACCGATTCAAAAAAAAAAAATTGATTACATCGTTTTTCCTACAGAAGTACTGCTAGGGCCTGGATTAACAGTTTTTCGAAAATTTCCCATTTTCAAGAGCGTACTGCTTGAAAACTATAATAGATATGAAAAAATGAATAGATCACTCTTGTAGGAAATTTTGTCAGCTTCAATTGTTACACGATCAGTTTTTGACTAGGGCCAACCGTTTTCGAGATATAACCAAAAAACCAAAAACCGGTACCTTCTTCGTGCCCCCCTGCGCCCCCCTCACCCCCTAGGTTTGGGGACTTTTGGTATGCTTACCTCCTAACAAGTCCAAACACAGCCCTGAAGTCAAAAATTGGGATCTCGGCATTTCCCTCTAGACCCCCTTCATTGACTGGACTAATAGAAATGCTGAAATAACTGGCACGTTTTCTGTTTTCTTCTTCACAGCATACACATTGAAAGGCACAATAACCACAGATAATAAACCTGCAATGAGCAATGTCGCACGCAGCTGTCGGCTAGCTGTCAAACGTTAACAGTTGTGAATGAAACGTCAATTGCTTGCCAAAAAAGAACAGCAATGATAGAGTGGTTACCATAGCGACGATTAAGGGAAGTGGCCGATGTTCAAGTGCGAAGATAGTATAGTTTACGTAAGTAAATCGCATTCTTCCGTACCTACATCGACTCAAAATTGCATAAGGAAGAGAATGGTAGTAGATTCGTCACTGTAAAATGTACGGCTTTGGGTGCCTTTTATGACACGGTCACCGGTGGAGCGGTACAAATCACCAAGTGGATGCCCGACTTGATGCTTTTGGAGGTTTCGCTTGATCAATTGACATTCGTGGTAAATAGTGTCCAAAAGAAGAGAACCTGAAATTTAAATTTCTCCTTTTGAAAAAATTACCGTCGAAAAACCGAAACCGTGTCGGATTTGAAAATGGGCTTGGACGACGCCCAATGCAATTGACCTCTGATATCAGTTGGAATTTTTCGAAAAAAGTCAATCCCCCACCAGGAAAGGTCGGCCAAGTTGAGTCCTGCACCGGCCAAAACCAAAAGCACCAAAACTCGTGTGGAAAGCTGCAACTGCGGGCTTAATTTGATGGTTCTTTTGTTTTGTTGCTTCCTACCAACTTTGGTTCCAATCCATCGGATAGATATTGAATAATTGAATGGCAAAGTTTTTTAGAGAAAATTATGGAGCTGTGTGTGTCTGTGTCTGTAATCTTCCATGATAACATCCGCAACGGTTATCCGATCGACTTGAAATTTGGTATGCGGACATGGTTTTTTCTGCCGAATGAGCTTATCACGTTTTGGTGGTCATATGTCAAACGGAAATGTCACCATCAAAAATGACAGAAAGCATATATCACGAAACTTAAACTGCATTCAAAACTTCAAAGCTTCGTTATTTAATTATTCAAAATTTATCCAATAGATTGGGACCAAATTTGGCAGGAGTCAACACAACAATAGAATCAAATCACGTATGCAGTTTGAGTTTTACACCTTTTCCCAGTCTGGAGCTACGAGTTTTCATTTATTTTTTCTGTTTCACCCTGTATAAAACCCCTGCAAGAAATTCAACCAAAACACCCGGTGAGGTGTGATCGTTGGCCATCTAAGACCCTCCGGGGTCGATAAATTCAATTCTTGTTATTTTTACCTACATATTTTATTGTACAAGTTTTGAAGTTTGTGTAATGTGGACACTTCTATTTCTATTATTTATATTAATATTATTATTATTATTAAAGTGGGCTTGGGGGACTTGGAGAACATGTTTGGGCGTGGATCTCCCTCAAATCTCTTCCTTTTTTGAGGCCGTCCTGGTGAGTCAAGCTTCTCTCTCCAATCCGGTAATGTCTACACTGTTCACCAAGGAACTGATGAAGTTTTTAGTCAGCCTCTGTATGTAGGTAGGTACTCATCAATCAGGATCAAGGCAAGGTCATGATGAAGCTGCTGGTATCTCACAAACCAGGGCGCGTCGACTGCGAGCCGAAGAACCCTGTTTTCCAAGTACAGCTTTTTTTGTTGGTTTTGGACGCGGCTCTTTACACACAACAGCCATAGGTGAAAATCAGAAAGTCAGGGATTTAGAAATGGTGAGAGACTAAAGACTAGAGAGCCTTCTACCCTCAGCTGTGTCCGGCGATTCATATCTGACCGGCCACCGGCGGTCATGTCACATTTTTGCACAGAAGACTGCATTGTCAAGATGTCTCCTCTCTCGCCGCTGGGCCTTTTCAAGTCGGAAGGTGAAATTCGCGAAAGTATCTTACACAATTACACATGCCAGCTGGAATAGCCGCTGCTCCTTCCAGAATATTGCTTTGCAATTCATGCAGTGTATTAGGTGCTACAGGGAATACTTCTTCATTGAGGTAGCCTTACAGAAAGAAGTTCAACGGGGTAAATTGGGACTTCTTGTAGTCCAAAACCGATCGAGGATGTTTCTCAAAAGGTAGAAATCACCTTTTGAGAAACATCCTTCAAAATACGTCCCGATATAACCCCATTGGACTTCTTCGTGTGGGGTTACCTTGAAGAAAAAGTATTTCCACAGCACCTGCTGCACCGCATGATTTGAAACACCGTTCGGGAGAAATAACGGCTTTATTCCAGCTGCCGTGATTGTGTGAGCGAGCTCTTGAGAATTTTAGATCCCGACTTGAAGACGTGTAGCGGCCAGAGGAAAGACGTCTTAACGATGCAGTCTTTCAGACATATATTTCCCAAGCTTTGAGACCAAGATTGCTTCAGAGAAAAATTTAATACAATAACTTCTTACTCCCTTACTGATTGTTTTAAAAGCAGCGCGACTTTTTCGACACCCTGTATTATTTGTACACCCCTTTACGCAACATTCATGGTAACGGATTATACAGATTTGCCATGAAACATACATTACATGTTTTTCTTCTTTCTTCAAAATAACTAGGTACTAGGCAGTTTCCCTGGATTAGAATTTAATAATTCTAATTGGAATGAAATGATCTACAGTTAAATTAGCCACAAACAGCACATCTTTATTTTTCCGGAATATTTCCGTATCCGTCATTACAGTAACACGGTTTAATCCGCCCCTAGCTGAAAATTGCAACAGCTAATCCGCATATAATTCATAATATAAACAAAAGCGTTTCTCATTTAGCTCCCCGTAAATAAAAGCGAGCGCAGATGCAAAATGCAGAAAATAACTCTCGTCTCCCAGCGTAGTACCCGCTGTACCGTGTACACTGTACAGGTTTTCACCTATAATGTAGCAGCTTGGCACATTTTATGAATTAAACTTGGTTTAATAATATTAGCTCGGCTCACAGACCAAAATGAAGTTGTCTATTTCTCTGGTGTTTTTCCAGTTTAATCGCCAAGACATTTTTGCTTTTGAATAATATAAAATGTTGGTCATTTCGGGAGCATGGACTCATGGAGACAAGGCGACTTTTCACCGAGTTGCGTGATCTCAATAAATCAGACGCATGCCCTGAAGTTAGCTGGTGTGCTGTTGCAATTTATTTTTGACCCGGCCAGGAGTGCCTTATCTGATTTATGCAAATTGCCAATGCAAGATGTGCAGCACTTTGTTACATTACTTGAGATTATTAAACACATCAGCTTGCTGGGGTGAAAATTAATATTTCCAGCGTCTAGAGATTTTATTTTTTGAAGGGTATATAGCAGTGGATGCAGGCCGAGAACATCGGTTGTTGCTTTAATGAAAAATCAACAAGTGCAAGGCAGTTTGTCTTCTTCCAGAAAACGTGCCGGACTATTGGAACGAAAAGCAGGACCTATAAGTACATAATACTTATTTCAAATAATACCTTGAAAATAAATATCCTACTTTACGTTTGACCCTGTAGTTACCTACGCAAGAAAATATTACTTCGATTTTTTTTGTTTCTTCATTTGAACAAGAATTTATAATATAATACTAGGTGGACCATGCACCATATGGTCACAATTAATCTGCGGCGAGCCGATTGACAAAAAAAGTGAGTTCAACTAAATACAGGATGTTCCATGATCTATGTGACAAACTTCAACACTGGATAGGGGACTCCAAGATGAGCTGAGACCAATGAGAGAAAAAAAATTTTGACCATTGGTTACGAAGATACAGGGTGTTTTATACTTTTGGTCACAATTTTCAAAGTGCAATATTTTTGCAACGGTTTCGTATAATCGATTGAAATTTTCATAACACATTCCCTCACTGATACTTCATGAAAAGCCATAGCAAGTAGAAAAAAATTCCAGGACCGGACTAGAAAAAAATTCATTTAGGTTTTCCTGTCCAAAATTACGTTTTTTGAGCAAAATTAAAAAAAAAATAGTTACCATATTCATGAAGCTGAGAAAAATCTCTACACAAATGACTCTTTAAGTCTGACGGCACACTTGAGGTTTTTGGGCAAAAACATTGGAAAACAGCTTATGCACTAGAGGTAAAACTTTTACCGGGCATAAAAATTGAGGAAGAAGTTTGATATGATCCACATAAATACTCCAGTTCCATCAAATCTTCTACTTAGACAACATAGCGTCTAGCGAAAAGCATAATTGGAAAGAAACAGGGTTGTAATAATTAAAATTCCAATCAATTGTTTTTGCTCCTTATCAAGCTATCAGCTAGAGTTTTTGTATTATTTTTCCTAAATTTTTGCCAGTAAGATACTTTTCAACTAATTCATAACATTTGCGTATGCGTTTCTGAGGTTTGTAATATATAACAAATAAGAACAATCAGCAATAATTGGTTATTGTTGAAGAACTTTTTTTTATTCATTGTTGAATAAATGAATCCATGATGATGATTAGGTATCATCTGTCAGTGCGTAATAGTCTTCGATTGTCAGTTCGGGAAGTTTGAGCAAGGTGGCAATCATGATGCGTGTCATCGGCCCGTATTCATATCCCCCTTTTAGTGTTAAAAGCGGTTTTAAAGATGCGCCTCTAACATTTCCGTATTCATACGTGGTTTTAGCGCGCCTCTATCATCACCTTAAACAGGCGTCTCCAAAGTCGTCTTGAAAGGGGATGTTTAGAGACGCGTCTATTCATATGTCTCTTTTACGTGTCTTTAAGCGACTTTGGATGGTCCCACGCATGCGTCAAGTTAGATGGGATCCAAATGTGCCAACAGGCGTGTTTTGAGTTCATTTAACCTACAAGCTGTGTCGTGTGTTCTTGGGAAGTGTGACGAAAATCACATTTTCTTTCTAAAATATTGATTTAGTTGAATTAATGAAGCATGCCGCCGAAATGCGGGAAGTGCGCAATGCTCTGGATGTCCGCCCCAAAACCGCCAACTTTTCCTATTTTTTTTCATGACCGCGCGTCATCTTGGCGTTGCTGGACCTGTTCTCGATTACGACTTGTTTACCGACACAATGTCTGATTTTTTCTTCGCTAAAATTCTTAGCGTGCTTTCAGTCATACTCCTTTACTATTTACTGTACTCGAGACGGGGACGACTTACACAAAACAGTCGAAACAGGTGTTCATTTCTCAAGTTAACAAATCCAGGCCGCTATTCTTGAAACTGTGGAAGAAACTCCCTGGAAGTTTTATGCGAGGTTTTATGCAATCCGCAGTACATCAATGTAGCAAGAGTTGCCAGCGCTTCCGTTTTGCCAGGGGGGGGGGCTGCTCGGGGTAAATCACTAGACAAAGAAAACAGATCCAGCTGGGCCGTGATTGGTGTATGTATCTACTTTCTCTATCTAGTGATCTACCCGGAGCGGCTCCCGGCGCAAAACGAAAGCGGCTTGGGGTTCTTGCCTACCTGCGTCTACCTTTGGGTAGGTAGTTTTGAATACATTTCACAACGTTGCCAAATCAACACCCCTTTTAGTTAGATGGGCCCTAACAGGACGTAAAAGGTGGCCTATGAATACGACCGCTTTTATCAGGTAGCCGAGCGCTTTTTGTTAGAGGCATGCTAAATGTGGCTTAAAAGTGGGATATGAATACGGGCCATCAATTTTAGAGTAGGTTGCACTTAATTAACGTTCCAGAGAAAATCGAGATACATTTTCCAATCAGTCAGCCTCAAATTAAGGGTGGTCCTAATCAGGAATCCTCCACCATTCTACACCACACGTGAGAAAAGGCATTTGAAGTTTGTTGCACAATGGCGTAGTCAAAATGTTCACGAAGATGAAGTGTTTTTTTTTAATTAGTCACTTTTCTTTGTTCTGTGTTTTTGGAAAAAAATATCGATTTTTTGATCAATTGGGTACAATCCACCGGCAGATAATAAAACAAGAGGTATAGACAATACAAATAGAGAAGACCATATGTTATCACCACCGTCGTCACGGATATTGGGGCATCAAAAATCAGCCAACCTTTTTTTGAATGATAGACTCGCCTGGTTCCTACGCAACCGTAAGAACCCGTGACGAACTATGGTCTTTTCTACTTGTATTGTCTATAGATACCTACGCACGTTTTTTGCTCCCATGGTCTTATGTTATCAAATTTGAATGTTCACTCAGACTGTTTCAGTCTAAATTTAAATTAATTTTTCCCGCCACAAGATAGCTGCCAAATCCAGACTGAATTGAGCAGTGACCAATGGGCGCATTCATAAGAATGAATAATGTAAAGCATTCTAATAATCTAATAAAATGTTATCATATTTCATTAACTTTTTAGATCATTTTTTAACACTCCCTACTTGCTTAATTCTGATATTTTATGAAGAGTAAAATGGTGCCGAAGGGAATAAACTGATGATTCTTTTAGTATTTTTTCTGAATTCTCCGAATCCGACAATAGTGTCAAAAAATAATTGTTTTCAGTGAAAGGGAAACAAGAAAATCAAAATTTCACTATTTCCGACTATAAATTTCTCCCTACTTCATTCAATATGAGCTACACGTACAGCAGTCAACAAAAATGATGGAACTGAAGTATTAATATGGATCATATGGAACTACTTTGATTTTAATGCCCGGTAAAAGTTTTACCTCCAGTGCATAAGCTGTTTCCCAATTTCTTTGCCCAAAAACCTCAAGTGTGCCGTCAGAATTGAAAAGCCATTCGTGTAGTTTTTTCTCAGCTTTATGAAAATGGCAACTATTTTTTTTTAATTTCGCTCAAAAAGGTACTTTTGAACACGAAAATCTAAATAATTTTTTTTTTAGTCCGGTCTTGGAATTTTCTCCTACTTGCTATGGCTTTTTATAAAGTATCAGTGAGGGAATGTAGCATAAAAACTTCAATCGAATATAAGAAACCGTTGCAGAAATATTGCACTTTGAAAATTGTGACTAAAAGTACAAACCACCCTGTATCTTTGTAACCAATGGTCAATTTTTTTTCTCTTGTTGGTCTCAACTTATCTTGGAGTCCTCTATCCAGTGTTCAAGTTTGTCACATAGATCACGTAACACTCTGTATAATCATCCATACCTGTACACAGTACACATATCGATTTTGAACGCTTAATAAGCGGTAAATAAACTGAAATGCAACTTCATTCTAATCTATTGAGTGTGTGAGTTCCGATGACCGTAACCGGAACCTTTTTTTGAACATCATTCAAATCCAACCCAAGGGTTATTATGGTGAAGCCGTTAAGATTGGAACTATGATAACTTGTTTTGTTTTGTTTCTTGTTTCCAATTTGTTTCCGAAACAGATAAGGAGGGTAAAACTACGAAGGCGCAGAGCGGACATAGAAGATATTTATTTGTAATTGCGACTTTTTTCTGTCAATTGCCACTTTATTCTGGCAATTGCGACTTTTTTCTGTCAGTTGACACTTTATTCTGGCAATTGCGACTTTTTTTCTGTCAATTGCCACTGATTTTTTTTGGCAATTAAGACTTTTTAGCACATTTCGATAGAAAATGATGTTTATATGGCCGGTTTGTCCGTCTGTCTGTCCGTCCGTTATCTGTCTGTTCGTCCGTCTGTCTGTCCGTGTAAACGTTGAAAAGTTGTACTCCTTCTCGAGAAATGAAGCTAGAGCCTTAGAACTTTTTCCGATTGATAGCTTAGGCCCTCAAGGGTGGCCTATGGGCAGACTGTATTTCATGGTGGCGCTGCCATCTTGGTAGCCATATTAAAATTTCTTATTAGTGGAACGATATGCCTGAAACTTGGAACTTACCCTTGCTTCGTATGATCACTCTTATTTTCAAGCTGAGTTTCATGATCCGCTAGAGCGGATTCAGAGCGAATGAATTTGAAGCGGATTCATACGAGAGAAGAGTACCTACGTTTCACGTTTCATGACAATCATTCCAATAATAAGAAATTTCGATGTGGCGGCCAAGATGGCGGCGTAATCATGAAACTGAGCTTGAAAGTAAGAATGTTCATCCGAGATAAGAGTAAGTTCCGTTCGAGGTTCCGTTCCACTGATGAGAAATTTCAATATGGCTACCAAGATGGCAGTGCCACCATGAAGTACAGTCCGCCCATAGGCCACCCTTGAGGGCCTAAGCTATTGTTCGGAAAAAGTTCCAAGGCTCTAGCTTCATTTCCCGAGAAGGAGTACAACTTCTCAACTTTTACACGGACAGACAGACAGACAGACGAACAGACAGATAACGGACGGACAGACAGATGGACAAACCGGCCACATAAACATCATTTTCTATCAAAATGTGCAAAAAAGTCGCAATTGCCAGAATAAAGTGGCAATTGACAGAAAAAAGTGGCAATTGACAGAAAAAAGTGTCAATTGACAGAAAAAAGTCGCAATTGCCAGAATGAAGAGGCAATTGACAGAGAAAAGTCGCAATCCACGTTTACCATCACGTACATCACTTCAGCGCATACATGAGAACGCATACCTGCAGAGCGCGGTAATTTCAATTTTGACGCACGAAGTGTCACTGTCAATGGCAACTGTCAATCAATAATCGAAATGTAAACAAACAACAAACATAACCTCCTAACCATTCAACATTCAAGATTGTTCAGAATGAAATGTTACGTGCCGTATGGCAGAAAGACGCAGAAAAGATTCAGGTGATACGAAACACAACGAGCTGCAAGGCGATCGACGAAACAAGAGCGTTATTTGGTTAGATCTGTCGAAACGTCAAATCGACGTCAAGCGCTGTCAGCTGAAATTTGCGTGACATTACACACGCACACCGTATTACAGTGTTGTCAACTTATTGTCGTGATATAGATATGGCAACGTCCTACTTTCACAGGTATGCGCAGAAACCTTTCGGGAAACGTGGATTGCCAGAATAAAGTGGCACATGACAGAAAAAAGTCGCAATCGCCAGAATAAAGTGTCAATTGACAGAAAAAAGTCGCAATTACAAATAAATATCTTCTATGTCCGCTCTGCGCCTTCGTATAAAACAGTTGATTCCGGGTTCTCCACTGTTGATAGGGGTGTCCCGCAGGGGTCTATTTGGGCCCTCTATTATATCTTCTGTACATACAAATGACTTGCCCGCTGCTATCGGTCAGGATGTTGGTGTTGTCCAATATGCTGACGACACTTCCTTGATTGTAACAGGGGATGATGACGTATTTCGCGCAGAACTGCTTAAGAGGGGGCATTGAAGAGTGATCTATCCGCAAGTAGCTGAATTATTTTGATAAAATTATAATTTGGAAACAATCGAAAGTGCAGTTTTCTACTAGAAGGAAAGTGTATAGTAAGCTACCAACAGTGAGAGGGCGTTTTTTTGATATTTCGATTCCGACAGTGTAGTGATTTTGGTTAGAATTCAGTCTGTTGCGTCTGTCATTTAAAAGTGACACAGTTTCTTTATCACTCTCCCAAAACAGATGATTTCAAGCAAACTCTCTCTCATCTCAGCGCCACAAGTCTAAGGAGTCACAAGTCTTGCCCTAATAGAATCCGCACTTCGCAAAGCACACAAGGCATCGTTTTGCAACTCCGTTTGAATGGCAACAGTGACAACTACAGCGATAGCTGGAACCGCTCGACGATCTCTGCGGCTCGTTACAGCGGCCACTACCACCCCTGCCGGGCCACCGGGCCTGAATCCAAGCCTCGATCCAAGCCGAGGGAGGCGAAACCTGACCTGTCGCTGGAGAAAGGCAGAGCCCCGCAAGCATCGAAGCCATGGATGGCATGACGTTTTGCAGCAAACCAGCACCATCTCGTCACCCGACAACGATCTCAGCACCGACAACTTTGCCGACGACCAGCGAAGAGCCCCATTATAGAAAGCCAAGTTACCGGGTTTACGCTGTTCCTACAAAGCGCCATCTCTTATTTGCATCCAAGAACTATTATAGGCGGGAAATTTGAAATAGCCTATTGCTGGATCCGAAATTTTTCCTTCCACGAAATGTACAGAGACTAAAAAGAGATCAAACTTACCACTGAACTTTTGCTCACGTTGAATTTCAACAATAATATACATATAAGTGAAACGAACAAATTTTTCCCAACGGTTCCTTTACTTTAAAACTTTTGCGCTTCACAAAAATAGTTTTATCCGAGGGACCCATTGGGAAAAAAATTGCTGTTTGAATATGGTACTATATTACATAGTTCAGTGGTTAGGTTAATATCTATTTAATCAATATACACCTCATGAAACAGTATTGCTGGCTTCTTTTTATGTCCTAAGAATTGAAAGTCATGAGGTGTAACATAGCAGCTTTTATTTTCATGAAAATAATATCTGTTAGATGAGTAATAAAAATAAGGCTATATCTGTGGCTATATCACAATTTTACAATATAAGTTCTCAATACTAATGAACATTCAAGATAAAATTGCTGTTTGGGTACATACCTACCTATACTGAGTAGGTAGGTAGGTACCTGCTAACGTAATTCATAATTTTATTTTTGTTTCATCAATTGACCACAAGAAGCCAAGCTTCCACCTCTAAGGGATTTATACTGCAGTTGTTTCACATGGCCCAAAATGGGAATTCAAGTACTGAAACATTATTTTGATCAAGGTGGTATATCAAAAGCAAGTCAAATGAATTCACAGATTCTTCAAAATTCAAAGTTATCGTCATCTAAACATAATACAATAACCATTTAGAATATGCTGGTGAGTTGAAACAGAACAAACAATAAGAATCTTGAAATTATTATTATAAATTCAATCAATTCTACATTTGATTAGTTGAATTAGTGAGTTGACTGCTTCCGAGTCTTCCGACAAAATATTCCAATGCCTGGTACTATTTCATGAAGCTACTTGGCAACTTTTTACTTTACACTTGGCAAAATTCAAAGGTATTTGAAGATACTGCCTAGCACCTCCTCAAGTTTCTGCAAAGTGCAAATTATGAAGTTGCAGAGTAGCTTCATGAAAGATAGGCCCATGATCATCAAGTTTTCCGATTCAGTCCAGCCGAATCTCAAAAATGCTGGGTTATGTCAATTAAAATTAAAAGGGGATTGCAGAGCCTGATTCAAATGGGTCCTCGAATGCGACAGAAAGTGGGGATTGATCCACAGATGAGAAAACAGCAGTGCTCAGTGCACAACTTCATTTGGATCCGTATCCGTATGCGATGACAATTTCACAGGCGAAGAAAGCAGCTGTTGAAGTTGAAGCTATACCGTAGCTTCAGCATGCACTACCATTTTTTGTTGCTCCTGAAGATCTTCTTAGAGCTGCACTACTCTTGTGATAGTGAAGTACGAGTCACGACTTTGCCTTCTTGCCGTTCAATATTGGAAGAACAGCATAATAGGTATAACGTAGTGGTCTCCTTTGAGTGTTTTCTGAAATTCCAAAAATACAGCATTTGAGTACCTAGAGTTGATCGCAAAATGTTTGGTATGATTTTGAAATACCTGTGCTGTAAGCTGCAGCTCGGTATGTACGGCTTCTTCTTTAAAGCTATGATTTTTTGTGCATCTAGTTTGAAGTCATCTGACTTTGTGTTCCATGCAAAGAGCTCTCCATTTGAAAATTATTTTGTCGGACATGTCGGAAGCATGTTCAAAGTTCTATATATGCTCGTACTTGTTGATTTCCGTTTCAAGAGCTGCTGCGAATATTTGTTCTGGGATGGGGAATTGGAAGTTGGGATAGGTCTCGGGGCACCTAGAGGTCTTTGTTCTTTGAATTGCATCCAGGAACACCACAAGTAGGTATTCACAGTCCTAGTCCTTTTCCGTGGTTGAAATATCTGTAACATTCGCAATATGAAACTTGGACCGTTTGTAGGAGTTCGCTCAGAGGTTCATGGAATTTTCAATTCATTAGCATACCTTCTGTGATACTGTTTTGCACGGATGTAGCATCCATTATTGTCCATTTTCATTCACCTTGTATCGATTTCGAAGAAAAACAACACTCCGAACAACCGTTTTAAAAAAGTTTGAAACTTGTCATGCTCGTTCGTGACATGAGACTGCTTTGATTTTGTATTTGAATAGTTTGAGATCGCTGCAAAACGCTGCATATACTGGCGCCATCTTTTATTTGCATCTAGCAAAATTACTTCGTCTTCGTCTCTTTGGTCTCTGTCTAACAGGCACGGCTCTAACAATCTGACTCGACCACCCCTGCCGACGACCATGCCGACGACGGAGACAAAGAGAGCGTCTCAAAAAACGAAGAAGGCCTCAAAGGCCATCAGAAGCAATGTCAAAGCCTAGGAGCTTGCCACGAGCTTGCTCACAAGTCCCTGCTCACAAGTGTGGCTATCATCGACATCGAGTGATCGCAGTCAGTTGACACATACACGTCAGTGTCGTCAGGCGTCAGCTCGTCAACCCCTGAAATTTCCAATTTGTGTCACAGTCGCGTCGTGTTTTGCCCTCAACAAAGGCTCTCAACTCAACAAGGGTGCTTTCTGCTCAGCTTGTTGCCGCGTTTCAAGAAAATTATTGATATTCCAATTATTAAAGTTGCAGGTAAATTTCGAATGCTAGAAATCTGAAATGAGAGCTAATTTATTGCTTAATTTTGCAGCTACTTTTGGACCGGCAAAGATGTGTTGTGACTGGATTCTGGTGTGGTGTTGTGTTGTGTTTGGTACCTATTATTATAAACGCAAAACAAGAAATCAGAAAGTGTAGTAGGGAGATGCCCTGTAATTAAACGTGTCGGTCAGTGGGACAATGTCACGCACTGTGAGGATTATTCTCATTCATGGACAACTTTTTACCCTGTGTTGACCAGGATACTTACGAGTACGACACCTCTGAATGAATTTTTGTAGGTACCTAATAAAACCGATGTATTATGGTCTTCTTGCTTTTATTTTAAGGTATAATTGACAATGACAGTCGCTCTTAACCTTAATTTTTGGCAATACCTGTCAATCGAGGTAAATAAAACTTGCCAGCAAGGAATATCCGAGTTACCTCAGGGATGTCCTGGTGCAGCGACACCTGTCAGACAGTAGCCAAACTGTTGAGTGTTGAAAAAATTTCGGAGTGCATCTACTTTTTGCAAAGGCATGATCTCAAAAACCAAGCAATTTCGTTTGATGACCTTTTACAGTAAGTTTCAGCAAAAAGTGACCTAGGGATTGAAATACTGTTCATTTGCTAAACGTTAAATCCCGACCCAGGAAAAAAAGAATTCAGTTTTTGCTTATTAGCGATTTATTCAAAAAGCAGTGAAGAAAATGATAAGATCATTGTTTCATACCCTGGAGGATGATTACTGCCGTGTTCGTGCCAAATAGTTTTGCGTTCAGTTGAGAAATACGCCTGAAAATGCCTTTGAAAAATTATAAACGTCACGTGTATGCGCCCTCTTAAGTGGCCCATACACACGCATGCAAGTGCTAAGACTTACCTGCACAGGTCTAGGCTCGCATGCAAGTATCAGTGTGTATGTGTCAAAACTGACGGCGCGTTCAGTTCTAGGCACGGCTCGAAGCGAATCTGTCAACGACTGATTTTTAGAGCAAGTGCGAAGGTGAGTGTGTGTGTGTATGTTCAGATTTCCCTTCGTGCCAAGCCCAGCTGGACATATTCTGCATATTTTTGTATCACTCAGCGGCAGGATCCTCAAAAATGGCAAGATGGTCCAGAAAGCAAGAAGCCGTCCTGAGGGAGTTGATTGAATTATGTAAATAAAATTATTTTTTGTTCATTTTGACAGCTTTTTAACCTCGTTTTTGACTGAACTGACAAATCTTGACGCACTTGTCTGAATTTCG
This sequence comes from Anaspis maculata, assembly GCA_949128115.1. Lineage (NCBI taxonomy): Eukaryota > Metazoa > Arthropoda > Insecta > Coleoptera > Scraptiidae > Anaspis > Anaspis maculata. The sequence goes on along the minus strand of OX421962.1, from coordinate 56,781,841 downwards.
GCCTGAATAGTGTGTGGTCAAAAACACGTTTCGAACTTGCGCGCGGACTTACCTGAACGTGCTTGCTCGCGTGCTTGCATGCGTAGTGTATGGGCACCTTTAAAGTTGAACATAGAAAAGACACAGATCATGAAATTTTCCTAACGAAAAGAAGATCACCTACTTCGGCTTAATTATGATCGATGCTATTGACTTTTTGGGACTTAGGATGGATCATAGATTACAATGGCCTACACATGTTCACTTTATAATGAAAAAAACAACTAAATATTGCTATGCTCTAATCATACTTCCCTTTTCCGTTGGAGCAGACGCTGCATCAATTACCTTTCATCTCATGCGTATGTAGAATCGACGTTGCGCTACGGGATCATTTTTTTAATGGGCTCCTCCGACTCCTGTATAATTTTCCTCCTAGAAAAAAAGTGTTTGAGAAGGATTTTTAAAACTGTCGAATTCGACGAAGCCGCTCACTGCGACTAGTTGATATCATTTTTTCCCTGGAATTCCGTAGAAAAATCATGTCATTGTCAATGATGTCCGTCCTTGCTTCATAGTGCCATAGGTGCTGGGTGCTGCTGCATAGGTACTGGTCAACGCAAACGCAGTCTCCGTCATTGTGAGCATTGGAGGAGCTGCTGCTGCTGCTCTACTTTGGAGGGACTGCCTTCCCCTTCCGATTCTCGAGGGTTAGACCTTTTATACGTATACCTTTCCAGCTCGTCAAAAACGCTCAAGCCATCTTACCCGCACCCGGAAGTCCCGCAACCATTTCAAGCAGAGATTGCTGCAATAACTGCATAACTGCACTGCTTAGGAGTGCACTTCTCTTTGGGAAGGCTTTCTGTCTACGGCGCTGCAAACTCGATAACTCTATGCATACCCAAGTACGTAATTGTAATGAACGTCTATTAATTACAGGCCGATTATTACTGAACGCTCAATTTAACAAACTCCGTCATTAATTAATAATTAATTAGTAAGACACCGGAGTGCGCATTTGCTGCTGCAAGTATCAGCGGCGATTTAATCCATCACGACCCCCTCCCTTCCCCTTTCCTGCACTTCCTTCTTCTCATCGTCATCATCATCCTGATCGTTCAACTTAATAAATGACGGATTAATATCGAAAGATGCGAAAGATTTCGACATAACGTCTGCGAACGGTGAATTATTGAAGGAGACAAGAGAGTCCCCAATTAATAAGATAATGGAGTTGGAGGAAGAGGCAAGGGGTGGAGGGACGGGACTGGAAGGAGCATCAGCTCAAAATGCACGGTGGCGGCGCGTATCACTTGTGCCGGGTGCTAAATTATTGATGTCGGGATGACTGGTGAGAAACGAAGTCTAAAGACAGGCGTCAGGGCCCAGACGGGCACCCTCTTCAGGATGGAGGTATGGGTAGTGGTGGTGGTGGAGGTGGCAAGACTGTAGCAACAGCAGGAACGGCGGCTGGATGGATATCCGGGAGACAGCTCCTCCGAGCCAGCAGGGGTGTGTTGTATCATTTGTTGGTGATTTATGTGCCTCGCATTATTCCGAAGTTTCCCGTTAATGATGAATTACGCCAAATTGTTGTTTGCGATGATTTGAATACACAATGAGACTGAAACAGACTGATTAGGGATCGGGGTGAACAGGGGTTGCGTTGGGTTTGTTCTTTTGAATCGACATAATTATTGCGATTCTTATTTATTGCTTATATAGTTCTTCGGTTCCACGTAATGTCTCAATTATTGCACTATGTAAGTTTCGCAGAATGGAACATGGAACAAAAATTTACATATTTTGTAGGCCTTACATAGAAGGCCTACCAACCGTGTGCCCTACCGGATATGTGGATCGGTTGTGAGGGTTTCGATTCGAGCATTCGAGCCCTAACCAATGCAAGGGAATTATAATAATGTCACGCACGCATATCGCAGAGGTGCCAAATGGCTCTGCCAGGTATTTTATGCCTAGGAAATTTCTACGTAAATGTAGCGTAAGGTGTACCTCGCCATCTATTCATTATTTGATGCGAAATAATTATTGATGTTGTTCAGAGGACGCGTCACTCAGCAAAAAAAAAAGTAATCAAACACTACTTTCTTGTAATAAGATCATGAAGGTTACGTACGCACTTTTACGTCATCCAATTAGAATATGATGACCCAATAATTGTAACGAAAAACTCTGTGGAGATGGGAACCTGATTACTAATCATTAGATAACTGCAAATGCAATACGACCCCACTCTGCAGCCTAGTATTGTTGTGTTAACAGGGATCTTCAACAAAATATTACTATTTCTTTGCTTTTCATTTTATAGTACAAATATTATGCTGCATTGTTAGTGGCATAAAAGCTGCATCAGATTAAAATCGTGTATGTAATAAATATGATTAATTATTAGCCAAGTTAAAGCTAGCTACTCATCACACTTATTCTTCTTTATGTCTTTCGCAGCCTGTGAGAATTCTGCAACATAAAAAGCTCTGGATTTGACTTCAACGAAAAACTATTTTGACTTTTTCTAGATAACTTGGTACTCATTAACAATAAGCTGTCGAAAGACAAAAAGGTCTTTTACGTGTTTGTTGTGGTAATACATAAGATGTAATGACTTTTATATAAGTTGTATATTATGGATAATTCAGATTATATATTTAAGTTGACACTTGTCAAAATAACCTCAAAAGTCACAAAAAAAAAATTGAGTTTGCAATGGAGTTCGGGCATCACTTAATTTGGAGGACCAACAGACAAACGAACAAACCCGCGTTTGACAGAATGACAGCTGTCAAGCGTTAATTTGGAGGACCAACAATCAACATAACCTCTATAACCTACAAATTTGAAGTCCGGTCGGTCGTTTACTCGTTTTATTTTTGTTTTGTGGTGTCGATGTGCTTCGTACAGACAGATCCAGATGTGTACCTACTGTGTGCATTCAAGGATTCGTCGTAATATTTGCGAAAACGGTAGGCAAATATTTTCATGGATTTGAAGGCTTGAAAGAGGGGCCGCCCGAGGCAGGCTATCTTGCAAAAATCCGCTTGTTGGGCGGGATTGCTCTCTACACAGTCATGATGTGTAGTATAATTCTGTCTAGTGAACCATCAGCTCTTGTTCATACCAAGGTAACTACCCACACTGTGCAGCACCTTACAATAATAAAGTCCTTACTTACATGTTTTGCATAATTATCTCTTTTTGTAGGTCTTGCACTCCCAGCCCCAGCGAAAAGGAAAATAACTCTTGCAGTGATGATCCAACCAGAGACATAATTTCTACTCATGCCTCGACAGCGGGGTTCCAAACAGATGACACGGTAGCTTCTGTGACAACGACGACCAGAATCCTGGTGCACATTTTGAATGTGATGCATGGTTGCTATCATCACAGCTGTAGTGTTGTGTTCAGAATTTCACTGCTGCATGCAATTATTGATCACAATGTTTTAAAATTGGAAGGAGTCTCTGTGACAAAGTATGCATATTATTATAAATTATAGGCAATTTATAATACTCGATTTGTTGTGCAGGTGGAAAAACATACTGGAAGTTGAAGTTACCCTATGCTGTTTCAGAGGCATCGAGGGACATAGATTTCTTCTGAGAGAGAAAATTGTCAAAGGTGAACTCTTGCCGAACACAAGGAAATTGGCTACATCAGTCAAGAAGAGATCGTGGAAAGGGAAATCCTCCAATAAGGATGTTGCCCAACAAAGGACTCCGTTTGCAGTTATTTCCCTATTCTGTGGTACTTTTATCTAACATAGATTTAAACATAGAAAGCAAAAATAAACAGATGTAGATATTCATTAGATTTATTAAAATTGGTTTGTTTAAAGAAATTCGGTGTGACAAAATTATACTCAAATAATAAAGTAAGTGATAAAATCGATGCTGAAGTTCTTTTTGATCAGCTTTTCAAACTTTTGAAGTCCTCGGTTCTCCGTCAGGTATGGGAACAACGCTTGAAAATGAGAAATCCAGGATGCCGCTGTAGTTATCTTGGGAAACATTGCGAGGTCATCGGAACATTCAGAAATTCAGAATCCATGACTGTGTAGATAGCAACCTCGCCAAACACGCGGATTTTTGTAAGATAGCCTGCCTCGGGCCCCCTTTCAAGCCTCAAATCTATGGAAATATTCGCCTTTCATTTTCGCAAAAACCGCCACAAAGGCTATCATCGACAACGACGAACCTTTGAATCACACTGTAGGTACACACCTGGCTCTACAAAGCACACAAGGAAAATAAATCGAGTAAGACCATCTTCAAATTTGTTGGTTACAAATAGGTTATGTTTTGACGTTGGTTGTCAAGCGCGCGCGGGTCTGTTCGTTTGTTTGTTGGTCCTCCAAATTAAGTGATGCCCGAACTCCATTGAACAAACACGTAAAATGTTGTACAACACTCGTGGCTTGTTACACAAGATGCTTTCCGACACTCAGCCTCTTACAGATTTCAAATTTTGGCTTCGTGTCTGAAAACCACTTATGTAACAGCCAACTCGTATTGTAAACTACTATTGTTGAGAATTATTACGTGTTTACACAAAAAAAGAGTAGCAATGGTGGTCATAAACCTATGTAAGAGACACAATAATTCAGTTCTACTCTACTGTATTTCAAGCCTTTATATCAAGACACTCATATCATGCCTTTTTACGGGAGACCAAAAAAGCTGTCTGCGCAGGTACTGCCAGTGAATTTGACAAAACTTAGTTTCATCGTTCGACGTACGATCGCACGCAAAATAAACGGAGACAGTGTTTCGCGCGGAGTGTACTGATTTAATGAATTTTAGCCTTCTTGTCACTGTGACACCAAGCCAAAATTCATAAAATCGGTACACTCCGCGCGAAACACTGTCTCCGTTTATTTTGCGTGCGATCGTACGGTCATTGCCCAATAAAAACGCGTATAAGCTTTTTACACGGAGTGTACTGATTTGATTAATTTTGGCCCGGTGTCAGTGACAAGATAGCCAAAATCAATCAAATCAGTACACCCCGTGTCAAAACTTGTACGCGTTTTTAATAGGCTATGACTGTACGCACATCAATTCACAAATAATGCGGATTTGGAGCAATGATAATTAATACACACACCCGAACACATTTGGACATTATATCACATGAGATCAGTATCGAGACGTGACTTGTTAAACTTTGACAAATTTAGTAACAACAGAAGATTCCAAGAGCAGTTCAGGTTTTGGTCACTTTTTATGCAATCCTGTATTTTTACTTTTTACCTTGAGTTATTGATTTTGATCATATGATCTTACCTGAAGCTTTGGCTTTAGAATGAGCCTGGAATCTCGAAAATCGGTCAGCCACTAAGAAAGTTAGAACTGCATGTAACACCAAAAAGTGTTTTTTTTTTAAGGTCAGTCTGTAAATTAAAGAGATGAACCGGAAATTTAAGAGCCGTCTCGAGGTATGAGTTCTACCTTCTTGCCGGTGATGTTGAAATCCAAGAGAAAAATGTTTCGCTTAAGGCTGTATACGCAGGGTATTAATATTTCTCCCTCAAAAATAAAGATAAAGAGATATAGAGCTTTTGATGGGATTCCATTGAATGTTTGTCAACCTTTTTTCCGTTTCAATTACCCCATATTTTTTTAGGAGCCCAATAGCCTGTTACCGGGACTGATACAGACTTAACTGACACAGACATGTTACTCTTGTGAACGTATACTGTCCAAGTTGAAACCAAAAATCAAAAACTTCAAAAGGTATATATTTAATTGGTGGAAAATAAACAAAAGAATGAGTCGATGGACGTGAGATGAAAGAAAGATGAAAATATCATTTTGTTTTTAATGGTATAGGTAATTATGTAGTTAAGGATTTTGTGTCGAGATTCAGACTTCATCAGATGACGTCTGATGAGGAGCAAGTGGACGAATCAAGAGGAATTCAGGAAAGCGTCAATGACAAGGAAAAGGCCTTGGGAAGATTTAGGGAAATGGCACAAGTGGTGAATGTGGATTGTGTGGAAGGGGATTGCAAAGATGCGTTCAGTCAGCTTATTTAGCCGCAAGTTTTAGTTTTAGTCGTAAGCGCAGCGATGCTCATTGGCTGTCATGAACCAGCCTCCTCAGATCAGCCAATAAGCGATGCTGCGCCTACGACTGAAATTAAAACTTGCGGCTAAATAAGCTGACTGAACGCACCTCAACTTCAACTTTATTTACCGGGTGTAGGTAGCCTGGTGGTTTCCATGTCTTCATCTTGTAGATGGTGCAGGGGGCTTGGAGAGGTAGAGGAAGAATGGTTGGAGTTCACGCTATAAGGGCAAAACCTACGCATATGCCCTTTCGCTTGCAGTGAAAGCAAACTAGTGCACTGCGGTTTGCAACGGTTGCTTCGGGCGCTTTGGGGTTAAGAGAGAAATTACCTTGAGCTGGTTCACGAGCGAGCTGAACTCCATCGAACGTTTTCAAATAATTTGCTAATTGTTCGGGCCTTGTGATATTAGCGGGGATATTAGCCGTTTTTACAGAGAACTTTATGTGGGGATCGCTAATTCCTCCCAGAATTAAATTGATACTTAATGTCATTGTCGTCAAAATTTAGGTTCAGGTCGTTAATCATTCCTAACTTCTGAAAAGTGTAATCATATAATAAGAATTCGCCTTATCAGCAGAAAAGAACAGCAAATTCTGCAAAAATGTATGTACGTCTCGAGTGGGAACAAACGTTTCGCGCAGCAATTCTTTTCAACGCCAGCGCACTACTAGCAGCTGCGTACTAGCTCGCGCACAATGATTTTAATGGTAACGTAACGTAATGGCGTAACGTAATGGCGATGGTGATAGCATGTTCACAATGATGTTAACAAAATAAGTCTTGAAAGTGCGCGTGCGATGTTATTACTCATGCCAACCAAACTGGAAAAATATCTCCAAATCGACGTTGTCACTGTTGACCTCACAACCTCACAAAATCAAGAGAAATAAATAAAACTGACCGACGCAAAAGCAATGAGCGTAATAGCTCAAAATAGGTGTTGTTGGGCGACTGGATATCGGTATGGGTGTTCACTGTTGTGTGCTGGGGTGTTTGAATGGTCGAACGCGAATAATATCTACATTCGCTGTTAGTATACAAACACTCGAAACAAACACAGTGCATTGATTTCTATTCAGGATAAAAACACTCGTGCGAATGTTTTTCGACAAAACTTTTCGTCAGACATTTGGAGAATTGTGCGAAAGCTCGTACGAAAGCTTTTTCTTGCACCAAACGTAGTACATATCAGATACACAAAGTTATGATATTCAAAATATCATTTGTTGATGAATGGAGCCAAAACGCACGGATGCACATAGTGTTCGTTCAAGACCATGCACAAGGATTACTTGAAACGACACAATTTTTGGACGATTAATCGATTTGGACAAGTTCGAAATTGTGGCAGCCTACTTCAATTCCTTTTGGTGCCTCGAGTGCCCGTTCAGACAAAATACAAAAGAAACTTAAAACCGCAGACAGTGTCAAAACACAAGAAGATTTTTTTTACGTGAGAATGCAGACAAAATGCCTCAATCCATCAATAAACAGCAAAGATTTGGACATCGTGATTTGGACTAATTTGCGATTTTAAAAATCTAGACGACCCCTGGCGGCTGAAATGGCGAACCTAGTTTGCAAGTTTTTACGTCATTTCTGTTCTGTCACTTCTGTCAGATAGCCTTCGACGATCGCGCGAATTGACAAAATACTCGTATGGGTGATCGAGTTATTCAAGAAAATGAACTTTTGTTAAATAGGGGTCAATAGTTAAATAACCCAAATACCACAAATACAACCGTTATACAATGCACGATGACAGGTGACAGAAAAACTTACAGTCCTCCATCTTGTTTACAGCGCCCCCATCGGTAGTTAAAATTGCGGATAGTAATTATTGTGCAGAAGGGTAGAACGTTATAAACTACGTATTATACAACGAAATTAGGTACCTATACATTTTTGAATTTTCAACATTATCGGAGCGCGCCTGTTCTTTTGCCGGTATACCTTTTTATTACTATTATTATCATCGCATATCGATGGGGGGGAGGGCCCATGCCCCCCATGCCACCCCCAATAAATTGCCACTGATTGACAACAGTCAACAGATGTCCTCAAGGATACCGTTAACATTAGCAAATAAATAATTAGCATGATTCATAACATAATTATCTCAATAGAAAGGCGATACCTAACTTCGTTCTGATTATACCAGTTGCCCTGAAATAGAAATAACGGTAGGTATCTGCCTTACAGCATTCAAAGAGAGGGGTTGTTAGGAATGAAAGGTGTGATTATTAAATGCGATGGATGTATAAAATTGCATCTCCGACTTCTGTGAAAACCCTGATGGCAGTGGATTACTTTAAGAAAATGAAAGTGTTTTCCGATACGGGAGTCTCAGCCAGACGGTAATCTACTTTTAAAATGTAATTCTCCCCATCAGATCCTTTCCAAATATAAATTCCCTGAAGGCCTCAATCGCGAGCAAAATTCACTGCATGGTTCAATAATGCTTTCAAGTATTATTCTGATTTATAAGTTCCTGGAGAGCGACTGGAGCATAACTCTTTACGCCATTATGCCCTCCTCAACTATAAGGTGATGGAATTTACGAGGGAACCTGCAAAAATACCGTCGCGTCCATATTTATGAAGTAGATACAAATGCGTCGCGGGAGACACGAGCTCTCGGCAAATACTTCGTGCTTACCTGGTACACACATGCTGTCTTACAGTGGCAGTGGCCTGTTCGAAAGGAAACATGGTGGAAAATACACTGTACGACAGAAAATCTTTCCTCAAAGTGAATTATGACTCAGTGGAAGTGGAGCAAAGCGCATCCCGTGATCTGCATAAAAGGCCGTAGATTTAGCCCACCAAATTTTCTAGGTGAAATTTTTTTCAACTTTATTCGCTTTTCACTGTCACTTTCCCGGCGGGTGTTGAGTGGTGATGTACAGTGGCGAAAGAATGGAGACACCTAGTCAACTTGTCAATTCTTGAATCAGAAGCATGACGTACAATCAGGATTTGGGGAGAAATAATTTTCAGTAAAATTTGAAGATCCGAAAGAAACTCAACGTCACTCTCAAATCATCTCATTGTAAAAATCATCAACTAAATATTTTAAGCTCCATCATTTGTTTCCGGTCTCGAAGGCTTTCCATTTTCAACTGGAAAACTCTCGGAAAATTTGGAAAAGAAATTGTTGAAAAGAGTTAAAGAACCATCTACCTCTTGTTTGAAAAAATGGCGAATAGAAAAATCTGCTCACGAGATGGGAAGTGAAAAATTTGCAGTTTTTCCAGTTAGGAAATCTTGAAAACCCCTTGGTCCGATTCCAAAAGTTTCCTCAAGTTTGCTTATGATGTTCTTAATTCACGGAATGTTACTGGGGTTGGTAGCCATTACTATACAGCATTCAATGATACAGAGAATTCCTCTTGCATGAGTGTTCGACAAGGCTGGACAAGGCCTATCGAACAATATTAGAAGGGGAATCACAAAAGCCTCCCCTTAAGGGGGCCGCCGGGGGCCCCGTCAAGTTGACGGTTCAAGAACTCCTATCAAACCATCTTCCAATTTTGTTGTATCACTCAAATGGGGATGATGTGATTCCATTGCGAATCTCGATGGCATTGGTCGCCTGTCTTCTTCTTCCTGTTTAGGCTGTTTTCATACTAAATAGTTTAGTCTAGCACGGGCATCACAATTCGACCGACCGAAAAAAAAAACAATTTGTGTACTATTCATGCGCGGTTTAGAATTGATTTTCTCGACATAATGTTTAAAAAATAGTTCAGTCTATCCACCCCTGATAATGATTTCAATAACCTTCAGTCGGACACTGAAAACAGTAAGTCTGAACTGGATGTTGAAAAATACCCACTTCTTAGCCTACTAATCAGCCCAAAATTGAGAAGCCAAACAACTGACTTTCGTTATACTATTTTGAGAATGCCAGATAACAGGTTAAGACACAAAAGATGCCAACTTCACATTCTCTTGTATGTACAAAACAATAAAAAGTGATTTCTCTGACCTCCTGAAGAAATTAGTTTTTCAAGCATGAAGGATGAAAGAAACATGGCGACCAATGATATCGAGATTCGCGATGGAGTCACATCATCCCCATTTGAATGATACAACGAAATTGGAAGATGGTTTGGTAGGAGTTCTTGAACCGTCAACTTGACAGGGCCCCTACGACCCCCCTAAGGGAAGCACAATAAAGGGAAGCTTTTGTGCTTCCCCTTCTAATATCATTTGATAGGCCTTGTAGAACAGTCATGCAAAAGAAATTTTCTGTATCACTGAAGGCCGCATAGTACTGTTTTTAGTTATATACCGACCCCACTATGTGCAAATTTCATTTTCAATAAAATCACCGCCGGAGAACTGAAACCGTGTCGCATTTGAAAATAGACCTAAACGACGCCCAATGTAATTTACTTTGGATATCAGTTGAAATTTTCCGGAAACAGTCGATTTCCAAGCAGGAAAGAATGTCCAAGTTGAATTCTACACCAAACGCGGGTCGTATTGAAAATCCGGGTAAGCGGCCGTCTCAGGTGCTAACGGCGAGGAGAGAATTTGAAAACTCATAGCGCTTGACTGAGAAATTATAGAAAATGACAACTTAGACAATTTGATGGCCTTTCTCGATTTTTTTTTTACCACTGTATACAAGGTGATTCACAACTTGTGTCTTAAAATTCAAGGGTAGATCCCTTGACCTGATGACCTGACTTAACTTGTGATGTACGTGGTTTCTCATAATTGAAGCCTTTTAGAGTACAGGGCAATTCACAGAAAAATGGGAATTGGAGGCGGATCTGGCTCCGGTTCCGGTTATCCGGCAAATCCGGCCGTTTTGCCGGAACAGTCTGTGCCGAAACCGAACCCAGATCCGGTCCGGATTTCGATGTGGATCTGGCCGGTTTTAAATCAAATACAATTTTTGTACCTTCACTTACTTTGAGAGGTGGAGAAGTAGGTACATACCTCTCAAATCTCTCTCTCTCTCTCTCCCTCTCATTTTTTCAACTTTTTTCTGTCACTTTAAACATTTTCGTAAGCTGCCCTGGACTCAGAAGGCGAAAATTTTGAGACACTCTTGTAACAAACCTTCTAATTTAATTTGTCGTTAACGGCTTAAATCTCAAGATACAGAGTATTGAATGAAGTTGGGGGTAAAACTTATTAATCTTAGTATATGGACCAAAACTAACTGACAGTAAAATACGAAACTTTGGAAACCTGAATATACCCCAATACAGTAATATCTGGATAATTCGAACAGAAAGTTTGCAGATTCCGTTCGGATTACCAAAACGTTCGGATTATAGAATTCACACTAAATTATATCTATAATCCGAACGTGTTCAGTTTATAGATACCTTGTTTAACCATCAAAATGCTGCGAATATGCATAAAAAATATGCAAATTATCCATGAAAGGTTTATTTTAGACTTTTTTTTTTTGACGTTTCAAACCAATAGCGAAGCTGTATTTAGTACCACGTGTTACCATTACAACCAATGTCAACAGTTTTGCAATGGCAAATTTATGGTGGGGCGACAAAACTTCTGCTGCTACTGAATAAACCTCTGCAGGGTGACAAAACTGCTTGTTGATACACTCACCATAACAACGATAACGTGAATGTCAAATTGTAAAATTTTATAATTATTGATTGATTGTCTGTCAGTGTTTGTGAGTAGAAAATACAAAACAGTTTTTAATGATAAGTGGCGAATTTGCCACGTTCGAAAAAGGAGAGACTGATCGTCCCGAAAAACACGAAAAACATGCGGAATGGGACTATGTTTCGTCGGAGATACAGCAGTGCCACAGATTGCCGATATTTTGAGAGATTGGGCATTATAACATGCGTGTTGGTATAAAAATGCAGCGCTTGGGACAGGAAAGCAAATGGACCTGCAAAAGCCAGTGCGGAAAAATTGTATTGACTGAAATGAAAATAACCAACCATTCTCATAGAAGCAGCGTCGTTGTACTCTGGCCGAAGCCTTTCCAAATCTTTGAATAACAACAACTGTACCTTTATTATCTATAGCAAGTGATTTGAAATAAACGTTTTAAAAAAAAATAGTCCATTAAATACCATTCGAAGAATCCATTTATGCCTACAAAATTGAATTTATTCTCTCAAACTGGTCTTGTAGTGGGAGCGGTACGCAAAAGCATACCGCATTTTGGAGTGCAGTAACGAGATTTTGCATGGGCGTACTTTATACCAAGACAAGCGATTTGACCCGCAGCACTCGATATCTCGTCCCTTAGGGGGGCAATGGGGGCCCTCCAAATTTTCAAGTTGCAAGAACTTTCACAAAATGATCATTGAGTATCGTCATGTATGTCATAAGTGAAGCTTACGGGTCTATTGAAAATGTTTCCATCAAATTTCGTCGTGTCCGATTTATTCTCCACATTTGAAAAAAAAATTCTTTCGCAGAGGTCAAAAAAACAGTTTTTATTTTTTCTGCTGTGCAAGGAAACGATAAATTCATATGTTTTGTTGCGTTCCCAACTGAATCGCGTTCCGTAAGCCCAAATATGAAGACAATTTTTTCGCAATATCATTTTCCCAAGAAGAGGTGACCTCTTCAGTACACTTTTTTCAACAGCATTTTTTTCAATGTTCCTAGTGGATAAGACTGTCAATTTTCGCTGATATGAGAAGCTTGAACTCTTTTCTTAGTAATTTCCATGCGACATGGCTTCAAAACATACAAGAGAGCCCTAAAAAATTTTTTTTCTGCTGGGCCGTCAAATTTTTGGCATGTTGATTTTGTAGTAGGGGAGACGCGCAAATAAATAAGATCTAGTTTAGGCGAATAAGTTCTACCGGAAAATATACCTACTTACACCTAACGACTCTGCGTTTTGTTGTACTGCAATAAAACACGGCATGGAAGAATATTTTCTGTTGAAACCAAATCGCCTGCGCCTGCAGCCTGGATTGAATATTGGTTCGCGTCTCTCCTACTATGAAATCGAAATGCCGCAAGTTGAACGGCCCAGCAGAAAAAAATTCTTTTTGGGCTTTCTTGAACGTTTTAGAGTCATGTAGCGTAGAAATCACAAAGAAAAGAGTTCGAGGTGTCTATTCCTGCAAAAATTACGAGTGATATCCAGTGGAAACATAGAAAGAAATGCTCTTGGAAAAGAGGTACTGAAGAGGTCACCACTTCTTTGAAAAATACCATTACAAGAAAAATTTCTTCATAATTAGGTTTAGGGAATGCGATTTAGTTGGGAACGCAACAGAACATATGAATTTATTGTCTTCTTGCATAGAAGAAAAAATAAAAACAGTTTTTTTGACCTCTGCCAAAGAATTTTTTTTTTTCAAGTGTGAAGAATGAATCGGACACAACGACAATTGATGAAAATATTTTCAATAGACCCGTAAGCTTCACTTATGACATACATGACGATACTCAATGATCGTCATGTGAAAGTTCTTGCATCTTGAAAATTTGGAGGGCCCCCATTGGCCCCCTAAGGGACAAAATATCGAGTGCTGCGGGTCAAATCGCTTGTCTTGGTATAAAGTATGCCCATACCAAATCTCGCTACTGCACTCCAAAATGCAGTATCGATGTGTTTTTAGGCGTGTACCGCTTGCACTATTGGCATTTCTCTCAAACCAGTTGTCACAGAAAAACGACTCGTGCTGTGCACTCGTCGTTTTTTTCTGTGCCAGCTGGTTTTCGAAAAATGCCTAGCGACCAGTTATCGAGAAATTCAATTTTGTCGACAAAATAGATCCTTCTTATGGTATTGTTGTTGATTATTTCATATTATTTAATTAAAGCGTACTGCCAGGGTAGCTTATGAACATCCAGACTTCAATTGACGTAAAATATCAGCTTTTTGTTGAAGGTCAAGGTGACATGCTTCCGTGTTGAAGACATGGTTCAAATACAGCTTACAATTAAAGCTGAGACTTACAAGCTCGCATAAAATGTTCGGTATTCTTTCGATAGGCAGCACAAAGAAAAATTAGTAACAGTTCGGATTACAGAATACAGGGGTTCGGATTATTGAGTAGTTCGGATTATAGAGGGTTCGGATTATCCATACATTACTGTATCTATCATATAATCATATACCATCATTCCGATGTTGTCAGGAATATTTTTTGGCGTTTTCGACTGGGACTGCTCTGGAACCGTTCCAGTTCCGAACTTGCTTGATACCGAGCTGCTCTTGAACCGAATTGCATTCGTTCCATTCTGTCCCCATCGGCTCGGCTCCATCACAGACGGCTCCATTCCGTTTCTTTTCCCTCTCCCTCTTATAATTTCAAAGCATTCATACCTTCATCACTGCTTGATTTGAATAGGAATTCATGAGAAAATTGTAAAAAGGAATGCACCGCCACAAATTCATCCCTTTTGGTATTACCACGACTCATCTTTAGCACCAAAATCGACACTGATACATCAAGTTGACAGTAGAACTGACTACCGAGACTACAGCTACTATACCGAGACAGTTCTAAAATTCGGAGCTAGTTCCGTGCAAATGACATAGGAATATTCCCAGTCGAACACGCCGAAAAGTTGCTCTGATGAACTGCGCATGCTCAGTCGGAATGGAACCGGCTCGGCTCTAGCCAGTCGAAAACGCCATTTGTCTTTTGCTAATAGGAAATTTTTTTTTTCGAAAAAAAGTGTATCATTCAAAACCTCTTTTATTTTGTTTGTTACTCATTCGTGTTGAACAACATCTAACCACTGTTTTTTCTTTTGCAGGTAAATGAAAGACCTTGATATTGCGCGAAATATCATTGTTCTATCAGCAGCGGGGGCTCCCAATCAAGTGCGTAAGTATACCAACATAACATAATAATACAGGCCGATAATCACAATCATTGTTGATTGTTATTATTCATAGACATGTTAATTGTTTATTTGCTTTGAATTATTAGTTATCTATTGCGCTATTCACTCCAACACATAAGACCAAGTTATCTATTATAGTCCGTAATAAACCCAATAATAATAACACGCGGGCACGTGGGACTGCATTCTAATGTTTTCAGTCACATTGGATAATTTTTGCTTATATTGTGAATTTTAAAAAAACGTTGTTATTGGATGTGAGTTTTGAAAATTGATTTAAAAGGCGGCCGTATCATTGTTGACTTAACCATATCGTCCGTCGTCTCACGTAGTGTCGTAACTGATTTTTGGTATTTTTTGCATGTCCTTACTAAAAATTCTCCATGCTCAACTGATAATATTATCTGGCAAACCTATAGACTGAAAATGATGAAAATTACTAATTTTCTCCTCATTTTCGATACACATTTGCTAGATAATACCGTCAGTTTTGCATGAATAGAATTTTCAAAAGAGCACATGCGAAAAATATGAAAACTCAGTTACGACGACTACGTGGGATGACGGACGATATATAAATACTAATTCTATCGAAAATGTGCAACATTGCGTTGATGAACTAATAAAATCCAATCAAAGCCATGACCCGTAGTTTATATTGAATAAACAAATCACGCTGATCTAATTTGGTTTGATTTGGAATTTGACCATAAATTTTGCAATAAAAATATGGAAAAGAGCCGACGACGACGTATATGGGGTTGATTGTGCAAAAAAAGATTTATGCAACATAAAATATGGGTCCGTTTTTGCCACACATCTGACATGTGAACCAATAACAAAGACTAATCCACATAACTATGTATATGGGAGAACAATTCCCATTCTGATTTATGGGGGCGCATATCCATCATGTGAGCACAAACGTGATCCCAAAGATTTACATAAATAGCACGTCACATGGGAGAATGATTATAATTTCAGCATTATTAATATGTTGTATAACAAGGGTTGGATTGTAGCCAATTAGAAACGAGATATTCCTATACGTTGGTTTTTCATTGAATGGACTGGATGAAAATTCAGATCAAATTATACCACCGATACTTGACATACGGGTTAAGTGATTTTTTTTTCCTCAATCAGAATAACAAAAGCGTTTCACTCGTATTTTAACTAATAAGTATTCACTATTTAACCCCAACATTGTATGGTTTTATTTTTGTTATAACCAAATATCTAATTTACAGTGAATGTGCAGTGATTTTAATTTTAATTGAATAATAGATGACTTCGTATAACGGTGTGCAGAGTGCATAATAAAGGATGTTTTTGTGCTATATCTACCTATAGTTTGTTAATTGGGAATTTGCGCTTATTTACGTTCGTATTATTATTGTTGAATTACCACCAGAAACGACCAATTTTGATCCCATCCCCACAGTATCCCACAACAACATGGCATGCAAATCGAAACAGCAGTGCTCCATCATGCTTTGGCCGGCAATGCGGCTAATGTAACGTAATTTGCGGTGAAATATGCTATACAAGAGAATCATCACTGTAACTATTAATTCGAAATCAATGTTTCGCGGCACTCTGTCATTTTGGGAGTTCATACATATTAAAATGCGAATTAACATAGGTACATCAACATTGTGCTACATCAAAGTCCGCAATCTGCAAAAAATCTTCCATGACCATGAGCACTTTACTATAGTGCTTGATGCAAACACTGCAAACGTCGAGCGGAAAAAACAGGGACAGGACTAGCCCAAAGCTGGATGAGCAGGCTGCAGTAGCATTTGACCTGAATGAAGGACAGTTTAAATTATATATTTTTTCAATGATCAGGAGGACATACGAAAATGTGGTCGGTAGGTTTAGGTGTGGGTAAATACAGAGTCCGCAAAAAGTAATAACTTGATTTCGTGAGGATTCATAACACAAAACTTGAAGCTTTAAGCTTCAAGATTCACTGGGAACTAATTACACAAGTACTTTGAGAGGGAAATCCTTACGAAATCAGCCTATCACTTTTTGCGGACCCTATACCGGGTGGGCCATAAAAAACCGTGCTCTGAATTTTTCCTTCTAAAATTTTTATTCCTCCACCGATTTTGTCGAACTTTTCAGCATTGGATAGCCAATTCAATAGGCTATCATTTTTGTATTTCAAAATGGCCGACATACCGAAATTCAAGATGGCAGAAACAATTGAAAATAGGCCTTCTTTTGTTCTCGTTGCTTTTAATTGAAAGTTACCAGAAGGTCAAAACCAATAATGTATTATGAAGGATTAGACTTTCCTTGTCAATTAAAGACCACAACCAATAAAATAGGGTTATCTGCTGAGGAGCTATTGCGAGTTGAAGCGAGGCCTACTTTCCGTTTTTTTCATTTCAGCATAATTGACCCTTGAGGTATCCTGCCCGCCAATCCGCCAGATGCTCATTTCTTACTGATTTTCTCAAATTTAGTATCAATGGCTAGCCAATTGAACAGGCTACCTTGGAAATATGACAAAATGTGACCTGTCGAAATCCAAGATGGCGGAAGCCATTGAAAATAGATATTCTTTTGTCCTCATTGCTTTTCATTTAAAATGAGGTGAAAGTCAAAACCAATAATTGTTATGAAGGAATAGACCTTCCTTGACAATTCAAGACAAGATTTGACAATCAATCAAATCGATTCATCTGATGAGGAGCTACGGCCAGTTGAAGCGAAGCCTACTTTCCGTTTTTCTATTCCAACAAGGACGAATAAGGCCCATTTTCAATAGTTTCCGCCATCTTGAATTCTCACATGTTGGCCATTTTCTTTTATGAAAACTGGCAGCCTGTCTAAGTGGCTAGCCATTGATACCAAATTTGAAAAAATCGGTTGGAAAATAAGGATATGGCGGGCAGGATTCCTAAATTTGGGTCATTTATGCGGGAATTGAGAAACCGGTAGGTGGGCTTCGCTTTAACTCGCCGTAGCTCCTCAGCAGATCACCCGATTTGATTGGTTGCGGTCTTGGATTGTCAAGAAAGGTCTATTCCTTCATAATAATTATTGGTTTTGAATTTTTTGCTAATTTTTATCAAAAAGCAATAAGGACAAAAGAAATTCTATTTTCAATTGCTTTCGTTATCTTGGATTTTGACATGTACATCATTCTTTCATATGGAAAGATAGCCTGTCCAATTGGCTAGCCATTGATACCAAATTTGAGAAAATCGATTGAGAAATGAGCAAATGGCGGATTGGCGGACAGGACACCTAAATTTGGATCAATTATGCGGAAATGAAAAAAACCGAAAGTCGGCTTCACTTCAACTCACATTAGCTCCTCAGCCGATGACCCGATTTTACTGGTTGTGGTCTTGAATTGACAAGAAAGGTCTATTCCTTCATAATACATAACTGGTTTTAACTTTCTGGTAACTTTCAATGAAAAAAAACGAGAACAAATGAAGGCGTATTCTCAATTCTTTCTGCCATCTTGAATTTTAATATGTCGGCAATTTTGAAATACGAAAATGATAACCTATTGATTTGGCTAGCCAATGTTGGAAAGTTCGATAAAATCGGTGGCGAAATAAATTTTTTATTATATTCTATTACATTCCATGTCACCAGGTCTCAATCAAGTTCATTCTGTACCGGGTGGGCCATAAAAAACCGTACTGTTTTATTTTCCTCGCCGATTTTTTGTTTCTTGACCGATTTTGACAAGCTTGGTATCATTGTGTAGCTAACTGAAGAGGCTACCAGAACCATATACAAATGATTCCTAAGTGTCAAAATTCAAAATGGCGGAAACAACTGAAAGTAGGCCTTCTTTGGCAGTCGTTTTTTTAAATTGAAATTTTACAAAATAATCGAACTAAAGACGTTTTCTGAAAGAATGAAGTATTTTCTACATTTGGAGACCACAATCAGCTCAATTGGTTCATCCGTTGGGAAGATGTGGCAAATTCGAAAGAAGCTTATTTTCCATTGTTTTAATCCAAAATGAATAATGAAAAATATTGTTTTGCCTGCCAAATTTTTGTTTCTGGAGCGATTTTGACAGGTTTAGTATCATTATGTAACCAATTAAATAGGCTTGAAGTGTCATATACCAATATGATTGAAATGTCAAAATTCAAAATGGCCGACACAACTAAAAATGAGCCATCTTTCGCAGTCGTTTTTTTAAATTGAAATTCGACAAAATGACAGAACTAGAAGCGTTTTTTAAAGAATGAACTACTTTTTTAAATTTTGACACCACAACTAGCTCAATTGGTTCATTCGTTGAGGAGATGTGGCAAATTGAGAAAAAGCTTATTTGCCATTGTTTCAATCCAAAACGAATAATAAAAAATATTATTTTGTCTGTAAAATTTTTGCTTCTGAAGCGATTATGATAGATTTGATGTTATTATGTAGCCGATTAACTAGGCTACAAGTGTCATATACGAATATGATCGAAATGTCCAAATTCCAAATAGCGGACACAACTGAAAACAATCCTTCTTTTGCAGTTTTTTTTTTCATTGAAATTTGACAGAATTAAAGGGACTTTTTGAAAAAAACGATGTGCAAATGTTGTGGAAAAGACTATCAGAGTATGTTTCTAATATCAGTGAAATCAAAACCTATCTTACATGTCTATTTTGAGGTTAACAATGGATTCAAGTAATCAACAACAACTTTGACCAACACAATGGGATGTTTTCAGCGTAGTTGAAGAAACTGCTAGATGTCCCTAGTGGTTCGTAAGGGGCTTGGGAACATTTGTGTTCTGTATGTTGACAGCTCAACCGACTGCTTGTTGTCGTTCAAAATTGAAATGTAACCCAAAAAATTTAGCGACGTTTATCAAAAGTGTCAAAGTCTGAAGTGTTGAGTTTCGCTGGCCATTCTTTGTTCGTTGAACAATAACAACGAACGTGAACTGCAGCAAAACCATGCCTGTAAGGTCAAGGAATAAGAAAGTGCAACTGACGCTACTTAATTTTGAATTCAACACTTCGCCGAAGTGCTCGTCTGAAGATGCTCAACAGAGTTTAGTTTGGGTGTTATGGTTCTGGTCTCCTCCTGCTTCCTGCTTTGTGTGAAAGAAAAGGCGACATGAGAATACGAGTTAGAATCATTGATAAAACCTGGTAGTTTTTACATAATCTTGTTTATTAAAAACGTTCCTAAAATAATTTGCATGGCTTTCACTCGACCTCCTCGCATAGCGCGTTGAAGTTTACGTTCAATTCAGTGGTTGTGGCTACTCTCTGGCTGTAATCTGCAGTCTGCACTACACCTTCTAGTCTCTTCAGGCTCTTAAGCTACGAAGTTATCCACAGAACCATTTGTGGCCGCGCCTTCCACAGGGTGCGTGCTTCTCTCTTCTTTGTGTGAACAGAAATTTATACCGCAATTTTGTCACATCACCCAGCAATAAGAAAATTGTGTTCGATGTTCAATCGATTTCTATTATTGTATCTTCATTTTTACCAAACTGTTCAGCACCAAGGAGCTTTCGTACAAAGGCCGTGCGTGATGATACGGGAATGGGAAATGTGAAACTGATAACAGCTGCCACATAGACAATTTAGCATTCGGCATATTTGGCAACGACTCTATGGCAACGACCGCATGTGTTGCAGAACCGTCACATTCAAAAATCCCGCTGAAATATCATGGCAGCCAAACTGCGTCAGTGTCGCCAATTTATGATAATTGAATGTTTCTCAGCCCCTTACGAACTACCAGGGACATCTATTGAGAACCTGTCAGGAAAACATCCCATTACAAAAACTAGGATAGTCCTCAAATGTTTGCATCCAGAGAGTCCGCGTCCATAGATAGGAACCTACCAAGTGAAACCCTGTAAAATAATTTTTCGCAATACCGTAACGATAACAACAACTTTGCTCCCACTTTTGCGGGACTAAAGTAGAATTTTAGTCCCGCTTTTTGAAAGCGGGCAATAATAATATTTGACGGGATAGAGTGCCGGCATGTCAGTTTGAAATAATTAATTTTTCAAACTGACATCTAGCTTCTGAGTTTCGTTGTGGTTGTTGTACGTGGGAAAGTTCGCCTTTCAATAACGAAAGTGATCGGCTATAGCAATGGATTGTTCCGATTCAGAAGATTCCTTTACTCCACCCGAGCTGGAAGAGACGGCAAAACAAGCGACGTACGAAAGCTTAGTTATTACATAGTTATTTATTGATGTTCTACATTATGTATTCTAGGTATTTGTATTCATCTTCAATCTCGTACCTGCCATAAAAGTTGGTTTCTATGTTTTTCAAATGTGGCAAATATCTTTAATATTATTGTAATAACTTCGGCATTGCGAAAAGCATCGTAGGTGTGCACCACGGACCAACGTTCTTCTGAATCTCTTATGGTGATCTCTTCGCCATATGATAAGGTACTTTCACCTGAACGCCCCACAAAGTCCAAATAATACAGCAACCTAAAAAAAAAGGATAATTAGGTTCTCACTAAAAAATGGGGTTTACAATAATTTCAACCGTACTTATAAATTATTTCAAACTGCGGATACTTATGTATCTTGATTAGAAGGTAGTTATGTACCTATGTATAAGGTAAGTACCATCTGGAGCCTCCACCATGGATTTAGTTGTTTGTTCCCTTGTCAATCAATATTAGCGATTTCTTCGATTCATAAACCAAGCGACTTCGGCTGCAGATTTTTCTTCGCTTGGAAGGCTTCGTTCAAAACTTCTTGTGGAATGGAATCTTCATACATTTTCACTGAAAATGCCCATGTAGAAAATGTCGAACGTCAAATTTGTGTTCATTGTTTGACAACACACTTCAGTTTGCTATGGTTGCTATAGGTACCTAAGTTTAGCGATTCAGCCTTCTTATTTATTGAAAGCACCAAAAACTCGAATTTCTTTTTGTAATTCCTCGGCTTCAGAAAACATTCCGGTATTGCGAAAAGTCTTGTATTCAACACGGGACTAAAGTTATTTTTAATCCCTTAGGGTGATTTCTTCACCCCTGGGATTAAAAATCCACTTTAGTCCCTTGTTGTATAATAGTTGTTTATACAACAAGGGACTAAAGTGGATTTTTAATCCCGGGGGTGAAGTTTGTTGCTCGAGGGCCCTTTGGGCCCGAGGGCAACAAATCACCCTAAGGGATTAAAAATAACTTTAGTCCCGTGTTGAATACAAGACTTTTCGCAATACCGGAATATTTTCTGAAGCCGAGGAATTACAAAAAGAAATTCCAGTTTTTGGTGCTTTCAATAAATAAGAAGGCTGAATCGCCAAACGTAGGTACCTATAGCAACCATAGCAAACTGAAGTGTGTTGTCAAACAATGAACACAAATTTGACGTTCGAAATTTTCTACATGGGCATTTTCAGTGAAAATGTATGAAGATTCCATTCCACAAGAAGTTTTGAACGAAGCCTTCCAAGCGAAGAAAAATCTGCAGCCGAAGTCGCTTGGTTTATGAATCGAAGAAATCGCTAATATTGATTGACAAGGGAACAAACAACTAAATCCATGGTGGAGGCTCCAGATGGTACTTACCTTATACATTGGTACATAACTACCTTCTAATCAAGATACATACGTAGATCCGCAGTTCGAAATAATTTATAAGTACGGTTGTAATTATTGTAAACCTCATTTTCTAGTGAGAACCTAATTATCCTTTTTTTTTTAGGTTGCTGTATTATTTGGACTTTGTGGGGCGTTCAGGTGAAAGTACCCTATCATATGGCGAAGAGATCACCATAAGAGATTCAGAAGAACGTTGGTCCGTGGTGCACACCTACGATGCTTTTCGCAATGCCGAAGTTATTACAATAATATTAAAGATATTTGCCACAATTGAAAAACATAGAAACAAACTTTTATTGCAGGTACGAGATTGAAGATGGATACAAATACCTAGAATACATAATGTAGAACATCAATAAATAACTATGTAATAACTAAGCTTTCGTACGTCGCTTGTTTTGCCGTCTCTTCCAGCTCGGGTGGAGTAAAGGAATCTTCTGAATCTGAACAATCTATTGCTATAGCCGATCACTTTCGTTATTGAAAGCCGAACTTCCCACGTACAACAACCACAACGAAACTCAGAAGCTAGATGTCAGTTTGAAAAATTAATTATTTCAAACTGACATGCCGGCACTGTATCCCGTCAAATATTATTATTGCCCGCTTTCAAAAAGCGGGGCTAAAATTCTACTTTAGTCCCGCAAAAGTGGGAGTAAAGTTGTTGTTATCGTTACGGTATTGCGAAAACAACTATTGAATTATACTCGGAATTATATTTTGAAAAAACGGTGATTATATCTCAGGCAGCCACCCCTTGAATAAATTTTACAGACAAAATAATATTTTTTACTATTCGTTTTGGATTGAAACAATGGCAAACAAGCTTTTTTTTCATTTGCCACATCTCCTCAACGAATGAACCAATTGAGTTAGTTGTGGTGTCAAAATCTAAAAAACAGTTCGTTCTTCAAAAAACGTGTCTAGTTCAGTCATTTTGTCAAAGTTCAATTAAAAAAAAACGACGGCGAAAGAAGGCTTATTTTCAGTTGTGTCCGCCATTTTGAATGTTGACATTTCAATCATATTCGTATATGACACTTGGAGCCTATTTAATTGGTTACATAATGATACTAAACCTGTCAAAATCGTCCCAGAAATAAAAATTTGACAGGCAAAACAATATTTTTTATCATTCATTTTGGATTGAAACAATAGCAAATAAGCTTGTTTTCAATTTGCCACATCGCCCCAACGAATGAACCAATTGAGCTAGTTGTGGTCTCAAAATGTAGAAAATAGTCCATTCTTTCAGAAAACGTCTTAAGTTGGGTTATTCTGTCAAATTTTAATTTAAAAAAACGACTGCAAAAGAAGGCCTATTTTCAGTTGTTTCCGCCATTTTGAATTCTGACACTTAGGAATCATTTGTATATGGTTCTGGTAGCCTCTTCAATTAGCTACACAATGATATCAAGCTTGTCAAAATCGGCCAAGAAACAAAAAATCGTCGAGAAAAATAAAACAGTACGGTTTTTTATGGCCCACCCGGTACAAAGTATAAGAGAAGACTCTGGCAGAAGAATAACCCCAAACCGGGAAAGCCAGAGAATGACATGGACTTCGCATCTGCATGGCCAACTGCGTCTGGAAAACATTATGAGGTCATTGCAATAATATGTAGTTGCATCTAGAGTGGGTCCTCTGACCTGAGTACTGTTACTTCTTCTTGTGTGCAGCAAGTCAGGATATGTATAATGTTCATCAATGGTATGCTCTTGATGATTGATATAGGCTAAGTAGCTTTTATCTCACCAGCTTAGCATTTTCGGAAGTTCTTCTCCACCTTTTTTTGCAAAAGACTTGTGAAGAAGTTCATCCGTAATCTTGGAGTTTTTGGACATGATATGAATATTTTTTCAAGACCAACCTAATATGAACGTCAATCTTGGCCATCTTGGCCCATTAATTAACGGCTTCTTGTGATCCCACACGCATATAGCATTGGGTCACGCCGGTCTTACAAGATTAGCGCTCCCCGTTGAATTATCAAGAAGGAACAGTGGGAGTGAGCCCTTGCCCTTCGCTTTCTGTCGAATATTTACGCAAGGCACAACCGGAAAACTCCCGCTTGGCCCGTCAATCGCGATAAAAATTGCACACCGTGTTATTACGGAGATATCCACCAGAAAACGGCCAATTTTGCACGTGGCTCGGCACCGAGCGATATTTTATTCAGTGGGTGGTTGCACTTTGTGCCACACTCTCTTGGATTCGATATGGCCGAATTAAATTTTGTATTCGTTGTGTCTTGTGGCGGCCGTCGCAAAAGGGTGGTGCTGCAAATGTCGGGTCAGGTTTCATTCCGTCATAATACTTGCGGAAATTCAGTCACGTTCCTGCCAGGCTTGCCAGCAGACGCTTCTCCAGTGAATTTTAAGGTAATCTCCTGTTGCATCAATCACTGTCGGGCGTGTCGGATGCGTTCGAGTGGGTCCCACCGCCACCATACGGCGCGGCTCCTGCGATCTGTCGAGTTTCTCTCTGGATGGTGAATGGTGATGGTTTGGAGGTGAGTGAAGTGAAGCATTTTGCGATCAGAAAGCGAATGAGACTGCCTGCTCTGCCAACGATCAATGGTTTTTCTAATATACAGCAGACGGGGATAATTTCCAATGTGCACACCCCATATTACCCCTCGAGGAGCACTGCGACAAGATCCGACCTTCCGATCACGTACCACTTACACTTCGGCGAAATTGACCTGTTGATCTAATACTAATATATGAGGGGAGTCGTCTGCGGTAATGATCGCCCGGGTCGATTTACGTGCCTATGTAACAATGGATCGAATTCGAGACTTGACGCAAGGTCTCGAAACTCTGGAAGGCAGAACGTAAGATTGAATTCAATTAGAAGAATAAAGCCGATAATAAAATAGTATATTACATAACAAGCAACGAAAGTGATACTTTTAAGCAAGATAAGACTCTTTCTTGCGAGTTGTGAACACTATTTTTCCTTCAACCGACCTATTTTCCCTGTCCGACGTCTTCTCATTGACGATCGAGATATCAAAATACTTATGTCAATGTCAGAAGGCGTCATTTACCGATACTACTAACCGATATCCTATTTTCTAATGTATGTTTTCCCATGTTGTATTTTCACTTTTCCATTTATATGTAAACTCAAATGGAATTACAGAAAACCAGATGAAATTCCTCCAATTTTGAGAAATTTCACAACAACCGGCAACGCTGCTCGACATTGACAGTTGCTAGGGATTTTTACATAATTTTGTTCAAATTTACCTAGTTACTAAAACTGAATTATTTCAATCTCTTTTGATCTCAATGTCCTGGATTCAGCCAACATTCTGACGGGATTTGTTTTATTTCTATTATTATTGATTACTGGTTCTCGACTATGAACAACGACCATCCACTGAGGGCGAAGAAGCATCAGTGGTATGCCCATACGCGATATCAGTGTGACGTCAGGATCGCCATTTTTAAATGCCGGATCCTATTATATTCTGAGAAGAAAGGAAATTTCAGAAATTATTTTTTGGTAGCATTACCTTGCATATTTAACTATATTGGGATACGAAGTGACAAACTATAGAACCTAGAGGTCATTTTGGAGCATATTTCGATTTTTATTTTTTTTCTTAAACATTATATCAGCAAAAGAAGTTTGAATGTGACAGCGCGACATAACCTCAAACCTCAATGCATAAACAACTTGTAAAGTGGAAGCGTGGTTTTGCGATTCTTATCAGGGATTTGTGAAGAAATGGCAAACGCATAAACATGCCCCGGGTCCGTGTTCCACATTTCGCCTTTAACGGCAACAGTACCTTTGCGATTAGTGATGTAGGTCTTTACTTCATTAGAACAACAAATAATTCACCAGACGTACATTTCGTATTTTCGTACCTAATCATAACAGTTCAAGGCAAATTATTGTCAAGTTGGAATTTACCAGCATACCTAGGTAGGTATGTCAAAAGATTCTTCGATTTGTTCTCTTTCATTTTCGTCTTTTGGGCATGAGAAAAATGTACATGTTCACCGCTCATTATAGTGTTTACTATCTGATGCCCAACACATTACTTACCTACCAATTTCACTACAAAATGATCAACCGAGTGATCAACTAAAAATCACAAAAAAGCTTCTTCAACATAGTGGCGAAGTTAACGACCAAAAATGGAATGATCTGTGCATTTTGTGATCAAAGCATGAAATTTGGCATACGTGTTCAGAAGACCCTCCTTTGCAATTCCAGATGTGGCGCCACGCAAGATTTCGCACCAGAGGCACTGTATTGCGGTTAATATACCTGCTAGGGGTAAACTCTGCAAAAATAGTTCCTGGTCGGTCTCTGGTACCGCAGTCGGTTTTTTTAGTTTTGTTTAGTTAGAACTACATGTAGAAATGAGTGAGGAGTACATTTTCACAAGCAAAGTTCCAAATGCTGCCTTTTAACGTTGTTTTAATACATTTTAAGGCCAACTTTGTTTTAGTACAGGAAACATGATAAAAAAAATTGCCAAAACCTCGGCAAAGATATGAACGTCCTGAAAATTTGATATTCTGTTCAGAATTAAGTGCCCTACCACATATCTAAAATTGCCAAAAATCGCACCCCCAGACTTTGAGTTATTGGGGGGGGGGTAAAAATTTGCAACTCAAAATTAAAGGTATAGAACCCGATGAAACCCGTCAATCCAATGGATGCAAATACGTCGTAGTTCGACACATCACATCCCGTTGATACAATTTTGGCCCAAAAAGTGTCGATCATTGTTGAAGGGGGGTCGCGGGGGAGGGCGAAACTCGGCTGGGCGGTTCTTTTTCTTTCTGGGCCATGAAGAATCGATCACGACAAGATTGGTGTCTTTTCCGACTAAATTCAATGTCCTGAACTTGAATTCGATGTATAAATTTGGACAAAAACAAGTTCAAACAAGTTAACTTGAGAAAACCTGTTTTTTTTCGACAATTTTCACAAAACTTTTTTTCACTGTTAGAGGCATTCATCTTTGAAAATATTTCAGAGGCCAATAGATTGAACTGTATTCTTCACGAAAATCATCCATTTGATCTGTAACTTGATTTGAACTTTAGTCGGCACAGCCTGTCGTCTACTACTGACCAGAACACTACACCATGCATCTTTAAATGAAAATAGCCCAAACTATCTGAAAAATTATAACTCATCTTCGAAAGTTCGAGGATCTGTGCAGAACTGAATTCCCTATAACATAAACAAAATCGTCATGAATCGCAATGCAGGGTATTGAGTTACTACTTGAAGGTGCATGCTGTAGTGTTCTGGTCATTAGTAGACGCCGGGCAGTGCCGACCAAAGTTCAAATCGATTTTTCCTACCTCGAAAAACAAAGTTACAGATCGATGGATGATTTTCGTGGAGAATACAATTTAGTCTAATGGCCTCTGAGATATTTTCAAAGATGAATACCTCTTAAAGTGAAAAAAAGTTCTGTGAAAATTGTCAAAGAAAAAACAGGTTTTCTCAAGTTGACTTGTTTGAACTTGTTTTAATCCAAATTTACCCATCGGATTCAAGTTCAGGACATTGAATTTAGTCGGAAGAGATACCATTAAATTTGGTTAAAAGAGAAACACCATTACTTGCCCACTTTCTTCAGTCGAAACTCATTGTGATATTTTGTTATCAGAATGGGGTACTTGCCAATGAAATAGATTTGAATGAAAATTCTTTCACTCATCAATATTTTTTTGTTTGAGGGCGGGAGCTGGGAGCGGCGACTAATGAACAGTAGTCTATTCTTTCCCATTTTTAGTCGGCTATCCATATAGCGAAAGAATTAGATCGCTATGTCTTCGGGTTCATGTTTTCCATTCATCTCTTACTTTGAGTGCAGCGTGTGGGGGTGGCAGCATTCGGCAAAGTAACTGTTGCACAGTTTGAGTTAGGAGTTTCTAAATGTTTAAGGAAATATGACAATCAGTGTAAATTGTGAAAGTTGCATTTTTTTTTGTTTGGGGGCGGGAGCTGGAGGCGGCGACTAATCACAAGTGGCCTATCTCTTCCCATTTTTAGTCAGTTATCTATATAGCGGAACAATTAGATCGCTATGTCTTCAGGGTTATGTTTTACATTTATCTCTTACTTTGGGGGCGGCGTGTGGGAGCGGAAGGGTTTGGCAAAGAAATTCTCCCACAGTTTGACTTGGGAGTTTCTTAATGTTTGAGGTAACATTAAAATGTAAATCAGTGGAAATTATTGAAAGTTGCACTTTTTTTGTTTTGGGGGTGGAAGTTGGAGGCGGCGTCATATCAAAAGTAGCCTATTCTTTCCCATTTTTAGTTAGCTATCCATATAGCGAAAGAATTAGACCGCTATGTCTTCAGGTTCATGTTTTACATTTATTTCTCACTTTGGGGGCGGCGTGTGGGAGCGGCGGAGTTTGACAAAGAAATTTTTGCACAAGTTGAGTCAAGAGTTCCTAAATGTTTGAGGTGACATTATCAGCTAAATCAGTCAAAATTGTGGTCCTTAACTTTTGCTCAAGAGTGTAGATACGGCTATACGGATTCATTGCAAGATATTTCAGACAACAGGGAATTCATTCAGGCTCCAAATGACGCCTATGTATGTATAGACACATGGATGTACAAGAGGGGCCGCTACAGTTTTGAAAGACAAAAAAGGCACCGTGTTTCGAAAGCCATGACTGAAAACACAAGAAGACACAAAGGGGCCCATAAGGACTCCAAGCAACATAAAAGTCACGAGGAGGTGAGCTTGATCTTCATGTGGCACATGGGGCCCGCTAGGGCTTCTTACTTGATAAGAAGAGACACCAGAGAAGCACAGAGTGCCGAAAGCCAGGAAATGCATCGATCATCAGGGCAGGGGTGCGATTCTCGAGTTATTTGAAGTAACTTCTCGAATGTGAATCTCCTTGGTTTCGTGTGCAGTTGGACTGTCGGAAAGGAGAATTCGTATACGAAAACTTTTCGAATATGTTCAAGAATCGCACCCCAGGACTTTAAACAACACATGGAGACATAAAAAGGGGAACACCACATTCCTGAAACGAAAAGAAAACACAAAAGGACTTATAAGGGCTTCAACGGACACACGAAGACATGGAGGACCGCGGGGGTTTCGTCTAACACAGCTTACTAAAGCTGCAAAACACATGACGCAAGAGCCACAGTGGAGCTTTGAATTCCACAGGAAAGGGACGTTCGTTCCGAGGGCATTTTGTTCGGGGCCGTTATGTCTGGCTGGGGACGTTGTGTCCGAGGATGTTTTGTGAGGGACGATGAGTCCGGTAACTCACCAGATACTTCATATCATGATAATGATGTAGAAGCTTGCCGTAGACTGAAGCGGTACCTTTTTTGTCGTGAATTTTGAAGAGGCTAGACGGAAGACGGAAGACAACTTTTGATTATAACGTGCGATGAAATACGAACGTCCTCAACTTGGCGTGTCTCAGCCTGACTGTGCGAATAGAAGACTCCCGTCCTCACAAAAAAGGAGTCAGTCTTACGCCAACTTGAAGACTTACGTTTTTGATTCTAGCCCAGGCATTTTAGGGTTTGACCCTGAAATAAATATGTCCCTTTTGAAATTTTGCACAAACGGTTTTTGACCAATGCTGAACAACATACTAGAAGCTCCGGCCCGACAAGTGTGCGGAACATAGTTTTTTGGGCAAGAAAGGAGTAAATGCCACCAAATCAGATAAACTCTTGCTGTAGCTCAGAAGAGGGTACTGTAAGTCTCAACGTTAACCAACGTGTCCCTCAAGCTATGCTAATCCACGTACTGGAAGCTCCAGGCCCGGAAATGTGAGCGTCGTAGTTTTTGATGAGCAAAAAGGGTGTAAGTTCCGCGACAGTGGTAACTCGGTAAAATTTGATTTCCTTAAAATTTTGAAGGACCCTGGTTGCTCTAAATGCCTTTCAATCAAGCTAGTCCACATTTTGAAACAGAGTTTTGTGATTTCCCTTCTCCCGACCTACCTACCAAAAAGAAGGGAAAGTATTGTGAAGGCGCTAAAAAACATTTTTCGAGATAAACCCGAAAATATCCATTTTGAGCCCCCCTGAGACGATCAGGACCATTTCCAGATAAAAGTTTGTCTGTCTATATGTCTGATTTTGTGTGTGCCTAGCTGTGTATGTGTATGTCTGTAATATTTCACGATAACTACCAAACGGTTGATTTGATCCAATTGAAATTTGGTATGCAAACATAGTTTTGCTGTCGAATGAGCCATCAATTTTCGGCAGTCATCTGTCAGACATAAAAGCCACTGTCGAAAGATGACAGGATCTTTATTTTACAGAACTTGAAATGCAATATGTCGTTTGGCAGCCTTTGGAAAACTGTATTCAGAACAGTTGAAAGTACTTCTTTATCTGTCATATGTCAAATATTGAAAAATATCCGAATTCAAAACTTTGCGATTGAATTATTCAAAATTTATTGAATGGATTTGAACCAAATTCAGCAAAGAGCAGCAGAATAAAAGAGTCAAATTAAGTCTGCAGTAAGGGTTTTCCATCGTCTCTCAATCAGGCGCTACAAGATTTGGCGGCACTTATTCCTTTCTTGCTCAAAACATCTATGTTCCGCACACTTGCTGGACGGGAGCTTTTAGTATGTTGTTCAGCATTGCTTGGGAGCTATTTGTGCAAATTTTCAAAAGAGACATATTTATTTCAGGGTTTGATCCAAATTTCACCTAAAATTCCTGGGCTATCCATATGTGATAGTAATCCAGCCAACGATATGACACAGATATGAAGGTACAGTGGCAGACAATACATAGAATGGAAACACCTATTCAACGTGTCAATTATTAATAAATCCGAATCACGGCCGTATACTGTTAGGTTTTGCTTTGAGGAAATAAGTCGCTCCCCAAAGTATGAATAAGACATCCTCCGAACTGTGAAAACAAGTAGCTTCCTCATTCTTACTTTCCATACTGTTAGGAGCGGCGATTCTCGCGTGCATTCTGGAGCACACGCGGTCTCTGGAAACAGCAGTGTACAGGGTGATCACGCGAGAACTTTCCCTCATACGCGAGGTTTTCCCTTTGAGATAATTTGAAACGGAAAAATTTTTCTTAAACAATTTTTTTCGTACATTTCAAAATTGGAAACAATAATATTTTTACAACCTATAATATATGGGATGTCGTTTTTTTGTTGGTGCCATATCCTGTATATTTGAATTGCAATCGATGTAGTTTTGTACTCTGAATACAAATATGCACAACAGTGTTGAGCTATTTCCGAAGGTAAAGTGATAAAAATTCACAAAAATCTCATGAGGAAAATTTTGCAAAGGTCAAATTTAGTTTTTGGGGTAAGAATTTCTTTTAAACTTCGAATATCGAATATATGCCTAGCACTATTGAAAAAAATTGTGGGCCAACTTTCAGAACTTCTTTAGCCAAATAAACATAAGTTTAGGTGAGTATCATGACATTTTTGTGAGTTTTTTGACAATTTGTCTTCGAAAATATGTCTGTAATATATATTTGTATTCAGAATAAAAAACCACATTGATTGCGATTCGAATTAACAATAGGGTGTCGTATCAACAAAAAAAAAAATCTTGCGAAACCATGTTTATTGTGGGTTGTGGAATATTGTAGTTCCCAATTTCGGAATCTACGGGAGAAACTGTTTGAGAAATTTTTTTCTTTTCCAAATTATCTCAAAGGGGGAACCTCCCAGTATGGGGCGAAATTTTCGAGATGTGAGCGATAATATATCTATCGAACCTAGAGGTGTATTCGTTAAGACAATTAACCGAACATCACGGAAAATCTTCCTGAAATAGTGAAAACTATTTGAATGTTTGAGGTTGGTCATTCGGGGGGGGGGGGCACCAATGACCTTGGCGGTAATACACTTATACGGTACTGTTCTAAATTGATCGTCTCAATTATAAACGAACCTAAACGCGAAATTCGTAACAATACTATTTGTCCGCCACTCGACCTAAATCTACTAGACTATACAGGGTGTTTCAGGGATGATAGCAAAAAATTCAACTGTGGGTAGATCTCGTCAAAATATGACGAAAACCCATATACCATTTTGCAAAGTTCGGCCTAATAACAAAGATACAGCCCTCCAAAGTTCACTTTTTTCGGTTTTCAAAAATTTTTAACTCAGGAACGTTCCGACAAATTTAGCTTCAATTCAGCATAAGCTGGTTTGTCGTAATTATCTATCAATCTGCCAAATTTGGTGAGAATCCAATCAGTAGCGTAGAAGTTATGGGGGGTCACCTTGAGTCAAATTTTCTTCGGATGCTTCTGAATTATTGACCGTCATAACTCCTACACCACTGGTTGGATTCTTCCCAAATTTGGCAGGTTGTCAGATGATTATGACAAATCAGCTTTCACTGAATTAAAGCTAAATTTGTCGAAACGTTCCCGAGTTACAAATTTTTGAAATCCGAAAAAAGTGAACTTTGGAAGGTTGTATCTTCGTCATTATGCCGGACTTTGCAAAATGGTATATAGGTTTTCGTCATGTTTTGACGAGATCTACCCACAGTTAATTTTTCTGCTATCATCCCTGAAACACCCTGTATATGTATATATTACCACTTACGGTGACGCGACGGCCCCGTGGCGCAGGCGGTTCAGTCATTGCCTGCGGTTCGGAAGTCCCGGGTTCGATTCCCGGTGAAAGTCTGGCTGGGTGGTGTGTTGTCCGATATCGCACTTTTCTATGTAATAATTCCTGAACAAATGAACGGGAAAACGCCAATGGCAAAAAAAGCCGATAAGGAGAAAATTATAACACTTACGCTTTAATGGCAGGTTGCAGGTAATAGGAGGAGAAAGAAAATAGTGGGAGGGACTTCCAACCCTATTCTGTCCGTAGACTGTTTGCCAGTAATGTTACTAACAAAAGTTGCCATTTTAATGGGTTGTCCCCGCAGCAACGGCTCATTAGCAAGATTGCTTACTACCAATTTACGAACAAAATAGGACTGATTAACTTCACAATTCACAATTAAATTAAATTAAATTCACGAATTTCACAACACGTAAAACGGTCTTACTCCGGTTACTGGATGCATGCAAGCCATTATGGAAGCCTCTAAGTGAGAGATAAGTCTTTCCTTCAACATCTCGCGTTACCTTTAATTGTTTAGTTTGGAAACAACTAATATTGATCATATTTGCGTGGCGGGAGCTTAATTATGCACCAAACTCACCGAACGAGATCCTGGTAATGACAATGACATTGCGCTGACATTATTATAATTCTGTACCTACCACCCACCTGAATTCAGAAAATTACAACTTCACGTGCGAACATCGTTTGGATCTGTCGCTTCTCTCACGTCGCTCAAGTGGAAATAGGTATTTCTACGTACTTACCTACTGAAATAGTACCGTTGTCCTAATTAAACTTTGCACCGGATTCCCTAATCAACTAGCTATACAGGCGATACTGTCTCTGTTCACCTGTAGAGAAATTAGTTATCAACACTTTTTTTTTATTTAATAACATTTCTCTACGATGTGTACCAAATTTTCTCCGGTGCAAAAATTGATTCACCAGGGACAGACGTTCCATAGCAAGCCGCCCTGCATTTGCATATATTAGGAGTACACGTATAAATTCATCTCCCTCGAGGTTTCAACCACAAGCCGAGCGAAGCCAAGCCAGAGCGAAAATGTGTTTGAATTGCATTGCGAAATGTGTGTTTCGGATGTCCGCATTTACCTCGTGAAGTTTACGTTTTCATTGTTTCCTGTTTGCTTAGTGTACCTAATTTGTTTATCTGCCCGCATTAGATAGGTACCTACTGGATTATGCAGCAAAACGACTTTGTTTTTGAGGGAGAGGTGTACTTTTACTAAAACGTTGAAGCTGTTCTATTGACCAGCATGTTGAAACAGAAATTGCCGTAAGTACCTAATTGAAAGTTTCTTGCCTGCGGTTTACGGACCATAGGGGGGCATAACCCTGCTGAAAATCCTCATGGATTCTCATAGGGAAATCTATCTGGCTTTCATGAGGATCTATATGAGTATTGGAACCGGCATTGCCGCAATGATTCTCATAGGAATCCCGCTGCGTTTTTTCCTCATTGAATCTCATAGATTTACATATGAATCCACATAAATGCTCATGGATTCTCATTGATTTCCATATGAATCCACATAAATGCTCATGGATTCTCATTGATTTCCATATGAATCCACATAAATGCTCATGGATTCTCATTGATTTTCCATATGAATCCACATAAATGCTCATGGATTCTCATTGATTTCCATATGAATCCACTTAAATGCTCATGGATTCTCATACATTTCCATATGAATCCTCATGGATTCTCATGAAAACTCATACAATCCAGATGGATGCCGCACTGAATACAACAAATTGTTATACAAAACCAAGATGGATTTTGAACTGGATTTTTTATTAGATTTTATCACTTACAAATAAATAAATTCGTGAATGTTCGTGAAATTACATCAATGTCGCACAGGCACACAGGGTGATACTATTGTTTTAGTTCAGTGTTCCAATGATCTCCTAGAACCTGGAATTGAAGATCATAATTAGTTATGTATTTTACTATAGTTATAGGCACTTTACTTGATAGAAATAGTCCTAATCGTCTTGGGGAACCTCAAAATGGAATATATCCATCGAAATCTCAAACCTTTTCTGCATGATTACAATACTTTTCCTTTCCATGTTGGTGGAGCGTCGGTAAAGTAAAAGTCTTTACATCTTATAGGTATTAACACAACAAACTTAACGTAAACAAACAAACCGATGCGGAAAGGAATCAAACTTTTTTTCAGCGTCCTGTCAGCATTTTGTATTTTCACTGTCACGAAAAGATAACGCACTAGATCGATCGCGCTAGTCGCGCAAGAATTTCCTACGATTCATGACGACTAGATCAGGCGAGCGCGCGGGTTCGCCTAAAATTGATGAGATTATATCTGCCAAAGCCGCATAGATTTACAGGATTCACATGTCAATAAGTCAAATAATGGATTTGTATCAGCATTTATCAGGATTGAATGAGCATTTGCTGTTGATTTCTGCCAATGACTGATGGATTCTCATAGGAATCCCAATGAGGATCCATGAGGATTTTCAGCAGGAAATGTACGATAGATTCTCATAGAAACTGTTAGACTTCCCATTTATTATGCGTGCGCCTGATTGATGCTCATGGGGCTGATAGAAACTGATGGATTCTCATAGGGATTCCAATGAGAATCGATGAGCATTTTCAGCAGGGAACTCATCCCTTTTGGTGGTCGGGCAGTTTCGAGAATTAACGGTGATGACTTGATGAACTCAACAGAAGTCCAGAGGTCAGGAATGTCAGGATGCAGCAGAAAGCTCCTTCCTCCACTATCCTTGCCTTCCACTCACCATTCCTGGTGCTTCGCACTGAGTGCTCTTGAGAGGTCACCGAAACGCACGCATGGTGAGTGCATCCAGTTATCATAAATTGAATTTGCACTTACACTCTTGTTCTTGTTGATTTCATTTCACAACAATCAAGTGCCATTGTGTTTTCGTTTCCCAGGCAAGCTATAAGCAGTGGAAGCAGCAGGCTTGCAGTAGTAATGGGAAATAATGAAGGTAGATATAATGGTAAAAAGCCAGCATAAACCTAATACCATACCTGAATTGACCCTGCAAGGAAAAAACTCAGAACATCACGTGCGCGGTCACCCGCCCTATGTTTATAATTACACAGGACGTGTTCGAACTTTACAAAAATTCGAGCCAAGCGTGTCGGCTAAATTGGAATGATTGCAGGACGTGTTTTACCTCCGCGGAGCGTGTTGTGTAGTAGAAGTCGTGGTTCCTGTTGTGGTTCTACCAATTTTTCACGTGTAAGTTTCAAAAGCTCGGATGCAATCTCTTGCGGCTGTTAGACTATTCGAAAGTCCAGAAGAAGCCGAAAGTACAAGTAATGTGAGCGTTTTCGAATTCGAGTCTGAACCATCAGGTGAGGTGAAGAACAAAAATTTACAAAACAGCAATGAGAACCCAAGATTTTAGGGAGAGGATTGCTTAGCGAGTCCCACTTCACTTCGAACAATATCTAGAAGATTAAAGAAACGCACTTGTGATTATTGGTCGTATGATTAAAAGGAGAAAGGAGTATTTGTTTCTTACAAGATGGAGTATGGGGTATGCTAGGAGTTGCTAGGGAAAATCCGCTCCTTGTAAAATCAAAAACGTGCATGCAGTAAAAGCAAGTGCTTTCTTCAATCCAACGACCCGTTAAATGAATACCAAAATGTAAGAATATTTAGAATAGATTTTTTGTTCCTTGAGGCCTGAGTTTCTCTTCTTTTTTGTATTTTTTATTTTGTTTCCATTCAAATTTTCATAAGAATAATTTTTTTCTCCAAATCGAAATCTTTTCAGATTTTAATACCGATCTGTTACATAAATTCATGTCTGAATATTATCTATTGATTTTGTCTTATTTTTATTCGCGAAATGAGCACCTACTTTTCAAGCCACTATAAGTAGCTTAATAAAGTACGTAAACAGGTAAATCTACGTGGGTATCCAAAAACGGTATGTATTGTTACGAATGCATGGATTCGAATACTTTCTAAAGTCAGTATTCGAATCCTGAGGATTCGAATCGGGATTCAGGATTCGTATTCGAATACTTTTTTTCGGTATTCGACCCAAGTCTGTACATGCCGGATAGGTCATTCATCTGGGCTACAAAATACCATGCTTTGTCACGTGGACGTTTACATTATTACTATGTACAGGGTGAAAACAAAACCAGTGTCAAAACGGCCAATTTTCAACAGTGCACAACTTTTCGAAAGAAAATCGTAGATCCTTTCCCAATGAATTTTTGAGAAGCTGATTACGATACCTCGAAACGGTTTTTGATTCATCCCTCCATCCAAGTTTACGTCAATTTTTGACAAATTCACGTTTTATGATGCCGCAGTTCTCTCCAAGGTCATGTTTTTGGCTCTATTGCTAATGCATTCTCTCTTTGCTAATGCTGGTGGATTTTCGTAAGCTTCCTTCTTCGTTTCTTTTACCTTGCTTTTTGCTGTCCTCCCCGCCAACAACCGCCGCTGACACGTTCTACACCTTAAAGGTATCAATGTACGGAACAAATAAAATATTGATTGATTGATTGATTGTAGAAGTGTATAACTTTGCTCTAGAAAGTAACCCTCAATCGAATTTGATCCCACTGACCATCAGGAACGCTACCCTCAGCGAACGTCTGCAACCCCCTTTGCAGTCTGTCCCAAACCGGACATGTTCTACTGATACCTTGCATCCTCATCATTACAGGGCTGTTCAAATGCACTATCAGTACCAATCCATTGCATAATAAGTTTCCTTCAGATCATTACAACTCCGTTTCTCTTATTTTTGCCAAGGGTTGTTGTAATTACAAAGTTCGAAGCCTGTATCTCCCGAACGATGGAACATAAAGACAATATTTTTTTTAACTCCATTGCGATACTATCCTGAACATTTCAACATTGTGAGGATTTTTGAAATCATTCCTCTATGTATAATAGAGGTTGAGGGGTGACTTCAAGATTTTGAACATGCGTGAGCAACAGTGGCGCCGAACTCCTAAAAAGTTACTATGGCGAAGAAAATTTTAGACCCCCCCCCCCCCCTATTGCTACGCTACGGTCGGGCCTGGGGGCCCAAGAGCCCCTCGTACAGTTGGCGCCGCAGGCGGAATTTTTTTAGAATAATGTTAACAATATTAACAATAATAAGAAAAAAACTAAACAAAGGGAAGCCGCTGACCAAATTGTCCATATAGATTTTATTATCTTTTGCACAAAAATCGAAAGTTTTCTGTGACATCGCGAGATCGTGAGGTTTTCCTAGTCCATTTAGTTGGCTGTTCAAATACCTACCGTATGATCAAAACCCTTTTGCCTCTAGTCTAGAGTGCTATGAAATTATTATTATTTTATATGTATATCAAAGGTTGGCCGTATTCGAGGCCATAATGACTGAATAAACTGTTGAATGCCAGTATTGCCAGTGTCGATCTCTGATAATGTTGAAAACTGAATAAGAAGTTTTTCATTATCAAAAGTTATTTTCCAAATGGCACAAAATTATAAAACGGAGAGTGGTCGTATTCCCTACCTACATGCATTGGAGATTGCCAAACAACATGCAGATTGCAGATGTCACTTTGAGGCAAATTCCAGGACATCACTACCTCGACTTCACATTTGGGTCTCGTCAACGTACATCGTAAATAACTGTCATTTAGATTCAAAGTGCCTAATAATCGTAATATCCAATGATTAGCTGGGTGAATCTTTCTTCCTCTTCTTTTCCTCCCTTCTTCTCCGTTTTTCTTCTCTTCTCCTTTTTCCTTTTTTTGTTCCCTCCAGACCCCCTCCTTATTTTGAGATATGGCGAGCGCCACAAGATAAGGTCTATTCGGCGCCACTGGTGAGCAATTTTATGTCTTTTTACTATTCTGACATCACTCGTAACATTCCAAGGTGCCCAGAAATTGTCCCCCACATTCCCCAACAATCATCTCCTAATAACTGAAGATATCCATTGCATACCTACATTACAGAGTTTTGGCAAGTCTT
The DNA here is from genome assembly GCA_949128115.1 of Anaspis maculata. Lineage (NCBI taxonomy): Eukaryota > Metazoa > Arthropoda > Insecta > Coleoptera > Scraptiidae > Anaspis > Anaspis maculata. The sequence goes on along the minus strand of OX421962.1, from coordinate 56,742,751 downwards.
ACCTCAACAGTTCCATTGAACGTATCGTCGTGTTAAACGATGCGTCGATGATCTTTTTTGTTCACCTCTGTAGAAACTACCCCCATTAAAAAAACTACCCCTTCCATAAAGTACTTGCCTCATCAATTCTGGAAAATCTTTCACAATATTTGGATGCTACGTTACCTCACCCACAGAAAGTTGTTATCCAAATGTTGTAACAGATTTGTCCACAGTAGTGGACAAAAAAAGATCATCGACACATCATACGTTTAATGAGACTGTTGAGATAAGACTTGCCAAAACTCCGTAAGGAAAGTATGCAATGGATGCCTTTAGTTATTGGAGGATGATTTTTGGGAAATGTAGCGACCATTTTAGGCACCTTGGAATGTTACGAGTGATGTAAGAACATTGAAAAGAGACGAAAATGCTCACATATTCAAAATCTTGAACTCACCATCAACCCCTATTAAAAAGGGATGATTTTAAAACATCCTCGCAATGTTGAAATGTTCAGTATGGTATCACAATGAAGATAAAAAAATATATTTGTCTTTATGTTCCATCGTTCGAGAGATACAGCCTTCGAACTTTGTGAGTATAACAACCCTTGATAAAAATAAGAGAAACGGGGTTGTAATGATCTAAAGAGGACTAATTATGTAATGGATTGGTACCGATGGTTCATTCTAACCGCCCTGTGATGATGAGGATGCAAGGTATGGTCAGTGGGATCAAATTCGATTGAGGGTTACTTTCTAGAGCAAAGTTATGCACTTCTACCACATTTAAGCCAAGAACATGACCTTGGAGGGAACCGGCATCGTAAAACGTGGATTGTCAAAAATTGACATAACTCCCTTGAAAACTCAGATAGGGGAATGAATAAAAAAACCTTTCGAGATATGGTAATAAGCTTTCCAAAAATTCATTGGGGAAGAATCTACAATTTTTTTTTTCGAAAAGTTGTGTACTAACACTGGTTTTGTTGTCAACCTGTACGTGATAAACAATGCCAACGTCCACGTGACTCAGCATGACATTTTGTAGCCAGAAGAATGACCTATCTGGCATGACCATATTCTTGGAAATCGCTTGGTTTTTCTACGAGATTTTCGATCTCAAGGTAGCGTGAAATTTTTGGTTGGACCAGTTCAGTTGATCACCTGTTTATTTTATGTGTTCCAGTTATGTTTGTTTCTTACAGTTGAAAATGGAGAAAAGCAAAATGATTGGGGGAGAGGGCAAATATTTGTTTTGCCCTGCATCTTGGTTATTAGCAGGTTTTTCCCGTAGGGGTTTTTCAGTAACGATAACAATGATGATAGCAACGAAGTAAGTATAGGTACTGTATTATTTACATTTTTAGATCATAGGGGGATTCATCAGTAGGGTTTTGTTTCGATGGCATTTTAGTTTCATCCCTCTTCCCGAGGCATCACCGCACGATAGTAGATGACCCAGTACTAAGGAACGCGTGAAAAAGTCCATCTGGTCCATTGTGGATTTGAACCCGGGACCTACGCCTTTGAAAGCGGGACCGAGCTCACTTTGCTACCAACTGGGTTGCAAAGAAAATGTTTGCAGTACTTCAGCGATTTGTATATTTTCATATTGTAAAAATTTTTCGAGAAAGGGGGGTAGTTTGCTCGAGCCGCCCCCCTAAAATCCGAAAAAATTTCTACTGCGGTGCTATTGGGTATCCCCAGGGCCCCTTCGCTTTTCGCTTAGCGATGGGGGAGGGGGGGGGGGGGCGGCAAAATTGGATTTTGCACCCACTGAAGAAAAGCCTAGATCCGACACTGAGTCCACCTAGTTCATTACGACTACAAAAAATTCGCTATTCTCCTGTTGGTATCGTGAATCGTGATTCCTCAGCGGTGGTATAAAATAAGAGCCACCCTGGAACACGGCACTTCATCAGGAAGTTCCTCTAGTGCTCTCAAATTTGAAACTTTTTAATAATTCATTTCAAAACTTCCAACGGGCTTCAACAGCCACCATACCACCTCCAACCCAAAGTATTTGTGTTATATGTGTGCCTAATGAAACGCTTCCTGGATTTTCGAAGCAGTTATCTGGCCCATTGAGAGGGCGAACAGGAAGGAAGGGAACGGCCGGAAAACGTTTTGATGTTTCGAATCATACATCACGTCGTTATAGCACTTGTGTTTCAGGAAGCGTTCGTTTAATTGACACTTAGGAACAAGCGGTGGCAACACTGCGGTCTCATTAACCTGCCACCAATGCAGCCTTTGGGAGCAGCTTCACAATCCTCTTGGAAATGGTATTGTGAAGCCCAGCCGGCAGGCTTGCAGCAAGTTCCTGCTAAATATCTCGCGCATAAGTGCTTCGCTTCGGACCCCCGCCATTGACCCATTCACTGTGAAGGTAAACACTCTTAATTATAATTAGGTGTAGCGCTTGTTGCGCGACAACAGCACCTAACAATAATACTTCCAGTTCAACAGCTGCGTGCCTGCGTGTGGCTAGGCTGGGATTTTATTCTGTATTTTATCACAGAAACACTTTCAAAAGTACCCATTTGTTTTTTCTGAGCGCACCTAATAAATATTTGGATTTATGAAGAACGGGTTTTTGAATATACTTTGATAAAATTCTTGGGTGTTGAAATATATTTGAATGGATGCCACGGCGGTGTAGTACAAAACGTTTTTTAATTGGTCCAAGTTCACGTTGGCTGATAATTAGGAGGAGTGTGGCCTTCTAGAAATTGGAAGAGGCAGAATGTTTTGGCAGGCTCGAAAACAAACAAAAGATTTCCTTACCACACCAAGGGCATTCAAAGGTGAAGGCGTGTTCTTTTCGTCAACTAGATTATCTCTATTATTTATTTCTAATTTAATTTTTTTTTTAATGTTTCAACTGCTCTAAAAGAGAAGCATGAACTCCTGTCGATTCACATGAAACAAAAGTACCGAACCGATAATTTTCATTATTCTTATGCGTTGAGTTGGGGTTAGCCTTGCACTGAAACATGAGTTTACTAGGCCCCACCAACCGGACCTACCAAGCCGCAATGTGTTTCTTGGATGTTTGATGGTAGGTGCATCCAAGCATTTTTTTTTCATGCAAGAAAGGAGTAAATTGATTCGTCATTTTTTATTTGTCACTAATTCGCATTCACTGAAGCCATTTGTTAAGTCCGTTTTTTTTTTTAATTCTGATATAGTCCAGGAGCTTATGTAATCCCGTGGGATTTTGAATGAATGAGCACAGCGACTATGCGGAATACATTCCTTGGATGGCCAGCAATCACACCTACGCGGCGCGGGTGGCGTTTTGCTTGAATTTTTTGCAGAGGATTTATACAGGGTGAAACAAAAAATAAATAAAAATTCGTAGCTCCAGGCTAGGTAGAAAGTTTAAACTTCATACGTGATTTGATTCTGTTGTTGTGTTGACCAATTCGGCAGAAGTCAACAGTGTGACTTCGAACCATTGTTATTATTAAAATCAGTTACTCAAATGTTCAATAAAACCTGAATGAAGAAATTACTTGAAATTTTTGATTTTTTGAGAATTTTTTTAAAACAGAAAATAAAGCAAAAGCAATTGCTTAATCTTTATTCATAAGGCCCAATAGAATCAAGTGGAGAGTGGTCTCTTTCCCTTTCCTCTTTTATCTAGTTGCTTCCTCCCCCTAGACGGTTTATTTCTATAACAATAAATAAGGGAGAATGAGAAACTGCATGAATGGTTCGCATTCTTTATTCTGAATTCTTATTTCAGACACTAGTCTGAGCGATTATCGATTTTGTTCGACAAAATTTGAGAGATGGAGTAAAGATAACTGGCACCCCATAGATTGTGAAGGGTGACCAGGACGAATAATGACAGCGTCATCATCTATTTTTGAGCCTCGCCAAACGTAGTGGCTATTTGTGGCCGCTTTTTTTTTCGTGATTATTTTCCTTGTTTTTTTTTTTAACCCCTCGTTCAACAAAGTTCACCTAAATATTCCGTATCTTCCGAACGGTTGAACATATTCAGTTCATTCTTTGGCTAATCAAATCTCAACTATTGCAGGCTGATATCGACGGCGTTTAAAGATGATCGGTCAAATATAAACAATCTATAACAACAATAAAGAATGCACAACTCGTGGATCTCATCTAAAATAGAGAAAACACATAGATACCAACGTATACATCATCATATCTTTTGATCTAATAAAGCTATGTGCTTAATTTTTTTTTAAATTGAAGTACATATCCAGACCTTTCTTACAGTATGACAGCGATTTAGGAACAATGGCTCATTATTTATTTATTTATTAAGTTTATAAACATTTTCATCGGCTATGAATGCAACCAGATTTTCAATCAGCGGGGAAAATTTTTGTTTTCACAGTTTTTTTAATACAACCAGCGATTGGAGCCAAAGTATTGCAGAATTTTTCGAAATTAGCTGAGCTTTTACAGAAATAATCAGATATTTGCTCTTTACAAAAAAAAAAACAAGGCACCCGTTTAGGCTAGCCGAGTTATGGGGCTAAGGCCGTCCTTAACGGTACAATGGTATTAACGTAAAATAGGTATGATAAAGATGAAACTATTCACCCCTGATTTCTACATCGAAAAGGTCCTATTCCAAACATTTGCTCTGCTCGTGTCTTTCAAACTTTCAAATTAGTTGAATTATCTCCCATTTCCACCGCAAATCGCAGATAAGAGGTATTCTTACGTGTCACATACGATTTCTCTTTTCCGTTCATTCCCTTTTTTTGCATTAATGACTACTTATTTTATCTCAGGTCACATTTGGCAAATTTGTTTCCATATCACTTCATTAAAGTTTTAGAGTATACTATTATTAATAATTTTTTGCCAAGCAAGCTAGCAAGAAAACAATATAACAATACTTATTGTATGTGTGTACGTGTTTTATGTGTACTTTTTTAATGTACCAAAATGATTTATTGCTGCGGGGACCTTTTTTTTGGTGAGGCTTCCTATTAGACAAGGTGGGGAGATGGACTGGTTCAAATTTGCCGTCAAAACGGGGATTGGAATCCATGGTTCAACGAGTTCTATCCTTGTCCTGCGAACGTCTCTCTTTCACGAAAGAAATAGGTCTGTTCAGCGATGATTTCCGATTATTTAGCTCGCTTACTATCATTTTTCCATGGGAAAGGCCAAGCACATCAAGGAAACGACTTGCAATTTTCATGGGAGTGTTCGTCGTGGAAAATTAGACCGACTTGATTATATTAAAATAGCTTGGGAAAACATGAATATCCCGGTGCCCAAGGGGACCTTCCTACTAAACTGCATTTTGAAAAATTAAATTTGTAATTCAAATTGGGCACCGAGTATCAAAAAATTGCTTTATACCAGACACTCCAGACTTCCATTATCTGTTCTTTTGGTGGGAGAAGGAGAAATATAGCCGTCGGTTGTCGAGGAGAGAGATTGGCGGGGCCGGCGTTTTAAAATTTGAATAATTCCGGAGATTTTTTAATGAACTCAAGAGAGAAGCAGGACAACCGTTCTGGCGCAGACTTAGCCGTGATTTATTAAAGCCAGACATGCAGAAGTACGATATAATATCGGCCCCAGAATCCCCCTTATTTGTCGGACGACGACGGCGGCGTGCAGCCAAATTTATTCCGACGCGATTCTTTAATCCGGAAAGCTTTCAAATTTTCAACAAAACTTTCCAGTGGGATTATTTTCAAACTTTCGGTTCGACAATGTCCCACTTAGAAAAGTTCCGTTCGGTTTTTATGCTCACGGGATATTATAGGTGTGTGTGCACGAGCATCAAGCAGGAGAGCAGTGATCGACGGATGGAGGTTTGTGTAAGCATGATGCTGCGGATCCACCACTTCTCTCAAATGTGATTAAGTTTTATGATGCCAAAGCCAAAGATGCAGGCGTTCTTGGATTTGATGTAGATTTATACGTAGCGTCAGCGCTACAAATTGAAGAAGGTATACAATCATACAATATACGTTCAGTAGGATTTTGATGGCGAATAAGAAACATGAATATGGTAAGAAACCATGAGCTGCACATAAAACCGCACTTTATTGAACCTGTTATATCGATGCGAAATTATTGCTTATTACATTGTAGATGACTATGTGATATTTCTCATGTGTTTTTAATCCAAACAAGAATGCGAAAAATGCGCCTCAGTTCCGTCGACAGTCTCCTCCCAATTTTATCATTATATAGGGGTAGACGGCCGGCCCTGGGCTCCCGGTCTACATTCCATTGAAATTATGGCAGTTGATGAAACATTGTTCAAGTTACACAAGCACTAACTACAGCTAATTTCTCAACAAACGAGCAACTGCTTTTACATCGTTTAACTGAATAAACACCAGACCACTGCTGCTGATTCGTAACTTTATCAGTTAGGCCTCCTACATTAGGCGCTAAGGTCAGTGGTGCTAAGAAGAATCCAAGTAAAAAGTTGAGAATAGCAATAAGGTTGAAAATGAAGGCAATGTATATCTATAATAATTAATGAAATCTAGTGCATTTTTGTAAATACAAGTTTTACTCAGAGTTTCATCAGATGTCAGATGGTGCGTGACGCTTAAAAGCCTGAAGCTCATGTTGCAAACTTCATAAACATGAAAAAACACACGAGAGTGGTACACTATGCTATTCCTCCGATTACACTGAGAAAACAGTTTACTGCGGAATAAATTGAAATTCATTCCATGGAGATGATTGATTCGATAAGTAATTTAATAACGCGGTCATTTTGGGTTTTCACCCTCAACTAAATACCGCCAGGCTGAAAACTGACACACGCACCTTCCACCAGGGCCCCTTTTTTTGAAATGGGGAACACAGTTCACTCACATGTGTAGTTGCTAGGCAAGGGCCAATCGTAGCTCTCCTTGCATAGCAACACCTCATGAGAACTTTGTTCCCCGTTTCAAGAATACGGCTGCCAGGTCTTTGACAAGGTCTGGCATACTGGTTTGATGTACAAGCTTAAGAAGACCCTGCCGGCTCCCTACTATCTGATATTGAAATCATACCTATCCAACAGATACTTCTACGTCAAACAAGGAGACGAGTACACCAGACTTTACCCCATTAATGCGGGCGTTCCTCAGGGCAGCGTCCTGGGACCGATCCTATACTTACTTTTCACTGCTGACCTGCCGACCACAAGAACGACAATGACAGCGACATTTGCTGACGACACCGCCGTACTCGCTTCACACGTGGATCCAGTGTCAGCATCAAGAAACCTGCAAATAAACCTCAACAAAATCGAGAAATGGTTAAGAAAGTGGCGAATCAGTGTCAACAAGTCCAAATCGGTTCATGTCACATTCACAGCGAGACGAGAGACGTGCGCACCAGTGAAACTTTATATGGTGGTCACGTACACATTCGATTGGCGTTTGCACCACATCGATATCTCTTTTCGTTGAGGCATAATTCTCGTAGTTCTATCACTTTGAAACATGTTCAATATGGAGAATACAAGATGGCGGCGGGGCATCAATTGTTGAAAATTGGATGTATCTAATTGAAGTTCACATCGCCTGCGAAGTTCACTCGAATCAGACCACTTTCAGAGAAATTCAAAATGGCGGATCAAGATGGCAGCCAAATGACAAAAATCATTGGTCAACTTTATATGGTGGACACGTACGCATTTCATTGGCGTTTGCACCACATCGATATCTCTTTTCGTTGAGGCATAATTCTCGTAGTTCTATCACTTTGAAACATGTTCAATATGGAGAATACAAGATGGCGGCGGGGCATCAATTGTCGAAAATTGGATGTATCTAATTGAAGTTCACATCGCCTGCGAATTTCACTCGAATCAGACCACTTTCAGAGAAATTCAAAATGGCGGATCAAAGATGGCGGCCAAGTGACAAAAAATCTTTAGTCAGCTTTATATGGTGGTCACGTACGCAATCGATTGGCGTTTGCGCCACATCGATATCTCTTTTCGTTAAGGCATAATTCTCCTAGTTCTGTCACTTTAAAACATGTTAAATATGGAGAATACAAGATGGCGACGGGACATCAATTGTCGAAAATTGGATGGATCTTGATGTGGTATACATTGCCTGCAAATTTCATTTCAATCGGATCACTTTTAGAGAAATTCAAAATGGCGGATCAAAGATGGCGACAGAATAACAAAAAACCAAAAGTCAACTTGACATCCTGGACATATGTACTATTGATCAGCGTTTACACCACATCGATATCTTTCTTCCCCGAGGAGTTATCCCGGGTACGGACGGACGGACGGACGGACGGACAAAGTGAAGCTAAAAGCGCCTTTTTCCCATTTTTTGGGAAAGTGCGCTAAAAATCATATCGTCATTGTTGGACTTCTGATCTGGGAAATTCAAAATCCGTTTCGAGATTAGACATCAGGCTTCATGAATAATTCATTAGAAATCGAAAGAAAAAAAATCAGAGAAACTTGGATCGCTCGAACTTAGCACAATTTTGCAATGTTTTACATTCCATACTGTAAAAAAAGTAATTGGAATTGGAAACCTAATCTCGTCAATGGGATGGATTGCCAAAAGGAGGATCTAAAAAACTGTGAAAACACATTCAAAATCGGCTGATCCAAGGTTACGTTATTTTGAAAAAGGGCAAAATTTTCGATACCGTCATTCCAGTTGTTGAGCAGTTTATTTTATAAGTACTTATAGTCCGGCCGTTAGTGGGAAATACCTTGTACTTTTATACCAAGCATTGTCACTTTGCATGCCTGTTACTGAGACCACCCTGGACCAATCTGGATGTGTGGACGTCGGCGCAAATCGTGCAGAGACTTTATACAGGGTGAAGTGGAAAAAATTTGTTAAAATACGCTGGAGGAAGTTGAACTTCTTTGTTTTTTTTATTTTTCCAATAAATCAGTTGTTTTTGGAGATATCGAGCTGCAACTTGATATTCCGTCGAACAATCATGTTTTTAATGAAACGTGATGAAGCCTGCTAGATTCGAAACTAAGATTTTCAACTTTTTTTCCATCGTGAGTGCCATCTTCAAATTGCCCTTCGTGGAATTGTTGAAAAAACAACAGGTGACGACTTTGTTGGACATACACACGATCGTTTTATAATGAAAAACCAGGTCCTGAATTGCACCAATGACCTCTTCGCCGCAGAAACGTTATCAAGTTCGTTTTTCTTGATTTCTCTCCACTTACGTGACAGTCATGACCAAATAGAATTTTGGATCGATGACATGTTTGCAATATTATAATCCACATTATCCACATCCACATATCCACATTATTTTGTAAGGCCAGTCACTAAATTTCATTATCATCAGTCAAATGGTGTTCTTTAGGCAAACAGTTAAAACGGCAGGGTCACATCCTCCTCTCGAACCCGATTGAAGAATATCTGTTACCAAAAATGCTTCCAGTTGATACTGAAAGGGTTCGGAGGAATGTGTTCTCTAGTTCAAAGCTAAACCGAAATAGATTGTTACATCCTAGTTCTGCAGGGGGGACGTCAAAAATGTCGCTACGGCTTATCTTTGAAACATTTTTTGTTGAATATGGGCAGAAATGCTTCAAAGATAAGCTGTAGCAACATTTTTGACGTCTCTCCTGCAGAACTAGGATGGAACAATCCATTTTGGTTTAGCTTCAAACTAGAGAACACATTCCTCCGAACCCTTTCAGTATCAATTGGAAGCATTTTTGGTAACAGATATTCTTCAATCGGGTTCGAGAGGAGGATGTGACCCTGCCGTTTTTGCCTTTTTCACAGAAATCGAAATAAACTTCTTGTTCAACTGTTTGTCAAAAGAATACCACTTGGCTGATGATAATGAAATTGAGTGACTGGCTTCACAAAATAATGTGGATCATAATATCACAAACATGTCATCGATCCAAAGTTCCATTTGGTCATGACTGTCACGTAAGTGAAGAGAAATCAAGAAAAACGAACTTGATAACGTTTCTTCGGCGAAGAGGTCATTGGCGCAATGCAGGACCTGTTTTTCCATTATAAAACGATCGTGTGTGTCCAACAAAATCGTCACCTGTTGTTTGTTCACTAATTCCACGAAGGGAAATTTGAAGATGGCGCTCACGATGGGAAAAAAAGTTGAAGATCTTAGTTTCGAATCTAGCAGACTTTATCGATGTCCCCACATCGCGTTTCATTAAAAACATGATTGTTCGGCGGAATATCAAGTTGCAGCTCGATATTTCCAAAAACAACTGATTTATTGGAAAAAAAAAAGAAGTTCAACTTCTTCCAGCGTATTTCGGAAACGCCTCAAGATATTTCAAAACTGTTTGCAGCATCTTCATTAGCATGAAATCCGTCATCAATATCCTGATCAACATACGTCTATCGGTTATGGTTCAAGATTTACGAATTTTCAACAAATTTTTTCTATTTCACTTCACTCTTTGTTTTTATAAACTGAGGTATCCAATTTTTGGCTTTGCGACGTATCTCTTTTTATTTTTGTTATCATACCTAATAACTCAATTAGTTATCGCGTAAACAAAGCCTCAAATCAAAATTTCACCGGAGTAACTTTCTTTTTTCCTAAATTGAACAAGGAGTTCAGAAAAAGTATAATTTTTCAAAAATATCCAGTGGCGTAAAAAATGGGGTGAGAGAAGTTGTACAATACTCCCGTATTTACGCCAGTGGACAATTTTGACAAAAGTTACCTACGTCAAGTAATGGGTATCTATTTTGTGATTTGGTCGAAATCGTTTCAATGACTTGAGAGTTATTACAAAAAAAGATTTTCGATTTTCGACAAAGATTTTCACAACTGAACTTTAAAGTGCTTTATTTCCATTGGGAAGCGTTTTGGAGAGAAATTAAATTATGCATGTCGACCTAGTTTTCGATGGACCATCGAATTGTGAATTATTGTTACTATAACCTATAACCTGGACTACAGATTACAATCGCACTCAGTGCCGGATTGATCCACCGGGCAACCGGGCATATGCCCGGTAGGCCAATCCCCAGTTTGAAGGCCAAATTGTCCACATTTGGAAAAAATTGCACTTTGATGTTTCTCTTTTAAATCCAAATTTTTAATTTTGTATCAAAGTCTGGTCCACTTTTGTTTGTGCATATCATGCATTGATTATTATTTCTTAGTAGTCACTAATCGTGGAATGACAAGACTGTATGTGTGAGGCTACCGCAGTTGGTTTGTTTTATCTGCCATCTAGTCGTGCTCTTTCTTTACCGTCTATGTAGAATTTACATCTTTAGCCACATGCAGAAATCAACGACAAATTCGCAAGTAGATCAGTATCTTTAAAATCAAAACTGTTGATGAGCTTATGCAAAAATCCGGCTGGGTTTCATTTTTGTTCGCTATTATTTCTGTAATTCTGTAATGGACTAATGTTAGAAGAATGTTATAAGCGTCGATTCTGGATAACACGCGATCTTCCTAGACTCTTCCCGTTAGATCGCAGTGTACTAGTGCGGAGCATTCTGGTGTGTTCCGGAGCGCGCGTGTAGGCTTTTTCCCGTACAACTGTTTGAAGACTTCAGCAGTGGGTCAAGCTACATCTGTCCATTTTGGCGGAGGCGTCGGTTCTAGAGCACGGCAGAATTATACGGGTAATGTGCAAGATTTTTCGGAAATCGTATGGAAACCGTATGTGTCGGGTCACTGTAGAGACTGCTAGAAAATGCATGGAATATTCGAGATAAATCAGTCGGACTTATATAAGGCATCAATTGTCGCCTCACGAGCAGTTATGAATTGGAATGCGAAGTGGTAGCGAGCGGATTAAAAGCGAGTAGTAATCACAGCGATATTCCTAAGTAAATAATTGTTGGCGTGTATTTATCAGTAATAAACAGTGTGTGTTTTAAACGATTGTCTCAATTATATTGGAACCCGTACGCGAAATACGTAACAATAATCAATATTTTTCTCTCCTCCATTGTTTTCTTTATCGTAGTGTATTTCAAGCAAAAGTTTGAAGAAATCTATAGACGATTTGGTCAGCATCTTTTTTTTGTTATAAGCATTATTATTATCATGAGAAAAGTCGCCTGCGGCACTATCTGGGAGGCGGGCCCCTCTGACTCCCCCTTCGGCTTCGAGGCCACTTTCATTCTTTGCCCGGTAGGCCAAAATTTGCCAGTCCGACGCTGATCGCACTCGCCAGTATGCTGGGGCTTGTTCTTGTTGACTTGTTACTAATGCATAATATCAATACAAGTGCTAACAATCACAATATCTAATTATTTATAACTCGATTCATAAGTTATAAAATTATAATTGAAGTATTAACAAAAATAAATAAATCGACCATACTAACACTAGCGCACATCTGCGCTGGTCGATCAATTGATGGCAAAAAGTGGGACGGCAACCACTCTTACAACTCTGTTCGGTTAGTAACATAGGTTAATACATTTTCTTGGGTTCCAATTCGATTGTTTGGGACTCCTGTAAAGCTAGCAAAGTGCATGTGGGATTTTCGATCCTACGACGTTCGATCGTACGACGGACGTTTGATCGTACGACGTTCAGTCCTACGACTTTCGATCCTACGGGTGGCAGCGCTACACAACTTCACAACGGTTGCAACTCTTATTTGAAATTGAGCCCTAAGGATACTTTGACCAGTTCTCTTCATGTTCAAAATCTAAAATGCAATGCCCGTTTTGAGTACCCATGTACCGTATGTTCGTTAAAATCATGAATTAGGGCAGGCTATGAACTTCGAAACGTATGTCCAAACTGTATTCCATGACGACGGTTTATCATGTTTACATCAAATTTGAGTGATTATTGATGAATTCACGACATACGTTTTTACTTCCATAGCCTGCCCTAATTCATGATTTTAACTAACATACGGTATATGTGCTAGTGAGAGTCACGCCCACGCCCATATTCACTTGTTTTCTCTTTGACTCCATAACTATGCAAGATAGCTAAGGAACTCATTATCTTCTCGAGGACAATATTTGAACCTTCCGAATCCGGTTTTAAAGGCCAGCAGTAACCTGAAATAGTAAATGGTATTTTGAACAGAGAACATACTATTGATACTCGTCAGATTTGATTAATTCGACGTCAGACGGCGCCGGTGGCATGGTATTGAGGCATATATGCCACATCAATTCGTTTATTTGGCAGCAAAAGGAACGTGGACGAGAGAGGTCATGAGTAATGCAATAATATTTATTTAATCACACCTCTTCGAGTCGCACAGATTTGGACACACAACGTCTCAATTGACACCATTTTCGATAGTTGATAGATGTGTCACTCGTACAAGCGATCGATCATCCTCAGGAAGGCGCATCAACCCTTGTTACAAATAACTCGAGAAGACGTCCATGGAAACCGTCTCGTAATAGCTCCGGCGGAAAATCTTTGATGCCAAAGGGCTTAGGCCAGAGTTAAACCGGTGCTAGTTCTTACGCGCGACCAAAATACCCACATAATGGGTTGAACCAAAATTAACACGGTCGCTTTCAAACCCTAGAATGCCAAGGGCATGGAAATGTCGCCCCGTAATGCAATTTCCCGTATCTTTTGTCCTGTGAAATTCTCTTTTCCATCAGTTTTATCGCGCAAGGCGGTATTTTCAGGAACACATAGGGAAAAAACCGGACGTCTGATTTTGTCCACGTCTCTATGTGCACTTGCAAAATGATGCTGTCTGCAGAGAGTTGAGCTTGTGCGATGTGCGAGCTTTTCTGTGATCAAAGCCTCTTGCACAGGTGATGGAATACGATATAAAGGATATCGTTATCAGCTGAATCCAGCGGCGGCTTTCGGCATTGTCAACGGCTAACGAGTAGTTTCTGAGCTCTGATCCCCACACAGCCCTGGGTGGAACTTATTCCTTTCTTTCAGAAATATCACGCACCAGACACCAACAATGCCGAGGGCTAAGCTTACAACGTGTCATCCTGCATCACTTCAGCGAAATTATTTCAGGTTTCACCTTCTCTCATACAAAATTCATTGGCGGGGACGGACGTCTCGGTCTGCTTATCAAAACAATAGGCCAAGCCTCCCGAAATCCGAAAAGATCACAGCTTAAATTTACATGTTCACATAATAAACATATATATACTGGAAGTGCAAACGCAGTGCGTCAAAAGGTCTCAAAAATATCCATAAAAAATCCGTTGTCAAGTCGACTTTTGGGATTTCCAAGCGAACAAGAAAAGTGAATGTGAATATTAAGAGAATAATATTGTACTCCAGAACTGCCGATCTCAGTTAATTTTCTTACAATTTTTTTCGCATTTCTCTCGATCTTTATGCTGGGTGCTTGCCTAAACCATCCAGCTCTGTCATTAATCTTGCAGGCTCAAACATTTGATTACAAGAAAAATTTATTCACCTGCTGTTGACTCTTGTAAATTCACGCCAGACCCGTGCGCTTTCAAGAAACCCCGAATGTTTGAATAAACAATGAAGTCCCTGCCATTTTTTAAATGAAATTCCACATAATTTAATTTATAACTACACCACCACCCAAAACCAAACAACGAAAATCTGGAAACAAGACCGCCTGCTCTCATTTAAGCGGATTTTTGTACCGTTGCGTTGTTGCGTTGTCGTGAAAAGAAAACGTAAAACTTCAACGGAATGGACGAATAATTTTGGCTAATGAACAATTTGGAAGATGTTTCCTCAATTGCGACTTAGTCGCCTTCCGTGCTAAATGCGGTTTATTGATAATCCTAGAGGAAATTCACCATATGCATAATGTGAACAACAAATGCACTTTTTGTCTCAAACAATAGGAAATGCTTTGCAGCGAGCTGAATGCTTTGACCACAGCTTTGGCTATTCATTGACAAATAGGCCACAGGTTCAGAAAACATCTTGTAAGGAAAGGAGCACTAATAAAATATCGCCTCCAGGACTCACACTCGACGTTCACTGGCCGATTTCTCTAAAGCTATGACAGATCGAGATAAATGCAAAATAGTACATTACGTAACAAGAGTAGTAAGTAGCATATTACGCACGCAGGGAAAAGTTGCGCACGAGCGAGCGTAGCGAGCGAGTGCAGTACTCCCCGAGTGCGTAATTGCTTTACTACTCGTGTCATGTACAGTACTTTACCTACGACCCCAATTCAAAGCGGTATTGTAACTTTGTGAGGGGCCCAGAATAATTTTCAGAAATCCAAGGTAATAAAACAGTCCTACATCAACAATAACAGTAGATATTGACTTAAAAGCTATAATTAACGTGAAATGTAGCCAGTGGTATTGTGAACGGCAAAAATTATAGGTAAAAAAGCCACGTATTTCATGAAATACCTACGATTTAAGTTCTCCCCTGATTCAAAATTTAAATAAAATCCCGCTGTATGCAGATTGTGTTGATTGGTCGGTGCGAAGTGTGCCTTGCCACTCTTGACAGGAGGAGCACGCACCGTATAGCAGTGTCAGCGGCCGTCATCCGTGTTCATAATATTAATATCCGTGTTCATAGGATACCAGGTTTTGCTAAATTTAGAGCAAGTAGAGCAAGTTAGAGCGAGTTGATTACTTTTATTGCTTTAAATAAGAATAATAGTATTATGTATCGCATATTATACACTTTTGAAAACTAAAACTACAGTAAATCGGAGAAGGGGGAGGTACTTTGATTGGTGTTTACGGCCATCAGAATCAGATTAATCCAATGTCAAAGACGGATAGCATTTTCAAACTCTGGTGTCTGCTGGGTCGGTGGTTGTCTGTTGTACAACGCTTTTCGTCGAGACCTGAAAGAAAAGGACCCACAAATTGAAAATTGAGTGTTCACTTACTGTGCCTAAAGCGAAGCCTGAGGTGTATTTAGAAGCGTACCTACCTATAGCCATTCAATTATTCGTTCGGCGTGGTGATATAATTGGATTACAACACTGGGACATGAATACTGGACAGAAATAAATAGTATTATTTGAAAATTATCGAACTTAGGTAGGCAGGCAGCAGAGTACCTGTCATCAGATATTTGATGCTTGTTGTAACTGTCTAATTTTTACACCTACTTGATTCCAAGTTGTTGTTGACTGCGGATAGTCCTTGCATTGATATTTTGTATCTTTTTTAATAAATCTCGCAAAATTATTGTGATCAGGTAAAAACTAAGCCCTACAAATGCAAGCTAAAATTTAATCAAGAAATTCTCAAATCCCTCACCTGGAAAAAAAATCTGGACGATTTTGTTGTTGATACATCTCACTTCTATGGCCATGCGTTCGCTACGAATATATACAGCTAGTCTCGCCTATCCTTTCGGTGTGAAAGGTGCTACCGGGGCACGCGTTAGATTCCCGTGAAATGCTCCCATTTTTAAATGTGAATTATTTGAAAATGTCTTTCGATAAAAATTCCCCCAACCATTCAGAAACATAAATTCCCCAACTGTTCGATTTACTTTACCATTACCGCACGCTGTGCGATTTACTTTACAGATACGTCACGATGTGCGTAAGGGCTCACTTACTTAGGTTCCGAGTTGTGCGGTATACGGCACTTACGGTAGTGGTCGTAGGTAAAATACTTGAAGTGTAAGCAATAATCCAAGATGACGGTGATTCCACACCACCCTGTCGATGGGGACTCTTCACACAGTAATCAGCAAGCTTTCGAGAACATCTCTACCAATTGAGGTCTCCAATTTTCCGTTGTCTCTCTTTACTGTGACGTCATGCGTATAAGATACGGTTAATCGAGGTCATTGGACGCTTCCCAATAAGGCGTATAAGGACAAAATTGGACACATATGGACACAATTCGACACAGCTAGCGTTCTAATAGCAGTAATAGCACCACATGTCGACACAATCGAAACATTGGCGAGGCTGAGTTTAGAATTGAGCTGGCAAGTGCACTTTGACATTGTGTATCCGTCTTGTCGCAGTTATTGGAAAGCGCCCTATGTTTCCTGAGATATGACATTTCGTTTCTTACAATGGGAAATTTTTCGAATCTGACAAGCGCTCTGTCGTGTATTTATTTGATTTCAGCATGGATTTCATGATTTCACTTGTTCTTACCCTCGTTCTTACCAATAAGTGTGTTATATGTACCTAGTGGAAAACTGAGAAGATACAGAAATGGTTCAAGGGTGTTGTGTCGCTCTATGCGAGTCGAGAATAAGACGAATACACCCAGCATAACCATGCACCGGTTCACGAAAGACCCAAACTTGATGGAAGTGTGGCTGCACCAGCACCAGCACCAGCACCAGCAGGAATCACGCTGCACCAGACACGTGCATCTTACTACGAAAAAACTCTATTACTTCGTCCATTAAAAACTCCCTTATGGGCTCTAGTGACTTTCCCCACATGATAATGGGAACAGTATAGCTATCCGATTCAAAATTCCCGCAAAAGTCAGAAACGAAACGTCCAAACGTCATAAACGTCAAATGTCAAAGGTGACCTCGAAAATCCATGTATTTTCTATCTCCTAAAATTGGAAAGGTCAATTTTCAAAAGTAACTATTTATTTTCGCAATTTTTCTTCGTTGACTGGGCTACTCGTACTTTTTTATCACAGCCTATCTTGATTACTAAATTTATTTGAATTAATGTCATTCAACAACTTGAGATTTATTTGGCAGTTTCCATTTTTGGCGAAACTACAAAATGTCACAAATTGAAGCACTCTACATTCTTATCAAGTTTTTCGGAATTGCGATCATTTTTCGATTTCATGCCTTCCCATGCACCCCCTCTTAACTATGGCAGCTATGATAAAAAAAACACGTAAGTACTTAGGTAATTTTTTTTTTATACAAATAGCCATAGCGACTGGCGTAAAAATATTTGTTCGAATTCGTTTAAAAACGTGAATGCTAAGTTGAATATCGACCTTTATCTATTATCGACCCTTGCCTTGATACGTATTCCTCGTCCATCCATGATGGTCAAAAATCATGGCGCTTCTTCCACATCACTGGATGAACGTTGAAACCACCCTTCTACCGTGACCGGAAATGGATTTCAAAAAATCAATTTGCTCCACTCCACCGCCGACACCACCATTTCATGTTTATTTTATTTGTCTCGATATGCAGAAGCCCTTCCGGCTGAATAGAACTTGGTATATTCATGTGCTGAGTGCATAATGCATCAAGCATCAGAAAGACGAGTTTTGCTGTTTTAAAGCAAATAATATCGTGTCTGGACGTGAAAGTTTTCTTCAGTTTCCTTCCCAATAGACTGTAATATTGTGCTCATAATAAAAGTTCTGAATCAGACTACAACATGATAATATCAGCAGTTCAGATTTTGATTTCAACAGCAGGGCCTGGAATTTTGTGTCTACGTTTTCCATAATCAAAATACCTCGACATCACTTGACACTTCAGCTGTTACACCTGCTGGCCCGTGTCAATGGTAATACTTCCTCAGTTTATACCAGCTGATATGAAGCAATGTTGCCTTTCGCCTTCAGTCTTATTTTTCACTCAGATCAGGGTAGGTCTGATGTCAAAGCCCCTCGAATTGTTTGAAGCTTCTAGACATGCCGAAGATAATTAAACCAGCCGACAAAATCCGCATACAGCACCGGCTTTTGTATACCCTTTACTTTTCAAGTGTTGCTCATTTCAAGTGTTGATGGCTGTGGTATTTATACTTGGCGCCCTGTAAAGCTACCAGCGAAAGCGAACAATCAATGACGATGGCTGAAAAGAAACTAAGAAGCTTGTTCATGCTGCTAACTCAACTGACGGATAGCCCCTATACCTATCTCCGCAAATCTCCAGAGTCTGCAATGTTCCGAGTTCAAGTACCCACCTTGTTCTTGAAAGTACCTATACCAAATTAAAATTCATAGGCCAGCCATCAATCGTTTCCATCCAAATTCCAAAGGTCTTCACTTAATGTTATGGTTAGGTGCCAGTATCAGATCAAGCTCTACCGACTGCAAGAAACACGACTCTATGACGCAGCTTTCTTTGCATAGGATTTCCTGTACAACGTCTAGTCGGGGTGCTACGATTTTGAATACCGCAAATGAATTAGACGGGATGCCCTTTGGCATGATAACTACTCATACCAAGGTGATTAATTTTCTCCAAGGATGCGTCAACATTTCCCACTCAGAAAAAAAGATGGCGACGATTTTTGACAGGACCTGAATTTTTGTAAAACATAGGCATGTGGGATATGGTTTCTTACTAATTTTGACCTCCTGAACACGAATATCGAGTTTATTTTCACATAAGAAATCAAATGGACCTCATATTTCACATCTGAAAACCGCAAAAATAGCAGACTCTCGCTTATTTCCGAATTGAAAATTTTGTGTGCCATTTACAGCGATTTCCAGCCTTGAGCTTGTTAAATAGATCCCACAGAACAAGTTAACAGTGGAAGTTCTACAAAATAACTCTACAAACATCGCCAGGGTGCGCCCCAAAACATACAAAATATGGGCTCTGGGAGCACATTTTTCTGCGGCTGATGAAGAAATGTAATTGTGAAATGGAGAATGTTTTGTAATGTATTTTACTGTTTTATATAGTAAACTTACATATACTAAGCATTTACCAACATTCAATGGCAATTTCAGATGAAAAAACTGAAAAAATAAACTTTCATGATTTGTTGATAAGTTTTTTTTTCAATTATACTTAAAAAACGTAGCTTTGATTTTGATGAAGTTTTCCATCAAGGTAAATACATCAAGAGATCTTTCTCACCTGAAACACCACTTAAGCTCAAAGTTTCGGTGTAGCGACTCATAATTATTGAAACATTTTTGTCAGACTTGCGGTTGCCAAACATCCAGAAAAGCGTCTTTTGATTTTAAAGTTTTGTCTTTACACTTGTTCTGGAATGCAACATACGGCTGATGGTGAATCTTCGGTTCAAAGTTTTCTATGAGTATTCTATCTTTCCCATGAACTCATTCAGGTGTTTGGAAATTTTCGGACTGGATATGAACCAACGGCAAAGGGCAGTAGGATCTTCAGTGTTATTGCTATGGCACCAATTCAAAATTTGTTGTCTTGTGTGTGTTGTGTGTGGAATTTGCGAGAATGGAAGTATAGTGTTTTCAGTGAAGACGAAAAAACACCTAGGACGTGAACAAGCATTTTAAACGGACGTGGAAAACATATGAAAAAGTTATCAGGTAGGCACCAAGACCTCGACCAAGACCTTTTCAACATTTCAACTCTTATTTTGCAACTATAGAACCTTTAATACATGGTGTATGTTTTCATGGTCTGTGGCTTGTCCACGTCCTAGACGCTTTTGAGCCTCCATTGATAGCTCATTACTTCCATTCTCGCAAACTTCTGTCACACACAAGACAACAAATTTCAAGTTGGTGGCATAGGAATACGAATAACACTGAAGATCCTACTGACCTTTACCGTTGGTGCATATTATCCAGTCCAGAAGTTTCTAGACATGAATGAGTTCACGGGCGAGACAGAAAACTTTAAGCTAAAGCTTAACCATCAGCGTTATGTTGCATTCCAGAACAAGTTCAAGGAAGGACTTTGAAATTATTAAAATACGCTTTTCTGATGTTTGACAATCGCGGATCTGACGAAAATGTTCTATATTATATGAAACTTCAAGCTAGGGTGGTTGTTCCCGATGAGAAAGGTCTCTTGATGTATTTACCTTGATAAAAATATCATCAAAATCAAAGCTACGTTTTTTTGCTATCAATTGTACCTGTTATAAAAAAAGTTATGAACAAATCATGAAAATTTGTTTTTTATATTTTGTTTCAAATTGCCATGGTATATTGACAAATGCTTGGTATGTGTTAGCTTATATATTAAACAGTAAAACATATTGCAAAACATTCTTCCTTTCACACTTACATTCCCCAACCAGCCGCAGCAAAATATGTCCCAGCGCCCATTTTTGGTATGATTTGAGGCGCACCCTGGCCATGTTTGAAGGGTTATTTTGCAGAACTTACACTGTAAACTTGTTCCGTGGGATCTATTTAACGAGCTCAAGGCTGGAAATTGCTGTAAATGGCACACAAAATTTTCAATTCGAAAATAAGCGAGAGTCTGCTATTTATCCGGTTTTCAGATGTGAAATATGAGGTCGATTTGATTTTTAATGTGAAAATAAACTCGATATTCGTGTTCAGGAGGTCAAAATTAGTAAGAAAACATATCCCACATGCCTATGTTATACAAAAATTCAGGTCCTGTCAAAAATCGTCGCCATCTTTTTTTCTGAGTGGGAAATGTTAACGCATCATTGGCGAAAATTAATCACCTTGGTATAAGTTGTCATCATACCAAAGGGCATCCCGTCTAATTCATTTGCGGTATTTTGCCATTTTATGTCACGTACCACACCGACTAGTCGTTGGTTCCGTCTATACAATTATCAGGAACCTTCCTACCTACGTTCAAAGAATGACAAGCGGTTGATACCGTATGTCAATCGGACATTTTATCAATCAAAAATGAACTTCCAACACTGTTGTGGATTCTGAAGCAAAGTGATAGGTACCCTCGGAAAATGATGCATAACCTAAACTATGGCATTCCACTGACAGCGCTCTTACAGGGTGGATTCCGTCACACTGCGCTCGCCTGGAGCCCTATTTTCGGGAAACGTGTGATTCGTTCCTATGCGAAGTTGCTAGGCAACCAGGGCTGTGATTGGCTGTCACCTAGGCAACATCACCGGATGATCTGTTCCCCGGTTCCGAAAATAGGGCCCCCGATGTGTTGAAAATATAAGCTGAGCGCATAATACAGGTTTTTCACCTGGCGGAGATGACGACTTCATGTCACTATCATTAACAAAATAACAAGAAGTGCAAGAAGTTGTTGGTTTGTGTAGAATACCGATTCTGTATCAAACCCGTTAAAATTAAAGGTCGTTGAAAAAAAAACTCAGCCAGTCGTTAAACCGATTAATCTGATCGTTCCTAGGTGACCAGCGCTTTTTAAGATTTTGAGGTCTGTCTCAATTTTACAGAATTGCCACTTGTGGTAATTTTAACCGAATATGGCAAGTCTTACCCTTAACAGTCTCAACATTTATGATGAGAAGAATCATTCTGGACGTAGTAGCTACTAACAGTGGAGTAGATACTGCATCTGCATCGCTTCAAACAATTCCGTAGTGGTACCATCAATTTCTTGTGATGGTTTTAACGAAGAAATGTTATGCGTGAATATAACTAAGCGGAATTACTACTGCTGTATTTCAATATCATAATGGGTTGGGTGTTGGGTTGCCCCTGCACTGCAACACCAAGTTTATTGTGCCCCAAATTACTACTGCTTACGGTAAATCAATAATATGAGATTTCTCTCAGTGACTCAGTGTGTTGTTTGATTTTGAAAACCAGTGTTACCATGAAGACAAAAAAAAATGCAAACGAAGATTTCTATTGAGTTCTTAGAGCTTACAAGCGTTCAAAATACCGGGTGTTTATGAATGTCTGTGATCGCATCGCCTTTGGAATCCGCTTTCGTTCACTACAATTACGCCTGTTACTGCGTTTTTCGGCCTGACCCATGCCTGCCGCGATCACAGATTCTTATAAACACCCCGTAATATTCTACTCTTGTTGCCCATTTTGATCACCAAGACAGGGACCAAAATGACATATCGGGCCCAAGAATAGAGGTAGAGCATGTAAAAGTTGTAAGCATCAAGCGTTGTGGAGTGCGCAAAAAGAAGTCGAAGATACATGTAACAATAATTGTGATAGCATAATATTGACGAGACAGGTAGGAAATTTATTGATATATTTAAAGAGCATACAAGGTGTATTAGACAAGGTTTTGTCCCTTTAAACTTTTAAATAATTACAAATTTAAGATGGTTATGATTGTGAGAATGCTAAATGTTAACTGAAAGTCCTTTCTTTTCATATATTTTTTATTAGGCGACCGGTTTCGGCTAAAGTGCGTAACCATCATCAGGCTCAAGAAAGAGGAGGAGGAAGAATCAGCAGTTGCCTGCCAGAGGAGACATACAGGAATCTACAGGTCGCTCGATAAAATATAATTGAAGGGGAAGGACTTTCAATCAACATTCAGTAGTTACGAAATTTTAGAAATATTATGTAAAGTCACAAACGATTATTCGATTACATTATTAAATGATTGTGTCGATTTTCCCTTTATAACGCTTTAGATTTTGATCATTTGTTCACTAAATTATAGCTATATTTATTACAACTATACCTATACCATTGAGAAAATTCTGTGTACAATTGAAGATACTTTCGCTGAAATTCGACAATTTATGTCACAATATCTACTCCTACTCCGTCCAAGAGAATATCTACAACATTTTTATGTATATTATAGGTATACTTATCAATTTCATATTCAATTCAATTATTTCTTTTGATTATTTACCCTCTGACGACGGGAGACTAGAGGCTCCCGAAACTGCAGTCAGGCATTTTTATGAAAATTTGGGATAAATTTCTGAAAAGTCGAAGATAGGTTAGGTACCCGTTTTCTTGAATATTTTGTTGTTCAAGTTGTATTACACTAGCGCAATATAACTTCCGTTGACAAGCGTAATTTGCAAAATAATTCCAATTAAAATTTAAAAGCAGTGGTGAGGTGAAGGCAAAGAACTAAAATGATGAAAACATCCATTGGATCAAAGTTTTGAAGAGGGGCTTAAAGAATTCTCCAAGTTTTGTCAACTTTAAATTTTAATTAAACCGCCCAGAACCAGCCGTGCGTGTAAAAAAGAAACACGTTATCAAGATGGACAAAACGTCGTGTGATGAGGGTAACACGCTTTGTATGTCACATGTAAGCTGTATTCGGCAAACTTGGAGCTGGTGACACGTAACGGTTGCTGCTGCAGTGATAAGTAATTATAACTTTGTCATATCCGGCTGTGGGGCTGGATTATCAGATTAAACGCGCCTGCTCCTAGGAACAACTAGCATGCTATGGAGGTAGCCCAAATAAATCTCTTCACATCAGTTCTAATTCCTCGAATAATCCAATCGCAGAAGTTGAAATTGATACGTTTTTCTAATAAACACCGTCATTAATCAATTTTGATCACGATTCAAGAATTCAAGCTGGTTCGGAGGGCGATAAAGCGGTAGTCTTATTTTGGAATGTAATAAAGAAGTCAAATTTTGGATTCGATCACGACTCCTACTCATAGTGAAGTTGTTTGTTGAGCGTTTTCAATGTCTCTCTCTTCAGTTTCTATAGTATTAGTTAAGTTATAAGGATGGAGCTAAATTGGTAAAATAAATCTTTGCGGAATCAATCCCTGCGGGCTTATTCCTTTACAGAAATTCATCATTCAGGTCTTTTGGGAAAGCTACAAGGATGTAATTTGGTTTTAATTTTTTTTTTTCAATTTTGAAAATGTCATAGGCTCAAACCAAAGTACATCCTGTATTGTGTATTTATGTTTTTCATAATAGGAAATACGATGTCATTAGAGTCGCTGAGGTGGCACCACTGCTCTCATTGATACAGGGCACGATATTAGTATACAGGGTGAAACGTCTAATGTCACTGTATATTTTAGATTGGTTAAATGATTTTGTCGATGTAACGATGCCTGCAGGAAAAAATTTCACTCCAATTCTACTTTATACCTTCGACCTTACAGAACCCAAGTCACACCTGAAGGCAACCTCAAAAGCTCCTTGGCAATACGATACACCTCCGCAAACAGTTACTACAACCCCTGAAACATTTCTGCGTTTCCCAACCAAACGAGACGGTTTCAGTGTGAACTCACACATTTTGTAGACGAGAAGTACCATTTCATTGATGCCAAATATGTAAGACCTTAGTTTTGTCAATATTAGCTGCGTTCCTTTTATCATCTGAACTGAGAATTCTCACTTCAATTGCTAGTAGTTGTGTCTCTCTCCCTCTCATGCAATTCTCGCTTTTTCTCTCTCTAACTGAGGTGGAATTATCTGAGATTTCGTGTATACAGCTATAGGGTGAATGTGTAACATGACTCGACAGCCGAGAAGTATTTTCAGATTTTTTTTTCAGAGTTTCTCTTGTATGCAGGAAGAGACTTCTTTGATCCCTAGGGGAACAGCCGATGACAATCGCTGACTAATAATTCAGGCCAACTTTAAAACTCGGATATTCTGAACTGATCTCCGGAATTCAGCTCTCGGAATTTTGATTTTTATTTCGGAATTCAGATTTCAAATTCGTAAATTCAAACTCTAAATCGCAATTTTCCTCCAGTAGTATACTTACTCAGAACTTCCAACTTATCTTCAAAAATTCAAACTCAAACCTGTAACCTGTAACTTCAAGTTTATCCAGGGAATTCCGACATTTATTTCGGAAAAGATTTTATCTCGGAAATTCAGAATCATGCTAGGATATTCTGAGTTTCTCTTCAGGATTCAGATTTTGTCTTGGAAAATTGGACTTTCGAGATAATAATTGTAAACTCAGGCTGAAACTTGCCATGTCCTACCTCTGAAACTCCTGTTTTCTGACTAAATTTTGGAAAAATCATGAGACTCAAACTTGTAAATTTGTAGTTTATCCCAGGAATTCAAACTTTATTTAGAAATTTCGAAGTTCAACCTCGGGAATTCAGATCTGAGCTCGACATTCATTATTCGTTAAACTCAGAAATGCCAACTACATTATATTTCTAAAACTCAGCCTTTATTATGAAAAATATGACTTTTTCTTAAAATCAAGACTCCCAACCCGGGAAATCGGACTTCAATTCAAAGACTTCTTTCATATCAAACTCAGAATCACCGATTTCATGTTGGGAATTCAGACTTGAATTAGGAGATATTCTTCATCTCATCATGTTATGATGAAGTAAAGTCTGAGAAAAGAGAAAAACCTTTATTGAAATGTAAAGGTGTGCCGCCTGTATTAGTCCGGATGTTAGGCGCCAACCACTTTGTATTTAATAATTGAGCAGCTCCGTTTGGCACGAATGTTGTACATACCCATGCCTTGATTTCAAGAGGTGTTGCCAGGATGTCGGTCCGTGCAGATGCCGTATACAGGGTGACCAAAAATGCAAAAATTTCAACTCATAAACCAAAAAATTTGGAGTCATGAAAATCACCCTGTAGATCCACAATTCAATGCTCATCAAGTTGAAACAAGCCGTGATCGAATATTTTCAGCCGTTTTTGAAATATTTTGAATTCAGTGGTCGGTTTCATGGGAATGGACATTTTGCAATAATCTAGTGATTTTCCAAGATATTTGGATGAACCTTTGTATGTCCACAAAGAATGACCTCATGAATGAAATGTGATATGTAGCCACCGTCCCCGCCTACTATTTTTGAAAATATGACAGTCGACCTCTTTTTTCTTATGGCCGCCATTTTGAATTCGCCCATTATGGAATAGATCAAATCAATTGAAACTAGTAGTAATGGCTATAGGCAATAATCTGAAGGCCAAAATAACCGTTCTCAGTGAGTAACTCTTTGTAATGGAGTATTATACTTTTGAAAAAATATTTTGGTTTCAATGGAATCGGAAACTATATTGAAAAAAAGCTGACCCGTATTTTTTTATTTTGCCATAAATCGTATCGTTTGGCCGCAATAAATAAACGAAATTCCTATATTCTGCCTATTTCTGACGTCATTTACACAGGCAGTATAGGCGGCGACTCGCTGTGACGTCAGAACTAGTTGATGTTATTTATTTATTGCGGCCAAATGATACGAGTTTTGACTAAATAAAAAAACACGGGTCAATTATTTTTCAATCTAGTTTCCATTTCAATCGAAAAATTTTTTTAGTCTAATACTCCATTGGCCATAAGGAAATGTTGAGCCATTTTTACGAGTTTTACAGCACTTTAGCGCTTACCACGACCTTATTGACAACTGTGAAGATGACTATGGGGTATTAAATCAATCCAATATCTTGGTCAAGATGAATTACGGAACCATTTTGATTCTGCATTATTCATTCCCAAAATATACTAAAAATATCTTGAAAAAATGGAACAAGTTTTGAAAATACGTTTATTTGATGAATTTCTCGTTTTTGACTTGCCGTTTTTTTTGTCGGTGGGTCATTTTTGTATTATATTTTTTTTTCGGAAATGCACAATTGCCAAAGAGACCAAACAAGATGATGGATTGTTTCCAAACTCCATTTTCATCTTTACAATGGTCATTTTGGTCGTGTTAAGCGCCGAAGTGCTATAAAACTCGTAAAAAATGGGTTTAACATTCCCAAGTGGCCAATTACAAAAAGTTACCCACCAAGAACGGTTACTTTTGCATTTATATTATTACGTATGACCATTACTGCTAGTACCATTTGATTTTTCACTTATTCCATAATGGGCGAATTCAAGATGGCGGTCATAAGAGAAAAAGGAGTCATATTTTCGAAAATAGTAGGCGGAGACGGTGGCAACTTATCACATTTAATGATTGAGGTCATTCTTTGTCGACATGCAAAGTTTTATCCAAATATCTTGGAAAATCACTGATTTTTTGTAAAATGTCCTTTTCCATGAAATCGACCACTAAACTGAAAATTTTCCGGAAACGGCTGAAAATATTTAGACGCGGTTTGTTTCAGCTTAATAGGCATTGTGAATCTACATGCTAATTTTCATGACTTCAACTTTTTTGGTTTATGAGTTGGAATTTATATATTTTTTGATCACCCTGTGTACGGCGTCTGCACGGACCGCCATCTTGGCAACACCTCTTAAAATTAAAGCACGGGTATGTACAACATTCGTACCAAACGGCACTGCCTAATCATTAAATGCAAGGTGGTGGTGGTTTTATGGCTCTTAACATCCGGACTATATTTAACAGGTTGCTTACAATACGGGCGTACTAATCAATCAAGAATATAGACAAATAATAATAAAACAGATGATAACAGTTAACAATAAATATGACTATGAATAATATATGTATAGTGTTACTAAAAGTAAAAGATGAAATTTCCACCAGATAGAGTGATTGGATTTTTGTTCATATGATATATTCGTAATTTATGTTATTTTGTTTATTATATTTATTTTTTTAAATTTTGTTCAATGTTTATTGTCATATTGTTGTGGTTGTATGGGAGAGCAGCTTCGCTGAATATCGCCAATAAAGACATTTTATTATTATTATTATTATAGAGTCGATATTTTTGAGTTTGAGAATGGAGGAAATGTCGAGTGCAAATATGAATTATCGAGGTGAAAGTTCAAAATTTCTAAATAAAGTTTGAATTCCTAGAATAAACTCAGAACTTCAGCGTTTGAGTCTGATTTTCCGAGTTTCCCAACAATGCAAAAATATTATTTCGAAAGACCGAACATTTTAGAATTTTGAACAATGCAAAATCCACAATTTCAAGTAAGTTCTTTCTTGTAGCGAATAGTGGATGGTGAAAGACCTTCGTTGAGGTCTGTATTTGTGCAACAAATTCATTCAAGTATTTATTATGCAAGTAATTGTCCTCAATCAACCAATCATACCAGGTAATATCTTATGTATTACCTGTAGATTATAAGTAAACTCGACCATATCCGAGATCATACCATATTCTAATAAATATTCGTTACAAATCCAATTTTTCACTCATAGCTTTTTTTGTTACAGGTCAGTTGATGACGTTGATGTTTGCTGACTGCGATTCACGAAGACCCCTCAAGGTAACAGTGCATGAAATAAAATATTTGTTCCTATCCATCTACCTTTCAAGAAAGAGTAAATTGTTATACGTTCAGAGAACGCTTAAAGTAGCAAGACCTGTATTTATTTTTTCACCCACAAACAACAAGTAATTGATACGTCACTGCCACCTACCCGGTATGTAATGATTCACTTCCCGTGCATATAATACGCGAAGAAAGTGGCAGTTGCGCCCAGCTTTCTTTGATTGCTATCCTATCATTGACACTAAACTTGGGCTTGACGCCGCTGCCAAGACGAAAATAATAAGAGTTAGTTTCATGTTTCATGACAATCGTTCCACTAATGAGAAATTTCATATGGCGGCCAAGATGGCGGCGGAATCATGGAATCCACGTT
The DNA here is from genome assembly GCA_949128115.1 of Anaspis maculata. Taxonomy (NCBI): domain Eukaryota; kingdom Metazoa; phylum Arthropoda; class Insecta; order Coleoptera; family Scraptiidae; genus Anaspis; species Anaspis maculata. The sequence continues at coordinate 56,713,783 of OX421962.1, read as the reverse complement.
TACCATCACGTACATCACTTCAGCGCATACATGAGAACGCATACCTGCAGAGCGCGGTAATTTCAATTTTGACGCACGAAGTGTCACTGTCAATGGCAACTGTCAATCAATAATCGAAATGTAAACAAACAACAAACATAACCTCCTAACCATTCAACATTTAATATTGTTCAGAATGAAATGTTACGTGCCGTATGGCAGAAAGACGCAGAAAAGATTCAGGTGATACGAAACACAACGAGCTGCGAGGCGATCGACGAAACAAGAGCGTTATTTGGTTAGATCTGTCGAAACGTCAAATCGACGTCAAGCGCTGTCAGCTGAAATTTGCGCGACATTACACACGCACACCGTATTACAGTGTTGTCAACTTGTTGTCGTGATATAGATTTGGCAACGTCCTACTTTCATAGGTATGCGCAGAAGCCTTCCGGGAAACGTGGATTCAGCTTGAAAATAAGAATGTTCATACGAGAGTAGAGTAAGTTCGAAGTTTCATGACAATCGTTCCACTGATGAGAAATTTCAATATGGCAGCCAAGATGGCGGCGGAATCACGGAATTTAGCTTAAAAAAAAAAGTTCATGCGAGACCAGAGTAAGTGCCAAGATTCATGACAATCGTTCTACTAATAAAAGATTTCAATGTGGCGGCCAAGATGGCGGCGGAATCATGAAATTTAGTTTGAAAATAAGAATTATCATACCTGACAAGGGTAAGCTTCAAGTTCCATGAAAATCCTTCCACTAATAAGAAATTTCAATGTGGCGTCCAAGATGGCGTCAGAATCATGAAATTCGGCGGATCATGAATACGGATTATGTAGTTCACGCAAACGTGCGCTGCACTGTGACGACATACCTACGAGTATTATGCTTTACTTTGATTGTACATGCTGTTAGTTGGAATCAACCCATGAAAAACCGTTTTCAAATTCTGGGAAAAGCAATCTTAGGAAATAATTGCATATATTTAATAATGTACTTCCAGAAAAGACATACTGTACTGTAACGTTTTCCTTACAACCATAAACCCAGAGCAAATTTTAATAGGTGATGGCCGCCTGAATTTATGACTCTATTGTTGTGACATTTTCATTGACTGGCTTAGTGAATTTGCAATAAATTTGCCCTGTTGATTTATGGGACTCCAGCCCTACATCAAGTTTATTTATGTGTGCTGAATATGAAATTTTCACCTACATTTTACAAACTATGTTGATAATGTTGCCCAGAATTAAAGGGTTTCCGAATGCCACTGAAAAAGTGAATTGGTAGAAATCAATTTTAATGCCTTTATTTTGAAAGTGAAAAATTAAAATTTGGTACACGACTTTTTTTTAAGGGAAATGCATTGCCGATGCCATTTGATTTTGGAATTTTAAAACAGTTTGGGAAAATTTTGTTTCTTTTTCTTTAATTTTGAATTGTAAAAAGTGTGAATTTTCTACTTTCAAAATAAAGCTACCAAAAGTGATTTCCACTAATCCACTTTTTCAGTGGCATCAGAAAGAAAGCTTTTGAAAACAAGTAGCAAGGTACTCACGGCCGTGAGTCTAAGTAGCGCATTTTCTCATATGCGGTTTAGACAAGATGTGGGAACGGTGGTCGCAAATGTTGATGTACTATCACGATCAAATAAAAATTAAGACTAACTGTGTCATATTTGATCTGAATTCAATGAAAAATACTCCAGTATTGTGGTATACTGATAGTCCAGTAAGTAAATTTAGGATTACGAGGTCGGCATCGATTTTGAAAATCTAAAATTTGGCATGGGCCATCGTGAATATGGTCTGTATCATCAGTATAAAGTCCCAAAGTCCTATTTGCGCTAGCCAAATTAGGGCTGAGGAACCACCCCATCAAGAGACTTCGCGAAGAAATTCTTATTTTTCAGCCAAATCAGTACTCGGATGGAAAAATAACAAGGCGTTGAAAAACTCACCATTGTATTCTGCATTTACCAATCCATCGCTAGATTTGGCTAGTTCGTTCTCGACTCTTACAAACCACACTCAAAGTTAGCGGTAGGTTTGAGCGCAAATATAACAAGTGAGTATGCCTTCACGTGCGTGAGTCTCAGTAGCGCATTTTCTTAAAGAGGCATATTATGAATGTAAAGAAATTTGGTTGAAGGAGAAACATCATTCTTTGCCCACTCTCTTCAGTCGAAACTCATTGTATTTTTTTTTATCAGAATGGGGTACTTTTCAATGAAACAGATTTGAATGAAAATTCTTTCAATCATCAATATTTTTTTGTTTGGGGGCGGAAGCTGGGAGCAGCCACTAATCAACAGTAGCATTCTTTGTCATTTTCAGTCGCCTATCCATATAGCGAAACAATTAGATCGTTATGTTTTTGGGTTTATGTTTTTCATTTATCTCTTACTTTGAGGGCAGCGTGTGGGGGCGACAGCATTCGGGAAAGTAACTGTTGCACAGTTTGAGCCGGGGGTTTCCAAATGTGTAAGGAAATATGACAAATCAGTGAAAATTATGAAAGTTGCATTTTTTTGTTTGGGGGCGGGAGCTGGAGGCGGCGACTAATCAAAAGTGACCTATCTCTTCCAATTGTTAGTCATCTATACATATAGCGAAATAGTTAGATCGCTAATCTTCAGGTTCATGTTTTACATTCATCTCTTACTTTGGGGGGCGGCCTGTGGGAGCGACAGAGTTTGGCAAAGAAATTCTTGCACAGTTTGAGCTGGGAGTTTATCTATGTTTGAGGTAACATTAACATCCACATCAGTGAAAGTTGTTGAAAGTAGCACTTTTTTCTTTTGGGTGCGGAAGCTGGAGGCGGCGCCATATCAAAAGTAGCCTATACTTTTCCATTTTCAGTCAGCTATCCATATAGCGGAAAAATTAGATCATTATGTCTTTGGGTTTGTGTTTTTCATTTATCTCTTACTTTGAGGGCAGCGTTTGGGGGCGGCAGCATTCGGCAAAGTAACTGTTGCACAGTTTGAGTTGGTAGTTTCTAAATGTTCAAGGAAATATGACAATCAGTGAAAATTGTGAAAGTTGTTCTTTTTTTTTTGTTTGGGGGGGGGGGGGAGCGGGAGCTGGAGGCGGCGGTTAATCAGAAGTGGCGTATCTTTTCCCGTTTTCAGTTAGCTATCTATATAGCGAAAGAATTAGATCGCTATGTCTTCAGGTTTATGTTTTACATTTATCTCTTGCTTTGGGGGCGGCGCGGCGTGTGGGAGCAGCAGCGTTCGGCTAAGCAAATGTTGCACAATTTGAGCAGTTTCTAAATGTTTGAGAGAACATCTCAATCAGTAAAATTGTGAAAGTTGCACTATTTGTCGTTTGGGGGCGGAATCTGGAGGCGGCGACTAACCAAAAGTAGCCTATCCTTTTCCATTTTTAGTCCGCTGTTCATATACCGAAAGAATTAGATCGCTATGTCTTCGGGTTTATGTTTTTCATTTTGAAGTGATTGGGGGCGGTTTTTACCAATTGTTTCATATCGGCGGCGCATATTGAAGGCGAAATGTTTCTGGGCTTAAGTTTATAAGTGGCAACTATGTATTATTCATAAAATGAGAACACCAGAGCAGTAGGTCTGGGAGAAATTGCAATATCATGTTATTTCAAGTTTATCGGGGGCGGTTTTCTCTATGTTGGCGGCGCAATATACACATTCAATATAGCCTAGCCCTCCTTTGGGAGTGGCAGCTATGTAACAGTAAAAAAATTAGAAAGCTAGGGCGTCTAGTTTGGGAGGAGTTCGAGGAACGGACGGACAAAGCGGTTGCAATAGCGATTTTCATCAAGATGGAAAATGCGCTAAAAACTAGTCTGCCGCCATGTTTCTCAGCGGATATCTAAATGGTCCAATCACTAACAAACATAATGGGAGGAGAACTGTAGGGTGATCCATCTTCCATAAGTTGTAATTGCAACAGAAATCAGTAAACGTTTCCGTGCTTTCAGTTTTTGATTTGAAGTAAAACTTCTTTCTTATCGATCGCTTAGATCACAACATGGACAACTAAAAGCAGAACCACAGATGAGGGTGTATTCAGTTAATGCGAGGATGATGTGTAACGCTCTTGGTGTAACGTTTGGGTGACCAGTGCCGTCCCAGGGAATGAAAGAAGGGAATGTGTTGTGAGGCTCGCTTTTACTGTTATGTTACTTATGTTAGTATTCTTTCACCGCTTGCATCGTGTTTTCTTTGAGACTGCCTCAGGAGAAAAGGTGATTCTGTTGGGTGTAATCGTTCAAGTTTGAAGGAGTTGGTACATATTATAAACAGCAAAGTTAAGGTTTGGCACAGAGTATTATAAAACTGCCCGCTTCCACTTGCTTAAAGTTCCCAACTATCCCGTTGACGTTTATCAAGTAATAGCATATTTTCCCAAGAAATCTTTAGTTTTAAAAAGTTACATGATCTCGGTTTCCAATATTCATAGCACGGGACTCAGAAAAGAACCACTTGAAATTTTAATGAGCTTCTCCCTTTTTCAGTCGAATATCGTGGGATAAAGGGTGATTTTGTTGGATGCGTTTTGGATGCACTTGGAAAGTTTACAAGTTTTTTGCAGAAATCAACTTTTAGGTCGTTTTTAGGCGAAGATAAATGACAAAGAAACAGCAATTTTTGCTAAATTATGTGAAACCATGTTGGCTCTGTACGCTAGCAAAAAAGTGGATTCTGCTGGTAGACAGTTTTCCGAAAAAAAAAGGAAAACTCATTGGTTTTCATAGTATAAACTGGTTGCCTAGGGGGGTGACCTGACCTGTCCATTTTGCTAGTAATTTGGACATTGTGAGAGATGCAAGACTTATGAATTTTGAGTATAAGTGCGAGTGTGATGGCAATTGCAATTCACCCTTCCCGTTATTCAAGAAGTCGAAGTTGTCATGCGCAAATACCAAGCTTGGTTGTTTTGGTGGCGTGAGGTTGGCACTGGAAGCCCTGGCAGCGATGTCAATTTTCAGACGGGCAACGTCAATTCGGCCATTTTGCTGTTCTTCCCGAGTACCTATCGTACGTTTCAAATCTGTTCTTCTGTGTTAGTGAAAGTGTGATAGAGTGATAAACTGATAGGTAATCAGATCGAATAAATTATTGATCAATTATAGCTAGTAGATCGTGAGTGGATTTAGCCATGGTCGTTGATAATCGTCCTCACTCACACTCGCGGTCGACAATTTTGAAAATCTAGGGTCCCTAGTTAACTACCGCCAGTTTCGCCGCGCATGACAATTCATATTTTTCTAAGTCAGCGAGAAAAGTGAATTGGACCGTTAATTTAACGATTGTGAATGTAGCTTTATTTCTCTCATTTAAGTTTCCACTATTCTTGGTCTCCATCTGGTCATCATCAGATCATAGTGACAAAACATTATAAAACTTAACATTGCTATTATTTCTGAACGATGACGTTTCCAAAACTCCCCGGTCCCGCTGTTCACCCTGTAGTATAGATTCTCTTGGTGGTAAGTAATAAAGCACTTCCCGCCTTAGTATCAATATACTATTATACTATTTGCAGGCTTTTACGTCTTTGCGACCCAGATCTTTGTTCGATTTCAGAAGAAACCATGTGCCACACAAGGCGTGTTTGAGTGTGTTAAGTGCGTTGTCGTTTGCCCTGAGGACCACTCAATCAACTTCTGACGCAGAACTAAGGGGTCGCACCGTCATTAATCTATATTTATTTCTTTTCCAACTAGCTAACTATCTTTTACTTTCTCGATGGCAGCTAATTAATAGAAATGTCATTATCGCAAAATATTGAAAATTTCATCTACAAAGTATCAATATTAGGTACCTATAAGCGCCACAGTGAGTGTGTGCACGCCATTTATTTTGATAATGCGATTACAGATACCTATTTATTGATCAATGCATACCTCAATAAGACATGGATAATCACATTGTCACAGTGAATTTATTCAATCATCCAATCCCATGCAGACGGTTCCAGGGGTCTACTAAACTGATTGATATTGCGTTATCAGTGTTTTGCGGTTGAAGTATTTTACGCTGGTAGAAATCGGGATATGGTTATGTTGAAAATATTACATTGTTTTAGAAAAGACTCTCTGCGAGCTGCAAATAATGGCCATAATCGACGTGGCCATTGTGCATCAGTTACGAATTACGATCAGTGGTGACTGGTGTCATCTGGTGTGGCGTTTGTGCCGAGCTATGAAGGTAGAACAAGCGAATATGCTTCACGGGCGTAAGGCACAGTAGCGCACCTCCTTTTTGAAGGATTAGTGAACGCAAGATGTTAATTAGGGTTCTACCGTTATTTGGGCAGAAATTTTAATATGGCGGCCAAGATGGCGGCAGAATCATGAAATTCGGTTTGAAAATGAGAATAATCGTATTAGACAAGGGTAAGTTCCAAGTTTCATGGAAATCAATCCACTAATAAGAGATCAATATGGCGAGCATGATGGCAGCGCAACCATGAATGCCAATTTGCTTGTTTGTCCAGCCTTGAAAACCTAAGCTCTCCATCGGATAAAGTTCAAGGGCTGTAGCTTTATTCCTCGAGGAGAAGTTCAACTTCTCAGAAGTGCACAGGAGATCTTTGTTTTTTGATAATAATGATAACAATGTATGAATAACAAGAATAGTGCCCATTGGTTACCCTTGGAGACATCAGCTACACATCGGAAAAAGTTCCAAGGCTCTATATAGCTTCAATCCCCGAGAAGGAGTACAATTTCTCAATTTCCACACGGACAGACAGACAAACCGGTCACATCAGTGTCATGTTCTTACGAAAATGCGCTAAGAAACACACGCCCGTACAGATTTTCAATAGGTCGTTTCGTTTGGGTTGCGCATCATATGTGGCGCGAATTTTATAGTTTCGTACACCGATATTGAAAATTAACATTAGAAAATCTTGTAGTGCACCTAAAATTCCACAAATAATTTGAGGGTGTGTGTTGTAAAAGTGACAGCCAGGAACCACTCAGGGGGGTATAGACAGAGCAATCAGAGCATGTAGCGTGGTCATTTAACTGACTGGTGTACGAAAGTTTTCAAAATTTGGCGCCTTTAAGCATGCCCACCTGCCCAAATGAAACAGACTATTTGCAGGGCCTGAACACGATAAGCTCAAGAGAAATTAAATCTACAACCCGACCATGGCCCATAACGAACAAACGAAGAGATAATATTATCGTGACACGTCTCAGAATACGACATTATAAACTGACCCATTCTCATCTTCTTAACCTCCTCCACCATCAACCTCCTCCAATATGTGAAATATATTACACTACTACCACGAATGACCATATCCTCACTGAGTGCCCAAAGTACGAACCACCGAGAAAACAATCGGATCTCCCAGCTAACATCAAATATTTTTAAAACCCTTGTAATACTCAAAAGATTATACCTACGTCTCCGAGAAATCATCCGAGAATCTTATTTCTGAAATTTCAACAAACATTAGGTATAGACAATACAAATAGAGAAGACCATATTATCTTATCACCACCGTCGTCACGGTTATTGGGGCATCAAAAATCAGCCAACCTTTTTTTTTGAATGATGGACTCGCCTGGTTCCTACGCAACCGTAAAAATCCGTGACGACTTACTGTGGGACGAATGGCTACATTGACTGGACAATAGTATTCCGATCCAATTTTCAAATTCAGAGCGGGTTCAAATCCTGGCGTCGGAATTTTTTTTTTCAAAATTTTGTCGAAGGAGCTTGTTCAAGTGTCATACTTTTTTTTTGAAGTAGTTTTTATGAGCTGCAATACCACGAAGTTTCATTTAATTATGATCAGTTTTGTAGAAATTATCTCGTGTTTCGATTTCAACACGCATGGCCATGAAAAAATAGTTTAGGCAGTAACTGGCAGCCAATTTTTTGTCCACATGATCAGGGAGGATCGATCTGTTCAGTAAAACAAGAAAATCATTGGAATCTCGTGGAAGTTTTTTATAACAAGCTTCCAAAGTTTGACAAACATTTTCTGAACGTGAGTCATAAAGTTAATGTGGACCAGAAAGAGTGAAATATACATGAGCTTCTGATGGATAAGACCAAATTACCTCTGTTATGGACGTCCATTCCATGAAATAAAGCCACTTTTCAAAAATGTATTACAGTTTTTGAGCTGAGATCGTCAAAATTTCGATGAACCCAATTTCTGAATAAATGGTATATTAATGTTTACTGATCTGTTGAAGTCGTTGCATTTGTTTCAGTACCTGTCTATCATGATTTATAATACACTACAGGTATTGGGAATTGAATCAAAAGAATATATATCAAATCCAAGTGTCTTGCATTTCTTGACTTTTGTCCAGCTAGAATGATGATTTGGCCCACTGTGCGACTGTGGTCTTTTCTATTTGTATTGTCTATACAGTTCTGACGCTAATACTTAATCTATATCCCGTTCACCTTTTGTTTTCAGTAGAATGACTTTTTGAATAAAAAATAAAGTGACAAGCTGGGGGGCTACGGCTAGGGCTGATGGCACCTGTATACTTTTGGAGCGAAACTATCAGCGGCTATCAGCCGTATCCTTCCAGCGCTCCAGCTTGTCACTTCACTCTTACTCCAAAAAGTCATTCTACTGAAAATAAAAGTTGTAAGGGATAGGTAGGTATACTCATTATGCTCTTGTGCATGAAGCTATGCCTATGGTATGAAGTTATAGGATAAATCACCGGTTATTCGCGTCGGTCCTGTGGCGCTTTTCCTACGAAAGCTCCGTCACTAATGGAAGAATTTGAAAATTCCACTCACTTATTTGAATAAGCTGAAACTCATCAGCTGGCAAAATGCAGTGCTGCCAGAATGCAAAACATAATAACAGCGTATCGCCATCGTCCATTGTTCCATCATTTCCTCTGGCCGGTCGCCTGGATGCGTTCCGTTATCATATTCCTGTACAGTTGGCGGCATTGTTTGTTCCGGTTTTCAGCCGCAGATATATTGATTGATTCCAAGTGCCATTGCGGGTTGCGAGCTGATGCACACTGGTCTAATAATCGACTGAAACTCGATTGCCCCTAAATAAGCAATGAGAGGGTGAAGCTGAAATGTTTCGCGAGAAGGCAAGGCACGGAAAACGCTTACGGGCGATTCTCACGGTCCCCTGGACTCGGGCTCCTGAAATTTTCAGGCGTCCTGTCAATTTGAATCCCATCTATCGCTCCTTCCGAATTTTATCAATATAAATGAAGGTCATACGGTGGCAAATTTACTGGAACTAAACTCCCGAGGAAATCTCCGAGCGTTATGTTTATAAATTCTCAAGATGAGAGCTGTCGTGATGATCCACTTGAATTAGTTAAGACTTCAGTGCGATGCCCCTAAGTTTCTGCGGCACGTATAAAGTGAAAACAAAAGAAATGGGCAAACGTATAGGTGCATAAGTAAAACAACTACCTCTTATAACTTTCTTAACTACCCGGGCTAAGTTCGAAAGCTGGCTGGCGCTGAAGTTCCATAGAGCACAAGTTGTGGAACTATCTTCTACAAATATTTTATATCTCTGATGGTTTTATTTGTACTTCAAACTTTTAATTAATCACCACTACAAACACTAGTGCCGAGCCCAGCGGGATCAGCCTGCTCCATGGAACAATAATTCGTTGAAATTATTTAACATTACTCCAGCCTATAGCTGCAACGGATGACGGATGCTCTGGGCCGGCCATGAATTTTACACTTTCGTGCTGAATCTGCCGTTGTCGAAAAAATTCACGAAACGGTATGGTACATAGTAAAAAGAATAAAATTTACCAAGCGCAAACACGAGGTTATATATTTAAAACTAGGAAGCCTTCAGTTTTTATTAGGGTTCTCTCCAGGTGAAAAACGTTTTATGTTTTATCGAGTCGACTTCGTTACATAAACCTAAATTTGAGCCATCACGCGGTTTAGGTTCTATACCCTCGAGATTTATGTTTTAGGCTGATTTGATGAGGGGCGGTTTATGACATGGAGCTTTTTCCATTTTCTGTTCTTCATTCATCGCTTGAATTGGATGTCGATAACGGCGCGAATTCAAAAGCAAGAAAACTTCAAACAGGTTTCTAGCTAGACACCTAAGACATCTAGGTACTGCAACTATGCGGTGCCTAATCTCTCCAAGCTAGCTTTTACTGATAGATTTTCGGTTGTATCAAAGAACACGTGGGCAAAAAGGGCAATCGAGAAGTGACGTTGGGTATTGGGTATTTCCATAAAGCTGAAAACTGAGATGAGTAAACCGCCCGGCTGGAAGCAGTCATTTCCTCAATTGTGAGAAACTTATCCACTATAATTTACAGGTCATCATTCCATTAGCGATGAATTGCATTATTACAAGAAAGATGGTACTCAACCTTGAACAAAATATGGACGTCCTGGAAATTTGATATTTTGTCCAGAATTGAATGCCCTACTATACATATCCAAAATCGCCTAAAGTCACACTCAAGGGTTGTGAGTTATTGAAGGAGGTGGTAAACAATTATGCAATTTCAAGTGGAGGGGAAGGAACGCGTCAATTCATTGAACTCATACCTACCTGCATCGTAACCTGCATCGTAATTCGATGCATCGTACCTTGATAGTACAATTTTGACACTAATTGTGTCGTTGATAATTATTGTTTATCTACTCCCGTATCGTATTGGCCACTTTTCGACACGCATACGCGTATCGTACTAGCGCTTGACTTTTATGACACTGAAAGGCATTGCTACCTCTAGAATTTTTAAATTTCTTTCAAATATTTGTGGCAAAATAGATAAAATAGTATATTGCACTCGTTTAATAAGACGTTTCGTCACACTCCTTCCTTTGGGACCCTCCTCACTGCGTTCGTCGGGCCCCAAAAACAGTCGTGCGACAAAATTCGCCTTATTAAACTCGTATAATAATATACTATTATCTATTCCCGTACTGTACTGGCCACTTTTCGACACGCATACGCGTGTCCTAGTGGCGCTTGACTCTTATGACACTGAAAGGCATTTCTACCTCTAGAATTTTTCAATTTCTTCCAAATATTTATTTAAATATTATAAACTCGTATAATAATATACTATTATTTACTCCCGTATCGTACTGGCGCTTGACTTTTATGACACTGAAAGGCATTTCTACCTCTAGAATTTTCCAATTTCTCCCGAATATTTGCGGCAAAATAGATAAAATAGTATATCATATTACAGTATATTACAGTATATTACAGTATAGTATATTACACTGACGTTTCGTTACACTTCTTCCTTTGGGGCCCGACGAACGCAGTGAGGACAGTCTGTATGACAAACTTCGTCTTTCAAACTCGTATAATCATGATATACATATTATATACTATTGTCTACGTTGCCTTACTAATGGATTCATCATTACATCGAAAGCGGTGCTTTACTGGAGAATATTATTAAACTGCTTTTCAACCAATAGAAACAATTTATTGTCAATAAAAGGTAGGCGAACGTCAGTGCGGACTGCATAACTAGGTGTCCCCTGTCAAACGTTTTTATTTTTAGCAGCAAGAATTCGCAATTTCTGGGCGATTATCCGAGTGAAGTAGATAAAATAGTAAGTCTAAATACACTTGTTTAATAAGACTTATTGTCATACTCCTCCTTTGGAACACTCCTCGCAAGCTCGTCGTGCCCCAAAACCAGTTTGTGACAATATTATGTCTAATGAAACTCGTATAATAATATACCATTTTTCCTTATAGGTATTGACATTTTTGAGTGATCTGTTTGATCTAGGACTCGCAAGAAATTAGAAATCAACCATTTACATCCAAAATTCAATTATGTGGACTTGAAAATGTACCTAGATCTAATTACAAACAATAGAGAGTCAATCATTTGTTCCTGATTATTACAGTGATGAAGAAGAACATGTGGTGTTTTTCTCTTGCGTCGACTTTTAATACGATCTATCCATATTCAACATAGAATTGACATGTTTATGTCAAATCCATTTTTTGGCGCATTTTCAATGGAAATTCGCTATTAGCCACGCTTTGAAGACCGTCCGTCCGTCCGTCCGTCTGTCTAGTACTTAAACTTCTCCTAAACGAAAAGTCGGAGCGCTATCAGTTTTTTCCATAGCGAATTTTCTGCGGATGGAAATGGGCACAATAAAACACTAGCGCTGAGCCGCTTGATTGCAAAAAATTTCGGGTACGGACCAAGAGTCACAATCATGATCCCCATTTGAGAGTGGGGACTGATAAAAGAGTAAAGCCGCACGTGTTAGTATGGCTCTGCAACAATTCGGTCTTTTCTTAGTGTTTTTGTAATTTTTTTCCGCATTCACTTGGACCTTTCGACAGTCCTTTTTACGGTGCTTCGATTAAGTGGTGAGTCCAGCATCGGGGTGTTACTTCCGAGCCAGAATCTGGTTGGAAAGTCGTTGCTGAATCGGTGGAAGCGTCTTTTTTATCCTTTCGTTTATCGCATTGTAACTTTTTGTGAAGCCTGAGACTCGGACGCTTTCGTCTATCACCTGTTGTTTATTTACACTTATGCCACGAGGAAGGGAACGAGCTGGTAGTTCGGGAAGCATTAGCGACTACTTCAAGAGGCGACTTGAGGAGGACCCAGAGGAAATTCGGTTCAACATAGGCAAGATTCGCAAGACGCTCAGCACTCCGCCGAAGCCTGAAATGGGGGAAGGTGCGTTGGATTCTGGCTCTTTCCAGCTCATAATGGAAGAACTAAGAAAAATCAACAAATCGAACGAAGAGCTTCGCAGCGAAATAATGCAGATTAAGGACATGTTTAAGAAGAAGGAGGCAGCATGGGATGAAGAACGTGCGGCATGGAATGGAAGGCTGAAGTCATTGGAAGGGAAAATTGAACGTTTGGAAAGAAAGGAGAAGAAAAACAACGTTGTTGTGAGCGGTCTGAAGATGTCTAGAGCGGGTGAAGACTTAAAAAGTGAAGTGAACGAGATGTTTACAAAACATATGGGAGTAACGGTGCAGATTCAGGAAGCCTATCACATAGGACATAACGTTTTGTTAGTCCTGAAGGACCGGGAAGAAAAGAAGCGTCTGATGGGGAGCAGAAGAAAGTTGAAGGGGACACATATTTACGTCAATGATGACCTCACCGAGGGACAGAGAAAGATACAGAAGAAATTAAGAGACATAGCAAGAGGAGAACGAGCAGGAGGAAAGGCGGTGATAGTTGCCTATAACAAACTGAAAATTAATGAGCAGTGGTTCGTTTGGGACAGTGTCAACGAAACTTTACAGTCAAAAAACTAATCACTGCTAAACCGCACTCACCAAGGAAAAACAGTGCCCGTAAGAAAAAATTTTGTGAAAACGTTATGGAACTATTGTTTTTTAATGTGCACGGGTATAAAAATTTATTGGACTACATGAAAAACAATGCTTCTGATGGGTTGCCGGAGGTCGTGTGTGTGTGTGAAACTTGGCTCACTAGCGATGCTGTGAGCGACGATTGCATGGCAATGTATAACATTATAGCATCACCGGCGTTGCGTGATAAATCAGCGGGAAGAGCGAGTGGTGGCTTGTTGTTGTTGACGAAAAAGTTCTTAAACACACGCCTTATTGATAACACACCCTGGTGGATTTCTTGTCTTGTTTCTTATCTGAATTACGAATTTATTGTTTTTAATGTTTATTTTAAACCTGTATTAAATATCGAGTTTATTCTTGAAAATTTCCAGCTTGTTATGTCTGAGACTTGCGAACGATTCTCTGGAGTTCCATGCTTTATAATGGGAGATTTTAATTGTAGAATGGGTAGCTTTGGAGTTGAGCCGATAGAGGGTTTTTTCGAGGACTCACGTATGTTTGGAGCGAGGAAGAGCAACGATCAAGTTTTTAATGCCAGAGGACGGCTGTTAGCGGAGTTTATGGATCTCAATGCATTTTATTTAATCAATGGCAGAATCGCTGGGGACAGACCTGCAAGATTCACGTATTGTGGGCCTAATGGGCGGAGCGTTTTTGACTTGGCATGGTGTTCCACAGTCTCAGCTGATTTGGTTACGGATTTGCAGGTGAGGGAGATTCTGACTGGTTCTGATCACTTTCCTGTGTCTTTAACCATAACCTGTCCTTTCCAAATGCCAGGTACAAGCTTGCCGAGAGACACCGAGTCTGGAGTTAGTTCAGTGATTAGGTGGAACGCGGAACTTGCCGTGAATTATAATTTCTTGATGCAGAACTCACCTAATGTACAGTTCAACGGTGAAGCGGGAATTGAAGACATGCAGGAAGGTTTGGTAGGTACAATTATTGAGGTGACTCAAAATTTGGGTATGCGAAAGACATATAAAAAATCAAAGTGCAGTTTTTGTCTCTCAAAACCTTGGTTTGATGCTGATTGTCGATTTTCGAAAATTAAACTAAAGATAAAATTAAAAAGAGCTTTCAATGAAAATTGGTCTGATTCGGCAAGAAACGACTATTTAAACACAAAGAAAGAGCACAATAAATTACTGAGACTGAAAAGATTAAATCATGAAAAGAGCTTACTTGAAAAACTAGGTGATATCAGGAATTCCAGCCAATTTTGGAAAACAATTAAACTTTTCAGAAGGAGTTCAAATAGAGTTGACTTAGACATAAAGATCTGGGAAACATTTTATCAGGGGCTATTGAGTCCTGTCTGTTCGGTCACTCCCCTTACTATTTTTTTTGGAGTGACTCACCCATTCTTGGATGCACCCATATCTTTGGATGAACTGTGTGCAGCACTTAATTCTTGTCCGAATAACAAATCTCCGGGTATTGACGGAATATCATATGAATTTTATAAGAACTTGCCGCAAAACTGGTTACTGTATTTGTGTAGTCTTTTTAATTCCATTCTTGATTCTGAGATAATGCCAACTTCTTGGACCAGTGCAATTCTAATCATGCTACACAAAAAGGGTGCGTATGAGGACCCCAACAACTACAGAGGGATTGCCTTACTGAATAATATCCTGAAGATTTTTACTCAGATTTTGCATTCAAGGCTTAGTGAGTGGGCGGAGTCTAACGAAATAATACCCGAACATCAGTCGGGTTTTCGTAGGGGACGAGGATGTATGGACAATGTTTTCACCCTCACTAGCATCATTCAGTTACATATTCGTCGGAAGTCGCAGTGTGTTTTTGCCGCATTCGTCGATTTTACTAGAGCATTTGATTCTGTAAATCATGACTTACTATGGGAAAAATTGCATAGCTTGGGGGTCAGCACTAAATTTATTAGGCTACTGAGACAACTGTATTGTAATGCTTCATTTCAAGTTAAAACTGTCAATGGAATTTCCAGGAGCTTTCCCGTTAGAGAAGGGGTATTGCAGGGCGAGATCCTTAGCCCTTTGCTGTTTTCATTATTTCTGGCTGACTTGGATGAGTACTTTAGGGCCGCGGGTTCAATTGGCCTTTCTATAAACAAAGAAGTGGACGTGGTACTATTACTTTACGCCGATGATCTGGTCATTTTGGGTCATTCGGAAATGGACTTACAAAGAAAACTTAATATCCTAGAAAGGTACACTTCAACAAACTCTTTGAAGGTGAACATCAGAAAAACTAAAATTATGCATTTCAGAAGAGGAGGAAGACCGTCCGACTTTAGGTTTCGGTATCAAAACACAGACTTGGAGATGGTTAATAAGTTTGCTTATCTGGGTGTCACTCTATCCTCATCCTCACTTTTTGCGGAGATGGCTAAGACTACTCTGATCAGGGCTAAACAGGCAATTGGCTCCGTATTGTCAATTATGATCAAGTCAAAGCTTAGTAAATGGGACGTTAGAAAACACTTATTTGAGACTTTGGTCGTGTCTGTTTTATCCTACTGTCTGCCACTTTGGGGTACTAGATATGCGGATGTAGTAGAGAGGGCGCAAGTATACTTCTACAAACGTTTATTACTTTTACCGATTTCTACGCCTGATTGCTATATTCGCTCAGAGTTTGGTTGTGTACACTTGAGCTTTATTATCTTCAAGAATTGTTTAAGTTGGATAATTAAATTGCTGTCTATGGATTCAAATAGACTTCCTAGAATATGTTTTGATAGATTGTGTCAACAGTATAAAACAGATGAGTGTAAATATAATTGGGTCACGCAGGTATACAAGTTTCTCGATAAAATAGAATGCCAAACCGATCTTCAGACTCTGTCGCGTTACGACTGTTCTCTGTACCTAGAAAAATATAAATCGTACCTGTATACAATGAACAATGAACATCTGACTGCTTCGCGATATTCTCCGTTTTCGGCTATGACAATGCCTCGCTCAGATTTCTCCATTACCCCCAAGTACCTTCACCTCGACATCTCCATCAGAATTATAAGAATCTTAGCTCAAATTCGTTTATGTTGTAAGAAGAAGTACAGATTTACTTATAATGGTGTCTCATACCAAGTCAATGCAGAGGAACTCTGCACAATTTGTAATTTGGGAAGTTTGGAGACGCTGGAACATCTTTTCTTTGAGTGCCCCTTGTACGTGGGTCTGCGGGGCGGGCTTTTGGGTGAAGTATCGAACATGGGCGGACTGTACAGTCACATTGATGGCATTTCTGCTTCCGGGGCAAAGAGATTGGTAAGCTTCGTCACTGGTGTCCTTAGCTTGCGAGCCTTCGCTCTGAACGAATAGGGGGTATTTTTTTTATTCATTGTTATTTATTTTGTATTCTTTATTTTGCCTTATTATTCTGTCCGCACATAAATATTTTGTATATTGTATCATTTTGGCTTTGTTTGAGTTAGAGTTTTTCTTATTTATGTTACTTATTATATTACTTTGTGTTTAGTTGATCCGATTGTCTCAATACTTCCAGGTTATCAATTTTCTTTTTTTATTTTGGGTTGGAGAGTCCACACTCTTGCTATAGAACTGTACATAGTTTTTGTAAGCAATAAATATTATTTTTTTTTATTTTATTAGTATATCATATTACAGTATATTACAGTATATTACAGTATAGTATATTACACTGACGTTTCGTTACACTTCTTCCTTTGGGGCCCGACGAACGCAGTGAGGACAGTCTGTATGACAAACTTCGTCTTTCAAACTCGTATAATCATGATATACATATTATATACTATTGTCTACGTTGCCTTACTAATGGATTCATCATTACATCGAAAGCGGTGCTTTACTGGAGAATATTATTAAACTGCTTTTCAACCAATAGAAACAATTTATTGTCAATAAAAGGTAGGCGAACGTCAGTGCGGACTGCATAACTAGGTGTCCCCTGTCAAACGTTTTTATTTTTAGCAGCAAGAATTCGCAATTTCTGGGCGATTATCCGAGTGAAGTAGATAAAATAGTAAGTCTAAATACACTTGTTTAATAAGACTTATTGTCATACTCCTCCTTTGGAACACTCCTCGCAAGCTCGTCGTGCCCCAAAACCAGTTTGTGACAATATTATGTCTAATGAAACTCGTATAATAATATACCATTTTTCCTTATAGGTATTGACATTTTTGAGTGATCTGTTTGATCTAGGACTCGCAAGAAATTAGAAATCAACCATTTACATCCAAAATTCAATTATGTGGACTTGAAAATGTACCTAGATCTAATTACAAACAATAGAGAGTCAATCATTTGTTCCTGATTATTACAGTGATGAAGAAGAACATGTGGTGTTTTTCTCTTGCGTCGACTTTTAATACGATCTATCCATATTCAACATAGAATTGACATGTTTATGTCAAATCCATTTTTTGGCGCATTTTCAATGGAAATTCGCTATTAGCCACGCTTTGAAGACCGTCCGTCCGTCCGTCCGTCTGTCTAGTACTTAAACTTCTCCTAAACGAAAAGTCGGAGCGCTATCAGTTTTTTCCATAGCGAATTTTCTGCGGATGGAAATGGGCACAATAAAACACTAGCGCTGAGCCGCTTGATTGCAAAAAATTTCGGGTACGGACCAAGAGTCACAATCATGATCCCCATTTGAGTGGTACAGCGAAACTGAAAAATGATTTGGTGGGAGTTCTTGGGCCATCAACTTCACAAGGCCCCCTGCCCCCCCCCCCCCTAACATAGGGTTTTTGTACTTTCCTTTCTAATATCTTCCGATAGGACTTGTAGTTGTAGAACATTTGTGCAGAGGGATTCCTGTATCTAATAAAAGCCGGATACGAGTAGTTACACCACTTACACCTTTTAATGTGTACCGACCGGCGACCCCACTATAATAGCAGTATTGATGGTGCGATTCTCTAAAAAATCATATTCCATAAAAGCTCCGTTACGCTGTTATTATTATTATTATTATTATGATTATTTTACAGTTGTTAAAAAAAACGCAATAAAACCGCCAGCTGCCTAGATAACAAAAAATGCGCTAAAAATACCATCAATGTCGTGGCCTTATCCTCCGCAAGGGAGGATCCATGTGATGGATCACGGGACCAGTTCCGGAATTGTGATTTTATGTGCATTTATTTCAACCAACAATTTTAATGTTTTATTTAAGGCAGCTGGGATTTGGGGAGGGTTTTTCGTAAAACATTTATGAACCTACAGTTCAATTATTATATTGAAGTAGGATTATAGAGTCGACATATCAACCCCCCGCGAGTTCACAGAACGGTTGCTCGGCTCGGCCGCGATGCTGGTCCATTTATTTTGCTAGCACAATGATGAATTTTGATTTTCAAATATCAAAAGTCCAGCTTTTAGGCGGAAAAACGGGGAAATCTCGGCGGTGGAGCGTGCGGAGTTTGATTAATGAATAAATAGCGTCCGAATGTGCGCCAACCCAATTAATCTTTGCATTATTGCTGTGTTTGGGAACGAACGAAAATTCGACGATGGAAACCTAATGCATTTTGCATGTATGAAGTTTGTGTTTGATTAAAATAACTCGTTGTTGATGGAGTCTCAGCAAAAGCGACAACGAAGGAAGAATCAAAAATTGCAATAGCGCCGTTCATTTGCAATGCTAAAAGCTCACGGTTGGAAAGCACTCCGTAATTAGCTAGCCAAAAAGTTTTCTAAAATACTCAGAGGAAACTCAGTTACAAGCTCCGGAATCATTTTTTGCTGTGGCCGGGAGTTTCTGCTATTCCTACGTCGGTCGGTTCTCGCGGTTTTTTCTTAACTCTGAACTCCAATCTCATCTAGATATTATATGAATATAAAATAAATAAATTGGAACATAATTTCTCACTGACTGAAGATATCGCGTAGTTTTTCACTGAGAAAAAAGTGCACACTAAACTGCCCCAACAGTAAACCAATGACAGGAGTTTTTGGCGAGTTTTCCTGACGACCATAGCAGACAATGCGCATTTTTGTTACCAGTGGATAACGGTATTTATGGGGCTGTCAAAACTTGATAAAAGTATTGTGAGTATGATTTTTATTTTTTTTCACTAAAGTTCACCTTGAACGGAAACTCATACCTTATATCTCGTTCACGATAATATGATCTTAGAATGCGTTCCTGGAAAAACATTGCAGTACATCCCGAAATGAGAGGTTTCGTGAGTCGTGACATACATGGCCTAGGCAGTGTGCCTCACTAACGTAAGGTGACCAACCGTCCTGATTTAGTAAGGACAGGTTTAGATTTTTACACCTTTGTCCTGTTTTACGTTCATGTACTTATTTGTCCTGATTTTAAACAAAAATACTGATTTTTCCTGATTTCAAGCAAAACCCTGGTCCTTCTGATTTTAAATTCGCCGCGAAAATATCAATTGATTCACCACCTCACCGCTCTCTAGATCACATCATCACCCTATCACTTCTCTTCTACATAATCCCGTTCTTGTGCTTATTCACTTGACATTATATTCGCAGGTAGAATCTACAACCAAATAAAGAAATTTAAAAGGTAAAAATTGAAAGGTTTAATTTTGTGTTTTCTCTATTATGGAATTTCTAATGATGATTACACTTGAATCTCTTGTGGTATTATTAGGGTTGCCAGAAGGTCTATTTAAAAAAAAAACATTTTGTTAGCTCTTTCGACGGCCATTTTCTCTCTCTTTTTTCTCTGGGACACAGCCCCGGGGAGTTCTCTTTTGTTTAATTTCTCAGCAAAAGTTGTATTTTTCATGTTGATAATTGTTTTGGAAAAGGGGGGCATTTTGCTTCGCTCCTCTAGACCCACCTTTCCCTTTCGCGTGTTTTGTTTTCTATTTTTTTTTTCTTTCAATATTGAAGTTCGGCGAATTTTGAGGGTTTGAGGACGATGAGTAAAATTTTGTTTTCTTTGTTAACGCACAACGTTTCGCCCCTAATTTGGGGCTTCCTCGGGTGAGTTAGCGATGATCGTTATTTCATGAAAATTTTGATCTAAATGGCGAAAAAATGGCATTGAAGAGAATAGAAAAATGTTCGATTATTGAAAAATTTATTAAAATTTTTCATAAAATAACAATCATCGCTAACCCACCCGAGGAAGCCCCAAATAAGGGGCGAAACGTTGTGCGTTAACAAAGAAAAAAAATTTACACATCGTCCTTAAACCCTCAAAATTCGTTGAACTTTAATATCATCCAATAAGACAAAAATACAAACGAATTTTTTTAATGTCCTGATTTTCATTCATTTGAAGTTGGTCACCTTACACTAACGCAATAACAAATTTAATGTGAGCAAAGAATCCACGCGATCTATAAAGTCAAACTCAGGCAAGTGCGTAATTTCTTTGTTTGTGTTTGCCCTTTTACCGTCGCGAAGTAGTAGAGAGAAAAGAAACGGAATCGGGGAATCCCGTAATGATAAAAATTCCGATATCTTTAAAAGAGGAAATAAGAAAAATGCCGGCATCACACTCCAACTCCTGGGCTGCTTGCTATACCAAGAAGTGCCGAGGAAATATAAAATATCCTCATGATATTTCCCAGGAGAATGTTGTTAATACGAGTTCCATAGCCTTCCCACTGTGATGCTTGTTATCGCAACTGGCTCACACCAGATGCCCGTTGGTAACAGGTTTCGAACTTGCACATTTCCCAGTGCTCCTCAGTCATATTTTTCGAAAAATATTCACGCAATCTTTTCCCAGCCGCAAATTTATTTTGGATTATCTCGAGGGCGAGTAGGGCGATCCCCTCTCGCCTGAGGGTAATCACAGACTCCTCGCAGTCCTCGCACCACATCACCACCACTACCGGCTGCGGCTCTGCTGCTGAGCCTCAACAGACGGTTCGCAAAAAGGATGCCAAAGTCATTAATCTTACGAGCATATTCTTTTAATTTATAAAGTGCACCACCCTCCTTAGTTTGACAAATTGACGAAATGGCGCATTCTTTTGCGACGCGAGAGTATAGAGACTCTTGGCGTTTGAAGGTGTATTTCATAATGTGGCAACATCGTGTAGGTACAAGAGTTCTCATTAGAGCTCTCAAACAGTGTAGAGCTTAAGGAATTTTTAGGTCACTTTCAGTAACATTGTGCTTCGTTTCATGAGCCGCGGGTATCCCACTGTCCTCTAAGCTTGAAAGCCGAATTAATTAAAACGAGATATTGTAAGGAACTCCACATGTAATCCAATTAGTACTCAAGCAGATCAATAGCGCCCAGTCTTGGGCAAAAGTGCAATTTTAAAAGCTTCTGATTTTTTACATCTGGATTATCGTCAAGGGAAACCTTGTTCAGAATAATTCGAAAGGGCACTCTTTTATTTCACCTCATTTTACTCTTTTTTCCACTGATGAAAGGGGAAGTATTGCGATCCTGCAGAATAAAATTCTCTTGACGGATAAATCTATTTTTGGGTTCCGCAAGACGATCAAGACCATTTTTAACATGATGTCTGTCTGGTCTCTCTGTATGTGTGTACTATCGCGCGCAATATAAAACTGAGACGCAAACTTTCCAACAATTTTGGTTTTCAATGTACAATATTCCACTTATACAGGGTGTTTCAGGGATGATAGCAAAAAATTTGACTGTGGGTAGATCTCGTCAAAATATGACGAAAACTTATATACCATTTTGCAAAGTTCGGCCTAATGACGAAGATACAGCCCTCCAAAGATCACTTTTTTCGGATTTCAAGAATTTCTATGATATAGCATTATCATTTTGGCCTGGTATACCTGATCTCTTATTTTCATGCACCAACAGATTTCACTGACGGAAGTTTTAAGGGTTATACGATAGACTGTGACTTCCCTATACTGTCAAGCTTCTGTCAAGCTGCCCAATTTCATTTCGCGATTTCGCCATGTTGCCGCTTTATTTATTTTTTTTAATTGTTTATTTAACGTCGGCCTATTTCCGCAACGAGGCCTAACACCGACGCCGGTGAATGCTTTCCTCCACTATACCGGAAATTTTGCCGAACCCCTGTGTGTTCCAACACAGGGTAGGGATTTTTAACGACCACCAACATCGCATGGGGTCGGCACCATCGTTCGTATTTTACGTGCTATGCGACACACGGCGCGTCTTGCATTTAGCAAGCATTCCAACTAAACCAAGGAGCTTGTTTTCGAGGCCGAAAATCCGTCCCCGGCGGAGATCGAACCCGCGACCTCTGAAGTGGTAGTCGAACGCGCTAACTAACCACACCACAAGCTCCTCATATCCCCGCCGCTTTATTTCATTGATATATTATAGAGTCGCACTTCAATTATGTTTTTAAAAATATCTACTGAGATTTGGTTCACCGTACTTTGAAATTAAAGTCAAATGATCTGCGTCTACCGTTTAGTAAACTTGTTTCATTTTATAAAGGTCTAGTAATTGTTGGCGTGGTGCCTTGCCCTGCCGACCTGTCCTTCCCGGTGCGCAGTAGGACGTCATAATCAGCCCACAAAATTTACGATAACTTCGTAACGGCTTGGAATTTTTCGATACGATTTTGACTAAAAATCAACTAAAGCCATCCCGCAGCTATATAAATTTTAAAATTGACACCAAATTTTACCCACAGTTCCCCTTTAAGTAAGGTATTTCAACTGAATCAAGGAACTTGTTCTCGGCGCGAAAATTCGACCCGCCACTGGTGGAGATCGAACCCGCGACCCTTGGCATGGCAGTCAGATGCGCCAGCCACCATATAGGGCCACTGAAAAACTGGCCCTTAGCTATCGAAGTTACAAAAGTTACCACCAACAATCAAATAATGCGTGCACTGAGATGTAAATGAAAATATTATTTGTTTTGCTGTTCCAAAAATTTCTGTGTCGGTGTCATCCAAAAGCTGTTTGGGATAAATCAAAGTGCGTATCGGGTGAAACATAACGCAAAAGAAGATGATCCTATTTAGCGCTATCGCACGTCTGCAAAAACCCCGAACATAATCGAACACCCGAATAAAGCTTTTACTGGCGCTTTTTATGGGCATGTTCTCGACGAACGTTCACTGAACTTTACAATGTCTCGTATTGTTATTTAATATTTCATGATGCGAGGCCTCTCCAGAATTTATCTTGAAGCACCATTGCGACACTTTTGATAGATGCTTTTCTCTTAAGGGTTTGGTGTTGAGGTTTTTACACATCGCTTTTATAGTGATAGGTTTTAAAATCCCATACTCCAGTGGAATGATCCTTTGAACAGGTCCATAACAACCATGGGTTCCGTTGTAATTTCCATCACAAAAAACGGACTTTGGATTCGGATGAAGCAAACGAAAGATAGCAAGAGAAACTGATGTGTTTCCGTAAGTATCCATGAGACAGGTAGGTATGTAATTCCCGTAGCGTGCACGTATAAGCACGTACGAAAAATTGAAAAATCTCCTCGCTTTACATAAGAAATGACCGCCTGCACCTGTTCGCGATCGAAAGTTGGATGATACGAACATTGCGAACTTGTAGCACAGTATCGGTTGGTGTTACTCTATCTTTGGCAAAGTCGAATTTATTGATGAGGGAATAGAGGTTTCCAGAACGTCCGTCGTGAAAAATGTGAAATTTTGCAAAAGCAAGCGAAATGGAAGGTACTTATCGCAAAAGCAGTTGAAAAAATTGCAAAAAAGTTATAATGAACCACACGATAGATACAAACATATAGTGTAGATGCAACTTTAACATGCATCATTCTGTCAGCTGCCTTGCCACTTGCCAGCCGCGCACATTATAATCAGGGCCGCGCTTAAAAGTTGGTTAGACTATGGGGCTATGCGATTTTGATCAGGTTATTGACTAAATCATCAGTCTCTTATTCTTCTTTTCCTCCATATTTCTCTCGACGCAATACAAATTCAACATATATTTTGGCAACAGATAAAGATAGTATGATGTGGTGTGAACATTGCAAGCAATAATTACTTTGTTATTGCTTGCAATGTTCACACCACGCTTTCTTGATTGAATGGAATCTAAGCTAAATGCCACCTCACACCTCACCGAAAATATGAAATTAATATTATAATTATAGATAATAAGGGCAATAATAGGAATAGCCCTATACTCCGGACCATTCGACAATTTGACATTAACATTTTGGGAGGAAATTGATCGCCACGTTTATTCATGCGCTACGGCGCAAGCTCATAGGCTTGTTACGATTTGCAGTGTGTCACCCCCAAATTCACAATCGTCATTTAACGTTAATGATCATTACACTTAATGATAATTGAGGTGCAGTCTGTCAAGGGTATTACGTATCAAACATACCAATTCGTAGGCCAGAACTGTTCAAAATCCATAAACGACAAGAGTAGTGTGCCTAAAATGGGGAGTTCACGCTCCATTTGCATGCAAATTTTGCCTGCTTTTCGCCTCTTGGTGCACAGTGGAAACAAGAAACCGCGCTGTGATTTCAAATTTCGATTTTCGATACAAAACAATTTGCCACTCGTCTGAGCTCCTCGGTTTCATTTGTATGATTTATGCCTGGTTCCTTCTCTGCGAGTGCCTTTGATTTATTATTTCTGAACCGGGAAGCCGAGATTTTTAATGAAACCCGGCTTACATTAGTGGTTGGCGTTTATCCGCGTATAATTTAAACCCTAATTTCCTTCTTTGCGTCCCCCTCGTTCCGCGCTAGTCATCCACCGCGCGAAGACGCCATTCTTATACTACGGCGGCGCGAGGTATTTTCTGATGAGCTCTTAATAAAATTATTCCGCGTTTCCGTCATCGAAACTGTTGAAGCAGGGAAAAAAACCGTGACGAAATTCCAATAATACGGCTTTGGAGTGGTGTGGGTGAGCGTGAAATGCTATTGCCTTTATCGATCGTCATCATCATGAAAAATATTGTTTTACAATGTGTAATTACTCCACAGTGCGAAGCAGTTGGGCATGTACACGCAGAATGTGGCTTTGTTCCGGTACCGCTTTTATGCAACACGGTCCTTGCACGTTTTTTCACATAGCCAGCCATATAACATCATATATATATATATATATAATATGGTTTCCCGAAAATCTGCATGATTTTTTGAGTTTTGTTATTGGGGTACTTGCCCAATTTTTTTTATTGGCTTAATCGTTAGTGTGGTTAAAAATAATGTACCCGTATTTTTTCTTTTTCCTAAATTCCCAAAATTGCGGCCGTGATGCGTGTTTTAAAAATATATTTGTGACGTCACAAATATACCAAAAACTAAACAAACGGCACTGTTGGATTGGAAGTTAAAAAAAAACTGTTAGAGTGACATTACAATATTTGAAAAATACAGACATGAAAATTCCACTGACGTTTCCCTATTGTTACCAACCTTTTGAAAAATGAAAAATAAAAAAAATCTTCTTGACCAATGGATAGATTTTCCGGAAATTTTCAGGAAATACTCTTTATTACTCTTGTTGATGATTAAAAGTATTTTCAGTCAAATCTGTTTCATTGGCAAGTACCCCATTCAAATCAAAACTTAGAAAACTGGTAGGTAGGCAACTTCCATGCACCTGGGTCTCGAGGAGTACCAAGTGCTTGTGCGTCAAGCGTTTTTATATTTTTCCGGAGAAACAGGCAGACAAAGGAAGTCGAAAGAATCACAATTTCGACTCGTAGAAATAAACCGACCAGAGCACCGAACGCCAAGCAGCACGTTCGAGGCTGTGAAGAATATCAGGACTCTGAGGGTGACTCACATGAACATCCAATCACTAGTAAATGAAGTGCAGAAGTTGGAAGTGATCATGGCGAAAGAAAACATTGATATCATCTGTATAGGTAAACATCAAAAAAAGAATTTACTCGAATGTTTTTCAGGTTGAGATTTCAATGTACTGTTACGTATTTCGCGTACGGGTTCGTTTATAATAATTAAAACGATCATTTTGAAACACGCACTTTTTATTACTGCGTACCTACTACAATAAATACAATTACTGATAAATACACCAACAATTATTTACTTGGGAATATCGGTGAGACTGTTCGCTATCTATTGCACTCGATCACTTCCAGTTCAATACTGGTGTGTAGGCAGAGGAGCGGTGCTTAATATAGATCTGACTGAATAATCTCGAATGTACCATAGGTCCTCCAGCAAATTCCCCAGTGACCCGACATATGGTTTATAGGCGACTCCCGAATAATCAATCTTACACCTTTCGCGTGCAATCCCAACGTGCGGTGAAGCCGGCCAAAATGGACAGATGTGTCTTAACCCACTGTTGAAGGCTTCAGAATCTGCACTAGAGCTCCGCACTTGTACACTGCGACCTAATGAGAAGAGTCTAGGAAGATCGCGTGTTCTCCAGAACTGCCGCTCGTAACAGTACTTAACTCATGTAGCAGAACACATCATAGAGGTGGCGGTGTTTGCATACTCGGTCACAACGGTTTTCATATCCGAAAAATCAATTTCAATTACAGCAGTGAGAAGTTCCTTGAGTGTGTGCTATAGAGCTAGTATTTCCTATTGTCGATAGAATTTATGCCATTTACAGGTTACCAAGTTCCAATCTAGAAGCATTCATGACTCTTGTGAATGACATGATGATGTCAACCTTAGACCTCTAATAGGAACAACCACGAGAGTAAGCAGAAACGGGATTAGTAACACATACATTAACAACATATAAACCGACGCGACATGGCGGATTTCCTCGCGCACGTTGGAGAACCTGATATGTCGAATGACACCTATCAAATCGCCAAGTTTCGCCACCCGTTTGAGGTGAACAATGGTTCAAATCTCACAATGACCAGACATTTTTGCGAAGAAAGCAATGTTCACGTTAAGATTGACCCCCCCCCACTATCTGCCTTATCTCTGGGGAAGTTTCAAAAAGGAAAACTGATTCATGAAGATGTTTTGATGATTTTTTTTGAATTTGCCCATTAAAAATTTCTAAACCACTTAATTTACAGGGTGTCGCAAAAAAATAAGTTCTTCAATATGTATGTAGTTGATGCATTTGACAAATAAACTGTCAAAATATTATTAATGTAACAGCTTAAAATACAGAAAAATCACAATCAAACCGATTTTGAGAATTTTTTTCAATAATATTTTTTTTGACAAATGATCTTATCCGAAAGTTCAATAGTTTAACGAGCGGCGTTTCTGGAGAACACGCGATCTTTCTAGACTCTTCCCATCAATGATCAGGTCGCAGTGTACAAGTGTGGAGCTCTGGACATTTCCAGAATATACGCGATTGGAAACATGAGAAGACTTCAATGATCGATTGGAAAACATCTGTCCATTTTGGCGGAGGTGCCGACTTCACCGCACGTTGGAATGCCCGCGAAATGTGTAGGGTTTTTCAGGAGTCCCTGGAAACCGTATGCCGGGACATTGTGGAACTTGCTGGAGGACCAGTGGAAGATTCGAGAACACTCTAGTCGGGGGCATATATAAGCAGCACGGATCGGCCTAGGCAGGCCGGGTATTGAATGCGAAGTGGTAGAGAGCAGATAAAAAGCGACTACTTAGTTACCTGCGATATTCCCAAGTAGTAATTGTTGGCGTGTATTTATTGTAGTACGCAGTAATATTTATTGTAGTACGCAGTAATAAACAGTGTGTGTTTTAAAACGATCGTCTCAATAATAAACGAGCCCTTGCGCGAAATACGTAACAATAGGTTAAAGTTGGGACACCTTATATTACATAGGTCTGTAGTGATCCGTAGTTTAGTTTCACATGCGATTTAGTACGAGTTACTCGTAAGTGGATTGCAGACTTCTTCAGATTCTGTCAAGAAACGCCGGGGGGGACGACGACTCTTGGTCACAAATCTGAACCGTAGGTCGTAGGTATCCATAGCTTTGTCAAACGCGAGCTACGCGCCGTCGATTGCAGAGGATGTGATGATACGAGTATGTTCCCCGGAATTTCTCCTCCAGATTCCAAATAAATTATTTATGGCAGCTCTCTGCAAAACTCATAAAGGGATAAAAAGTCGAGTGGATACACATCACGGGAGCACTCGCTCAGGTGATTTATCCGGCGTTATGTCAAAATTGGCCGCCGCTTCCGCGTCTCAGGCGCGATATACTCCACCTATACCTGGATCGGCTTGCTGCTTTTGCTTCTTGTTGTCTGTCACACCATACGCCAATAAAATTTTATAGTGTGACTGTCGTGTGTTGTAAAAGCGTCTGTGAAATGGTTTTATTTGTCGTGGCTCGCTAGCAGTCAATACGCCGGTCATGAAAATTGTTACATTTCACTGTATTGTATGCTCGTAAATCTTTCTTCTCGGTGTGTGGTGCCATGCTTTTCTGGCGCTATGGAATTCGTCTATCCTCAGACACGGACAGCTTCGTGATTCCGTTAGTACCAGAGTTGTGCGCGATGCGGTATCTGGCCAAGTCTGGATTAAGTTTTAAGGACCGTGTTGAATTGGTAAAATAAGCGTTGCGAAATCAATCCGTCTGGGTTTATTCCTTGACAGATTTTTACCACAATAAAAATATTTTTTTTGATTTTTGGATTTTGGAAATGCCAATACGCCCAAACCAAAGTACATCCTTGTAGCTTTCGAAAGAGACCAAAATGGTAAAAATCCGTCAAGGAATAAACCCAGACGGATTGATTTCGCAACGCTTATTTTACCAATTCAACTCCGTCCTTAAGTTTATCGCCGATTTTACCCCCTCCACGTCAGGTCCCCTTCATTGTTGATAAGTACGTAGAGCATTCTAAGCTCATGTGGGCGTGTGGGTGTGGGTTGTAGTTTTGCAAAAGTACAAAGTCTGCAATTATTGTGTGTTGACTGTTGTCTATCGGCATCATTCGGTGCTGCAAAAATGCAAGAATGGTCCTCAACCAAACCAACAGTATTTTGATGTTTTGATCCGAGTCGGTCGAGTCCCCTTTCCTTTCATGTCTATTTTTCTGCGCATCGCATACACCTTAGCTTCGCGCAGGTCCACGACTTCACGTCCACTTCTCCCACCTCTGCAATGTGACATAATATTAGCAACTAACATTAAACGAGCGGTCGTAATCGCCACTTCTCAGTTTCAAAGGTTTTAAAAAGCCCAAAATAGTCATCATTGTAAAGGCAGATGGATTCTCATTTGCGAATATTAAAAAGGTCATATTGGAATGTTTGCTGACGCGACGGTTTTATTGATCCTTTGAATTTGACAGTCAACACTGGATCTTTCCAATAGGGCGATTGCATGTAGGGGGCGCTTGTGCCGCCGTTTGCCACTTGGGGACTTCAGGTTTATCAATTGGTATTGCAAACGGTCAAATCGTGTGTCATAACTGTCAATCGCGTCATTTTGGCACTTGAATAACCTAACATTTATCTTGCCTCACCAATTGCCCGTTGTCACCAGTTCTCTTTTCATCTTTCCATATTGTCTACGCTGAAAAATGCCCTATAGATGTGTGTGCTGTGTGCCACACTGCGCTCAAAGTTCAAGAAACAAAAATGCCATAAAATTCCACAAGTTCCCGACGGATGAAGCCCTGAAAAAGCGATGTCTAGTTCAAGTAATTGGAATTTCAAGGTCAAATGTCACTTTCGATCACTTTCGAGCCGCTATATCGAACTTTTTACATACATGATTCAATTTGAATGAAACTTGAAACACACTAAAATCGAATCATTTAAATAAAAGTTTAAAATGGCGGCTTGGAAGTGACCGAGAAAGACATTTGACCTTGAAATTCCAATTACTGAAACCAGACATGAATGTGATCCAAGTTTCAATGAAATCGGATCACTTCTTGGGAGTTCAACATGGCGGCACAAAATGATCAATATCTTTGGCAATTTACCTTCGATTTTCAAAATTCAAAAACGTTACTGAAGCTGAAATACCAGTTTTCATAACTGTGCTATTGAAATGCATATAAATTTGCATCGATCTATGGTTTGCCACTGTTTATTTTTAATGCACGATACAAAGCGAAAACTCTGTAAAGAGTCGTCGCGAATGACAGCGTTAATTTTGAATTTCGCGGATTTGCCGGTTCGCCGCGTACCGGATGTGGGCCACTCGCTCCAGAAAATCATTGTTTGATGTATTTTCTCCAATTCAAGCCCGGTCTGAGCTTGATCGGTTCAAGATTATTATTACGGCATGAGTTGCAGCTCAGGGATGCAACTTCAAGAGCTTGAGGACCTAAAAATCAAGGACGCGGACACGGGAAAGTTTGGGTATTTTGATAATATGTTGTTGTACTAGGTCTAAGTTGTCAATGTGCAAAAATTCAGCCTTGGGCGAATTATTTCTAGGTTTGGTCGATTTTAGACCTAAAATGCCTGGGCTATTGCCAGAAGATGAGGCTGACGAGCACCGCAAACCGAACCAAAATATTTGGAAGGAATCAAAAGTTACATCGTTTTGAAAAGAGGTAAAATTTTTGATCACGACACACTGAGTGGTGCGCACTGCGCAGTGTAGATGATTCTAATGTTTCTCATATTTCAAAATAAGCTACATAGTCTTGCTTTATTGAAATTATAACTTGATTAAATTATTGGCATGATTGCTGACCTAATGATGTTGGCGCCAGAAAAGTTACGCTGGCAACACCACACAGTACATAGCATAAAAGTAATGCTAGGGAACAATATCTTTTTTTATTGAGTGAGAAAAAGCAGTTTTGAAATGTTGTAAAATTAATGTTGAAACTAATGGATGAGGGGAGGCAGTCTTAACCGAAAAGCAGAGTGGCAATAAGTCTCAGAAAGGGCACTAAAAAACTTTTATGTAAGCGAGTTACAGTAGCTCTCCTCGTTTTCTTTCATTTAGCTTTTATTTACCTGTCGTTACTCGATGTGTCTTGGTAGGGTAGAAAAATTCTGAAGGAATCGCACGTTGATAAAAGTAAACGGTTTATTACCTAAGTTTCCCACTGAAATTTAATGTCGCATGATTTCAAAATGAGATTGGTCGCGCCGAACATGAGAGAGCGATTGGGTGCAAGCTCATCGGCTGACCCGATCGTCACATCTGAGAAGGCGGTCGCCAAGACAACGGTTGTGAAGACGACAGAATAGTATATCACATACCGAGACGGGAAATACATCATTAATTGGATGTATTTACCGTCGAGAGTATGTATACTATTTTACTCACAACCATGCACTCAGCTTGCAGGATTACAGGCGTTCAAAAGTTGAAATCTGAAAATTAACTTTTTGTCATAACTTCCAGATAGGCCGATTAATTTTGCTGAAACGTTGTTCAGGAAATACTGAATAACACACTTATTGTTTGGTTGGATGCATATTTTGAAATTTTCCTTCTAAAGCTACCATTTCTCCACTTTCTCGGGAGGTCGGCAATGGGTCACTTCCCGACCTCCTACTAGGTATGTAATGAATCAAATACCATAGTGGTTGTGAGTAAACTGATTTGAAATACAGAGGGCGAAAAGTTGCAATAAAAAATATAGTTCGATAAATACAAGACGTGGCAGTGAAAACATTCTTTTATTGAAAGTGGGTCGTCGTTTGACGAAGGGACGACTAGCTTCCAAAGATATAGTGCAGTAAAGATAGTCAAAAAAGACCCCAAACCTTGAAAAAATTAATTCATGAAATTTTAAAGCAGATGTCGATTCAGAATTTCATTCTCTACCACATACTCAAAATCCCCGAAAATCCCAGTTGAGCATTCTTCTTGCGGCGCTGTCAAAGTATATCATGTTTGCTGCAACTAGTCCGAAAATGGAATTCTTGTTTTTGTCACACTAGAGCTACGTTGTTGGCTTGAAGCTGTTGGTATATACTGCAGGGCATGACCAGATCTTCGTTTGAACCTCTAACTCGTATTTCCCGAAAAGAAATCACGGAAGTCGCTTCAATTTCCAATTAACAGTGTTGAATAAGTATAATCCGAGGGTAAGTAACCAAGTTTATTACAATCTGTTTGATTTGTGATAAAGACATGAAATTTGGTATGAGTGGTCTTCATGGTCTTCTCTCCAAATGTGAACATGACGCCTCGCCATATTTTGGTCAGGGGGGCCTGAGGACCCCCTTAAAATATTGAAGTCTCAGGAACTCTTACAAACCAACGGTAAATATCGTCACACATTTCAAAAAGTGATCATTTGACTCTACACCAAACCTTGACAACAGACACAACAGTTGTCGCCATGTGCGCATTGTTCTTCGTGTTAAAAAAAATTTCTTCGGAGAGTCAAAGAAGGACACAGTTTTTAATGATTTTTTAATCTACGAAACGGTGAGTTGATCTGCTGTGTATCATTATCCACTAATTTGTATTTGCCGAAGCTATTCATAAAGTTAGTTTTTTGATATTGTCATTCTAGGGATGACAGCTCCCGAAGAAATGAGCCAATTCAAGTGTGGAGTTCAACAGCGTTTTTTAATTGTTCCCAATCAATATGATCGACAATTTATGAATAGATGGATAGCTGGAACTGTTCTGTAACCTAATTTTATGTGACTACACGCGGAACCAAGCGCAAAAGCATAGTAAAAATTTTGTTTCGCGTCGCTCACCATCATAAAATTTGTGCCCTTAGGGTGTGTTGTAAATATTTCTATACCGTGTATTCACTCGAACTGAGTGCTTTGAAGTATTCCACGCCTCAATCCTTATTCTTCGTGCCTTCTACTTGACAACTGCAGATCGTATTGACGTATGACGTTTGTCTATACTCTTTAGTCTGTATTTGCTGTTGTTTCGCCAAATTAGCATGAAAATTGGTGCAATTCTAACAGTGATAGGTGGCGGTTAAAAAAAAAATCGGGGCTTTCGCGCCTCACTCTTCATCTAGTTATACTCAATAAAACTATAACACAGTTGAAGCTATTCACCCAATAATAAATTGTCATTCATATTGTAAAGGTACGTCCCCCCTCCCCCCAGTGACATTTTCATGTGTTTGGCCTCTGATCGTCGGAATTCTACGTTGTGCCCGTTTTTGTTCGCATCTCAACCCTTTGATTCGCTTTTGTTCATGAGGTGAACGACCCGAGGGGGAAGAAGGTGGACTTCAATGAAACACACTCATTGCACAGGAAATTACATTTACTCAAAACAAATATGTAAGTGCAAAGTGCAAAATTAGTCTTTTATGATTCTTTTCTCAAAACACCTAACATGTGACTGACAGAATAGGCAAAATGTACAAAATAGATAAAATGGGCAAAAACAATAAAACAATTGAAAGCAACACAACAAAATATGTCAAACTGTCAAGTCAAAAAAAAAATGGAGAATGACGGATTCGAAAAAGAGCACTCATGTGGAAGAACCCAGTCAAAGAAACCACTGAGTTAGGCTCAAAGAAAAAGGTTCTCAAACATGTGACAAAATGTAAAACTCACTGAGACTTTGCTCTCCCTACCGCAACGCAGCAAATAACGCAAAGAAACGCAACACAGCGCAAAGTAACGCAAAGTAACGCAAAGCAACGAAAAGCAACGCATAATAACGCAAAACAAAAGGTCGCCACACTCACACAAACACTCAAAAAACAACAACTGAAGACACGTTAGTAGACAGGGCATAATAAACAAAACACTACAATACAACTACAAAATATAACAACTACACAATGGGGGAAATCCTGTTGCGAACCTGTACTCGAGGACACTGTAAGAGAACCTATCCCACTCAAACTGACATTTGCCTCGTTACACGAGCCGCAAGCGACTAAGTTGCAACCAACCGTTCGTATCTACCATGGCTGTCCCTGTCCCTCACCCTGGCAGGTAGCATCAAATCAT
The DNA here is from genome assembly GCA_949128115.1 of Anaspis maculata. Taxonomy (NCBI): domain Eukaryota; kingdom Metazoa; phylum Arthropoda; class Insecta; order Coleoptera; family Scraptiidae; genus Anaspis; species Anaspis maculata. The sequence goes on along the minus strand of OX421962.1, from coordinate 56,679,759 downwards.
CTCATCACAAACAAAGCAAAATCAATGAACATGACTCCCCAACAAAAAGTACCGTACAACCTGCTTGGACGGTAAAAGCCCTCTGACACATAGACAAAAGTAAACATTTTTAAAAGTCAATTTTAGGTTGGGTAGAAGTGGTTGATAGTACAGGAACGACTTTCACGGTATTCAAGAAAATATTAGTAAAATAAGTTCATCAAGGCTCGATCATACTCGCAAGCGCCATTTGCGAAACCCAGTGAGTAAATAAACAAAAGGGGAACATTTCAATTCAATTCAATTTAACAAGAAAATATTTGAGAACCGTAACAGACGGAGGGCTCTGAATCTTGTCACAAAGATTATGACAGATCAAAGATACAGCACTGACATTAAAAAGGAGTTGACCACAAAACTGTACATAAAAATGACAACATAAAATATCGCAGATAATGACGTTCAGCTAAAATTTGACACAAAATTACAGTCAAGTGCACACATGAAAAACAAATTACTATTGATAACAAAATTAACTCATACAGCTATATTTTGGCTGCGTGAATTGAACATTTCTGTCAGTGCCAAGGTGACAAAGCTCAATCAAGCTTCCGTCAATCATGCCTCGATTTAGCATGAACGAAAAAACGGAATTGTTATACAGCTGGAAGAAAGTCTTCCTAGGAAGGTCACTTCGATGTTTGGCATCGACAAAATGACTGTACTGTCTGTGAAGAAGCAATGAGCGGAACACGGGAACTTTGTTAGAAGTGGTGGTGCCGGAAGGCCAAGAATTTCCACTGTGGACCAAGACCAAGCGCTGCTCGATCAACTACGACATGATACCTTCAGTACGACACGAGAAGCGACAAACGAAACTGCCTTTCTGGGCTGCTCGATGACTGCGAACCGTCGAGTTGAGAGACTGAACTGTGCTGCAGGGTGGCTGCTAGGAAGACGTTTTCAACAGACTTGAGGAAGGAAACTCATCTGCTATTTTCGCTCACCCACATTTATCGAGAGTAGGCTTTTGGGATCGGAGTGCAGCATCCAAGGCAGATTCAGTTCAAAAACTACACCAATATTTTCAAATTTCAACTTGACTTTGATAGCAAGATCTTTCAGAAATGACGACTCTGGGAGACATGACGACGAAATCGTCAAAAAGTCGAATCCACCCCAACCAAATGATAGATAATCACGGCGACTGGATTTAGACGCTGTATGAGTTCATTTTGTTACCAATAGTACATACAAAAATTACTAATCTGACCATGGAATTATGACATAAAATTCAAACAGACAAATTTAATGCAAGAAACACCTCACATTGAATTATTACAGTCAAAAACGGCATGCGTGCCTTTAAAAATGATCTAAGCGCATGTTTCCATAAAAAGGACGTACATTTAATTTAATTCGGCAGTGAATAATCAATTGAAACCAAGTAGTGTTCAAAAAGAAAACGACAAACGAATACACAAGTGATTTAAAAATACAGCAAAAATTAATATTTACCTACAAAACACACGCACAACACACAGCCTCTTCGAGAACTGACCGCATCTTTCTGCCCTAGTTTTTACTCTCCTGTGCATGCAGACGGCAAAGGCACCCTCGTTTAAAGTAATAAAATCTCGTCGCTCGACCCATTTACAGTCTTAGGACGGGCGACACTATGGTCGAAAGTCCCAAATGTGACCGCATCAAAACTGCCCGACCATGGGTTAACACAAGTTCGCATTTTTGTGCCTGTTTCGTTGAAAGGGGAATTTTTAAAACTTTGCGTGGCTTATAATAATTATACATTTTAATATGGTAAAATAAGGTGAAATCCCACAATATCAATTGGTAACATTGAAAAAAACGCTGCTGAACTAAGCATTTGAATTTGCTGGTTTCATCTGGAATTGTTGCTTCTAGATGTCAATATGAAGAAATGGACCTCATCAATGGCTTCGGCAGATACGAATTAGTGGATAATGATATGCGAAAGATGAATTTATTCCTTTATTACATGAAAAAATTATAAAAACCCGATTTTTTTTTGACATTCCGAAGATTTTTTTTTTTTCATTATGAAGAACAGTACGTACGTGGTGACAACTGGTGTGTCTCTTGTGGAGATTCAACGTAGAATCGAATGATTACATTTTCAGATGCGTGACAATTATTTTAATGGTGGTTTGCATGAGATTCTGCAACTTCAATTTTTAAGGGGGTCCCTAAGCCCCCCTAATCAAAATATGGCGAAACGCTATGTCTACATTTGAAAAGGGGACCATGAAGATCACTCATTCCAAATTTCATGCTTTTATCACAAAAAGAACAGATTTTATTAAATTTTGTCACTAATCCCCGAACTACACTTGATTGCCACTGGTAATTGCAGATTAAAGCAAGTTACGTGTTTTCTTTTGCGGGAAATGGGATTTCAGCGGTTCAGATGACGTTCCGGTCATGCCTTGTAGTATATACCAAAAGCTTCGAACTAACAACATACCTCTAATGTGACAAAAGCGAGGATACAATTTTCAGATTTGTTGCAGAAAACATGACATACTTTGACAGCGCCGCAAGAAAAATGCTCAAATGGGATTTTCGGGGATTTCAAGTACATGGTAGAGGATGAAATTCTGAATCGATAACAGCTTTAAAATTCCATGAATTAATTTTTTCAACCCCAAAACCTATCTTTACTGCACTAATACCACCCATTCACGTTGCAAATGCAGAACTAGGACTTCGGATAAAAAATAAAGCAACGAGCTGGGAGGCTGCGGCTAAGGTTGATGGCACCTGCAACAGTAACCAGACGGCATCGGCCAACAGTCCTAGCCCCCCAGCGCTTCGGTCTGTCACTTTATTTTTAATCCAAAAAGTCCTACTCTGCATTTGCAACGTGAACGGGTAATAGTTTCGTATTTTAAATTATCGTTCCATGAAGTAAATGGAGAATTTTAGCTAAGATTCGGATAGATTACCTACTAAGCTGGACCAAAATTGAAGCAGACCACCCCGAAATTTTGCATCGGTTAAATTGATAAGATCTGTAGAAGAAATCACTCGACTTTGGGAATTTTGTGGTGCTCCATTGAGTAAAATTCCTGAATACAAGTTTCATCTTGAATCACCCAATTGTCGGCCTTATATAAAATATACAGGGTGACAATGGAAGAGATGCAAAAATTATGTGACTCTGGTAATTCCCGTTTCAAAATAACAAATCGCAGATTTTTTTTGTAACATTTCCGAAAAGCTTATATAAATTATATGTCATAACTGTTTCTTGCTTTTGATCTTTTGTGATTTTTGTATTATTTCGTGCAGAGTTCCCCAGGGATCTTGCTCATTCTTGAAATTCGACAGGAACGCTGTGTCAAAATAAATGTACCATGGAACAATTGTATTCCACTGGCCCTAAACAGTGGTGAGGACCTGAACCTCTTTTGGAACTGTCAAATGTCTGCGACATTCTATTACATATTAAATGGCCCTGGGTGGTTTAAAATTAACCAGTGGCAAGTATCCGCTGAATCAAGATTGCCATAGTTAGTTGGAAGTTTATCCCATCATGATTGCTTGTTTTGCTGCTCAATTCTTATCTACAAATTACAAATCACGAACAAATCAATAACTCTTTGAAAAAACGAAGTACGATAAGAACTCCAAAACCATTTCAAGCTAGTGGTTGGTGCACGCTTTCAAAAAATTTGACTCGGAAAACTGTGCGACTTGTTTCCTCAAAACGGGACCTTGCTAAAATCAGGTATTTTTTTGGACTTCTTTCGTTGTCACTCTGTATATCTCACATAATGTCAACAATCAGATGATTCAACAATGTATCTTGTCAAAGAACTACGCTATCGAGAACTCCAATAAAAATTTCCAAAATTGTTCAATTTTTTTCTCGAGATATTTCCATTTTAATCAAAGCAAAATTTGAGGGTGGTCTACTTAAATTTTGGTCCAGCTGGCGCATGGCGTGGCAAACTGCGAACTTTTTTCCTTCTCTATACTGCTTTGGGTGAGAATTGGATAGGGTGACTGAAATAGTATATTGGAAATAGAATATCTGCTGGAATTAATTCAAACAAAAACGATTTTTTCACCAGGCTAGCTTTCAGTTCCCTCTTCAACGTATCAAAAGTCCTCAACTCTGGGACTGCTAAAAATTAGTATACAGGGTGAAAGTTTATCATTTTTCCTTACTTCCTTTCTTTCTTGAAAAACTGATGACGGAAAAAAACGGTTTCATGCTAGTTTGATAGGCCATTGATAAAACCAATCTTCAAAATATTGTCCATCCCGAATGATCTATGACTCCACGAAATGTGAAGATCAAAGATCCTGCTTAAAAGTGAGATAGATAGGGATCCTGTCAAGGGAATTACAATTTAAAATTCACGAATCCGACAACACTTCATGAAAGTAAAAATGCAGTGATAAAACGACAGCTCACCGTTCGAATAAATGATTTTCGCTTAATTATGGCCACTTCTTTTCAGAAGAATAAACTGCGTTTCCAATGAACACTTTAACGGGGCGGCTGATGGCCACCTGTAATACACTCATCGCTAGTTGGCGCTTCAGGCACTTGCACAGAGTCATAGTCAGCTGTCGCATGAGTGCTCGCCGTGCGTACCCGTTGGACTAGGTATTATTTCCTGGGGAAGGCATATCTCGAGCTGTTGAGAACAAGAAACTAAACTAAATGTTTGTCATGCGGAGAGACTCGGCAAGCCATGCAAAAAGCGTTAGCCTCGATGTGCCTACCTACTCCACTTCGGACGACAGATTTTATTGCCCCGAGTATGTAACGACTCACGCAATCCCTCTGCAGGAGAATTCAAGTTGCAGAGCTGAGAATTGCTTGCCAGGGTGCAGCTTGTGTCGCCAGTTGAAATAGTGTTTCTGATTGTTGTTTTAAGCGACAGCAGTCCTTTTTTGTCAAATTTTGCTTGGGTTGATCGTTGTCAGCAATTTTGTCGTGTCCGATGTGTTTACCTATATTCCGTTCACTTTTTATTTTCAGTAGAATGAGTTTTTGGAGCAAAAATGAAGTGACAAGCTGGAGTGCGCTGGGAGGATACGGCTGATGGCCGCTGATACTCGTAGTTTCGCTCCAAAACTTTGCAGGTGCCATCAGCCGTAGCTGTAGCCCCCCAGTTAGTCACTTCGTTGTTGCTCCAAAAAGTCATTCTCATTCTGCTGAATCTGAAACGTGAACGGCATTACACAATTACTACGTTTCCATGGAGAATTGAAATCGATTTGAAAACGGTATCGGGATTGAATACGGAAGTGTTCACATGAGTGGTTCGAACTCGGTATTCAAATCGATTTGAATTCTGTTTACATATCTGTCATGTAAGTCTAACCCTAACCTAAAACTATCCCAACCTAAACGTATCAAAGAAAGTGCAAGTACTCTGTAAACTGCAAGTGTGCAGCAGGCAGAAGTGCAGACAACAAGTGCAAGTATGAATGCGACCCTCGATGCGACCAGAACAGCGGTTTTACTCATTGCTATGTATCAGTTTCTGTTTGTTGATGTTTCGATCCAATCCAAATTGGGTTTCCATGAGTATTATTTCGATCCGATCCCGATACGATCCCAGAATTTGCCGGATCGACCTTGAGACTCAGATCGATTTGAATACGATGTTGCAAGCGTTTACATGCAGTTTTCAATCCCGATACCGTTTTCAAATCGATTTCAATTCTCCATGGAAACGTAGTAAATGAATGGTTCGAACTCGGTATTCAAATCGATTTGAATTCTGTTTACATAACATCTGTCACGTAAGTCTAACTAACCCTAACCTAAAACTATCCCAACCTAACGTATCAAAGAAAGTGCAAGTAGTCTGAAAACTGCAAGTGTGCAGAAGGCAAAAGTCCAGACAACAGGTGCAAGTATGAATGCGAGTATGAATTCGACCCTAGATGCGACCAGAACAGCGGTTTTGCTCATTGCTATTGTTACGATATTTCGCGTACGGGTTCGAATATAATTTGGACGATTGTTTTAAAACACACACTGTTTATTTCTGCGTACTATTACAATAACTATACGCCAACAATTATCTACTTGGAATATCGCTGTGATTATCGCTCGCTTGTTTTGCACTCGTTACCACTTCGCATTCCAATTCAATACTGCCGCGAGCTGCCGGCTGACGCTTTTATATGAGGCCTCCGAACAGCGTTTCCAAACTTTCTGTCTACTTCCAGAAATTCCCATAGCGAACGGCCCGGTATATGTGGTTTCTAGACCATTCCTGAATAATCACACACACCTTTCGCGTGCTTTCCATGTGTTATGGAATCTGCACCTCCGCCAAAGTGGACAGATGTGCCTTGATCGAACGTTGAAGTCTACATGCATTTCAATGCCTCTTAGCACACTCTAGAAATGTCCAGAGCTCCACGCATTTGTACACTGCGGCCGTGGATGGAAGAATCCAGAAAGATCTAGTGTTTACCATTATGTACAGAATCGCCGCTCGTAACACTGCCCCCCTCTTAAGCCTGTTCGTCCCGAATAGGCTCATCGTTACTCCCGGAGTAACGTGCAAGGCGATCAAGGTGGACAACTTTCATCTTGGCTCTCGGGGCTCGGTGGATTCTGTACACGACGTCATTGATCCTCTTGACTACCGTGTACGGTCCTTCCCACGACGGATGCAACTTTGGAGAACTTCCATTCTTGCGTTGAGGATTGTACAGCCAGACCAGGTCACCAGCCTGAAATACCGTGGAGTTCGCCTTCAAATCGTGACGCGTCTTCAACTCTCCTCGACTGCGAGTTCTTGGTCCTTTTCTGACCGCACAAACCTCGCACTGGCGACACCATGTTTCCACGTCGTTCCGGTAGTTCACCCAGTAGAACCACTCGCGCACCTTGGCCAACGTCTTAATCACCTCAAGTTGCCCTCCAGTGACGCCATCGTGCAGTTCCTTTAGGACCTCATTCACTCTCTTCTTTGGAAGCACTAATTGAGCCATCTCTTTCTTCCATGGGGACTCTCCCAGACTCTCTTCAGCAACCCGTTCTCTATTCTCAGAGAATTCCACTGAGCCCAAAGAGCCTTGAATTCAAGCCCTTCACCAGATATCTCGGCCCATTCCGGTCTGTCCTGGCCAAGTTCTTTTCTTTCAGCAAGCAAACCGATGGCTGAGCTCTCACGCTGCTCTTTCTTGAGCTCAGCCGTAGTCCAATTTCTCGGGGTTTCAAAGACAAGTGCATTAACCTTGACGTTCCCACTCTGCTGGTTCACCCTCTTGTCGTGCCTGCAGTCCTCGTTGCGTGGTCTTCGAGAAAGGCCATCCGTGTTGCCATTACCATGACTCTTTCCAGGACGATGTTGACTTCCTCGATCAGCAGCTCCCCGTTCCAGCATGAAACGGTCTGCTTAACCTCCTCGATCAGCAGCCCCCCGTTCCAGCATGAAACGGTCTACTTGACCTCCTCGATCAGCAGCCCCCCGTTTTAGCATGAAACGGTCTGCTAAAGCGTATCGTCGCCTGCAGTCGCGTTGCAGATGTCCGTCCTTTCCACATTCAAAGCAACGTGGTCTTCCTCCTCTACGATAGGTTTCTCTCGGTTGGTGACTTTCTCGATCAGCAGTTCCCCGTTCCGCTATAAGACGGTCTGCTGAACTCGACCATTGCCTGCAGTCCCGACGAAGATGTCCCGATCTTCCACAGCCAAAGCAACGCGGCCTTCCTCCAGCTCTTGCCTCGTCTTGGGATTTGTTCCAAGACAAAGCGTTGAGGATTTCCCCATACATCTCCTCGATCGATTTCTCGGCAGTATGTGAACCTCCAGATTCCTCAACGCCCACCGCCTTGACTTGACGACTGCACAGATCTTTGACTGCCTCAATGCAGATCGCCTGAGTCAGTGCGTCGCTGATGTCGACTGGGTTTTTGATCATCACCATCTCACGCACGTATTGGTCTCGTATTCCATAGACAAAGGCATCTCTTATGAAGTTCGTCAAGAGGTGCGCTGGGTACATTGGGTACGCTAGAAGAGCCAGCCTTTGGACATCAGCTGCGAATTCCTGTAGACTTTCTCCGCTTCTCTGCGTTCTTGCCGAAAAATTAGCGTGATGAACTTGCCGTCCGCGATGATCCCCATAGCGGAGTTCCAGAACTTTGAGAAGTTTCTGTAAGTCCATCTGCTCGCTCTCCGGAATCGTCTGTAGCAGCTCCAACGCTGGACCTCTCAAAGCAAGGATGAGTGCCTTAGCTTTATCTTCGTCATTCCATCCGTTCACCTCGGCAACAACGTCAAATTGCCTCTTGTAGGTCGTCCATGGGCTTTGTCCATCGAAGTTTGGCAGTTTCACACGATGAATACCTGCCATAGCTGCCATTGGGACCACCGTATTACTTACGGCGGTACTCTGGACACGTCGTTCTAGCTGCACCATGTTTGCCTCCATTGTAGCAATTTTTTCTGCCAGCTTCCGCACAGCTGCCGTCAAGGTATCCCATGAGCTGTTCCATAGCCGCCATGCCATCAGCTCTTCTTGATGCTTCTTCTCTTTTTCCTGCTCTTCTAGGGCATTTTTCAATTGCAGGACGAGAGCCGCAACGTCTTCGGCTCCTCTCTTCGACATACTTCTTGTCTCCGGCATTCACGAATCAATTCCAATATTTTCGAACACCTTGTAGTCGCAGGCCAAATTACTCTCAATTATCCCACTTCTGACACCAAATGTTACGATATTTCGCGTACGGGTTCGAATATAATTGAGACGATTGTTTTAAAACACACACTGTTTATTTCTGTGTACTACTACAATAACTATGCGCCAACAATTATCTACTTGGAATATCGCTGTGATTATCGCTCGCTTGTTTCGCACTCGTTATCACTTCTCATTCCAATTCAATACTGCCGCGAGCTGCCGGCTGACGCCTTATATAAGGCCTCCGAACAGCGTTTCCGAACTTTCTGTCTACTCCCAGAAATTCCCATAGCGAATGGCCCGGTATATGCGGTTTCTAGACCATTCCTGAATAATCACACACACCTTCCGCGTGCTTTCCATGTGTTCTGGAATCTGCACCTCCGCCAAAGTGGACAGATGTGCCTTGATCGAACGTTGAAGTCTCCATGCATTTCAATGCCTCCTCGCACACTCTAGAAATGACCAGAGCTCCACGCATCTGTACACTGCGGCCGTGGATGGAAGAATCCAGAAAGATCTAGTGTTTACCAATATGTACGGGATCGCCGCTCGTAACACTATGTATCAGTTTCTGTTTGTTGATGTCTCGATCCAATATGAGTATTATTTCGATCCGATCCCGATACGATCCCAGAATTTGCCGAATCGACCTTGAGACTCAAATCGATTTCTTGTCAGGCTTTAGTTTTCTTTTTTATTTTCAGTAAAATCTTATTTTGTGCACGGTTGGTCATTTTCAAACTGTCAACTATACTAAGCTCTGATTAGTCTGGGCCAACGAAATAGTTTCTTCAAGAAAGAAAGTTTTCTTGACCGTCCTCTATAACTCTTAACTTTTCACCCCATTAAGTGCCAGAACCAAGGTGTTTGTCTTCCGGTTGACTGGCAGTTCCAAAGGACCATTCCAAAAACTTTGAACAGGATCGAGCTGCACAATACATTTCACTCTAGTACGAGTATCAAGTACCTACATACTACCTTGGTGTCGAAAAATCAGGTCATTCAGTCAATCCAATTGCTCCAGTCGACGAATGCGTCCAAATAAATTTCACGTCAAGCCGCGTGTGATTCCTGAAAATCTGGCAAGGAAAGATGGCATATCGACCAGGCCACGCTTACTATGACGTGAAATTTATCTGAACTCTCCTCACATTGTTCCCAAAGCCAACCCTGAATGGTTTTTGGTTGATCGCAGTGATCGGACGGTATAAAATGATAATAAATTCTTATTATCAACCGAACTTAACTAACGTTTCAATTTCTTTTGCCTAGGGGAAAAAGCGTGAACTGTTCTGAAATAATTGATAAAGTTCTCGTCTATAATACCATTTGCGCCGGTGTACAAGGATTCTTTTAATGCCTGCAAAACTTATGCAAGTCTGCTTCTGATTAATTGCAATTTACAGGAGGTAGTAGGAGAGAACTTGATGACTGATCACGCCATCCATCCGCAGTGCGGAAGATAATCTAGAAAATTTCGCATCAGGCTCACTTGTCAATGAAGGTGAAGGAAGGAAAGTAACACAACTCTAAAAACGACCCACCGCGGAGGGACGAGAGGAAAAGGAAAGGACCGACGAAAGGCTAATCCTGCAAATCCCGGGCGTTATATTCGATTAAGTGCGTAAACAATAGCTGGCGAAAGTGGCCCATGGAGCGACGCCGGGACCCTGACACAATTCGCCCTCGATGTTCTTTGATTTCCTTTTACAACTTTCGGTTCGGCGCTAAAGTAATTACTTTTTTTCGTTTTCGCTCAATGTTATCGGTCGTCCCTTTGAATTTGTAGTCGCATTAACTGGAGGAGCTCAAAGCGTACTGCACCCGCGCCAGACGAAACGACAACGAAAACATTCTTACGGATTTCCGTGGACGGAGGGAGAGACGGGGGGGAAAGAAGCATCTTGCTTTGCACACAGGTTTATACACATACCTACTTATAATGTCAAGTTCCATCTATGAACTTTTCTCAGGCAACTATTATAAAAATATCTGTGAATGCCGTCATCAAAAATTGTTGGATATTTCATTTTCTACAAGAAAGGTCCTCACGAATTTCATCACTAGTCCAACTCTTTGTTCTTCAAAATTCAAAAAGGTTAAATAGCCAGACTGTTCATTTTTTACCTTTGCAGACAACAAGATAGCCTTCTGGTTCAGAAGTGATGATTTTTTGAAAATAGAGAAAGTGCGCGCTGTAATAATGATTGTAGCGTAGCCCAAAAAAAATCATACAAAATGGTGACGAAACCTACAACGAATTGCGAGGTAGCCGAATTTTTGGACTCTAGTTCAGAATTCAACAGGGAACAAAATACTCGAACAAGAAGGAAACCTCAACTGAAAATAGCAAGAAAAAAGTTCCCAAAAATGTTTTTTTTTCTAATTGAAACCAGCCTTAACTATTTCATATCGGTTAATTGGTATGTTTATTGAGCTCAGAAGATCAAACTTTGTCAAAATTGATCGAATATTAACAGAAATTTTTTCCCTTATTTCATGAAATTATCAGTCAAAAGTCGAAAGTCAGCCAGTCAAAATTATCGACACATGACGTATGATCAAGGTGATATGTGGTCTTCTTACTGGAGTTGAATGTTGATCTACTTTAACTCGCAAGTGAGCGATAGATTTCACGCATGCTATTGAAATCGGAGAAGGTAAAGAGACAGGAAAGAGCGTTTCAGCCTGTGCTACATAAAGATAAGTCGCCATCTTGAACAACCACATTATTCGGCTGGGGGCGTGACGCTCGTGCACCTTCGGACCAACTCGCTTGTTGTGGATGGTTGTTTTCAAATCGGAGCTGGAAAAGTTGCTGTTTTTTTTTGTGTGTTTTTCGTGAAAAATAAACAAAGTAATGATTAGTTACGCTGCCTGTGGGTGTTCCAAAAGCCAGAAAAACGAAACGGCGAACGTTACTATCCATTCGTAAGTATTTTATTTGTATATAATTGAAGGTTAGAAATTCAAACACGCCACCGCGATCTCTGGACGGAAATGACTGGCCTCGGACGCTTTTCTGCGCATGTTAAACAGCCAAACATTCGCCATTTGCAACAACCACATTGTCGCAAGTTTTATGGTAAACGCTCCTTCCTGTCTCTTCACCTTCTCCGATTGAAATGGTCATTTTTTTACCCCCGCCCCCGGCCTGATAGGGGTTTCTGTCAAAATTTTGACTTGGCAATCAGCGATCTTCATATTCAGCGAGGTCCAAATAAATACCCTAGAAAGTCTTGTTGCCCAACTGTTGCGGAAAAATGGACAAGCTGTGTATTATTCCTTCTGATCATGCATAGGTGGGTAGTTGATGATTATATTTGATTTTTCATAAAATTTCGTACTTTTGCGCCATACAAGTAGTTAGATACCAATTTTTAACCAGCGTTTGGCTTATAAAATACCTTGCCGAAAACACGCTTAGGTACTCTGGCTTTTACTGCAATTCTCAACCCAACACTTTCCTACTCAAACTTGAAGAATTAACTGTAGTGGAAAATTTGCATTTATTCGATGTGTATACCTACAATTTTACATGAATAGAGGATAACTTGAGACAAAAAAGCCGCCGCTATCAAAATGCGTCCTTGTGATTTATAGAGGCCAAGAGGACGTGAAATACGGGCGTTGATTCATCTGCGCCTCTACCTGGAATGATGAAATGTGATGAATTTGTGAGCAAAAAGCCCCATAGAAATAAGCTAATTTTCGTACAAGAGTTTGTGAAAGCGAACACGCCGACCGACAGTAACGAAGGGAAATTACACGCGCGGTGGAAACGCTGTCTGACCGATGAAAACTCTGCACTGCACAAAGTCGAATTTCATAATATGGTACTGGCTTGCTTACCTGTCTTGTATCAATATTCAACTTCACAAAGACCTGACAATCTAAAAAGACTTGTTCTGTGAGCCACGTACCCTCGCATGTACCTATGCCAGAGAACAGGATATTCTCGTGGAGAACCTTTTGCAGCTTTAATCTAAAGTTGGGTAGACAGCTACCTACCTAATATTTGAGGTTGGTGTGGAAGTTTCAGGAGCGTTGAAATAAATTAAACATTGGCTATATTCAAACTCCGGAAAATTTACCTGAACGTAACACTAAGAATTACTGGGCTGAAATATACGTTTCGTATGAAGTGTATAGCTTGAGGAAGGATAAAATAATCACCTCTCATAGGACCTATCCACCTGAATAATACGGTTTTGATCGTCAGTGATTTTCATGTTACTATAGATAGTAATATCAAGAAAAATAAAATAAATAAGTAATAGCTGTATTACACTATACAATGGGCAGTATTATTGAACAATGAACATAAGCATTTGCTTGAACTTTTGAGAAGTTGCTAAGCAAACTTCCCCTGACAACGCCTATAAAATCCAAGCAAATGCTCATGCTTATTTTTTATTAATAGTACCCAATTACTTGTACAATTTCTTGAACAATCTGCAATCTTGCCAGGACGTGAAGGCATGTTCCAAGACGAACGTTAGCAAGTCCTGCAAGCCTGCAAGTCCTGTGAAGACAATTAAACCGTACCTAATCGTAATTTGGAAAGTCAAAGAGAGTAAAATTGGACAATGTCATGTTGACATGAGCGGAGTAGGTATTTCCAAAGTGAAGGCCTACTTCCGAGCCTACTTTGGTCCTGTAAAGACTTTACGGTCCTAGGCTAGGCAGGAAATGTCTCACTTTTCTGTCTCAAAAAACGCCTGTGAAATATCCATTAACTGTCAGTTTCGTGTGAGCAAAAATGAATAAACAAACTAAAGAACCACCCAAGTAGAAACCAAAATTTGAAGCTCAGAGATCTTTTTCCATCTCGCGTCATGGCAATGTTGAGCAACTGAAATGTTTAAATTTCCTCCCAAACAGTGGGCGGTCTAGCACATCCCACTCCAAAACTACCACCAGTGGCACAGTCAGTAATAAGATAACAAGTGGTATGATTATTATCATCGATATATTAATATTTCAAAATTATTCGAATTATTTTGATGAATTTCCCATTATTCTACTGAATTTCTAAAGAATCTGCCACGTGAATCGCCTCATTAGAGGTGCAGTTAGAAAAGGGTTCACAAATCTTTGCTGCCGAACTGTTCATTCTGAATCTCCCGGCGAGAGATACATGCAATATGTCAATCAAACTAGGACCAATTTTGAAGATTTTGCAACTCAATGTTGAAGGAATTAGTAAGGCGAAAAGCGAATACCTTGCTAAGATACTAGGAGAAGGAGAAGTGGATGTTGTAGCTCTACAAGAAACTCACACATCAGACGATCTTCAACTGTACAATCGAGGGAACATCACTGGTTACACACTAGCTGGGTCTATCAACAGTAGAGTGTATGGAATTGCAACCTATGTGAGGAATACTTTGCATGCAACCAAAGTCTTTGACACTTGTATAGATGACATTTTCATCTTGGGAATACAAATTCTGAATACCACTATAGTGAACATCTACAAGCCACCAAACATAGACTGGAATGGACAAGTCATCCATTCATTCGAACATCCAACAATTTACATCGGAGATTTCAACAGTCATCACAATTTATGGGGATATGATGATAACGATGCCAATGGGAAAATACTGAACGACTACATCATTAACAATAATCTACATCTTGTGCTCAATGCGAAAGACAAGCCAACTTTCCATTCCGCACGTTGGAACAGGGGTTACAATCCTGATTTATGTATCGTTACTTCCGATGTGAACAACGTTCCTTTAAGGATTTCTCGAAATGTTCTAGGAGACTTCCCACGTTCTCAACATCGACCGGTTACAGTTAGAGTTGGCAATGAAATACATCTGACCTCCACAAATGTTAAACCACGTTGGAATCTTAACAAGGCAAGATGGTATGAATTTTCTACAGAATTGGACAACTGCATCAGATGGATAGACCCATGTAATACTAACAACTATGACCGTTTTACCGGACTACACCTTTTCCAGTTGTAGTTCAGAAAATATCAGTTGTATTTCAGATATCGTCAATTGTAGTTCAGAAGACGTCAATTGCATTTCAGAATAGTAAAATGTAGTTCAGAAAGTATCAATTTTATTTCAGATTAGTCAAATGTATTTCAGAAACAGTCAATTGTATTTCAGATTAATAAATTGAATTTGAGAAAGCATCATTTGTATATCAGAAAGCGTGATTTGTATTTCAGAACATGTCATTTGTAGTTCAGAAAATAATTCATATGTATAATTTATCAATCAATGCAGCTCCAAGATAATTGTAGCATTTGTCGTTCTTCAGTGCTGCGGAAGCCGGTCATGCGATTAACACCCCCGCAGGCATCTGTTACACAGAAGATGTGCCGAATATCTGCAGTTCATCATACAAGAAGATCAAGAGTTGAAGCTGTGGCTGTGCAAAAGTGCCCCAATTTGCAGGAGTCCGAATAAAATTGATACTTTCTGAACTACATTTTACTAATCAGAGATGCAACTGATGTCTTCTGAACTACAATTGACGCCTTCTGAACTTCAATTGACGCTTTCTGAAATACAATTGACATAATCTGATGTACAGTTCAAGTTTTCTGAACTACATTTGATAAATCTGAAATACAATTGACGCCTTCTGAACTACAAGTGACTAATCCGAAATACAATTGACGCTTTCTGAACTACACTTGATAAATTCTGAAATTCAATTGACGATATCTGAAATACAATTGATATTTTCTGAACTACAACTGGAAAAGGTGTAGTCATAAAGATAGCGAGCAAATGGATCCCCAGAGGACATCGAAAAGAATATGTGGCCTGCTGGAACGATGAATAAACACTGCTTTATGAAGAATTTAAAAAATATGGAAGAAGTGAAACAGCTGATCTTTTGATTGGAAAACTTGACGAAGGCAGAAAAAAGCGATGGAGAAAGACCTTACAAAAACTCAACTTTAGACACTCGAGCAGAAATGCGTGGTCTCTTTTAAAGAATTTACAAACCTCCACCTTTAAAGAAAAAAGCAAAAACCCACACCCTGATACGATCGCCAAAAGAATAATTAAAATGTCAAAATGCAATATCAATAACTTGAATCAAAAGAACATAATTAGAAAATTACGCACTATCAAGAAATCCCAACAACAGGATTGTGAAATTATGAAACAATTCACCACTGAAGAATTAGACATGGCAATTTCGCAACAACGCAACAAGAAAACCTCAGGATATGACGGAATATTGCCAGAGTTCATCAAGAATTTTGGAATCAAAACAAAACTATGGCTATTGAAATTTTATAATAATATACTGACGACTTGCAACTTACCAGAAGCTTTCAAATACACAAAAATTATGGGTATCTTGAAACCAGGAAAAACACCAGAACCGGAAAATTACCGCCCTATTGCGTTGCTTAGTGTCTGTTATCAACTTCTAGAGCGACTAATTTATAACAGATTGAGTCCATTAGTAGATGACAGACTACCAACAGAACAAGCTGGCTTTCGTCCCAATAGAAATTGCTGTGATCAAGTTTTGGCCATAACGACTCATATTGAAAATGGTTCCCAACAAAAGAAAAAATCAGCAGCTGTTTTTGTAGACCTCTCAGCAGCGTATGACACAGTGTGGAGAAAGGGATTGTTATGGAAACTTTATAGTCTAGTTCCTTGCCGTAATTTTTTGAAATTAATCAATAACATCATTAGTGAACGATTCTTTCAAGTTTATATTGACGGTAAAGTGAGCAAGTTAAGGAAACTCAACAATGGACTTCCGCAAGGATCAGTTCTTTCGCCGTTACTTTTCAATATTTATTTAAGTGACATTCCGGAAACCTCATCACGAAAATTCATATACGCAGACGACATTGCCATCATTTACCAACATCAAAATTCTGCGATTGGAGAAAGTACACTTACAAGAGATCTGAGAATTCTAAGCGACTACTTCAACAACTGGGGTCTCAACCCAAATCCAAGAAAAACGGAATCTTCTATCTTTCACCTTAACAACAGAGAAGCCAATCAACGTGATTTTCAATGGATATCCCATACCACACAACTCGACACCGAAGTACCTTGGTATTACCCTAGATCGTACTTTGTCTTATAAACAGAACCTGAAAAATCTGGCTGCCAAAACAAAAACCAGAGTGAACCTCATACAAAAACTGGCTGGAACGACATGGGGTGCTGATGCTGACACTCTCCGTATATCTGCAATAGCCTTAGTGTACTCCACTGCAGAATATGGTGCCCCGGTATGGATCAACAGCAAACACATCAACTTAATCGACGTGAAATTGAACCAGGTGATGAGGATTGTTTCTGGAACGTTGAAGTCTACCCAGATTGAATGGTTATCCAATCAAAATTCTGCTGCAAAGAAAGCTGCTCAATGTAAGGCCACCATAAACACAGCTGATCCAAACGATGAAGTCGCACAAATAGGAAATGACGCACAATGACAAGTTTGACACTTTGACGGCAGCGGACCAGTTACGGCAACACGACCACAGTGAAACAGAAAACTCACTAAATGCCGGCCAGTGACGTCAGCAGCTGCGGATGATCAAATTTTCAAAATCGATTTTCCAACAATTGAAAGCGAAACAAGGGGCAATTTTACGACATAATGTTGATAGTGACACAGAAAAGGGAATTTGCTATCAAAAACGCTCAAATCGTTTCAGCAGAACGACCCCATTAAAATAGGCAATATAAATTTCACCAATGGAATGGAATTAGACTATGGATCCGATTCTACTCCGATTTTGCGTGAAATTTCACTCAATTTTTTTTCCGTGTACTTATCCTATAACCTCCACTGTACGTATGTATGTATATAACCAATAATATTAGCTTTTTCTTTTTTTTTCAGGTACGTCAGTATTGAGACCGTGTGCATGATGGTTGCAATCCAGCTCGTAACACAGAGTAAGTAGATGCAGAATTCAATATTCTAAAGGTGCGTTCAGTCAGCTTATTTAGCCGCAAGTTTTAGTTTTAGTCGGAAGCGCTGCATCGCTTATTGGCTGTTCTTAGAAGGCTGAATCATAAGAGCCAATGGGCGTCGCTGCGCTTGCGACTAAAATTAAAACTTGCGGCTAAATAAGCTGACTGAACGCACCTTTACAAATTCTCTACACCACACTATTGGGTTAATGAAATTTAATAAGCTCAACTTCTCGAATTATTATTGTCATTGGTCTTGTTTACGCGAGGTTTAAAACTGGTGTTAAGGTCCGTAACATCAATGTTATCGTCCGCATAAACACCTCTAAACGCTTTCTAAACGCAAGTTTCACAACAGCTGTTGAGCTTAGCTAAATGTGATTTTAAATTGCATTTAGTAAGCAAACAAGTGTTGGCAATCGCACGTAAACGCCCATGCACATTACGACGCATGTGCAAACCATAAATCGGTTGGATTTATAGCAGATTTATGGGTTGGGTTGGATGTTGGATAACCTGTGAGCACAGTTTATTGATAATTGATAAATAACCATCTTTTGTTATGATCTCTAGAAAATGTGGTTATAGGGTTAAATTTCGTTTTGACACTTCTTTGAAAGATGTCTCCCTGAGCCGCTATTTTTGAATCGTGTGAGAAAAATCCCTGGGAGTAAAATACATTCCGCAGTACACTGATGTAGAGAAAGTTGCCTAAAAAACCACGATTTTAGGCAACATTCGCTACATCAGTGTACTGCAGAATGTTTTTTACTCCCAGGGACTTTTCTCACACGATTCAAGAATAGCGGCCCAGGTTAAGGGGCTGCCGGCTGTCATTTTGATCGGCGCGCGTAAACACTTCTAACTAACCACTGTTAAAATTTCTGCTAAGCCTCGCGTAAACAAGCTCATTGATTCGGGCTTATGGTATGCTAGTGTCCATCCATTTGAAATGTCTCAGTGGATAATTCTTGCTCCACTATTAATATACTTGACTGGGTTATGTCTTGTAGTTTGCATATGTCCCATTGCATAACTGACATTGACATGTAATGTAAGGTAAAGCCGGGAGAGTTGATTTGTAGAATGCAAATCCTCACTGCGGGTAGATTTAGCTTCAACAACCATAGACCTCTTCACTCTGTAGTTATTATTAGTATTATTATTATTATGATACTCAATGCACTTCTTCTCTATAAGACCTGTATGAGGAGGTTGACTGTCCTGAAATCCTGGGCATGATCGATTTCCGTGTACTCAGTATACATCTTAGAACTAAAACTTTTTTTTTACCCCCCATTGCCAGAACAAATCTTTCGCAATCTTCTTCTGTTGGCAGATCTGCTTAAACCACAACCAATATATGATCAGTTTTCATTCCAATCGGATTACTTGTAGAGAAATTCTGAATGGCGGGTCAAAGATTGGAAGGTAGGTACGAAGTTTCCGGAGGAAAAAACCAAGCCAAGATGGCTGCAAAGTTGCAAAAAAACCAAAAGTCAACTTAATATCCTGGACATATGTATGTACCTACTATTGGCGAGTAACATTACCGATGGTGGCGCTGCTGATGCGCTTCGCATGTAAACAAACATGTCGGATAGTGCACGGATTGTTGCCCGCGCGTTCAAAAATCTTATCAGTAGTAAGCGGTTTTCAATGTCCTCCAGACGTGAAACGTGGTTAATTAGTATTGCGGTGGAACTCGAAAATGACAGAAGCGCAATTTAGTGTTATGGAGGTTTTCAATCACTTGATGGCCTCAACGGATTCTCGATGTATCTTGATCGGAGAAGAAATTCTGAAGTCACAATTTCTTGTGTTGTGTGGTCGAAAGCGAACCGAATCAAGCACCAATTTAAACATAGACATATTTGGATTGTGTTAAAAAAACAAGCGCATTGTATGAATCTCCTCGAGGTAACTGGTAACGATAGGTAACTGGGAATGTAGGTGTAATCAAAAGAAATAGTAGTAGCAGTTCCTGTGGAATTGGAACGTTCAAATGCACTTGCAAAGCAGGCCAGTCCGGGACACGCAAACATATCGCAGCTGTGCTTATTCGATGCAGCCATATAAAGTTCCCGTTTTCAGCGATACTTTCCAGACTTTCCTCGTAGTCATATTTTCCACAGTGCCGAGTTTGTTTGTCATCTTGACTACCCAACCTGCGTCTTTCGCTTTCGACGGAAAACGGTGAAAATGTAACTCTTCGTTTTTCCGGTTTCCACAGCGCGACTCGCACTCGGAAACACAACAAATTCTCCGCCACTTTTTGTCACTGTATCTATCTTGCCACCTCCCATTCTGATGCCACTTTTGCTTGCCAATCGTCGTACACGTGCTACTCTTATTTAAAAATGCAAAGCTTTTGCAACCGATGACACCTAGTATATTCAGGATGATGAAACGTGCGTGGCTCACGTAAATTGTTGGAAAAAATTAACGCAGCGTTAAGTCGCATGGAATCAATTGAAGTCAGCAAACACCGCAACGCTCATAAGAGCCCACACAAATCTGCGGTTGATCCGTGCACAAACGTCGTTTACACGTTGGCCGTCAGATGGCGTATTCGATCTTGAAACTCGCCAATTGATCAGCATTTACACCTTATCAATATCTCTTTTTCCTGGGGCCGAATCCCGAGTACGGACAGACGGACGGACAGACGGACGGACAGACGGACGGACAAGGTGAAGCTAAAAGCGTCTTTTTCCGATTTTTTTTTTGAGAAAGTATGCTAAAAATAATTGAGATCTTCAACCTCCATTTCGTCGAAACTATGATTAGCAGCAGACATACGTCGTTTTGTCAAACAGGGGACGCCTTGTTCTTCGCACAGTAATACGCACCAGGAGTAAGAATGCCCCCCCCCTAGTAATATTGCTACGAGCAGCGATCCCGTACATATTGGTAAACACTAGATCTTTCTGGATTCTTCCATCCACGGCCGCAGTGTACAAATGCGTGGAGCTCTGGACATTTCTAGAGTGTGCGAGGAGGCATTGAAATGCATGGAGACTCCAACGTTCGATCAAGGCACATCTGTCCACTTTGACGGAGGTGCAGATTCCAGAACACATGGAAAGCACTCGGAAGGTGTGTGTGATTATTCAGGAATGGTCTAGAAACCGCATATACCGGGCCGCTATGGAATTTGCTGGAAGTAGGCAGAAAGTTCGGGAACGCTGTTCGGAGGCCTTATACCTATAAGGCGTCAGCCGGCAGCTCGCGACAGTATTGAATTGGCATGCGAAGTGGTAACGAGTGCGAAACAAGCGAAGTACCTGAGATATAATTCCAAGTAGATAATTGCGTTATTTATTGATTGTAGTACGCAGAAATAAACAGTGTGTGTTTTTAAAGATCGTCTCAATTATATTCGAACCCGTACGCGAGCTATCGTAACAATATTGTACCAGTTTCACGTGATAAAGATATATTAATGACACTTCTCTGTTGTCTCTTCCCCGGTGTTTCATCCTGTCGTCGAGTTTCCTATCTGCATTTGACCTCATTCTCACTTCCTCATTATTAGAATTTTAGTTTTTTTTTGAGCACAGACGGCATAATGGAGTCATACTCGTAGTAACTTATTAGTAGGATGAACTTTTAATGCAAACAGCCTCTTGACTTTTCCACAACTCGTGCCGCTTCTTCTGCTCCCTCGCGAAATATCCCCATTAAGATTTCATTGCTCCATAAGTGTCCACCTAAAACATGATTGATCTTTATTAAATCCGTGCAATTACCCGGAAGACCTCATCTCGTATTGGATCAGGATAGTGGAGAGGATACGGAGCGCTCACAAGTATTACGTGGTCCATATTATTATTATCCCTGCTTGGGTGCACCGCTTAGAGAGAGAGGAGAGAAAGGCACCACTCCAATTTGGAGAGCACAGGCTGTGGGACCCGATCCCTTTTCATAATAATTACTATTGTAATATAGCCTCTTTCGCATAATGATTACTCTCAGGAGCGATATAATGATGATCTTGAATGCAGCGTACCTACACCCGTATTTATGTTAGCTGCCGGTAAAATCCGATTTCTGGATTAAACTAGAATCTCCTAGAACCAAACTAGCCTCGTGAAACTTGGATGGCTAGAGTAATGCGGCTGACGGTAGTGGTAGCATTACGTAAACCTAAATGCTGAGCCGTTTTTGCTTTTATTCACTGTAAAATTACGGTTCTCCATTAATCTGCACTAGAAATCACCCCTATAGTGCGGCGGTTATTAACGACCATTTTTCAGATGAACCTTGCATTTTGTGATAAAGGCATGAAACTTGGCATAACTCTCTAACAGACTGTCCTTCACTACATACGAAGTGGACCCACGATGGAACCACCGTCCAGCTGTCAGAATTGCCATTTGCCTACCTTTGAGGTACAAAAACTGAAGCCGCTTATCGGTTTGATTCAAAAGTCACGTCTATCTATGCAGTAGCAATATTACAAATGGAGGGAGAATGGGAGGGAATAGTTTCAGCCGCGGCACCGATTTTGCTTTTTTCTTAATTTCGGACCAAATTGACAAGTTTGGTGTCGTTTCCGACTAAATTCCATCTTCTTATTTCAAGTAAAGTACTGATTGCAATCTGAAAAAAAAATCTGTTTTGTTCAAGAAAAAAACGTTCAAGAATAAAAATCTTTGGCTTTTTTCATTTTGACTTTTATCCTAGTTCAAGGCATTCGAAATAGAAATCCTTACTTATTCCACTTCTTCAAAGCCTCTTGCACATGAAAACCATATACGAGACCTGAATTTTATTTTGTTAAGATCGTGAGCCTCATTGGTTCCTATATTATAGAGTCGTAAAAGTAATATCCAATAATTTTCGTGTACGAATAGAGGTAGGCGTGCGAAGGTATCGCGGCGATTCTGACAGCTGCACGGCGGTTCCGTCGTGCGCCCACTTTTTATATCGTAAAGGACAGTCCATAGACCATGTATGCCAAGTTTCACTCTTTTATCACAAATTGCAAGGCTTTGCACGGACACCTCCATTCGTAGGCACATGAAAATTTTTGATATTACTTTTACGACTTTAGGAACAAATGAGACTCACCATCTTGTCAAAGTAAAAATCAGGTCTCGTACCGTCGTACCTACATAGTCTTCATGTGCAAAAACCTGCGAAGAAGTTATCTAAGTAAGTATATCTATTTCGAATGCCTTGAACTAGGATAAAAGTCAAAATGAAAAAAGCCCAAGATTTTTTTCTGAAATGATTTTTCTTCAGCAAAACAAAATCTTTTTTCAAATTGCAATCGCAACACAATTTGAAATTAAAAGGTGGAATTTTGTCGGAAACGACACCAAACTTGTCAATTTGGCCCGAAATTAATAAATAATAGAATATGTGCCACGGCTGAAACTATTCCCTCCCATTGCCATCATTTTGTAATATTGACATTATGTTGCGGTGAAGTTTTACAGTGAAGGTCTACTGCATTGATACACAGACGTCACTTTTGAATCAACCCGCTAACCGGCTTCAGTTTTTGCCTCTGAAAGGTAGGCAAATGGCAATTCTGACAGCTGCACGGCGGTTTCATCGTAGATCCACCTCGTATAGTAAAGGACAGTCTGTAGAACGTGCCTTTATGCCAAGTTTCATGCTTTTATTACAAAATGTAAGGTGGTCCTCACTAACCGCCGCACTACAACCCAACCAACGAACCCAACAGATTGCTACACAGCCTATTCTTGAAAGAGAGCGCACAATGTTGCAATAAACGACCACTATGTATTATTTATTGCTTGGGCTTCCTAATATATTCACACATGATGTAGTATTCTTATAATGTGGTCAAAGGCCACAACGTTTAAACAAATTCAAATAGCGTGCTTCTGGTCCCTCCTTATCCGGCCTTGTATGTCACGAAGTTGGAACTTTCACCAACATCAAAATCAGACAAGCAGGGTTGAAGCAGGCAACAGAACATGAGGTTTATAAAAAACGCAGTTTTTTTAAGTTTTAAACATGTTTCAAACAAGTTTGAAACATTTGATTAGAATAAGTTTGAAACATTTGTTTAGAATAAGTTTGAAACATTTGCATGATACAAAGGTAAATTCTCAAAAAATATTGGAAACAAAAATGGAAGACTTATAAGACTTATAAAAGCAGAGAGGTGGTAACTTGGAGAATTATTGAAAATAAAGTCCGAGGTTATATTTTCTGTGACAAATAGGGAAAACATGTTTGAAACATTTGTTGCAAACATTTGTTTGATTGTTTGTGAACAAAGGTTGGTTGGGAAAAGTTGCGCACTTGCGTCGTATGTCAGTGAGTGTGGTCCGGTCAGTTGAGATTGATCGAATTGAAATTAAAGGGGACCACAACAGAAAATACAAATTAATCTCGGATGAAAGAGTTGAAAAAACTAGGTCGATTGCATAGGGCCTTTTAAATGTATTTGTCTCGAGGCGGGCGCTGCGGTTAAAATTAAGAACGACAATGACGTTATTGGGGCAAAATTTCACGGCATACGGTTGCCGATGAGCCGACGACATTTATTTGATGCTTAAAAAAATCAACTCCTCTGATCAACGTCAAATTTTTCAACGAGTCGTTCCAGGGCCGCTATTCTTGAATCGTGTGACAAAAGTCCCTGGGAGTAAAATACATTCCGCAGTACACTGATGTAGCGAATGTTGCCTAAAATCCTGGTTTTTAGGCAACTTTCGCTACAGAAGTGTAGTACGGATTATATAAAACTCCCAGAGACTTTTCTCACACGATTCAAGAATAGCGACCCAGCTCTTGATAAAGTTGTTCGGCTTTTATGATTAACACAAGATGGAATCACCATCACCACCCTGTTTCCACGACCAGTTGCTACCCACGATCCCACAAATCAACCCAGAAGGTGAATTGTTTCTACCCACAAATCTTCATGTTTTATTGAAGACAGCATTGGCAGACAATAAACGTCTCTTCTAGAAACTTTTGATTTTTAAAGATGAGTTGTGTCTCCACATGTTCAAAACTTCGCGGTCGGGCACCAATTTCTCAAACAACGGGTGTAGGGAGGGCGATAAAAGATACCATTTCAGTTTCAAGAGCTAATTGTTTGTTGGCATCTGCTGATACCTTGTGCACTTATACCATACAATAGTTCCTATTCGATTTGTAGTATCCACACAGTCATCAGACTCATCATGGTTCGAATCACTCGCCCTTGGTTTCCCGAAGAAATCTTTTTCAGGTTTGAATTGAATGGGATTCATTCCTGCCATAATACCATTATTATTGTCCTCTGAAACTACCTTCTCCATAAGTTAGTCCAGTAGAATATACATCAAATTTTTGTGTTGTGGTCTCCTCTAAGTAATCATCTGATGTCTACTCCAATCAGCAAATCTTTCGAATTTTTAAGACAGAAACTGACTTGGACATTGGACACATCAGTGTTACCATCAGGTATGCTAAGAGCTCATGTATGCAAGCTGCTCTATGATCTATTACAATAATTTTCGTTACGTGCCTGGAAGTGACTGCTCCCATACGTCAACCGCTCTAGTCACTCTGTGTGTATTCAGGGGAAGCCCCCGAAATTTGCAATGCAAAATCCCGGTGCCTCCCCTATGTGTCTGTCTCTTGCTTGCCGTCGTATTAATTCCAAAATTGTGCCCGAATTTCAGCAGACGACGCAGCTTTTTCGATCATCAGATTCCGTCTCCTTTCATCCCGCCGATTAAATCTCTTTTCCGTTTTAACGAGCGATTAGGAGGAAATTTCCCCCGAAATTAAAATTGGAAAACCGTGCATCAATTATAGCCGATATCACCGACGATATTCGGAACAGGGGACGGGCCGAGCTGTGAGCCGGAATTGATTTACCTACCCCGGCGACCAACTCGAGCAAAAAAACTGGTATTTCAATAAGTACTTGGATAGGTATTTGAAAAAATAAAGAGATCTCGATTGTTTTTCTTCCATTTTTGCGGTGGTCGTATCGGCGGAATTTGTGTTTGCAAAAAGCAAATATGAAAGCATCGTGTGTAAACACATTTCCACTGAAAACAATAAAAACAAAATTTGCCGGAACTTTGGAAGCAAATATTTGAATTGCTGTGGCGCTTCAAAGTAATGAAACTTTGTGCATGAACGTTTCTAATTAAAGTGAAAAACATATATTTTGTGAGCACGTGCCTTTGAGTTGCAATCCTGAGCTACTAATTAAAAGTTGAAAATTAAAGAATACCTAAAGGTGAGCGGTGCATCACACCGGGTGATAATTTGAAAACTATCCACCTGTAATATCTCTCGATTATTCCTAGTAATACAGGGTTGTCCACGGTCCAGTCAGTATGACCACTTTACTTTTTGCAAGACCAATACTAGTCAATGAATTGAGATAGAGAGATGGATCACAAAGCACCAGAAACTTCATTTTATGCCATTTGACCATTTACCATATGAACAGTTTCGGGGAAAAATATTTTTTTCATTGCACTGCGACGCAAGACCTTGCGCAATACGAAGGTTTCCAAAATATCTCGTTTTTTAATTTACTGATCTAATTCCAAATAACTCAATGTTTTGTAAATTTGACCGGCTTAATTTTACGTGCCAAGATGTGTCCACTTGTTCCCTAGACATTTAGTCTTAAGAAATGGACATTAATTGGCTGGCGAAATCACCCGATCTCATGCCGCCAGATTTCTATTCGTATGGGGCTTCTTGAAAGCGCGATTCTATGTCAACAAGACCCGAACACTGGAAGAACTGAAAGTCAATCCTGTTTGTTGACCTGGTGGGTAAGTTGCGCGGTGCAACTTTGACAGCTCAAAGTCAAATTCATGCACGAGGTACATTTTATCAGACATTTTAGCAGCAGCTACATGCCCATGAAACACTGTGTAGGTAGTTTAAATGTACCGCGGATTTGCCCATTATGCACAGCCTGTTTGGTACTGTGTTTCATACCTTGCTTTTGCAACCGGAGTACATTTGCTCCGCAGCAAACCTAACTTTTCGTTCTTGCAACCGGACATCAATTCACCCCTCCGCTTCCTCCCCAACTTAAAAATTTAGAATTGCACCTTTTGATAGTTTGATACATTAAATTGAAGGGAACTGAACTCACTTTTATATCAAATTTCAAACCGCCTGTTCCATCCTAAAGTTTTCCAAATGCCCAATTTAATGGGGGAGAAGTTTGAAATATTAATATTCTTCAGAAAGGCAGTTCAATCTCGTTCAATATGATGTTTCACAAAATAGGTTGTGCGATTTTAAATTTTGGAGTTGAGGTGAAAGGAGCTAAATGGTGAATCTAGATAGCACTTCTTCCACTGAAAATGCTCTCCCCTTGATGCTATGCAGGATCACGTTGGGGACTTTGGGTGGCTAAACATTTTGACAATTTGTTTTCAGAAACAGAATATATTTTCCTTCAATTTGATGTATCAAAGTAGGTAGTGCCATGTGAAATTTGAAAGTTGAGATGTGTTGGGAGTTGCAGCGCCGGATCTAGGGGTAGCAAACCGGGGCATATGCACCGGGCGGCAGAATGAAGGGACGGCAAAATAAGGTCCAATTTCATTTCCCATAAAAAAAAATATGAAAGTAACATTCTGCACTTAATCTTTTTTTGAAGGTATTTAAATAAGTTTTCCGAAAACGACAATATACTTCTTTAAACAGTTCGATGCCTCTATATTAATCCGTAACTTCCGTAACTTCCGAGGGGGTAGACGGCCCGGGGGGGAGGTTCCGCTCCCAAGAGCTCCCTTTGCTTCTTGCGTATCGATCGGGGGCGGCAAATTTGGCCTTTGCACCCCCTAAAAAGTAGTCTAGATCCGGCACTGGGGGGGTTGGGGCGGAGGAGTTACAAATAGAAATTTGCCAATTTATGTTTTAGATGTCCCTCTCGATATAAAAATCGACCTGTTTTTGCTCGATAAAATATTTACCAGGAATTGGGAGGTTATTACCGGTGGATAGTTTTCAAATGATCACCCGGTCAGTAAAGTTAGGCGGCGGCAGATATTTTTTAGTTTTCTCGAAAGTTTCTCATTAGTCAACTTTATAATGGCATCCCTTGATGAATTATTTATTCCCGTTTATTTTACGGTATTAGTCGCTCTACGTTTTGCTAGTAATAATTATTAGGTATTTGTTGGTTATTAGCTAATGAAAGTAAGCTTTTGTGTCAAATAGCAAGCAGGTCTTTTTAGAGAGGGAGTTTGTAATGAATTAGCCTTCAGATATTTTAGCGCTGTTGCACCGGTGGTCCTAGTGGTAGTGATAGTCTCGATTTATATGAATGATTTGTCTGATGCAAAGTGAGGTTAAGCAATTTCTCGCAGCGATTTAGCGAGACGAGATTCTTTTTAATATTTATTAGGTTCAAGTTTGACTCTTGCTCCTCTCAAAAACTAGATATCACCTTATGAAATCAATGCAGGAAATAGAATCTAGATTAAAGGTGGTCGTTTGGTCTTGGAGGATCCTTTCGGCACTGCGAGCTGTAAGATCTTTTAGGCGTTATTAGTGAAGATAATGAAAAATGTGGCCCTAACCTTGAAAAAGTATGACGTATGAAGATATGGAGAATTGAGTGCTCTACTATAACATCGCACTCCAGGGTTTTGAGTCTTTGGAGGGTAAGCGGGTAAAAAATGCAATTTAAAATAGAGAGGATGAAATTCACCACTCCGTGGGATGCAAATACATCGTATTTCGATTCGACGCATCATATCCTGCTGGTACCATTAAAAAGTGTCGATCATTATCGAAGAGGGGGGAGGACTACAACAAACAGGATTGACTTTCAGTTCTTCCAGTGTTCGGGTTTTGTTGACATAGAATCGCGCTTTCAAGAAGCCCCATACGAATAGAAATCTGGCGGCATTAGATCGGGTGATTTCGCCAGCCAATTAATGTCCATTTCTTAAGACTTTTTAATTTTGAAATCTGCGCTGAAAATCGTTGGAAAAATACCAAGTAGCATTGCTGAGTGCAAAAAAATCCAGTAGCGCCCATATTTAGTCAATTCATCGATAAAATGACTTTGGAAAGTGAAAAGGCTATATTTCTGTAAGTACGCAACGGAGTAGAAAACTCAAAACTGACGAGTTACATAAGCTACAGACTATAAGATCCAAGTAAATATAGGTGTACAGGGTGGATAAACAATCTCCTGCACGAGAGTAAAACAGAGCAAAACTAAACGACTTTTTTCATCTCCCTGTATTAGACATAAAAATATGAATATTTTCAAGAACTACTGGAGCTCTCGTCAAAAATCACATGAACATGTCATTTTTCTTCAAAATAGTGCAAGCGGTTTCACAATCGAGTGATTTTCAAGAATTTTCTGGCGATTTTAAAAATACTTTTCTTTAAAAATATCCACTTTAATTTGTGAGCAGTTTACTTTACTCCGATTAACGCCCAGAAATTGTGAATTTTGTCTGCTAAAAATAGAAACGTATGACAGGTGACACCTCCACACTGACGTTTGCCTACCTTCTCTTTCTATTGACAATAAATTGTTGCTATTGGTGGAAAAGCAGTTTAATAATATTCTCCATTAAAGCACCGCTTTCGATGCAATAATGAATCCACTACTTTTTTAAAAGTTTCCTGGAATGCTGTTTCGAAGTTAAAGTATGGAATGATGAGAAAGTAGTTATTTGTGATCCCACTAAATACCACCACCAACAAAAATGGCATTTCGCTTAATCTCTTCTAGTTTGGAAGGCATCACATCACATGCCGCTGTGAAATAACGGCGATGTTGAATCTCTCCCTCTTTTTGGGGGCAAATGAGACGTGTCAATGGGAGTAATAATGATTTCAGACCCCAAAGCGCCTCATATTTCAGCTGGAAAATGAAATTGAAATTTCCAATGTGCGTGTATCAAGCGCCTAATAATTAAAAATATCGTGTGGAATCACGCGTCTCTCAACATCGCCTTTTGCTGTTTGTTTAATAAGCAGCCTCGACACGCTACATTCTGACCTTTTGACAAAATCTCAGCGCATGGATATTTTGTGAAAATCTTCCAACATTATCCAATGCAGCGAACTTGGTGCGTCCTTCTTCGAAAGCCATCAGTTTCTTTCTAGACGCCTACTTCTCTAACTCCTTTCAGGTTTCATAAAATTATGTACCTACTCTTAAAATCCTAGGGTAACGTATCCCGACCGTGAAAGTTGTGCCAAGCGCGAACTTTTGCAACTCAGATCAGTTCCACTATTTGCACGACTGATTGTAAGTGTTACCCAAGCAGATATTGAGAATTCGCTAGTAAACGTCCAACGGAATTGGAATGGTGATGATGAATGAAGCGCCAAACTTCAATTCAAACAATCCGTTATTATTCACCTGCTTATTTTTTTGTTCTGAACAGTGTACACTGCAAATACTGTATTGGTTCCATTTGGGAACATCGAGAATCAATCATTCGGGCATGTATGTGATCCACAAAATTCGGAGTTGAGAAACAGAGCGGAGTTGGCTTTGGAAACAAAATATTCATTGATTGGGAGTGACTGGATTGGCTATGGCCGAATTTGTGACTTCAAAGTCAACCCCAATTCCAAATTTTGTGGTTCATATAGACTACCGGCAGAAAGACGGAGCTTCTTGATATGTGACTAGTAGTAGCGCCCGCAGTGCCGCAGTGTCCACGAAAAAAGTCAATTCCTGTGACATTTACACGTATGAAAATAGGCGAAATCTTGTTTTCAATGATTATTTTATTGTAAGCGTCTTGAAAACCCGCGAATTCCTGAAAATATTAAATTATAACCAAAGAGGAAAGCTTTGTGAACTTTTGAAGTCCTTGAGCCCCTCCCAGGTGTGGGGGCTACGCTTGAAAACCAGAATATTATGATGTCACCGTAACTTATCTTTGGAATCATTGTGAGGTCATGGACTTATCGGAACATTGAGAAATTCAGAAATTCAGAATCCATGCATGAGCATGAGTGTGTAGAGAGCTATCTCGCCAAACACACGGATTTTTGCAAGATATACACTAAAACTTTTTCTAGTTGATGTCAGCTAGAAATGCCTAGTTTCAGTATTTTTAACTAGTTTTCTAGTTATTGTAACTGAATTTTCATTAGAGTCAACGATTGAACCGGCAGCTGGACTAGATGACCTTTAAAATTTTCAACTTAAATTCTAGGAGTTCCACTCTAGTTAATCTTAAATGGAACCCAGTTGAAAATGTTTTTGTGTGTAGCCTGTTTTCGGCCCCCTTTGAAGGCCTTTAAATCCATGGAAAAATTCGCTCATCATTTGCGCATAAATCGCAATTATCACCGCAAATGACGATTCCTTGAATCACACAGTAGGTACACACCTGGATCTATACAAAGCTCAGACGAAAATAAAGCTATACTATTGGATCGAAATAATTGAGAGTGACTCATTCACATCCACAGTGGGTGTGAGTGAGTAAGTGAACACTTGGAGCGTTGCGGCGAAGAACGTGGAACTAGGATGAAAAGTATGAGTCACTCTCAGGTATCCCCGCTCCAAGTGTTCACTTACTCACTCACATCCACTGTAGATGTGAATGAGTCACTCTCAATTATTTCGATCCAATAGTATGTATAGTAAGACAACCAACTTCAAAGTACGTTTTAGAGAGGTAACGTTTTGACGTTGGTTGTCATGTCAACCGCGAGACTGCTGCGATGCGGTCGTTCAGTAAAACACGGCCATGCAAATGGCACAGGAATTAGTTCGGAAACGCTTCACTTGAACGCTAGCAGTCATTCTGCCGGTAGCCTATTCACTCGAAGTATAAAGTATCTATCTATACACTAATGCTCGGTTGCAAGAAAGATGAAGTTAAGTTTGCTCCTGAGCAAATTATTTCGGTTGCAAGAATACGGTATGAAACAGAGTATCAAACCCTCTGTCCGTGGTCCCCTACCAAATAGGCTGTGAATAAGGTCTTACTTGAACGTTCTTTTTTCAAATTTGAACGTCAGTCACTTCAGATACGTTAATTTACGCCGCTGTTGATACCTCCAAATGACCTACCATTTGATACCGTGTTTGGTACCGAAGCTAGTATGCTCCGGAGCAAATTTGACTTGTTCCAACCGGGGTAGAAGTTTAGTGGCCTCCGGAAGCTCTATTTATTTTTACATGATTTTGTTAGGTCACATTCTTATGAATGGATTAAAAAATCGGTTTCTTCTTTTACTTTCAATTGAATCCGGAGAATGCAAAAATGGAAATATGGAGAATGGCTGAGCTCTGGAACTTTTACATTTTTTTATTCGTCATGGCCATATAAAAATTTCTGTGAAGTTTCTTGACCTCAAAAGTCAAGCCAAACAGCCAAAAGATTGGACCGAGGGGTAAACCGCTGACCGAAATGATGTACACTAATTCCCCTTTCTCCCACTAATGCCCAGTAATACCCTAGTAATACCCCTATAATACCCACTCATACCCGCTAATACCCAGTAATACCCCTGTAATACTCCAGTAATACCCCAGTAATACCCCAGTAATACCCAGTAATACCCAGTAATACCTCAGTAATACTCAGTAATACCGCAGTAATACCCTCTAATACCTTATAATACCCACTGTAGTTATTACTCTCAAATATCCGATCTAAACCCTCTAGAATCCATCAGATATAAATGCAGAGAAGGCCGGAATAGAGTAAAATGCTACAAAGCCTCGGAGAAGCACTCCTATCGTCCTATACGCGATATTAGTGGTGACGTCAGAGTCGCCATTTTTAAATGCCGGATCTAACAATGGTCTGAGAACAAAGGAAATTTCAGAAATTATTTTTTGGTAGCATTATTATTATTATTATTATTATTATTATTATTATTATTATTATTATTATTATTATTATTATTATTATTATTATTATTAGTGATTAAAACGACCAACAGGCCAGAGCCCAATTACAGGTCGAGTTTAGAGAAGGCAGCATATACAGAAGCAGGAGTGCATCCATTACCTTGCTTAGTCAACTACATTGATGGGGTACGAAGTGACAAACTACAGAGCCTAGAGGTCATTTTGGAGCATATTCCAATTTTTTGTTATTCTTCTGAAAGATTTTATCAGCAAAAGAAGTAACTTGAAAGATGAACCTGTCGTTTTTTGATAGTGATGCTTTCGTTCGACAGATGACAGCCAAAAACTAATCCGGTCATTCGACAGCAAAACCATGTCTGCATACCAAATTTCAAGTCGATTGGATCAACAGTTGGGCAGCTATCGTGGAAGATTACAAACAGACAAACAGACAGACATCATTCTGGAAATGGTCCTGATCGACTTGGGGACCCAGAATAGATTTATCCGTCAAAATCTCAAAACTTTTTCTGTACGATTACCATACTTTCCCCTCGACTTTCCCTTCTAGTTGGTGGGGAGGCGGAAAAGTAAAAGTTCACTTATTGGTATCAATAATCAATGTTTTTTTTTTAGATAAAATCTGGAGCTCACTCGGGAGCTCATGTACTTGGCACATACATGAATCCTAAAACACGGACATGGCCAGTGATACGGTACCTACGGTAGGCAGGTATAATGTGGATTAGTCTCCCATAAAGCCCATATGGCATTGCCCATACCAGTTCCATAACAGCGTTTTAAGATGTCGTACTTGGTGTCGTATATCCGTCACATCAAGCTGAATTTTGGAAACAATTTTTTTTTTATTCGTTCATTCAACGTCGGCCTATTTCCGCAGCGAGGCCTAGCACCGACGCCGGTGAATGCTTTCCTTTACTATATCGGAAATTTTGCCGAACTCCTGTGTGTTCCAACACAGGGTAAGGATTTTTAACGACCAACAACATCGCATGGGGTCGGCACCATAGTTCGTATTTCACGAGCCATTCGATACACGGTGCGTCTTGCATTTAGCAAGCATTCCAACTAGATCAAAGAGCTTGTTTTAAGGACGGAAATCCGATCGCCCACAGTGGGACTCGAACCCACGACCCCTGGAGTGGTAGTTGAACGCGCTGACCACCAAACATCAAGCTCCTCATTTCCGACAGTTATTCATGGGACAGCTTGTATGTTTTCTGGAAAGATTCCTCATTTTGCCTCTGTAGGTATTTGTAGGTAGGTATTACTACCCTGCACCATTGCCTGTACCTGTAATAAGTGAATTAGTCACCCCAGAAGTTTTAGGCTGGCTATTTTCTTCCAACTGTTTCAATTGTGACAATGAAACTTGATAGGGTAGGTACCGACACATAACACAACATGTAGGTCGTGCTGAAAAGACCTGCTTCAAGAACGAGTTTTCACTTTTCTGATTTCCGCTCACTTTTCCGACATTTTCATGACTAGGTATGGAGATTCTGCTTACTTTGTTCACCTCTGACGCATGCGCACTTGACATTTAATACCTACTAATACCCACTAGTTCCTCTGAAATACCCACTTATTCCCCTAGTAATACCCACTAATTATTCCCATGTAATACCCAGTAATACTCCTGTAATACCCACTAATACCCCTGTAATACCCATTAATACCCCTGTAATACCCACTAATACCCTTGTAATACCCACTAATTCCCTTGTAATACCTACTAATACCTCGAAGGTGTACCTACACCATAATACCCCCAGCGATTTATCCCTCGGATTGGACCGGCGCGCGGCGAACCATTTCATCACTAGTAAAATAATTGTTTGTGGCAATCTCAAGTGATCTTGCGCTTATTTTACAGAATACCTTACATCTTCAATTGCGAGTCGCAATTGAAGATGTAAGGTATTCTGTAGAATTGCGAGATCTGTTTAGGAGTAGGTATCTAATGAGTGTTATTCCAGTTTGAAGATCGGATCTTCCTATTCAAAATGAATTAAAAAGCTCGTCCCTATAACATGTTATTTGGATGTTTCGATTATTTTTGTAATGCCTTGTTTCGAACATAAATCGTGATGTAACTTTTTTATAATTGATGAAAAACGCCTACACCGGTTTGTTGCATCAATTCACGAATTTAGTGTTTGTGAAAAATGTATTCAGTTCCAGACGAAGTACATCAAAAATGCTCACAATTCACTACACAGCACTGGGCGTTTCTCAAATTCATCATCAAATGACACTTCTTTCATGATTTTCACGTTATTGACAATGATAGATTTTTATCAGATCTTCTAGGATTTTATTTCCACTCTCCAGAACGGCGCTGGGAGCATATTTGCAAATTGCCTATAGGTCATTATCCAGATGGCTAGGTATACATAAACTGGATAGGAAACTTCGCCGCCATCTTGCATCAAGAATTTGACTCGCGGTCCTCCGCTAATGTAAGTATGACGTCAATTCACGAAACATCATTAAACGACTGCGTGGTGTCATTCGGCTTCAATTATATTCGAAAAAATCGCGGGGAACACACAAGAAAAATATATACGGAACGATTCTCATCCAACGATATGGCAATGTTTCCATCTATATCCCATAACTCTCTATTTTCAGTAGAATGACTTTTTGGAGCAAAAATAAAGTGACAAGCTGGGTGGCTACGGCTACGGCTGATGGCACCTGCAAAGTTTTGGAGTGAAACTATCAGCGGCTATCGACCGTATTCTCCCCGCGCTCCAGCTTGTCACTTTATTTTTGCTACAAAAAGTCATTCTACTGAAAATAGAAAGTGTAGGTACGGGATATATTCTGGACTACGTCTGGTCCACAAGACACCAGAGAGTACAGGCCAGGCCAAGAACGCGAAGGGTGTAAAGTAAATTTGTAAGAACATACCTTCGTCGACTCAAAGCATCCATAGATTGAGTAGTTACTTTTTTCTTAGCTACTTTCTGAATGCGTTGAGGTCAGGTTGAGGTAGAGGGAGCTTATAATACTGCAATAAGCTCAGTGGATCTTGCCCTGTTCAAGCCAGTCATTGCTTTGCCTCCGATCAGTTCGGTTACCACTGCCCGGCAACCTGTTATCTCATCTAAGTACCCACTTCTCACAAAATCCATCGATTTCAGGTGGAGGTGATCTCTCTTTCTTCGGGCGTAGCTCTGCTATTCCCTTACTTCTCCGTTGAATGAAATGACCTTACCTTACAGTTCATCAATCAGCAGTCGCAGCATTTATTAGAGCGCCGGCAATGACTGTCACGTTCCTGTATATTTCTTTAAGGGATATCCTACCTTACCTAATACCAAGGATGCAAATCAAGACAAATGTTCACGATCAAAAACGTCAAAACGACAATTATTGCTCGTAAACAGTTCCCGCAATCGAAGATGTAAGATCACAACCGACTCAAAACACGGCTCACCTGAATATCTCAATGGAGTTACCTCAGTCTCAGGTTGCCATTAGTAGTACAATGCAATGGGATCCATCAGTGTGATAGCTGCTGTTGGAAAACTTGGTGATGATTGACAATACCTATTCAAAAGTTTCTGAATGAATTTGATTTTAATGGATCGTCTAGCTTCTTTTTGTTGAAATGAGTAGTCAAATACCTACCAAAACCTAATACTAGTATTATTCCACTAACTTTTGTCTGGTCAAATAATTATTTAGTGAAAATAAACTGCTTGGACCAATGGCCGCAAATATCTCCTTTGAAAAATATGTATTTAGCGCAAAAGCGCGGAAAGTAAACTGATTAAATCTAATTTGTGGAGTATAGCGCGGCTTTAGAAGTATTTAATAGCGAATACAAAAAACCGAGCACATTCATCTTGTCAGAGGGGGATCAGGCAGGTTTCGAGCTGCAGCGTGCCAGAGTGGTTTGGAGGTTCGCACTTTTCTTCGGAAAATCAATGGACATTTCACACAAAAATTTAACTCACCTCCCGTCACCGCACACTGGCGCTTGTTTCCTTGTTTGAAACGACCCGCTTGTCTGAACGATTGTGACTTTATATTAGTCTTCCATACTTTCGTTTAATTAAAGATCTTGCACCGAACAGGTTAATTGAATTCGTGTCAGACTGTCCCGACCACAATGGCCTTATGTGGGTTTACCAGTTTTGTATCAAACGAATAAACTTCATTAGTGCTGGCCTTTGTATATAGCGCCTTGACGCAGACCATTTAATATTAGGTTTTCATTCTCATTCCATAAATGATTTGTCATTAAGTCTGCGAGAAATTCGCCTCGGCACTCGATTCATTTGCGCGATATTCGAAATCTCAATAGTGGAAGCGGTACGCGAAAGGATGCCGCATTCTGGATTGTCGGCATTGCATTGGGGCAATGAAGTTTGACATCGGCGTACAAAATTTTTGCAACAGTATTTCCCAAAGAAGTCGGTATACACCCTTTTCAGCAGCAATTTTTCCAATGTCCCCACTACCCCACCACTGCTATTTTTGCATAGATGATGTCCTTGAACTCTTTCCTTAGTAATTACCATGCAATGTGAACTGAAAACGCTCATAGGGGCCCAAATTCTTATTTTTTTCTGCTGGTCCAACAAATTTGCACGTTGATTTTATGCGGAAAGACGCGGACCAAAATTTGATCCAGGCAGGCAGGTGGTTTGAGTTAAGCGGAAAACTTACCTCCATGCCGAGTTTTATCGCCGTACCACAAAACGCAGAGTCGTTAGGTGTCAGGTATGATTACATATTAATCCCCTAGAACCAAACTGTCCGGCTTAGATCAAACCTATTTATGCGTCTCTCCTGCTATTGAATCAATACTTATGCCGCAAATTTGACCACCTATAGCAGAACAAAAACAAAATAGTATGCCTTCACGTGCGTGAGTCTCAGTAGCGCAATCTCTCAAAGACGCATATTGTGAATGTAAAGAAAGGTTGAAGGAGAAACACCAATCGAAAACTAATTGCGATATTTTGTTATCGGAATGGGGTACTTGCCAGTGAAATAGATTTGAATGAAAATTCTTTCAATCATCAACAACAAGGTTTTTGTTTTACATTCATCTCTGACTTTGAGAGCGGTCTGTGGGGGCAACAGCGTTTGGCAAAGAAACTCTTGCACAGTTTGAATTAGGAGTTTCTAAATATTTGAGGTAACATTAACATCTAAATCAGTGAAAATCATTGAGAGTTGCACTTTTTTTCTTTCAAGGGCGGAAACTGGAGGCGGCGCTATGTCAAAAGTAGCCTGTCTTTTCCCATTTTTAGTCAGCTATCCATACAGGGTGTCCGTTTTTCGAGGCTAAGCATGGGTATCTCGCTTATCTTTAGAGATACAGAGTCGGTTAAATTAGAAAAAAGTTGCGAAATTTCATGACGATTCTTGACCCAAAAAGATATTTGACTTGTCAGTTTTAGTTTTTGAGATATCGAGAAAAAACAGAAATTTGTAATTTTTGTTTTTATTTTTTATTTGAAGAACGGTTGAAGGTAGCCTTTTCTAATTAAGACATTGTGGAGGCAATTTTCCAAGGGGAATCCAATGTTGTCAAAATCGTCATTCTAGCTTTCAAAACAACCGAGATATAACATTCAACTTTTTTTTCTCTTATGGGCGCCATATTGAATTTTGACATTTTTGAATACAATATTTTTTTCTGGTTACAACGATGTGTCACATGTCACTGTTGAATTCATGCTTTTGAGCAAATTTTTTTTTATTTTTCAAAAAATGCTTTGGAAACAAAATCAGCACCGACAATAAAAAAAAACGTGAATGTTAAACATTTATTCAACAGTGACATGTCGCACATCGTTGTAACCAAAAAAGAATATCGTATTCAAAAATATCAAAATCCAATATGGCGCCCATTAGAGAAAAAAGTTGAATGTCGTATCTCGGTTGCCTTGAAAGCTAGATTAAAGATTTTGGTAGCCTTGAATTCCCCTTGTAAAAGTGCCCTGATAATGTCTAGATTAGAAAAGGCCACCTTCAACCGTTTTTCGAATAAAAATTAAAACAAAAATTCAAATTCCTGTTTTTTCACGATATCTCAAAATCAAAATCGATACGTCAAATTCCTTTTTGGATCATTGATCGTCATGAAAATGCGCAACTTTTTCCTAATTTAACCGACTTTGTATCTCTCAAGATAAGCGGGATACCCATGCTTAGCCTCGAAAAACGGACACCTGTATAGCGAAAGACTTAGATCGCTATGTCTTCGGGTTCATGTTTTTCATTTATCTCTTACTTTTGGGGCGGCATGTGGGAGCGGCAGCGTTCGGCTAAGCAAATGTTGCACAGTTTGAGTTGGCAGTTTCTAAATGTTTGAGGACACATCTCATCTCAATCAGTAACAATTGTGAAAGTTGCACTTCTTGACGTTTGGGGGCGGAATCTAGGGGCGGCGACTAACCAAAAGTAGCCTATCTTTTTCCATTTTTAGTCAGCTATTCAATATAGCGAAAGAATTAGATCGCTATGTCTTTGGGTTTATGTTTTTCATTTTAAATTGATTGGGGGCGGTTTTTAGCAATGTTTTCACGTCGGCGGCGCATATTGAAGATGGAATGTTTCTGGGCTTACGTTATTAAGTGACAACTATATATTATTCATAGAATGAGAACACCAGAGCATTCGGTCTGGAAGAAATTGCAATATCATGTTATTTCAAGTTGATCGAGGGCGGTTTTCTCTATGTTGGCGGCGCAATATAGACATTCAATATAGCCTAGCCCAGCTTTGGACGTGGCAGCTATGTAACAGCGAGAACATCAGAAAGCTAGGGCGTCTAGTTTGCGAGGAGTTTGAGGAACGGACGGACGGACGGACAAAGCGGCTGCAATAGCGATTTTCACCAAGATAGAAAATGCGCTAAAAATTGGGCCTTCGTGAGAGTTTCAAGTCCTGTTGCTAGCTATTACTAGGAAAAGAGTTCAAGGTCTTCATTTCTGCAAAAATATAACAATGATATCCAGTTGGGACATTTTGAAACAAATGCTGTTCAAAAAAGTGTACGTACTGAAAAGGTCACGACTGCACTTCTGTGGAAAATACCATTGCAAAAATTGTGATTTCATTATTAGGCCCACGGAATGCGATTTGGTTGGGGACGCAACAGAAAATATGAATTTATCGTTTCCTTCCATAGAAGAACAAAAATAGAAACCGATTTTTGGGCATCGAAGATTTTTTTTGTGAAAAATGGAATAAACAATTGACAGTAGTTGATGTCAACATTTTCAGTGTTGAACTCGTAAGCTTTCTTTGTGACACACACGACAATACTCAAGGGTCGTTTTGTGGAAGTTTTAGCATGTTTGAAGTTCGGAGGGCCCCATTGGCCGCCTAAGGCACGAAATTTCGAGTGCTGCGGGTCAAATCGCTTGTGTTGGTATGAAGCACGCCCATGTCAAATGTCGTTGCTCTAACCCAAAGTGCGGAAACGGTGTGTTTTTTTAGATGTGTGTGGCGCTTGCACTACAGGACTTTTTCATTTCAGAGGATTTATTTACTAGCCCAGGCGCCAGGGAAAACAATAAGGAAATAATTGTTTCCTGGCTGGAAACTAGCTTAAAACGATCTGTGTAGCTTAGGTTTTGACATACTAGTTTTCCCTCTTTCGGAAATGTCGGCGTCATGTTGCCATTATCAACAAGAAGTGCACCAGCGTGGTTTTTGCCGAATATCCTAATTTTGGGTCATCTGGCAGCAAAAGATGTAAGGAGTCATTTTGAAGCCTATGAAATTCCCTACAGTTTTATGTTTCGATCAATTTTCTGCGACCTATGGTCTTTGAGATAGAGCTTCTGGAAGCGAGAGTCATTGTCGTGAAAGCTCCATGGCCACTTGACTCGAAAAACTAAAATGTTGATGTGACAAAAAAAAATTCAAATGTAAGATTACTCGAGAATTCTTCATGCTATAGTTGCGGTGATGGTCTTCCTTTTGAACCGTAGATTACGAGTATTGAAAAGTCAAAAACGTCACATTGTACATATACAGAGTGTACTACGGGAATCAAATCAGAACACAGAAATTTGACATATTTCTTCGATTTAGCCTATGCGAAACTCTAAGCACTTATCACGAGTCCAATATCAATATGCATTGCTCTGTAAGCTTTACTTGATACACTTGAGAAGTGGTCAGCTCACAGCCTTCTTGTAAAATGTTTTGAAGGCCCTCTGAAATCATTAAAATTTACAGTAGCAAGAAATGTATGTAACAGTATATTATATACCAAAGAACCAAAGTGAATTTTTGATCCTTTGGGTGAACTTTGCTGCTTGAAGGCCCATTGGGTCCAAATCCTCAAATCAAAATTTCACTTTGGTCCCTTGGTATATAATATACTGTTATATACATTCCTTGGTATTGTGAATTTTTAATATTTTGATGATTTCAGAGGGCCTTCAAAACATTTTATAGTAAAGCTGTGAGCTGATCACTTCTCTAGTGTATTAAGTGAAGCTTATAGAGCAAATCCATATTGATATTGGACTCGTGTTAGGTGCTTAGAGTGTCGCATATAGGCTAAATCGAAGAAATATGTAAAATTTCTCTGATCTGATTTGATTCCCCCAGTACACCCTGTATATGTACAATGTGACATTTTTGACTTTTCTATATTCGTAATCAACGGTTCAAGAGAAAGAGTTTAAGACCATCACCGCAACTATAGCATGAAGGATTCTCGAGAAATCTAATTTTGAAATTTTTTTGTCACATCGACATTTTAGTTTTTCGAGTCAAGTGGCCATGGAGCTTTTACGACAATGCCTCTCGCTTCCAGAAGCTTTATCTCAAAAACCATAGGTCGCAGAAAGGTCATTTAAAATTTATTTCGTAGGGAATTTCATTGGTTTCAAAATGACTTCCTACATCTTTTGCTGTCAGATGGCCCAAAATTAAGATATTCGGCAAAAACCACGCTGGTGCACTTCTTGTTGATGATGGCGACATGACGCCGACATTGCCGAAAGGGGGGAAATTAGTATGTCAAAACCTAAGCCACACAGATCGTTTTAAGCTAGTTTCCAGCCAAGAAACAATTATTTCCTTATTGAGCTGATTTTTGCTCCTAGTGGCGGGGTTAACGGCCAAAAATGGAATGATCTGTGCATTTTGTGATCAAAGCATGAAATTTGGCATACGTGTTCAGGAGACCCTCCTTTGCAATTCTAGATGTGGCGCCACGCAAGATTTCACACCAGAGGCACTGTATTGCGGTTAATATACCTTCTAGGGGTAAATTCTGCAAAAATGGTTCCTGGCCGGTCTCTGGTACCACAGTCGGTATTTTTTAATTCTGTTTAGTTAAAACTACATGTAGAAATAAGTGAGGAGTACAT
Source organism: Anaspis maculata (assembly GCA_949128115.1). Classification (NCBI taxonomy): domain Eukaryota; kingdom Metazoa; phylum Arthropoda; class Insecta; order Coleoptera; family Scraptiidae; genus Anaspis; species Anaspis maculata. Next base: position 56,637,932 of record OX421962.1, on the reverse strand, counting down.
TTTCACAAGCAAAGTTCCAAATGCTGCCTTTATACGTTGTTTTAATACATTTTAAGGCCAACTTTGTTTTAGTACAGGAACCATGGTAAAAAAATTGCCAAAACCTCAGCAAAGATATGAACGTCCTGAAAATTTGACATTCTGTTCAGAATTAAGTGCCCTACTACATATCTAAAATTGCCAAAAATCGCATCCCGAGGCTTTGAGTTATTGGAGGGGGGGTAAGAAATTGAAACTCAAAATTAAAGGTATGGAACCCGATGGAACCCGATAAATCCAATGGATGCAAGTACGTCGTAGTTCGACGCATCACATCCCGTTGATACAATTTTGGCACAAAAAGTGTCGATCATTGGTAAAGGGGGGTCGCGGGGGAGGGCGAAACTCGGCTGGGTGGCTCTTTTTCTTCCTGGGCCATGAAGAATCGATCACGACAAGATTGGTATCTTTTCCGACTAAATTCAATGTCCTGAACTTGAATCCGATGTATAAATTTAGATAAAAACAAGTTCAAACAAGTTAACTTGAGAAAACCTGTTTTTTCTTTGACAATTTTCAAGAAACTTTTTTCAACTGTTAGAGGTATTCTTCTTCGAAAATATTTCAGAGGTATATTAGTTTGAACTGTATTCTTCACGAAAATCATCCATTCGATTTGTAACTTTGTTTTTCGAGACAGAAAAAATCAATCTGAACTTTAGTTGGCACAGCCCGTCGTCTACTACTGACCAGAACACTACACCATACATTTTTAAATGAAAATAGCCCAAACTATCTAAAAAATTATAACTCATCTTTGAAAGTTCGAGGATCTGTGCAGAACTGAATTCCCTATAACATAAACAAAATCGGCATGAATCGCAATGCAGGGTATTGAGTTATTACTTGAAGGTGCATGCTGTAGTGTTCTGGTCATTAGTAGACGCCGGGCAGTGCCGACTAAAGTTCAAATCGATTTTTCCTACCTCGAAAAACAAAGTTACAGATCGAACGGATGATTTTCGTGAAGAATACAGTTTAGTCTAATGGCCTCTTAGATATTTTCAAAGATGAATACCTCTAACAGTAGAAAAATGTTTTGTGAAAATTGTCAAAAAAAAAACAGGTTTTCTCAAGTTAACTTGTTCGAACTTGTTTTTATCCAAATTTAAACATCGGATTCATATTCAGGACATTGAATTTAGTCGGAAAAGATACCAATCTTGTCGTGATCGATTCTTCATGGCCCAGAAAGAAAAAGAGCCACCCAGCCGAGTTTCGCCCTTCCCCACGACCCCCCTTCAACAATGATCGACACTGTTTGTGCCAAAATTGTATGAACTGGTTGTGATGCGTCGAACTACGACGTATTTGCATCCATTGGATTGACGGGTTCCATCGGGTTCTATACCTTTCATTTTGAGTTGCAATTTTTTACCCCCCCCCCCCCTTTGAGTGCGATTTTTGGCAATTTTAGATATGTAGTAGGGCACTTAATTCTGAACAGAATATCAAATTTTCAGGACGTTCATATTTTTGCTAAGGTTTTGGCAATTTTTTTACCATGTTTCCTGTACTAAAACAAAGTTGGCCTTAAAATGTATTGAAACAACGTATAAAGGCAGTATTTGAAACTTTGCTTGTGAAAATGTACTCCTCACTCATTTCTACATATAGTTTTATCTGAACAGAAATAAAAAATACCGACTGCGGTACCAGAGACCGGCCAGGAACCATTTTTGTAGAATTTACCCCTAGCAGGTATATTAACCGCAATACAGTGCCTCTGGTGCGAAATCTTGCGTGGCGCCACATCTGGAATTGCAAAGGAGGGTCTTTTGAACAAGTATGCCAAATTTCATGCTTTGATCACAAAATGCACAGACCATTCCGCTAACCCCCCCACTATCCCTGGCGCCTGGGCTATACAGTAAATCGCTGGCATGCAGGTTCCATATCGTGAAATTTTTGATGTATAATATTTTATTGTGTGTCATAAAACTCGAGTAAGTTCCCATTTTTTCACCGGCGCTGCCGTAAATGAAGACAGATGCATAAACCTTGAATTATTACAAAATGTACTTCCTCGAAAATGTTTCGGATTCTTTCTCGCACTTTTTTTCCCTGACTGCGAGGCTATTCACAAAACGTTTCAGGTGATTGCGGCATGCTGCGGTATAACCATAAGTTCTTTACGTGTGAAAAGCCGTACTCTGGGATGGAATTGATCTTCGAGGTGAGCTGGAGTTTTAATGGAAGTGGAGTTCATTGCCGAAGGTGTTTACTGTTTACAGCTTGTAAAAGACCTATAAAAGCTCGTTCATTGCAGTTAAAAAATACAGCACGGGCGTTGTGTAATGGTAAATGACTGAAACGGGTTTCAGACGCTTAGAGGATAAGCTAGAGGAAGACATTACATCCAGAAGTTGAGAATCCAGCTTTCGCAAAAAAAAACTCCAAGGAAATGCTGGGAACTGAAAAGAAAGAAAAGCGATGAGGAGAGAACGTAAGGGAAGACGTAAGGGAAGGGAACTTGAGAAAATGTACTAGGTACTGAATAGTGCCCTTCGTGCTTACTTAGTAACAATCAATTCTTGCGCCCGAACTGCGCAGTGTGGATTTCGTTTACCGCGACCGTCAATGTCAACTTGACGTCTTTTGATTGTTTTCTCGGTATATTACCGTTTTTGATATGGATAGGTGTCATTTGATTAACGGCTGTTAGTATACGAAGACCAAAAACACCCAGCTCACTTCCTCAAGTTACACGATTCAAGGATATTAGATCAAAGAGACAAATATCTTACACAAGATTTATCGGCAGAATACGTTCAAACTAAAGCTAGCAAAAGCTATAGGTACTATTAATCCGAGGGGTCGACCACGACCAAAAATCTGGTACATAAAACCTCCAAATAGAATGAAACCTCCAATATCTCCACCATACCTCCACATATCTCCACGGATCCCCACGGATCCCCACGGATCTCCACGGATCCCCACAGATCTCCACGGATCCCCACGGATCTCCACAAGACCTCCACGGATCTCCACAAAACCTCCATGGATCTCCACAGTCTAGCGCATGCGCAGTGTTCACGTACATACGTACACACATACTGCATAGGGTTATCTCAAGTAGGGATCAAAATCAATTATTGTCTTCTGATGAAGTGACCAATTGTCTTGTGACCGTGTCATAAAGGGGATCCCGATCCCGATTTCGATCTGTCCAAAAGTAGGAATAGACTACAAACGGTGGCCCAGAAGGTTTTTAAAATAAATTTTGCGGAAAATACACAGATTTTCGAGAAAAAAAATGAAAGGAAGGAAACTACGCAGTGTATTTTTGCGCCGGGCGGAATAACGCGTCGTAAAACGAAAGAGGGCAGAAAATGGCAAGAAATCGGGAGAAAACCAGGAAGACATTGTTTTTGTGACAATATGCTACCAAAAGACACGAACGGGACCATGGAGCAAAATAGGAGTGTTGGGCGAGGAGAAGCTGGGAAGAACGTATCATAAAACTATAAGAACGGGGTGAAAAATTGCAAGTAATTGTAAGAAAATCAGTGAAAGACATTGGTTTTGTGGCAATACGCTATCAAAAGACACCAACGGGACCAAGGGGTGAAATTGGACTGTTGGGCGGGAAGAGACTAAAAAGAACGCGTCATAAAACAAGAAACAGGGCTAAAAATCGCTAACAATCGTAAAAGAAAACATTGACAAGTAAGAATAAATCACACGAAACGGGAAGAAAGTCGCAAGATAAGGCAGTCGACGCGTGCAAGGAAGGAATGGAGTGCAAGGAAAAAACGGAAGAGCCCAAAAAAGGATAACAACGCATGGAAAGTATATCCCGCAAAAGCATAAAAAGGAGGTAAAGTACGTTTAAAAAGAAGGAATAAAACACGAAAACGGGAAAAAAAAGTCGCGAAAAATAGGTACCCACTCAGCAAGAAAACATCTTAATTTTTCACCACTTTTCAACATAGTTTTATGTCACAGGAGGTTCCGCACCTATTTTTACTAATTTTCACAATCTATACAGCACGTTTTTTTCCCTAAGAAAAGTTCTTCTTCTATGGCGTCCTCCGCAGGATTCGAACCTGGATCCCCACAGGTGATGGTTAGAGGCACTGCTGCCGAATCGTCTAAGCTACCAACTTGTCTACCACAGTATATTCAAACAGCGCACTTGATGTTCAGGGAGGTTTCTCGGAATATTTCATTAGGACTCCAAACGATACACCGAGCCCAAAAAGCCTCGCTGGGGCTCGAAACGTTACAGCAAGGCACAAGGGACTCCGTTGGGGCCCCGGACATTACAATAAGACATGAACGGGAGTCATCAAAGTATTCGAAAGCACAATAAAACAAAAAGGGGCCCATTTTGGGGTTCCGAATAACGCAAAAGCAGACACAAGGGTTTACTAAAGGTGCGAAAGTCACGACAAAATGCAAGAAGGCCCAGTAGGCTTTCGAAGAACACAAGGAGACACAAATGGGGCACACTAGTTCCGAAAGTCACAAGCACAAGAAGACACAAAAGTTGTTCCAAACGACACTTGAAGACATAAGAGGGCCCGCAGGGCCTCACACTAAACATGAAGACATAAGGCTGTTCTGGCATCACACACATGGAATAGAGGACAAAACTATTTATAAAATATTTTTCGACACACAGAGCTTAACGATGACAGCCCGCGAAATTTGAAAAATCTCTCAGTGACTACATCTCATTGACGTCAGTGAGATGTTACACTTCGGCAAGTTGAAAGCAGTAACAATGTGATGTCCGGTAGATGTCTCATGTGTGATGTTCAATTTAAGTTTATTTCGAAACATCTCTCAGACATAACATCGTATAACATCGCGGATGAACATCACAGAGATGTGGAAGTAACGTTCATTGTGATGTTATTTTGTGACATGATTGAGATCATCTCATTTATGAAACATAACATGCTATGCTGAGTGGGTAGTTGACGCGTGTAATTTCTCTATTTGCCTTTCAAATCATATTGCTGTTTTTATTAATGCCAATAACGTACTGCGCTATGTGAAGCACATGCATCTTCACATTTTTCGCATAGCTCCTTGAAATGTCAATTGTCAGAAAATAACAGCGAGAAGAGAGTGTGGTTACCATGGCGACCAGCAAGGAAAGTGGACATTGTTCAAGTGCGAAAATTGAATAGTTCACGTTAGTAAATCGCATTCTCCCGTACCTAGATCGACTCAAAATTATGGCATGAGGAAGGGAATAATGGTAAAATTGTTACTGTGAAATATACGGCTTCGGGTCCCCTTTATGACACGGTCACCTACTTTTTACTTGGTATAACCTCCTGGGTTAAACTTTCGCCGGCGTGCAGTTTACTCCAGGATCTATTCCCGAAAAGTGCTATTTCGCTTTCGTCAAACTGGCCTTCACTCGAGCACTCACCCTGATTTTCTCATTCGCAACGATTCGCAAAACAAGAAAGGGAAACAGGGGTGACATTCATTACAGGTCGTCTTGAATGGGATAATACAGAATAGAGTATTATACTTTTGAAAAAAAAAATTTTTTTCGATTGAATCAGAAACTATATTGAAAAATAACTGACCCGTATTTTTTTTATTCAGCCAAAAATCGTATCGTTTGGCCGCAATAAATAAACAAAATTCCCATATTCTGCCTATTTCTGACGTCATTTACACAGGCAGTATAGGCGGTGACTCGCTGTGACGTCAGAACTAAACTGCGCAACAAATATGTTGTCGCGAAGGAAAAATTGGTCCAAGTTTGGACCCCAATAACTTTTGAATGACACAAACCATTTTGATTCTGTTTTGACGGTTAGTGAGATCAGTCTTTCCGTTATTCACCTTCAGGAGGTGAAGATCTGGAAGCTCCATGTAAAATATCTACAGGGTGAAATGTAAAACAAAACAAAATTTCAGCAAATTAAACGGACCCCCATTTCCAGAATTTTTTTTTTCTCAAATGCAAATAAAAGGATTATGAAGCGTTATGCTTTAGCTTGGACCCAGTTTTAAAATTTTTTGAAATCGGAAGTCTGGCTCTGACTTTATGATTTTTTCTCTTGGAAGATCCTGATTTATCCTATCGGTACAAAGAAGACTATGTTACTCTGATGATGGGAGGTTGCAATTCACGGATATTGTTTCTTGGACGGTTCTCAGCAACTTAAGTTGCAGACCATCTGAAAAATTTTGATTAAGGCTTCAAAAAAGGGGCTCATTCAAAATGGGCGACACAGGTGTTTTTCTTAAAAATTGAATTGGATCAGATTTTCACAACTGAAACAAGCTTTCTTTGTGATTTTGACCTCCTGAACTTGATGCTGATGGTCAATTTCAGTTTTTGATGATGACAGGCTCCCTAGGCTAACATAGTCTTTCTTGTAGCGATAGGATAAGTCAGCATCCTCCAAGAGAAAAAAAATCATAAAGTCAGAACCAGAGTTCCGATTCCAAAAATTTTAAAACTGGGCGCAAGCCAAAACATCACGCTTTATGATCTTCCCATTTGCATTTGTGAAAAAAAATTATTCTGAAAAGGGGAGTCCGTTTAATTTGCTAAAAATTTGACCTGTTTTACATTTCACCCTGTAAATATTTTACATCAAGCTTCCTGATTTCCACCTCCTGAAGGTGAATAACGGAAAGATTGATCTCACTAACCGTGAAAACAAAATCAAAATGATTTGTGTCATTCAAAAGTTATTATGGTCCAAAGTCGGATCAATTTTTCCCTTGCGACAACATATTTGTTGCGCAGTTTAGTTGATTTATTTATTGCGCCCAAACGGTACGATTTTTGACTGAATAAAAAAACACGGGTCAATTATTTTTCAATGTAGTTTCCATTTCAATAAAAAAAATTTTCTAGTATAATACTCCATTCTGCTTTAACGATATCAAAAATTTGCCGATCTATCAATACGAAGTATTTCCTTACTATTTTCAACTAGAGCTGGCCAACAAATCAAGCTTAGATATTAAAACATTGATCCAAAGACATCATATGACTTCAAATATCAGAAAAGTGTCCAAATTGAGAAGAAATTTCCACGAAATCTCCACGGATCTCCATAAAACCTCCACGGATCTCCACGGATCCCCACGGATCCCCACGGATCTCCACCAAACCTCCACGGATCTCCACGGATCCCCACGGATCCCCACGGATCTCCACCAAACCTCCACGGATCTCCACGGATCCCCACGGATCTCCACCAAACCTCCACGGATCTCCAAGGCAAGAGACAGAAAACCTCCACAGTGGTTAACCCCTCGTATTAATCCTTGTATTATAAATAACGATTTTTTCACACCACGATGTTTTTCACCACCTTTGTATTCAAAAAAAAAACTTGTTTTTTTCTTGAAGATCGTGCATGGGTAATAGAAGATTTAATAAAACGTTGTGTACGTGTTAGTGAAACTGAAGTACTCGGAATGCCACTAATACCAGAGGGACCTGTGGGCGGAGCCTAACTGCGCGAACTCAGTTTATCCAGTGGTGGACTTGAATTTGCAGTGGGATATCAGGTTCGCCTGTGGCCTGGTAATGGTCCAGCACTCCAGCTGACGGTGTTGCTTGCCCTATTTCAACACACGGACCTGTCTGAAATGATTTAGGTTTTTTCTATTCAGCCCCGCCTATACAGGTCCCTCTGGTGTGCCGCCAACTTTACCTAGTAACACGATTGCAGTGGAGGTTGAAACACCCTGTATAGGTTTTTCGTTGTTTCTTGAAACCATTTTTTTCAATGTTGTCTACATGTCTACCCGAATTTCAAGTCTAAAATATCTACTACCTAACTATTTTCTTAGGGCCAGTATTTCAGTGCAGTCTTATTCGGGATGTATTAGCAAGGTATTAATAAACTGCTCCACAATGAAGTTGTCTCGAAAGTTATTGGCCGTCAAAGTCAAGCCATTTTTTTGGTGGCGACAACTTCATTGTGGAGCAGTTTATTTCTTTCGCATCACGCCACATTTTTTTAGAAGCCAAATAGCCCTAAATTACTGGAAAATCTTCTAAAACATTGCTGAGATATTCTTTAACAAACGAAAGTTATCAACTGTTTTATAATTTTGAGACACGTAGAAAATTTAATACATGGCCGAATTTTCAAAAAAGATGAAAAAGATCATTTTTTGCATAATTGAAAAAACGCTATGTGCCTATTACATTTTCTAACACACTCAGTACACCGTATAAAAAAATGAGTTTTTACCTTCATTTTTGAGGGAGAAATATTAAAGATACTTTCACCCTGCGGCGAATACAGCCCTAACCACGGGATAACATAAACTGCAGGTTGACCTGTGAATTCGTGTTTTCTCAGTTTTTTATCGCTAGTCGATGATTTAACTGCATAGTTTACGAATCTCCCGAAGTCGACCGTTTAACCAAAGTTTAACTAACTATGTGGCATCCCAACCTCAGTTTTCTCTCGAGTTTGTTGATGTTGATATTGTGTTTTTGCTGTATTCCAGTCATTCCACTCGTCATCACAACAGTAAAATTTGCTAGTAAGTAAGTACTCTGTTGGGCAACAAAGCCTCATTGCAAAAAAACTCAGAAATTTTATTATTCAATAAAATGATTTAAAATTTGCTGTTCGCTTTTTGTCTTGGGCACCATCCGTTGCCAATATTGTTACGTATTTCGCGTACGGGTTCGTTTATAATTGAGACAATCGTTTGAAAACACACACTGATTATTACTGCATACTACAATAAATACACGCCAACAATTATTTACATAGGAATATCGCTGAGACTATTTCGCTTCTATCGCACTCGATCACTTCCAATTCAGTACTGAATCTGTGGGCGCGATCCATGGAGCTTATATAGCTCCGACTAATTATCTCGAATGTTCCATGGGTCCTTCAGCAAATTCCACAGTAACCCGGCATACGATTTATAGGCGACTCCCGAACAATTACACACCTTTCGCGTGCTTCCCGTGTGTTCTGGAATGTCGGCACCTCCGCCAAAATGGACATATGTGTATTGACCCACCGTACAAGGCTCTATTCAGTTCCACGGGCAAAAACCTACACGCGTGCTCTGGAACGCACCAGAGCTCCGCACTTGTACACAGCGACCTAATGGGAAGAGTCTAGAAAGATCGCGGGCTCTCCAGGATTGTCGCTCGTAACAATATTTTCTACATCATATACAAAGAAAAGTATAAGTTGCTTGCTTTCGCAGAAAAATAGGATTTTGGCTTACCAGTCCTATTATTATAATCAGGTTAGGTAGTACTCATATACTGGAAGCTCCAATATTCGTCTTCAAAGATTGATTGGAATGGGCGACCCGAGGGGCGACCGGAGAACTACGCAACAGCTTTTTTCAAGTTTTTTCTAACCGGCTCACAACGCGAAACAAAAACAGAAGAGCAGACAGAACAGTAAACAGAATAAATAAATATTTGTAAATACGATAACAATAGAGTATTATACTTTTATAAAAAAGTTGGTCAAACTTTTTCAATGAATAGTCCAGGAAAAACAAAGGGACCCGTATTTTTTTATTCCCCTGAAATATCTCCTGCTAGCTTGTAAATTAAATAATGAACCATGACTTGTCAAAACGCGGCTGAATTTGGCCCCCCTCTGGCCTATCCCCACTACTGTGTGACGTAGGTATGGGGCGATTGCAGGATGAGAATACTTATGAGTGAGACAGCGCCAGAAAGTCATGTCGGGAGTTGGCAATCTGAGCCAGGCTTGGATTGGAATGCTGACAGTGCTGTCTAGTGCTGACAGAAGTGTGATCAGTGGTGACAGCAGAACCTAACTTGAAAAATGTCTCGGCGTGTGAAAGTGTGTTTTGTGCCATTATGCGACAATCGCTTAGACAATGTACCAAATAAGCTATTTGTTGTGGTCAATCCGAATCAACCGGCAAAACCGAGTCTGGTTCAGCGTGGGCAGAAAGTGATCGTCGATTTTCCTCGATAGGCCTCTTTGAATAAGAAGATCACTTCGGGGTAAAGTATTTACAAAAGAATGATACACCACGTGCCTATACATAATTATCATACTTGCAGCTCGAAACAGATGCAACTGATTGGATGGATTTCAAGATAATAGGGAAATCTATTTTATTGAAGGCAGACGTTGTGGCACATAAATATGTCCAACTCTAAGCAGGAGGCCGCCAAGAGAAAAATTGCAGTTGACGTCGTCCGCTAGGGAAAGAAAGCTGGAAACCCAGAGAAGTGTTTCCGACCTCTGAACCGTCCAGTCACAAGAAATAAGAAGTGAAGATCGTGAAGATATCCTTGAAAACCCCATCTCTATGACATCTCCACCTAGACCGGCAGCATCAACCGTAACTCCTATATATTCACTGTCGGGAAAATTTGCAGTCTCAAAAATGTCTGCCAACAAGTGTATCCAGTTCAGCTTTGAAGCAAAAGTCAGAAGTATTGGTTTGAATGTTGCTAGGCCAATGACATCTATCCCAAGGACCTCTGCAAGAACTCACATGCGCACAAAACAAGAAGCTGCTGAGTATGTTGGTTTACACAGTTTCTGATGACGGTTCACTCAGTCAAGGTCAACAGAGTGTATCGGACTATCTACCATCTGCAAGCTCTTCATCGTCGTCACTGCTCTTGAGTTCAGAGAAGCCTCCGAAAGAAGAAACCAGTAGAGAAAGAAGCTCCTAATTTTTTGAATATCAATAAGCGACCAACGTATTACCTGGGATTATCTCCAGATTTGGTGGATTCTGGTGAGACTACCAAGTGCGTCATCTTCAGAACAGCTTGGCAAAGAAGTTAGACGGAAAAACAGATTGTTATATTATTTATTGGATTACATTATTATAATTGTCGGTAAACTCAATATTGTACATGGCCCGTTAATAAAATTAAAATGAATCTCAAGTTTGCTTTTTATACTTTTCATTCAAAAGTTGAAGAAAGGGTGAAAAAAATTACCCTTTATGAACAAATATCACACACGCATCCAGTTGTGCAGGGATAGTGGGTACGGTATGTACTCATGTATGGATGAGAAAAGTCTTTCTTCTTCCAGCTCTTTCTGATTTAAAAGACTTCCACTAGTAGAGGTTGTGGCTGGCCATACACTTCTATGGTGCAACCAAAATAAAAAAGCTGTTGTATGCTTTCATCCACCTGTAATTATTATTTCTAGGTACAGGTACAGCTTCGTTTCTTGATTTATCGTACCTTATATTCTTTTTGGTACTTCTAATTTTCTCAATGCCATAGTCATGCCTACGTTAGTAGAGGAATACTAGGAGCTGCTACACAGTCTGTGCATGTTAACGAGATAATTTTTTCTTGGTCCTCATTCATGTCAACATAAAGATGGTAATTTTTTTGTCAAATTTTGTGCTCAGGAGCAATACGCATCCAACTTCACACCCGCCTTGGTCTCTTTTCGCTTGAACCATTCAAATGGCTTCGTCCCGTAGTGTTCTTGCCCAGCCCTGCAAATCAAAGAAATGCACCTTCTTATTTGATGGAAAGTGATTACATGTAAGTAACTGCTTGACACAGATTGTACTGAAGTCATTTTTAGTAAGTTTATGGGGGTACTTGCCTCGTGAGTTTGACTTCTTTCATTTTGGCACTCATGCAGTCAGAATTACTGGCACTCATGCAGTCAGGATTGTTAGCAAACTATTGTGCTGTCATTTTACCATCTACTTGAGGAAGATTATCCGAAGAAGCTTGCGAAGAACCATATTCATCTCGATGCTCCGAAGTTTCACAGGGAAAGTTCATATGTGCCAGTGTCACAAATTTGAAAAGTGAGATCTCGCCTCCTATTTTATTTGCGTGCATGCGCAAGGAAAAGTCGTAGCTCTGTGATATATCCATACTTCAACATCATGACCAATAGCAGATCTTGCCACAGGACTACGTCACGCCGGTATCACGCGCCAAATTCAAATTATATGTTTTCTATATTATTTTTTTTATAAGCTAAATCAATCGATAAAAAAATTTATAGGTACTTCAGCCTGAGTATTTATATGTGTACTTTTGATTTTTAACAAGAAAAAAAATTAGTATAATACTCTATTGTAAATATCAAAGTGAGGTTGAAGCTCTCAAACTTGAGAGAACTGGCCATTGTTTGACAGAAATCTGTTGCCAACATGAAAAAACTTATGATGAATGCCAGTTAGGCTCAGTTTATCTGAAGTCAATCGTTCAAGGGCGGAGTGGAATTGGTAAAATAAAGCGTTGCAAAATCAATCCCTATCCTTATGGGTTTAATCCTTGACAGAATTTCACCATTTAGGTCTCGTTCAAAAGCTACAAGGATGTACTTTGGTTAGAGCCGATTGGCATTTTCAAAAACCAAAAAATTTTTTTGGTATACGCTCTCCAAAATGGTTATTTTGCGAATTGTTTTGAGTCCGCAAAATACGTCTTTAGCGGACTAGTCTTTTAAAGGTAACTAGGCAACACTTTAGAGGACTGAATTATTTGTTTATTGGAATATGCCATTCAACATCTTCATTCACAAATATTCACACTATTTTTCTTTTTCCATTCGATGAATAAATCATATTCTCGCCCATATTGCGTGCAAGACTTTGCTGGAAGAAGATCGAGGACAATGCTCTTTGCTTTTTCCGAAAGATCTATTGGGACGTCATCCATTTTTTTTTTGTTAGATTTGAAAACTAGTCATAATAAAATAGGTTGCCATAACACAATTATTCAGCTAGCGTGATTATGAGTAAAATTCATGTGAATTCCTGCTTGAGCTACAACAGCTAATAAGTACCTACTGCTTGAAGGAGTTGAAAAGGGGTTCAGAGACCTTATACCAAAAAACGTTAAGTATGTAACACGTGCGCAAAATTCTTTAGCGGACTCATCCGCCCTTAGGGACTCGGCTTCCGCCTCGTCCCCAAGCGAATTCGTCCGCTAAAGATCCATTTTGCGTACTTGTTACATAAAATACTATTTTGATTGTCGAGTGAATAAGCGCGACAAAAAAACATTACCGGATTGCCACATGAACGTCGGGAAACAGTCGGTACACGATGACCCACCTAGTTCGCAAGCGCAAGACATCAGTCTCCCAGTTTAAACTCTTTGTTAAAATTAATTTCTTAATTTTTTTCTGAAAAAAGCAGAGACTTTTGAGGCAAAATGTTTCTATGCATTTTATGTAGTGAAAGGTTTATACTTAGTTTATACCTACTGTATTTTGAACAAATAAAATAAAAGTGGCATATAAGACCCCTTATTGATCTGAAAGTGCATAAGTTGTTTGGTACGCTTCAAAATTAAATTCCTTTTTAATTTTTTAAATTTTTATCACGATACACCCACTACACAGCTATGTATACCCTTCCACAGAGGAGCTCTCACACGTACCCACGCTTGGTGTGTATGGGCTCGCCGTTCATTTCGTCCAAAGAATTGCTCAACATCAGATCGATTTTCCCGTAGGATGTGATATTATGAGAATTGGTGGAGCACTGAGTGGTTAGAGAGCGAGCGACCTGAAAAAAAAATCTAAAAATATTTTAAGCGCCCTCAATTGACATTTAACCCTGCAGAAAACGTCGCTCAATTGATGGTTTGCATATTTATAAGACGTTCAGGATCAATGAACTTGTAAACCCTTGAACTTTTGCTGACCTGATTTGAGCGCATTGGAATATTGACATGTAGTGACAAGCAGGGCAGAAAAGGACATTGCTAAATCACCAAAATCATGTGCAGGAAATTGATTAAATGCAGACGCTGCAAAGGGAAATTGGCCGCGTGAGCTTTGGAATCGGTCGCGACGGCGCGACGTCTTATAGGAAAGTCATAAATCGACTGTGGAAGAATTAATCGTGGCTAGTTAGGGGTGGTTAGTCTCACCCCTAACTAGCCAAAAAATGTAGTACAATAGGGTCTTTGCATGAATTTTATACTGAAATGATTACTTCATGAAATCATTCAAAACGTTATCCACAATAATTTCCGCCTAACAAAAATTTCCAAAAAATTTGTCCATCCCTTAAATGAAGATCAAAGTTTGATTTTTTTTCGTGCCAAAAACGCGGTAGCTTCTACAATGACCTTGTATGACCACGATGACGTCAACCCGAGAGTTCTATTTTTCGTTTGCAAGCTTTTTTTCTTTGCGAGGTTGCACAGAAATGCCCTGCGCCCTGAAACCCCGCGATAATCAAAATCTTCATTATTTCACAGACCCATTTCAATTTTGGAGCCGCGAACAGCGCTGTCGCCCTTGCTCACGTGTCAGGGCCATCCCCAAGCTCGTGCTGCGCGCTTTTCAACCTGTATTGAGCGTCAGCCCTAGACACGTCTGAGACGGTGACAATGAGATATGTCAAACATTTAAAATTCGTAGTCGCGATCTGTTAGTGTAGAATCAAGTAGCCCCAGCCCTGGGCACGATGACGTCATCCCGCAGCTGACACATCAGTGCGTGGGAGTTGCATGCCTAACAGTTTTTGTGTTTTAAATTCACAAAATAAAATGATATATAAAGATTTTCGAAGAACCGTTTAGTCTGTGGTGCTATTTGTCTACCAAAGCATCATTGGAGGCAATAAAAACAAGTGAGTATGCCTTCTTCAGTCGAAACTCATTGTGATTTTTTGTTATCAGAATGGGGTACTTGTCAATGAAACAGATTTGAATGAAAATTCTTTCAATCATCAATATTTTTATGTTTGGAGGCGGAAGCTGGGAGCAGCCACTGATCAACAGTAGCCTATTCTTTCCCATTTTTAGTCGGCTATCCATATAGCGGAAGAATTAGATCGTTATGTCTTCGGGTTTATGTTTTTCATTCAATTCTTACTTTGAGGGCAGCGTGTGGAGGCGACAGCATTCGGAAAAGTAACTGTTACACAGTTTGAGTTGGGGGTTTCCAAATGTGTAAGGAAATATGACAAACCAGTGAAAATTATGAAAGTTGCATTTTTTTGTTTGGGGCGGGAGCTGGAGGCGACGACCAATCAAAAGTGACCTATCTCTTTCCATTTTTAGTCACCTATACATATAGCATCGTTAATCTTCAGGTTTATGTTTTACATTTATCTTTTTTTGGGGGCAGCGTGTTGGAGCGGCAGAGTTTGGCAAAGAAATTCTTGCACAGTCTGAGCTGGGAGTTTATCTATGTTTGAGGTAACATTAACATCCAAATCAGTGCAAATTGTTGGAAGTTGCACTTTTTCTTTTGGGGGCGGAAGCTGGAGGCGGCGCCATATCAAAAGTAGCCTATACTTCCCCATTTTCAGTCAGCTAGTTAGCGGAAGAACTAGGTCGTTATGTCTTTGGGTTTGTGGTTTTCATTTATCTCTAACTTCAAGGACAGCGTTTGGGGGCGGCAGCATTCGGCAAAGTAACTGTTGCACAGTTTGAGTTGGGAGTTTCTAAATGTTTGAGGAAATATGACAATCAGTGAAAATTGTGAAAGTTGTTTTTTTTTTGTTTGGGGGGTGGGAGCTGGAGGCGGCGGTTAATCAAAAGTGGCCTGTCATTTCCCATTTTCAGTAAGCTGTCTATATAGCGAAAGAATTGGATCGCTATGTCTTCAGGTTTGTGTTTTACATTTATCTCTTGCTTTGGGGGCGGCGTGTGGGAGCGGCAGAGTTTGGCAAAGAAATTCTTGCACAGTTTGAGTTGACAGTTTCTGAATGTTTGAGGTAACATCAACATCTGAATTAGTCTAAATTGTTGTAGGTTGCACTTTTTAGCGCATTTTCCATCTTGATGAAAATCGCTATTGCAACCGTTTTGTCCGTCCGTCCGTCCGTCCGTTCCTCGAACTCCTCCCAAACTAGACGACCTAGCTTTCTAATTTTTCCGCTGTTACATAGCTGCCACTCCCAAAAGAGGGCTAGGCTATATTGGATGTCTATATTGCGCCGCCAACATAGAGAAAACCGCCCCCGATAAACTTGAAATAACATAATATTGCACTTTCTACCAGACCTGATGCTCTGGTGTTCT
This sequence comes from Anaspis maculata, assembly GCA_949128115.1. Lineage (NCBI taxonomy): Eukaryota > Metazoa > Arthropoda > Insecta > Coleoptera > Scraptiidae > Anaspis > Anaspis maculata. Next base: position 56,621,941 of record OX421962.1, on the reverse strand, counting down.
CATTTTTTGAATAATACATAGCTGCCACTTATAAACGTAAGCCAAGAAACATTCCGTCATTAATATGCGCCGCCGACATGAAAAAACTGCTAAAAACGGCCCCCAATCACTTTAAAATGAAAAACATAAACCCGAAGACATAGCGATCTGATTCTTTCGGTATATAAATAGCTGACTAAAAATGGGAAAGGATAGGCTACTTTTTGTTAGTCGCCGCCCCCAGATTCCGCCCCCAAACGATAAAAAGTGCAATAAAATGAAAAACATAAACCCGAAGACATAGCGATCTGATTCTTTCGGTATATAAATAGCTGACTAAAAATTGGAAAGGATAGGCTACTTTTGGTTAGTCGCCGCCTCCAGATTCCGCCCCCAAAAGAAAAAAAGTGCAACTTTCAACCATTTTCACTGATTTAGCTGATACTGTTACCTCGAATATTTAGAAACTCTTGACTCAAACTGTACAAGAATTCCTTTGCCAAACTCTGCCGCTCCCACACGCCGCCCCCAAAGTGAGAGATGAATGTAAAACATGAACCTGAAGACATGGCGATCTAATTCTTTCGCTATATGGATAGCTAACTAAAAATGGGAAAGAATAGGCTACCTTTGACATGGCGACGCCTCCAACTTCCACCCCCAAAAGAGAAAAAGTGCAACTTTTAAAAATTACCACTGAATTACATTTAATTGTTACCTCAAACATTCAGAAACTCCCAACTCAAACTGTGAAAGAATTTCTTTGCCAAACTCTGCTGCTCCCACACGCCGCCCCCAAAGTAAGAGATGAATGTAAAACATAACCCTGAAGACATAGCGATTAAATTGTTCCGCTATATAGATAGCTGACTAAAAATGGGAAGATAGGCCACTTTTGATTAGTCGCCGCCTCCAGCTCCCGCCCCCAAACAAAAAAAGGCAACTTTTACAATTTCATTGATTGTCATATTTCCTTAAACATTCAGAAACTCTCAACTCAAACTGTGCAACAGTTACATTGCAGAATGCTGCCACCCCCACACGCTGCCCTCAAAGTAAGAGATAAATGAAAAACATGAACCCGAAGACATAGCGATCCAATTCTTTCGCTATATGGATAGCCGACTAAAAATGGGAAAGAATAGACTACTGTTGATTAGTCGCCGCTCCCAGCTCCCGCCCTCAAACAAAAAAATATATTGATGAGTAAAAGAATTTTCATTCAAATCAATTTCATTGGCAAGTACCCCATTCTGATAAGACAATATCACAATGAGTTTCGAGTGAAGAAAGTGGGCAAGGAATGGTGTTTCTCCTTCAACCAAATTTCTTTACGTTCACAATATGCCTCTTCGAGAAAATGCGCTACTGAGACTCACGCACGTGAAGGCATACTCACTTGTTTTCTTTTGGGGGCGGAAGCTGGAGGCGGCGCCATATCACAAGTAGCCCTTCCCATTTTTCGTCAGCTATCTATATAGCGAAAGACTTAGATCGTAATGTCTTCGGGTTCATGTTTTTCATTTATCTCTTACTTTGGGGGCGACGTGTGGGAGCGGTAGCGTTCGGCTAAGCAAATGTTGCACAATTTGAGTTGGCAGTTTGTTATTGTTTGAGACAACATCTCAATCAGTAAAATGTGAAAGTTGCACTATTTGTCATTTGGGGGCGGCAACTAACCAAAAGTAGCCTTTTCTTTTCCATTTTTAGTCAGCTGTTCATATACCAAAAGAATTAGATCGCTATGTCTTCAAGTTTATGTTTTTCATCTTAAAGTGATTGGGGGCGGTTTTTAGCAATTTTTTCACATCGGCGGCGCATATTGAAGGCGGAATGTTTCTGGGCTTACGTTTATAAGTGGCAACTATGTATTATTCATAAAATGAGAACACCAGAGCAGTAGGTCTGGGAGAAATTGCAATATCATGTTATTTCAAGTTTATCGGGGGCGGTTTTCTCTATGTTAGCGGCGCAATATAGACATCCAATATAGCCTAGCCCTCCTTTGGGAGTGGCAGCTATGTAACAGCGAAAAAATTAGAAAGCTAGGGTGTCTAGTTTGGGAGGAGTTCGAGGAACGGACGGACGGACGGACAAAGCGGTTGCAATAGCGATTTTCATCAAGATGGAAAATGCGCTAAAAATCGTGCAAGGACCCTATTCAAATGGAGTGACAGCTCGGAATTCTTCGGCGACTGTGAAATCCGAGTCTTTCATTTTCAGATTAGGAAACTAAAAACTACAACCTCGAGCGCTTCTCCAAAGTAAGAAGTAAGCTAAGATACTTGTAGCTTTGCAGCTTGGCCTCCAGTACTTCAATCCCGGACCCGGACCGTCGACAGCAGCCGTGAATTAAAACAGTTACCATACCTAAAGACTAACGAAAATTCACGGCAATACGTACTCGTATATAAAAAATTTAACGCGTTCCTTTTTCATTATTTCGCAACAGTATCCCACCACTTTATTGGCCATTTCGCTTTATACTGTATACGACGGGACCTAAATTTTATGCGAAGCAGTCGCAGGCATTAAACGTAAGCTGCTTACAAGCAGAATTCGCTCAGAAATTAACTAGCAGCGTTCTAGCAGCCACTACCGAAGTACCAAATAGCATAATATTGAAGTTTCTGGGACCAGGGGGTGTAAGAGAGAGAAGGCCGATTCCCAGTTAAGTATTGTATGTATGACGTTTGTGAAGTGATTCAGTATCATCCGTTTCAGGCGCCACAAAAGTAATTGAAAAGAATATTATGGTATTTAGAAACTTTTAAGTGGTTTTCCTGTTATCTCGCTTCTTGCATATGGTGCCTTAGAAACAAGTTGGTATGAAAATTGCAGCCTCCGAGAAGTCGAGAAACCATACTGGAGGCATGGAAGAACGCAGGCACTAAGATCACAGATGGTAGATAAAGGGGGGTCTAAACTTTCCAGGACAGGGCACTTCATGTATCGTAATGCACTCTGGTACATACATACCCACTACACATACATGTAGAAACAAGTAATATTAGCAACCACTGACTGGCGTGTGTGGGGGTCTGCTATTCAATGTTCGCAGATACTAGTAGACGACGGACCTGTTCCAAACAAGCTACCTATACTGCTGGTTGGAACACGCATCAGCTGCTTGCTTGCTTTCCCCCACATATGCCTGGAATGAACAATATGGCATTACAAATTCTGCTCGGCACATTCTCATCAGATAGCTTAGTTTTCCATTGTTTTTATTCTACATAATTTCCTTTTGATATTTCTGCGAGCATGGCCTGGATGTTCATTTTCTGGAATGGTGGTGCCCACTGTTCAACTCTGGCGTTGAAATACGGTCCAGCAGATCTAGAAGCAAAGTAGCTTATTGAATTTCGCATAGCATTCCATGCTCAAGACTTTCAATAATAAGACCGACCCAATTTTAATAGCATCCCCTATGGTAAAGAATTAAATCTGGCATTCTGTCACCCTATGCTGGCTTGCTGTGTGTGTTGGAAAGCTGAAAGCAATATTTCATGTGATCAATAGAATACTCAATTTAGGCAGTCTCTAGTCTGGTCGTAGTTAGGGGTGCAGAGCTACCTTTAGCTAAGGTACAGCCTGCCTAAATTTGTTAGGAATTCGTTTGTTGATCACACGTTGGGTACGTCTCCAACACTAATAGATGGTATTTCTTTCAACTCTCGGTAGAAAATGTAGAAATACACATTATAGCATCCATCCGAGGACTAGTTTTCAGTCTGAAATCCAGCCCGTCACTGCGGCAAAGAATAAAATGCAAAGCGTCACCCAAAACGCCGACATACACAAGACAAATCGACTTCATCTTCGTGATCTAGACATTCCGCAACGTAAAGATCCCCGCTGAAATGTTCGTTGAAAAGGAAACGATCCGACATGGGAGTCTGCAACACTGGCCAGAATTTCTCTTCGTCGAGTATGTCTCGCTGTTGGCGCTTTAAAAATAGTCAGTCTTGTACGGCCTTTCTTTCCTCTCGACAAGGGGGCGGCAATGAAATCTGCTGTTTTCTGCTAGGCTGTTGAACGACCCCTGCCACACTGTGACTGTGGGACCTGGGTCGTAGAAATTAGATTTGCGTAACAAGGCCGCATTATGGAAAGGCCGCTTAGTTGCCAAGTTCATTAGCAATTAATTAGCTCTCAAATTAATTGCAGGACTTTAGCATATTAGGTACAACAAATATGTTAGCTATACACACCACCATGAACTGGGTGTAAAGTTTTGCAGGTGAGCAGCCCTTGCGTTGCTAATTAGTGATTAATTGGACTTCATCTATACCATAGGCTACAGGGAGACACGGCACAACATGTGCGGGTCGTATTGAAATGAACACGTGCATGGCAAGTTGTGTAAGCAAGCACACCGTAAACGTAAGCTGGTGCCATTTAATGCGAATGCATGGAGCGTGGTGCTTTGGTGGTGATCGAGATTGGCAGAACACATTTTTATTCACACCTGCGAAAAATTATACTAATAAAAATTACACCTGCAAACCCACGTGCGCCCAGCACTCGACAGAAAAAAGACCCCGAATGACACTTCGCTTGAATCTTTTGGTTGTTCTGCTCTGTGGGTGAGTGAGTGAAACAAGTAGCAATGTACTCACGGGGTAAGTTACTAAAACGCATTTTCCGCTCATAAGTTAAAAACAGTGCTATAAGGTGGTGAATAATGCTGATTAGCTGATTGATATAAGATAAAGATAATTTTTATGGTGGTGGGTGATGCTGATGATTGAGATAAGATAATATGCTTTATCCAGTCGTATTGAAAAATGCAGGCATGTATGCGCGTGATAATTCGTGCATTATTCAACAGGATTGGATAATAGTATATTATTATATGAGTTTGATAAGTCTTATTAAACGAGTGTAATATAATATACCTCATACCTCTATACCTTGTGATCCAAACCATTCCGAATTGAGGTAGGCTGTGACATGGTCAAATTCCGGGATTTAAAACTGCTTTTCGCCAGGGCACGGCCTACCCCAATTCGGAATGGTTTGGGTCACACGGTATTTCATCTACTTTGAGGTTGGTGTGGGTCAGGGCAGGGCGCCGTTGCCATGGCAACAATGCATGCAAACCCGGATGGCAATTGACTTTGGCATAACTTTCATCAAAAATCGTCAACAATAAACGATGTTGCGGGCAGTCTAGTAACAAAATGTATAAAAAGCCGTTCCAGGTAGAAATCACCCGTTTCTCAGCGAAACACCGTGCAAGGAGAATCAAGTGCAGTTCAAAAGTGTGGTCAACGTCAACTGTCATTTCGGGTTTGTATCCATGTAGCCCTCGATGTAGCCATGGCAACGGTGGCCTGACTCACGCCAACCTACATCAAACTAATTGAGCGTATTCTAGCTGCTAAAATTAAAAATGTTTGACCAGTGACACTTCGTGGATGACGTTCGCCTACTTTCTAGTAGCAGTAAATTGTCCCTATTGGTTGAAGAGCGGTCTAATAATATGCTCCATTTCGACACCGTTTTCGAATCGCTCCTCGTCACTGCGTTCGTCGTGCCTCAGAAACAGTCGTGTGACAAACTTCATCTCATTAAACTCTTGTATTATCATTCTATTTCACTCGAATTTTTATTGGCTATCAAGGTGCACAATAGCATGTCCAAAATTGTATAACGAAAAACATAAACTCTCAAATTACACAATATCACAAATTAACTACTTTAAGTCTGCATCTAGGAAATCACTGTTGCTGTAGAACCAGCAGTTCCATATCCATCGGCCAAACCGCTCTGACGGCAGATCTTTCATCGAGAGTGATACATGCAAAATTGAACCAATAACAACACGCAACACATACCTAGTACCAAGGAATGACTCGTCTTATTTTTGGGATCCTGTATTTTCGACGCTGATTTTTTGCACAGTAAGTGCAAACATAGTAAAGGAAACAATTGTTATTCATTCCTGTTCATTCCCTATGCAGCAAAATTATACAGGGTTATTCAAAAGTCCGGAATAAAATTCATATTTTTTTTCCATATTTATTTCGGAAAAAACGCTCGAACAGGTCGATTTCTAAAAACGGTAAGCCGTTTTTTCATGACACGTGTCATGTTCTACCGTCAACCCCCTAACCCCAAGCCACCCTTAGTATTTTTTTTCAAATGGCACCCTATGGCTTGTGGGGGCTCGTTGGAAAGCTTGTCAAAAACTCTATTCAGATCTACCATTGAAAATCAGATCGAACGCTTCACCATGAAGTTTTGAGGAACCCCAGTTTTACTTAAGAGTCCGGAATAAAATTCATAATTTTTTTTCATATTTATTTCGGAAAAAACGCTCGAACAGGTCGATTTCTAAAAACGGTAAGCCGTTTTTTCATGACACGTGTCATGTTCTACCGTCAACCCTCTAACCCCAAGCCACCCATTTTCCGGGTGCCATTTGAAGAAAAATACTAAGGGTGGCTTGGGGTTAGGGGGTTGACGGTAGAATATGACACGTGTCATGAAAAAATGGCTTACCGTTTTTAGAAATCGACCTGTTCAAGCGTTTTTTCCGAAATGAATATGGAAAAAAATTATGAATTTTATTCCGGACTGTTAAGTAAAACTGGGGTTCCTCAAAACTTCATGGTGAAGCGTCCGATCCAATTTTCAATAGTAGATCTGAATAGAGTTTTTGACAAGCTTTCCAACGAGCCCCCACAAGCCATAGAGTGCTATTTGAAAAAAAAAACTAAGGGTGGCTTGGGGTTAGGGGGTCGACAGTAGAACATGACACGTGTCATGGAAAAACGGCTTACCGTTTTTAGAAATTGACCTGTTCGAGCGTTTTTTCCGAAATAAATATGGAAAAAAACTATGAATTTTATTCCGGACTTTTGAATAACCCTGTAGAGTAAAAGATGCAGAATCTTGAATACATGACAAGTCCACGGTTGAAAGTGAAAACTTGCACTTTCTTGCATTTGTCTGTTGTCCATTATCTCAAGGTCGGAGTCAAAATATTGTGCAACATCAGTTTTTAGAGCAGGATTGCTGAACTTCATCTATTCCGTGAATAGTTTTGCTCTAGTTGGAAATATACGGGGTGTCAAATTCAAAACTCACAATTGCCTGTGAGTCTGAAATAAAAGCAGATATCGAAAATCGCCCAAAACCGTTTAGACAGAATGGAGGGGGAACCATAATAGTGAAGTCAGTGACTCACCCTCACTCAGCCCTACACAGTGTCCTGAACCCCAGCCCAGCCCCCCAGCCCCCTCAATTACTTTTTTTTTCAGATGGCATCCCTCCACTTATCATGATACATGATTGAAAAGCCCTTGAAAAATGCCTTCCATCGGTACCAATTATTCGATTGATTTGATATGATATGATTCGATAATCATATGATATGCCCTGTATCTATTTTCTTTTTCACCCCGTATACAAGATCACAACTAAAATTTTGCTTGCATGGACCAAATGGTTCAGATAGATTCTAAGAACATGTGTGCCAAAAATCGAATGATCTGTTCATTTTGTGATCAAAGCATAAAATTTGGCATACTTGTACAGAAGACCCTCCTTCGCAATTCCAGATGTGGCGCCACGCAAGATTTCGCGCCAGAGGCACTGTATTGCTGTTAATATACCTGCTAGGGGTAAATTCTGCAAACAGGATTCCTGGCCGACCTCTGGTACCACAGTCGGTATTTTTTTTTTTTTTAGTTCTGGTTAGTTAAAACTACATGTAGAAATGAGTGAAGAGTACATTTTCACAAGCAAAGTTTCAAATGCTGTCTTTACACGTTGTTTTTATACATTTTAAGGCCAATTTTGTTTTAGTACAGGAAAGATAGTAAAAAAATTGCCAAAAACCTCGGCAAAGCTATGGACGCCCTGAAAATTTGATGTTCTGTTCAGAATTGAGTGCCCATATCCAGAATCGCCAGAAATTGCATCCCGAAGCCTCGAGTTATTGGAGGGGGGGTAAAAAATTGCAACTCAAAATGGAGGGTATGGAACCCGTCAACCCAATGGATGCAAATACGTCGTAGCTCGACGCATCACATCCCGTTGATACAATTTTGGCACAAAAAGTATCGATCATTGTTGAAGGAGGGTCGTGGGGGCGGGCGAAACTCGGCTGGGTGGCTCTTTTTTTCCCTGGGCCATAAAGAACCGATCACGACAAGATTGGTACCTTTTCCGATTAAATTCAATGTTCTCAACTTGGTAAATTTGGATAAAAACAAGTTCGACAAAGTTGACTCGAGAAAACCTGTTTTTTCTTTGACAATTTTTGTAAAACTTTTTTTTTACTGTTAAAGGTATTCATCTTTGGAAATATTTCAGAGGCCATTAGATTGAACTGTATTCTTCACGGAAATCATCTATTCGATCTGTAACTTTATTTTTCGAATAAGAAAAAATCGATCCGAAATTTAGTCGGTACTAGTAGCCCTTTAGCCTGTACTGACCAGAACACAACATCATGCATCTTAAAATAAAAATAGCTCAAACTCTCTGAAAAATTATAAGTTATCTTTCTATAACATAAACAAAATCGTCATAAATCGCAATGCAGGGTATTGAGTTATTACTTAAAGGTGCATGCTGTAGTGTTCTGGTCATTAGTAGACGCAGGGCCGTGCCGACAAAGTTCAAATCAATTTTTTCTATCTCGAAAACAAAGTTACAGATCAAATGGATGATTTTCATATAGAATACAGCTCAGTCTAATGGTCTTTGAAATATTTTCAAAGATGAATACTTCTAACAGTAAAAAAAAGTTTTGTGAAAATTGTCAAAAAAAAACCAGGTTTTCTCAAGATAACTTGTTCGAACTTGTTTTTATCCAAATTTACACATCGGATTCAAGTTCGGGACATTGAATTTAGTCGGAAAAGATACCAATCTTATCGTGATCAACTATTTATGGCCCAGGAAGAAAAAGAGTCACCCAGCCGAGTTTCGCCTTCTCCCATGACCCCCCTTCAACAATGATCGACACTTTTTGTGCCAAAATTGTATCAACGGGTTGTGATGCGTCGAACTACGACGTATTTGCATCCATTGGATTGACGGGTTCCTTCGGGTTCTATACCCTTCATTTTGGGTTGCAATTTTTTACCCCCCTCCAATAACTCGAAGCCTCGGGGTGCGATTTTTGGGAATTTGGGATATGTAGTAGGGCACTTAATTCTGAACAGAATATAAAATTTTCAGGACGTCCATATTTTTGGCGAGGTTTTGGCAATTTTTTCACCATCTTTTCTGTACTAAACCAAGATTGGTCTTATTAAAATGTATTTAAACAACGTGTAAAGGCAGCACTTGGAACTTTGCTTGTGAAAATGTACTCCACTCATTTCTACATGTAGTTTTAACTAAACAGAATAAACAAGTGAGTATGCCTTCACGTGCGTGAGTCTCAGTAGCGCATTTTCTCAAAGAGGCATATTGTGAACGTAAAGAAATTTGGTCGAAGGAGAAACACCATTCCTTGTCCACTTTCTTCATTCGAAACTCATTGTGATATTGTGTTATCAGAATGGGGTACTTGCCAATGAAATAGATTTGAATGGAAATTTTTTCACTTATCAATATATTTTTTTGTTTGAGCGGAGCTGGGAGCGGCGACTAATCAACAGTAGTCTATTCTTTTCCATTTTTAGTCGGCTATCCATATAGCGAAAGAATTAGATCGCTATGTCTTCGGGTTTATGTTTTCTATTTATCTCTTACTTTGAGGGCAGCGTGTGGGGGTGGCAGCATTCGGCAAAGTAGCTGTTGGACAGTTTGAGTTAAGAGTTTCTAAATGTTAAGGGAAATATGACAATCAGTGAAAATTGTGAAAGTTGTATTTTTTTGTTTGGGGGCGGGAGCTGGAGCTCCTTATTGACTTTCAAAAGTGGCCTATCTCTTCCCATTTTTAGTCAGCTATCTAAATATATAGCGGAACAATTAGATCGCTATGTATTCAGGGTTATGTTTTACATTTATCTCTTACTTTGGGGGCGGCGTGTGGGAGCGGCAGAGTTTGGCAAAGAAGTTCTTCCACAGTTTGAGTTGGGAGTTTCTGAATGTTTGAGGTAACAATCAAATGTAATTCAGTGGAAATTATTGAAAGTTGCACTTTTTTTCTTTTGGGGGTGGAAGTTGAAGGCGGCGCCATGTCAAAGGTAGCCTATTCTTTCCCATTTTTAGGTAGCTATCCATATAGCGAAAGAATTAGATCGTTATGTCTTCGGGTTTATGTTTTTCATTCATCTCTCACTTTGAGGGCAGCGTGTGGGGGCGGCAGCATTCGGCAAAGTAACTGTTGCACAGTTTGAGTTGGGAGTTTCTAAATGTGAGGGAAACATGACAATCAGTGAAAATTGTGAAAGTTGCATTTTTTTTTGTTTGGAGGCGGCAGCTGGAGGCGGCGGCTAATTGGAAGTGGCCTATATTTTTCCAATTTCAGTCAGCTATCAATATAGTGAAAGAATTAGATCGCTATGTCTTCAGGTTCATGTTTTACATTCATCTCTCACTTTGGGGGCGGCGTGTGGGAGCGGCAGAGTTTGGCAAAGAAATTCTTGCACAGTTTGAGTCAAGAGTTTCTTAATGTTTGAGGTAACATTATCAGCTAAATCAGTGAAAATTGTTGAAAGTTGCACTTTTTTTCTTTTGGGGGCGGAAGCTGGAGGCGGCGCCATATCAAAAGTAGCCTATCCTTTTCCATTTCTAGTTAGCTATCCATATAGCGAAAAACTTAGATCGCTATGTCTTTGGGTTCATGTTTTTCATTTATCTCTTACTTTGGGGGCGGCGTGTGAGAGCGGTAGCGTTCGGCTGAGCAAATGTTGCACAATTTGAGTTGACAGTTCCTAAATGTTCAAGGGAACATCTTAATCAGTAACATTTGTGAAAGTTGCACTTTTTATCGTCTGGGGGCGGCGACTTACCAAAAGTAGCCTATCCTTTCCCATTTTTAGTCAACTATTTATATACCGAAAGAATCAGATCGCTATGTCTTCGGGTTCATGTTTTTCATTTTAAAGTGATTTTGGGCGGTTTTTAGCAGTTTTTTCATGTCGGCGGCGCATATTGAAGACGGAATGTTTCTTGGCTTACGTTTATAAGTGGCAGCTATATATTATTCATAAAATGAGAACACCAGAGCATCAGGTCTGGTAGAAAGTGCAATATTATGTTATTTCAAGTTTATCGGGGGCGGTTTTCTCTATGTTGGCGGCGCAATATAGACATCCAATATAGCCTAGCCCTCCTTTGGGAGTGGCAGCTATGTAACAGCGAAAACATTAGAAAGCTAGGTCGTCTAGTTTGGGAGGAGTTCGAGGAACGGACGGACGGACGGACAAAGCGGTTGCAATAGCGATTTTCATCAAGATGGAAAATGCGCTAAAAATATCGACTGAGGTACCAGAGACCAGCCAGGAACCATTTTTGCAGAATTTACCCCCAGCAGGTATATTAACCGCAATACAGTGCCTCTGGCGCGAAATCTTGCGTTGCGCCACATCTGGAATTGCGAAGGAGGGTCTTCTGAACAAGTATGCCAAATTTCATGCTTTGATCACAAAATGTCAGCAGCAAACTTTAAACTTGAAACTTGGTCATTATTATGGTGAACATTGCCTGTGATGATACGGTATTAGTTACAAAAAATATAGCAACCGCGAATGTCTCTTCCTTGGTTACGGATTAGAGAGTTGTACATATTCAATAATTCGATTGATAAGTACAGTTTACAACTCACCTGCAAAAGTACAAAGCAATAAAATTGTCGAATTCTCGAAAAACTGAATCTATTTCTGCATCAAGCATAATCATACTGTAACGATTTTGACGACGATGATGATGATAATGATGATGATTGATGAAGGCGGAAAGGCAAAACAAACTATGGATAAGTAATAATTATCTCAGTGTGCAAGAACTTGTATTCCAAAGTTGAAAAATTCAAAGGGTCACATTATTGTAATTTGTAAAACCATTAATAGGCGTAGATAGCTATTGATATTTTAACTCTGAAGTCTCAAGTCTCCACCTCCAGTTCATAATACCGTGATGAGGTGTATTTGACTAATCTCCCCATTGTGTATGCTGCTAACGAAGCTTTCGGAACGCTCTATACTACAAACGCCGCAGGATTTCGATGTGGATTGAATAAATTAATACATTCAGCAGGAAATGTTAATTACCCGATTACCACACATCACCTTCGGCAAATACGATATGTTCCTGCTCTTCCTCGCCCTCAGTTCCCACTCCATTGCTCTCACTTTATTGCTCATAGTAGTCATGTATCCGAAAAATTGCATGCGTTCGCGAGATTGTGTCAATATTTGAAATCACTTCCATTCCACTGTATTTTTAGGCGAGCGGTCGCTACCATCAGGAGGTACCTATTGGCACTCGTTTTGGATAATAATAAGGCATAACTCATCAGAGAGTGTGATATGAGTACCTAGCTATTATTGTACATGAACATGAGTTTATAGCTCATGTTGGTCCATTACTATTTATTATTTATACCATGCGATCAACAAAATTCGGAATTGGGGTAGGCTGTGACCTGGTCGAATTTCAGGATGTTAAGCTGCTTTCGGCCAGGGCACAGCCTGGTTCAGGCGTATGCTGATGACACCCATAGTCGGGGTGCTACGATTTTGAATACCGCAAATTAATTAGACGGGATGCCCTTTGGCATGATAACTACTCATACCAAGGTGATTAATTTTCTCCAAGGATGCGTCAACATTTCCCACTCAGAAAAAAAGATGGCGACGATTTTTGACATGACCTGAATTTTTGTAAAACATAGGCATGTGGGATATGTTTTCTTACTAATTTTGACCTCCTGAACACGAATATTGAGTTTATTTTTACATCAAACATCAAATCGACCTCATATTTCACATCTGCAAACCGCAAAAATAGCAGACTCTCGCTTATTTCCGAATTGAAAATTTTGTATGCCATTCACATCAATTTCCAGCCTTGAGCTCGTTAAATAGATCCCACGGAACAAGTTAACAGTGTAAGTTCTGCAAAATAACTCTACAAACATCGCCAGGGTGCGCCCCAAAACATACAAAATATGGGCTCTGGGAGCACATTTTTCTGCGGCTGATTTAAGGGATGTAAGTGTGGAATGGAAAATGTTTTGCAATACATTTCACTATTTTATATAGTAAGCTTACATATACTGAGGATTTATCAACATACAACGACAATTTCAGATAAAAAAACCAAAAAATATATTTTCATGATTTATTGATAACTTTTTTTTCAATAATACTAAAAAACGTAGCTTTGATTTTGATGATGTTTTCCATCAAAGTAAATACATCGAGAGACCTTTTTCATCTGAAACAACTAGGTACCTACCTTAGCTCAAAGTTTCGGTATAACGACTCATAATTAAATAATTTTCCGTTAGACTTGCGGTTGCCAAACATCAGAAAAGCGTCTTTTGATTTTAAAGTTTTGTCTTTACACTTGTCCTAGAATGCAACATACGGCTGATGGTGAATCTTTGGTTCAAAGTTTTCTACGAGTATTTCTATCTCGCCCATGAACTCATTCAGGTGTCTAGAAATTTTCGGACCGGATATGCACCAACGGCGAAGGGCAGTAGGATCTTCAGTGTTATTACCAATTCAAAATTTGTTGTCTTGTGTGTGTTGGAATTTTCGAGAATGGAACTATAGTATTATCAGTGAAGGCGCAAAAACACCTAGGACGTGAACAGGCATAGAAAACGGACGTGGAAAACATATGGAAAAGTAATCAGGTAGGCACCAAGACCTTTTCAACATTACGACTCTTATTTTGCAACTATAGTACCTATGATACATGGTGTATGTTTCATGCTCTTTGGCTTGTTCACGTCCTAGACGCTTTTGAGCCTCCATTGATAGCTCATTACTTTCATTCTCGCATTATTCTGACACACACAAGACAACAAATTTGAAGTTGGTGCCATAGAAATACGAATAACACTGAAGGTCCTACTGAACCTTTGCCGTTGGTGCATATCCAGTCCAGCAGACACCTGAATGAGTTCACGGGCGAGACAGAAAACTCAAGCCAAAGCTTAACCATCAGCCGTATGTTGCATTTGTTGCATTCCAGAACAAGTTCAAAGAAGAACTTTGAAATTATTAATAGACGCTTTTCTTATGTTTGGCAATCGCAGATCTGACGAAAATGCTTTATATTATATGAAACTTTGAGCTAGGGTGGTTATTCCAGGTGAGAAAGGTCCCTTGATGTATTTACCTTGATAAAGAACATCATCAAAATCAGAGCTACGTTTTTTGGTATCAATTGTACCTGTCATAAAAAAAATTATTAACAAATCATGAAAATTTGTTTGTACGATATTTTGTTTCAAATCCTCATGGTATGTTGATGAATGCTTGGTATGTCATATTAAACAGTAAAACATATTGCACAACATTCTTCCTTTCACACTTACATTCCCTATCCAGCCGCAGCAATGTGTGCTCCCAGCGCCCATTTTTGGTATGATTTGAGGCGCACCCTGGCGATGTTTGAAGAGTTATTTTGCAGAACTTAGACTGTTAACTTGTTCTCTGGGATCTATACAGCCAGCTCAAGGCTGGAAATCGCCGTTGATGGTACATAAAATTTTCAGTTCAAAAATTAGCAAGAGTCTGCTATTTTTGCGGTTTTCAGATGTGAAATATGAGGTCAAGTTGATTTCCAATGTAAAAATAAACTCCATATTCGTATTCAGGAGGTCAAAATTAGTGAGAAAACATGTGTCACACGCATATGTTTTATAAAAAATCCGCTCCTGTCAAAAATCGTCGCCATCTTTTTTTCTGAGTGGGAAATGTTGACGCATCCTTAGCGAAAATTAATCACCTTGGTATAATAGTGCAGTAAAGATAGTCAAAAAAGACCCCAAACCTTGAAAAAATTAATTCATGAAATTTTATAGCAGATATCGATTCAGAATTTCATCCTCCACCACATACTCAAAATCCCCGAAAATCCCAGTTGAGCATTTTTCTTGCGGCGCTGTCAAAGTATATCATGTTTGTTGCAACTAGTCCGAAAATTGTATTCTCGTTTTTGTCACACTAGACCTACATTGTTGGCTCAGAGCTGTTGATGTACACTGCAGGGCATGACCAGACCTTCGTTTGAACTTCTAACTCGTATTTCCCGAAAAAAAAAAACACGGAAGTCACTTTAATTCCCAATTAACAGTGTTAATTAAAGATAATCCGAGGGTTAATGACCAAGTTAATTGAAATCTGTTTGATTTGTGATAGCGGCATGAAATTTGGTATGAGTGGTCTTCATGGTCTTCTTTTCAAATGTAAACACGATGACTCGCCATATTTTGGTTAGGGGGGCCCAAGGACCCCCTTAAAAATTTGAAGTTGCAGGAACTCCTACAAACCACCGGTAAATATCGTCACACATTCCAAAAAGTAATCATTTTACTCCACATCAAATCTTGACAAGAGACACAACAGTTGTCGACATGTACGCATTGTTCTTCGGGTTGAAAAAAATTTCTTCGGAGTGTCAAAAAAAAACACAGTTTTAAATGTTTTTTCCATCTAAGAAAATGTGAATTGATCTGCCGTGTGGCATTATTCACTAATTTGTATTTTCCGAAGCTGTTCATGAAGTCTGTTTTTTGATACTGTCATTCTAGGAATGACAGCTCCCGAAGAAATAAGCCAATTCAAGTGTGAAGTTCAACAGCGTTTTTTTTATTGTTCCCAATCAATATGATTGACAATTTATGAATGGATGGATAGCTGAAACTGTTCTGTAACTTAATTTATTTTGACTACACGCGGAACCAAGCGCAAAAGCCTAGAAAAAAATATTTTTCACGTCGCCCACCATCATAAAATTTGTGACCCTAGGGTGTGTTGAAAATATTTTTATACCGTGTATTAACTCGATCTCAAAGCTTTGAAGTATTTTACGCCTCAATCTTAATTCTTTGTGCCTTCTACTTGACAATTGCAGATCGTATTGACGTTTGTCTATACTCATTAGTCTGTATTTGCTGTTGTTTCGCCAAAGTAGCATGAAATTTGGTGCAATTCTAAAAGTGACAGGTGGCGGTTGAAAATTTTTCTTTCGGGGCTTTCGCGCATCACTTCTCATTTAGTTATACTCATTAAAATTATGAAACAGTTGAAGCTATCCACCCAATAATGAATTGTCATCATATTGATTGGTAAAATTGGAAAAAACGCTGCTGAACTGAGCACTTGAATTGACTGGTTTCATCTAGGATTGTTGCTTCTAAGATGTCAATATCAAGAAATTGACTTCATCAACATCTTCGACAGATACGAATTAGTGGATAATGATATGCGGAAGATAAATTTACTCTTCTATTACATGAAAAAATTATAAAAACCTGATTTTTTTTGACATTCCGAAGAATTATTTTTTCATTATGAAGAACAGTGCGTACATGGCGACAACTGGTCTGCCTCTTGTTGAGATTTAACGTAGAGTCAAATGACTACTTTTTGAGATGCGTGACGATTATTAATGGTGGTTTGTATGAGTATCTGCAACTTCAATTTTCAAGGGGGCCCCTAAGCCCCCCTAACCAAAATATGGCAAGGCGTCATGCCTACATTTGAAAAGGGGACCATGAAGACCACTCATACCAAATTTTATGCCTTTATCACAAAAATAACAGATTTTATTAAATTTGGTCACCAATCCCCGAACTACACTTGATTACCACTGGTAATTGCAGATTAAGCAAGTTACGTGTTTTCTTTTGCGGGAAATAGGATATCGACGGTTCAAATGACGTTCTGGTCATGCCCTGGAGTATATAACAACAGCTCTGAGCTAACAGTATAGCTCAATTGTGACAAAAGCGAGGATACCATTTTTGGACTTGCTGCAGCAAACATGACATACTTTGACAGCGCTGCAAGAAAAATGCTCAAGTGGGATTTTCGGGGATTTTGAGTACATGGTAGAGGATGAAATTCTGAATCGATAACAGCTTTAAAATTTCATGAAATAATTATTTCAACCTCAAAACCTATCTTTACTGCACTATAAGTAGTCATCATACCAAAGGGCATCCCGTCTAATTCATTTGCGGTATTTTGCTATTTTATGTCGCGTACCACCCCGACTACCAATTATATTACAGTTTTCACCACTCTGCTCTGTCGCGGCTGCGGGGGTTATTCGGGGGGACCTGGACATGACCTGGACATCATTGATACGATTTCCAAAGAGCATGCTTTGCTGCTCAATCCGTCGAAGTTCTCTGCACTTCTGTTCGCTACAAGAAATCAAAAGAATGTTTCACTTCATGAGGGCTTCGTTGACTCCTGTCGCAATCTTGGTGTTGTCTTTGACACTGATTTCAGGTTTAGGGATCATATCAAGACACCAATGACAAAATCATATACAGCATTTAAACTGATCTACACACTCTGTGATCTACACTAACAGGGGTTTTTTGAGCTACGCACTTAGAAAACAGCTTTGTAACTCTTTGGTACTGTCCCACTTCAATGATTGCAGTTTTATTTACGGGCCTTGTCTTGACAGAGTAACTGAATCTAGAGTTCAAAAAGTACAGAATGCCTGCATACGATGTACCTACGGATTAAGAAGGTATGATCATGCGAAAAAATAGTTCAGGTTGGCTGGCTCAGAATAGAGCAGCGTCATATGTATCAGTTGGGTAGCTTCATTTTTTCACTGATCAAGTCTGAATCTTGTGGCAGGACTTTGAGGGATAAACTTGTTTTGAGGTCGGAGATCCATTCTACTGATGTAAAATTCTCCAATAGACTGACATTGCCTCACCATCGTACTTCATTATTCCAACGATCCTTCACTTACAATTCGACGAAGCTGTACAACATCATCCCCCCTGAGGTCGGCTTCTCCCTTCCATTGCCTCTTCCAAAACACATTTTTTAAGATTTTTTTTCAATTGGTCGGGTCGTTGATAGTGACCTTTACATTTTCTTTTCTGTGTTTTATGTTGGCTGTATATCTTTCTGCGTGCCCATCTGTTGAGTTTCTTTTTCCTTTCTTGATTATTTGATTTGATTTACTGTTTGTGGCCGAGATGCCGACGTTTGTGTTATTATGCTTAATTTAATATTCATATCACGTGCAATATTGCTTGTCCATGTGTGTAATATGTGATTATTTACACTATTTACATACATTTAATGTTGTTATGTTATTTGGATTTATTCATAATGTAGTTTATTTTGAATTTCCTTTCTGTTAGAATGTTCAATTGATCCAGTTTGATTCGATGTGCACTTGAATAACTTTTCCGTTTTTTTTGTTCCTCGTGTTTTTTTTTGTCGAGGGGCTAAGTAGAATAGCTTAGCTAGACTTCGCCCCTCAATTAGTTTTTTGCAATGAATAAAATACTTTTACTATTATTATTATTATTATTATTATTATTATTATTATTATGATGTCATTGGCTAACTAAGAGATTTGGGAACCCTAGGCGGAATTGTAGGATGGGGCCCCTAAGGAGTGAAAGGGAAGAAGACGGGAAGAGACCCCCGGCTGCGCGCCGCAGACGAACTTTTTTCGAATTTAGGGGCCGTGATTGGGGAAAACACTTGAAAACCAAAAGGTGAGATGTTGACTTTGACTACTGAAACCGTTGATTGGTCATTTAAAGATCCACTCGCTATCCTAACCTTTTTACATAGGCCGGTCAGATGCGCCACAGTACTGCAAAAAGTTTTTGATCCCAGCTTTGCTTTGGTTCAATCAAATCAATTGGGAATTAAACATATCTATATTAAATACCTACTCGTAGTTGCAAAATTAGCAATATCAAGAATTTTTGGACCCTGCGTGATACAGTGGCAGACACGTTATATTGCCTGTGTAGGGCCCCAAAACTGTTGTCCTAGGGCCTACCAAGGCAACTTTAAAATGGAAAAAATATAATGTTACCTATTTGAATAATGCAAAAAAATTATCACTTGAAGAAAAAAAAACTCGCCCGTGGTCCGAAAGTGACATTATTTCTAGAGGTGTACCGATACTGGGTTTGCCGATACTGATACCAATACTCCGATACTGAGTTTCCGATACCGATGCATCCGATATATAATTATATATCGGTATATTAAAGATTTTTGTTCTAAACAAATAAAATTCAGCTATATTACGAGAAAATATCGTCGGCGTAATTCGCAAGAATGCCTAACTTTTTTTTTCTGAAAAAGTCAAAATTCACATATTTGTTGCTTGAACATAGCTTCCACAATATTCGGTTTCTATGTACGACTTAATTTTTTTGGTCAGCGATTCAAAACCCTCAATAATAAAAAGTTGCTGTGCTCTCCTGCAAAATCAGGTTAGTGGAGTTACGCACTTTGCGTATTAGGCCGACGATATATTTTTATTCAAAAAATAAGTCAACCTCAAACAAAAAAACTTCACAGTCTTCAGAATGAGACTTTTTTTCTGTGCCCTTGGCCTTGGATTCGGACCAGAATGAGACTATCGACGCTATAATCAAAGAGACAAAAAACTCAATTGTCCAATGTAACAGTAGTTGTACTTGAAGCGGTTGTTTTTTATAAAGTGGAGCCAAACGTTTGACATTGTGCATTGTGCAATTTGGTTTACGTACAGTCAGATAGACACTAGATAGATAGGTTGGTACTGCTGCTTTTATTTTTCAACTTGCACATCAGCTAGCGACATTTAATCTCTTGTGTGCGACGCTGTTGACACGCTCAATACTATTCATAGATAGCCGATACTTTTGGCCAATACATCGGTGTTTTCCCGATACTTGAAAGTATCGGAAAGTGGCCGATAATCGCCGATACCGATTATCGGTATCGGTATCGGTACACCTCTGATTATTTCCCAACCTGTGAGGAATAGGAAACTCTTTCCAACTTCTTAAAACTTAGGAATGTATCGATCACTAACTCACTGTGAATAAAATAGATTTCTTTTGCCTTGGTGCCATGGAATAATGAGCGTTACTGCAATACTACAGCTATAAGGCCGCTTCCTATCCCTGAGCTGTTTTGATTGCATCAAGTTGTAGGGACTCAAAACTTACCCACATAAAAACTTACACTAGCAGAGTAGAGCTCTTATAAATCATGTGCTCTTGTATTATTTCCAAGAAGGTATAGAAAGAAAGTGGCACTTGAGAAAAGCTCCCCTGAGAAAAATAAATGTGTGTGTGTGTAACGTGCGTTCGGAGAATCCGGTAACTAAGTACGATAGCTATTCAGTTCGCAAACTCTATACCTACCTAGCACAGTGCTAGTAGTGTGGACCAGCGTGTCATTTGAAAGGTGTTGCAGAGAAACGCAAACAGTAAAGGCTAAAAATATATGAGGTCTGCTGATTGATTGCATCCACCTATCTTTGGTGGCGATCCGTTAGGCTTTCCAAAACCATTAATCAAGTTTGTGCCGTCATTGATTTTAGCTCGGTGACCATTGGTTTGTAAAGCGGGACATTTAATAGAAGAAATGTATCAAGCAGCCGCAAATGATGGGACCAATCGCCTCAAAACCGAATGTTGTTCATCCGATTGTGTTCCAGACACTTGCACTTCCACCACATGGATAAAAAAAATCATCATAGCGCTCAACTGATTTCTCAAAGACATGCAAGAGACACGACTTATGACCACAGCAACTCGTAAGTCACACTTGTTCAAAAATTGCAATTTTGTCGCCTCTTGGCTGTCATTTTAATGACTATGAATTTTATGATTTATGAAATTAGATGCCTCGTGGTTGAGGTGCCAGTGCTATTCGAAAAAAGAATCCTGGTAATTTCCGCATTTATTGAGATAAAATTAAGAAGAGTGGAAAAAAATTAGTATATCGACGAAAACTGACTTAAGTACAATCATCTCCATGATCACAAGGGCACAGACAAGGGGCAGTGCGGGGAACTTCTCAATATATTTTCAGGAAATGTTACAGAGTTACACTGATTGAAAATATCTTCCTTATCTCCAGTTTTTATTGGGTAAGAATAAAAAACGCAAAAAAGTGTGGTGCGCCCTCTTCTGTCAATATCTTGTAACGTAGATGAGGTACAGTGTGGAATTTTCCATAGGATGCTCAAGACATGTTACCTACAGAATGATTCGGCTCGGATTTTGTTTCGGGTTTGGTGCTATTTTTGTCTAATATTCCTGGGCTTCATCCTTTTCCATGTGTATAAATCTAAGCGGCAGTTTTAAAATTTTGTCAATGGACTGGGGCCTTAACTCAAATTGCATTCTGGCTTTTGCAGTACCTACCTGCCTCCGGGTATGCCCCTTTCTGGCGCACTTTCTCATCAAGACTTG
This sequence comes from Anaspis maculata, assembly GCA_949128115.1. Taxonomy (NCBI): domain Eukaryota; kingdom Metazoa; phylum Arthropoda; class Insecta; order Coleoptera; family Scraptiidae; genus Anaspis; species Anaspis maculata. Next base: position 56,600,613 of record OX421962.1, on the reverse strand, counting down.
GATATCGAGTAGCTTTGGAGAAAAAAGACCATTCTGACTCTGGATTTTATATAAACCCTCTTTAAATTTATGCCCGTTAAAAGCAAAACACGGCGGAACGGTCCTTTTCCGGGACTAGACTGGTCGGGCAGAGGCGGAATATTTTGGGTTTGCTGATGAATATTTCAACCGGGGCGACTCCACGTAAAGGACTTAACACCCATGGAGAAACAAATCGAGTGTGTGATGAAATGCAAATATTGATGCAAGTCTCGCCGTTAAATACAATTTAGGAGAACTTGATTGTACGGCGAACACTCCCGCTAATTGGATTGTCTGAATCATGAAATACCAGCCGTAGAGCCAGCAAGTCGCCTGCTGCTGCTCCTGCTACTTCTAAGTACTGCTAGATACTGCTACTGCTACTGCTACTGCTACTACTGTTTCTTCCCTTTTCACACTCAGCAGGGCAAGGTCACAAAGTCTAACACAAAGTGAAAACACTGTCATCTTCATACTGAACCTACAGTATAGTGAAAACAACACACCTTGTGATTCACTTCTTTGAGTTATAACAGGATACTTTAGCAAAATTAACGATAATGAATTGATATAATTGATGCTACGATTATCTTTTCATGGACTTGTCAAAACTCTGTAAGGTTTCTTGTCTTTGATTATTGAGGGGAGGATTTTTGAGGAAGGTGGGGGACAATTTGATCATAGTGAAATGTTGTGAGTGATGTTCATCATCATCATCATCATATAAAAGCTTTACAGCCCTGTGTGGGCCTTGGCTTCCTCCGCAATTCTCCTCCATTCGTCCCTCCTCACAGCGATCAATTTCCAGTTCTTTATTATCCCCATTTGATGCAGATCCTCCTCCACTCCATCCAACAGTTGCGCAATAAAGATGGTGAAACACTGTCTTTACACGTTCCATCGTTCGAGAGATACAGCCTTCAAACTTAATGAGTAAAACCATCCTTGACATAGATGAGAAAGACGGGGTTATAATGATCTCAGGAGGATTGTAATTGATCTCAGGATTGGTACTGACGGTTCATTTGAACCTCCCTGTGATGACGAGGGTGTAGTGTATCAGAAGGACATGTCCTGTTTGGAACAGACTTCAAGAGGGCTACGCTCATAGGGGGTGTGGTGGCTTTCCTGATGAGTGGGATGATCAAATTCACTTAGGGGTTACTTTGGAATCAAAAACCATTCCGAAATATTGTAATGAGCTCCTCAAAAATTCATTGGTAAGAAAACCAACGATTTTTTTTTCGTGAAACTGTGCACTGCTGAAAATTGACTGTTTTGGCACTCCTTCAGTTGTCTGTACATTTTAAACAATGTCAACGTCCACGTGACTCAGCATGGCATCTTGTAACCAGAAGAATGACCCATCTGGCATGACCATACTCTTTGAATTCGGTTGCTTTTTCTTCGAGATTTTCGATCTTGAGAAAGAGTGAAATTTTTGGGTAAAGTTCAGTTGATCACTTGTTTAGATCGGCCAATTTGGTGTCCATCCGCTCAGCCAGCCGCGCTTGTCACTCGCTCAGGCGGGTAATCGGGGAATCAACCACCAAGCGTTCTGCGAATAGCTACGAAATGCCTCTTTTGAGCACCGAGCAGTGCAGTTTCTCTCATTTGAATATTTTCAGTGCCTCCGCAAAATAACGGTATTTTGTGATGATATAATAGGAGCTAAAGATGTTGACGTTGCCTAGAGATTGGATTAAAATCGCCGGAAAGCTACTTCGCACCGGAAAAGCCGGCAAGGAAAAATTCGTCGGAAAGGACGACGCTCTGGGTCTGCCAACAAAGGCCCAGATAAGTTGGCTCATTAAAAAAAGGATAAAACTTTTGAAAGGGAAATGGCGCGCGCATACACACACACACACTTACAGCATAGACACATCACCTATGCAAAATCGCAATAAAGAGGGGAACACACGGCGCGTTTGACGTCTTTTGTGCATTTGGCAACCTTTCTAAATAATTTCCCATTTCTGTAAAAGCCATACGGAGAGGGACTTTCCTGGCCGAGCTTTGTCTGATGCATCAAAAATTCTCTCACAACACTGCAGAACAACTCATCGAATCGACTTATTTCTCACTTTCCACCCATATTTGCTCCATACCTATAAAATTAATCCATTGAGATGTTCGTTCGCTTGGGTGAAACTGGGACTGGGCTAAATGCGGATTTAAATGGAAAAAGTTAAACACGCCAACTTCCTGCTGCCGCTGCAGTATTTCGCATAGGCGAGTAGAGATGAGCATTACTTCGGATGTTGGCTTCTCCTCCCACGGAATGAGAAGTAGTTACCGAAAAATTAAGCTGAAACTTTGCGAAAGTGCTACCTCTACCCATACCAGGGGAGTGTTTAACTTGAAAACAAGTCATTAGATTAATATGCCGACAAATTGGATGGAGTGCTAAACAAGCAAGAGAAATGGCACAATTTTTTTTCAACAGCACAAACTGAAAAGTGGAATTAGGTATAAAGAGGGACTCTCCTGGTAAAACAGGCCTACGGTGCGGCGCATGGAGTTAATGTTTTCATTGCCCGGGGTCCTACAAACGAAGCGGCTGCCATTATGCTTTGTACTAGGGCTAGCTCACTTGAAGAATTACCACACATTTTACACGAGACCCCTGTGGTGACTCGTAGCTACATTTTCCCCACTGATTTTGTCAGATTATGAATTGGGCTTTTAAGCTCTCTGTATGATCATAGCGGCTCCGCTCAGAAAGGGATCCCATTTGGATCTGGTTAATTTGTTTAGCGTGCGTGTTGAAAATTAGTTTTATATCCATGCGCGAGCGCAAGAAAAAGGGAAAAGTAGCAAACTCAAGGAAAAACGCTCACATGAGGAGATGGCCACATTTATGTACGAAGCGTAAACTGCGCAAATACATGTCCCAGTTTGACAAAAAAATGCGCTGGACGGGGTTAACTGGAATTTCCAATTTTTCATTGTCTCTTTCTGCCGTGACGTCATACGTAAAGGCGGATGGTCAAGATCATATTTTGACATGCAAAGTTGTGTTTTCTGACCGATGACAACACTACCCAAGGAAGGAAAAAGGACCAACAATAATTCTTAATAAAGAGTGATCGAATAAATTTCTCCTCAAAGTAGGCCTCGGTCTCCTTGGTAGCCACCTAGGATTTGCAATCTGGGAAGGCGCAGTTATTTTTGGAGAAGTTGGAGGTGCGGCGACAAAATATCCCCGCCAAAAATATCCCAGCCACAAATATCCCGGCAATAATATCCTAGCCAAAAATATCCCTGCGACAAAAATATCCCTGCGACAAAAATATTCCCGCCAATAATATCCCCGCAACAAAATATCCCAGACCAAAAATATCTCCGCCAATAATGTCCCAGCCAAAAATATCCCCGCGACAAAATATCCCATGCCAAAAGTATCCCTGCCAATAATATCCCAGCCAAAAATATCCCCGTGAAATATATGCACATGGACCCAGTCAGGTACGTCCAAAGAGCGGTAATTTCCGATTACACTATACATTTTTAACTCGAAAACAACTCTCGGACGCGAAAGTGTGTGCATGGACTTCGTTAGGTGCCCAAGAGACTGTTTGTAACATCCGACCGTGACACTGTTTTCTGACTCAAAATCAGCGTGGACATTTCACCGACAACTAAATCACCGACAAGCGAATCCACCGACAGGTCAACTCACGGACTCACCAATTCACCGACAGGGTATTTCACCGACTTGCTGAATCACCAAATCACAGGCGAGATATTTTATAGGCCGATTTTTGACTCAATTGTATAGCCGATAAGGAGTCTATTTTCGTCCCAAGTATCATTTTTCTTTTCGGACCCACCAGATAAAGAACTGATTTTTCACTCAAGCATTCTCGTTCTTCCAAGATACACCAGATAAAAATCTATTTTTGATCGAAGAGGCATTAGGCCCACCAGATAATGAGTTCATTTTCGACTCAAGTATCATCCTTCTTTTCAGACCCACCAGATAAAGAACTGATTCTTGACTCAATCATCCTCCTTCTTTCTACACCCATAAGATGAAAAGTTCATTTTTTACTCAAGTATCGTCCTTTATTTTAGACACACCTACTACATAGATTAATAGTCTTTTTTTGACTTGAGCATTCTTCTTTTCAGACCAGCCAGATAAAAAGTTCATTTTTGACTAGAGTATCATCCTTCTTTTTAGACTCATTAAATACGGTAATATATATTTTTGACCTGAGAAATGGTGTAGCAAGGATATTTTTGGCTGGGGTATTTTAGGCTGGCATATTTTTGGCTGGAATTATATTGGCGGGGATATTTTTATTTTTGTCTTGGGATATTTTGTCGCGGAGATATTTTTGCCTGGGATATTATTGGCTGGGATATTTTTGGCCTGGGATATTCTGTCGCGGGCATATTTTTGGCTGGAATGTTATTGGCGGGGATATTTTTGGCTTGGGATATTTTGTCGCAGGGATATTTTTGGCTGGGATATTATTCCCGGGATATTTTTGGCTGGGATATTCTGTTACCCGACCAAGTAGGAATAGCGATGTTGGGGCAGCCCTTGAAAATACACCATTTGAACGACACTTTTACGTGGGAACCGGGAAAACAGGAGAAACACACACAGAGTCCGGTGGAGACGTCATGTGAACATATCCACACGATATAAACAGAATTTGACCTGATAACTCTCTGGTAACACGCTCCCTGGATCTTTGATGCATCGTAGTCAGGTTTACAAAGAACTGCCATCACAAGCAGATAATGGTTTTCTTCTGATACATAAATAAATAAATAAATAAATAAATGGATATTTTCTCCTTTTCGGCCCAAAATGGCTATAGGAGGTTCTGCCTTCATTCAATTACTAATACAAGCGTGAAAAATTGCATATTGGACAATACAAACACCCAGACTTTCAACCGGGAATCAAACCTGGGGCTCTTGAGGTCGCAGGCAGCCACGCAACCACCTGCGCCACGAGGCCGTCCTGATACATAAACAATACCATATTGTCTGTAGACTGCCTTTCAGACACAACTCTAAAACAACGGTCAATGCATATAACACGATGGCGTGTGACAGGCTTTCCTCGTCATGAGCCTTCCAGTTCAAACTCCACCTGTTGCCGCCCAAATTTTCAACATTTTTTTCTGAAAAAAGTAGGGACTTTTGAGACGAAATATTTTTATGCTTGTAGCGATCTCAGTTTGTACTAAGTTTTGAACAAATGAAAAAAAGTGGTAAGTATAAAACCCAATTCGTGGTGGTTAAACAAACAACAAATTATGAGCAGACTTTCACGTTGTCAAATGTCAAATTAGTGGCAACGACATCTATCAAAGGAACAAAGCTATTAATCACGATTAACATCAGAATTGTGACAAAATAGTTTAGCATCGCTTATGTCACTCGATAGCCAGGTCTCGAGGAGTGAAATTTTACATCATCAGAATCACAGGCTGTAACAGAATGGTAAAACACTGTATCAGTACAAAAACACAGGCGACATATGAATTAATTTCAACGGGACCAATACCAAGTTTTCCAATTGCTGACAGCACAGGGGAAAACAGGGGAAAAATAACATTTTCATGAATATGGACATTTTAGCTTCAAAACTGTACCAGCCACCGAAGAAAAGAACCAAATAACCACAAAAAAACCGAAAAGAAATCAAACACCACACATACGATGTGATAAGCCGTTTTGTTTTGTTAAATGCGGTGGAGAACCAAGTAGAGATGATACAAGTATGTTTTCATCTATTCAATGACAACCAGACGACAACCTGTCACAGTACGCCACATGGTAAAATTGTTCAGGTGATGCAGAATCTGAAATGATGTGAAATGACGTTTAAATCAAGTTTTTTACCTTGAACAGTAAGGGCAGGGCACGCTACATTTTGGTCATGGGATTGTCTGTATGGTATCTATAAACTGTCCCACAACAACAAGCAAAATCACTTCTTATTTCACTTCTAGTTCTAAGAACAGAAATCAGAAATGAAACACTGATAAATTGAAATGTGTGAAAACCCAAAGCAATAAAAGTAACCGCATTTGAAAATTAAAGCGCGTAAAGAGCGTCACATTTTTATGCACACAAATATTATTTTATGTGTTGCACTTTTATTGCCCTCTCTCTGCATGACAACTTTTACGTTTCACCCCATCAAGCCTCTTTTTCCTTTTATTTCGACGCGCTGTTGAAATTGTGCAAGATTATGTTCGGACCATTGCAGGAACGACACCGGGATTTTCGCGTTTCATATTTATAGCGGCGCGCTTTTTTTTTTTGGTCATGTAATCCGGAATGGCTTTATTCCTTCTGCATCGGAAGTGTGTAGGTTAAGTAGTTTATTTGTCGGAGGGATTAAACGAACTTTGCGGGAGGAACTGGCATGGAGTACAAATCCACACAAACACATGCCTTTCTTCTTTCCAAACTGACGCACCAGCAGGGTTCTTCTCCATTCCCTGCTCCTTATCTGGGACAGCAACACGTGTATTTGCACATACAAGAGCTGGGAGCTTTCCTCCGAAGGGGCTCATCTCCTTTAGTGCAAACTTCATGTGGGAAATTCTTCAAGATTTGCATACGGCTTTTCGCACGCGCTTGACAGCGACACGATAGACTCCGCAAATCATTTATTCGGGGATTATCCTTAATTTTATATTTATTGCTTGCAGACTCTTGCATGCGCGTTTTCTCGGCGAGTTGGCATATTTTTCTGGGAAAGGAGCGAGCTGAAAGCTCACGGTTAGTACAGCACAGCTCACACTGCTGCTGTTTAAAATGACTGATGTTGTGAATTTCACCACGGTTGTGACAGATTAAGATGCATTCTCTCAGGCATCCTTTGCTTCCTTTACCTACCTACTCTCGACTTTTGCTTGTAAAATCAGCATCATACTAAAACACTTTCCACGCGCTTTATTGTACCGTACCTACTTCCTACTTTATCATGTGAGCAGGAGCTATTACCGTATTCCAGGATTCAGGATTTTTTTCTGAAAAAGATTACGTACATCAAGTTAGGTGACTTCCTTAAATAAAAGCCGCTCAATGAAAATACGCAACGCAGTCGGAACGCAATAAGGCGCAACATTTCTGATTGGCTCGCAAGGTATATCCCATATACACTTTCTATTTTCAGTAGAAGGACTTTTTGGATTAAAAATAAAGTGACAAGCTGAGGGGGAGGGGGGTGGGGCACCTGCGACGTTTTGCAGCGCCCCAGCTTGTCACTTTTTGCTCCAAAAAGTCATTCTACTGAAAACAAAAAGTGTATGGGATAAACTCGCAAAACCATCGGAACGCAGCAAATTCCATGCGAGCCAACAAGAAATGTTGCGTTTTGCGACTCGAATTTTCATAGAGAGACCGCTATATGAAATACGCAACGTTTCTTATTGGTGATTGGCTCGCAAGGAATTTCCTGCGTTGCGATGGTTTTGCGATTACCTTGCGAGAAAATAGGTGCTTTTCTTTTACCACCTAAACTAAGAACTAAGTATTCTGACCTAATAAGTTGTTAGTGGTATCTCACTTTCGCGATGTGATTTCTCGCTTTTTCCCTCTCTAACTTAGTGGAGCGAAATCGGCCTGAAAAGTCGTCGTTTTTTTTTAAGGTATAACAGCACTAAACCTTATAGGTCTTATAGAGAATCAAATTCCACGTATGTATGGTCATTTTGGGGATGATCTTGTGGTAGGGACCTTTTTTATGGGCAAAAAACCCCAAAAATTGGAAATTAGCAGTTCAGCATTCTCAACGTTATATTTCTGGATCCAGTTGAGCTATCGGTCTGTTCTTTTTTTTTTAAAGAAAAGTACATTGAAAAACCTTTTCAATGGTACATCACTGACTAAAGATTATTGTTCACGAACGTGTTTATAGAACAATAAACATTATATTGACTAAAAATGCAGTCCCTTTTTGACCATGCGAGAAACTTCTTTCCTCGTAGGAATTTTTATATACAACCTGCGAGGAAAATGAAGCCGAAATATCAGAGAAAATTTTAAAGAAAGTTTCATTGATCTAGGCCGTATAGTTTGTCAGTTATGAATTTTTTTCTGGCGCATTGAGTTGGAACGTCGCCCGGCGTGTGCTTGCATACAGTAAATCGCCGCATAACAAACAGTGAACGCGGCACGGCGCGACGATTTACTGTATGCAAGCACACGCCGGGCGACGTTCCAACTCAATGCGCCAGAAAAAAATTCATAACTGACAAACTATACGGCCTAGATCAATGAAAATTTCTTTAAAATTTTCTCTGATATTTCGGCTTCATTTTCCTAGCTGGTTGTATCTAAAAATTCCTACGAGGAAAGAAGTTCTTCGCATGGTCAAAAAGGGACTGCATTTTTGGTCAATATAATGTTTATTGTCCTATAAACACGTTCGTGAACAATTATCTTCAGTCAGTGATGTACCATTGGGAAGGTTTTTCCATGTACTTTTATTTAAAAAAAAGAACAGACCGATAGCTCAACTGGATCCAGAAATATAACGTTGTGAATGCTGAACTGCTCATTTTCAATTTTTGAGATTTTTTACCCATAAAAAAGGTCCCTACCACAAGATCATCCCCAAAATGACCATACATACGTGGAATTTAAGTCTCTACAAGACCTATAAGGTTTGGTGCTGTTATACCTTCAAAAGAAAAACGACGACTTTTCAGGCCGATTTCGCTCCACTAACTATCAGTGAGTTGTGTAGTAAAAGGAAAGCACCTTGGCCACCCCCACCACTTTGACAGGTTGTCATCTGGTTGTCGTTGAAATAATGAAAACACACTTGTGCCATCTACACGTCACCAGAAGCACCTGCAAAATAGTTTATTGAAGGCACTCTTCTTTGGTTGTTGTTGTCAGCGGTCAGAAACGAAACTTTGTGTGTCACCACATGACCTTAACGATCCGTCGTTGCGCATGACGTAACGGTAGAACAAGACAACGAAAAATTGGAAACCCTAATTCCTGGAAGCTCGCCGAACCGCGGAAACAATCAATTATTATTATAATACCACGATGATGGGTTGGACTGAACAATAAGAATCGCGATCAGATGCTGCTAGTTTCGAAATTTGCGTTGTAGGTTTTAGGTAGGCGCAGGTATAATTATTATTATCGTGCTTTTCTGAGCTAAGCTGCATAATTGGAATAAAGTAATGTTCTCTGTTATTATCAAAACCCCAGCGAGATATTGTTCGGGTCCGTCAGATGAAGAATTGTGAAACTTCATACCTCCACATCAGAATCCATCATGTGAGTGATGGACTAATGATTTTCCTACCCACGCAGGTGAAATTTCCGCATTCATTAAACCGTCCATTAATTATGACGAGCGTTTTGTATTGCTGTTGTGGTTCTCTCTCTGTCTCTCTCTCTCTCTCTGCCTATTCGCGTTTAGGGCGCCGGCGGTCACGGCCCGTTCTTGAGTTTTGGAGGCCAAATAGGGATGTGGACAAAATGATGTGTAGACTTTTTTGAGCCAATTAAAGTTCATATTTTGCATCAGTCTGTTGTAGACGACACAATACTTTTCCGGCGGTACCCAAGTGATGATTTCAATCGAAGCGTTCCTTTGAGAAAGCGAGAAGGGGGACCTGACTGGAAAATTGAAGGGAAAAACCTATCAGGTTAAGCGAGCATCCTGGAAGACAAACTACGCGTATGCTTCGCGTATTGTATGCTGTACAATCACATCAAAGCACTAGGCCAGGTCTGAAGAAGTTTCAGGGAGCAACAAAGCCTTGAGGGGTTTCTGATGTGACTGAAAAAGTTGTTGACGGGAATCGGTTTTATTGTATTTTTTTTTGTCAAGTAGAACTCCTCCAAAGAACCAGGCAATGCTATCAAATTTTCGAAACTGAAAAAAAAATACAATTTTTGATTTTTGAAAATTTAAAAAACTAGATATAGCAACGACCATACATCTTTCTTCAAGGAATTTGCATGCCAAATTTGAACTCTCTATTTCCAAAAAAAAGTACCAAAAATGATTTCCCGTAGACATGAAAAAGTGAATTAGTAGAAAGTACAAAAATGTACTTACTTTGGCTTGAGCCTAAAGACATTTTGATGATCCAGAAATATATTATTTTTAAAATTTGATTTTTTTTTTGGATTTTGAAAAGGTCTTCAGGCTTAAATCAAAGTGTATCATGTGTGTAAATCACTGATTCAGTTGAAAATTAAATTTTCATGTTATACCTACTTGGCCAGTTTTTTCAGGATATTTCAGGAACGCTTCAGGGCATTTGAAAATGGTTTGATCGAACTTCATGGGCATGAACAGCAAGCTATATATGCCAGTTTACACGCCTCCCTCTTTCTTTTCCTTCTTCACTTTGTGTATACAGATCCTGCATGTCTGCCGCCGATGGTTACACTTCTGAATCGGAAGATTATGGTCCATATAACCACTATGCCAAGTCAATAGGCATGTTTCAACCATTAGGCAAGAAGTCGTTTTTTTAAATCGAGTTTTTCATTGATCACCCGGTATACCTGTGGGAACCATTTCCTTAGACAAGGCGTTTCAGTGGCTGTGTCACGTTATGTGACGTTTGAAATGTGTCCTGCTTCGGGTACCAGGGCCATGAGCTACCCATTGGAGTTAAAGTCTTTCTTGTCTAGAACTTCTTCCCCTTTTGGAGGAGAAGATTGCAAGCACCAGCAAGCGACGAATAATCCTTTGCCGCCGAGTCGTAGCTTTTCGTAATTATTGACCCGTGGGTCGTACCTGTGTGAAATTTTTAGTGAAATAAACTTCAAACTATCCTACACATTGGAGTCGAAATAACCAAGCGGGGACATAAGCGCCTTCCCGTTTAAAGAAGTGGGCTAAAAGGTGCCCATTCACGTGACGGGACTCCCAGTGAAATCGAAACACACTAGTGTTGAACGTACCTACTTCACTTACCTGCATGCTTTGTGGGGTATATTTTATGAAATGTGTGATCTATGCTTAACGTAACGCAAACAATTCATTTTACTTGAAGAAAAACTTCCCCGGGTGACTAATCGATTTCTGTATAGGCCATTGACCTCATTGGGGAAAATGGCCCATTCGAGTAGGAAGATTTAGGGAATTAATTGTTTGAAGAGGTCTAAGTTGCCGTCAGGCAACGTCGGCTGTTACGTCAGTTGAAGACACGTCAAAACTGTCACTTTGCTGTCTTATCAATGCACTGCTGCAACTTTTTTGTTCCTGTGAACCCTTGGGACCCTCGTTGGGACCCCGCAGGCTCTTTATTGGGCCTTGTATCGGTGACCAGCGTCGTCGCAGACCTTTCTCTGTATCATCCCTAGCTTTCACCCAAGGAACAGCGACAGCGCTGTGGACCAAGTATTCCGCACACAACAACTGTTGGCACGCCAACAAAGGTCACCTTGGGCTGACTGCGACGTCAGTCTCCTTTTTCTAAAGATTTTCTGCTTAGACCTCACATGGAGATCCGCATTCTATATATTTTACAGTTCGCTACCTTTGTAATTGGGACGCAAACGTTTGTTGTGTCCCCACTGTCAAGATCCAGGTTTAGGCTCGCTCTGTGACCCATTGGGGATTGCAGGATCAATTAGCAGGCACTAAATGGCAGGAATGGCAGGGGCGAGAGCTACTGGCAAAGCAGCATACCGTGCTTGCATCTGCCTGCGGAAGGTGTAATGTAACAGTCACCAGTCGCAATTTTTCCACCGCAACTGCAGTGCAATGCATTGCTGGTAGCGCAGTCTTCCAGCCCTTTACCTCTAGAACTAGTGGATCTACTAGTAACCTGCTAAATGCGCTATTCACAAGATCAAATGGGGGGCACAAAAGCAGACCCCCTCTTTCATTATTCCTACTTGTCAAATTTCATGTCATTGATCGGTATTGCAGGTAACTATTAGTGCCTACCTAGGCTACTAGAAGTCCCAATATCCGAGCTCTACACCAGGTGGCCTTTTTCAAATGTAAATCGCCTATAGGCATCACTTAGTCCAGATTGAATAAAACTTGAAAACTCCAGCAGACATTATTGAGCATCGGTAAAAAAGTACGTTCTTTCAATCAGATTAGGACCGAGGAAAAAGTGCATCACGCAGTTACAGGGAAAGACGCCAGTTTTCCTCTTCGTCATGGTAGGTAGGCAGATATATTCGAAACAACAATAACGGAAAAACGCGGAAAAACGCCGGCGTAGTAGCAATGAATCATCTTCTATTCCGTTTTGTGCTTGCCTTTCCAGCTGCATTAAATGCAGATATAATTCGTTGAAAATGTTACAAGTGACTTTTTGTGCACCGCTGATGATACTGGGAAAAGTCTTCATAAAAAGTTAATTGGAAAATTCGTAGCTAATGTGTTACCGCGCGCTTAGCTTTCAAACGCGGTAATTTTTACGAAATGCTGGCCGGGATTTAATTGAACTGAAACCAAGTTCATAACATTCAAATCTAGAGGAGGGCGTAGCGTGTAGTAGGCCGCTCCAGTCGGGTGATAAGTTGACTGCAGCAACGTTGGCCGCTGCCAAGAGTTGGATGGGAGACAAGGCCACAAGGCGTCTTTCATCTGATTCGATTCCGGTCTGGAACTCCTCATCGGGTGGTCTTAGGCAAATCCCCCGAGTATACATGCCTCCAGCCGGCGGTACGGCAATGTGTAGAGGAAAACCGGCAGCGTGGTCGGGAGGCAGACGAAGTCAGGATGACTGGCGCAAGGAGCGTGGATGTATCGGACTTCCGCACTTGAGGTTCGGGGGTGAAATACGGAGTCTAGGTCAACCGTGCGCTTGTCGGCCTCAGCGCTTGGATGGATCGACCATCAAACATCCAGGCACCACATTGCGGCTCGTGAGTCCGGCTGGTCTGGCAGAGGGGTACAATGGGCCCAATAATGAGGTCTACGTGCCAAGTGAAACTATGTTTGTTTTACCAACTCCCCAAATGGAGTCCAGAATCCAAAACATTCAAATCTAATGCTTCGCTCTTTTACTTGGTAAATACTTCCGTACTATGGCCCTCCGTAATTATATACATGAAAACAAGCCACTTTATGTTTTCCAAGAGACAGTATTTATAAGGGCTTAGAGCGCCGTGCCGACAACGGCCCGATAAATTTCAGCAAAGTTCAGTTACACACTTGAAAGTTCCGGTGAGTCATAACATTTATCACCAACTGCATTAATTATTTTGCGAGAGGAGGGCCTTAAACGCCGTTTACCTTACCTTTGACATCTATTATTTAATCATCTCCGCAAATAAGGGTATAACGAAGTTATTAAGAGGGCAGCAGCAAAGATAGCGGATTAATTTATCTTGGTAAATTACTGAATTTATTAGGTGGAGAGTCCTCTCGTTGGGTCTTCTAGCCAGAAATCTAGTCGTCGCGTCGTCGAAAAAGCGAACGCTGAGAAATGGACGCATCAGAGCGGTGATAATAATAATTAAAAGTACCGCGGAGAACTATCAATTAATCACATTTTGCCCAGAAATCCGCGAGAAAATTGTGTTGAAAAGAGTAACGCCAGATTTTCCGATTGTAATTAATTAAAAAACGTCAACTGACGAATTCCGAGCTCCCTCCATTTCCAGTTTACATTTCTGTGTGGTGGTGATGGAATCAGTCATCATTTAGCAATTCGGAACTATATACTCACTCACGTAAGGAAGTTGAGCAAGCATATACCGATATAATTAAGTCTTGAAGGTGCATGCTGAAACTTCGCTTTTCAACAATTAATAAATTTCTGTTACATAACGCGGTATCATTTTTTTATAAAATAAAGAAAAATATTATAAGAATGAAGAAAAAAGGAATTATGTAGAAAACTTATGGCATATTACTTCAGTTTCCGTTTTTTGAAAAAAATAAAAAATGAAAAAAGAAAACAATTATCTAGAAACAAAAATAATACGTCGCTGCAACTATCCTAAACTATTTTTTTCTTCAAAAACTTGTTTTATTTTATTCAAAAATGAGACTGCAGACTGCTGGATGCAAATGAATAGGATATTTTTGCGTTTCCACCCGCCACCTTCAAATCAAATGAAGGTCGCTACAACTACACAGGATGATTTTTTGAAAAGAACTCACCCCAGATTTCTCGTCGCCAAATTTTCTCACAGGAAAACGCCGAAACTGGTCGATTTTTTTTTAAGGGGGACACCTAGGACACAAATTGTCAAATTTTTATCTTCAACTCCTTCGCCCCCCACCCTACCCTATTTAAGAATTGAATAATTTCAAATAGCATCCTATCTTGTTATACATCAAATTGAAGGTAGTCAAATTCTCTTTCTGTCAAACATATCTTGAAATCTTTCAAACCATCCCCAACCCTTTTTAAAATTATTCATTGGTTATTAAAGGGCAGTTTTCCTCTCATTACTTGCCGATCCTTGAGAAATAGATTTTCCAGCAAAAACCGGTCAATTTTCATTTCGAAGGGGACATCTAAGACACGTATTGCCGAATTTTTATCTCCAACCCCTTCGCCTCCCAATTAAGAGAATTTTTGAATCGGGTTAGAGGGTGGTTTAAAAAACTTGAAATTATTTTTTACAGAAAGAGAATTTTATTACCTGCAGTCTGATGTATCACAAGAAAGATATTGCAATTTGAAATTTTAAAGTGGGGTAGGGTGGGGGCGAAGGAACTTGAGATAAAAATTTGGTGATACGTGTTTTAGATGCCTCCTTCGAAATAAGGATTGACCGGTTTTCGCTGGAAAATCTATTTTCCAAGAATCGGGAGCTCATATAGGGAAAAAGCTTTCCTTTGATTAACAATGAGAGAATTTTGAGAACGGTCGAGGGGTGACTTGAAAAAACTTGAAGTTTGAAAATTAAAACTTATTTGACAGAAAGTGAAATTTTATTTTCAATTTGATGTATCACAACATAATATGGGGTGTTTATAAGAAACTGTGATCGCGGCAGGCATGGGTCAGGCCGAAAAACGCAGCAACAGGCGCAATTGTAGTGATCGAAAGCGGATTCCAAAGGCGATGCGATCACAGACATTTATAAACACCCGGTAGGTCCCATACACTTTCTATTTTCAGTAGGATGACTTTTTGGAGCAAAAATAAAGTGACAAGCTGGAGCGCTGGAAAAATACGGCCGATGGCCGCTGATAGTTTCGCTCCGAAACTTTGCATTGCCATCAGCCGTAGCCCCCCTGCTTGTCACTTTTTTGTCGCTCCAAAAAGTCATTCTACTGAAAATAAAAACTGTATGGGATAAAGGTAGTGCTATTGGAAATTCTAAAGTAGGCTGGGGTGGGGGCGAAGGGGTTGAAGATGAATATTTGACAATGTGTGTCCTAGATCTCCCCCTCAAAATAAAAATTGACCTGTTTCGGCGTTTCCCTGGAAAAAAATTTGGCGGCGAGAAATCTGGGGTGGGTCCTTTTCAAAAAATCACCCTGTATAACAGGTAATTGCGTCCCATGAAGGCTGGGTACATCCAGTCATCTAAAAGTTTCACTTGTCTGTAAAACTTTGTAAAATAATAAGCAATTATCGAATTTATTTTTATTAAAAGGTGGTCGGTGGAGGAACACATGTTGTCTAATTTTGAGGGTCACGTTAATGGAAATAACAAAGCGACAGCTTGATTTACTAAAATGAAGGACCCTAAATTCCCCATTCGCATACTTTAGACAATTGCATGAAAGTATATTTCATAACTTGACAAGAGGTCGTTAATCTTCGGTTTAACTCCCCCGAAATAAATTTACACGATTTGTTACTTCTGCAGATAGAGAGAGAAGGAGAGAGGACTTGTCCCGAACTTCCGAAATATGAGCCAATTGGAATATCCGAGGCTGATTATGTTGGAAACAGCACGTTTGTTCACAGTGAATCTTCATCTGTTTTTTATTAATAATTAATTTCTAGCACTGGTTGAACTATTCCCGATTGAATAAATTAAATTGTTGTTGAACTTTCCATTCAACGTTACTGTAATCAGCTATCATCGTCATGAGGTTTCCAGTTCTTAGACTGGTTGGATGCGTACCTCCATCCCTTCCTGCCCCCCCCCCCAACCTACGCATTTCCCTAAAGGTTGAACTGTTGAACATCCTACATCTTTAACTTACTAAGAGCAGTAATTCAACGTAGGTCTACCTCTGCGTCTCTTTATTCCCACCTCTGCGTCGAGTAGGTGTATCTCGAACTAGTCCTTCGTGCCTCAGAAGGTGTCATATTTGTTTTTCCATACTCCTCCTAGTACTTCCCTATATCTGACCCTATATAAAATCTATCTATCTTATCCATCCAATCCATCAACTAACCAATCAAAAATCAAATGTAGCGTGCTCAACTACTCTCATCCGCCTGTCTGTCTGTCTAAATCTTTGGAGCTGAACTCTTCCTCGAGGAATAACTTTGCAACTTTGCAACGCACTGCAACTTTTTTTAACGGATAGGTTCATACCTAAAAAGGTGGACATTGGACATTTTTGTTTTTCAATTGTGGTGCCATCTTGGCCATATTGCACTTGCGTATTAACGTACCGATTTTGATGAAATTTGAAACATATTTGTGTCTCATACTGAAAATCGTGAAACCAAGCTTGATTTTGCGATCGGCCGCCATCTTGGTCCGCCATTTTGAACTTTTTGTCGAGTGTACCGATTGTGATAAAAGAATCCTTTTGCGGGCTGTTTTTATGAAAACTATTTTCAGGAGTTTTGAATCAGCCTGTATGATAGTAAATAAAAATGTTGCACACACTGAAGAAAAGGTAATATACTAAAATCACATTGGATGGTGAAAATGATAAGACTCCCCTTATCTCCCAAAATAAAAACCCTATTTTTTTTAAACATTGTTTTGTCATATTTGAAGCATTAATTTCCAGTCGGCTGGAAAGTCTCGCCACGCGACGCATTCGGAGAGGAGAGACTAGGGAAATCATAGCTCACTAGAATCACACTAGGCCTGAATGTACTATAGTGACAACCGAACTCCCAATGACTTAAATGGAAATAACAGTGGCAACCAAACGCATGCCGCTTTTTGCAGCTATCTTGTGGCGGGGGAAAAATTAATTTGAATCTCGAATAGAATTAACGTCTAAAGAACGCGATCAACAATGTCACGTCATTTGACATTGTCACAGCTTTAAACGGTGTTCTACCCCATAGTTTGGAGGGCCGCCGCGGTTTAAAGTGGATTAAAAATGAGCAAATTTGCCCCAGAGTTGATTTATCACCGGAGGCGTCGAAGCATTTAATATCCATTATGGTTGTCCCGGGTATGGGCGCTATAAATCGGGATTAAAACTTTAAGTAGGAAACTTTTACTGTTGAGCCCCCATTAACATATGTTTGTACCTACCTAGGATTGCAGGATTACCGTAGGCCCTATATGCATATCCCCGATGTACCAATTTTGCACACGTGATTATTGTAAGGTATTGTTACTTTTTTCGCGTACGGGTTCGAATATAATTGAGGCTATCGTTTTAAAACACACACTGTTTATTATTGCGTACTGAAATAAATACACGCCAACAATTATTTACTTAGGAATATCGCTGTGATAACTACTCGCTTTTAATCCGTTCGCTACCACTTCGCATTCAAATTCATAACTGACTCTCGCGCTGAGGACGGTGTTTATAATACAGGGTGGCCCAACGAAAACAGAACAGAGGGGTTTTCAGGCATTTCACCTCATTTTTTTTTAAAAAGCTCGAACAGGTCGATTTTTATATTGAGGGGGACATCTGAAACATACATTGGCGGATTTCTATCTTTAGCCCCCTCACCCCCACCCGCCCAAACTTCGAAGTTTCAAATGACACTACCCACTTTGCGATACATTAAATTGAAGAGAATTAAATTCTCTTCCTGAAAAAATATTTCTATAATTCTCAACCCCACCCCTCGTCTTCCTAAAATTGTCAGAAATTCCAATGTAATCTTTTTGATCTCTTAATTCTCTTTAGTTCAGTCAACGTCATCCTGCACAGCATCGAGGGAGAAGATTTTCTGTGTAAAAAGTGCCACTCAAATTCACCCCTTCGCTCCTCCACCTCAACTTCAAAATCTAAAATGACACTACCTACTTTGTGATATATCAAATTGAAGGGAATTGAATTCGCTTCCTGAATAAAATATTTTAAGAATTTTCAAAAAGCCCCCTTTCTCCCTAAAATACTCCGAATGTTCAATTTATCAGGAGAGGGGTTGAAAATTTCAAAAAAATTGTTTTCAGAAAGAGAAATCAATTTCCTTTAATTCGATGTATCACAAAGTAGGTGGTGTCTGTTAAGTTTTGAAATTGGGGTGGGGGAGAGGAAAGGGGTGAATTTGGGTAACACTTTTCTCCACCGAAAATTTTCTCCTTAGATGCTATTTAGGATGACGTTATTAAATTGAAGAGAATTGAGGGATCGAGGATATAAAATGGGACAGTCAGAGAAATTTAGGAAGATGGGAGGTGGGGTTGAAAGTTTTGAAAATATTTTTTTCAGAAAAAGAATTTGATTCTCTTTGATTTGATGTATCACAAAGTAGATGGTGTCATTTGAAATTCCAAAGTTGAGGTGGGTAGGGGTGAGGGGGCTGAAGATAGAAATTTGCCAATGTATGTTTCAGATGTCCCCCTCGATATAAAAATCGAGCTGTCTGAGCTTATTTCAAAAAAATTATGTGAAATGCCCGAAAGCCCCTCTGTTCTGTTTTCGTTGGGCCAGCCTGTATATGCCTCCGATTAGTGTTCCCGAACTTTCCATCATCCTCTAGCAATTTCCATCGTGACCCGACATATGGTTTCTAGACGACTCCCGGATAATCACACACCTTTCGCGTGCTTCCCGTGTTCTGGTTGGTATGTAGGTGGCACCGCCGCCAAAATGAACAGATGTAGCTTGACCCACTGCTGAAGTCTCCATACAGTTGTACGGGAAAAAGCCTACTCCGCCCGCACTTGTACACTGCGATCTGACGGGACGAGTCTTAAAAGATTGCGTGTTATCCAGAATCGCCGCTCGTAACAGTAAACAGTATGTATGCATCTAGGTACCGTGTGTATCATACCCAGTGTATCGCAGTGCAAGGTCAGATTATACGCAAAAAACAAAATCAGTGCAACTCCAAACATCATTAACGCAATAATTGTTGACCAAATTAAGCCCAGTACTGGTCTGGAATTCGCAGGCAATTGGAACAAGTAGCAAAGTCCTCACGGGGGTGAGTCTTATGAGCGCATTTTCGGAGTGCAGAGGAGTACACTGTTCACTGTTACCTGTAAACAGATCGTCCCAAAACCACCACAAGAGATCATCAGTCTTTATGAAAACACGAGTAGTCAATAATAAATGAAAACAATAGAATGACATCAATAACCAAAACTAGAAAATGTCCTATAAGTAAGAATTATACCTATATCGATCACAAGCATGGAGCCAGAAGCAGCTTGTTGAACCGCGAATTGGAAATCGCATTCGCATATAAGTGCATAAGTATAGATTCCGCATAAAAATAGAGATATGTTTCTTGAGAATAAATCAATCAGGTTATTTTTTCCACTAAAAATTTTTTCACTTCTTTCTGCGTCTTTCGTTTGCTGGATGTATGCATGTATCTAGAAGAGTTTGCAAGATTCCCTGATGCAGAAGTTCACACTGTAGCGTTAAATACCGACAAAAGTAAAATCGCGGGGCGAAAACCTTTTCTCAAAAAAATTATATTCTTATTGCAATAAAGGAATCAAAATGATTCTTTCCCTAAAAATGTATCCATCAATTTCCGCATATTTTGTTCGCTGCATGTATCTAGAACGGTTCGCAAGATTCCTCGATGTAGAAGTTCACACCGTAGCGTTGAATACCGACTTTTCAAACATTTAAATTTTTTTCTTGCAATCGTGCGG
This sequence comes from Anaspis maculata, assembly GCA_949128115.1. Taxonomy (NCBI): domain Eukaryota; kingdom Metazoa; phylum Arthropoda; class Insecta; order Coleoptera; family Scraptiidae; genus Anaspis; species Anaspis maculata. The sequence continues at coordinate 56,580,705 of OX421962.1, read as the reverse complement.
TTTGACCAAATATTATTTGTGCCTATTCCCATCCGCAGACAATCAGCATCAATTCGCAAAAAAACCCGATACCGCTACGACTTTTTGTTTAGGAGGAATTCAACTACAAGACGGACAGACGGACAAAGCGTAGGCAGTCGTCAGTGGAGCAATAATAGATGGAATGAGTTGTAGGAATAGGAAGTCATCCAATGCGGGAGGAAGGTCCCTATTATTGGGAGATAAAGGTTGCTTCAATTTTAGTCCGGTGGTTAAGCGCCAAAAAAAGCTCGAACTATGCATTTTGAGCTTAAGCAATGCGCTTTTGGGGTTTGATTGGGGGTCCCTCAACTTAAATTTCAAGAGTTGGAGACATCGGTGCACTCGATGCGGAGGGGGTCTGGGGGGCCCTTGAAAGTTGAAGGTGCGAGGCTTCCCACCAAATCACCATACCACCACGTAATTCCTACTGGGAGGCCATCAAACGACTCTAACCTGTACATTGACAACATTTTTTACCATGTCCAAATAGTTCTTCACACTGAAAAAAATTAATTCTTATGACAGATCGGAAAAAACAGTTTTCCTCAATTTTTCATCCCCACAACGAATAAACTGCCAAATGTGGTGTCATTTTGGAGTAAACGGCATCCTATGATTCAATTCACCGAGTCAAAATGTTTGTGAGACCACCGTGCAAAAAATGACACGCCAAGAAGTGAGCATTTTTGAGCACCTCATTCAACAGTAGTTTCTTGACTGATACCAATCGATATGATTGATAATTTTGTCATGGATCAATAACTTGAACTCTTTTGTAACGGTAATGCATGTGAATGAAACTCGACACGAGCGTGGAGGCCTGGAAAAAAAATTTTCTCCAGGGGTCGAATTTATTTCACGCCTACTGAGCGTTAGTTTGTTGGGCTCAGGCAGGCAGCGTTTGAATAGGTTTGGAGACAAAATTTTCATATCTGTCTATGCAGCTGTGTAGCATAATTCTGGAAACTGATTTGAGAATCATCAAAGATTATTTTGACAGCCACTAGGTACCATGGGGATTAACTGCAGGGATCATGGCTGATAACGGAGAACCTTCAACTTTTAAAGTGTTATTTTCTTTTCTCCTCTACCAACCTTTAAGGTTGTTATCATTTTGTACGTGTAAGTTCTCTTATGTTTGAAGATAAAATAATTATATAAAAACAACCGTGAAAATGACTGTCAGAGTGGCAGAGAATAAGATCTTGGACGTTGAATTCCCTCCGCCGTTAGCCATCACCTCTGCCGTTAACCACCATGTGGGTACTGACCGACAAAACAATCATTGATGATTCATAAATCGATTTCCAGAATTACACTGCTCAACTTTTCAGATAGATATCGAAATTTTGCTTCCAAAGCTATCCAAACGCTGCCTGCCTGAGCCCAACAAACTAACGCTCAGTAGGCGTGAAATAAATTCGACCCCTGGAGAAGTTTTTTTTTTCCAGGCCTCCACGCTCGTTTCGAGTTTCATTCACATGTATTGCCGTTACAAAAGAGTTCAAGTTATTGATCCATGACAAAATTATCAATCATATCGATTGGTATCAGCCAAGAAACTACTGTTAAATGAGGTGCTCAAAAATGCTCACTTCTTGGCGTGTCATTTTTTGCACGGTGGTCTCACAAACATTTTGACTCGGTGAATTAAATCAGAGGATGCCGTTTACTCCAAAATAACACCACACTTGGCAGTTTATTTGTTGTGGGGATAAAAAATTGATAAAAACTGTTTTTTCCGATCTGTCATAAGAATTAATTTTTTTCAGTGTGAAGAACTATTTGGACATGGTAACAAATGTTGTCAATGTACAGGTTAGAGTCGTTTGATGGCCTCCCAGTAGGAATTACGTGGTGGTATGGTGATTTGGTGGAAAGCTTCGCGCCTTCAACTTTCAAGGGCCCCCCAGACCCCCTCCGCATCGAGTGCACCGATGTCTCCAACTCTTGAAATTAAAGTTGAGGGACCCCCAATCAAAGCCCAAAAGCGCATTGCTTAAGCTCAAAATGCATAGTTAGAACGCTTAACCACCGGACTATTTTTCTCATCCTAGATATATCAGTTGAAATTGTTCGAAAAAAGTCGATCCTATGACCATCAGCGCCGTCATTGGGCATGGGCCCGAAGGGCCTGTACCCAGGGCCCCGGGCTTCTTTGGGGCCCTCAAATCAGTTTTCCAGACTTTCAAGTGAGCTCCGCGGTTAAGCCAGACATAATATTGTTAGCAAATAGTTTCAGCTTGTCATTTCTTGTAAAATTTTCGCAAACGTTGTTTAGTAAAATTGAAAAAATTGCTGCTGAACAGGCAATAAAAAAATGTGCTTTTCTTAACGGGCAACATCTTCCAAAATGCTGTTATTGAGATTTTGACGTCATAAATGATTTCAATGGATTTACTTTTTAGAAAACAGCAAAAATATATGTTGCCTCGTCGTTTTCTTCTGTGGAAAACAATTAAGTTTGAAATATCTGACCCGCACAAAGAAATCTTTTTTCTTCAACAGTAAGACTGGCACAGACATGATGACAAATGCTTCCAATATTTGCGTAAGAGATGTAAGTTTGCATTGAGGCAAATATAACGAAGAAGTACGGGGGTTCAACAGGTCTTTTCGCTCCTTCAAGACAACATCCTTTACCTTTGCGCAGATGTGGAGAAATAAGCACAACTTGTTTTTGGGCGGAAATTCAGTGGTAGACCTACTGACCTTACGAAAAGTTTGACACCATAAAAACTTTGGTCGAAATTTTTTCTATCCAGAATGACGTACCGCCTGGCCTATAGCAACATCCCGGGATTTTCGGGATTTCTCAAATGATGCAGCTTTTCACCCAAATTTTCACCTCAATTGAGTGAAACAGAGTCAATGCAAGAAACACAGATTATTAAAGTAAATACGTCAGCATTTGACACCAATATTAGTTCTTAATTGTATTTATTTTGCACAATAAAACATTGCAGAGCATCGTTCTGACGACCTGAAGCATCGGCTTCGATTTAGAGGCCGTTCCGTCGGAGCCGCTCTGAGCGTACAAAGAAAGGACTCTTTATTCTTCAAGTATCTGGACTAGCGACTAGTGCGTGTGTAACTAATCAGGAAATTACTAGATACATACATAGGCAGGTGAGTAATAGGTGCTTACTCTCACAGCCAATACAACCAATTTGTGTTCTGGTTGCGGAAACAAGACGTTATCTTTTCCATCCACAATAATCTAGGAAGAACATTAGATCCCGGCAGTCCCGGCACGTTCTCATAAATCCTCCCTCTCAGGTTACAGGTACCCTCTTACTTACAGTGTCTCGTCCAAGTACGCATTGAATAAATTCCTCAATTCCGATGCAAATCTGTTATTCGTTCCGGAAAGGCCATTCTGCACGTTTACGTTGGGGTACCTAAATAAAACGAAGTGCGCGAGAATTTATCAATCCATGTGTTTCTGTCCCGATTTTACGAGATAGATCTCTGTCGCGAACGTGACCGGCAGCGAAGATTTATCACGATGCAAATTATGCAGCCGGAGAGACTCGGAGCTTTTCACATGTCAAACAGAACAGACGCTTTATCATTTTTGATAAAGGTAATTACATGGAAGCATGTAAAGTCATGGTGGGTTCATCGCTCATTTTTGCGAAAATCACGAGCGCTGGGACGTGATGTACAGCAAGCCCTTAGTAAATGGTCATTACTGTTACCGGGACTGGTTTGGTGTGAAGAACGGAAAGCTCGGAAGACTTGATAAGGCTCGAATGTCGGATTCAGAATAAGGGCATGTTCAGCATTTTACGATGCTCCTCGGTCTCCAGTCCCCACCAACGTGGAAGGGAAAGTTTTTTGATCGAGCAGAAAAAATCGGATGACGACGAATACCTATATCCGTTTTGAGATCCCCTAGAATACCTATATCCGTTTTGAGATCCCCTAAGATGGTTGAGACCACTTCCAGAGTGATGTCCACAGAGGTGATGTCTGTTCATGTGGTATGTATTCGTATGTATGTCGCATGTTTGTGATCTGCTGCGATAACTGCTGAAGCATTGAACCAATTGTGTTGAAATTTGGTATTGGGGTGTTGTCCCAGGAAAGTGGAATCACCTCCGTAATCTTTCCCTGACACTTCTCCAGCAATTCCATCAAGGAACGCTAAATAACGATTTTGACTCTTGCGAATCTGATAGGGACAGTATTTTTTATAGCATTAACTATCAGTTTTTGACGGCTGACAATTGTTTTTGACATTTTTTTGCTACCTGTTGCCATCAATCTTATTGGGTAGTATCAATAAAAAAAAAGCATACGCCTGTGGCATAAGCATTTGCTTAGATTCTTGAGGAGTTGCTAAGCAGACTTTCCCTAGCAACGCCTATGAAATCGAAGCAAATGATTATGCTTATTTTTTATCAATACTACCCATTGCCATTAACGGCAATAAAAGTCACGTATCTTTCTTCGTATGGTAACACAATTTTTTTTGTCCCATTCTCTCTCGCAATAAAGCGACTCACTTTACTCTACTGTTCTTGTGTTGCAACACAATTTCACGTTGCTAATGAGATTACACTCGAGATCTTTACAGTTTACAATGCTATTACGGGCCACTTGACGTTGAGCGCCCTGGATTAATTTTAATTAATTTCGCCTCATTTTTAGCACGCTGGCTGGAGTAGGTGGTGTAGGTAGGTTATGTGTACACAGGTAGCTGTTCACAGCGATCTACCTAGGGATTTTTAATTAAACACAACGTAGGTGCTAAATTGAAATTGTTTGGGCGGAGTTGTTGGTGTGAACAACAATTGGGGCTTTCATGGAAATTGATACGCAGGAAACCATTTAGAAACTGAGAGACGCGGAGGACTAGGTCTGGAGAACCTTCAAGATTTGCGTTTAGCACGAACTGGGTCGGTTACTCTTTTTGAAGTAGTCGCACTCGGCCGAGCGATAAGCTCGTTCCTTAGTACTCCAAACTCCAAATAATTTGTCTCCATGTTCTTAAAACAAAAATGGCACGCTACTCGCTACCGCTACTCATAGTGTCATAGTAGTTAACCTAATGGCCACCCTCATCAACCCTATGGAATGCAATAGAACAAGAAGAAAATTACTGTTAGTTTGTGAAATCCTAATAAAAAGTAGAAGAGATTCAGCTTCACGTGTATGTTGGCGAGTTGAGAAATGAAATGATGATTCTTTGACGATGAGACGGAAGCACGGGGCGATCTGTTTCTCTTTCACATTCTCAACCCACCACCCAACGAGGAGGGGAAGTATTGTGAACGTGCTGAATAAATTTTTCGAGATAGAGACGGATATAGGTATCCATTTTGAGGTCCCCCAAGATGATGAGGATCATTTTTTGCGTGCGTGCGTTGTGTATTTCTGTGGTGTGTATGTGTTTCACACATGCTGCGAGCCATAGTTGAGAAAGAGATTGAATTGATTTTTTGGGGAACATTTTTTAAATCTGACCAACGCATTTCGAGTTTGCCTCTAGAATTGCTACATTTCCACCTATTTTTTTTCAAACAAGAGGTAACAGGTGCTTTATAATTTCCTATCATTCTCTCAAATTCCAACTTTCCACCCGAAGGGACGTATCGTAAAAAACTTTCCATCTGTTCCTCGCTACTCGTCGGGAATGTTTTTGGGTGACACGTTGTCTCAACGTTGACCTATGTGCCTATGTGTTCCTCAAGCAATGCTAATCAACGTATTAGAAGCTCCAGGCCTTGAAGTATACGCGTCATAGATTTTTCTGAGCAAGAAGGGAGTAAGCTTCGCAATAGCGGTAATTTTATAAAATTTGATTTCCTCGAAAGTTTGAGGGGTCCTGGTTGGCCTGAATGCCCCTCAAGCAATGTTGATCTACATTTTAAAACACATGTTTTTAAGGGGTATGCCATTTCAGAACGCGATTTGCTTGGAAAAGCAGCTTGATTATTAATCCTGCACTACAGAAGGACCTTGCATGGTAATTTCATGCTCTTATCGTCCTAACAAGCCCAAATGGAAAACAAATTGTCAACACATCTACTGTTCCAAATGTTTGTATCAATATTTGCGTAGGAGTCAAACAGTAATCAAAGTTGAAGCTCGTAATAGAAAATATTGGCAATATTTTTGTACTTTTTAGGAGCGGCATATATTGGCATTGGCATTTTGCTAGGTAACTGGCAGTTACTGCTAGAGACAACCAGATAAAGCCAGGTTCTTCCATTCACATCTCAGAGTGTTGTAAGTGTTCATATCATATCGCAGAGAAAGTCATTTGCAAAATCATCGCTTGTGTTTTTACGTTTTGAAATTATATCGAATGTAAATAGTAATATAATGGTGGGCTAATGGGTGGGTGAAACTGAATAAAAATGGAACAAGAAACCAAGGAAGTAGCTTTAGCACAACGGGGTAAATTGATGCTGCCAAAGAAGTTGCATGGCAATTTTATGCTCTAATCCTTGGTTAATCAAACTAAACCAAGCTCTAATCGTCCTAACAAGCCCGACTGACAAACAAATCTTTAACACATCTAACTGTTCCGAATGTTTGCATCAATATTTGAGACATTTGCGTAGGAGTCAAACAATAATCAAAGTTGAAGCTCGCAATAGAAAAAATATTGGTAATATTTTTGTACTTTTTAGGAGCAGTATATTTGCACTTTGCTAGGTAATCTGCAGTTGCCGATGAGACAACCAAATATACCCAGGGTAGGGCAATATTCTTCCATTTGCATTTCAGAGTGTTATAATTGTTCATATCATACCGCAGAAAAGGTCATTCGTCATTTGCAAAATCATTGCCTATGCTTATACATTTTGAGGTTTATATCGAATGTGAATAAGTAAAATATGGTGGGTAAATATAAATGGAACAAGAAATCGAGGAACTAGCTTTGGTGGTGGTGAGGATAATCGGATAATGTTGGAACAACATAATATTATGACAAAATTACAGAATCACCCCAAAAGTCACCCAACGCAACGCTCACTACACTACAATCCCGACCGGCGCGTATGAGAATTTTTGACATGCGCATTCATAGCAAGTCGTTATCAATTATGAAAAAGATGCTGTAATTTTATAATGCTAGTGTTTTTTTTTTATATAGAGTACTTTGATAATCCATGTTCTATCAAATACATGAAAAAGTTTTGTACCTAACATCGCCATCAATCACTTTCGCGTATATTCTAGTCGAATTTGTACCAACCTGGGTCGAATATTCAATTACGCACCGGGAATCTTACGCTGCACGCAAGCGCACTGTAGTACGGAAATGGCCTATTATTTAAAATATGTTCAATGGATTGGAGCCAAAAATAATCAATTCTGGTTCGCAGTTAGAGTTTCCTACAGTCTCTCAGTCGGGCCATTTGTGCAAATTTCCAAAATGGACGTATTTACTTCAGGGTTCGACCAAAATTTCACCTAAAATTCCTGGGCTATAAACGGTCTTTATCTATTCCCGTATCGTACTGGCCACTTTTCGACGCGCAAATGCGTGTCGTACTGGCGCTTGACTTTTATGACGCTCAAAGGCAATTCTACCTCTAGAATTTTCCAATTTCTTTCAAATATTTGCGACGAAATAGATAAAATAGTATATTACACTCGTTTAATAAGACGTTTCGTCACACTACTTTCTTTGGGACCCTTCTCACTGCGTTCGTCGTAACCCAAAAACAGTCGTGTGGCAAACTTCGTCTTATTAAACTCGTATAATAATATACTATTTCGAAACCTGACGCAGAGCTTAAAAATAAGAGTATATTAGGTTTGTTCCATCAAGAGGTTTCAAGCTAGTCAGAGCCAATAAGAATCGAGAAATACAGTTTGCAAACTGATTTGGGCGCGTTTCTCATTGGCTGTGACTAGTTTGAGATTTCTGATGGAACAAACCTATTATTTATTATACGAGTTTGATAAGACTTCCTTTGGGGAATCCCAAAGAAAGGAGTGTGACGAAACGTCTTATTAAACGAGTTCATTCTATCTATTTTGCCGCAAATATTTGGAAGAAATTGGAAAATTCTAGAGGTAGAAATGCCTTTCAGTGTCATAAAAGTCAAGCGCCAGTACGACACGCATTTGCGTGTCGAAAAGTGGCCAGTACGATACGGGAATAGATAAAAGCAATACCTACATTCCACAATCATCGAGTTTGACTCAAGTTGCATGAGCAGGATCAAATCAAAAGTTTCAGATTTCAAATTCAGGAAGAAAGTCTTTTTTTTTTGGCTGATGTCTGGCCTGAATTTCAAGTCTGATTTGCAACCCGTGCAGCGGCGCAAGTAGAGTCACGTGATCCCTTTCAGGCCAATGGTCAGAGCATATCGATGGCTTGCGCCGGTGACGCAGCTTATCTCGCGGGTTGCAAATCGGACTTGAAATTTAGCCCTTATACAATAAGTATACAAATAGGATAAGTATATCTTTTAGAATAATGTTTCCTTTTTGTTCACTATAGCTATCAGTTAACCCAGAAATTAACCCGCGTTAAAATCAACCTGGATTGAACTGGGCGCGAAAATCGTCGCAGTTCTTTGCCGTTGGCGCGCGGTGCGAAGCCTGCTAGACGCCTCCAAGGCAGTTTCCGCGAGGCGGAACGGGCTCGCGTGGCCCACCACGTGGGGGCCTTGAGGCTGACGGGTTAATTCAGGCGCGCAACCTGAACCTGAACCACCACGTTATTGATTTAAACCGCCCCGAGCCGCGCGCAATGCAGTTTGTGACAGCTTCATCCGCCGCCCCCGATTCTTCACCGCCACCACACTACTGCTCCCACCCCACTGCCCTACTGACTGCCGCCTGAGCCGGCCGACCCACACTCCTTTCCGCCCCCTCCCCCTCACCCCATTGATGGTCATTTCGTTATGTCTGATTTTGATTCAATCACCACTTCTGCGAATTTCGCCGCCACCGCCGCTCACTTGTGCTGTCTCGCCCAGCCACCGATCGGCCGTGGCTCTTATGCTGTTAGCGCGTCACTTCCCTAAGCTAATTTCGCGGTTCTTGGTTGAGTCCCCGATGCGGTTTCACGTTCGCTTTCGTCCAGTTTCATCCGATTTTTGCTCGTAGTCGTCTTCCCGACTTTGTGGTAACATGATTTCCGTAGCATTAACCAACAGGACAGGTAAACCCAAGCTTGACGCTTTCAAGTGCCTGGGGGAATCAAAAATCTTCAGCTGTTCAAACGGTTTCAAACCGACATTTTCAAACCATGCATACAGGGTGGAGGGTGATTCATGTGTGACCTTACATAGGCTAATGGGAAATAGAGGACTTTGAGGCAAGTCAGGATGTTTTTTTCTATTTGGTTACGAAGATACAGGGTGTTTTGTGTGTTTCGTATGAAACTTTGATAAGCGATATTTCTGAAACGGCTAGAGATATTTTGTTGAAGTTAACCAGTATCATTTCTCTGTTGAAACCTATCCAGAAGCCATACCAGATAAGTCAAAATTCAGGGCCGGGCTAGAAAAAATGTGCTCCTTTGCTATTTGATCAAAATAGTTATTTATGTAGTAAGAGCGTAAAGCGACTGTTTTAGGCCCGACGTATGTAAGTTGTGCCCGAGCATAGCGAGGGCACATTCAGACAGAGGGCCTAAAACAGGCTTTACGCTTGAGCTGCATACAACGTTTTTTACACGACCCATTCTTTTTTTGAATTTGATTTTGAACCATAAAAGCCGAAAAACTAAAAGGCGATTATAGATCGATCTAGTTAGCAATGACATTATGGGCACCTATGATTTTGTTTTCACTTGTCATTTAATAATTACTAGTCAGTGTCTTTTTTATTGAAAAGCACCCAGCATGAGTTTTCGTTTTTGAGGCGCTGCACTCCTCCCGCCGATGGCGATGGCTTCTCGAGCCACACTTGATCTTCTCTGCCGGAGAAGTCCAAAAAAAAATACATGAGAACGTAGGTATAGGACCTATACTTAGCTGAAAAATCCAAGGTGGTGAAGCCCCTTCTACTTTGTGGTCCGTGTTTTCCATGCTGAAGACAACCCTTTCAGTTAAGGACGACACGGATTTTACCGCAAAGTTACAGCCTACGTAAAGAGACAGGCAGACGGATACCTACAAACCAAAATATTCATTCGGCTACACGTTTTATGATGGTAACCACGGCTTCGGGCCTGAAATCGCGCTCTTGTATCGAAAACGGCTATTCAAATTTAGTATTCGCCTGCCCCCTCAAGAAAACTGAGCACGGAACTCTGATAAATAGGAATCCGGCCAGAGCCGTCAACGCACATAACCTCACTTTTGGAGTTTCGAATATGTGTATTTTCAAAGCAAAAAATTCAACGAGAAGCTTAATAAGTGAAACCATACACCCTTCCCCGCCTTTGGGGGGTCCCAAATGCCTCTGAGCTGTGCATTTCAACAAATTTATTAGTTTGTGACATTTAATAATAATTACAGGCATTTGTTTTTTGACGCTTAAAAAACCAAAGCCCGAGGGCGTAAAAGTAAAAATTTTACGCCCTCGGGCTAAATGAGCCACTTTACGCCTGAAAATGAGGGTAAAAAGGCTCACTTTACACCCGGTCGTGTAAAAAGTACATTTTCTGACAGCTTTTCTGAAAAACTGCAATCGGATTCGAAAAGCTGAGAAAAAATGCTTCAAGAATCACTTTTCAGTTTAAATGGCACATCTAAACCGTTTCGACAATAAAATTAAAAATAAAATTTGTGGGTAAGTTTTCATTTTCGACCGAACAATCGACTCATTATTTGATTGAATTCTATCAAATTCATTTTTTGGCTTGTCTCTGTTGGAGAGAAAGGCTTGGTTGAAAGAAAAATTCCAGAGCTGATCATTTTTTTTAATTGACGAATTCGAGATTAAAAACAAAATTAGACTCGATTTGGTCGTAAAAAAAATCTTCGGCTATGGAATTTTTTCTTTATACCAAGCCCTTCTATTCCACAGTGACAAGCTAAAAATTGAATTTGAATGATTTCAATCAAACAATGAGTCGATTATGTCCGGTCAAAAATGACTTACCCACAAATTTTACTTTAAATTTTATTGTCGAAACGGTTTAGGTGTGCCATCTAAATTGAAAAATAATTCTTGAAGAATTTTTCCTTAGCTTTTTGAATCCGGTAGCAGCTTTTCAGAAAAACGGTCAGAAAATATACTTTTTTGATCAAATAACAAAGGGGCACATTTTTTCTAGGCCGGTCTTGGATTTTGACATACCCGGTGTGGCTTCTGGATAAGTTCCAACAGAGAAATATTACTAGTAAATTTCATCAAAATATCTCTGGCCGTTTCAGAAATATCGCTTATCAAAGTTCATACGAAACACACAAAACACCCTGTATCTTCGTAACCAATTGAGAAAACGAAATTTTTTCTGTTGATCCTGACTCGCCTCGAAGTCCTCTATCTCCCATTAGCCTATGTAAGGTCACTCATGAATAGGATTGGGCAAAACTATCAATGTATCAATAAATTTATCAATATATCGATATATCAACTAAAGATATAATTTTTAAAACATATCGATATATCAAATATCGATAATTATCAAAATATCAAATGTCGATAATTATCAAAATATCAAATGTCGATACTTGATTGTCAAAATAACAGATGTCAATCATTAGGTATTATCAGATATCGATAAATGTGAACATATTATCGAAATATAGACAATGGTTATCGTATCATTAAAATTTGATAAATAGACAAGATAGAAGACCAAAGGTCGTCAAAGAAGTAAGCGGGGAAGTAAGTTCCATTCATCATGCAAGACTTCAGGAAACCTCGCCCCAAGTCCCAGACGCATGTCCTAGGCCCCTGGGATGACCATCGATGATAAATGTTTCCATATTATCATCACTTGATATCCTTATATTAAGATTGATATACTGACCATTATCAGTTTTTGATACTTTGATAATTATTGATATTGGATATTTTAATAATTATCAATTTTTGATACTTTGATAACTATTCATTTTTGATATTTTGATATTTATCAATTTTTGATACTTTGATAGTTATCGATATTTGATATATCAATACTTATCGATTTTTTTTCTCATCAAACTTTGATACTCCGATCACGATATCGCACATCAGTAGGGTACTCATGAATCACCCTGTATGAGGGAGGATTTTATTTGGAAAATTTTAATTTTGAAAATTAAACGGCCCCGTAGCACAGGTGGTGGTTTGTGTGGCTGCCCGCGGCCGTGGAAGCCCCAGGTTCAATTGATGGTGCCGGAGGACTCAAAAATAACCACTTTTCACCAATCAACTGTTCATTGACAAGGTCACGTCTCACCTACCGCAATAGAACCATATGACTCTATTAAGACCATAAGACCCTAGATAGCATTCACTGCCACGCCAGTGCCATTGTTCAGATAATTTCTTTGACAAACGTGTAATTTTTCTTGATTTGGAAAGATTTTTTTCGCATGTGGGAAAATGACAATAAACTAACTTGAGTTGATTTTGATCAGCTTTTTTCTCCTTGATTGAGCTCCTTCTAATTTAATAATTTTTACAACATCACTTGTTGACTAAGGTGCACTGCAGGAAGTGTAAAATTGCCAACATCAAATTCAACAATCAGTAATCACTTTTTCATTATTGCTATCGAGCAGGAACTTCGTTTTATACGAAATGGATAGCTTGGACTTCCTTCAGTTTCTTCTGTTATTACAATATACGATTAAATCTCGAAATGCACGTAGGACTACCAAAAAACAAATTATTTTCAAAACGTGTGTATAGATCTACAAAGCCGCATCTAAACACCCAAAATAGTTTTAACAACACTGCCACTTATTATTCTGATTTTCATAGTAATGTTACGATTATTTTCAGGTGTTAATATGCGGATTTGCAGATTTGGGCGCGCTCTACACCTTTTCCAGTTGTAGTTCAGAAAATATCAATTGTATTTCAGATATCGTCAATTGAATTTCAGATTTATCAAGTGTAGTTCAGAAAGCGTCATTTGTATTTCGGATTAGTCACTTGTAGTTCAGAAGGCGCCAATTGTATTTCAGATTTATCAAATGTAGTTCAGAAAACTTGAACTGTACATCAGATTATGTCAATTGTATTTCAGAAAGCGTTAATTGAAGTTCAGAAGGCGTCAATTGTAGTTCAGAAGACATCAGTTGCATCTCAGATTAGTAAAATGTAGTTCAGAAAGTATCAATTTTATTCGGACTTCTGCAAATTCGGGCACTTTTGCACAGCCTCAGCTTCGAACTCTTGATCTTCTTGTATGATGATCTGCAGATATTCGGCACATCTTCTATGTAACAGATGCCTGCGGGGGTGTTAATCGCACGACCGGCTTCCACAGCATTGAAGAACGACAAATGCTACAATTATCTTGGAGCTGCATTGATTGATAAATTATACATATAAATTATTTTCTGAACTACTAATGACATGTTCTGAAATACAAATCACGCTTTCTGATATTCAAATGATAATTTCTGATATACAAATGACGCTTTCTCAAATTCAATTTATTAATCTGAAATACAATTGACTGTTTCTGAAATACATTTGACTATCCTGAAATAAAATTGATACTTTCTGAACTACATTTTATTATTCTGAAATGCAATTGACGTCTTCTGAACTACAATTGACGATATCTGAAATACAACTGAATTTTCTGAACTACAACTGGAAAAGGTGTAGAAAAAAACGTATTTTTCAATGTTGCGTCCATCCTACACGGTAAAAAATCCGACTGAGTGAATTTCCAACTTGTCTGAGTAAAGTGATGTGAGTTAATTTTTTGAGTAAAAATCAACGAAAAATTGAGTGAATGTAAAAATTCTATCGAATTTGACAACTATATGATCATTTTTGAGTACTGCACTTAATTTCGATTGCATTAACTCAAATTTGATTCAGTTTTAATCAAATTTGATGCATTTCCTCGTCAAATTCGGTTCGAGGGACGTGAAGTTCGGCTCTGCATCAGTCGTTGGTTGTGAGCCGGCAGCGTCGCTCGTTGAAGAAAACCAGTCCGGGTAAGTGAAAAATCTCATTTATTATCACTCAATATGATGCACTAATAGATCTATATATCCCATTCATCTTCTAAACCCAGCACTGGGACTTTTTGCACTAAAAATAAAGTGTCAAGCTGAGGGGCACGCTTAGTACGACTGATAGTATCCGATAAAAAGTTTTGGCGCAAAACCTCACGTAAAATCATCGGAGGTTATCAGCCGTACCTACCTATCCCTCCGGCCTGAGTCCCATCAGCACTCCCAGCTCATTCGATGATCAAATAAGAGATGAATTTAGATTTAACTAATACAAAATAGATAAGCCGTCTTATATTAACATCAATGTCCTCCTGGTGTGGGTAATGGAGTGTGGTAAATTTTTGTTGTTGATACCTACTCACTTTCGAGTCAATTCACACAATTTTGAGTTGAATTGCCACAAATTTGAGTACTTTTCACTAAATTTTGAGTCAGCCACGCTCAATTTTGATTGAAAGTGCCTGCATTCGCTGCTAGCTGCCTGACATGGCAGCCATTATGCTGGTCAGCAACCAGCAGCGGTACGGTTTACTTTGCAACAGGAAACAGCTTGACTTTTTGTTTTTGACAGGTGAACTGCATGTTACAACTGTTTTTTCCATTGGTCCACCAGATGGCCTTTAGAGGGTCGTCAAAATTACAATATGGTCAAAGGTCCAACACCTTCCCCTAATTATTGTCAAATTCTCAACATTAAACGCAAAAACACGACACCCATACATTTCGCATAATGGAGTAGTCCGCTATGTGCGTTCGCCAAAAAAGTGGGAGGAGTCGACATCAGCGCTCAAGGTGACGATTCACGAAACTGAATAATGCCTATTCATTCTGTTTTCGGTAGCTAGATGTCGCTACTCGACTGAATGCACATAGTGGATAGGTTCAAAATATTGTCATATTCATATTGTAAATTGATTCACTTTTATTTGGGCATTTGATTTATATAAATAAGCATAATTTTTTTGGAATAATTATGTATTACCTATACTGACATCAATCACTTTTATTAGTTTTATACTGCTAGGCACTGTATTACTCGTTTAGTGTATGGAATATTGGTTTCCTTTGTTACATTAATTACATGTATTTTTAAATTATTGTCACATTTTCTTAAATATTTTTGGCTTTGGGTTGTTCAAATTTTTGTTCGATAATGTTGTGTATAATTTATACATTTAGGTACTTTTACAAAAATATATTACACAAATTATGTTTTAATAACATGTCACAATAAAAATGTCCTAAATAAATGCCTAAATAAATAAAAGCCTGTTTTTTTTGTCCAAATAAAAAATAATCAAATTTGATTCATTTAATTATAATCATCAATAATGATCTCTTTGAAATAATTTTTGCATCAATATTGAGTTATGATGCATACTCACCTTTGTGTCAATTGCGCTCAATTTCGAGTGTAAAAAAGCTTGAAAGTACTCAATATTGATTAACAGGAAGTAACTCAAAAATACAGAAATGTACTCAAAAAATTTGAGTTGAATTTTCACTCAAATCTGCGTGGACCTGGATTGAATCACTTTTGAGTCCGGTTTGAGTTAAATTTCACTCAAAATTTTTTACCGTGTAGGAACTCTACCGCCAGGAAGAGACCTTGGCGAAATTTTTTATTTATAATTTATATAATGTACTTCTTTATTCAGGTCTCTTGAAAATTTTATTACAAGAATGTATAAATATTGAAAAAAAAAAATCCCTGCAACGTGCATTTCGAGATTCAACCGCATGCTGTTTGAACAAAGTCCAAGCTATCCATTTTTGTTGAAATTAATCCTGGCCGATGGCAAAAATTGAGAAATGGATGGACATGAATTTGTTGTTGGAATTTTACATTTTTTGCAGTGCACCTTGTCAGTAAATGGTGTTATGAAAATAGGGTGGTTGCATGTAGAGGGAGTGCATGGCAAAATGTCAATAGTGTCATTGTCATCTGTATCCATGTCGGAGTCGGAGTCAACCGGACTAACCTCACTGAATACTGTCATTTTTACGTTTTTTGTTTACACACTGTTTTGTTCGGCGTTTACGAGATCGAGATTGTGGTCTCTTATCATTCCAACAATGCCTTTCACCTGTTACGTGTGCCCCAATGCAATTTCCTAACAAACGTCAAAACATAACTCGATTCTTGCGCTTGCGCTGCCTGCCGGTGATCAGGGGAACGAATTTCATGCAATCACCCTATTATGAGACCAAAAACTAGCTCAGAAAGAAAGAAGTTGATCAAAATCATCTTCAGTCAATTTAGCTTGTCATATTCAAATCAAGAAAAAATACAAGTTTGCCGAAGGAGTTATTCATTTTTAACGGCATCCGGCAAATTAATCAGCTATACCCGATGAATCCCATAGCCCAAGAAATCCAACAACACATCACGACGCTGCAGAACACTGGCACAGGAATTACCCTCTTCTGGACACCATCCCATGTCGGAATAGTTGGGAACGAGATTGCGGACCATGAAGCATCCATTGCAGCAAGCACGCCTCTGGCTCCGATAGAAAATAAAGCCACCAGTCAAGACACTGTAAGGTACTTGAGAACACTCGTTGGCGCACAATGGGAGCAGAGTTGGCAAAGGCAGCACACAAAGTTGAACAGGGTGAAATCAACAGTAGAGACATGGATCTCAAGACTACCATCCAGAAAATGCCAAATGGTCCTTACTCGACTCAGGTTAGGACATACCAGACTCACACACCAACACCTTATTTGCCGATCAGACCCACCGGTATGTGAGAGCTGCCAGGGACCGTTGTCGGTGGCACACATCCTGGTGGGATGTATACCCGAGGACCAAATTAGTGCCGAAGATCTCAAGGTAGCATTGGGTGGAAGCCTCGAAGAAGATGAAGAACTCATTACACTACTACAGCAAAAAGGACTGTTTGACCTGATCTAGTTAAGCTATCAAATGTAATTTTTTGTTGAATGCTAATAGCCTTCTAGGCTGATGCAAAATAAAGGGGGAAAAAAAAATTAAACTGGATCGGAAACTGGCGTGGCAGCAAAAAATTCTATCAAGGGCTTCAATAATAGAGTCGTATGGTTCGATTGCGATAGGTAAGAGATCATCTGGGGGTTATAAGAAAATCTGAACTGTTTCATTTGAGAAACAAATTAAATCCAATAAACCAATTGAAGATTATCACACGAATTCAATGCGCAGATTTTCTGGCTTGTGCTGTCGCACGCAGTCCTCTCTAGTGCTTCGCGAAAGTTGCATAGCTCTCGTTCTCGCTCGAATTATTGTTATATGGACCAATGCCTTAATTTCAACAAGTAGAGTCGGAGTCTACGGAGTGATAAAAATTAAAAAAAAATCTAATGAATCAAAATAGGTGGAGTCATGATAATCACCAAGAACATTCTTCTCTAAATGTTCATAAAGGTGGAATAAACCGTCTTGCGATATCTCTGAAATTTCTTGTAAAAACAAGTAGTGGTATTCAATAACACTGATTTTTTTTTAAATTGTTACATGCCAAAAGGGCCTTGTGCCTTTTCGGTGCAACTTACTATTGGTCTGTCTTATTTAGGAAGCCAGCTGATCAGTGGAGATAGGCCGGGGTTAATTGGATGGTCGGGGGCGCCACAGTATTGTTGACCGAATTCCCCCCAAAAAAAAAACCTTTAGTACCAAACAATGACTAGTACAACACTGAAGACAAAGCAATGAATGGATTTCAAACACAAAGTTTATTTACAAAAGGTAATAAAAATGAACAGGTGCCGGTTGGCTAATTTTACAATAAAGGAAATAAAAAAGGTTAATATGTGGAATAATGTTGTCGAAATAATACTGTCGTATAATGTCGTCGTATACTGCCACAACTGAGTTTATTTTACGTCCGGGAAAGAATTGAGCCGGAATTGAAGTGAACGTTATCTGTTCCAAAGCGTAGGTACCCGTCGTCCGGTTTTTAACAATGCCAGATAACGATTCAAGTCGAGGTGAAACTAAAAAGGCACGGTAGGTACCTAAGTTAATAAGCCACCCCAGAAAGTGTTTATCGGCTTTTTCTCCACACGATAACAATGTTACAAAAACGATAATAATTTTATGCAAGAAACCTTGTGAATTTAATACAGACATTTTCCTTTATGAAATAGATAATTACTTATCACAAGTCAAACTAGGACCTTTCGCCCTATAACATCTACGTTTATTTCAAAATCACCAACAAACAACAAGGTATCACAAGACTGTCGGTGGCAAAACTACAGAATTCGTGCACGGATTTTTAACGATAACGATAGCCAATAGTGTCAAAAAACAATGAACTTGATTGTTTAACTGACAGATTGTACAAGAAACTGTGTAGTGTAATACAGCTATCATATTGGCAGATTGTTCAAGAAATTGTACAAGAAATAGTGTAGTGTAATACAGCTTTAGATAGATTGTCACAGACCTGGCGTGTTGTTTGCAAACCCTATGTTTTGGTTTGGTTTGGTGGTACAAAAAACTTTTTTGAAATTCGGTTGTAGTGACTCTGAGAGCTAGCTCGCTTCTTCGAAGAAGCCAACTTCATTTATTCAAGCAAACATTTTATACCAATGAAATCGTATTTTGTAATTCTCGCATGCAAGTTCATAATTTTTTGCAATCCATTTCGCTTTCGCACCGTTGCCTGCTTTTACCTGCTTACTGGTAATGAAAAATAGCGGACGCTATAATTATAATATAGTGAATTTGATTATTGTCCCTATAAAATAGAAAGGTATCCGTGCCCGCCCCTTTTCTTCTCCCCCCCCCCCCCAAGGCTCTGAGCCACCGTCTTTTGCACACGCTGGACACCCTTTCACGCCGCCATAGAAAGTATACAATTTCATAGATTTATAGAACAAAATAACCCTATCAGATAATTATGTCATACTGCACGAGGCCCAGGCGCATCGAAGTTGCCTACCTACCTAACAGTTTTTAAGTTTCAAATTTACAAAATTTAGAAAAATCATCGACAATTCGACATTTGCGGGTAACCACTAGGGATGGGCGATATCGTGATCCGGGTATCAAAGTTTGATAATAAGAAAAAAAATCGATAATTATTGATATATCAAATATCGATAAATATCAAAGTATCAAAAATTGATAATTATCAAAATATCAAAGATCAATAATTATCAAAATCGATAATTATTAAAATATCAGATATCAATAATTATCAACGTATCAAAAATTGATAATTATGAAAATATCAATATGAAAATAAAGATATCAAGTAATTATATGGAAAAATAAATCATTGATGGTTGAAACTAGACTTGCATGATGAATGAAACTTACTTCTTTGGAAGCCTTTGGTCTTCTATCTTGTTATTTATCAATATTTTAATATGATAACCATTGTCTATATGTATTTCGATAATATGTTGACATTTATCGATATTTGATATTCTGATAATTATCGGCATTTGATAAATGATAATTATCGATATTTGATATTTGATGTATCGATATATTGATAAATTTATTGATATATCAATAGTTTTGCCCATCCCTAGTAACCACTCAGTTCAT
Source organism: Anaspis maculata (assembly GCA_949128115.1). Taxonomy (NCBI): domain Eukaryota; kingdom Metazoa; phylum Arthropoda; class Insecta; order Coleoptera; family Scraptiidae; genus Anaspis; species Anaspis maculata. The sequence goes on along the minus strand of OX421962.1, from coordinate 56,561,082 downwards.
GATGTTATATGTGGGTACCAATACCATACATTTGAGACAATAAAAAGAATCGTGCAAGGACCATATTATCAATTTGAAAAACTCTGCATAAGAACCTCGATAAGAACAAACCTACTATTTCAAATACCTAGTAATATCGCATTAGAGCATTAGAGCTGTTGCTGTAAACTGTTAAGGCCCGAGGGAACAACAAGAAACGGAACAAATACAACTAATTACACAGTTTAGATTGTGTCCCAGTTTGCAGAACCATGAAATATCATACTTTATACGGGTACAACTTTAGAGGAGACAAAACCTGCTTACATCGCCATTAATTATCGAGTAATCCCAATTTCATTAAACTAACAGTCGTAGAGGAGTAGTATAGCATGAGCCAAAGGCACGTTCGTCGCAATTCCAGGCAGTAATTTTCCATTTTCTATTCGGGACAGATTGTTATTTTCCTTGAACCATTCCTTTGTCAAGTTTTCAACGAATTCAATTTATCGGATTTTACAAGTCGTTCAAATCCGTGCACTGTGCGATAGTGGAGGAGAAACTAGGAGTACTCTAGGTCTTCCTAGAAATTCTGTAATGGAAAGTCAGGAGCCAATCCATCCGGTGGTGATTGTATTTTATTCTGTGAGTCAAATGCACCGGGGGACATGCTGTAAAACTAAACTGTTCAATTCAATAGTGAATTTGAGTAGGTTAGGTACACAGATGGATTGTAAATAGTAATAGTAGGTTGTTGTGTGATAGGTAATTGAAAAACAATAGATTCTTAAGTCTTCCGCTGGACCTGTTACTGCTTGTAAAGCCCTTGATGCCACATCTGAAGGGTCAAGAGTCCCAGTCGATTTCTATAAAATGCGCTCACGCTTTCTTGCTAGATCTTATTTTTTAACAGAAATTCATTCAGGCACAGACTTGAGGTCAGTTATTGAAAGAGAAAGGATGGCTCTGTTTAATTACCGCGTTTTTTTTCATTTTCTTCACTTTTTTACGAGAAAAAACTCACCGGTGCCGGCGGAAACTTATGACAAATTGAAACCTACAATTTGAACAATGTTGGCTTTGTCCTCCAGGGCGATGGCCACAGTTTCCCAAAAAATCTCTATTAAGAAATAAAATGCTCGGCGGGTGTCACAGGATCTCGGGGCGTACCTAACTTCAGTGCACACATTTCATGTTCTCTCCTTGAGATAATCGATGTTCCTGGAAAAATTAATAAATAATTGAATGAATAAATGAATCAATTTTTTACTTCTTTCCAGCATTATCGTTGCTATGGGAGGGTATCACTCATTATTGTCCTACATTGCAATTTTCCTTCCAACAATTACATTGTTCGGTGTTCTTGATTATGTCTGTACATACATACCTGGTCTCTAAGAATGTCTACAAAGAAAAAACAAAGCCACTCTTTTAACACTGTTTCCTGCTATGACCAAGCAAAACTTTTTATTCTATCGCATCATGCAGACAACGTTGATGACTGACAACATGGTTGTAGTGTCAAACAAAACTTGAAACTGTAAGCTACAATAAGATGCTACCATGCCCCTATGATAAGTTGCGAACTTTGCCTGCTAGAAGCCATTCCAAATTACACCTTATTGTCTTTGAAATTTACAATAAAATTTGTGCCAGAAGCTATTTAAATAATGACATGGTACGTGGTACGCTGAATCGTCTGATAATTTTTTCAGCAATGTCATTTGCTCCATGGGCTCCAACCAGCACGACCGTCAGTCAGTGATCACGATGAGTTGAAATACTTCAAGACAACAACGCTTGAGAGCCGAAGTTTCAAAAAATTTCGACAAATCTCATTATCTTGACTGGTATTTGATGAGAATATTCCATTGAACCTTCAAACTCACGGAATTTACAGGCCCACTCATGTACAGTGCGTAGAGGGAGACGTCGGCGTAAAAGCGATAAGTTTTATAAATGGAATATGTAGTCGACATTATTCTTATCACTTACCATATTAGTTATTACAACACCTGAAAATATATTCTGATATTATACTGCCGATTTACCTAGTTGAGTTTTCTGTTAAGCTAAAAGGACTAGCTCCATGATTCCGTTCTGGAATTGGGAAGCCTCCACTAACTAATTAAGTATCGTCGTATAATTTAATTAATAAGACGAAACTTCGCCTAGCTCTGCTAGTATAAGCTAGAACAGCCAACAGCAAGGAGCTGTGTTCAACTTGTGCCCGGTTATCTACGAATGATTTATGGGGCACGGTCAGCCGTTAAAGACTGCTCTTTAAGCCTCTATTATGTACACGTTGTTGTAAATAATTACTTATAGTAGTTGCTTGCTATGGATTGCCCTTCGTAACGAGTTTAGTTTTGAGAGGCATTAAGTGGTGCTCAGACTCCGATTTAATGCTGCCTTCCGATTTAACTGGAGAGAAGGCTCACGCTCCGCCTCTTACCTCCTTCAAAAGTTCGCACAGTATAAATCCTTGGGGAGAGTGCGAACACTTTTCTCGGGATTTCGTAATCTTGTATCGCAAAAGTGCTACAGGTTTGGACTCTTTCTTTGCAGGTGAAAGGCCGTTTCCTTGCGGATGGAACAACTGCGGAAAGAGGTTCGCCCGATCGGACGAGCTGGCGAGGCACCTGCGTACCCACACAGGAGAGAAGAACTTCACCTGCCCGGTCTGCGACAAGAAGTTCATGAGGAGCGATCACCTTAGGTATAGACTGTACTACATAAATAATATTATTAAATAATATATTGTCCACTCCGTTTGGACCTCGGTTTGGACAAGTCCAGTCCTTTATCTTTGGAAATTTCACTTTTTGTCTCAATTTGTGAGACTATCAAATCAATAAATCCATGTTGCCACCTTGAAATTTTAACGTGCTGCGTTTTGGTAGTGCATGCTGTATTGTAGACCCAGAAAAAATTGAATTTTTGCATATAAAATTACAAGATTATCACTTGTTTTTCCGATTTATTTATTCCATTTGAAAGTGCGTACATACTTTTTGGAAAACCCTTTACTAGCGGTTTACTCGAGGGTTCACAACTTAAGCTGGAACAATCCTTCTTCCAGTGATATCCCTGCATAATAATTGTTCTGAGAACCAAAATGGATATTTTTTCCCGTTGTTCTTATCGATTAGTGACGATTACCCCCTGCTGGTCCGGGATTTGGGGGGTGCAAGGACTGTAAGGAGGGCATGATTATTTTTTGCTGCAAGCACTTAACAACTTTGTTTCTGTTTCGCAACTGGAACCTGCAGATCACAATGCTGACGCCGTCACTGTCAGAACCAGAATGATATTAACTAAACTGCTCACCTCGGGTTCCACCAAAATTTTAAGAGCAGATTAAATCTATCAGCCTGATAGTTGCTATGCACCAGCCAATAGGATGGCCAGTTGCTTAGTTACTATCAGAGTGATGAAGTTATCACGTTGATAAAAGTTTGGTGGAACCCGAGGTCAACAATGAAAGTGTTACAAAGCAAAAATTAACCCAATTTTGAACCGCTCTAACTTTTGATTGGCACAGCTGTTTCTGATTTTGTTTCAAGAACTGAATAGCCCAATCTTTTGGCCATCTTCCCTGTTAATATGAAATGCATAGAGCTTTTCATAAATTTTCTACAGGGTGATGAACAGAGCAGTGCAAAATTGATGAAAGTTCAACATACCCCCGTTTTTGCCAAAAATTTTTTTTGGGAGTATTAACACCAAATTTATGAAGAATGATGTGTTCCCTCGAAATGGTTTTTGAATTTTCGGGATTCCAGTCGAAACAGCCAAAATGTGATTTTTTATTGTGAATACTGCACCGGGTGATCATTTAACCCTTTAACTGCTGAGTTAGTTTTGAGATGCCGGACCCCCAGTGCTGAGTTTTGGAACCGCTTGCGAATATACTCGTTTACAGCACTGAGCTACACTTTTTGGTATTGAGAGTTGTGGCTACAATGCTGGAGACGAGTATTTTAAGACGATAAAAACTGCCTGTTTTTTGTGAAAATACATACGCCTATTATTATAATTGGTCGAGAACAAATTGAAAACCGCTTACCGGGTGCATTTTCTGAGCCTTCCGTCTCTGACGAGGATTCTGACTCCTGGGTATGATCACTTTCATCACTTTCCAGCTCATTTTCACTTTCAAGAAGGAATTCTTCCAATTCCTTGTCCGAAAGATACCTTCGTGCTATTTTATGAGAGGCAATTGAATTTTCTCCCAACCTGCTGCGACTTGCAAGTGCGCTACTGTCAAAAAGGTAAAACCTTGCACAAACTGCTGTTCACGAGACAAAGTGACAGTGTCAGATTTTTGTTTGTGGCGGTTGATTTGAAGATCTATTTGCATTAAGCCTGTGCGTCGAGTCCGAGATATCTCGCATGGAGCGTTTCGAAACGCTGGGCCATCGAATATACTCGTTTGTAGCGAAATCGGGGGGAAGAAAAATCACGAGTATACTCGTCAGGAGCAGTTAAAGGGTTAAAAACTATCCACTTGCAATAACTCCCGATTCCTAGTGAATATTCCTTCGAGCAAAAACAGGTCGATTTTTATATCAAAGGGGACATCTAAAACATAAATTGGCAAATTTCTATCTTGAGCCTCCTCGCCCCCACTCACCCCAACTTTGAAATTTCAAATGACACGACCTACCTTGCGATACATCAAATTGAAGAGAATCAAATTTTCATTCTGAAAAAAATGTTCACAAAATTTTTATCCCCACCTTCCTTTGCCCTAAAAATTCTCTGACTGCCCTCTTTTTAATTCTGGACCTCTCAATTGTTTTTAATTCAGTCAGTGTCATCATAGAAAACATCGAAGAAAAGAATTTTCGGTGGAAAAAGTGCTACCCAAATTGACCCTTTTGCTCTCCCCCACCTCAGCTTCAAAATTTAACGAAACACCACCTACTTTGTGATACATCAAATTGAAGGGAATTGAATTCTCTCTCCGAAAACAATTTTTTTGAAATTTTCAACCCCTCTCCAAATAAATTAGACATTTGGGGTGTTTTGTGAGGAAAATGAGGGTTTTAAAAAATTTGAAAAAATTTTGTTCTTGGAGAGAATTCAATTTCTTTCAATTTGATATATCACAAAGTAGATATTGCCATTTTAGATTTTTGAGATGAGGTGGGGGGAGCGAAAGGGTGAAATTTGGGTGGCATTTTTTCCACAGAGAATTATCTCTTCCGATGCTATGCAATATGACGTTGACTGCATTGAAAAGAATTGAAAGGTCAAGAATATTAAATTGGACACTCAGAGAATTTTAGGAAGAAGGGGGGTGGGGTTAAAAATTCTATAAATATTTTTTCGGAAAGAGATAGACAGATAAACAAACAGATAGACAGATCTTATTGACAGAATCCCATTTTGGGGACCAACATTTCAAGAAATGATGCCAAACATGCCTATGTTTTGAAATTTGAGGTGAAGGCAAAACATTCCAAAATGGCGGAAATGTGGTTAATTCAATTCTAATGACGTAGTCCCATGTTGACTAAAGAGAGTAAAAATTAACCTTTTTTCAATGCTAAAAACCCAAGTTTTAGGAGTAGTACCAAAAAGTACGCTGCCAATTGGGCTTTTCTTCCCCCCTACACTAGACAATAGGAACGTGTTGCAAGTCAAATTCCTCAGAATTGTTCAGTGAACAAGCCTACCAAGTGGCGTCATCTTGATATGAAAAGTTCTAATGTTTTTGCGTTGCTACAGGAATAATATACAGTATTCACAATAAAAAATCATATTTTGGCTGTTTCGACTGGAATCCCGAAAATTCGAAAACCGTTTCGAGGAAACACATAATTCTTCATAAATTTAGTGTTGATACTCCCGAAAAAAATTTCTAACGAAAACGGGGGTATGTTGAACTTTCATCAATTTTGCACTGCTCTGTTCATCACCCTGTAGAAGTTTTATAAGGGGCTCTATGGATTTCATATTGACAAGAAAGATGGCCAAAAGATTGGGTTCTTCAGTACTTGAAACAGAATTAGAATCGTTAGTGCCAATCAAAAGTTACAGCGGTTCAAATTTGGGTGAATTTTTGCTTTGTGACACTTTCATTGTTGAGCAGTTTATTTATAGGTCCATGACACTTAACGGCTACATTGTAAACACTTTTTACAACCACGAAACAAACTCTGTTGCCTTCTACTCACGATGATTAGTCCCGACCGGAAATTACGATCACACTTATAATGAGTTTCTTTGCAATTGAATTGTTTATGTGGTATCTTTTTTGGGGTGCATATCTCAGGCCTACGCACAATTTTTCAGGCCTAGGCCCCGTACCTGCTCTAATTTTCCACTGAAGTGATGTAGGCAATCAACAATACAACAACATCCAGAAATAAACTGTCCTTTGAACGCGTGGTTTCTTTATTTTTTTATTTCGAAATTTTCTGGATAATCCGCAAATTTTATTTTAGAGTATCATTCCACACGCCATTCTGAGTGATTTGCCTATTTTATCGTTTCGATTTGCGTGTGGCCGTTAAGTGTCATGGACCCCTATTTATTATTGGGAGACAATGTGGATCTGCCAGTTGTACCATAGGGGGCTTTCTGAACTAACAAAGGTTGGCCATTGAAGGGGATCTGCGACATATTATTTTTTACTTAATCGAGGTCTGTGAACTCCTTTCTTTTCGTAAAAAAGTGATTAGTTCGAAACTGTGGAAAGTAGGTATGAGGAGTCAAATTTTTATTGATTATTATCAAACATTTACGATTCGCACCGAATTGAGTTTGGTTGAAGAGTTACGGTGTCATCATTACCGAGGTGCTGCGTGCGTCAGAAGTCGAGCTATGACGGATTTATTCCAAATGAAAAAACTATTCAAACTGATTTCATTGACCTTGTACAAAAATGTAAAATATAATTTGAATATCATTTCTAATGTGTTCCGGATCACCAATTTCATTTCTCAACAACAATACCATAAAAAGAATCTATTTTGCCGACAAACTTGAATTTCTCGAACTGATCGCTGGGCATTTTTTGAAAACCACCACAGGCATTTTGCCACAGAAAAAAAATAGAGTTCTTGCGGAATACCACAGTACAGTGCAGTAGTACCGCAGTGCCTTTCTTTTAATTTAACTTTCCCGACCCCCGAGCCGACCCCCTACCAACATGGAAGGGGAAGTATTGTAATCATGTGAAAAAAAGTTTCGAGATTTCAACGGATATATCCATTTTGAGGTCCCCCAAAACGATTAAGACCATTTTCAGAATGATGTCTGTCTGTGTGTCTGTGTGTGCGTCTGTCTGTGGGTGTGTCTGTAATCTTCCACGTTAACTGCCGAATCATTGATCCGATCGATTTGAAATTTGGTATGCGGGCTTTTTTTTTCTGGAAAGAGCCCGTCAGTTTTTGGCTATCATCTGTCAAACGAAAGTATCACTGTCAACAAATGTCAGAAGCTACTTGGAACTTGACTGCAATATGTCATTCAAAAACTCTTGGAAAACTGTATTCAGAAAAGTTAGAAGTATCGCCTTATCTGTGATCTGTCAAATAATTAAAAATGTCAAAATTCAAAACTTTACCATTCAATTATTCAAAATCCATCCGATGGATTGAAACCAAATTTGGCAGGAAGTAACAAAACAAAAGAGTTAAATCAAGTCTGCAGTTGCAGTTTTCCACCATTCTCCAGTCGGGCGTTATGAATTTTCGAAATTTCTCCTGGCCGTTGCCACTCGAGAGGGCCTCTCGCCCGTGTTTTGAACAGACGGGCCCCACGGAATATCAATTTTAGGTGCAGACATGCTAGGAATGAAGCGAGGAATGAAGGTTGTAGAAAAGATTGAATTGATTTTTGGAGGAAAAACTTTTGAAATCGGACCACGGTTTTCGAGTTTTCTTCTCTGGAAGAACTGCAAATTTTCCAACATTTTATCCGGTAAACACTTGAACAGATTTTCACTATTTTTTTTAAACAAGAAGTAATTGGTTCTGGAACATTTTTCAACTTTTTTTTAAATTTCCCGGGGATTTTCCGGTCGAAAATGTAAAACCGGCCCGGATTTTTGAGACCGGACTTGAAGGATGGAGTTCAAAGTGAAGCCTTAATTGACGATTTTTACAATAAGATGATTTGGAGTAAAATTTGAGGTTTTCCCGGAAAATGTGCAATTTCCTGCAAAGTATTTTCTATTCTTTTCTCTAATTCCAATTTTCAATTTCAATTTCAATCTATTCAGCGTAAGCTTACATATTCGCTTAAATTTGTCAATAAGGTAGAAATAGATGTAATACTGGTGAAGAATTATAACAATTAAAACATATACACATCGTCAATAGAGAGTTATTGCAGATGAAATAAGGGCAAGCAGTATTAAAAGCGGCACTATTTTGACACCTACGCTTGCGCAAATTAGTGCGACGTTAAATTTCCCTTAATAAGGATAGTGCCTGCCTTTATTTGTGCACACTTTAGGTCGACCTTATTTATACTTTATTTTGACAAGCCCCAAAAATGGCCCTGTACTTAGTGTATTGTTGGTTGCCTATATTCGTCCAATTTTAGGCAAACTAGGGGGCTATTTTTTTGCAGATAGACTCTGCAGGCCTTGCAGTACACGTGTGCAAGAAATCAGGCCCGTCAGGGGGGTTCTTGTGTCCCGTATGCAATTGGCACCCTAACTTAAAATTGAGACTAAAAATTTAGGTTAGGAATTGGGAATGACGGGGCAAGTAAGGGAATTTGCGATCTGCAATAACTCTTATTCAACAACCAAAAATAAGGTAAGCAGTATTTTAATAACGCCTCTTTTAATAGTGCCGTGCAGTAAAATGGCATTCTGCAATAACTCTCTTATAGACTCATATAAAGAACAGTACCTACATAATATAGATATAGCTACAACAAGGAACACAAGAGAACATCAAAATATATAATCTAGATATTCAGAAACAGAATAAAAAGCATTGCTTATCGGAATTTGTTTGATCTCTTTCTCGAATCGAGCAACAGGTAGAGATCTTATATGTAGGGGGACTTTATTGAACATTCTGATTCCCTGTTACTTGCAATTTCCCTGGCCTTTCTTTAGCCTGTGAAAATCTGACACAAATGATTGGTTATTTCTTGTGTCATAGTTGTGTACGTTACAATGCTTGACAAAGCTGGTCTCATGCTTTTTTACATACAAAAGACATTCATAAACACACAAGCTGGGAAAAGTGAGAATTTCAGACGTTTTAAAAGCCTGTCGGCAGCAATCGCGATAGCCTAGCCCACAAATAATTCTGACAGTCCTACGTTGCAAGCAAAAAATCCTCGTCGCTGACACTGCATGACCCCACACAATCATGGCGTACGACATGAGTGACTGACACAAGGCAAAATAAACCATCCTTAACGTCGACCGTGACACACACAGACTCAAGGACCTGAGCACATAGACATTCCTGCTCATTTACGCGACAGCTGGTCGATATGGCACTCCCAGTTCAACCTATGGTCAAGCCTAACGCCCAAGAAATCGACATGCTCCGTCTCATCAATCTCACCCGTATTACGCAGCGGAAAGACCAATTCTTGGGTCTTTTCGGCATTCAAACAAAGCATATTCGCATTAAACCAGGACAAACAGCTCGAACGGGCCAAGCCCGACTCAGACAATACGTCAATCAGAATAGGCCCGCGATTGAGCAGTGAAGTGTCGTCAGCAAAAAGCGTAAATCCTGTCCCAAGTACTTGATCAGGAAGATCATTTATGCATATTAAAAAAAGAAGAGGCCCCAAGATCGAGCCTTGAGGCACCCCGACATCGATACTTTCAGCATTGGACACTCCACCCCCAATCCTTACAACCTGAGTCCTTTCCTGAAGATATGAACACAGCAAAGCAAACTTTGTCACCTACACAACAACCTTTCCAACAACCTATCCCATGATTCGAACAAAACTTTACATAGGTTCCTGGATACTAGTCGGGAAAGTTTGGGGTGACAGTCTGACAGTGGTGACAAAACCGATTTTTTTACTTCTTTCGAAGGAGGGATCTCTGGAGTCCTAGAGGAAGATTCCATGTCCCCATTCAAAGACACTCCATTCAAAGACAAAAAGCTTTGATTAGAAATCCCTTGTCACCTAAATACAGGATCTTTCAGTGATGGTGTTACCGAGTTCAAGGGTAGATTCCCCATCGAAAGCCATGTCTGAACAAATATAACAAATATATAGAACCTGTGTCCGAAGATGCTTCGTTTCAAAGGTGCTAAAATCGATATTTCCGAATTGTTTTAATATCATAACTTTTGAATCGATAGACCGATTTGCCCCAAATCTAACACAGACCTTGCAATAAATTGATGGATATTTTCTTTTGCGAACAGCACAGTGGTGTAGATATTGAGTTAGCGGAGGGGCTGGGTGTGGGGAATTGGGAAGAAAAATGCCACCATTGTAAACTAATCAGCTCGTTTGACAGCAAAGTCATGTCTGTATCCTAAATTTCAACTCAACCGGATCAACCATTTGAAGAAATTTCCTGAAATAGTGCTTGGGAAAAATATGAAGGTGTTTCCACTTCGCTGGGACACCTGTATAGTTTCCAAACTACAAAAAAGGTTATTACCAGCGATATAACGAAAGATAGAAAGAAAGAAAGAAAGAAAGAAAGAAAGAAAGGAGAAGGCGTAATGCAGAATTGAATGGTTCACGTTCAGGTTTTTCTGAAAGTGTCGCCGTCGCTGTTCCAAGCAAGTCTCGTAATTTCGACGGTAACAGTTCCGCTGGTGTTGGATTAACCCAATTACGTAAATTACACTAAGACAAGTACTGCGTGCCGTCCCGTTAATGGAGCATTACCGCAATCCGTCATTGAAACGACGGCACCACAAAAGAATAACCCGAACCCGCGCCCATTTCCCTGGAACACCAGTACAAAACGACACCGGCCCCGTCTTGGCAGACTCCCTTATAATTATTGTGGGGATGAGGCACTTTCCCCGTCGTGGTCGTTTTTTAAAAATCCCAGTTGCGGTGTGGTAATGGTGTATTATTCACGCGTAGATGTATAGGTCTGAGAATGATAATTAGGCTTACACTTCAGCCCGTACTAATCCGAGACCACTTGGGGATGTCCCTTTCTCAGTGGCTGGTGGCGCAATTCGCAGTATCATATTTTTTATTTTTTTGTTGCAGAAAGTGGACTGGCAATGCTGATTCTGCAAGTAATGATCTAACCGAAGCGGGTAAATGGTGCAATAAACCAAAACACTGTTCTTTTGTGTAATTGAAAGTAATTGCTGTTGAACACTGAATCCTTTTCCCCTGGGTCATCTTCATGATTGTGGTTCAATCCTATTCCCAAAAAAAGTTTTTTCAATTAGGTACATATTGTTTATCCACCTTGAAAAATACTAACTTTAGTTCTTTTTTGTACCGCTACTGCCAGTCCACTTAGTACCTACTACCTATGCCAGTGAAAAGTAAATCACCAGAGGGTGAGGTAGGTACCTGAACTCTGGATTCGTGGCTTAGGAACTTGAACAAAATGTAATTGGAAAATGTTTCAATCCTTTATTCCCTGTGTATTTGAAGGATGTTTTGCAGGATGTTTCAGTGATGGCGTTACAAATTTCACGGGTAGACTTCTGATTAAAAACCATGAACCATGCCTGGAAATATAAATGATCCGTGTCCGGAAATGCTTTGTTTCAGAGATATAGGGTGTTGAAATTATTATTTTAAAACTATTTTTATGTCATAACTTATAAACCGATCAATAATTGAATAACTGATTCGCCTAAAATTTCCACACATGGTGTGTGAATACTTTCCCATAAATTGATTTCCAAAGCAGCACAAGATACAATGAGGGCATTTTTTTTACAAATTTCCCACACCCAGCCCCTCCGCTAACTCAATATCTACACCACTGTGCTGTCCAAAAGAAAATATTTATCAATTTATTAGCAAGGTCTGTGCGAGATTCAGGGCAAATCGGTCTATCGGTTGTTTTATGACATTAAAATAATTCTGAAATATTGATTTTAACACCCTGTACTTCTAAAACGGAGCATCTCCGGACACGGGTTCTATATGTATATTTGTTTAGACATGGTTTTTGATGGGGAGTCTACCCTTGAACTTGGTAACACCATCACTGAAACTACTGAAAGATCATGTATTTAGGTAACGAGGGATTTCTAATTGAAGCTCTTGGCTTTTGAATGGACACATGAAATCTTCCTCTAGGATTCCAGAGGTCTCTCTTTCGAAAGAAGTAAAAAAATTGGAAGAAAGGGTACTACTTAACTGTGGTATTCCACAAAAACTCTATAGAATAATCCCTGCTCACAACTTGGCAAGCTAGTTGAAACCAGATTGGGCCACTATCTATCCAAATACCTTGTAAACGTAAAAAAATAAAAAAAAGCATTGTTCGTGTCAAGTATTAATCAAAAAGTTAACTAAGATAAAGGTAAAAAATAATGGTCAAACGAATGGTTATTTTCGAAATTTTAATGAGTTCCACACCTAGTGAGAAACTAAAACTCATATTTCCACTTTAAAACGTTATTTTGCCTTAACGTGCCATCATATGCAGAAAAAGTTATTAAACAAGCGAATATGCCTCATGGACATGAGGCTCAGTAGCGAAATTCCTTTTTGAAGGATTAGTGAACGCAAGATGTTAATTAGGGTTCTACCGTTATTTGGGCAGAAATTTCAATCTGGCGGCCAAAATAGCGTCAGAATCATGGAATTTGGCTTGAAAATCAAAATGATCGTACTAATGATGGGTAATAAGGGATTTCAATATGGCGGCCAAGATGGCGGCAGAATGTTGGAATTCGGCTGGAGAATAAGAATGATCATACGAAACAAAGGTAAGTCCCAAACTCTATGAAAATCGTTAAGTGAAATTTCAATATGGCGGCTAAGATGGCGGCAGAGCATCATTCGTCAAAAATCGGATGTATTTTGATGAAGTTCACATCGCCTGTGAATTTCATTCAAATCGGACCACTTTCAAAGAAATTCAAAATGGCGGACCAAAGATGGCGGCCAAGTGACAAAAATCATTAGTCAAATTTATATAGTGGACACGTACGCATTTTATTGGCATTGGCACCACATCGATTCTCTTTTTGTTGAGGCATAATTCTCCTAATTCTAACACTTTGAAACATGTTCAATATGGAGAAAACAAGATGGCGGCGGGGCATCAATTGTCAAAAATTGGATGTATCCTGATGAAGTTCACATAGCCTGCAAATTTCACTCAAATCGAATCACTTTCAGAGAAATTCAAAATGGCGGATCAAAGATGGTGGCCAAGTGAGAAAAATTATTGGTCAACTTTATATAGTGGTCACGTACGCATTCGATTGGCGTTTGCACCACATCGATATATTTTTTCGTTGAGGCATGATTCTCCTAGTTCTATCACTTTGAAACATGTTCAATATGGAGAATACAAAATGGCAGCGAGGCATCAATTGTCGAAAATTGGATGTATCTGATTGAAGTTCACATCGCCTGCAAATTTCACTCAAATAGGACCACTTTCAGAGAAATTCAAAATGGCGGATTAAAGATGGCGGCCAAGTGACAAAAATTATTGGTCAACTTTATATGGTGGTCACGTATGCATTCGATTGGCGTTGGCACTACATTCATATCTCTTTTCGTTGAGGCATAATTCTCCTAGTTCTATCACTTTGAAACATGTTCAATAGTGAGAATAGAAGATGGTGGCGGGGCATCAATTGTCGAAAATTGGATAGATCTAGATGTGGTTCACATTGCCTGCAAATTTCATTTCAATCGGATCACTTTTAGAGAAATTCAAAATGGCGGATCAAAGATGGCGGCAGAATAACAAAAAACCAAAAGTCAACTTGACATCCTGGACATATGTACTATTGATTAGCGTTTACACCACATCGATATCTTTCTTCCCTGAGGAGTTATCCCGGGTACGGACGAACAGACGGACGGACGGACGGACAAAGTCGAAGAAAAAGCGCCTTTTTCCCATTTTTTGGGAAAGTGCGCTAAAAAACAAATAGGGTCGGTCATACGTTATGCCGGAAGCTTATTTATTTCCTGTAGTGAGGTTGGTTTTGTGTTTTGTCAACAACGCTAAAAATGTTGGTTTGTCTTTATATTTCGCACAAACATTATTTAATTTATCATTATAGAGTAAATAGGTGGGTACTTGGCAGTTCATTATTCATAAAATAATATTCAATCAATTATTCATTTTCAATGAACAACCAGCAATTCAGCGCAAAAACCAACAACAAGCTATATTTTCTAAGGAAATAAAATGATAATTCCCAATAATTTGTATCATCGACATTTATTGTCGGTTCAAGCTTCCAGCGCCAATAAAATTTTCATTGAGTCATGAAATCTTCAGAGAGCTGAAAACCCGGGCGTAGAGAGCAGTGAGGTAAAATTGAACAACTTCCTGGCAGCCGACTTCGTGCCGAAGTGGAATTTGTATTAGAGTCCCGATACCTATCAGGGAAATTTCGTGATTTGCACGTAACACGACGTGATTGTGATTTATTTCACTTTGACTTTTCGCGATTGCCATCAGCAACGTCTCGTGAATGCGGAGCGAATCGATATGCTGTATCAAAATTATCCAATTTGCGGTCGCGAGATGTTTTCGCTATCCGTATTAGGCACACTGTGTATCTCGAAAAGGTTGTGCGCGGTAAGTAGAGGAAGTTTTAGTCTGCCGAGATTTATCGGTGGAAGTTGCATTGAAAGCTTTTTCAGCCACTTTTATGACTGGAAGTTTGTCACAAGGGAAGTCCTGTAAATTTTTCAGAGATTTAATTGAAGTTTAAAAACACTCGAGGGCCTTGGCTATCTCGATAGTGGTGTGATTTAGTAGGGTATGATGGCGCACAGTTTGGCGTCTCGGGAGGAGACGATCGAATCAGCAAAAATGCGGTTCTGTGTGATACTTTACCCTGCTTGAAGATCGGATTTTTTGAAAAGAAGATTGTGGATCCTTTGAAAACTTCACCCCCATAGTTGATTAGGCTACCCAGATTGATTTACTCTGGATATTATTCGATATTCTACGCAAATTTATTTGCGAATACGCAGAACAGGGTGATTCACAACTTGTGAAGTCTCCGTCAATGGCAAATCCCTCAATAAATCATTCTAATACGAAAATATTGAAAAAAAATCAGAGGAATTCTTTCAACTTTTTTTCGGGTTAAATTTTTTCCCAGCAATAAAATCAAAAAACGTATTCATGGCAAAATGCGCATGAATACGAGTAGTAGGTTTTCTTATGGTATCCCGTGTGCAAGTTGAGACTAGAGTATAGTGGTTGGTGCCAAATTGTTCCTTAGATCATGCTGAACTAGGATCACGATGGCGAACATCTGAGACCCGCAACTGGGCAGCGGGAGGGGGGGAGGGGGGGGGTAAAATGTGATGAAGACAAAAAATGTTGAATAATGAACCGAAGGAGGTACAGTTATAAAAGCTACCATATGTATTCACCATTTTACGCTATTGAAGGTTCAGCAAACCGATTTCAAAAATATCAATCATTCCCAGAGATATTTCCAAAAATTTAATTTTTTTTTGTCGACATTTTATTGTTGAAAGAATCGACCAAGTCTGTCAGTCATGTCATTTGGAATTTCAAAGTTGGGGTGAGTGGGGGCGAGGGGGCTTAAGATAGAAATTTGCCAATTCATGTTTTAGATGTCCCCTTTGATATAAAAATCGACCTGTTTTTGCTCGAAGAAATATTCACTAGGAATCGGGAGTTATTGCAGATGGATAGTTTTCAAATGATCATCCGGTGTAGTATTCACAACAAAAAATCACATTTTGGCTGTTTCGACTTGAATCCCGAAAATTCAAAAACCGTTTCGAGGGAACAGATCATTCTTCATAAATTTGGTGTTGATACTCCCAAAAAAAAATTTTTGCGAAAACGGGGGTATGTTGAACTTTCATCAATTTTTTTGTTCATCACCCTGTAGAAAATTTATGAAAAGCTCTTTGCATTTCATATTGCCAAGGAAGATGGCCAAAAGGTTGGACTCTTCAGTACTTCAAACAGAATCAGAATTTTTGTTGCCAATCAAAAGTTATAGCGGTTCAAAATTGGGTGAATTTTTGCTTTGTAACACTTTCATTGTTGAGCAGTTTAGTTACATGACTTTCGCCGCCAATCTTGGTCGCAGGTCTCCCTCCAGAGCTTTGTAATGCCCACTAAAAACTCAGTTTTTATGCATTTTCTGTCAAAAATGAGCACACTTTGCTTCAACCAATCATAACCATAAACCATTCGATTCATGATCATGAATTTTGGTTGTTGGCTCCACAAACTATCAAGTTTCATGGTACAAAACGTATTGTGCCGCTGCCATCTCCAGATCAGCCATCATTGACACTGGATCCGGCAGGAGCCGTAGATAACAAAATGGCAATTTTTTCCGACAAAGAAGTAACTTACTCCTTCTGGGGAGTTACTTTTCATATTGAAATGATCTAATGCTACCATACCCACAGTCCCCTGTCCTTTTTGCGACTACTGCACCAAAAGGAAATCCAAGATGGCGGCCAAGCTGGTGAAAACATAGTAGGCCTAGGAATTTTCGCCAATCATGACTATATTTCTAACATCCCTAATAGTCAAAGTATCAATTTTCATCTTTCCATCTTCAAAATTCTTAGATTTTTAAAAAAATAAAATGTCCACAAAAAGAATTTTATCTTTGGAAATATCTTTGGAAACGATTGATTTTTTTGAAATCGGTTAACTACACCTTCATTGGCGTAAAATGGCGAATACGTACGGTAACTTTCATCACTGGACTTCTTCCGGTTCATGATTTCGGTTCATCATCACATTTTACCCCTCCTTCCGCTGCCCAGTCGCGGTTCTCAGATGTTCGCCATCGCGATCCTCTGATATCTGAGGTCAGCATGATCTGAGGAACTATTTGGCACCAACCACTATACTCTAGTCTCAACTTGCACACGGACCTTGAAAAATGAACATAAGAAAACCCACTAGAGGTTTCAAATACCTTAGTACTCAAAGTTTCAAATGTATATTTCCATTCATTTTCTATTTATTGATAAAAAACTAATTCAATAACTTCAACTTTAACATATCTGTATCTTGAACACTGAGCAGGTAACGACAAATTCGTTTTGAGGGTTTGTTACCATTGACGAGAACCTCGTAAGTTGTGAATCACGCTGTATATTGTTAGGGTTTGGTTCAGCTGGGGGGGCTGCGTAAGCCATTCCTTCTCGGCTTGATGAATTCAGAATATGTAAAAACTAAAACTTGTGAAGTCACATCACACAAAGCGCGCGCGAGGCGAAAACAAAGTAAGCCAAACAAACAGAGCGCGCTAGAATATTTACCCCCCGAGTTATTTTTATGAGGGTGACACTTTTGGTTTATTGAATCTCTTATCATAATGGCAGCCGTTAGCGGTAAATGAGAGCTCATTATAATAAAATTGGAAAACATCCGCGCATCCGCTATCTCCCCGCTGGTGGTAGTAATGGTACTCGAGATAATATGGAAAACGAGAAGGGAAGGACCGAATATATTCTTCCACCATAATATGGGGAAGCGTGTGCATGAGGAGCAGCGGGTGCGAGCCTCTAATATCCGCGGAAGTTTGAACTTCATTCCGGGCTCTGCTGGTGCGAGCACGAGACACAATCGTCAACTCTGATGTGAATGATAGAGGACGACAATATATGCACAGTTTTCCTGGAAAATGGGTCAAAAGAAAAATGCAAGGAGCAGGCGCGCATTCAAGATCCATGGCGCAATTCAAAAACACAGGATATTTCCATATAATCTTTTTTTCATAATCTCGACTTCATCAATCAAAATGAATCTAAAAAAACCAAAGTGTCATTTCACAACTCTCGAACTCCAAATGTTGAACCTTTTTAAAGAAATGAGAGATACAGGAATATTAAACTACAGAACGACAAGAATGAAAAAGAAAATCATGATTAAAAAAAAACGCGGAGGCTTGAAAAACTTGAGAGCAAATCTTCCTGCCAACTTTTTTCAGAAAACAATAGACATCATCAGAAACGTTCCCGTCTAAAACCATCTTGATACTATAGAGATGGTTCTACAGCAGGCTATTCATGTTATTTTCTCCTTTTTCTAACTTACGAATTTGTTCCAGTAAACACGCAAAGAGGCATCCCAACTTCGACCCATCGGTGCTACGGCAGCGTCGCGCCCCCAACCGAGCTTTCTCCATCAACTCCAGCGACGGCACCCCCTCCGAAGTGCTCTCTGACTCCGTGCCCAGCCCGTAAAAAAAGAACAAAAAAAGTGCGAAAAAGAAGCAGCGCAAAAAAAAGACTCGACGTGTTCTGCACCCTACCCCACCGCATCCCCAGCTTTTGTTGTTTATTGGCGTCCATACTTTTTCTCACGATTCTTGGATCGAACTCCAAGCATAACTCCCGACTCCCGGCTCCAAGCTAGATGGAAATTGTCGCTTGCAAAGCCATCCAGCAATTATTTCATGGCTCCCACTAACGAAAAGGCTCTTGGGAATCGTTACTAACGAGATGTCGGTCCCATTTGTTGCATAATGGATACGCGTGCATCACTCGTTCGGTTGTGCAATCCTCAGTTTCCGTTGTTTCGAAATAATGTCGCGTCCGTTGTTGTTTTGTACTTAATAATTCAGGGGGTAACTACGTACTTTGCGGCTTCTCAGACATTAGCAGCAATCAGGTCTCTCGAATTCTAAAGTTGGTACAGCAGAGACAGCAGAGCTCCAAGTAGGTGCAGGTGTTCCTAAAATGTTTGACCTAATTGCACTTGGGGCTTCATTATGACGTGATTAAGATTTAGTTTGAGTGCATGATACTGTCTCTGCTCGGAAAGCATTTCTCTTCGACACAATATGATGAGACTGAAGTAGGTACTAATATTTGAGAAAGTTCAGAGCTTCAACCCCCGTTTTGTTTTTGTTAATATAAGTGATAATATCAAAACTTAACCGTTTCCGCATTAGTTGATAGTAACCGTATAATATGCTCAAAACCCTTCCGAATATGTCATTGAAAATCGCTGTTTGTCCCCTGAATATTATTACATGGTATTTTCTAATAACTGTCCTTCAGTCCTTCAGCGCGTTGCAATATTGGACTTGGACCATATTAATATTTTATGTGGACAGGGGTCAATTAGTGAAGTTGAGTAATGACAGTTATTTGAAATACCCTGAAACAGAGCTTAGTACAAATGTTATGTTTTCAAAATGTCCCAGATCTCTGCAATCATGAATAGTACAGGAGGCGTCCGGAATAAAATATTGAAGCAATAAAGAAATAATTCTCAGTAGGCTGGGAATCGTCCCACTAATCTTTATAGTTTAGGCTATTGCATACTGATTTTCCGCCTAGCGGAGATGACGGCTTCGTGTCGTCGCTTCATGGTAGTTTGATAGAAAGTTGCACCAATGCCTATTTGTAGCATAATAAATTATGAAACATTCTATATACAGGGTTGACCAGTTAGTATGCCCACTTTTCGCGAGGCCAGTACTGGCTTATGAATTGAGGTAGAGAGATGAATCAAAAAGCAAAGGAAAGCTCATTCCATGCCATTTTCCACCATGTGATAAGTTTTCAGAAAAATTATTTTTTCCAATGCTCACCGGTCACCGCAACGCTATACAACGGCTTCCAAAGATATCTCGTTTTTCAACTTACCCTGCAATAAACTTCGCTTGTTTGGTCTATTTTCGTCCAAATTCATTCCGAATGATTCGAGAATGTTTTGGAAATTTGACAAGTGAAATTTCACATGTCAAGAGTCAAGAGGTGTCTACTTGGTTCATAGACGTTTGATCTCGAAAAATGGTGACATTAATGGGGTGGCGAGATCACCCGGTCTCACGCCGGCGCCGCCAAATTTCTTCTATGGGGTTTCTTGAAAGCCCAAGTCTATTCTAACAAACCCTGCACACTGGAAGACCTCAAAACCAGTATCAGTATTCGAGCCGAAGTTACAACGAATAGTGCTGGCCATTTTTATCAAATGAGCTTTTCTCTGCTTTTTGATCCATCTCTCTACATCAACTCATAAGCCAGTATTGGCCTCACGAAAAGCGGGGCATACTAACTGGTCAACCCTGTATCAACTATTTCTCTTATCACATACGGTTCTTGAGATAAAGCGTCTGGAAGTGCCATTGTTCGTCGTTCCGTTTAACTTAGAAAACTGGAATTTAGTGACAAAAAAAATCAATCGAAGATATCCATCGAATGCTTCAAGCTAGAAATGTGCAAGTATTTTAAATTAAACTGAAACAGTCTTCGTTTCAAACTTCAAACTACAAATTAAGATGCTTCGATTGTGAAAACTCTTGACTAGTCGTATACGGGGTGTACAAAAAAAAAACCGATCGGAGCTCGCTGAAAACGAACGCATTTCTTTATTTTTGCCTGAGAAAACCTTCAAGCACATAGGTACTCGTACTTCACGTCCAACAACGATAAGCATTTATTCATAAGCTCAGATGAGTTCATCAAGGAGACGATATCAAACGCTAAAAGAAGTCACTCTCTCAACATTCCCGCGCTACCAGCTCTTCTACATATATGCCTCCTAATTTCCCGCTACTGTAAAAATCAACCATTTTGTGGTGCCACCATATCATCCAAAATGCGAGCTATGACTTTGAATAAGCTAAATTCTTAGCTATACTTGAGCTTAGCGAGCAAATAATGCATATCACTGTTGGACGAAAGGTACCTATGTGTTCAAGTTTTTTTCAGGCAAAAATCAAGAAATGTGATAGTTTTCAGAGATCGTTCGTTTCTTTGGTATACCTTCTATATGCACTAGTTGAGTTTTCACAATTGAAGCTTTTCAATCTGCAGTTGAAGACGTTGAGTTCAAAACTATTTGCACGGTTCTAGCTTGAAGGACTCGAGTCAATAAAAAACTTTGATTGATTTCTCTTTTTTAGCATGTGTGTACAGAAAGTAAACGTTGGCTAGTCCGTTTATGAATAAAAATAGACTTTGTGCTATAGCCTGAACTGTAATGATTATTTCATGCCAATTTTTAGCCTATTGGGAATTATTTCCACGTTGTTTTCCCTGGTTCCTGTACTAAAAGGCGGGTTCTCATATTATTTAATTGTCAACTGTCAAATTTGAAAAGTCAATCAAATCTTCAACAATCCAAATTTGACTGTCACAGATTTTTCCCAAATGATATTTACACATGGAATCCGCCTTAACTGCTCAAGTGTGAATCAAAATCATCTTGTTCAGCATTTGAACATCCGCGGCTAGCGATTTTCACATGATAAACTTTGTATCATACTTATCTGTTAATATCCCGATACATACATATATATTTCTTGAAATTGTTGTGAAATATACATCATACATATTATTATGTTGAGTATCGCCCCACGTGTGCGGGGCATTTGTATATAATCATAGGGCATAAGTAATATTTTTATGACGAAATAAAAGTACCTAGGAAATATATTACGATAAAACAAAATGTAAATAAAATATAATAACTCTAATACAATACAGAAGCGGTCAGAGGAGCGGCGCTGTTTGCCCCACGTCCCACATCACAAAACTTCGAACTCCGATCAAGTTACAGAATACATTATCCTGTTACGGAAGCGGCGCTCCTGCTTAGTAGCAGCTTGGTTAACAGCAGCTTCCCTTCTGCTCTCGTGTGTGATAATTTTTCCTATATTTTTGCATTTATTTCGTGCAGCTCTCTTTTTTTTTAATTGTAGTTTTTAGTGTTATAATTACTATAATATCGGTACCTGCGCTATTCCAACCAATCATTTTCCTAATAATTGTTATTTGTTTTTATTTTATATTTATTAAACTTTTACTTATATTTTTCTTTTTTTTTCTTCGTCGTTTTAAATCGCACATAAGAATAACGCTCTAGTGATAGAAGCATTCTAAAAACCTGAACAAATAAAATTGATAGATAAGATGTACATAATACGGCATAGCATATTTTATAAATTGCATACATTGTGTCCATTGTAGTATAGATATAGACTTGTAAATTATTGAAATTGACAATATTTGTGGATGATTTAACTCTAGGTGTTCGTCATCATTTCTCCGACACTGCAGCCGATAGTAGTCCCGACATCATAATCTCTGGAATGTAGGGTGGTCAGGTCATGAATGGCCCGTTTCTAGTTCCGTTTCGCATTTTGGCTAGAATTTATTGTTGAATCCAATTTATGTAATACACTGACCTCTCAAGATTCACATTTCTAAAAACCCCCTTCAATGTTATGTAGCTATTGCACATCTTGACCAATCTTAGATGCACTCTCGAAGGAATTAAGAGTATTTTTGTAACATACCTACGCTTGTGTATTACCCACCTCTATCAATCAAGTTTTTTGTAATATAACAAAAATTGAGAATGTAGAATTTATCATTCATTTTAATGTTGTATATATTGTACATATTATGATTATTGCAACCAGGAAATATTTATCAATGTGTTAAGAAATCATAAATATAAATGAAACCTGCAGATAACAATAAAAATATATATCTATTAGGCTGGAATATTTTCTTCGTTAAAATTCATAACGCGGCATGTCGCTAGGTTTTTCAGTCAGCGACGACAGGCGAAATATAGGCTGAAGATTTTGATTCCATAAATCTGTATATGTATATAGATGTAGACGTCTACCGTACGGTTAACAAAATTTCCATTACATTTTTACAAGTGTGTCCAGTAACCCGGACAAATCGCTAAGTCGGTTATACCCCGTGCATTAATTTGTCCGGATTAAGGACGGAGTTACAATGGTAAAATGAAGCGTTGCGAAATCAACCCCTGTGGGTTCATTCTTAAACAGAATCTCACCATTTAGGTCTCTTTCGAAAGGTACAAGGATGTACTTTGGTTTGAGCATTGGCATTTCCAAAATAAAAAAAAAATTAAAATAAAAACTAAAATGTATACTCGATTGTATACCTACGCGCAGACCATCTATCTATCTATCAACCACTACAGATAGAGAAGAGTGATAGGTACACGTAATCGTAAAAGCTTTTGCCTCTTGCAACGTACAGGGGGCCAATTTTTGAAAATATACGTAAAGTTACGTATGCGCAAATTTGCGTACAAAGATTTACGTATACGTTTCCGTTTGCCAATTTTTGAGCAGTGTTCGCAAAACGAAAAACGTTCGAATCGGATCTTCGTAAATAAACGCATGGTAGACGCGACAACGTTGCAAATATCGGTGCATTTTATCTACTCAAGCCACGCCAAGCCTACCAAAGCTTTCAAACGTCAGTTTCTGATGTTCGTGTTTTCATTCAGATGAATAAGTTTTCATAACCTCCATATTTAACAACAAAGAATACGTCTGGAGACTTCCCCTTGAACATAATTCAGGAAATGAAAAACGATTACAACATAATTTTTTCCATAGGCTTTGAATCTGTCGACGAAAAATGTCTGTGGATATCACTTACAGGGTGCAACATAGAAAATTTTTCTTACATTCGACGCCCTATTCTGATATGGTAATCGATTCCGATTTTTATCCTGATTATAAATATGAATCACATTTGATACGGTCATCAACAAAACACAAATGCATGTGAAAAAAGTGATGAAGTTTTAAAATGATCGAAAAGTTATTTTTTGTTTTAAAGTAACTCAATAAATTTTCTATCATTTTAGTAGGTACTTAAATTGATTTCACTATAGTTTGAAACTTTTACTGAACCTAACTTGACTTTACAAAATCAAACTTTTGTAAAAGAAATACAGGGTGTCCGTTTTTCGAGGCTAAGCATGGGTATCTCGCTTATCTTGAGAGATACAGAGTCGGTTGAATTAGAAAAAAGTTGCGCATTTTCATGACGATCAATGCTCCAAAAAGAAATTTGACGTATCGATTTTAGTTTTTGAGATATCGTAAAAAAACAGGAATTTGAATTTTTGTTTAAATTTTTTATTCAAAAAACAGTTGAAGGTGGCTTTTTCTAATCTTGACATTTTCAGGGCACTTTTTCAAGGGGAATTCAAAGCTGCCAAAATCTTTATCCTAGCTTTCAAAGCAACCGAGATACGACATTCAACTTTTTTCTCTAATGGGCGCCATATTGGATTTTGATATTTTTGAATACGGTATTCTTTTCTGGTTACAACGATGTGCCACATGTCACTGTTGAATAAATGTTCAACATTTACTTTTTTTTATTGTCGGTGCTGATTTAGTTTTCAAAACACTCTTAATCAAAAAAATTTTTTGCTCAAAAGCATGAATTCAACAGTGGCATGTGACACATCGTTGTAACCAGAGAAAAATATTGTATTTAAAAATGTTTACTATGGGAGAAAAAAAGTTGAATGTCATATCTCGGTTGTTTTGAAAGCTAGAATGAAGATTTTGGCAACATTGAATTCCCCCTGGAAAAGTGCCTCCACAATGTCTTAGTTAGAAAAGGCTATCTTCAACCGTTTTTCAAATCAAAAACTAAAACAAAAATTACAAATTTCAGTTTTTTCTCGATATCTCGAAAACTAAAACTGACAAGTCGAATATCTTTTTAGATCATTGATTGTCATGAAAATTCGCAACTTTTTTCTAATTCAACCGACTCTGTATCTCTAAAGATAAGCGAGATACCCATGCTTAGCCTCGAAAAACGGACACCCTGTATTGCTTGGTAGTTTTCCTAACTAACCTATCGAGTGGGATATACGATATACGTATATGTATTTATAATCAGGATGGAAAGCTGAATCAATTCCTATAATTACATACACGTGTCTAATTTGAGAAAAATTCTCAATGACTCGCGATAGACGACAGAAAATTTTAGTGCCTTCGAAACCTGCGAAAAAAAAGTGGTCTTGAATTTTTGAAACTATGTTTGAGCGAAAGCCTCCAATTTATACGTGAACACCCTGTACCATCATAAAAATTGGAAAAGTAGCCAATAAAACCAGTCAACGCTAAATTTAGGCTGATTTTGTCGAAATGTTCCTGAGTTTCAAATTTTTGAAATCTAAATAAAATTAACTATAAAGGGCTGTATCTTTGACAATAGGCCGAACTCTACAAAGCGGTTTATGAGTTTTCGTAATATTATGACAAGATCTATCTACTCACAGTTGATTTTGTTGTTCAGTTGAAGACAACTGAACATTATTACCTATTTCCAAAAACCTGGATCTCGTTAGTGGGGAGCAAATGCAAAGCTTTACTGTAGACTGCAGACGATGAAAAGAAAAAAATTAACATCATCGTGACAAGTTTTAAACAGTGTCCCTGAAGCTGATGATTGAAAAGAATGACAGAAAAGTGAGTAATTCTTCATTGAGGACGCATTCGTGAAGTTATTCCGTGCTGTATTTCATTAGCCACCTGACTCGGCACCATGATCGCCACATACCTTCAGCAATGCTGTTTGTTTTATTGATAACAATGAAAACATTACTACCTAACCTCACTTCATCATGAAAGCGTATACGCAAAGTGACTTGCGCCAGTCCAGGTCCGCTCGCAGCAAAACGTATGAAAACGTGCGCATCGATGCGCATACGTAAAGAAACGATGGCTCAAAAATTGGAATTTACAGAAATCGCAAACTTGCGAACGTTTTTTAAAGTTGCAAAGAGTAGAAAATTGGCCCCCAGGTGCCTCTTAGGGCCAAATTTCAAGTACGAGTTGCAACCCGCGCAGCGTGGCGCAAGTAGTCACGTGATTCAATAATGACATGCTCATTGGCACAGAGATCACGTGACTACTTGCGCCACGCTGCGCGGGTTGCAACTTGGACTTGAAATTTAGCCCCTAGTCTATCGAAACCAATAGGTCCCTTCGTTTCGGTTTTTTTGAGTGCGCATGTCTGGCGCGAATTTCATGGTTTCGTACACCGATATTGAAAATTAACACTAAAAAATATTGTAGTGCACCTAAAATTCCACAAATAATTCGGTTGAATGTTAGATACCATTTTCTATATTCAAAGGAAATGTTTCATTGAAATTAAGTTCAATGATCATTTGTGGAAGTTCAGGAACAACGAGAATGGCAACAGCGCTCAAAACAACAAGATATCGGCGCCAACTGTCACTTGTGACAATTATGATCACACTTCTCGTTTTTACCTGACCTACATTTCATCTGCTCATGTTTTGACGAAAGAAAACAACTTGTTGAAAATGGCTGTACCGAGAGGAAAGTTCAAAGAAGCTACGAAGAGATGCATTTACGGTATGTGTGAAAGTGACAGCCAGGAACCAGTAGTTGGTCAGGCGGCTAGACAGAGCATGCAGCGTTGCCATTCAACTGACAGAGGTGTACGAAAGTTTTCAAAATTTGGAGCCTTCAAGCATGCGCACCTGCCCAAACGAAGTAGCCTATTGAAGGTGCGATAATTTTGAGTACAAAATAAATACATCCTGTTTTCCTCGTTCTACTTTGCTAGTGACTATAAGGTGTTATATTTTGCTACACGAGCATGAGAGCATGCTCATCGATTTATAAAGGAGCAAACAATACGAAATAATGATAAAACAATAGGATATAAAAGCGATTTATTGCCCCGGATTTTCGCGATAAAACTCCCTGGTAAGTTATTGCAATTTTCCACACGATAATTCCCGTGATGGGTATGGCTTGTTCGGGGATCCGAGCAATGAGCCAGGCAAGGTGGAAGCTCTCAAAGTTCCACTTCTTGGGAATTTCAGTTTCGTTGGTATATTGAGGGGATTTGAAGAAGTGTGTGGGTGTGGGTGTGTATGTATGTGTAAGAGACGCAGAAAAAGTTACAAATCGCTAACATCCATAACTTCGTCCAGAGGTGTTGTAAACTTCGAATTTCGCTTGAAAGGATTCTTCGGGTCAATGGACGTCGTGAAGCCAGGGAGATTTAATTTGGACGGTGGCGTATTAACAACGTTGTAAGCCCAGTAAGATGCCGCAGATGAACTGTCCAATGGGTACTTCTCGTACAGCTGAAAGCAAAGTGTAACGTAAGTATAGCTGCCGAATGATTTTAATTTTTCAAAGGACCCCGCACGATTCCTATCGAAAATGGGTCTCGGTCAAATTCCCTAATTTTTTTATATGTTGTAGCCCAATTTGACACGAGCCAAAATCCATCGTCCGTTACCCAAAAAAATGGACAGTTTTTTTTCTATAAGGAGTTTAAGATGGGTTATTTCAAGGTAAAGTTTGTTCCAACATGAGTGAGAACATTTCAACGCCCTTTCTAACATATATGGCTCATGACGATTCCCTTTTTCTTTTGTGGAAAAATCAACCCCCTCCCTCACCCCCAACCCCTACTTGTAAGTATCAAATTCAAAATAACGTTTGAAAGTCATGCAGATGGTTCTATTTATTTAGTCGAATTATGAATTTTGGCACAAATTGTTTTTCCAACCCCCAAATAGGGGGTGGGGTTGAAAAAAAAACATCGGTCAATTCGGCTGAATTTCTGATATTGTGCTTGATCAGTTACGCTGAACAAGATGACCAAGGGAAAACTCATGCGTATGACCAGTTTCCACCCCACAGAGGGTTGAGGTTGACTATAATGAAGCATAAAAACATTCTTCCATGTCATAAACCAAATGAATGGAAATAGTGGACTTTCATATCATCTTGTTTTGTAGAAATATCTATTCTTCAATGATAATTTCAACCCCGTCTCTCATCCCCTATTCTTGTTTATGAACATCATATTCGAAATAAATCTTGAAAATGGAGAAGAAGGTCTACGGTCGGATTCTCTGCGTCTGGTTGTGAATCTCCTCTCAAAATTCACTTTCACTATTATACTTATGTTAGCACCCTTACAGCAGGGTGGAACATACATTTGATTTAATGATTTTTTGCCTGAATTATTATTAAAAATATTGGTGTTCCTATCAAGTCTCAACTTCACAGCAGGTTATTTATGTTTACCTGTACATAGTTCCTCACTTTTTTCTTTAGTACGGATACACCTCTATTTATAGTTTAGATTGAAGAATTTGATGTCATTTGAAGCGGAAGCTGCTCAATCAAGGCAACATATTATGTCACACTCTTATAGCTACTGCAACTATTTAAAGGATGAAATAAAAATTAATATAATTTTCAAGATTTATTTCGAATATGATGTTCAGAAACAGGGATAGTAGTCCAGGAATTTTAGCTGTTGAAATCGCAAATAGCGAACAAAAATGAAAGCGAGCCGGATTTTTGTATATAAGCTCAGTAAAGCATGTAGTTTAACATAGTAAAAGTCCTCAAGAATCCGGTGTGAGCTTCGGCCGTTGTGGCCTCGAGAAGAATTTGAGGATCAGTTTTTCGCATATATCTCGTGAACAATGGGTCGTATGCATAAAAAGTAGTAGATACTAATGCTACAAGTATCTACTTCGTAAGAGAAGTATGTACTACACTAGCGTAGTACTTACTATGCCCAGGTAGTAGATGCTTCTATATACAACGGTACGTAGTAGCATTGTATAACTATTACTAGTAGGTCAGCCTCGAATTTGGGATTTTGTCGCTAGATGTCGCCTAGAGCAATTAGCTCGCAAGAAATCATCAGCGCGTATGAGGAAAATTGAAATTTCTGTACCAAACCATCAACATCTATCAGTAAGTTGGGCGCCACGTTGAAATTTGAAGAGAGCGTGATTTATAACTAATTTGAGCGACCAAACGACAAATGCTGAACACGCCACCTGTCCGTGCTTTCCGAAAATTGCACAATTTGAACGGCGGCTGGCCTACTAGGAGTAGTTATACAATGGTAGTAGTATCTACTTTGCCTTTGAAGCATCTACTCCGAATCTGTAGTATGAATTCGTAGTATTTACTCCATTTTTAGCGAAGTTGCTGTTATAGCAACTTCTCGACCATACTTCTAGTCAAAAACATGGCTAAATTTATGGGTGCATCAGTTGTAGAAACATACAAAGAGCGGAGAACCTATGACGATAATATACAGGGTTATTCAAAAGTTGAAAAAAAAAATACTGAGAGTGGCTGGGAGTTGAGGGCTTGAGGGTAGATCATGACACGTGAAAAAAAAATACTGAGAGTGGCTGGGGGTTGAGGGGTTGACGGTAGATCATGAAACGTATCATGGAAAAACGACTTACCGTTTTTGAAAATCGAGCTGTTCGAGCGGTTTTTTTTTTGGAAAAAATATGGTAAGAAATTATGAATCTTGTTCAGAACTTTTGAGTTACCCTGGGGCTCCTCAAAACTTCATGGTGAAACGTTCGATCTAATTTTCAATGGTAAATCTGGATACAATTTTTGACAAGCTTTCCAAACGAGCCCCCCTCCCCCCTCCAAGTCAGGGTGCCTTCAAAAAAAATGCTAAGGGTGGCTAGGGGTTGAGGGGTTGACGATAAATCATGATACGTGTCATGGAATAACCGCTTGCCCTTTTTAGAAATCGCCCTGTTCAAGCGTTTTTTTTTTTCGAAAAAATATGGTACAAAATTATGAATCTTGTTCCGGACTTTTGAATAATCCTGTATATCAAAAATTATTCAGGTATGTACGCGGTGCTGTGTGCATATATTTATTCTAAAATTTGCCGTTTGGATCTTCGCGGTTGGACGTAAAAATTTTAGAGCTGCTTATTTTTACATTATTGTTATTTTTTCAGGTGTAACAGAGAAAATTTAGTTTGGATTGCAACTAAGGTAAATTCGCTCACTACACCTTTTCCAGCTGTAGTTTAGAAAACTTCAGATGTATTTCAGAAAATATGAAATGTATTCAAGATTAACCAAATGTATTTAAGAAATTGCCAGTGCATTTCAGAAAACTTTAGAAAAAAGAAAATAAAAAATGTATTCAGATTAACGAAATGTATTCGAGATATTACCAAATGTATATATTTTAGAAAAAATTAAATGCATTCCAGATCCACGAAGTTCAATGGAGAAATTGCCAATTGTATTTTCGAAAACATTAGATATATTTAAGATAAGATGAGATGTATTTGAGATATTTTGGAATGTATTTCAGATTCAGATATTTTTTCAGGGTAGAACAGTGATGAAAAAGCAAACGTTGTTGAGGAAAACGAACTCCAAATTCTCAACTACAATTGGCGGTTTCTCACTCACAATTCACGTTTTCTAAACTACATATCCTTGTTCTAAAATTCATATGGTACTTTCTCAACTACATTTGAATATTCGATTATACAACTGGCATATTCCAAACTACATTTCCCAAATCTAATACACTTGGAAATTTCTTAACTACATTTCTCATAATTAAAATACATTTGGCAAATTCTAAACTACATTTCTCATATTTAAAATACAATTGGTGTTTTCTCAAATACATATCGCTAATCTGAAATACATTTGATATTATCGCAAATACAGTTGGAAATGGTGTGGTATATACTACGATGCTGTAGTACTTACTACACCGTATTGAAGTAGAAACTTTTTTATTGTAGCATATGCTTCGGAACTGAAGTAGATGCTAAATACATAATAGAGGATACTACGAAGTAGATACTTTTTTCCGTAGTAGTAGCATCTACTACTTTTTATGCATACCACCCAATGGCACTTGAGAAGAAAGTGCTCGGGAAGAAACTGTTTTAAATTTTATTGTCTATAAGAAAGGTCCTTACACATTTCATCGTCAGTCCACTCCTTCTTCGTTAAAACACAAGAAAATTAAAATAATCCAGATGCTCGATGCTGAAGATTGTATGGACCTTGAGTTTTATATTGGCGGAGTGCCGCCTTGGTTGGTCCACTATTTCTTGATTGAAACTTGAAGCCATCAATACGAACTATGCCGGCGGCATATACAGGGTGAAATAAAAATAAAAAATTGAACATTTGTACCTCAAGAACCAAAATAGGTGAAGACATGTAAATCGCCATAAATAATTCCGATTTCATAGTCATGAAGTCATCGTAAACTTGAATTAGATATCTTGAGCCGTTCTTGAAATATCTTCAAAACACTGAAGTTGTTACCGAAAAAAATGATTTTTTCGTCTACTCATCACAAAAAAGTTGACTGTGTTTTTTCTAAAAGTAGTTGGCCTAGAGAGTGTTTTTCACTATTATTTAATTTTAAATGTTATTCATCATTGTTTCGATTCACAACACCAAGTCTCGATTCAATATCTGAAGAATTACTGATATACGAAATACTAGTTTTTTTTCGTAACGACTTCAGTCTTCTGAAGATATGTCAGGAACGGCTCAACATATTTGATCCAAATTTACGACGACTTCATGACCATGAAATGAGAAATATTTCTGGCGATTTATATGTCTTCACCTATTTTGGTTCTTGAGGAAAATTTGTTCAACTTTTTATTTGTATGTCACCCTGTATAGGTATGCCGCCGGCATAGTTGGTATTGATGGCAAATAGTTTCAGTCAAAACAGAATAGATCGAACAACACCCCTACCAAGTGGCACCCCGCCATCATAAAACTCAAGGTCCATACAGTGTTCAGCATCGAACATCTGGATTATTTTAATTTTCTTGTGTTTTGACAGAGAAGGAGTGGACTGACGATGGAATGTGTAAGAACCTTTCTTATAGACAATAAAATTTTCAACAATTTTTTCCCTAACACTTTCTTTCTAAGTGCCACTGTTCACGAGATATACCTACGCGAAAAACTGATCCTCAAGTTCTTCTCAAGGCCACAACGGCCGAAGCTCACACCGGATTCTTGAGGACTTTTACTATGTTAACTACATGCTTAACTGAGCTTATATGCAAAAATCCGGCTCGCTTTCATTTTTGTTCGCTATTTTTTCTAAAATTCCTGGACTATAGGGGATGAAGGACGGGGTTGAAAGTATTTTTGAAGAATAGACAATTTTACGGAAAAAGATGATGATATGAAAATCCACTATTTCCATTCATTTGGTTTATGACATGAAAGAATATTTTATGCGTCATTATAGTCAACTTCAACCCTCTGTGGGGTGAAAACTGGTCATACGAATGAGTTTTCCCTTGGTAATCCTGTTTAGCGTAACTGGTAAAGCACAATATCAGAAATTCAGTCGAATGGGGCCTTGCAATTGAAAAACTCAACGTGAGGTCGCCACTACTGTAGGGGGCGCTTACTTCGATAAAGCGGCCGTAACGACGCGAAAAACAGGGGAGTTTGAGTAGTTTGACCAGTAACTGACAGTGACTGGAGACGTCAAGCAAGAAACAGAGGTTATCCAAATTTCAAATCAAGACATAAAATGACGGACGTCGGTCGCTGAAGCGTCAACGCCGTCAAAATCGTCGAATTTGCCCCCAACGGTCGTGGCGCCCTCGGTGTGTAAAAGAGGCAGTGCAAGGCCCCATTGACCGATGGTTTTTTTTTCAACCCCACCCCCTATTTGGGGGTTGGAAAAACAATTTGTGCCAAAATTCATGATTCGACAAAATAGAACCATCTGCATGACTTTCAAACGTAATTTCGAATTTGATACTTACAAGTAGGGGTTGGGGGTGAGAGAGGGGGTTGATTTTTTCACAAAAGAAAAAGGGAATTGTCATAAGCCATATGTGTTAAAAAGGACGTTGAAATGTTCTCACTTACGTTAGAACATATTTTTTTACCTTGAAATAACCCATCTTCAACCCCTTATAGAAAAAAACTGTTCATTTTTTTGTGTAACCGACGATGGTTTTTGGCTTGTGTCAAATTGGGCTACAACATATAAAAAAATTAGGGAATTTGACCGAGACCCATTTTCCATAAGAATGGTGCGGGGGGGGTCCTTTGTAAAATTATCAAATAGCTTTGATTCCGAGTTGGCACCACAATCCATGGTGATTCTACATAGTAGGTAGCATGGGTGGGTCGGTTGCAACCCTGATGTAAAATCGAGTTCAAAGACCTTTGAAAATTGTACTTGATTGGTCCAATTTTTTTTTTTTGTAGAATTTACGTAAAGGCAAATCCGCACGTGCGCGTGCTGAACAATGGGGTCGAGGGTCAAATCAAATTCACAGCAGGTTTGATACGCTTCATCAAATGCGATTTAGGAAGTAGGTAGTTCCGTTTTCAGCCCCGAGGTTAATTTCACTTAAAAGTTAAATGCCACAAATACCAATATTCAAACAATCGTTGCTGGCCTTAGCATTCACCTTTTGCTCAAACTGGACTTGGATTGGTTGAATAGGGCGTTGTGGAATCTGTTCCAGCGGACTTATTTCTCGACAGAAATTCACAGTTAGTGGTGGAACCACAAACACTCGACAATTGTCGATCTCGACAATTTCCCCTTCCCCCTCTGCACCCTTCACCATAATTTCCCCTTTTCCCTCTACACCCTTCCCCCTTTAGAAAAAAGGTAATTGTCGAGATCGACAACTGTCGAGTGCTCGTGGTTCCACCACAGGTCTCTTTCGGAAGTGATCATGAAAACTTTATATTGATGATTCCACTACACCGGCGTATCACAAGTTGCGGAGCTCTAGGTATTCGAGATCCAGAGCATACGCGATGGTTTGTACCATTTAAATTGACTGGAGATCCCAATGACCGAGTAAGAAACATCTGCCCAATTGGCGGAGGCGCTGCTTCATAACACGCTGGTTACCCAAGCGCAAGTAATTGTTGACGTGTATTATTTGTAGTAGTACGCAGTAATAAACGGTGTGTTCTAAACGATCGTCTCAATAATAAAAGAACCCAAACGCGACATCCGTAACAATACTTATTCAACATAACAAACTTATGAAATAGAATCTAGAACAGATTCTTTTCGGAAAGAGAAAATAAGTGGCGTAATGTGGCTCATAGGGACCACTTACCGTAATAAACCTTGTGCCAATAAAAAGCTGCGTATTTATGACAAAACGTCAATTTTATGGGCCGCAATAATACAACAGTTAGGATCCATAGCTCAAATCCTCGGAGCGAGCAGTAAACGAAATCCAATCAAAACCAAGGGGTGTGGGGTCCATGTTCATTGGCGTCTCACACTACACCAGTATGGACGTAAACTACTTACCGTGGGTTCCACCAAAATATTTAACCAGCTGATAGCTAACTCGAGATTTATTTTGATGGATTCCGGCCAAATGATCAATGTAAATTCAGGTTTCACGCTGGGTAATTAACTAAAGGGTGGTATACTTGCGATTTAACGTATTTTCCAAAATGAATCTACCAACATTGACCAGAAAAAAATCCGTTTAATCTCGGTTTAGCTTAAACCGCTCTCAAATTTTTTGGTGGAACCTGTGGTAAGTCAAAGTATGGGAGTCGAACTTTGAAGTTCCGAACCAGTACCATCGTCGTTACACTTGTGTATTTTTTTGTGCACCGAAATGTAGATATGCTCCACTTGACCTGAAATGCATCATATCTTTGTAGACTAGAGGTGGTCGTTTGGTCTTGGAGGATCCTTACTGCACTGCGACCTATAAGATCTTTTGTGCATCATATCTTATAACTGTAGCAACATTTTTTACATCAGCTGTGATTGGTACTGTACGAGGTACTGTAGTAGTTGCATCAAGATATGAAGTGCCAAAATTTGTCAAATGGGGCAGGGCCCGTATCTTTTATACTTGTGAATTCATTTCCCCTTATTCGTCGCCAACCAATCGCCGGAGCGGGTACAAGCCGTTACCATGGCAATTCCATGTGAATTCATCTCGTCGATTTAAAAATACGGGCCCTGTACCGCTTTTCCGTACTTGCTCACCGAGAGCTATCGTATTGGTAGCTAGGATGGGAACCAATCAAAGTCGGTCCTGCGTAGCTGACGACACTTGTCGGTATGCGAGTACAGAATCGCAGCCCAGGCTAGTGTTGGCCAGTGGAACAGAAAGCTTTTTTTTGAAGAAAAAACATCTATTTTTTGGAAGTTTCTCTACTTTCCAGTGGACTATGATGATGATGAATTTTATGCACTGAAACTAACACTACTAGCTGTACTAGCCGCGGAAAATTCATGTCTTACGAGACATGCAGTTACTGCACATTTGTGTTTAACCGGTTGTCTGAATTGTTGCGTCACTTTGTTTCTTACGCCTGACCTTGGCTGCAGTGAAATACAACGGATGCATGCAAGATGCAAGTGGAAAACGCTAGTAGCTTCACTATTTCAGTTGGAGTTGAATCATTACCATGTCAGCTCAAAGTCGTGACCTACTATCTACAAACTGATACCTATAAATAGTTTAAATCTCTGATAATCAAAGTTACTCTTATTATACATCCAGATTTTTACCGTATTACAACCACATATTACAACCAGCAGTATACAAGAAGAATATCCTGACAGACCCAGACAAAAAGATGAAATATACTAAATCATATAGCCCAGCTAAATAAGTGTGCAAAATAGGTCTTACACGGTCTCGTCTGTAACATACCAAATAAGCTTTTCCATTTTCCAGGGCTCTTTCTCAACCACGATCATTGTTCGTGTCCATCTTTAAGACGAATACGAAATTGTAGCGCGATGGTGTAGTGGAAGAAAGCCGGGGTTCGATCTCGACGATCCCGCCTCACTTTTTTTTTTGTCGAAATGTTTTTTTAATTACGCAGTGCTTTTTGATGTGGTTGTATACGCAAATTTGTCTTTCCGGATACTCGCTCAACTCATCAGATTTGTTCGTCAATTTCCCAATCAAGCTCCTCCTTCCCGAAGGAACGGTTCAATCAAGTCATTACTTACGTCTTTGGATATGAGGAGCTGATGGTGTGGTAGTTAGCGCGTTCGACTATCACTCCAGAGGTCGCTGGTTAGATCTCCGCCGGGGACGGATTTTCGCTTCGAAAACATAAGTTTCTTGGTTTAGTTGGAATGCTTGCTAAACAAGTGTGTCGCATAGTACGTAAAATACGATGGTGCTGACCCCATGCGATGTTGGTGGTCGTTAAAATCCCTACCCTGTGTTGGAACACACAGGGGTTCGGCAAAATTTCCGATATAGTGGAGGAAAGCCTTCACCGGCGTCGGTGTCAGGCCTCGTTGCGGAAATAGGCCGACGTTAAATAAACGAATTTAAAAAAAGTCTCTGGATACCGCCGGAAAAGTATTGTGTCGCCTACAACAGTTTTTATTTTACTGTAGTTTGGTAGATTGGTAGTTTTACCAACGCGCGAACAGGTGTAAATTCAAAAAGTACACTGAAGTCAAGCATCAACATGACGTCTACTGAACTCAGCATTCAGCATCAAGTTCAAAATGGTTCAATTTTGACCTTGCAGTGTTCCGTATTGTTGTAATAACTCTAGGACAGCCAGAAAATATGGAAATAAGGTACTTTTCCGCATACCTACAGTCCCAAGTGACAAAGCCGAGAGTAAAGTTCTATGAAAAAAAGTGATCAAAATGCTGCGCTTAATATGTAGATGAAATAATTAAATCTCATGATAGGGCAATCATGCACCCAGCTTATACGAAATTCCTCCACATTTCCGGATTTGTGAAAGAAGAGCAGGGTCATACCAGTATAAGAAGGGTAGTCCCCAGCGCATCGAGAACTATAGACCCATGTGCCTGATGTCAAACTTTGCGAAGGTGTTTGAAATAGCGATCTGCGAAAGCATAATGGTTGATGTTAAACCCATCATCACGGACAAACAACATGGATTTCTTGCCGGTCGAAGCACTGTTACCAACTTGGCGTGCTACATGCAATTTCTATATTCTTCCATGGACAATCGTCTTCAGGTTGATACAATTTTTACAGATTTTTCAAAGGCTTTCGACCGTATGAATCATGGCATCCTTCTTGAGAAGTTGTATTTGTACGGTCTTGATGTCGGATGGATCTCTCTTCTGGCGTCGTATTTATCGTTGCGGGACCAGTATGTTGAGATTGATGGTCATTGCTCATCTCACTTCTCACTCACAAGCGGAGCACCCCAGTGGTGGGACTCCGTATCTTTCGCTAACTTAGCGACCCGCTAGTTATCGTATCGTAATAGTATATTATGATACGAGTTTAATAAGACGAAGTTTGTCACACGACTGTTTTTGGGGCACGACGAACGCAGTGAGGAGGGTCCCAAAGGAAGGAGTGTGACGAAACGTCTTATTAAACGAGTGCAATATACTATTTTATCTATTTTGCCTCAAATATTTGAAAAAAATTAGAAAATTCTAGGGGTAGCAACGCCGTTCAGTGTCATAAAAATTGAGCGCCAGTACGACACGCGTTTGCGTGTCGAAAAGTGGCCAGTACGATACGGGAGTAGATAAATTGATATTTTGTGGCACTCTGTAACTTGGCCGCTGCGACACGCTACGGCATTGATACGTTCTCGGCAAATTTCGGAATTTAGCGTATGAGGCGCTCCGTTTTGCCAGCAAGAGCTGGGCGGGGCAAATCACTAGACAAAGAAAGTAGATCCAGCTGACTCGTGATTGGTGTATGTATCTACTTTCTCTATCCAGTGCGATCTACCCGGAGCAGCACAGCATCATCTCCTGGCGCAAAACGACAGCGGCTACGGTTCGCGAGACAGTTAGGCACCTTTTTAGCTTGGGAGCTTGTAGCATTACATGTTGACAGCAAAAATACAAAGAAGAACGTAAAGTGACAAATTTCCCATATATCAATATTTCTCCCTCAAAAATAAAGATGAGATATAGAGATTTTGATGGGATTCCATGAAATGTTTGTCCACCTTGTTTCAGTTGGGATTACCCCACATTTTTTTTAGGAGCCCAATAGCCCTAAAACTCTAGAGAAAAGTTTCTGAAGGATTACAGGGACATTTTTTGACAAACAAAAAAATTATCAACTGTTTCATAATTTTGAGAGACGTAGAAAATAGAGTACAGAGGGATGAACATCTACTTAAAAACTCGCTGAAAATCTTTTACATTTTCAATTCCGATGAAATAATTCTCAAGAAAAACAGTCTTTCATCATTTAGGAACCTTATAGCTCCCTGTTGACTATATACCATACACTTTTTATTTTCAATAGAATGACTTTTTGAAGCAAAATTAAGTGACAATTAAGGGGCGCTGGGGGAACACGGCCGATGGCTGCTGATATTTTCGCTCCAAAACATTGCAGGTGCCATCAGCCGTAGCTGTTTGTAGCCCCTCAGCTTGTCACTTTATTTTTGCTCTAAAAAGTTATTCTACTGAAAATAGAAAGTGTATGGGATACAATCATGTGAAAAATGTACCCCTCCATAGCCGTTTGTATTCTACGTAGAGGGTGAAATAATTTTTTTTCAATGTTTTTTTATCTTTATCGAACCAATCCTGACAAAAACCATTCTAGTTCTGTTACAAGCCTCTATAATCTCTCATTCAAGATATGTATAAAAATGTCACATTCCTCAAACTGACAAAACACACATTCTACATGTAAGAAGAATATCAGCGGCTAAAGAGGGGTGAACTTTTTACAGGTTCAATAGAGAACCATGAGCTTGCTGAATAATGAAAGACTGTTTTTCTCGAGAACTATTTCACCTGAATAAAAAAAAATTAAAAGACGTAATTTTCAATTTTCACTCTGTATACTAAGTAGTACGCGTCACGTGGCGTCACAGAGAAGTATCCTTTTGACATGTTCAACAGGTAGGGATGAGCTAACCATGTAACGAAAATCTGTTAGAGAATTACTTTCTTCAAGCATAAAATCTAATTCAAATATACTATAGCGGGACCTTCTCGATTCGCGATAACTTAGCACAACTTTAGCGTGACGTTTACCAGTTACCGCCACTTATCAACCGTACAGAGTGCCAATGTAGCAAATTCCACCGTCCTCTCCTTCTGAAGTTTACCTGCGTAAACTTAGCGACCATTATCGATGATACAGAGTGCCAACATCGCTATTGCACTGTTTGTAGCCATGCGCAGAGTTAGCGGAACTTAGCGGCAAGTTATCAACTGATACAGAGTCCCACCACAGGGTGCAAACCTGGCGCCTATGCTTTTTGACTTGTTCATTAACGATATCGTTGAGCGTGTGGCTGGTCAGGTGTTAGTATACGCTGATGATGTGAAAATATTTAGAGAGATTCGCACTGTAGCTGACTGTGTTCTTCTGCAGAAGGACTTGGACGGCGTGTTCGAGTAGTGCCGGTTGAACAGGCTGTACCTCAACATTGACAAGTGTAGGGTGATGTCCTTCACCAGAAACACCACACGCTTCATAAAATATGAGTAGGTATGCCTTGGATGGGGTTCCACTTGAGGCTTGCGATGACTATCGGGATCTTGGCGTGCTGTTTGATGGGAAGCTGTCATTCGCGAAGCACGTCGAGCAAGTACGCAGCTCATCACTTAGGATGCTCGGGTTTATCTCCCGCAACGGCAGACATATTACGAACATCGCTTGCCTCAATTATATTTTGCTTAAATTCTTGCAAGACTTGAGTACGCAGGACTGGTATGGTGGCCCATATACCAAAAACATGTCAATCTGTTGTTGCGAGTTGAGAGGAAGTTTTTGAGGTACCTTTATTTCAGACTGCATGGCATGTTCCCTGAGAGGGGCTATGATGGGTGCCTCCTTAGAGAGGAGTTTGGGATTGACTCCCTGGAGTCTCGGAGGCGTCGTGCATCTCTCATCTTCCTATTCAAGCTTTTTTACGGTGCCGTTGACTGTGCTGAACTTCTTGCTCAGTTCTTTATACAGGTACCACGGCTGAATTCTAGAGGCCGCAGATTTTTCCGACTGCCTGCTGCCACTTCAAACGCGATCGTCAGATCCCCTGTATACGTGATGTCCAGATACTTCAATGAGATCTGCCACATAACAGACTTGAGCTCTCCTTCTTTGAATGGGTTCATGGGGGCTATCCAGGAAACACAGACCTTTGTCTTGTAATTGTAATTTATAATTTTTATGTTTTTGTCTTTCTTAATGAACTTGAAATCTGTTCCATATTTTATAGGTGTGTATATTTTTGTACTTGTCACCATTGTCCTTTGTATAACCTGTGTTGTTGGGCAATAAAGCTTCTTATTCTTCTTAGAATTGTTAACTACACTCAAAATTCAACTATTGAAAAGGTGGAAGATCTTTGCCCACGCGTAAGTCACCAGAAAAAAAGGTTGTTTTCGTTGATGGCTCGTTGCAAGCGATAAAAGCCAAACGAATGAGTGACACTGACTTGACATTGATACATCTTTGAAATGACACTTCGTTTAGGGAAAACAGATCTACTAATATATAGAAATGAAAATCACCTCACCATAGCCTG
This sequence comes from Anaspis maculata, assembly GCA_949128115.1. Classification (NCBI taxonomy): domain Eukaryota; kingdom Metazoa; phylum Arthropoda; class Insecta; order Coleoptera; family Scraptiidae; genus Anaspis; species Anaspis maculata. The sequence continues at coordinate 56,520,860 of OX421962.1, read as the reverse complement.
AAAGAGTCTATTAGGTGTAGTTAGCTGTACAGTTCAATCGCAATGGGAGTGAAACAAAACAAAACATTGACATCAGAGAACTTTTGTCAATTCCCTGTGATACGCTACTGAACTGTGTTTGTGTGTTCGACTGATGTGTGCGAATGTGTGTGTAAATGAAATAAACCCTCGAATTATAACGTACGAGAACCCTTTTATCGGATCTTTTCATTTCTGAAATATACTATGTAACGGGATCTAGGTACTTTATACACGTAGATTCAGGTGTACATCTTTATTGCTGATTACTGCTCAATACATGTGGCTGGGACAGAAGAGGGCCGCGCGTCTCCCGACGCTCGCTTATATACATGCGTTATCACTGCGCCATGCGCATTGACTATACATACACTGCATATTTCCCCCCTTAATTTCTTACAATCTCTTAGTCCTGAATAAACAATATTCATTAAATCTGCTTTCGCAGGATAGTCATATACTTAATATTACACATTAAAAATATCATCGTACAGAATATAATACATCATGTAATATTGCATTGTTTCACAATATATCATTACAGAGGCGTTACATAGACGATTTCGTTTCCTTTAGACATGTTACAATTTTCAGACAATTACAATATCACAGTAAAAGGTTTGAATTTATACATGACTATCACACACAGAAAATTTGCTGTATAAATAAAATATGCAATATGTACAATTTAAAATTACTAGCATAATATCATGATGCTCGTCCCATTCATTCAATCACATTTATAATCTTTCATCCACTTTGGCGGTTGAATGACTCGTTTTGAGGTTTTCGGCAGATGCGCCATGCGAGGTACTACAACTGCTTCACTAGTAGTTGTCGGTCGAGACTCAACACTCTCACGCGTTGGCTGGCCCCGCTCTGAGTTCTCGGGAGCACCATTATTGTCCTGTTGACTGGGACTTTCGGTTTGAACCGCGTCTTCGACTGGTGTGGTGTCGTTTTCCACCCCGATCGGTTTTTCGCTCTCCGTGTTTACTTCAAAGCTTGAAATCGGAATGCCAATCCGTCACCGCGCACCGCTCTCTCCCCCACTGGGCTCTTCGGATGATTCTTGATTTTTCTGTTTTGTCCTTCTTCTTATCTGATTTTCATGTCGTCTACAAACTTGGCCCTGATCCAACTTGCAAAGGTACATGACTTTCCCTACTTTTCCAGTTATAACAGCTGGAACCCATTTATATGTGTTTCCCCTATACTGCTTTACCATTACCAAATCGTTTATTTCTAATCTCTTGTGATTTTTCGGAAAACTTTCAGTTTCGAAAAATTGTTGAGATTTTTTCGGCAACAAATCAAATCTAGTTGTCATTCTACGCTGAAACATTAATTCTGAAGGTGATTTTCTCGTGGTTGAGTGTGGTGTAATTCGGTAAAGAAATAGAAATCTACATAACAGAGTATTCAGATTTATACCTTTATTCACCGGATCTATAATTGCTTTCTTCAATCTATTCTTAACGAGTTTTACAGAATTTTCAGCTAAACCATTTGATTGCGCATTGTAAGGAGCTATGGTTAAATGCTTAATGCCATTTTTCTTGAAAAAAAACTGCATTTCCTCTGAAACTAGAGATGGTCCATTATCGCTTATGACTGTTTTAGCCAAACCAAATCTACTGAAACAATCCCTAAGCTTATCTATTGTTTCTTTGCTTGTTATTCTTTTCATGGGATATACTTCTAACCATTTAGTGTAGCTGTCGATTATAATCAAAAATTGATTTTCTGAAAGTGAGAAAAAATCTATGTGAACTGTATGGAAGGGTTGTTCTGCCTTCGGCCATGATTGAATTACCTTTGGTGGATTGCTTTGAAAAGTTAGACACTGTGGACAAGACTTACAAATTCTTTCAATTTCGTTATCCATTTTTGGAAACCATATATGAGATCTAGCAAAGTTTTTGCTGCGGACTATACCCTCGTGTGTTGAGTGAAGCTCTTTTAAAACTACTTCCTGTAAAGATTTTGGTATGATTAATCTGTATCCGTAATAAAGACAGTCATTTACGATTTCTAGCTCGTATTGTCTAACATGAAATGGTTTCAATTCTGGTGGAATTTTATGTGGCCATGAAGTTTTCAAATAACGTTTTACTGCTGACAATTGTGGATCTTTTTCAGTCTGCAAAGCCAATGTACGCTTTTCTAGCGGAAACTCTACTTGCGAAAAGAAAATGTCAAGTTCTTGCTGTTCAGATTGAATTTCCTTTGTTGGTGCCGGTGCACGTGCTATAGCTTCTACTTTATCTCTATTCTTTGATATACCTTTTTCTGTCAATTGAAAACCGAGATATGACACGCTGTCTTGCACGAATTTACATTTGTCCAAATTTACAACTAAACCGGATGTCTCCAAAACTTTCAATACCTTTTTCAGATCCTCAATATGATCACCATCTTTTTTATGCCCTATTAGTATATCATCTTGAAATATATACACATTTTCCACGTCTTGAAATATCTGCTCTATGAATTTTTGAAAATAGAAACTCGCGCTTTTAATACCAAATGGCATTCGGTTCACATTGTATAACCCTTTATGTGTTGAAATTGTTACTAATTTTCGCGACTCTTCATCTAGTTCAAACTGCATATATGCATCGGACAGATCTATTTTTGAAAATTTACAATTGCCGCTAAGCTTTGCTAAAATCATTTCAATTTTTGGTAACGGATAGTATATATCGCTTAAATTCTTATTGAGGTTCTTATAATTTCCACAAATTCTAATGCTACCATTTGCCTTTACCACAGGTACTATAGGTGAGGACCACTGAGCTGTTAATGTTGGTGTTATGAAACCCTTGCGTTCCATTCTGTTCAATTCCTCTTCAACCTTGTCCTTTAGAGCGAGTGGAAGCGAGTGCGGGCGACTATGTACCGGAACAGCGTCCGACCTCAGCTGGAGCGCAATTTTCACTCCCCTGAATGTTCCTAACTCCGCGTCACATACTCCAGGGAACTCAGAGCGAAGCCGTGCCTTCATCTCCTGTCCATCGAGATGACAAACTTGCGAATCTATACGGAAAACATCAAATTTAGCGATAAAGTCTCGGCCCAACAAACACACAGTTGCATTTAAGATGACATAAAATTTCAAAATTACTGCACTTCCCTCGTACAACACTCTTACCTCAACGTATCCTTCGGGAATTATTGGTTCCCCTGTATAACCTTTTAATTTCAAATCTGTGGGATATAAAACATAGTCCAATAAATACTTATCATAGAATTTTTTTGTTAAAGCGGATATACTTGAACCTGAATCAATTAACATTTTATGCTTTTCTTTACTACCGCTGATAAGGATGTCTGCAAAAAATGGCGCTGTACCACCATTCAAATTAAAAACCGTTCCAATTACATTCGCATCACTCATATCATCTTCTCTGTCACTCATGCATTCATAACTCTGTACATTGTTCACTCTACCATTATTTCTGTTTTTTCTACATACATTTTTCAAGTGACCTTTTATATTACATGAGTTACATACGTAGTTTTCAAACTTACAGGTTCCACTATGATTTTTGCCGCAACATTTACACTTTTCATTGCCACCGTATCTTTTGGAATGAACGAGAGCGCCGTTCGCACTTCGCATCCAATTCTTCGTACTTTCTGGCTTTCTTCTACCATACCGTCCGTCGCCGGCTGTTGCTTTGTTGCGATGATTTTCAGCTGCTGCTTCTGCCCTGCCAAGAGCTAACTTTTGTGAAGACATACCATTATTACCTCTACTTGAGTTTTCTATTGCCAATTCTTTAGCTGCTGCGATTTTTACCAACTCATCGACTTTCTTCCCGGGTGTCTCCTCAACTAGCCTGTCCAGAACTGGTCCACTACGAAATCCTGCCACGAACTTGTCAGACAAAATACTCGGGAGATCTAGAAATTCACAATTGATTGATAAGCGTTTAATTCTTGCGTACCATGCGGTGCAAGTCTCGCTGCTCGTCTGTACTGCTCGGTAGAACTCAATCCTCTCCCGGTACTTGTTAATGTGGGGACTAAAATGTTTTTTCAATTCTTCCTTGAGCACGTCGTATGTTCGGGTTTTGGGCAGATTGGGGTGGCACAGGTCACGAAGAGTCCGGTATACTTCCACGTCAAGATGGCTGATGAGCTCCGCTACTTTCACTTTTTCTTCCGTAATCGCCTTCGCTGCGCAATACTGATCGAAAATCTCTTCATAAATGGTGAAGTCTTCTTCCGAGGTGAAAACACCGATGTCCATTTTTCTCGCCGCCATGTGGAATATACTATGTAACGGGATCTAGGTACTTTATACACGTAGATTCAGGTGTACATCTTTATTGCTGATTACTGCTCAATACATGTGGCTGGGACAGAAGAGGGCCGCGCGTCTCCCGACGCTCGCTTATATACATGCGTTATCACTGCGCCATGCGCATTGACTATACATACACTGCAATTTCGTTCCCTTTTCTCTCCCTGGGTAGAGCCAAGAGCCATTGTATGAAGAAATAATGCGAAGATAATTGATATAAATGGCTGGACTGCGAACGGAAAAACGACACTGAAAATAAATTCAGAGTTGGCCTCTTTCCACCCCCGCCCTCTCCTGCTTTTATAGTAATAATCAATTGGATTGGACGGACCCTCGTCGTCGTAACCTGGAGGTATTACACACCACCCATGCACGTTTGTCTCGTTCGTGTTCGCATTCTCCGCACAAGTCCTGTCGCTATTTTTCGCTTAAACGACAACATTCGTCCTCTCCACGTACCCCCATATACTGCATCAGGGAATTTAATTGCACCGATTCAGGTCAAATCATGCAGCCTTTAGTGTCAGCCGGACGGGACAATTTGTGCAATTTATGCGTTTCATTCGAAGATATTAACCAGTCCAAGGACTCGATAAATTCCAATTCCTCAAAGTTCAACTGGTGTGTATAGGTACTACCTAATCCCCTGTGTTGGAATAACAGTCTGTGGGTGTGAGGTGACTTTATGTGTATGGAAATATGAAGCTCAGCAATGCTTGCAACACAATGTTTCTTGATTGAAGCAACGCCAAACAGGCAAATTGAGACGACGCACAGCCGACTTAAAATGCAGATTGCATTGCAGAACCGGCGAAATGAAAGATGTAGAATGTAATTCGACTCTTGTTGAAGAAGGTTTTGTTCCGTAAAGTTAGATTGTTTATTATATCAACCTCGATATCAACTTTCTGGCGGCATTCCCTTTTGATCTAGCTGTATTTTCATTTCAGAGCTTTTAAAATAAATGTGATCAGAAGTTCCAATCGATAGAAAGATATTTGAAGTCCCGTATCGTGAAAGGTACGGTACGGTAGATGTGCCTACTAAAAATGACAATTTATCTACCTTACTATTACCACCAAGCCATAGACAACACCAAGCCCATTGGTGAAAACACCCCTCCGGAATGAACAACCTAAAACATTCAAATAGTTCTCACTTTTACCCGGATCTCAGGATACCCTCGTGAAAATCCTCGATGTAGCGATAATACACCTCACCTATCGGTGTATTATAACCTCGATTATAACTGACAATAACCTCACCTATATGCCGATCACGTTTTAAATTCAGTAGAAATTGAAACGCGGTTGGCCATGTTCCCTAGGGTGTAACGGACGCTGACAGACCAAGTTACGTGAAAATGGGCTTTTTGTGGCGAAGTCCAGTGAGGTTAGGAAATTTTGACATGAAATGCCAATTCTGGCGTCTCCTTGCATCATATTCCGCTACAGTGTTGCCTTGGCTGTTATGACTGTTATCTTGTCAGAATGGCAGGTAAGTTACAGAGTGCCGAGCCGTTCTAGGTTTTAGACACTAGGCCTTCATTTCTGACCATATATTAGAACAGTTTTCTCAACCTAGTATATAATATGATGGGTATATCATGATTCACTATTTTATTCAAAAAAAACTGTTCACCAGTCGCCCGTTTAAACTGGAGAAAGTCTACCAAAATCGAGACGTCTTGAGCGTTCATTCAATCTTGCAACAGCGCAAGCAACTCGCAACTCGATTGACAATACGAATTCAAGGTCATCTAAGGAAATATTGATCCAACATTACAAATTTGAGCATCCCCAAATATCGCAGAATTGCCAACTTGGCGTGCAAAAATTACCGTTCTAGTGCTGAATTTAAAAGCTGATCGGCATATATTCGTGTATTATATACACAATTTCTTGTACAATCTGTCAAATCAACAATCATGTTCATTGTTTTTTGACACTATTTTGGCCGACTAATGGAGAACTATAGTGGCAAACGCCTAAAGTAATGGCGCTCGTGTTCCATGCACCCTAGCTATCATAAGTGTCATTTTAAGCGTACATAACCTCAACTTTGGAAGTGTAATTAATTTCATTTTCATTTGTCAACACTCAGCATATAACCAGCGGTTTGCGTCACTTCGTGAATTAAAAAGCAGAGAAAAGTCGAAGAGTCGACAAGCGGGAAATAGCGGTGAAAAAAAAAGGTACTGCTGTGTTATGTACCAGACCGGCTGCACCTTTGCACCAGCTCTTTTTTTCCTCTCACTGGGGCACCTCTCCGCCTCGACTCTTCTTTGAGCATTAGCACTTTTCCCCTTTCCGTACATTTCTTTGAGGGAGGTTATGTACGATAACTGTCAAGAGTGTCAAAATGGGTGCATGGAACACGTCGCCCTCTACAATCCGTTTTGCCTATAGTTCCCTGTTGTATAATTGAATAATTGTTTACACTAATTGTGTAGTAATACAGCTATTACATGCAATTCATCAAGAGAAAGACAATAAGTCTGGTGAGAGCACGTCTCAAATTAAATTTGGTAGGTACCTAATTTCTTATTGGATATTGCATTGTCGAGAAAAATATTTAGCGGATTGTCATTTTTTGTCAAAAAAATACATTCAACTTCGGAGCTCCAGGAACACGAAGCGATGCCTATCTGCCTGCTTTCATTGTTTGCTATTATGCCATAGGTATTCGAGGCCATTTATTCAAAAACTGTGCCTTCCTAAGTACATAATTTAGGTTTTAATATTTTTCATCAGGAAAAATCTCGCGCAGACCTAAAATACGAACAATGCTCATGTTGATTGTTTGAGTGCTGCGAATTTGAAGTTTCTCTCTCCTTGTGTTTCGGAATAAAAATATAGGGAGCGCAACGAACAAAAAGGCAGCACCAGCGGCCCACATGTAATGCGATCTGTCACGCACGAATTTTATTCAGGCTTTAGGGGTATAGTGCCTGCACTATAAGGCGAAAATAATAATAACAATGCCATGAGTTGTGTCAATGTTATAAGAGGACGGTAGGAGTGTGGAGCTCGAATTTTATCTCTTTCCGTAGACAGTACCTACCTACTAACTGTGTGTATAAAGAGGCGAGGCAAAAAAAACTAGAAAGAGAAGATGGTCATTATACCTTTTTGTGATAAAAGATTTAAACAAATAAAGCAGTAATATGCCTGATGGAAAGTCGAAAACATCATTGCAATGTGTAAACAAAATATAGGTACTCAAACACTGAGTACGACGTAACGTAGGTAACTTTCAACGTGAAAATTGACGAACTTGTCATTTGCAATCCCTTAAGTGGCCCATACACTACGCATGCAAGTACGCGAGTAAGCACGTTCAGGTAAAGGTGCGTTCAGTCAGCTTATTTAGCCGCAAAATTTAGTTTTAGTCGTAAGCGCAGCAAATGCTCATTGGCTGTCATGAACCAGCCTCCTCAGATCAGCCAATAAGCGATGCTGCGCTTACGACTAAAATTAAAACTTGCGGCTAAATAAATAAATAAATAAGCTGACTGAACTCACCTTTGGTCTGCGCGCAGGTTCGAAACGTGTTTTTCACCACACACTATTCAGGCAAGTGCGTCAAGATTTGTCAGTTCAGTTGAAAACGAGGTTAAAAAGCTGTCAAAATGAATGAAAATAATTTTATTTATATAATTCAATCAACTCCCTCAGGACGGCTTCTTGTTTCCTGGACATTCTTGCCATTTTTGGGGATTCTGCCGCTGAGTGATACGAAAATATGTAAAATATGTCCAGCTGGGCTTGGCGCGAAGGGAAATCTGAACACACACACACACTTACTTTCGCACTTGCTCTAAAAATCAGTCGTTGACAGATTCGCTTAGAGCCGTGCCTAGAACTGAGCGAGCCGTCAGTTTTGACACATACACACTGATACTTGCATGCGAGCCTAGACCTGTGCAGGTAAGTCTTAGCACTTGCATGCGTGTGTATGGGCCAGTTAAGTCTTAGCAGTCTTAGTTACAGGGGATTTTTCACGTTCTACGTTGCGTTACTTCGTACGCTCAGTGAGATAGCAAACTCCCTAAAGTTAGTATAAACATAAGAAACGTACGATCGCACGCAAAATAAACGGAGACAGTGTTTCGCGCGGAGTGTACTGATTTAATGAATTTTAGCCTTCTTGTCACTGTGACACCAAGCCAAAATTCATAAAATCGGTACACTCCGCGCGAAACACTGTCTCCGTTTATTTTGCGCGCGATCGTACGTCCTAATTTGTCCTCACCCCCATCTGTGTGTGTGTGTGTGTGTGTGTGTGTGTGTGTGTGTGTGTGTGTGTGTGTGTGTGTGTGTGTGTGTGTGTGTGTGTGTGTGTGTGTGTGTGTGTGTGTGTGTGTGTGTGTGTGTGTGTGTGTGTGTGTGTGTGTGTGTGTGTGTGTGTGTGTGTGTGTGTGTGTGTGTGTGTGTGTGCGTGTGCGTGTGCGTGCGCGCGTGCGCGTGTTCGCGTGTGCGCGTGTGCGCGTGTGCGCGTGTGTGCGTGTGTGTGTGTACGTACCTATATTCCGTTCACTTTTTAAGGTGCGTTCAGTCAGCTTATTTAGCCGCAAGTTTTAATTTTAGTCGTAAGCGCTGCATCCCTTATTGGCTGTTCTGAGGAGGCTGGTTCGTAAGAGCTAATGAGCGTCGCTGCGCTTGCGACTGAAATTAAAACTTGTGGCTAAATAAGCTGACTGAAGGCACCTTCATTTCCAGAAGAATAACTTTTCAGAGCAAAAATAAAGTAACAAGCTGAAGCGCTGGGAGGATACGGCTGATGGCCACTGATAGTTTCGCTCCTAAACTTTGCAGGTGCCATCAGCCATAGCCATAGCCCCTTGACTTGTCACTTCATTTTTGCTCCAAAAAGTCATTCTACTGAATTTAAAACGTGAATTGTGAACGGATATACATCTATTATTAGTCCAGTCAAATTAAGCAAAAATCGGGCCAAACCGGAAATAAATTCGGAAGTTGACAAAATTTGGTGGATCGATGCAGAATTCAACGTAGAATAACATACTGAAATTCCCGTAAATTTGAAGGCTTGGATTTTTTTTAGGACCAATAAAAGAGCACCATCCTTGAAAGTTTTCGATTTTTTCTGAATAACTTGTAAACTATTACCTTTAGAACACCAATACTCGCAAGGCAAATGTAGCCCGTTGAATTCCCAAGAGATCAGTACTGAACTCACTACTTTCTGATCAATAGCCTTTGAGATACAGCGTCTGCCGGAACGCAGTGAAAATTGCTCAAAAATTATTTCCTGATTTTACGTAACAATTTGCATAGTGTCAGTTCACGGGTTGTAACGTTGACAGCAAATGTGCGGATTTCAATCTGTTTTACGTGTTTGAAAAGCCAATTCAACATTCGGTATCACACTTTTGTCTAGAAGTCGCCAACTTCAAAATGGTACTTTTCCTCGACCTTTGAAATCGATACTTGATGTCCCGAAGAATCCCCAAAAATCGATTTTTTTCATACCATGCCATTTTCCTAATTTTCTAAGTAGGGCAAAACCATCCAGGGAATATATGAAGAATTGAATATCAAAAAAACAACATGTAACGGTATCTTTTTCCCAGTGATGGTTCCTGAGTTATATGGATTGAAAGACTACAACGATCTATTTGGAAGAAAGATTGGTAGTTCGGACACTAACTGCTAAATACTGTACGGACCATGCATTTGATGATGCAAAATGCCACTTAGCAGACGTATTGAATATACTTATGTACTTTCCACGTCTGCCAAGTGACATCTTACACCTCAAAGGCAAGGTCCGTACAGTATTCAGCAGTTAATGTCGGACCACCCAGTTTTTTGTCCAAATAGGTCGTTTTAGTTTTTCAACTCATGAAACTCTGGAACCATCACTGGGAAAAAGATTCCGGAACATCTTGTTTTTTTGGTATTCAATTCTTTATATATTCCCTGGATGATTTTGCTCTGCTTGAAAAATTGGGCAAATGGCATCCTATGAAAAAAATCGATTTTTGGGGATTCTTCGGGTAATCAAGTATCAATTTCAGAGGTCGAGAAAAAGTACCATTTTGGAGTTGGCGACTTCTAGACAAAAGTGTGATACCAAAGGTTGAATTGGCTTTCCAAAAATGTAAAACACAATAAAATCCGCACATCTGCTGTCCACGTTACAGCCCCTAAACTGACATTATGCAAATTGTTACGTAAAATCCGGAAATAAATTTTGAGTAATTTTCACTGCGTCTTAGCAGACGCTGTATCTCAAAGGCTATTGACCATAGAGTAATAAATTTAGTACTGATCTCTTGAGAATTTAACTGGCTACATTTGCTTTGCAGTTTTTGTGTTCTAAAGGTGATAGTTTACAAGTTATCCAGAAAAAACCGAAAATTTCCAAGGATGGCGCTCTTTTATTGGCCCTAGAAAAAAAGCCAAGCCTTGGAATTTTCGGGAATTTCAGTATGTTATTCCACGTTGAATTCCGCATCGATCCACCAAATTTTGTCAACTTCCGAATTTATTTCCGGTTAAAACCTATTTTGACTGGACTATATCCATTGCCATTAAGGCATCCACCAATCACCAATCACCAGATATAAATGACAAGCTCTGTCAAATCATAGTGAAAACCGTGGTGAGAACAGATAAGAACACCTGAGTTTATTCACAGGGTGGTATGAAAAATATAACTTCTTGGTTTCTCAGTGATAACATTTTCCATTATTCATGTCTATTCTGTACCTCGTAACGAGTTCTTTATTTGCACGTTATAATAATTATTATTATTCATGAATCCCCTATACCTCTCTTTCTGTCTCTCGTCGTTAACAAGTCGTTATCGAGATACAGAATAGCCCTCATTGACCGATTTTCGAAATCCAGGGCTCACTTGGACGATGAAACCTTAGCTAAGAAAAAAAGACCCTAGAGAATCAGAACCGACTGAAAACATTTACAACGATGTAGGGTTGCATCAAAAAGTGATTCAAAGTTTGATTGATCCTGGAATCTGATTTGGAATAAGAACTGACTGATAATCAACCTTGTCTTTGAAGAATAGGCATTAATTCTAAATATTTTTCGCATTACTCGCTAAAACAAGATGTCAAATTCGTAGAAAAAAAGTACACCACCTAGTATCCATTCCAAGATAAGAAAACCACAGTTAGTGGACGTGGTACAACCGAAATAGGGAATATAAGTTGCAAATGATGATAAAGGCAAACCACTTGGCAGGGTTACAACTGTAGTCCAGGCAATGGGTAAGTTCTACCTTGCAAAAGGTCGCGGAGAGTCGAAAATTTGCCGTCTGGTACAGTTTTGTGTCCTGATTAACATACTGAATTTTCGAATTCGGTACGCCGCCGCTCGGTCCTCCGGATCGAAACGTTGGTACTGAAGGACCCAAAAAGAGCCACTTTTCACTAATCTATTGTGCATCGCCCTCTGACTTACCGCAATGAAACCACATGACTGTAGTGAAGCCCTTGATAGCATTTACTGCCACGCCAGTGCGATTCTTCGCGGTTAAAAAGAAATAATTCCTTTGGCAAACGTCTAGTTTTTCTTGATTTTGGAAGGATTTTTTTCTCATGCGGGAATATCACAAACTGACCTAACTCAGGTTGATTTCGATCAGCTTCTTTCTTCTTGAGCTCGTTCTGGTCTCATGATTTTCTTAACAGCATTTGTTGACAAGGTGTATTGCAAGAAGTGTAAAATTGCCAACACCAAATCAACAGTAATTTTTTCATAATTTTCATCGATCAGGAGTTTCAAATTCCAAAGGAAATGGTACCTTGAACTGTTTTCTGCTTATACAGCATAGATCGAATCCCCAAATGCCCGTGGGAATACCGAAAAATGAATTCTTTTCAGAGTGCGCGTAAATCTGCGAAGCTGCATCTGAACACTTGAAAATAGTCGTAACCAACACTACAACACCCAAAACAATGAATGACAGAAGAACCAGTTCAGGTTATTTATTGTTCAAATTTATGTTGTGTTGGTTACGACCATATTCAGGTGTTTAGATGCGGTTTTGCAGATTAACGCGCGCCAAAAACAAAATGATTTTTTCGTACTTCCACGTGAAATTTGAAATTTGATCGCAAGCTGAATAAACATAAAACAGTCCAAGCTATCAATTCCTGTTAAAATTGAACTTCATGATCACTGGCAATTATGAAAAAATGACTGTTGAATTTGGTGTTGGCAATTTAACATTTCTTCCAGTGCACCTTGTTAACAAATGATGTTATGAAAACTATGAGATCAGAACTAGCGCAAGAAGAAAGAAGCTGATCGAAATTCACTTGAGTTAGGTCAGCTGGTCATATTTCCGCGTGAGGAAAAAATCTTTTCAGAATCAAGAAAAACTATATGTTTTCCGAAGGAATTATTTGTCTTTAACCGCGAAGAATGGGACTGGCGTGGCAGCAAATGCATCAATAGTTTTAACAAAGTCATAGGTTCCCATTGCGGTAGGTGAGACGACGATGAACAGTGAATTGGCAAAAATTGGTTCTTTTTTGGTCCTTCGGCATCATCTTTCCAATGTAGAGGACCGAGCGGCGGCTTGCCGAATTCGAAAACTTAGTGTGTTAATCAGGACACAAAACTCTACCAGAGTGCAAATTTTCGAATCTCCGCGACCTTTTGCAAGGTAAACCCTATTTTAATGTATCGGTCGACTGTACTACTGAGACCTGAATAAACGATTTGACCCGCAGTGCTTTTCTTTTCGTCCCATAGGATTTGAATAACGCCCCTTTTTCAAAATGGTGGATATTATCTAGGGGCAGAAGGTATCGAATAGCCTGGTGATGTTCAGCTTATAGGCCAGGCGGTAGGTCATTCTGGATAGAAAAAATTCCGACCAAAGCTTTTATGGTGTCAAACTCTTCGTAAGGTCAGTAGGTATCTACCACTGAGTTTCCGCCCAAAAACGAGTTGTGCTGATTCCTCCACATCTGCCCAAAGGTAAAGGATGTCTTGAAGGTGCAAAAAGACCTGTTAAACCCCCGTACTTTTTCATTTTATTTGCCTCAATGCAAACGTACAATTCTAACGCAAACATTGGAAGCATTTGTCATCATCTCTGTGCCAGTCTTACTGTTGAAAAAAAAGATTTCTTTGTGCGGGTCAGATATATCACATTTGATTGTTTTTCCACACAAGAAAACGATTAAGCAACATGTATTTTGGATGTTTTCTAATGACTTGTACTTACTGAACCCATTCATGGCGTTGAAATTTCAATAACAGCATTTCTGAAGATGTTGCCCGCTAAGAAGTGAATAATTTTTACCCGCCTGTTCAGCAGCAGTTTTTTCAATTTTACCAAACACCGTTCTCGAAAATTTTATAGGGAATGACAAGCTGGAACTGTTTTCTGATGATATTATATCTGGCTTAACCGCGGCATGCTTTTTGAAAGTGTAGGAAGCTGATTTCTTTTTGAGCGGTTCTATTTTACCCGTGTGCAGCCGTGCCTACTTGACATAGACCGAACTGATTACACAAGCTTGGAAATGTACTCTTTTCCAGCTTTAAAACACGAACATTAATGATAAAATAATCTATAATTTCTTCATAAATCAATGTACCAAGTCTCAATAATAATGGTCGCGTTTTGAAGCTGGAAAAGAGTACATTTCCAAGCTCGTGTAATCAGTCCGGTCTATGTCAAATAGGCACGGCCGCACGCGACTGAATCAGGACCTCTCGAAAAGAAATCAGTTTTTTAGACTTTCAAGTGCGTGCCGCGGTTTAGCCAGGCACGATATCGTTAGAGAAGAGTTTAAGCTTTTCATTCCTTATGAAATTTCTGCAAACGGTGTTTGGTAAAATTGAAAAAATTGCTGCTGAACAGGCGGGTAAAAATTATTCACTTCTTTGCTGGCAACATCTTCAAAAATGCTGTTATTGAAATTTTAATGCCATAAATGGGTTCAATGGATACGAGTTATTAGAAAACATACAAAGTATATGTTGCTTCATCGTTTTATTGTGTGGAAAACCGATTAAATGTAATTTATCTGACCCGCACAAAGAAATTTTTTTTTCAACATTAAGACTGGCACAGACGTGATGACAGATGCTTCCAATGTTTGCGTAAGAGTTGTACGTTTGCATTTAGGCAAATATAACGAAAAAGTACGAAGGTTCAACAGGTCTTTTTGCCCATTTGAGGCATCCTTTACCTTCGCGCAGATGTGGAAGAATCAGCACAACTCGTTTTTGGGCGGAAACTCAGTGGTAGATAACTACTGGCCTTACGAAGAGTTTGACACCATAAAAGCTTTGGTCGGAGTTTTTTCCACATTGTAGTGATTTTACCGACATACCGCCTGGCCTATTAGTAGAAATATAGGGGGCTATGTCTCAATCGGTTTCTGGGACATCAAACACTAATTGACAAAATGGTGGAACATTGACATCTACCGCAGGCAAATTTGGTGGAGGCGCCAAAAAGAATTTAGTACTGTCGTAAGAAAATTGCTGTAACATTTTTATTTTTAAACGGATTTTATCACAAGACATTTCATTTTGTGAAAAAGTGAATTCTTCATGTTACCTTGTACTTTTCATTGGAAAAAGACGTTGAGGAATGTTGGAAAAAAAAAAATTATTCGAAAAAAAAAAGATTTTTCACATTTTTTTAATTTGATGCAATTTGCCCTATTTGTAGACTTTGATGTGCCCTTTCTAAATTTGCACTTTTCCGATTTATATCTTTGCAGTACGCGCTGCCATATTGAAATAATGATGTCTGAAAAGAAGTTTTTGACAATATCTGAATTTTGGTCTATGTGACATTGAAATGTTTATACAGGGTGTCCGTTTTTCGAGGCTAAGCATGGGTATCTCGCTTATCTTTAAAGATACAGAGTCGGTTAAATTAGAAAAAAGTTGCGAATTTTCATGACAATCAATAATCCAAGAAGATATTTGACTTGTCAGTTTTAGTTTTCGAGATATCGAGAAAAAACAGAAATTTATAATTTTTGTTTTTATTTTTTGTTCGAAAAACGGTTGAATTTTCCTTTTCTAATCAAGACATCGTGAAGGCACTTTTTTTAAGGGGAATTCAATGTTACTAAAATCTTCATTCTAGCTTCCAAAACAACCGAGATATGACATTCAACTTTTTTTTCTCTTATGGGCGCCATATTGGATTTTGACATTTTTGAATACAATATTTTTTCTGGTTACAACGATGTGTCACATGCCACTGTTAAATTTATGCTTTTGATCAAAAAATTTTTTTTAAATTTTTCAAAGAGTGCTTTGGAAACATAATCAGCACCGACAATTAAAAAAACGTAAATGTTGAACATTTATTCATTATTGACATGTGGCACATCGTTGTAACCAGAAAAGAATACCGTATTCAAAAATATCAAAATCCAATATGGCGCCCATTAGAGAAAAAAGTTGAATGTCGTATCTCGGTTGCTTTGAAAGCTATAATAAAGATTTTGGCAGCTTTGGATTCCCCTTGAAAAAGTGCCCTGACAATGTCTAGATTAGAAAAGGCCACCTTCAATCGTTTGTTGAATAAAAAATAAAAACAAAAATTCAAATTCCTGCTTTTTCACGATATCTCAAGAACGAAAATCGATACGTCAAATTTCTTTTTGGATCATTGATCGTCATAAAAATGCGCAACTTTTTCCTAATTTAACCGACTTTATATCTCTCAAGATAAGCGAGATACCCATGCTTAGTCTCGAAAAACGGACACCCTGTATACATATGAAAGCACATTCAATCCTCCACAGTTTGACATCTGAACCAGCTTTGTGCGACCCACGGTTCTTGAGCTAGACCTTCTGGAAGTATCAATTTTTGGTTCCAAAAGAAATAAAAATCACCTCTTGGGGCTGTGCCAGGTCCACCAATGTTCATGATTTGAGATAAATGACGACACGTTATTGATGGGTGACTTGATTAAAACATGGTGGTGATCCAGTGGTAAAATCCGGTAGGCACGGTCACTATTTAACACCGAAAATTGATACTTCCGGAAGCTCTAGCTCAAGAACCCCGAGTCGCACAGAAATGGTTCAGGTGTCAAATCGTGGAGAATTGAATGGACTTTCATACGTATATAAACATTTCAATCTCGCATGAACTTAAATTTAGATATTGTCAAAAACTTCTCTTCAGATTTCATTTTTTCAACATGGCGGTGCGCACTGCAAAGATATAAATCGGAAAAGTGCAAATTTAGAAAGGACACAACAAAATCTACAAATACGGCAATTTTCATGGAAATAAAAAAATTGAAAGAATCTTTTTTTTTTCAAAATTATTTTTCATTTTTTTCTCCAGCATTCCTCAATGTCTTTTTTTATGGAAGGTATAAGATAACAAGAAGAATTTACTTTTTCACAAAATGAGATACCTTGTGTTAAAATCGGTTGAAAAATAAAAATGTTACAGCAATTTTCTTATGACCGTACAAAATTCATTTTGGCGCCTCCACCAAATTTGCCTGCGACAGATGTCAATGTTCCATCATTTTTTTTAAGAGCTTGATGTCCAAGAAATTGATCGAGACATAGCTTCATATATTTTAACGAAGCTGGACATCACCAGGCTATTCGATACCTTCTGTCCCTAGATAAAATCCGCCATTTTGAAAAAGGGGCGTCATTCAAATCCTAAGGGACGAAAATGAAAGCACTGCGGGTCAAGTCGTTTATTCAAGTCTTAGTTACGATCCTGCCAAGTGGTTTGCCTTTATCATCATTTGCAACTAGTTTTTTCCTACCACGTCCACTAAGTCGTCTATGATATTTTTCCTTCAAGTCAAACAGTCTGATGAGTTGATGGATCGAAGAAGTCATGATAATTTCATCGAAGTCACAATGATGTTATTGATGTTCGCTATGTTGGATTGCCAGTTCATGTCAGATTTTGACGCTGACACATTATTTTCATTCTTTTTTGTCAGGCTGTCATTTCCATCACAAGAATATAGACTGCGGGCTACCACCGGCAGTGCGAAACAAGACATAGATAGACTTTTTTGTCGTGACTCTCGGCTAAACCTGTTTGTCAAAAAAAAAACTATTCGGATTTATTCGGAACAATTGTATTATGAAGTAGGTATTTCTTCATCTGTCATCTGTCAAATAATAAAAAATGTCAAAATGTACCATCTGATTATTTATTCAAAATCTATCCGATGGATTGAAACCAAATTCGGCAGGAAGCAACACAACATACGAATCAAATTAAGTCTACAGTTGGAGTTCTCCACCATCTCTCACTCGGGTGCTACGAGATTTGGCGGTACCGATTCCTTTCTTACTCAAAAAATCTATGACGTGCACACTTGCCGGACCGGATCTTTTATAGCATGTTGTTCAGCATACATTGCTTGAGAGCTTTTTATGCAAATTTTCAAAATGAACGTACCTACATATTTATTTCAGGGTTCGACCAAAATTTCACCTAAAATGCGTCGGCAATGACAAATCATTGATAATAATTTCAAGTTGAATTTGTTAGTCCAAGGAGGTCGAAACTCAAAAAAATGCGGAAGTCTACTTTCACCTACTCCACAACTCACCCTTAGCGTAGGTAGTAACCCCGAGTAACCCACTAGGGTAATAATTGACCCTTGAGCTTTAAAACCGTTCCTGGCTCTGCAGAAAATAAAGACATTACAAATCCATGGAGCATTCAAACACCACACATCTTCATCCCTCTAAGCTTCTCATACATGAATACTACAGGTAATTACTAATTATTATTCGGAATGTTACAAATTCGGTTTTAATTAATTAATCTCGTCCACGGCAGGACAGACAAGCCCCGGCGTCATCCTCTCCCCTCTCCACCAACAGATGGATATTAAAATATTTCATTAAACAATTAATTGCGTTACTTTCGCGACAGTTTGCCCGGAGAGTATATGGGGGAGAGAAGAGGATGAATTAGAGCTTAATTAGGGGAAAGCCAAAACTCGCACAGCGGCGGAAGAGCAGCAAGAAGGAAAATTCTGACATCGTAAACAACACCTGAGATTCTTTACGGCTCCAAAGACGACGGCGTCGTAGAAGAAAACTTTTCGTTGCTGCTGCTGGGCTACTGTTGACTGTGCCGAGTTATCATTGTCCATTGTGCATTGTGCCAACTTCTATGTCGTGACAAACTTGGACGGATGCAACAATACAATGCGCCATTACTACCAAACGGAAATTTTACAACTACGTTGGTACCTATTATGTGTGTTCTGTCGTGAATCGTGATGCAGAGCCCCTTTCTTTTTTTGAGGGTGGAGGGATAAGAATAATTGGAATAACCTGCAAGAGCGAGGAGGAGGTACCTACTTGGGAGTTGATTTGAAATTATCAGAGCTGTCTGTGTATAAGTTCTGCCAACGAAGTTATTGTCAAGTCCTTTCATAAGCATCATGGATGAAGAAGCTAAAAAGAGGCAATCAAATTTTCAAATTAATTTTCAAAATTTAATATTAGTAGTTAGTTTGAGGCGGTCCGAGGGGTAAACCCAATGAGGGTAAACTGCTTTGGAAATCTGGTGTACACTTTCCTGGAAATCACTGGAAATTAAGGAAATCTTTGGAAATAATTCATGAATTCAACCTCCACAGTTAGCGCGACCCAAAAGTGAAGGGCTTTGTCTATTTTAATTTTAACACTACCTACATCAAAAATAATTTTCTCGTAACTACTACGTTTGCGTCGGTTGTACCCAGAGCTGAGCAAATTACTTTCAAAAAGTGATTAAGTCCAATAGTTACTCAAAAAGTAATCGAATTACTCAGTAGTTAAATTACCAGAGCCAAAAAGTAAGTGAATTACCAAGTACTTGGAAAAAAGTAATTGAAAAATCAGATGAATCCGGGAAGTATTCTCAGAACATAAGACCAATCGAGCTACAACCATCGAAATCCCGCAGACACGCGTTTTGATCTGTTTTGGATCTCATCAGTGCTGGAGCATTGCAGGTTACTAAAGCTCGGCGATCCTAATATCGAGAATCGAGATAATAACCATAATAATATTAAAGGGGGACTGTGGGTAGAATGTTGTGTCAATTTTAAAATGTATGTAGCTGCGGAATGGCTTTAGTTGAGTTTTAGTCAAAATCGCATCGAAAAATTCCAAGCCGTTACGAAGTTATCGTAAATTTTGTGGGCTGATTATAACGTCATACTGCGCACCGGAAAGGACAGGTCGGCAGACCAAGGCACCACGCCAACAATTTCCAGACCTTTTTAAAATGAAACAAGTTTACCAAACGGTAGACGCAGGTCATTTGACTTTAATTTCAAAGTACGGTAAACCAAATTTCAGTAGACATTTTTAAAAACATAATTAAAGTGCGACTTCGCGATTTCGCCATTCGAGGTTCCAATTCACGATACTTGCTGAGTGTTCTTCCTTGATTATTGTCATTTTTCTTTTTTTTTTTCGTTCATTTTTGCTCCTCAGTGGTCCGACACCGGACACGTCAACAACTTAACGAAGGTACCTTATCATCATCACCTTCGTTCTCCATAACATGAAAACATATTTTCAGAGAACATGCACAGCACCCCCGACATCCCGACAATATCATGTTTTCGTCAGATCTACTCCTCGCGCTTAAATTTCACTCTTTTTAGATTGATCTGTCGAAATTCCTCCGGTTCTTCCTTCTTTTTCGCGAAGTATCGGCAAATTTCAGCTCAAGAGATAATATCGAAATCGTGTAAATCCCTCTGAATCGCTGAAACGTGGGGGCCGCTGAACTATGACGAATCGGATTAAAATAACTGGCGTAGTACAAAACCGCATTTTCTCGGGGGCACATTGGCACAAGCAAAGAGCGATAGGCTCCGCGTGGATGCGCGCACTATGTCATCTATATCCCTCTTTCCTCCATACCTTACACGTCACGCGCCTTTAAACTACACACAAAACGTTATTATTGTTCAGCTGGTTTGATGATTGCAGGGCAACGCCAAGTTACGGTAATCGGATCAGTGCAATTTGACGTGATGAGATCTGTTCGCCTCTCATCCCATCCATCGGTGTGTCGACTGTTGAGTCACAGGATCCTGAGGTCACGCACGTCGATTGCTCAGTGCTCACAGGCATAGTATCATCATTCCATCAGGCAAAGCTCAAATAGACAGAAGACGGAACCAGTTACAATCACATGCAGATTAGATCACACTGATCACAGCTCACTCAGAGGTGTGCGCGTGTGCGTGAGCAATGTATTTTACGCAAAACTGCCTTCAGAATGCATAGAATAGTAAATGTAAATGTATGTCTTTTTTTTTAGTGGCTGGATGACTATCCTGGTTGTGTGCTGCGTGTGCCAATAAATCTTTTAAACTTGATAAATTAATCACAAAAACGTCTGGAATTTTTCACAAATTCTCGCTTGAAATGGAAACGACACCCGCATATAACTACCCTGCTACACTAGTAGGAATACTTTCAAGAACAGAACACTCAGAATTCATGGTATGGTTCCCTTGTGTCTTTTATTACAATAATACCGTTTCACTTTATATTTCTCTTCAATCTATGTCAAGCAAGACGTAGAATCCAGCGAATTCACACACATGCTATGCTGTAGGTAGATTGATTTTTGGTTTAAAGAAGTATATATGACCTGGTTTCGCGCAGAATCAACGAACTGGCTGATCGGGTTGAGTGAATTTTTAAATCGAACTTTACGGTGTTCACTCATCGATTGCTGACAATGTCAGCAGCGACTTATCTCCGATGTAGGCTTATTCGCCGATCAGAGTTTCATAACGTTTGTGTGCGTTTTGCTAATACATTGTCACTTTGTACAATAATAACTTTGTACGTTTATTGAGCTTGATCTTCATGTGGCACATGGGGCCCGCTAGGGCTTCTTACTCGATAAGAGACGCCAGAGAAGCACAGAGTGCCGGAAGCCAGAAGAAAACATCAGGAAGTACATCGATCATCAGGACATCAGGGCAGGGGTGCGATTCTCGAGTTGAGAATCATGACTTTCCGTATACGAATCTCCTTGGTTTCGTGTGCATTTGGACTGTCAGAAAGGAGAATCCGCATACGAAAACTTTTTGAACACGTTCGAGAATGGCACTTTTCAGGTATACAGGGTATTTTTTCAGTAATGTCACTATTCCAGAAGCTTTTGTTAAACAAAGTACGCAACTTTTCAACAATGACATGGCAGCATCTTGTGGTTTACAGTTTTAAGTTTTGTTTGACACCACAACCATATGGTTGGCAGTCATCAACTTCGTGTAGACGGTGCCAAGAGCCTGAAAGTTGCAAATTTTTTGTTTCTTCATTTTGAAATTAAGAATTCTCCTCCATTTCTGTACCAATTCACTTGAAACTTATAACAAAAAACTGAAACCTAAAATATAAATTTTGATATGGTGAAAGTTGTCTTCGTGCAACTTCAGGGCGATGGCCGCCATTTTTCAAAAAAGTCTTCAATCAGAAATGCAGTGCTCGGCGGGTGTCACAGAATCTCGAGACGTAACTTCAGTGCAGGCATTTTTAATTCTCTTCTCAAGATAACGAATGTCCCTGGTTATGTCTGTGAATACCTGATCTTTGAGAATGCCTACAAGAAAAAGCTACTCTTTAACACTTTCCTTCTATGGCCAAGCACAACTTTTTGTTTTGTCGCACTTTGCAGACAAAGTTGGTGATGGCTGACAACTGTTGATGTAGTGTCAAACGAAACTTGAAACTATAAGTTTCAAGATGCCGCCATGCCCCTGTTGATAAGTTTCTTACTTTGCCTGTCAGAATAAGCCATTCAAATTGTGACATTACTAAAAAAAACACTGTAGAACCGCTAAATACAGAAAATCATGTTTTCACAATGCTGTTGTTCTGTACAATTCTTTGCCAGGTGCCTTCAAAACAAAACCTATAAATGGGTTCAGACAGGCTGTGGAATCGCACTTTTTTTAACGTTTGGTTTGTTATCATTTCCATTTGTTATAGTTTTGTTTTTTGTTTTATATCATTATTATTATTATCATTATTCCTATTATGCTGTACCAACGCAAATGCCTCATTTCGACCCGATCTCAAGGCAAGAGGTCCTAGACACTGACA
Organism: Anaspis maculata; assembly: GCA_949128115.1. NCBI lineage: Eukaryota > Metazoa > Arthropoda > Insecta > Coleoptera > Scraptiidae > Anaspis > Anaspis maculata. Next base: position 56,498,424 of record OX421962.1, on the reverse strand, counting down.
TGAAGTAGCCGCCTTAGAGGCCAGCGAGTATTAGTAGAGATCTCTTCATAGGACGGCTTCTAAGGTGGAATGTTACGGTTGCCAAATTTGAGCCAATGATATGTCAAACTATAGAATTAACATCAAAATATGTACCTAAGTTTTACAAAAAAAAAAACAGTTCTTCAAAAATAGTGGCTACAAAACCAAATAAAATACCATTTCGCGATATTGATGTCCGCTTTTCAAAAACAGCATTAGAAAAAATCTACTAACACATTTTTTATAAAAGTTAGAGTAGTTGGAAATTGACTTATTCGACACACCCTCCGTTCTCACCCTGTATACGACACGATGCCCTATGTGAATGATAGCTTGATCCCCTAGGACAGCTTGTAGCCAAAAGGTGGGTATGTCTTATAAGATGACGGTAACTGTTTTGGAATCAACCGTTTCTTTTTCGAGCCATCCTTATTTGAATTTGAAGCAACTTTTGGAATATCCCTATTTTTCCTTGAGCACTTTATTCATGCCATTGCCTTCCTCTGATAGTATATTTGAATTAGAGTTTTTTGCTTGAAGAAAGTAGTTCTCAAACGGTTTTTTGCTATATGGTTAGCTCATCCCCACCTGTTCAACATGTTAAAAGCATATATCCAGATATTTATACAGGGTGAAAATTAAAAAATAAATCTTTGAACTTTTTTACTCCGGTGAAATAATTCTCGAAAAAAAAAAACAGCCTCTCATTATTCAGCAATCTTATGGTCTCCTACTGAATGTGTGAAAAATTCACCCCTCGATAGCTGCTGGTATTCTACGTACAGGGTGGAATCAATTTTTTTTTCAATAAATTTTATCTTGATCAAATAAATCCGGACAAAGACCAATTCCGGCTCACACAAGTCACAAGTCTACAAGTCTATAATCTCTCATTTAAGATATAAAAATGTCACATTCCTAAAACATGACATACAGGGTGAAACACCCTTCTTTTCTTTCCTTTTTTTCTGGGTCACATTATTTCGGATGATAATCTTGGCCACTTCAAAGGAGAGCTTAGAGTATTTGGCAAAACATATCAAAAATTTATCTTTCTGCAATCACTGCAACTACTGGCTACTGTAACATCAAGTATGGCTTGCGGAATACTCTGAGCTTTCCAGTGAACCAGGTAAGATCATTATCCTGATTAATTTTATCAAAAAAAAAAAAATAAAACAGCTATAGTATGTTTCACCCTGTAGGTTGTGTTTAGGGAGTTTGAGGAATGTGACATTTTTATATCTTGAATGGGAGTCATAGGCTTGTAACAGAGCTGGAATGGGCTTTTGTATGGATTGATTCTATTGGATTGACTAAATCGTCTACTCAAATCAATTGTCAATATAGCCAAAATATCAAAAATCAAGATGGCGGCGGCGAACCCAAATAAAAATGTGTCGTATTTCGAGATTTTTTTTTTGATTTCTAAACCTCGTAAAGAACGACACTGATGGTGGATTCTGGAAGATTCAGCTTTCTTCTGCAATTTGGGACTAGATTTATTTGATTCGCACATTCCACTGTGAAAATATAGTGAATTAAAGGAAAGTCCACTTGTAATTTTTTCGAAATTCACAATAAATCAGCAGTTTTAAAACCTCCCGCGAATCCTTATTTCTGGAGCAATATCTACGCACACTTGGTAGTGATCGTAAGCTGTGTGCATAGGCTACAGATACCGTGTTGGTGCATGGCCGAAGTTTCGAAATTTTAGATGATAGATGACGTAAATGGTGGAGGTGCGCATGTCGAATATCGAATATTCTACTTTTTGTTCTCACATGTTCTGAACGAAATTTCCATAAATGGTTGGATTAATGGTCAGCTGAATAAACACGCAACGAGAGTCAAATGTTGAAAGAGTCGAAATGTGAAATTTTCAAATAGACGACTTTACTTCTTTGGAGAAAATGAAACGGTTCTATCCGTTGGTCCAGGAATCATAGCTGTTGAAATCGCAAATAGCGAACAAAAATGGAAGCCAGCCGGATTTTTGTATATAAGCTCAGTTAAGCATGTAAACAGGTCAACACATGAAGTGGTCCACCCCAAAATTTCGCCTCATTTTGAAGGGGCATATCTCGGAAAATACGTTACCGATTATTAAAAGCCTGCTGATGCCTGAAAGAAGGTCTTTTTGGCTACAAGGTATCACAGCCTGTCCGGTGTTCACTTATATTGTACTTAATATACAGGGTGACAACGGAAGGAGTGCCGAAGTGGTCCATTTTCAACACTGGGTAACTTTTGCTGAAAAAATTCCAGACTTTTTCTGGTGCCATTTTTGGAGGGCACTTATCAAAATCTCGAAACGGTTTTTGACTTGTCTCCGTATTTTGATTTTTGAAAAAGATGTGTTGCTTTATGTGAAATTTGAATTTTCTGATGCTGCTTCCGTCATTGGTCATGCAGTTGGCTGTAATTTGGCACAAATGCATAATTTGCGGTGAGGAACTACCCCATGAAATTTTTTTACCTCACGGACACCTAATGGTGCTACCCCTGTGGTCACCTGGTACCTGCTTAGGGTCGGTCTCAAATAGGGTAGGTTGCGATACATTTCATGTTTATCAAACACAGTGTGGCTCAAATATAGATTTAGTAACCATTCGTTGCATCACAAGTCCCATAGTTACCATCTCAGCCCTATTTTGGTTACTTTTGTACTGGGTGATTTATACGAAAAGTTACAAGGCTATATCTCGAGAACGGAAGAAGGTAGAATCAATTTTTTTTGTTTTGTTTCAATCTGACACAGCGGTGCACATTTCAGCATAGTGTAGATTTTTTCAAAACAGCCCCTAACTTGGGGTTGAAGGTGACCATGCCATTTTAGAAAAGTGTTTTTTTTAAATGGATATCTTGTTAATCTAAATGGCAATACGAGTGCAAAATGACATTTTCAAATTGATATGCCCAACCCTCAAGTTTCTTATTAAGTGTAAATTAATAAAAAATGTTTATTACGAAACTGTCTACCTTATGGAAAAGGTTATTCTACTTGACATCCTTTTGATGTGGATCAAATAGAAATCAAATTATCAATGTTTGGGGGGTGGGGGGGAGGTATTTGATCAAATAAACAAAATAGAACAGCACAAACAAACAACGCGTGCTTTGTGTGGAATAACATCTTTTCAGTTTTTATATTTTTGTTTTCATGTTTGCATTCCAATACACATTGTTCAATTGTGCGGTTTTATTTTGTTCATTTAATACCCTTCTCCGCCAAACATCAATAATTTGATGTCTATTTGATCCACATCAAAAGGATGTCAGGTAGAATAACCTTTTTTTATAAGGTAGACTAGGTAGAAACTCCAAGGTCCATACAGTCTTCAGCATCGAGCATCTGGATTATTTTAATTTTCTTGTGTTTTGACGAAGAAAGAGTGGACTGACGATGGAAAAACGTGTAAGGACCTTTCCTATAGACAATAAAATTTTCAACAATTTCTTCCCAAGCACGTTCTTTTCAAGTGCCATTGTTTACGAGATATACGCAAAAAACTGATCCTCAAGTTCTTCTCGAGGCCACAACGGCCGAAGCTCACACCGGATTCTTGAGAACTTTGACTATGTTGAACTACATGCTTGACTAAGCTTATATTCAAAAATCCGGCTGGCTTTAATTTTTGTTCGCTATTTGCGATTTTAACAGCTAAAATTCCTGGACCAACGGATAGAACCGTTTTATTTTTTCCAAAGAAGTAAAGTCGTCTATTTGAAAATTTCACATTTCGACTCTTTCAACATTTGACTCTCGTTGCGTGTTTATCCAGCTGACCATTAAGCCAACAATTTATAGAAATTTCGTTCAGAACATGTGAGAACAAAAAGTAGAATATTCGATATTTGACATGCGCACCTCCACCATTTACGTCATCTATCATCTAAAATTTCGAAACTTCGGCCATGCACCAACACGGTATTTGTAGCCTATGCACACAGCTTACGATCACTACCAAGTGTGTAGAAATTGCTTCAGAAATAAGGATTCGCGGTAGGTTTTTAAACGCTGAATCTTCCAGAATCCACTATCAGTGTCGTTCTTTACGAAATTTAGAAATGAAAAAAAATTCTCGAAATACGACACATTTTTATTTGGGTTCGCCGCCGCCATCTTGATTTTTGATAATTTGGCTATATTGACAATTGATTTGAGTAGACGATTTAGTCAGCGAGCTTTTGACATAAAATTTGTGAAAATCGGCCATCAAAACTAAAAAGTTGGAAAAAAATTATAAAACTCGTTTTATTTTTTTTTTACCCGGTATAACGTAAGTACTCAAAATCTGACAGCACCATTCGATCCGGAATTGTTTTTTGGGTAGATTAGTACTTTTATTTGAAAAAAATCGCAAAAACTCCAAGAAATATCAGCGAACTGAAGAATTGACCAGCCGCCAACTTTGATGCGATATTGCTGGAAAATGTACCAGAAATCGCGAAAGCACCCGAGTGATTATTTGTCCTGGGATGATCCTCTAACGATTCCAAAAAAAATTAATTTGATTACATCGTTTTTCCTACAGAAGTACTGCTAGGGCCTGGATTATTATATGATGATATATTTGGCTTGAAAATTTCACACATGCGAGTCACCCTATTTTTGCAGTTGAAAAATGAATGGCGGCTCCAATCCAATCACCAGTCACCACAAAAAATGATTTCCGAAATAGCAATAACAATGATTTGGAAATGGAAATCCCGCCGTCTGAAGTAATTTCCACCACTTGATACTACCGTGAACGAACTGGAAAAAGAATAATTACTGATGTTCGATTCTAAAATTACAGGATAACGACAAAATGCATAATTTCGCGCCCAAGCCACCACCGCTACCCAAAACCTCGTCGACAAGACGTCTGACGAATCCCGCCAAAATGAGCAAAGCGCCACCGAAATGAACGTTTTGTTTTCGTGAGAAAAGACGAGGGTTCCATGTTCCATTTAAAAATCACATGCATCAACTGGCACGACGACGGTGTAGGTATTGTAGCAGGGAACTCTCATCTGGGCCTAATACTCTCGTCTCGTCTCTTTGGTGAGAAACTCAAAAACCCTAACCCTACACAGCGAGTTGTAATGTAAGACCCACGACACATACCTCTTTGTTTGCCTCGTGTTCGTTTCCAGTTCCGGATTCTGCCGTCGGAATATTATTATAATTCCCGTCGTATTCTGTACAGTATTCTTGCACTGGGCCCGGCTGGTTGAGTTCTCGAATTATTTCCTCAGCAGCTTCATCGTATAACTTATCCAGGAGCCTTGCTCGCCTTTGCCCTGAAAAGTCGTATTATACAGCACCTAATTCCATGAAATTTCTACTATCATGTAGAGTAGAGAAAGATATGGAGGGTCCCGCGACTCGAGGCGGATATACTAAACTCGTTATTGCATAAATCAAAGTTGAAGTTGGGAAATTATATTTTTGAAATCCACCGGGAATATTGCGAGGCTCCTCGATATCTTGGCGCAAGAAAATTTTCTTGCTCGAAGTGAATTACCAAGTCTAGGAAAAACCTCGAACTACGTAGGTACCTTACCTACATACATTATTGGATGGTAGTTATGCGTGAAAGGAATTGATGTTACTGCAAAAATGAAGTGACAAGCCGGGGGGCTACGGTCACGGCTGATGGCAGTGATGGCACCTGCAAAAGTTTTGAAGCGAAACTATCAGCGGCCATCAACCGTATCCTTCTAGCGCTCCAGCTTGTCTCTTTATTTTTGCTCCAAAGTCATTCGGGATATTGTACATTATACATATTGTTACGAGTGGCGATTCCCATAGGGGAGAGGGTGGAGGATTCGGCTACTTTTGACTTTTTCCAACAAAATGAAAAAGTGTTGTGCAAAAAACTAATTCTTTCAGTGCCAATATGGACCACAATACACACTAAAAAATTTTCTAGTTGATTTCAGCTAGATATGCCTAGTTTCAGCGATTCCACCTAGTTTTCTAGTTATTATGACTGCATTTCGATTAGAGTCCAAGATGCAACCGGTAGCTGGACTAGATTTGAATATTTTGTTCTAGTTGAGAGATAAAGTGGCTAGATATCCAGTCGAATTCAAACGATCAGGTCATTTACTTTTGCTAACAAACTAGATTTCAATCGATTTGGCTAGATTACAGTAGTTTTAAAGGGATTCCAGTTGATGCTGCATCTGCGCACAAGTGAGACACATAGAAGATTAGTCGATTTCATTGTTTACGTGGCACAGTTCACACTTTGTCCATGTTTTTGGTATTTCGGCTAACTTTGTTGCAATATCAATGTTTGGTGAAAATATCTCATTAAACCAGTGTTCCTGCTCCCAATTTTTATTACTGTACGTGTTACTTGAGTGATATCCATGTTTTAAACAAACAAACGGACAACGGGCAACACAGCTGATCAGATATTCCTTTGCATGTAAGTATTAAGTGACAAAACTTTGATGGACCTTTTCATAAGGTTATTTTTTAGGCGTTTTGGTTCAGCGCTGGATACTCTATACCCAGGCAAGACCAACAAAGGAGGAGGGTTCCAAATCGCAAATTCACGTTACCCACGACTTTCGGATTTTGACGAAAAAATGGTAGGTAGGTATGTGACACACATCCTAATTATAATATTGGCACTTGAATAATTTTGATATAATTTGAGGTGGATTTTGAACATTTTAAGGCCCGTATTCATAGTCAGATCTTATACAGGGTGTCCCAGAAATGGCGCATAAACTCTCCAGTACGTTGTTGGGAATTCATCATAGAGTCGGGAAAAAATAGTAGAAAAATGCTTTGGCTTTTATTTATTAAGTTATCGCCAAAAAACTAAACGGTCGATTTGGCAAACGTGCACGACTGCACGTGTTCACCTACATACGTACCGCTAGGTAAGAATACAATTGTTCCGATATAAACATGGTCATCATAGAAACGGTCATTGTTAGGGCCAATTTAGACATTTCCTTGTAGGTACTGATACTGGTGCCTGCTGTTGGCACAGCTACTGGCTGATAGCTACCGATCGCACCTCTTCGTAATTTCAACAACTCCCGTGTATTCAGGAAATAAACTTGTAAAACTGCGTTCCTCCCATTTTTATAGTACTATAGGAGTTACTGAGGCTGTCTCAGAAAGAAATTCACTTGAAAAAACGCCACACCCTTTTCACTTATTCAACTTGTTCTGAACTAAGAACTAACAATCCAAAGAAGAATCCTTGCAAATCATGTGTGATAATTAACATCCGTCAAGCTCCTTTGACGATAGGAGTTTGGGACTACCCGTATTTGAGGAAAAAGTAACTGCATGCAGTCTCAGTGATACTTTGTGAGCCTTTCGATCTGGTTGATTCTGAAGCAGTTCGAAAACGTCCTCTTCAGTATCAGGTACCCTTACATGACGAGGGCGGCCACGATCTGCTTGTAATAATGCAGATGCTACCTGTCCGGTCCTTCTGGCTCTTTCTTCTGTTCTCATCATCACATACGATCGGGATGCTTTCTTTGAGGTTATTGCTGGGGTAAATGATGCGTTCCGCCTGCAAGTGATTGCCGCGACGTTCTGCCAAAATCAGTAACTTATCACTGTATTCGCTAGCCGCATACATTATCCGCCGCGGAAAAGTGGAAACGAGGCAGGAATGCTGCAAAATGACACTCTAATCACACTGACTGATCTGATTGTCAGAAATTGACGATTTTTTTATTTATTTAATGTCAGATTGTAGGTATACCTACCAAGATACCTACTCATACTCATTTGTTTTTCACCGATGATGCCAGATCCATTTTCTGGGTAATTTGATTGAAAATTTGCAAAATTGAAAATTGGCTGTAGCCGTTAATCAAAAGTTGTTGAGGATGATTTCACCAGAAAATGATGAAAGGGCTTTGTCCCCATGAGATAAATATTGCGGTTTTGAAAAAATCACAGAAATAAAGAAGTTGAGTTTTCAAATGCAAACTCTTATATCTCGAAGAATGGTCAAGGAGGAATTTTTTTACTATTTTTCTAGAGTTCCCTGGAAGGTCCGCTACAACGTAGTGGAGAGTTTATGCGCCATTTCTGGGACACCCTGTATACCGTCCGTTTTTTATTTTAGGCCCCAGCCCGTACCATCTCAATTATGGCTTCCACACCCAATATACTATATATTTTTGAAATCACAAAAACAAGATCTTTCGACTGATGATATGTCAAATTATTTTTGACAGATGTCATTTTTTGACAAGTGACAGAATATCACTTGTGATACATCATTTTCAAGCCCATAAAATTCTGAGGAGAACTGTGTTTTAATTTTTGTAATAGGGTGTCTTTTACAGCTTCTAGGGGTCTTTCAATAGGAAAAAAATGTTGAATTTCAAAAATACATAATAAGTAAATAGGTAAAGCAGGTACCTATTTTTAATGTGAACTAATGATAATAATGATTATTTAATCACAATGGAACAAAAAATGTTCTGAAGAAGTTGCTCGAATGACCGCTTCCTTGTTCCTTGAATGAAAGATTCGACGATCAGTGAATTGGAACTACCACCGGCCCAACGCGATGACATCCGAGCTTGCCCCTCGAGTTTTTATGGACCTACCCGAAAGATGAAGTGTTTATAAAGTTTCCCAATAATTTGAACAATTTAAAAATCAGATCATCACCATTAGTTATTTTAAAAATACCTATTACTTATTGAGTGGCTATTTCTGAAATTGACATTTTTTCCTATTGAAAGACCCCTAGAAGCTGTAAAAGCCACCCTATTTTAAAAATAAAAACACAGTTCTCCTCAGAATTTAATAGGCTTTAAAATGATGTATCACAAGTACTATTCTGTCATTTGTCAAAATATGACATCTGTCAAAAATAATTTGACACATCATCACTAGAAAGATCTTGTTTTTCTGATTTCAAAAATATATAATATATCGGGTGTGAAATTCATAATAAAGATGCTACGAGCTGGGGCCTAAAATAAAAAACGGACGGTATAAGGTGGTCTTAAGACCATGTTTATTTAGACACAGGCTTGAAGCAAGATGGTTTTATACATACAGTTATCATCTTGTGAATATTTTATAACATAATCAAATACCCCTACATCTTCTCAAGGTTGCTTTCGGGAGAAATCAGCGTATCAAAATTGAATAAGGTCGTCTTAAGACATAAGATCTGACTATGAATACGGGCCCTAGACATTTTTAGAGCTATTGATTTTGAATTCTGCATATTACTTTATCGATTGAATAGTTTGGAAAAGTTAATACATAGCTATTTTCATTTCAGAACATTCGCGAGCTTGTTGCCAGTTGCTGCCAAATGGACAGCCGAACATCGACAGGAATCAGTATAGCGGCAAAAGCCTGAATTAATGGCGCATTGTACTATGCACCGCTGTCACCGTGATGACATTGGGCGCGTTCAGCAGGTCCTATGTTGGGTGTCATCGGTGGATGCCGCATGCGCCTCTCGAACGGTCACAGTCACCAAATCGTCATTTTTTCCACCACAGTTTGTTTTTGGTAGTTGTGGATCAAATATTGGATCGACCAAGCCGCCCAGCAGCTTATATTTGGTAACTGGATCTACGGGTTCCACCGTGGGGCTTGCTGAACTCGCCCATTTCTGTCAATGACCACCGTCAACATCTCATCCCTCGAAAAGTTAAAATGGTTGTCAGATACTCTCCGATACAGCTAGACGATTCATTCGCCTGCCCTCTGATTCGGGCTGAACGTGCGGTGCCAAGCCCTCTCACAGGCCAACCCCATACATGGTCCAAACTACCGACTATCCTCTACCAGCTTCCTGCAGCCTAGACGTGCCGGTAACGTAGCCTACCTACCTCCAAGTGCCACAGACTTGGACTTTCCTCGGAGTTATGCTGGCGCTGCCTCAAAAACTAAGGCAAAGGTTGTAATAAGGTCTAAGACTGCAAATGTTCCAGCTTCCGAACTCAAGGCTGATATTCTGAAAAAAATTGACCCCGTAGAAAATGATATCAACATCAGTGAGGTTAGGGATCTGCGCAATTCGGGTATATTGATAAACTGCAGTGACACCGCGGACCGTGTAAAACTTTTGAAGCTTGCCGAGGAAAAACTTAATTCTGATTATAATGTTCGCGGGCTCAAATCAATTCAGCCTCAGGTTCGCATTGTAGGAGTTACGCAGGATCTTGAGGAGGGCGAATTTATCCGCTTTCTCAAGGCTCAGAATCGCTCAATTTTTGCGGAGGACTCGAAGTGTAGCTTGATTAAGTTCGCTCCTACTAAGAGTAACAAAAAGATTTTCCAAGCGACAATTGGTGTTGATGCTGACACTTACAGAGCCCTCATCCGCTGTAAACATGTTATAATAGGTTTTGACAACTGTGTAGTATACGACGCTATCTCTGTACTGCGATGTTTTAAGTGTAACTCTTTCCACCATGGCTCGGCAAACTGCGATAACCCCGTCAGTTGTCCCATATGCGCTGGCCCACATGATTTGAAAAGCTGTGAAGCCAAGGTCAGACAGTGCTGTAACTGCATTTCTTTGAAAAACAAAAAGAGCATCGATATAAAAACTGATCATGCCGCGTTCGAATATAACAGCTGCCATGCTTACGGCCTAGTGGCTGACAGGCTGAGGGAGGAGTTGCTCGGTTCTGTTGCCGGATAGCAATTAGCGGTCAATGCGGCTGATGCCTCGCAGCTGTCCTCCCCTCCTGTTCCGTTTCTACCTGGTTCTGGCTCCATTCTGCGACCTGGCCCTTTTGTCTCCTGCTACTACCAGAACGTCAGGGGGTTGTGCTCGAAGGTTTCTGAGTTGTCTCGGTCGGTATCGTCGATGTCTCACATTGACGTGTTTGTTTTGACTGAAACTTGGCTCAATGATGGCGTATGTGATGGCGAGCTGTTTGATCTGCGTAGCTTTTGTGTTTTCAGGTGCGACAGGGATTTTTCATCTACTGGATCTTCAAGAGGTGGTGGTGTGCTGCTGGCTGTGGGCAGTAACCTGGGCTCATCGGTGATTAATATAAAATCTCTTGATTTGTTTCCTCAGGAATTGTTCTTTGTTGACATCCTGGGGGTCAAGATTAAGGTCAATTTCCGTACTGTTTACATTATTGTGATCTACATTCCCCCATCTACTGCTCCCCATCATTATGTTGCCCTCTTTGATTGTATTATGTCTTTACCATTCCTCAGCGGCACCGAGGAATTGGTCATTCTGGGTGATTTCAACATTCCCGAATACTCTGAGGACACTCCGTCCTTGAAGCGTGTCGCGTCCGACAATCTTGTTGGTTTTTTTGACTTTGAGCAATACAACACCGTTCGGAATGACATGGATAGGACGCTGGACTTGGTTTTTTCCAATGCGGTGTTGCGGGTTTCTGAGTCTGCCATTGCTGTTTTGCCTCAGGATAGCCATCATCCGGCCCTGGATGTGCTGTTGTCCGTCAGTCTTGCGAGAAGTAGGAGTCCGATCGGCGTGGGCAAGGGTGAGTTCAACTTCAGAAGGGGTAACTATGCTGCGCTTTACTCCGATCTCGCTTTGGTCGATTGGACTTTTCTTTGCGGATTGAAGGACGTTGACACTGCTGTTGAGGCTTTTTATTCCAAACTGTATACCTTGTTTGATGAGCACATACCTTTTAAGAGGCAGCCAACCCGCAAATATCCGCCATGGTTTAACGGCAGAATTATCTCTTGCATTAGACGGAAGGACAGGGCGTGGAGGGGGTTTTTGAGGGGTGGGAATGATGCTGACCTGGCTCGCTTTAGGGAGTTGCGTGGGCTTCTCAAGCGTGAAATCGACATTAGCTATAAGAGCTACCTCATCCGTATCGAGAGGGACATCGTCCATAATCCGTCAACCTTCTGGAAAAACATCAACTCCAGAAGGCAGTGTGGAGACCTTCCACCAGTGATGGTTCACGATGGCGTCGAGTACAATACGCCTCAGGGCATCGCTGACGCTTTTGCGGCGCGGTTTTCCTCCGGTTTTGTGAGCCCCTCCTATACATCGCCTCGACGGCCTGCGTGCGCATTTCCTGAGTTCGGTGGTTTGTTGATTGTCAATGTGATAGGTGAGAGTGACGTTCTTGATGCTTTGAGAAAACTTAAGGCCGGAATGACGACTGGTCCCGATTCTGTGCCTGCCTTCCTCATTAGGGACTGCTCCTCAGTTTTCGTGAGGCCTCTGACCGACATGTTCAATCTGATTTTGAGAACATCCATATTTCCTAAAATATGGAAACGTACACGTATTTGTCCAGTTCATAAGAAAGGCAATAAAAATGAAATGTCAAATTATAGACCAATCTCTCTCTTGAGCAACTTCAGTAAGGTCTTTGAGACTGTGCTGCATTCCTTTCTCTATAATCATACCTCCAGGTTGTTGTCTCCAAATCAGCATGGTTTTGTTAGGGGACGCTCAACTGCGTCCAATCTCATGTGTAAGACCCAGTTCATCGGTGGTGTGCTTGATTCTGGTGGTCAGGTGGACGTTATTTACACCGATTTTTCAAAAGCTTTTGATACCCTGGACCACGACACTTTACTGCATAAGTTATCTGCCTTTGGCTTGTCCCCTTCGTTGGTCAGGCTCTTGAAATCATACTTATGTGACAGACACCTGTTTGTCCAGCATAACGGTTGTAGGTCTAGTGAGTTCCTTCAGCCATCGGGTGTGCCACAGGGTTCTAATCTTGGTCCTGAGCTTTTTGATATATATGCTGACGACATAGTAGCTAATCTATCTGTGAAACATTTATTATATGCCGATGATCTGAAGATATTTTGCAGAATTGATGATCGCGCCGACTGTCGGTTACTTCAGGCAAATCTTGACTTGGTTGATGAGTGGTGCAAAGCTAATTTTCTGTCACTAAATGCCTCGAAGTGCTACGTACAGTCTTACACTCGGAAGCGCAACCCAACTTTCTATGACTACAACCTGGGCGAGTACACTCTTTCCAGACCTGGCAGCGTGAGAGATCTTGGTGTTTGTTTTGACCCAGAGCTTTCCTTCAGAATGCACATAAACGATGTCGTCAAATCGGCGTTCAAAAGTCTGGGTTTTGTCATCCGAAACTCAAGGGACTTTGCGGATGTGGCTACGCTTCGTCTGCTGTACTGCACGTTTGTCAGGTCGAAGCTTGAGTATGCTTCTATTATTTGGAGCCCCCTATATAAGACTCATATTAACAGCCTGGAGAGAGTGCAGCGAAGATTTTTGAAATTTCTGTCCTTCAGGTTGGACAGTGTCTATCCTCCTAGGGGTTTCCCTAACAGTGAGCTGCAGAACAGGTTCCACTTACAGAGTTTGAACAATCGCAGGGCTGCCCACTCCGTTATTTACCTGCACAAGATTCTTTTTGGGGGAGTTGACTGCGCTGAGATTCTGAGCAGGATTGACTTTCGCGTGCCTGGTGCTCATTTGAGATCAAAAGCTCTGTTTCTGCTGCCTTTTGCCAGAACAAATCTTATGGCATCTTCTCCTCTCAGCAGGATGTACTCAAATCACAGCTTGATCGAGAATGAAGTCGACATCCTGTTCTGCACTCCTGCTTCTGTATATGCTGCCTTCTCTAAACTCGACCTGTAACTGGGCTCTGGCCTGTTGGTCGTTTTAATCACTAATAATAATAATAATAATAACGTGCTGATGCTAAGCCCCCACAGGTTGCCCATTACGTTCCGGTACAAAGAGTATGCTGATGCTAAACCTCATAAAATTGGCTCATACGTTACTCTATGCTCATACTCACTATCTTCGCCTTCTCCAACAACTATTGAGCGAACACCCAAATTTGTGATTATATAGAAGTACTCTGGAATACCTAACTATAGAACGTATTACACTATCGTATCCTACCTGCCTCATCATCGTTTTATTTTCTCTACTCTGCTAGAAAATAAAGGGCCCCAGATCACTAGGTATCTACCTACCCCCGACGAAGTCAGGGAGAGAAGTCGCTCACCCCCAAGCAGTAGCGTCACAATAGGATATTTTTTCTTTAGGTAGGTACCTATCTGTCTCTACTTTGGCACCAATCCTTTTTCTCTCCTTCGAAGCGGGGCGCTTTTTCACCTCAGCTACTCTTTTAATTCGAACCGTCCACTTCAAGTGTGACATAATGTGACATTGCAATCATTGGCCGCATTCATAAGTCACAACAGTTGTGGAACTGTTACCGATTTGTCCTGTGAACGGTGCGCTACTTTTCCGCTCCGCTCGGAGCGGACGGCCATGTTTTGTAGCGGCTCGGAAGTTTGCTACATTTTGGTAGCATAGTGAGCGATAGGAGTGGGAGGTGGAAGAATGAGAGAAACGTTAGATTTTGATGTTGGCAAGTGCCATTCTGACATTTTATGGGTTCAAGAGTGTTGTTCGGTGCTGTTTACCTTACGTGCTGTTTCGAATTTTTGAAGATTATAAGTTTTTTCCCAGCTAATGTGAATCGCTTGTTAAATATAGACCATCGAGCTATAGCACTGGGTGAAATTCTCCAGAACCAGATTATATTTTCGGCTATTCTTGACGCGACGCTGTATGTGTCACCGCCAGTCACCGCTACTTCCAACAATGCGTTCGTAAGACGCCAACAGTTCCGAAGGAGCGTAGCGGTAGCTGCTCCCGTCTTATGAAAGCGGCCATTGGCCGCATTCATAAGTCACAACAGTTGTGGAACTGTTACCGATTTGTTTTGTGAACGGTGTGCTACTTTTCCGCTCCGCTCGGAGCGGACGCCATGTTTTGTAGCGGCTCGGAAGTTCGCTACATTTTGGTAGCATGATGAGCGATAGGAGTGGGAGGTGGAAAAATGAGAGAAACGTTAAATTTTGATGTTCGCAAGTGCCATTCTGACATTTTATGGGTTCAAGAGTGTTGTTCAGTGCTGTTTACCTTGCGTGCTGTTTTGAATTTTTGAAGATTATAAGTTTTTTCTCAGCCAATGTGAATCCCTTGTTAAATATAGACCATCAAGCTATAGCACTGGGTGAAATTCTCCAAGACCAGATTATATTTTCGGCTATTCTTGACGCGGCGCTGGATGTGTCACCGCCAGTCACCGCTACTTCCAACAATGCGTTCGTAAGACGCCAACAGTTCCGAAGGAGCGTAGCGGTAGCTGCTCCCGTCTTATGAAAGCGGCCATTTTATAGAATGTCAAATATGGGTGCATAGTACACGTCGCCCTCTACAATTTGTTTTGCCTATTCAGCCCCATTATCATAGCTAAGTACTCTGTATTACCTATAAAATTATTCAGGAATATAATATCTACTATGTGAATCTATGTATTTGGTTTTATTTTTCATCCTTTTTTCTTGGGGTTCAACTAGAAAATGTAGTACGGGGTAACTAGATTTCCTGAATCTCCACTAGATTTCATTTAGAACAACTAGAAAAGTTCAGCTGGAGCTTTATGGATGAACTAGATTTTCTAGTGGAATTCTACGTATTTTCCTCGGTATTTTCAGTTCGAATAACTAGATGCTCTTTTAAAACACTCCACTAGATATCTAGTTCGAAATTTTCAACTAGATTTTTAACTGGAAAATCTAGGAGTTCCACTCTAGTTAGTTTTTAAATGAAATCCAGTTGAAAAAGTTTTAGTGTGTACCTAAGCTACAAAAAGTAAAAGAAGTCATGGTTCTAAAAAATGGTTGATCTGGTTTTTTTATTGTCTCAAAAAATCTATGCTTTGGCCTAATTTATCCCAGTAGTGAGGTAGTTTCGGCCAGTGGCTGAGGAGGTTTCGGCCGAGGTGTATAATCAAGAGAAATCAGCCATTTAGAATTAATTCAATAATGAAACATTATAAAAGTGATTTCTGGATATCGGACAACAACCATCGAAATCCAGCAGACACGTGTTTCGACCTGTTTGAGTCTCATCAGTGCCAGAGCATTGAAGGCTCAGGCTCGATGGTCCAAACACCGAAATTACCTATGTTTACACTCTGAGGGTACTTACAAGTGATACACCCATGCGATGCCATCTATTAACGGCTTTCCGGAATGTGTATAACGTTATACATCTACAGGGTGGTCCATCCTAGCGTAATTATCCCATAGCGGTCTTACCGTTCAAGATAGAGAAAAAGATGTAAGAAAAAAGTTATATGGCTTGTTAAACCTATAACCTAAAATTATTTTCAGCTATACAGGATGTCCCATTTTGACGGGATTAACGAAACGTCAATTTTTTTAATGGAACACCCTATATTTTTTTGCATTTTCATGTTCATCTTTTTCAACTGTCTTATGCGTGTATTTTTATTTTTTAATTGTGTGGCAGTGCTACCAACTAAAAATTAAAAACTAAGAAAAATTGCATTTTCACAGTTTTCTTAGAAAAATCGTAGCGGCCTTACTTTTAAAAACTAAGAGATGAAACTTGACAAAGTGATAGTCAAGTCAAAGACCAATATCCGAATGTCAAAAAATTAGGATTTCTTGATACAGGGCGTTCACAAAAAAACATCAAACTTCACAATTTTCAAAGTATCATAACTCATTTTTTTCAAATGGCATGCCCCTAATTTTATGACGTTATCTGATAGCTTTTTATATTCTCTTTTATTTTTACCGGGGCTACCCTACCCTTAAACTTCATTTTTTTGTAGATAATCGGAAATTTTTACAAAATTTGCTATTTTTTTTGTTTTTTTTTTCCAAAATTGAGTTGGCCGTGATAAATGACAGACAAGCCAAATAGTACGCAATTCTCAGTTAGTCACTCTGAATATTGTCGAACAAAGAAAAATGATTTTACGCGAGAGGAAATAATTGATATGATATTCTGGCAATAATCCAGATATCCAGGATCCCACTTTGTTAACTTTGTTTTCTTTTTGCGTTGAAGCCATTTTTTTTGTTCGACTGTTTTCAGACTGACTAATTGACAGCTGCGTACTATTTGGCTGGCCTGTCATTCATCGCGGCCAACTCAATTTTTGAAAAAACAAAACAAACAAAAATAGCAAATTTAGTGGAAATTTCCGATTATCTAGAAAAAATGAAGTTTAAGGGTAGGGTACCCCTAGTAAAAATGAAAGAGGATAAAAAGAGCTATCAGATAACCTTATAAAGTTAGGGGCATGCCATTCGAAAAAAAATGAGTTATAATACTTTGAAAATTATGAAGTTTGATGTTTTTTTGTGAACGCCCTGTATCAAGAAATCCCAATTTTTTGACATTGGGATATTGGTCTTTGTTTCGTCTATCACCATGTTAAGTTTCATTTCTCAGTTTCGAAAAGCAAGGCCGCTACGATTTTTCTAAGAAAACTGTGAAAATGCAATTTTTCTTAGATTTTAATAATGAAGGATTTTCTCTTGGGGTAGATTTTTGGACACAAACAAGAAAAAATTCTAGGTATTTGCCGACGTTTCGAATTAATTAAAATCTTTTTCAAGGCTGTAACAAAATGATGTGCAATCAGCCTTGAAAAAGATTTTAATTAAATCGAAACGTCGGCAAATACCTAGAATTTTTTCTTGTTTGTGTCCAAAAATCTACCCCAAGAGAAAATCCTTCATTACTGAATCCAAATGGACAAGAATCAGAATCAAAATTTAGATTTTAATTTTTAGTTGGTAGCACTGTCACACAATTGGAAAACAAAAATACAGGCATAAAACAGTTTAAAAAGCTGAACATGGAAAAGCAAAAAAATATAGGGTGTTCCATTCAAAAAAATTGACGTTTTGTTAATCCCGTCAAAATGGGACACCCTGTATAGCTGAAAATAATTTTAGGTTATAGGTCTCATCAAACCATATAACTTTTCTCTCACATCTTTTTCTCTATCTTGAACGGTAAGACCGCTATGGGATAATTACGCTAGGATGGACCACCTGTATGTGGCGCCGTATCCTTCGGCCGGCCGAATCTACCTAACATTGTCGTGGCCGAAACCTCCCCACTTGTCTTCTACAGCTTTTAAAATAAGCAGTTATTTTATAAATAGAAAAAGAGGATACGTTTGGTGAAGACTTGTTTTGATACACAATAACATGTCTATTCTGAAAAATGTAGAAGCCAATGATGAAAATGTAGCCATAAAATACAACATATCATTCTGGGCAAAAACGTATCTTGAAAGTCTGACAATGAACTTTATTTTTTCATCTTTCTAAAATACATCTCACCTCGCTCCCACTCATGCCATCTGACAATAAACACTCAGGGGTAAACTCAACAACTAAGATACGGCGCGAAGTTCAAACAGGAAATGAGTAATTAATGGTGGCCGAATCCTCCACCCCCTCCCCTATGCATTCTGGAGCACACACCTTATCTTTCAAGCCTCTTCCCATCAGGTCTCGTGTGCCTACAAGTGCGAAGCTCTGGACATTTCCAGAATATACGCGATGCCTTGGAGATTGAAATTACATGGGAAACTTGAACGGTCGATTAGAAAACGTCAGCCGAATTGGCGGAGGTGCCGTTTGTAATGCCCGCGAAATGTGTAAGATTTTTCGGAAGTCGCCTGGAAACCGTATGCCGGGTCATTGTGGAATTTGCTGGAGGACCCATGGAAGATTCGAGACTGATATTCGGAGCTATATAAAGCACAATGGATCGCCCACAGATTCAATATTGAATGCGAAGTAATAGCGAGCGGATAGAAAGCAAGTAGTACCGGCGATATTCTCAAGCGCAATAATTGTTGGCGTGTATTTATTGTAGTACGCAGTAATAAACAGTGCGCGTTTAAAAACGATTGTCTCAATTATGAACGAACCCGTATGCGAAATACGTATCAATATGTACGTTATGATTTTGGAGGAGTTGCGAGTTGCTACGAGGAAAATTTTCTAGGCAACTCCCAAAGAAAAAATCGTCGTATTAGCATCTACGCCTTTTCATGCATATCACCACCAACCAATAGCGGAGTTTATACTGATAATAACGTCGTTGGTCCTCGAAGTTAGGAAAAGGGTTTAGCCCAACGGATTTCGACTGTGATGTTTTGGCTGATGTTATGGAAACTGGCTGAGAACGTGAAAAAAAAGGTCGAAAATTTATATTTTACTCGATATTTCATGAACCAAAGCAAGTGGAGTCTTGTGAATCGTCACAACTTATCTACATTTATACTTGGATGGAGTTGGATTGGTGGAATAAGACATTGCTGAATTAATTCCAGCGGGCTTATCCCTCCACAAAAAATAATAAAAGACAATCGGTCGAAGAGCTTTGTTCCATTACAAAAAATAATCATTCATGTATATTCACCAGTGACAATCTTCTAAACTTGTGATTATGGTCACAATTGGGACTAGAGATTATTTATTTATTTACTATTAGTGAGGCCGGTACAAATTAAAAAACGCTTCTATACGGCATCTAATGATACAGAGATTCCCTTCCCATGAGTGTTCTACAGGGCCTATCGAACGATATTAAAAGGAGAAGCACAAAAACTTCCCCTTAGGGGGGTCGCAGGGAGCCTGTCAAGTTGATGGTCTAAGAACTCTTCTACCAGACCATCTTCCAGTTTCGTTCTATCACTCAAATGGGGATGATGTGACTCCATTGTGAATCTCGATGGCATTGGTCGCCATGTCCCTTTCATCCTTCTTGCTTAAAAATATAGTTTCTTCGGGGGCCGGAGAAATCACTTTTTATTTCTTTATACATACAAGAGGACGCGAAGTTGTAATGTTTTGTGTCTTAACCTGTTACCTGGCATTTCCAAAATCTTATTGTTACGAGCGGCGATCCCGTACATATTGGTAAACACTCGACCTTTCTGGATTCTTCCATCCATTAGATCGCAGTGTAGAAGTCTGGAGCGATCTGGTGCATTCTAGAGCGTTCGTGTATGTGAAACTCAATGGAGACCGAATGCCTGATCAGGGCACATCTGTCCAATTTGGCGAAGACGCCGTCCATAACCCGGCAGAATTATACGGGTAAAGTGTACGATTATTCAGGAATGATCTAGAAACCGCATATGCCGAGCCACCATGGAATTTGCTGGAAGTAGACAGAAAACTCGGGAAGGCTCGGGAACGCTGCTTGGAGGCCTTATACAGGGTGTCCGTTTTTTGAGGCTAAGCATGGGTATCTCGCTTATCTTGAGAGATACAAAGTCGGTTAAATTAAGAAAAAGTTGCGCATTTCCATGACAATCAATGACCCAAATAGAATTTTGACGTATCGATTTTAGTTTTTGAGATATCGTGAAAAAACAGGAATTTAATTTTTGTTTTTATTTTTTATTCAAAAAACGGTTGAAGGTGGCCTTTTCTAATCTAGACATTGTCAGGGCACATTTTCAAGGGGAATTCAAAGCTGCCAAAATCTTTATTCTAGCTTTCAAAGCAACCGAGTTACGACATTCAACTTTTTTTTCTAATGGGCGCCATATTGGATTTTGATATTTTTGAAAACGGTATTCTTTTCTGGTTACAACGATGTGCCACATGTCACTGTTGAATAAATGTTCAACATTTACGTTTTTTTTATTGTCGGTGCTGATTTTGTTTCCAAAGCACTCTTTGAAAAATAAAATTTATTTTTTTTGCTCAAAAGCATGAATTAAACAGTAGCATGTGACACATCGTTGTAACCAGAAAAAAATATTGTATTCAAAAATGTCAAAATCCAATATGGCGCCCATAAGAGAAAAAAAAGTTGAATGTCATATCTCGGTTGTTTTGAAAGCTAGAATAAAGATTTTGGCAACATTGAATTCCCCTTGAAAAAGTGCCTCCACAATGTCCTAATTAAAAAAAGCTACCTTCAACCGTTTCTCGAATAAAAAATTAAAACAAAAATTACAAATTTCTGTTTTTTCTCAATATCTCGAAAGCTAAAACTGACAAGTCAAATATCTTTTTGGATAATTGATCGCCATAAAAGTTCGCAGCTTTTTTCTAATTTAACCAACTTTGTATCTCTAAAGATAAGCGAGATACCCATGCTTAGCCTCGAAAAACGGACACCTGTATAAGGCGTCAGCCGGGAGCTCGCAGCAGTATTGAATTGGATAGCGAGCGATAACAAGCGAAGTACCTGGGATATAATTCCAAGTGGATAATTGTTGGCATTTATTGTAGTAGTACGCCAAAATAAACAGTGTGTGTTCTAAATCGATCGTCTCAATTATATTCGAACCCGTACGCGAAATATCGTAACACTATTATGAAGTCAATTTTTTGAATTCTCAATTTTTGACTGATTGGTAGGCTAAGAAGTAGGTATTTTTACATCCAGTTCAGACGTACTTTTTTCAATGTCCAACTGGAAGTTATTGAAATGGTTGTCAGGGGTGGATAGACTGAACTATTTTCTAAACATTTGATCAAGAAAATCAATTCTAAACCGCGCATGGAGAGTACACAAATAATTTTTTTCGGTCGGTCGAATTGCGATGCCTGCCTACTACGCCCGTCAGGGAGAACGCTGAGCATCGCCAGATCGCCAGAACAAACTATTTAGTATGAAAACAGCCTAAACAAATTCAAAACTGACTAAACCTCTGTGTTTCAGTCAGTTTTGAATTTGTTGGGGCTGTTATTTTACCAGTTCAATCTGGTGATGCTCAGCGATCTCCCTGACGAGCGTAGTTGGCATCGCAATGGGGTACTTGCCAATGAACCAGATTTGACTGAAAATACTTCTAATCATCAACAAGAGTAATGGATAGTATTTCCTGAAAATTTCCGGAAAATATATCCATTGGTTGAAGAGATTTTTTTTTCAAATGGTTGGTGACAGTAGGGAAACTTTAGTGAAATTCTTATGTCTGTATTTTTCAAATATTGTGATGTGACTCGAACAGTTTTTTGAGTTTCCAACCCAACAGTATAGTGCTGTTTGTTTAGTTTTTAGTATATTTGTGACGTCACAAATATATTTTGAAAACAGGCACTACGGTCGCAATTTTGGGAATTTAGGAAAAAGAAAAAATATGGGTACAATATTTCTACTCATACTATCGATTGAGCCAATAAAAAAAAAGGGCAAGTACCCATTCGAATATTTCACCAATCCAACTCCATCCTGAAACCGGTCGTATTAGACGCTCGATTAGACGGTTACAATTCTGTTGCGAGATTTGTTACCAAAATGTGTCACAATTTTGCTACCAAATATCTATATATGATGGCCACCTCGGACTGCATTTGGCCAGAAAACTGGTGAAACGTTTTTGACAAGACCTACCTGACCTACCTAGTTGGCTGGGACTGCTGAGAGTCTCGCCACGCGACGCATTTGGAAAGAAGAAATTCGGGAAATCATAGGATTCGGGCTCACTAGAATCGCACTAAGGTTGAACGTACTATACCACATCTACACGTGGGTATAATAGCTAGGTAACTTCTACTTTCAACATTGAGTAACGGGAAGTCGGGAAGTGAAGTAACAACACTGAAAGACGTCGCAAACTTTACAAAGACATTTTGGGTGGGTCAAGGAGAACTGAGAAGTGCTTTCCGATTCTTCCTCTATGCTACAGTGGACACAGTACACAGTACACCTTAAACTATATCGTCCGTTGTGGCTGATGGTGCTGCTGCTGCTGCTGCTGCTGCTGTCGAAAGGGTGAAATATCAGACTGAAAGGCAGAGAGCTAATTGAAGTAGGTACGTAACTTAATTTATTTTTGATTCGGAACACTACAATGCACTTACGTGCTTGATGCCTCCAAACACCGGCGCGCAAGTTTCTAATGGTCTCAAAGCTTTGCCGGTTTGGGGAAAATGAAATTGTTAGATTGATTAAAACTGTTTAGCAGCGAAGTATATATTAGTAGAGGAAAAATGAGACTCTATTGTGACTTTCGTGTGCACGGAAAGGTAAAAAGCTGGGGTGCATTTTTTATGGTGTAGTATGGCTTGGGGATTAAGAATCCACTTGTCGTCAAAAAATCGTCCAGTGTGGGGGCGGTATGGGGGCGGTTTTGTGAAAAAACAGTTTTTTAAAAAAATGTTCTACAGTTTGTCAGCTTTTGGCTGATATTAGCTAGGAACAAATCCGTCAACTGTAAGTTGTCGTAAATAATTTATGAATAAAAAGGTGATCATTTACTTTGCCATTAGGATACACGTAAAACTTGACTGCCTCGTGCGCAAAGAACGTTGAATATCTCAGTAACGTGTTGAATGACATTTTTCATTCCACTCCCACTCGATTATCTCCGTAACCACTAGTTCAATCAAAAAAGTTCCTTCTGTAAACCATGTTACCTATTCCATTGCGATTCTTGCGGTTTTTTCAGATTTGATTTATCTTGAATAGTAACTGAGCTAGGGACGGAATTGTAATGTACTGCATGCAGCGAACAACTGCAGCGCTGAGGCCCTCGCGTACCCCTGCCACCCGCGCATCCCCGCGAAGGCCATGGTGTATTGAGGCGGGAAATCTGCAGACTTATTATTGTGGCTGATGATCGAAACATTGTAAAAGTGTAGTCGGTAAATTTGCAATATAAATAAATATATACCTCTTGAATTACGACGTACGTACGTACGTACGACGTACGTATATTATAATAGTCCAGTCAAAATAGGTTTTAACCGGAAATAAATACTGAAATTCCCAAAAAGCTTGTTTTTTTTAGGACCAATAAAAAAGGGCCATCCTTAAAAATTTTCTTTTTTTCTGAATGGCTTGTGAACTATTATCTCTTCAGAACACAGCACCAGCACCAGCAAAGCAAATGTAGCCCGTTAAATTCCCAAGAGATCGTACAAAACTCATCACTTTTTGGTCAATAGCCTCTGTGATATCGCGTCTACAAAAACGCAGTGAAAATTACTCAAAATATATTTCCGGATTTTCTGTAAAAATATGCATGGTGTCAATTCAGGGGCTGTAACGTGGACAGCGAATGTGCGAATTTCAATGTGTTTTTTCTACATTCGGTATCACACTTTTGTTTAGAAGTCACCAACTTCAAAATGGTACTTTTTCTCGACCTTTGAAATCGATACTTGATGTCCCGAAGAACCCGCAAAAATCGATTTTTTTCATAAATAGAATGATCTACACGCAGTCTTCCTTCAAATTGATTGTTTTTATTTCTGACCGGTTTCGCAGGTCTCTGGCCCTTCTTCATCAAAGTGTGGAGTCTAAAATAAAATACATAAAACAAGTGGGTAGGTACATAAAAGGTGAACGATAACACACCGAATCACCGACATTGTATAAATGGTGAAGATAAAGTTTGTGTGAATGATAAGTGAATTGTTTTTAAATTCTTCAGATGTCAGTATAACATTTGTGATGTTGTCATGGAAGGACGGAAAAAAGAACTTGATGGAAATGCATGAAATAATAATAGAGCTAATAAAAATGGTACAAGGTGGGTGATGAATTAATGAAAGGATGGTTGAATGGAAAGAAAAAAGCTTATTTAAATCAAAGGCGTTGTAAAAATGTTTAAAAAAGAAATCTATACAATCTTTTAGGCAATTTCGGACAGAATTATTAGTTGCTTTACAAATTTCAAGAACCTCTATACTATCTAAAAGCCGTCCTTTTTTACAAACATGTAAAATTTCAAAATTAGTTCCAAGGACGAAGTTATGATTTTCTGAGATGATTTTGATGATTAGATGAATATGATTAATAATTCTTTCCAAAATTGCCTAAATGATTGTATAGATTTCCCTTTTAAACATTTTTACAACGCCTTTGATTCAAATAACCTTTTCTCTATCTAGTCAACCATCCTGCTTTCATTATTTATCACCCACCTTGTACCATTATTATTAGCTCTATTATTCCATACATTTCCATCAAGCTCTTTTGTCCGTTCTTCCACGACAGCATCACAAATGTTATATTGACATCTGAAGAATTTAAAAACAATCATCAAATGCAAGTACAATATTCAGCAGTTAGTGTCCGGACTACCTTTTTTTCTGAATAGGTCGTTTTAGTCTTTCAACCCATACAACTCAGAAACCATCACTATAGGATAAATATTCCGAAACATGTTATTTTTTCTGTATTCAATTCTTCATATTTTCCCTGGATGGTTTTGCTCTACCTAAGTGAAAAATGAGGCAAATAGTATGGTATGAAAAAAATCGATTTTTGGGGATTCTTCGAGACAGCAAGTATCGATTCCACAGGTCGAGGAAAAGTACCATTTTGAAGTTGGCGACTTCTTGACTTCTAGACAAAAGTGTGATACCGAATGTTGAATTAGCTTTTCCCGCATGTAAAACACATTGAAATTCGCACATTCGCTGTCCACGTTACAGCCCCTGAATTGACACCATGCATATTTTTACATAAAATCCGGAAATATATTTTGAGTAATTTTCACTGCGTTTTTGTAGACGCGATATCACAGAGGCTATTGACCAAAAAGTGATGAGTTTTGTACGATCTCTTGGGAATTTAACGGGCTACATTTGCTTTGCTGGTGCTGGTGCTGTGTTCTGAAGAGATAATAGTTCACAATCCATTCAGAAAAAAAGAAAATTTTCAAGGATGGCCCTTTTTTATTGGTCCTAAAAAAAACAAGCTTTTTGGGAATTTCAGTATGTTATTCCACGTTCAATTCTGCATCGATCCACCAAATTTCGTCAACTTCCGAATTTATTTCCGGTTAAAACCTATTTTGACTGGACCATTATAATATGTGAAGACGTACGTCGTAATTCAAGGGGTATATATTTATTTATATTGCAAATTTACCGACTACACTTTTACAATGTTTCGATCATCAGCCACAATAATAAGTCTGCAGATTTCCCGCCTCAATACACCATGGCCTTCGCGGGGATGCGCGGGTGGCAGGGGTACGCGAGGGCCTCAGCGCTGCAGTTGTTCGCTGCATGCAGTACATTACAATTCCGTCCCTAGCTCAGTTACTATTCAAGATAAATCAAATCTGAAAAAACCGCAAGAATCGCAATGGAATAGGTAACATGGTTTACAGAAGGAACTTTTTTGATTGAACTAGTGGTTACGGAGATAATCGAGTGGGAGTGGAATGAAAAATGTCATTCAACACGTTACTGAGATATTCAACGTTCTTTGCGCACGAGGCAGTCAAGTTTTACGTGTATCCTAATGGCAAAGTAAATGATCACCTTTTTATTCATAAATTATTTACGACAACTTACAGTTGACGGATTTGTTCCTAGCTAATATCAGCCAAAAGCTGACAAACTGTAGAACATTTTTTTAAAAAACTGTTTTTTCACAAAACCGCCCCCATACCGCCCCCACACTGGACGATTTTTTGACGACAAGTGGATTCTTCATCCTCAAGCCATACTACACCATAAAAAATGCACCCCAGCTTTTTACCTTTCCGTGCACACGAACTTCTCAAATAAGCACATTTTGCTTCATATTTTCCTCTACTATATACGAAGTTGCCCAGAACAATCAATGCATGTTACGGTTATAACCGCATGATGCCTGATGATGACTTGGTAACAATGTTACACTGTGGTTGCGAAACTTGGCGTTTCGCTCATTAACAACCTGTGTTCTGTGTAGAGTTGGATACAGTTGGAGAAAAAGAACTTATAGGTACACGAAACTAATTTTCTGATAATTTGTACACCTACATCAATCCACTTCAACCCATTCGTTCCTTATGCTTTGACCTAAAGGTTTCGGTAGGTACCTACATAAAAACCATATGTCCGAAAATTATGACCTGGAATAATATAATCGTACCTATATATACCTATCAATAAATAATTATTTACCTATATAGGGCTGTTCTTCGTTTCTGGGATAGCGATACGTTCCTTTCATTGTAGAGATTTCAGGACCACCGGTTCTTTTCCAGAAAACGTCTCTCAAGAGCCATTTTCGGCTCTGCCCCCGGTACGTTTCTTCCCAGCATTCATCTGGTGGGATGCTGCCGTTGTCGTCCTTTGCGTCATTATCGTCCTTGTCGTAACATCCGTACTTTTCCTCCTCCGGTTCCATGTTGAAAGTTGTTTAACTCAGATAAAAAGCAATTTTGCGTAAGGGGAAAATCACTTTGTATAGTTAGTAGCACTCAGCTATAGCACGATCTGAATGTCATAATAGACCAACTGATTGGAAGTTGTGTCGAAGACAGCGAACGTCTGCAGGAAACAATTTAGTGATATGGCTATGGCGTTGCTAAGAGAAGCTTTATCGATAATTGCCTAAATGAGTCTCTAGAATTTACCCTTTTGAAAATAATGTAAGATGCGAGGTAAGATTTGTAAGTACCCACGCATTGTCAATCAACAATACCTAACGAAAATTATGAAATTGGATTTTCGGTTTTTAAAAACTTAAATATTATTATTGGTGCGATTCTCTAAAAAATAACATTCCATAAAGGCTCTGTTACGTTGTTATTAGCTAGGCAACAGCCAATGGCGGACAGGAATTTTTACATAACAGAGCGTTTATGGAATGTTATTTTTTACAGAATAGCACTATATGTATTACTATTTTTTAGATAGGTATTATTGTTTTCCCCTCTTCGACCTTCCGTAATAGCCCAGGCGCCAGGGAAAACAATAAGGAAATAATTGTTTCCTGGCTGGAAACTAGCTTAAAACGATCTGTGTAGCTTAGGTTTTGACATACTAGTTTCCCCCCTTTCGGAAATGTCGGCGTCATGTCGCCATCATCAACAAGAAGTGCACCAGCGTGGTTTTTGCCGAATATCTTAATTTTGGGTCATCTGAGAGCAAAAGATGTAGGAAGTCATTTTGAAGCTTATGAAATTCCCTACAGTTTGGTTTTTCAATCAATTTTCTGCGACCTATGGTCTTTGAGATAGAGCTTCTGGAAGCGAGAGTCATTGTCGTGAAAGCTCCATGACCACTTGACTCGAAAAACTAAAATGTCGATGTGACAAAAAAATTTCAAAATGAGATTACTCGAGAATCCTTCATGCTATAGTTGCGGTGATGGTCTTAAACTCTTTAGTCCAGGCAATGGGTAGGTTCTACCTTGCAAAAGGTCGCGGAGAGTCGAAAATTTGCTGTCTGGTACAGTTTTGTGTCCTGATTAACATACTGAGTTTTCGAATTTGGTAAGCCGCCGCTCGGTCCTCCACATCGAAAAGTTGGTGCCGAAAGACCTAAAAAGAGCCACTTTTCACTAAACTATTGTGCATCGCCGTCTGACTTACCGCAATGGAATCACATGACTGTAGTGAAGCCTTTCATAGCATTCACTGCCACGCCAGTGCGATTCTTCGCGGTTGAAAAGAAATAATTCCCTTGGCAAACGTCTAGTTTCTCTTGATTTTGGAAAGATTTTTTCTCATGCGGAAATATCACAAACTCACCTAACTCAGGTTGATTTCGATCAGCTTCTTCCTTCTTGAGCTCGTCCTGGTCTCATAATTTTTTCAACAGCATTTGTTGACAAGGTGTATTGCAAGAAGTGTAAGATTGCCAACACCAAATCAACAGTCATTTTTTCATTATTGCCATCGATCGGGAATTTCAAATCCCACAAGAAATGATACCTTGGACTGTTTTCTGCTTATACAGCATGGACCGAATCCGCAAATGCTCGTGGAAATAACAGAAAATCAATTCTTTCCAGAGTGCGCGTAAATCTGCAAAGCTGCATCTGAACACCTGAAAATAGTCGTAACCAACACTACGAAACTCAAAACAATGAGTGACAGAAGAACCAGTTCAGGTTACTTATTGTTCAAATTTATGTTGTGTTGGTTACGACCATTTTCAGGTGTTTAGATGCGGTACTCCAGATTAACGCGCACTAAAAAAAATATTATTTTTTCGTACTCCCACGTGAATTTCGAGATTCGATCGCATGCTGAATAAACAGAAAACAGTCCAAGCTATCAATTCCTGTTGAAATTGAACTTCACGATCATTGGCAATTATGAAAAAATGACTGTTGAATTTGGTGTTGGCAATTTAACATTTCTTGCAGTGCACCTTATTAACAAATGATGTTATGAAAACTATGAGACCAGAACTAGCGCAAGAAGAAAGAAGCTGATCGAAATTCACTTGAGTTAGGTCAGCTGGTCATATTCCCGCGTGAGAAAAAAGTCCTTCCAGAATCAAGAAAAACTAGATGTTTTCCGAAGGAATTATTTGTCTTTAACCGCGAAGAATGGGACTGGCGTGGCAGCAAATGCATCAATAGTTCTAACAAAGTCATAGGTTTCCATTGCAGCAGGTGAGACAACGATAAACAGTGAATTGGTGAAAATTGGTTCTTTTTTGGTCCTTCGGCATCATCTTTCCAATGTGGAGGAGCGAGCGGCGGCTTGCCGAATTCAAAAACTTGGTGTGTTAATCAGGACACAAAACTGTACCAGACTGCAAATTTTCGAATCTCCGCGACCTTTTGCAAGGTAAACCCTATTTTAATGTATCGGTCGACTGTACTACTTCCTCTTGAACCGTAGATTACGAATATTGAAAAGTCAAAAACGTCACATTGTACATATACAGGGTGTACTACGGGAATCAAATCAGAACAGAGAAATTTGAGATATTTCTTCGATTTAGCCTATGCTAAACTCTAAGCACTTATCACGAGTCCAATATCAATATGCATTGCTCTGTAAGCTTCACTTGATACACTTAAGAACTGGTCAGCTCACAGCCTTCCTGTAAAATGTTTTGAAGGCCCTCTGAAATCATCAAAATTTACAGTAGCAAAAAATGTATGTAACAGCATATTATATATCAAGGAACCAAAGTGAATTTTTGATCCCTTTGGTGAAGTTTGTTGCTCGAGGGTCCTTTGGGTTCAAATCCCCAAATTGAAAATTCACTTTGGTTCCTTGGTATATAATATACTGTTATATATATTCCTTGGTACGTAAATTTTTATTATTTTGATGATTTCAGCGGTCCTTCAAAACATTTTACAGTAAAGCTGTGAGCTGACCACTTCTTTAGTGTATTAAGTGAAGCTTACAGAGCAAATTCATATCAGTTCAATTATATATATATGTATATTCAATTACATATATATATAATTCATATTGGACTCGTATTAGGTGCTTAGAGTGTCGCATATAGGCTAAATCGAAGAAATATGTGAAATTTCTCTGATCTGATTTGATTCCCTCAGTACACCCTGTATATGTACAAAGTGACGTTTTTGACTTTTCTATATTCGTAATCAACGGTTCAAGAGAAAGAATTTGAGACCATCACCGCAACTATAGCATGAAGGATTCTCGAGAAATCTCATTTTGAAATTCTCTGTCACATCGACATTTTAGTTTTTCGAGTCAAGTGGCCATGGAGCTTTTACGACAATGCCTCTTGCTTCCAGAAGCTCTATCTCAAAAACCATAGGTCGCAGAAAGGTCATTTAAAAACCATTCCGTAGGGAATTTCATTGGTTTCAAAATGATTTCTTACATCTTTTGCTGTCAGATGGCCCAAAATCAAGATATTCGGCAAAAACCACGCTGGTGCACTTCTTGTTGATGATGGCGACATGACGCCGACATTTCCGAAAGGGGGGAAATTAGTATGTCAAAACCTAAGCCACACAGATCGTTTTGAGCTAGTCTCCAGCCAGGAAACAATTATTTCCTTATTGAGCTGATTTTTGCTCCCTGGCGCCTGGGCTATAATGGTTAGGTGGAAAAACAGCTATATCCCACACTTTCTATTTTCAGTAGAATGACTTTTTGAAGCAAAAATAAAGTGACAAGCTGGGAGGGTACGGCTATGGCTGATGGCACCTGCAAAGTTTTGGAGCGAAACTATCAGCAGCCATCGGGATATATATATCCCATTATACAATGGGATATATCCCATTATATATCTTCCTATTTTCAGTAGAATGACTTTTTGGAGCAAAAATAAAGTGACAAGCTGCAGCGCTGGGAGAATACAGCCGATGGCAGCTCTGATAGTTTCGCTCAAAACTTTGCAGGTGCCATCATCCGTCGCCGTGGCCCCCCACCCCCCAGCCTGTCACTTTAGTTTTGCTCCAAAAAGTCATTCTACTGAAAATAGAAAGTGTATGCCGAGCTGAAGCTCGCTGAAAATAAATCCCTAATTATTATTATTATTACTACTTCAAGTTTTGTTCTCTAATAGCCCTTGGATTGAAGGATGGAGTTAGGTAAATTGGTGGAATAAGTAAGGCTTTGCGGAATCAAGCGCGCAGCAGGCTTATTCCTTGACAAGAATCTATCATTTAGGTCTCTTTCGAAATAAGAGAGGAAAACCCGAGAACCGTTAAGTCCCATTTCGAAGAATTTTTCTCCAAAAATTTGATTCAATTTTACTTCCTAAAAACTGCAATGCCAACTTTGACATGCGGTGAGCCCACGAACCTGAAATATTCATTTTAGGTGCAGACATGCTGGGGATAAAACTTGATATCATTTTTGGAAAAAAAAAATCGAAATCGGACTCAGGGTTTCCAAGTTTTCATCTGTAGAAAAACCGCAAATTTTCAAACTTTTTATCCCGTGAACAGATTTTCACATTTTTTTTTAAACAAGAAGTTACTGGCTCTGGAACATTTTCCATAAATTTTCTTCTCAATTTCCCGGGAATTTCCCTGTTGAAAATGTAAAACAGGCTTGGGTTATCGAAACCGGATTTGAATGATGGAGCTTGAAGTGAAGCCGTACCTATTTGACGACCTTCATAATAAGATGATTTGAACAAAGATTTGAGGTTTCCACAATTTTCAATTTCCTGCAAATTATTTTCAATCTTTCTGTGGTGCCAGTTTCAGATCGTTCACCTCTATCCTCTATCCATGTACTGATGCGTCTGACTGCCTCACTCGCTTTTTAATTTCTACAAAATTTGGTTACTTACTATAATGAAAACCTGCAAATTTATAACTTTTTAGGTTGCGAACAGGTTTATACAAACGTTCTTTAAACAAAGGGTAATTGATTCTTGAACATTTCCAGGCAATTTTTCTTGGAATTCTTCAAATTTTTCGAGAGTTTTCCGCTTTCAAATCCACCGGCCTAGCTTATCGAGACCAAACTCAAATGATGGAGCTCTCAATGAATCCCTTTAATGAAGAAAATATCTCAATTCTTCAATCTTTTTCTCTAACTTCCCACCCGAAGGGGCATCATTTCATGATAAAATTTCAATCCGTTCCTTGCTACTCGTTGGGGAAGTTTTGGGGTGACACAACCGATTTTTTTGTAGGTATAGGTATAACCATATTCACAACTGAACCAGATCTTTTTTGTTTCGGGTGTCATGTGCATGCGAACGTGTGTTGAAAAGGTCCATAATCTTTATTCTTACAAACATTATAATATACAGTGTGGTAAATATAAATACAAGGCAGGGCAAGGTAAGTAGATAGGTACAACTTTCAATTTCAAAATGTTTCTGATGCGTTTTTTTTGTAGGCGAAATACTCGAAATCTACCCCTAAAGGGCGATATAGGCTATACCTTTTTGTAGAAAATGTTTTTCGAACTTCGAACCAGCAAAACATGGACGAAATGTTTCATGATATGAACAATTAGATTAGAAACGGAAAAGGAAAAACTCCTTCTCTTTCTCTAGTTTCTGATCTAATTGTTCAAATCAGGAAAAATTTTGTCCATGTTTTGCTGGTTCAAAGTTCGAAAACCATTTTCTACAAAAAGTGCAAATAGAACATTATAGTTCTCAGCTCGCGAATTTGTTATTAACTTGAGCCCTCCTTGCGAAAAACTCACGAGCCGCCACTGGCTATACCTATCCCATACACTTTCTACCTATTTTCAGTAGAATGACTTTTTGGAGCGGAAATAAAGTGACAAAGCTGGGGGGCTACGGACTACGGCTGCGGCTGATGATGGCACATGCAAAGTTTCGGAGCGGAACTATCAGCGGCCATCAGCCGTATTTTCCCAGCGCTCCAGCTTGTCACTTTTAGGCCAGTCAAATAAGGAAAGCTGGAGGGGAAAAACTGTTGGAGTTTTGGAAATTTGACAGTAATGTCCGGTAAGGTGTACTGATAAACATACTAAAAGTCCCCAACTCTACCTATTGAGCTCGAGCCGCCATCTTGGAAAAATGGTCCTTCGATCCAGTTTTCTGCTTATATTGCGCTAATCATCTCAGAGATATTTAATTAGGTTTTATTAAAAATCAAAACTATAAAATCGCCTACAAAAATTGTTTTATACCGATTTTTTTCTCGTATCTGTTGATATTAATAAAATTAAGTTATGAAAACGAAATCAAAATATAAGCGATTTTTTGCCTATGGCTAGAGATATTGTCTTCAAAATTTGTGAAGATGTTGGCAGTCTACATCAAAGCTAAACGTGACAGTTGAGATAGAAAAAAAAATTCCGAAAATATTTTTTTATTAATTTTTTTAATTAAAGCAAAAATTTGGTTCTCGAGCTTGACATTTCTAACAGGGCGGAGTAAAGGTTTCAATTGAACATCAATCTGTTTTATTATTTACATATTGTAAGACAAGATTTCATCAGTATTGTGCCTTCACGAGCTTCTGGAATGCTCGATATGAATTAAACTGAATGAATAATAGCCAAGTCCAAAAAGTGTAGTCGATTGGTTCTGAAGGAAACATTTCGAAACAAAAGACATCAGCAAAGGATGTACAGGAGGTCCAGAGGTCATTAAACTGTATATAAGCCCCATATTGATGTGCCTTATCCAAAATAGTACAAAAGAATCATTCTAAATGTTAAAATCCACCCTGTATAACAAAAAGTAACGATACAAAATGGAAGTAGTGAGGCATACCTGGTGCCAGAAATACAGCCTTCACATTGCTGAAAAAAATAACACAATTGATTGATTTATTTGAAAGTTATTAGTCCTCAAACTTGACTTTACAAATTTCAGCCAGTCAAATAGGGAAAAGTAGAGAGAAGTAATTGTCGGAGTTTCAGAAATTTGACAGGGATGTTCGCTAAGGTATACTTGTTGTAATTGTAATTGTAATTGTAATTGTGTTTATTGTTTTTTAAATATATGCCGATCACGTTTTAAATTCAGTAGAAATTAAAACGCGGTTGGCCATGTTCCCTAGAGTGTAACGGACGCTGACAGACCAAGTTACGTGAAATCGGGCTTTTTGTGGCGAAGTCCAGTGAGGTTAGGAAATTTTGACATGAAATGCCAATTCTGGCGTCTCCTTGCATCATATTCCGCTACAGTGTTGTCTTGGCTGTTATGACTGTTATCTTGTCAGAATGGCAAGTAAGCGACAGAGTGCCGAGCCCTTTACGCCCAACCTGAATTACAGCTGAAGAACTCCATACTGCAGATAGCGAGGTGAAAAGACACTGGAAGGACATATGGGACACTGAAGCTGCAGTCAAAAACAGAGCATACATACAATCTTGCAACAGCGCTGTACTCGATTGACAGTACGAATTTAAGGTCGTCTGGAGAAAAACTGATCCAACATTACAAATTTGAACATCCCCAAATATCGCAGAATTGCCAACTTGGCGTGCAAAAATTACCGTTCTAGTGCTGAATTTAAAAGCTGATCGGCATATACATTTGTATTATAAACAAAGTAAAGTGGGGCAAAATGTAAAGCTAAGGTATACTTATAAACATGCTGAAAGTCCTTGCCTCTACCTGTTGCGCTTGAGCCGCCATCTTGGAAAAATGGTCCTTCGATCAAGTTTATTACTATTTTTCTAAGATGGCGGCTCAAGCACAACAGGTAGTGGCGGGGACTTTTAGTATACCTCAGCGAACATCCCTGTCAAATTTCTGAAACTCCGACGGTTACTTCTCTCTACTTTTACCCCTTTGACTGGCTAAAATTTGTAAAGTCAAGTTTAAGGACTCAATAACTTTCAAATAAATCAATTAACTTTGTTCTTTTCTTCAGAAATGTAAAGGCCGTCTTTTTGGCATCAGGTATGCTCCACTACTTCCATCTTGTATCGCTACTTTTTGTTATACAGGGTATATTTTAACATTTTGATTGATTCTTTTGTACTATTTTGGATAAGGCACATCAATATGGGGCTCATATACAGTTGAATAACCTTTGGACCTCCTGTATATCCTTTGCTGATGTCTTTTGTTTCGAAATGTTTCCTTCATAATCAATCGACAACACTTTTTGGACTTAGCTATTATTCTTTAAGTTTAATTCATATCGAGCATTCCAGAAGCTCGTGAAGGCACAATACTGATGAAATCTTGTCTTACAATATGTAAATATTAAAACTGATCGATGTTCAATTGAAACCTTTACTCCGCCCTGTTGGAAATGTCAAACTCGATAACCAAATTTTTGCTTAATTAAAATAAAATAAAAACATATTTTCTAGAGTTGGGAATTTGACCGGTCAAAATCTTTTCGGTCAAAATCTCGGTCAAAATGTCGGTCAAAATCTTGGTCGAAATCTCGGCCTATACTTAGGTATTCTCGAAGTTTTGTCATTTCTTACAAACATTTTGTTGCTGATGACATGTCAACAGATCAGTTGATATAGTA
Organism: Anaspis maculata; assembly: GCA_949128115.1. Classification (NCBI taxonomy): domain Eukaryota; kingdom Metazoa; phylum Arthropoda; class Insecta; order Coleoptera; family Scraptiidae; genus Anaspis; species Anaspis maculata. Next base: position 56,463,001 of record OX421962.1, on the reverse strand, counting down.
AAAACTGTTTTGTCATGAATGGCTCGAGCTATTAAGACCTAAAGTGTGGCCCTAAATGCTCTATTTGCAGATATAATTGCAAAATGCTGACTCCATGATATACACAAACGGACATTAGTCAGTCATTAGCTGTATTCCTTTTACACGAAATCTCAGATAATCGCAAAATCAGTTAGAGAGAGAAAAAGCGAGAATTGCATAAGAGGGAGAGAGCACAACTAGCAATTGAAGTGAGAATTCTCAGTTCAGATTTGGTTCAGATGATAAAAGGAACGCAGCTAGTGATTCCAAAGCTTGATTCCAAGAGAAAAATTTCTACTTGGAATCATTATTTTTGAAAAAATATAAAAAAATTGCAAAAATACGTATAACTTTGAGGTTGGAAAACTAGCGGAAAAATGGCTGCGCTTGTTTCACAATATTGAAGAGTTAGATCAGAATTTATTTGAAAATTCATTTATGATTCAAATATTTATTCAAATTCGCGCTTCAAACAGAACAATCTCTTTTCTCCATCAAAAATTATGGCTGATGAAGCTCCGGCAAATCTTGAGGACTTGTACACAAAGTTAAAAGACTATATAGACAAGTCAGTGCAATCGCTGAAAAATATTATAGTCGAAAAGCTGGAAAATCTAACCTCAAAGTACGAAGAAGCTGAAAAGAAGATTCAAGGGTTGGAGAAGTGCAATGAGGAACTGAAGAGAGGTCAAATAGAAAGCCAAATGAGAGAAGCCAAAAGAAATAACATCATCATCTTTGGACTTCCAGAAAGCGAAAAAGAAGAGTCGGAAGAACTGTACCGTGAAGTCTTGAAGTTGTTTAATGTGGAACTAAGAACTAAAATTAACAAGGACGATATAAACCACATCTACAGATTTGGAAGGACAGAAGGAACGAGACCGATAGCTGTGAAATTCGTGCATTTCAGGAAGAAACTGGAGACCTTGAGTCAAGGTAGATTGCTCCGTGAGTCAAACATAAAGATAGCGAGCGACCTGATTAGACAGGACAGGGAAGATCAAAAGGTACTGAGAAGACACTTGAAACTGGCGAGAGATCAGGGCCTGGAAGCAAACATCAGGAGGAATACACTTATGGTGGATAACAAGATTCATACAGTGAACGAACTTGTAAACTTGGAGAAGGAACAAGACGAGGCAAGGCAGGAGAGCACTCCCGTGCAATCACTGAAAAAGCCTATTATTCCAAAAAAGGAGAGAGCTAAAAGACCAGGAACAAGTAAAAATTACAAATACCGAGCGTTCATTAATTAAATGGGTCAAGGGTGCCTGTGACTTTAAAAACATCTGTCGGAACTAGCATCGTTCATTTGATGTCTGTAATTTTTTGGCTATCGTACTTTGTCAAACCAGTCGCATTTTTCGTTTTCAGAACATTTTGAATGTGGTTTTCATGACAGGGCACAAAACCTACATGATCGAGGAGTATTTTCGAACTTGAAGTATTCTTGTGCATTTATGGCAGATCAGAGATCAATAATATGGGACGTAACTTGTCAAAGTTTGACAAATTTATTACAAAAAGATTACGCTAGTTTCGACAGACGTTTTTGAATTCACAGGCACCCTTGACCCATTTAATTAATGAACGCTCGGTACAAGTAACCGATTTTATGTTTATTGTAATTACTCTGCTTCATTCATTTTATACAAGTTTAAGATAAGTAATACACACGAACGCGAGATTTTGCATTAAAAATAAAATAGGATGGATCCCTTTGTACGTGAATTCGAAGAACTGAACATAAACACAAAAATAGTAGACACTCTAGACGTTTGTAAAGCTGTGCTGGGTGTGAAGGGCGCTGGGTCTCACTTTAAAGTTTTCCACAATAACATACGAAGTATAGGTCGAAACTTCGATACCTTCACTCTTTATCTGGCAGCACTTGAAATCTCATTTGACATAATTTGCCTTAGTGAAACCTGGAACATAAAAAATATCCTAAATTTCAACATACCTGGATATAGAACTTATTATAATCACGGTGACATTAATCAAAATGACGGGGCGGTAATGTACGTAAAGGAATCACTAAGCGAGAGGGTCACCATCAAAAAGATAAATAAAGTAAACGCCATCCACGCAGAGGTAAAACTTGGAAAAAGCGATACCATATCAATAGTGTTTTTGTACAAACCGCACAGTGGAATAGTCTTGGAGGAGTTTTTGCAGGATCTTGACGGTTTTTTGGAACAGAACAGTGACTCAAAGAACAACCTCTTTCTCGGTGATGTCAATATCAATATTTTGGAAGAGAATAGTCACCTTGCGAATGATTACTTAAACATACTTAACAGTGCGGGATACTTATCTCTGATAAATTGTTGCACGAGGGTTGACGGTGATAGGGGGAGCAATATTGATCATATATTTTACAAGGGAGGACTTCCAACGGAAAACCTTTGTCCTGTTGTCCTTAAGACAGACATCACAGATCATTATAGTACCATCTTGACCTTGAGGTTACGGGATGCCCAAATGAGATACAACAAAAAGAAAAGCCTCCACACAAAAGTCGACACAAGGTCAGTTAAAAATAAGTTGAGGGATGAGAATTGGGAACATTTTTTCAGTACTAGGGAATCTGAACCCTTGTGCAGGATTTTGATGGAAAAACTCGAACTTGCTATAAAGAATTCAACCAAAACTTTCACAATCAAATATCAGCGTAGAAGAAAGGTATGGATAGACGACAATATCATTGGTGAGATACATGCTCGAAATCTGCTGTATGCTCAAAAAGTCAAACAACCAAATAATGACGAAATTAAAAGACAATATAACCAGCAAAGAAACAAAGTAAACAGTCTCAGAAACAAATTAAGGAGGGAGTTTTTTCGTAAGCAGGTAGAATCAAACGCACTTAATTCAAAGAAATTGTGGCAAACGGTCAATAACCTCGTCTTCAGCAAAAACAAAATCAGTTCTATCAAAGAAATTTCAACGGAGACAGGTGAAGTGATCACTGGTGACAAACGAGTGGCGGACGAACTAAACAGGTACTTTTCAGGAATAGGAGAACAACTAGCGAGCCGCATAAATAGACCTACTACAAAATTTGAGAACGAAACCTTACAAAACTCCTTCTTTTTGTCTCCAGTGACATGTACAGAGATCGAAGCATACATCACCCTTCTTGGTAATCGTAAAGCTCCTGGACTTGACAGGATCACTGCGGAGGTAGTAAAGCCATGTGCTGACACAATTGCACCATTGATGACACACTTAGTGAACGTAATATTTGAAACTGGAGTATGTCCTTCCCATTTCAAAACCGCGGTGGTCATCCCTATCCACAAGGGTGGTTCCACAGCGGATTCTGTGAATTATCGACCCATCTCGTTAACGTCACTGATTTCTAAGATATTCGAAAGATCTCTGAAGAATAGAATTACTCAGTTTCTGGATAAATTCAGTGTCATATCCGGGAGACAGTTTGGGTTCCGCTCGGGAATGTCCACCGAAGACGCTCTCGCTCACGTTGTAAGCAGACTGTACGGGGCAGTTGATGGCAGCAAACCTATAATAGCGGTGCTCATAGACTTGACAAAAGCATTCGACACCATAGACCACGAACAGTTGCTGAAAAAACTTTGGGACCTGGGATTCCGCGGACCAATACACACATTAATAAAAAGTTACTTGAGTGGAAGAGAGCAATATGTTAGGATAGGTGAAACTATTAGCGACAAAAGAGAAATAAACATTGGCTTACCACAGGGAACTATCCTTGCCCCTGATCTGTTTAAAATTTTCATAAACGACCTTATTCTGTCCCTTAAGATAGATGGTGAAATCGTGTCTTATGCGGATGACACCATTATTCTTTTCTCTGGGGAGTCCTGGGACGAAATTAGACTCAAGGCTGGAAAAGACCTTAAACAGATCAAAGACTGGTTTGACTTCAATCTACTTACTATGAATGAAAAAAAAACTAAATACATACCTTTCTGCTCATACAAAAATGGCCTACCGACCTTTACCACGTTGGACATACTGGAAGCGGATATCACTGTGCATGGGGCTAGTACAATCAAATATTTGGGCGTTACACTCGACAGCCATTTGAGGTGGAACGCACACGCAGCGAACATAAACAAAAAAATTCGTAGCCTGCTTTATGCTTTCAGTCAACTAAGAAATTTCATGGATATTAGACGTCTCTCAATTGTGTATTATGCCTTGGTTGAATCGGTGTTAAGGTATGGAATACTAGTCTGGGGTGGGCTGAATAAAACTCATGTGCAACAACTCCATCAGACTCACAAAAAACTCTTGAAAATAATGTTCAAAAAAGGTATTTACTACAGCAGTGAACTACTTTTCCGAGAAAACAACATCTACAAAATAAAGCAAATATATGCCGAAAAGCTCTTCCTTTACCAATCTAAACAGAGTAATGTCTCTAAGAAAATTTGCGAACATAATTTGAGAAACAAAAACGAAATCGCTGTTCCCAAAGCCCAAAAGACCGTCGGCCAAAACTGTTTTGTTTATCTGGCTCCTAGGCTATTCAATAAAGTGCCAGACTCAATAAAAAATATTAAAAATCATAAGCGAAAGTGTACAGAACTGAAAGAGTGGATTTTAATGGGTGACATCAAGGAAATGCTGCCCACACTGCTCTGAGGCGTTTACCTCTATCGATTTTGACCCAATTTTTTATCTTTGACTTTTTTCACCTCATTTTCAACTTTTCTGCTCAATCTTGATTTTTTTTTTAATTTATTTTTATCCGTTTGTATTTTAAGTATCTGTCTTTTGAATTTTAAATAGTTGCCTATTCAATCGCACTCACACACAAAGTTCCCTTGAGGAACTTTAAGTGAGGCTTACTCTTTTCCCAGTACAGCTAGTGCTTTGTTGATGTAAGTGGTTTGTGTTATTTTGTAAAGTGTAATTTTTTCTGCTGTTGCTAAAATGGGAAAATAAATTTAAATTTAATCGGATAAACCGTTGTCGAATAATTATCTGACTTCCAATTTGGGTAAAAAATTTGGTGGTCCGTTACTGTAGTTTTGTTTGAATAGTAGTTTTATACATGACAATTTTGTGTTTCAGTGGGCATGCGTAAGATTTGACAGTTCGAGTCGGCAGAGTCGGCTAGCACCAGAGGTATAGGGTGGGGGAGATTGATTACAGAGCTGTGCGAGTCTGGTAAGCATGCGAAAGGTCGAATTTTTTCCGACCGGCAAGGAACGTGAGCATACGCTCTAGACCTGATGAAAACTACTATTCATCATCAAATTGAAAAAAAAATCGTCTTGGAAGAATCAGGTACAAATGCAAAACTCAGGACAACAAAATAAACTATGAGATGAAATCAGAGATGGCGAGATGGTGCTATAAAAAACATTTTGACCGCGGTCAAAATCTTCGCTGTCAAAATCTGAGATTTTGACCGGTCAAAATCTCGTCAAAATTTCAAGTCACAACTCTAATATTTTCGCGATTTTTTTTCGATCTCAACTGTCACGTTTAGCTTTGATGTATACTGCCAACATCTTCACAAATTTTGAAGACAATATCTCTAGCCATAGGCAAAAAATCGCTTATTTTTTGTTTTTTTTTGTTAAGTTAATTTCGAGGGGGTAATCTCGGTTAATTTTATTATTATTAACATATACGAGAAAAAAATCGGTATGAAACAATTTTTGTAGACAATTTTATAGCCTTGATTTTTTATGAAACTTAATTGAATATCTCTGATGATTAGCGGAATATAAGCAGAAAACTGGATCGAAGGACCATTTTTCCAAGATGGCGGCTCGAGCTCAATAGGTAGAGTTGGGGACTTTTAGTATGTTCAACAGTATAGACAATACAAATAGAAACGACCATATGTTGTCACGGATTTTTATGGTTGCGTAGGAACCAGGTGAGTCCATCATTCAAAAAAAGGTTGGCTGATTTTTGATGCCTCAATATCCGTGACGACGGTGGTGATAACATATGGTCTTCTCTTCTCTACTTTTCCTTTGCGATCAAATTGACAGTTTGCCATGTTTCATGATTTATTGTTTTGTTTTGTTAATCTGATTCTGTGTTCATTTCATTGTTGTAAATTCCTGCATTGTAAATAATCTGTCATGATCTTTCTTGTTTGTATTTTGTTGTTCTTCATTCACGTTTGTGTCATTTTATCACTGTCAATAGGTGTTTTGAGAAAAGAAACAAATTCATTCAAAAACTTTGCCATTGATTTCCAATAAACATTCATTTTGCTTGCATTTCATTCGCGTTTCATTCAAGAATCAAACCTCATCCCCAACGACACATTCTCATCTCGAGTAAGAACTTAACACAACGTAGGTAAAATGTAAACAACGTCAAGAAGGAAAGGGATAACGACGATCACTGCAAACATCGAAAAAGGGGGTTATATTACAGAATGGTGCCATCGACCAGGATATATTACAATAGGTATATATGGGATATAGGTATGGGATATAAGGGTGTCAAATTAAGAGTGTCCCGTTTTCATTCGTTAATTACAAAAAAGTTGCATATCAGATTCTCATTTTTTTTTTCAAATGAAAGAGCGAAGCTTCAGCTTTCTCATGACGTAAAAAGAAAGTCACTCTAGCTGAAAATGACATCAGTAAATTTAATTTTTTTTACCGATGTTTCCGGGGCGTTTTTTTTGTCTCATCAGCGGGGAGATCATTCCTGGCCTGCGCGTTCCCCGAATCTTCCACCACTGGACTTCTTTTTGTGGGACTACGTAAAATCAGAGGCTTTCCAACATAGACCTCAGAATCTCGATGACCTCAAAAATAATATGCGAAAAGTAATTCCCAAGATTCCGGTGGACATAGTGTCGACCATGGATGGTGTCGACAAACGATGGTTTCCCAATTATACCATGGAGGCCATTTAATTGATGTAATTTCTAAAGTATGAACTTTCAAAATATGTCGTGAGGAAGCTGAAAGCTGAAACTCAGCTCTTTCATAAAAAGAAAAGAAAATGAGAATCCGTTATGTATCTTTTTTGTAATTGACAAATGAAAACGGGACACTCTTAAGACACCCTTTATCTATTAAGATTTCGCGAAAAATTCACCAACGTTGGGCTGTTATCGTAGCAGATTACAGACTGACACACTTGGCCTACTTTCCCCTTATCCAGATGACTCAAAATGAAAATTCTAGTGACTTTAATCAAAATATCTAGGGGCCCTAGACGAGAAACCACATGTCACATGTCACTTTCTGTCTGTGGTCAACCTAACCACACTTATTTATAACCTCCAAGCAGTTCAAGCACGCAAGGCGGAAGTTTCTCTAGAGTAAAACAAGTTTTGAAACAATGGGAAAGCGAAATAAGAAGGGAAAATCAGTAAGAAACAACAAAAATGTGAATTCAGAATCCGAAGAATTGGTGCAGGCTCCACATTCCTTCGTCATCCACAGAGGATTGCCAGGTGGGAATATTTTGGAACTCACCAAAGACTTCCGAAAAGTCATGGAACCCTTTACTGCCTCGGAATTGAAGGTTAGCATCAAGCATATTTTATATTAAGCTCATATCCATGTTGACAAATCACCGTTACAGGAACGGAACAGGAACACCATCAAGGATTTTGTTTCAATAGCTGGACCATTACACGTCTCACATTTAACGATTTTCTCTCGTACTGAAATGGGAATGTACATGAAAATATGCAGGTTACCGAGAGGCCCCACTTTGACGTTCAAAGTACACAATTTCTCCTTGGCCCGAGATGTGGTTTCTTCTTTGAAAAAGCAACTCGTAGTCGAAAAGGCTTTCAAGCATTCTCCATTGATTGTTTTGAACAGCTTTAGCGGTGAAGGAATGCAAATGAAACTTATGGCATCGATGTTTCAAAACATGTTTCCTACAATAAACTTGACTAATGTAAGTTTGCTAATTTGTTTCATAGTTTGTTTTGAGTAATTTTTTGATCTTAGGTTGATTTGAATACAGTTCGGCGTTGTGTGCTGATGAATTATAATCCTGGTACAAAACTGATTGATTTCCGGCACTACAACATTAAAGTTGTACCTGTTGGCGTTTCAAAAGGTGTTAAGAAGGTCATCCAAGGCAAGATTCCTAATCTAGCACGCTGCAATGATATCTCAGAGTTCTTCACCAAGGCTGGTTTGATGTCAGAAAGTGAAGCAGAAGATGATCCAAACAACCATGTAACACTGCCGCAAAAGATTATCAGTAGAGGTAATGTCGAAGCAGGAAGGTCTGCAATCAGGTTGGTTGAATTGGGACCAAGGATGTCCCTTCAGTTGATCAAAATTGAGGACGGACTCTTGGATGGTGAGGTTTTGTACCATGATTTGGTGGAGAAAACTGAAGAAGAAAAAGCTTTGATTGAAAAGAAGAGAGAGGCCAAGAAAAAGTCAAAAGAAAAAAGAAAGAAGATTCAGGAACAAAATGTAAAGACTAAGGAAGATGCGAAAAAGGAGCACAAAGAGAAGTCTGTGAGAGGAATGAAAAAAGATGACCATGGTGAAGCTGAAGAAGAAACACTACAGGAAAAAGATGATGATGATGCGGAATATTATCGGCAAGAGGTTGGAGCTGAACCTGACAAAGGTATTTTGATTTATCAACTTTCAAAGTTGAATTCATTTATTTTATAAAAGTTCAAGTTTGCTTATAGTATAGTGAAAGCATATTATTGATGAAATGTGAAGCATTTTTGTGGAGACATTTGGGTTCTAATGGGGTTGGTAGCGATTACTATGTGGCATTTGATAAGAAAATTGATGTTAGAGGGGGAAGCACAAAAACTTGCCCTTGGCCTTGGCGTAGGGGGGGCTATACACCCCTGTCAAGTGGACGTTCCAAGAACTCCCACCAAATCATACTTCACTGGAGTGCTGTTGTACCACTCAAATAGGGATCATGTGACTCCACACTGAGAATGTTGATGGCATTGGTTGCCATGTTCCTGTCATCCTTCATGCTTGAAAAAATAATTTCTTTGGGAGGTCAGAAAAATCACTTCATTATACAGGCTGTCCAAGAATAAAGTAGCCAACGACCTATGGGAGATAGTCCAGAATAAACTAAGAGACCTCTACATTTTTTTTTTGTGAAAGCTGAATATTAACTGAGATACACTTCTTAAAAATTTGACTTTTTTTATTGCTTTTTCATGAATAATTCATAAACGGGTCAAAGTAGAAGGGCTGAAAGGACCCTTCACGATTCTTATGAAAAATGTCTCCCAGTTAAATTCTCTGAATTTTTGATATGTTGTAGCTCATGAGATACTTATCAAATACCGTGAACCCCAAACTCAAATAATGGACAGTTTTTCACCCACAGGGGGTTGAAGTTGGAGGTTTTGATGGCTTCAAAATGATTTTATGACGTTAATAAAAGCTTTTTATTTAGTTTCTCTTCAAGTTGTGTTTCATGCTGAACATATTTATTCGACAAAAAAATATCAACCCCCTCCTCCACCCCCAACCCCTATCTACCATCATAAAATTCGAGATTACTCCTGAAAGCCATGCGGATGGCTTCTGTGATTTAAATTATGAATTTTGACAAAAAAATTATTTTCCACCCCCTCCACCCCTAATGTTGGGGTGCCGATTTTCCAATTTTCCTCGGTTAATTTGGCTGAATTTTTGGTATTGTGTACTTCTAATTCTGCTGAACAAAAAGTTCTCATACCAAAATTTATTCCTATGAACAGTTTTTGTTTTGCAGGGGACTGAAGTTGAAGATTTGAGAGCACAAATATTGAACTTCAGTCCCCTGTAGAACAAAAACTGTCCATAGGAATAAGTTTTGGCATGAAAACTTTTTGTTCAGCAAAATGAGAAGTACACAATACCAAAAATTCAGCCAAATTAACCGAGGAAAATTGGAAAATTGGCACCCAACATTAGGGGTGGAAAATAATTTTCATGTCAAAATTCATAATTTAAATCACAGAAGCCATCTGCATGGCCTTTGAGAGTAATGTCGAATTTTGTAATGGTGGATAGGGGATGGGGGTGGTGGAGGAGGGGGTTGATATTTTTCTGTCAAATAAATACATTTAGCATGAAACACAACTTGAAGAGAAACCAAGGGATACCACTCTCACTGAACATGTCACAAATCCTTGAGTCAGGAAGAGTTGAGGTGTACTCTGCTTTGGTGAAATTTTTGAAGGAAGCGTCGTTCAACATATAACGTTTTTAAATCTGTAAGTCTGAATTTGTTTTCGTTTGTTTTTGAGTCCTATATTTTTTTCAAGTTTTAATTAGTGTAATGGCTAATAGGACAAACCAGGCCTGAAGCCAAAAAAAAAAAAAAAGAGAAACCAAATAGAAAGCTTTTATTTACGCCAGAATATCATTTTTAAGCCGTCAAAACCTCCAACTTCAACCCCCTGTGGGTAAAAAACTGTCCATTATTTGAGTTTGGGGTTCACGGTATTTGATTAGTATCGCATGAGCTACAAACATATCAAAAATTCTGAGAATTTAACCGGGAGCCATTGGGTGGTATGATTAAAAGAAGTATTTACTTCTACTTCAAGTAGAAGCTTTTACTTCGTAGTATTTTGTGAAGCATAATCCTATACATGAAGTAAATACTTCGCCTAGAAGTTGTTACTACAGTGACAAACTTCAACGTGAACGTCACCTGAAAAGTCTTTCGTTCTGAACGTGATCCTGGCTTTGAATCCATTTTGTGGCCAGTATGAGTTTGAGTAGAGACAAAAAAAGTGCCAGCGAAAACGGTGTAGCAAAAAGCGAGGAAGATAAGGATCTGCAGATGGCCTTTGTGATGCTCTTGCAGGACCGCAAAATCTTGCGGGACAAGGGGAAGGCCCCAGCAATAAAAGCAAAAAAGATAATGCAGCCACTGAAATTGCACAAATGTATAGTGGAATCATCAAAAATAAGAATTTCGATGCAAAAAGGGTGGGTTTCAAACAATTTTATTGGCGACCTCTTTGATAATTTTTTTAGCACTTTTTTTTGGACTACCAAGTCTGCAAGTCTGCCCCAAGCCAACTTGAAAACTGGGATTGCCTCAGCGTCTGAGGAAAATCTCCATTTTGGTTTTGTTGCCTTGGAGCTGCCCCTCCTCTTTCGACGTGAGTCCTCAAAAATATGGACATATTCTGCATCCACTGCACGTTGTCTTTGTTTTATCTAAGTATACATCTTTTCCACAATTCCTCCTCTTGGCTTTGGACAAGTAACATCAATTTACTTCCTTAGCGCTGAAAAGTTGTAAATGAAAGAGAACTGACCGATACTTTCTATATTGCGCTCCTCCATAACGCCCCTGTTTTCCAAACTTCTCTACAGTTTATTCCAAGACTAACAAACATGGCCATTTGATCACTTTTGAATTGAATTTCAAATGCGAAGTTGCTTCTTGATCAACTCCAGCAATACTATAGTATTTACTTCACTTCGAAGTAAATACTACACAAAATTAGCATAAGCTGTAGTATTACCTTCTATTTACTCAAGTACATAGACTGGAGTATGAAGTAAAAGCTTCTACTTCTTACTTTAGTTTTTCTTCAAGTAGAAGGTGAAGTAAATGCTACGGGATTCGAAGCACTTACTACTGAGTGAAGTATTTACTTGGAGTAAAAGTAAATACTTCTTTTAATCATACCACCCATTTTCCATAAGAATCGTGCGGGGTCCTTTATCAGAGACTTGTTTTGAATGATTATATGTAGTATGTACAGGGTGATTCAAAAATGGCGCATTTCCTCCCGTGTACGTTGTGGGAGACGTTGAGGGAGCACGGAAAAAATAGTAAAAAAAAATTGGCTCATTTATCCTTCGAATTATGAAGAGGTGAAGTTGAGAATTGAACTTCTTCAGTTTGCATGATTTTAAAGCAAAGCATTGTTACTTGCGAAGAGTCACATGTCGTTAGTAGTTCCCGATTGAAAATTTCTCTTGCAATTAAGATTTGAGTCGTATTTTAAAATTTCAAAATTCGTCTTTTAGCTCAAAAGTGCCGTGAAAATACATTGGGCAAGTATGTTTGGTATGGTCCGTATGGTCTGGCAGGTTCCACGGAGTTTCCAGGGTAACATTACAATAATGATCCATGCAATAATGCTATTGTGATGTACCTCTTTGATCTAAAGGTGCCAGGTAGGTACTAATGCGATGCTGCCAGATTGGAGAGATTTGTTTTTGTTAATAACTTGCACATCGAAGCCGATTATTTTTTTTTATTTTTTTTCCCATGCTCCGTTAACGCCCACTATAACGTGCCCGACAGGAAATGCGCCATTTTTGAATCACCCTGTATATTTATTGGTAAAATTTCAGTAAAATCCAACCAGTAATGAAAAAAAATTGAAAAAAAGGAAAAAAATCGAATGCAAAAAATATGAAGGGGCCTCCAATTTCTTCTGGGCTATCTCCTATAGGCGTTTGGCTACTTTATTTTGGGGACACCGTATGTACAAGAGGAGGATGAGTAGTGCAGTGGTACATCGAGTTTGAAGCCATACACAGCGCGGCGGATGGATGACCGATGCAACATGGCGCTGTAGTGGGGTTCACTCGGAGGCGGGACACCGCGATATCGGCGCTATATCCACCCTCGGCAAGGTTCTAGATAAACCTAGAAGAAAACCACCACCAAACCGAGTACTTCGGCCCTCAAAAGCTTCCTTTGCAATATGAGGCAGAGAAGCAAGCCGAAAATCTTGAATGGGTTGTATATGGCTAACAATTTATTTTTATTTTATACAGGGTGTTTCGCAGTTACGGTTTACAAACTTCAAGGGGAGATTTCCCATCAAAAATGGACCAGGAAAAAATATAACTTCAAAAAATATAACTTCGGTGTCTTAAAATGTTCAGTTGAAAAGTTCAAGTTGAATTTTCAAAATCGACTTTTGAACCGTTTCACCGATTTTGTTCAAATTTGAACCAAAGTTTACTAAAATAGGTCTCTATCGAACAATAGTAACGTGTTTGAAAAAATTAGGGGCGTAGGATAATTGGGGATGTCCTAATTTTCACCCCCTCGCCTAGTTATTTTGGATTTGGTTGGTTTGGATTCAATGTTCAATTTCGAAAAAAAAAGTCACTTGCAAAATTTTGATTAGAGGCTTCATTCTGAGATATTTAGGTTTGAAACTTTGGAAAACATCTCGAAATCGCCACTTTCCTGAGCCCAAATTATTTTTTCCTGAAAACTCATTTCTCACCAAAAAATAGTGACTTATAAACGATGAAGTTAAAACACTTGAAAAACTTATTTCAGTTGAGAAACCATGAGTTTTCTTGGATTGCAATTTTTAGGCTTTAGGAATTGCGATGCCTACTACGCCGGTAGGGAGGATGCTGAGCATCGGCAGTCTCAACTCAACCTAAATAAATTGAAGACTGACTAAAACTCTTGAGATACGTAATCCGGCATCCCATTCTGAGTCAGCACTCAAGAGTTTCAGTCAGTTTTGAATTTGTTTAGGCTGTTTTTCTACTAAACTGCTCGTCAAAAGTTAAGCATAGAGCAAAATTTGCTTTTTTATTTCAAGCATGGATATCTTGGGAAAAAAATATCCGATTTGAAAGAAGTTTATGGTAGAGCTTTTCTTCAGCTGCAAGACGCTTTGTCGACTTACGGCACCATTGACTTTGTCCATGATATACGGAATGTCAAAGGAAGGAGTTTCAAGAGTGTTAATTTTTGAAGTCGTGGAACTTTTTTAGAAAAAATTCCGGATTTTTTGTCTCTTGAGTTTTAGAAAGCGGATATCAATATCTCGTAACGGTTTTCAACTTTTGATCGTATTTTGTTTTTTTTTAAAGAGTTCTTGATTTTTTTGTGAAATATAGATTTTTTATGCAGAATTTGCTAGAGCTGTGGCTTTTTCTTGAAAACTCACAGAAACGTACACAATTGCTCGATGAATTATACCATGGGAAAATTTGACCTCATGGTCCCCCAGAAGAGGTCATCCTCTGGGCCTCTTCAGGGGAGATGCCCAATGAAGCATGCTGCGACATCACATTGACACTTATTGAACCCAGCATGAATAAAAATGCAAGACTTGTAACCATACGTGGCATCAGAATTACCATGGTAACCAATTAGTCCCATCATGAGTGATTTTGTTACTGCCCAAGTCAATGGAAATTTCCAGAAGTGATATCTCCTAGACAAGTAGAGATAGAGCCATAATTCTTTTTTTGATTCCAATCGGACACATTATTGACTATTCGAGTATGATGTGCAATTTTTTCACGTTTATACTTTTTCAGTAGAGGGGGGTAACTGTGACGTTTGTCATGTCAGATTTTTTTTTGTACTTATCATCATTGAAATGTCAGCATGAATGTAATCTACTACTTAACATCAGTAGTGAAAACAAAAGACTAACAAAGGTTTTCTCAGGAAATCTGGACTTTGAGGAAGAAAAACACCGAACGCAAACTTGAAATTGATCAGCTGGGAATGACAGTATATATTTATGTCGACATTTCAATGATGACAAGTCTAAGAAAAAAGTTCCGACATGACAAACGTCAAAATTACCCCCTACCACTGAAAAAGTATGAACGTGAAAAATTTGCACACATGCTTGAATGACCAATAATGTGTCCGATTGAAATCAAAAAAAGAATTATGGTTCTATCTCTATTCGTCTAGGGGATATCACTTCTGGAAATTTCCAGTGACTTGGGCAGAAACAAAATCACTCATGATGGGACTAATTGGTAACCATGGTAATTTTGATGCAACGTATGGTTACAAGTCTTGCATTTTCATTCATACGGGGTTCAATAAGTGTCAAAGTGATGTCGCAGCATGCTTCATTGGGCAGCTCCCCTGAAGAGGTCCAGAGGATAACCTCTTCTGGAAGCCCATGAGGTCAAATTTTCTCATGGTATGATCCATTCAGCAATTCTGTACGTTTCTGTGGATTTTCAAGAAAAAGCAACAGCCCTAGCAAATTCTGCATCAAAAAATCCAAGTTTCACAAAAAAATCAAGAACTCTTTGAAGAGATAAAATACGATAAAAAGTCAAAAACCGTTTCGAGATATTGTTATCCGCTTTCTAAAACTCAAGAGAGAAAAAATCGGGAATTTTTTCTAAAAAAGTTCCACGACTTCAAAAGTTAACACTTTTAACACTCTTTCCTTTGGCATCCTGTATATCGTGGACAAAATCAATGTGACGTAAGTCGACATAGCGTCTTGTAGCTGAAGAAAAGCTCTACCAGGCACCATAAATTTTTTTCAAATCGGATATCTTTTCCCTAAGAAATCCTTGCTTGAAATGGGAGCAAATTTTGGTCTATGCTTAACTTTTGACGAGCAGTAGTTTCATGATCAGCTCTTAATCTGCAAGTGAAACTTGACTTTCTGTAGGAACAGGTTACATAAATAATGTTGTTGTTACATAATTAACATTATTTTGACATATTCCGTTTATTTCAGATTTGTTCACCAAGTCTCAGAATTTCAGGAGACCACCAAGAACGCATCATTCTTTCAACAACAAAAGAAGAATGGATTCATCCAGGGATGGACCGCCAAGGAAAAAATTCCGCGATGGAAGCGATAAACGAGATGCAAGGAAACACACATCTAAAAACAAAACTCGCAAAGGAGTGGACAAAACTAATCGGGACAAACGTGACCAGAGAGGTTTCGTCGGCATGAAGGACGGACAACGTGGGAAAGGGAAATTTTTCAATAAAAGACGCCAATGATTTATATAAAATAGATCCTTATTCTATTTTTCATTCAATTTTTCAAGGGCCCTTATTCTGTTCTCTTCTCTCACCCTCGCCTCCTTCGTCCGTCTCGCCTTTCTCGTTTCTTCTCTAGCTTCATAGTATTTCTCACGAAAATCTGTTACGGCGCTTTCACCGATTTGGTCAGCTGACTCTGGGTGTCGCATTTTTTCAAAAGTTAAGAGTCTCCTCGATGTGACTTTCGTCAAAACTTGCTCGCTGTTGGCTACTAGCCTCAGACAGGGATGTGAAGGTAATGTTGTGGCATCATTGTTTTCCCTGAAATTGGAATACTTGCAGCTTAAAACACTAAAACATGATACAATGTAGAGTACATACCTAAACACGGGAAACCAGCAAACAAGGCGGCCACCTATGCGTAAATGCTTAGCAGAAAATTTGAGAATGTCGTTGTAAATGTTGGAAATGCCATATTCAACTTTTGCTGGAATGTGAGTTGGGAGATGCTCATCACTGATTGTACAATTTTCTCGTCGAGTTCCTACTCGTTCTGTTGATTCTCTTATACCATATGGTGCTAAACGAACATAAGTAGTACAATAGAGAGTTGTGTAGAATTTTAGTGCAGTTCACATGAAATAAAATACTACAGTTTGTGGAAGAAGCAGTCAAGTCTGCCATACTAGATAGATAAACAGTTGAACATTTATTATTTTGCGGTGCACAAAACACCGCCAGTGAAACCATTTGGTAGTTTTTGCATAGCAAATTGAAATCTGTATGATATAGGCAGAACGATGTTGTCAAAAGGATGCAGGAATCTGAAGGCGAGCTATTATCGAGCTGATTACAATAATTAGCCTAGGCATTTTAGAGTTTGACACTGAAATATGTCTATTTTGGAATTTTGCACATAGGGCTTTTGAGCAATGCTGAACAACATACTAAAAGCTCAGGTTCGGCAAGTTTGCGCATCATAGATTTTTCAACTAAGAAAGTAGTAAGTGCCACTAAGTCAGATACACTCTTGCTGTAGTTCAGAAAAGAGTACTGTAAGTCTCAACGTCAACGTTGACCTGTGTGCTCCTCAAGCAATGCTAATCAACGTACCAAAAGCTCAAGGCCTTGAATTGTGCGCGCCATAGTTTTTTTTTATGAGCAAGAAGGGAGTAAGTTCCGCAATAATAGCAGTATATTTGTATAATTTGATTTTTTCAAAATTTTGAGGGGCCCTGGTTGACCTGAATGCCCTTCATGCAATGCTGATAAACATTTTAAAGCAGAATTCTTTTATTTCGCCCCTCCCGACTCAAGAACAAGAACGGAAAGTATTGTGATGGCGTTGAAAAATATTTTTCGAGATGGAGACGGAAATATCCATTTTGAGCCCCCATAGAGGATCAAGGCCATTTCCAGTTAAAACCCTGTCCTTGTGTCTGTCTGTAATATTCCACGGTAACTGTCAAATCGTTGATCTGATCGACTTGGAATTTGTTATGCAGACATGGTTTTGCCGATTTAGAACAGTTGAAAGTATTTCTCTACCTACCTGTCATCTGTCAAATATTAAAAAATGTCAAAACTCGAAACTTTGCCATTCAATTTTTCAAAATCTATCCAATGGATTGCAACCAAATTCGACAGGCAGCAACAAAATAAAAGAATAAAATTAAGTCTGTAATTAGTTTTCTAACGTCTCTCAGTCGAGCGCTACAAGATTTGACGGCACTTATTCCTTTCTTGCTCAAAACATCTACGACGCGCACACTTGCTGCACCGGAACTTTTAGTATGTTGTTCAGGATTGCGTTCGAGAACTACACTATTCTGCGATTCTCACATTTTTGGAGTAGGGGTATCAAGTAAAGCTGGATTCCCAGTTGCGAATATTCGGACAGAAAATGCGATTTTATATGTCAAATTTTGAATTCGAGGGCTCTGATTGGCCAATATGACGACTTTGACATTAAATTTCGCATTTTCTGTCCGAATATCCGCAACTGGGAATCCAGCTTAAGGCAAAGTAACTACCACTTTCCGAACGATTTTCGCCGTGCTGGAAATGTCACTGTCAATATCACTGATTGGCTATCGCAGTGCTGTTTAGTTTCAAAGTGAAGTAAGTTTTTCTGATGAAGTACCCGTTTTTATAAGTACTGCCTACCACGCAAGTACCCAATCGAAACGATTATAATCGAAATAAAAAAAAGTCTGACAGAGAAATATGTGGGGTGCTGAGGTGCGCATGACGAGTAACTTTCACAGCGCTTGGAGGTGCTGCGAATTTTGTCACTTCAACGCGACACGTTTTGAGTTCTCGAACGGTTTACTGCGTTACCGATAGTGCGCACAGAAGAGATCTCGAACGGTCATTTCTGCGACAATCGCAGAATAGTGTAGTTCTCGAACGCAACCCAGCATTGCTTGAGGGCCATTTGTGAAAATTTTCAAAATGAACATATGCATTTCAGTAGTCCGGTGGTTAGGCGTTCTAACTATACATTTTGAGCTTGAGCAATATGCTTTTGGGGTTTGATTGGGGGTCCCTCAACCTTAATTTCAAGAGTTGGAGACATCGGTGCACTCGATGCGGAGGGGGTCTGGGGGGTCTTTGAAAGTTGAAGGTGCGAAGGCTTCGTACCAAATCACCACACCACCAGGTAATTCCTACTGGGAGGCCCCATCAAACGACTCTAACCTATACATTGACAACATTTGTTCCATGTCCAAACAGTTCTTAACACTGAAAAATATTAATTCTTTTGACATATCGAAAAAATCAGTTTTTGCTTATTCTTCATTCCCACAAAAATTAAACTGCCAAGTTTGGTGTCATTTTGGAGTAAATGGCATCCTCTGATATCATTCACCAAGTCAAAATGTTTATAAGACTACCGTGCATTAGAAAAAATGTTTCTCCAACAGCGGTCGAATTTATTTCACGCCTACTGAGCATCAGTTCGCTAGGCTCAGGCAGAGAGCGTTTGGATAGCTTTGGACGCAAAATTTCCACATCTATCTAGTTGAGTTGCTTAATTCCGGACATTGGATTATAAACCATCAATGTTTGTTTTGCCAGTCAGTACCCGCATGGGGGTTGACTGCAGAGGTGATGGCTCACGGCGGAGGGCATTCAACGTCGAAGATCTTAATCTCTGCCACTCTCGAAGTTATTTTCACGGTTGTTGTTCATAAAATTATTTCTTCTCCAAACATGAGAAAACTTACACGTACAAAATGATAACCTTGAAGGTTGGTGTAGGAAAAAAAATAACATTTTTAAAGTTGAGTGCCCTTCGTCGTCATCCATGATCCCTGCAATTAATCCCTATGAGGGTACCTAGTGACTGTCAAAATAATCTTTGATGATTCTCAAATCAATTTCCAGAATTATGCTCTTCAGATGCACGGGCAGATATGAGAATTTTGTCTCCAAACCTATCCAATCGCTCCCTGCCTGAGCCCAACAAACTGACGCTCAGTAGGCGTGAAATAAATTTGACCGCTGGAGAAAGATTTTTTTTCCAGGCCTCCACGCTCGTGTCGAGTTTCATGCACGTGCATCATCGTTACAAAATAGTTCAAATTATTGATTCATGACAAAATTATCAATCATATCGATTGGTAGCAGCCAAGAAACTACTGTTAAAAAAGGTGCTGAAAAATGCTCACCTCTTGGCCTGTCATTCTTTGCACGGTGGTCTCACAAACATTTTGACTCGGTGAATGAAATAAGAAGATGCCGTTTACTCCAGAATGACACCAAACTTGGCAGTTTATTCGTTGTGGGGATAAAGAATTGAGAAAAACTGATTTTTTTGATGTATCATACCATGATACTGACTTGAATTTACTTTAAAAAAGTTTATTTTTCAAACTTTTCAACAGAACAAACGCAAATCTGTTGATTTTTGTCAGATTTGAAGAGCTTCAACTTCAAGATTGATCGATTTGAACCAAATGTTCAGAATACTTACAGCAAGAAAAATACGTTCTACAATATTATGATATCTGAACTTATCTATCCCCCCCCCCCCGCCCAAAATTTTTCGAAAATGCGGTTTTTCTCTTGAACAGGGTAAAATTCACCCTCAAAACGAATCTTTTAGAGAATGCCACTTGGGGACATAAAGATTCGAGATGTCGAGATTTAGTGCAGATAGTCAAAAAAGACATCAAACATTGAAAAAATTAATTCAAATTTTATAGCAGATATCGATTCAGAGTTTCATTCTCTACCACATACTCGAAATCCCCGAAAATCCCAGTTGAGCATTCTTCTTGCGGCGCTGTCAAAGTATATCATGTTTGCTGCAACTAGTCCGAAAATGGTATTATTGTTTTTGTCACACTAGAGCTACATTGTTGGCTTAGAACTGTTGGTATATACTGCAGGGCATGACCAGACCTTCGTTTGAACCTCTAACTCGTATTTCCCCCAAAAAAAAACCACTGAAGTCGCTTTAATTTCCAATTAACAGTGTTGATTAAGTGTAATCCGAGGGTTAGTAACCAAGTTTATTACAATCTGTTTGATTTGTGATAAAGGCATGAAATTTGGTATGAGTTGTCTTCATGGTCTTCTTTCCAAATGTAAACATGACGCCTCCCCATATTTTGGTTAGGGGGGCCTAAGGACCCCCTTAAAAATTTGAAGTCTCAGGAACTCTCACAAACCACCGGTAAATATCGTCACACATTTCAAAAGGTAATCATTTGACTCTACACCAAATCTTGACAAGAGACACCACAGTTGTCGCCATGTACGCATTGTTCTTCGTGTTAAAAAAATTCTTCGGAGTGTCAAAAAAAAAACACAGTTTTTAATGATTTTTCTAATCTAAGAAACGGTGAGTTGATCTGCTGTGTATCATTAGTCACTAAATCGTATTTGCCGAAGCTATGCATAGAGCTTAGAAGCATAGAGTCTATTTTTTTTATGTTGTCATTCTAGGGATGACAGCTCCCGAAGAAATGAGCCAATTCAAGTGTGAAGTTCAACAGCGTTTTTTAATTGTTCCCAATCAATATGATCGACAATTTATGAATGGATAGATAGCTGGAACTGTTCTGTAACCTAATTTTATATGACTACACCCAGAACCAAGCGCAAAAGTATAGGAAATTTTTTTTTTTCGCGTCGCTCACCATCATAAAATTTGTGCCCCTAGGGTGTGTTGAAAATATTTCTAAACCGTGTGTTCACTCGAACTGAGTGCTTTGAAGTATTCCACGCCTCAATCCTCATTCTTCGTGCCTTCTACTTGACAACTGCAGATCGTATTGACGTTTGTCTATACTCTTTAGTCTGTATTTGCTGTTGTTTCGCCAAAGTAGCATGAAATTTGGTGCAATTCTAACAGTGATGGGTGGCGGTTGAAAAAAAAATTCGGGGCTTTCGCGCATCACTCCTCATCTAGTTATACTCAATAAAATTATAAAACAGTTGAAGCTATCCACCCAATAATAAATTGTCATTCATATCAATTGGTAACATTGAGAAAAACGCTGCTGAACTGAGCACTTGAACTGGCTGGTTTCATCTAGAACTGCTGCTTCTAGATGTCAATATGAAGAGATGGACTTCATCAATGGCTTCGGCAGATACGAATTAGTGGATAATGATATATGCGGAAGATAAATTTATTCCTCTATTCACCTTATTCTAGAGAGACTGTACATAGAGTGACGAAGCTATGAAAGGGATATATCGGTATTCTCTGTCAGCGTCTCGGCATTTCCTGGCCTCGTCAAAATTTTAAACATAGTTAGCTGGGGTGGGCGTGGTTGCTATTGACATTTGTCATTTCCCCGATTTGTTTACAAATTTGAATTGTCATTATTTTGCATGCCGAAATAAGGCCGAAATCGCCGAAATCCGGGCTAAAAATGCCAAAACGAAAAAGGTGCACCGTGAAGCAGTACAAGAGCCGGGAAGATGTGATGTTTTCCTTGCCGAAGAAACCATCAGGTATAGAATCTTGCAAAATTGATGAACTTCTATTATTGTACTTTTTGGGTTTTTCAGCTGTTCGGGGCCAGTACCTACTGAAATACATAATATACCTACTGCGCTTACGGCAATCACAAATCTATCTTCACGATGGGGTCACCACGTCGACGGTTACTGCATTCAACGATCAACGGAATTTGTGTTCGAGGGAATGAGTTGGATGATGAAACCTACGTTCGACGAAATGCCAGCAGTACTTGAAATACGGTGTACGAAAGCATCTGCTATGGATGGAATACAATATACATGCCTAAAACAGTTTTTAAGAGTTTCTGTTAAATTTAGTGACAAAATCTGTGTTGAAAGATGAAACGGTCGACTTAATAACCTCAACAAAAATATTGACAGCTCATGTCATGCATTTTGACTGTGACGCAGGGTGGTTTAGTAACAAGCAATTGCACCACACCCTGACGTGCAAATACCCTAGTGCTCTAGCTTTCTCTCTCTCTATACCCTCTCGCTCAATGACTTGGCTTACGTCTCTCTCTGGGTGACCAGATCCCAGGTCTCTCTACCTTATTCGAAATTCCTCTGCCATCTTTTGACGATATGTTGAAGTGGAGATATCTGGGGAGATTGAGTCCCAAACCAAAATGCACCAGATTTTCTCATGTCAACTTTATTTATAATGTCAACACAACAAAAGCGCGCCCGTCGCCAGTGACATAGAAACAAAATAATATTTATCATCACTATGGTATTATTCAAGTGTTTGTAATTTGTGGTTTCTTCAGTCATTCCCATGTCATTCTCCAGTGGAATGGCTCTCCAGTGCTTGAATCAGCTTGGATGGTGCGATGTACCCTTATGAAACGCTGAAGTGGTGCAATGTGGAAGCCAGCAAGACGACGGACCTTGGCAGTTTATCGTCGTAACTTTTCTTCCCCGATGTAATGAAGTGTACGCCGCAAACCTTGTGGCATTTTGTAGGCTGGCATGAGTCCTTTTCACAACTCCTTTTTCTACGCGCTTTACCCAGACCTTTCTCTTCTTTCGTCTTTGGTGAACGCGTGAATTGAAACATTTCGACTTTCGGCTGTGTCCGGACTTGCAGCCAGGTCCGTGAGCCAGGTACACAGCACCTTGTATACCCCTTTGCTGATTGCGACTTCCCACCATTGGTACGTCGGTATTTCACAACATGGATAAACAAATCAAACTCAGAAATTTAGCAGTAGCCACAAACGATAACAATAACCGGTTACAACAGCAGCAGCAATAACAAGACCAAATAACGAAGATGAGAGAAAATTCGGAAAGCTGCGTGTACTTGGAACGTAAACGATCCCTGCTCGTAATGACAAATTCAAATACGACACTTGACTGGAAGAAGTCGAACTGACATCTATGCAATATAGTAGTTATCTACTTTACCTACGCTGTGGGGACCCGTTTCCCATGATGCATTTCATTTACGAATAAGGTGAATAGTGGCATTCTGTAAAATTTAAAGGTCCCTCAAAATTTTTAAAGGCGTCGGTCACCTAGGAACGATCAGAAATGGGCTTCACGATTGGCTGATTCTCTTTTAACGGCCTTTAAATTTAAACGGGTTTGATACAGAATTGGCCCTTTATAGTGGCAATTCTGTAAAATTTAAAGGCCCCTTAAAATTTTTAAAGGCGACGGTCACCTAGGAACGATCAGAAATGGGCTTCACGATTGGCTGATTTTCTTTTAACGGCCTTTAAATTTAAACGGGTTTGATACAGAATTGGCCCTATTACATGAAAAAATTATAAAAACCCAAGGAGGTTATAATTATAGCAGGAGGGAACATGAGCTCAAAAAAGTGAAGCCGTGTGACGTCACGTTCTGGGTATGCAACCCGTAAGTTATGAACCACACGAAGGCACACGACCACGAGTCACAGAGGTCCATCCCACAGAATCATGAATCTGTCACTGCGAATAGCGTAGTGACAGAATCCGTCAGTTTTTGTGTTTGTGTTTTTCCTTTGCCAAATTCTCATTTTCATAATGGCGGAATCAGTAGCTTTCATGGCTTTTGGATGCCGAGACCACTAGCGGTCACCGCCCAGAAAGAAATTTTTCGAGCAGAAAAAGCAAAAGGGCATAGCGTAGCAGAAATGGAAAGCAGAACAGAAGGAACAGAGACGAACA
The DNA here is from genome assembly GCA_949128115.1 of Anaspis maculata. Classification (NCBI taxonomy): domain Eukaryota; kingdom Metazoa; phylum Arthropoda; class Insecta; order Coleoptera; family Scraptiidae; genus Anaspis; species Anaspis maculata. The sequence goes on along the minus strand of OX421962.1, from coordinate 56,439,152 downwards.
GAAGCAGGTGCAGATAAACAAGCTACAAGACTCATGCCAAACCAAGAATACAAAGAGCTACAAGGCAAAGTGCCTAGATGCACGCTTAATTTAAACGTGAAGGCTGGAAGCAGCGATTTGCAAGGTTGTGGTGTGGTGATGGGGTACAGACGAGTAGCTACTGGAAGCTACCAGGGTATATCATGTTGTGGAAAGGAGTGAGACAATGGAGCACTTGAGGTCATGTCAGGAATCGCTGAAGGAGTAGAGAACTCTGAGGCAATTGTTGGGAGATGACGAAAAGGGGCTGAAATGGATGACAAAGATTGAAAAAAAAAGCAGAAGAGGTGCAACACTGATGCAACTTTTATATTTATCAACATCCTTTTATTTTGCGGCGTAGTGTGAATAATACAAATAAAAATGTAACATTCTCATAAAATATCAACAATAAAACTCAGTTCTTTCTCGACATTAAGTATCAAAGTTTTCTTGATGTATGAACTTCTCATCGTCTCTTGTCTTCCGCGAGCGTTCTTCCTTTATTCCAGCTCAGTCAATTTTCTGTTATTTATCTTACTGTTGCATCCTATGCTTCTTTTTGTCTTTCCTGATTTCTTATTCCTGTCATTCTCGCTTATCGTTCTACTGGTCTATCCTCGTTCATGCTCTCTAGGCGTCCTCAGTAACTCAGTTGTCTCTTATCTACAAATTTTGTTGCAGGCCTCATCTTAGCTCTTTTTTTACTCGGGGTTACGAATTGTGTCTCCTCAGTATTTTTTTTACTCCGCAGACGCATACTTCATCCCCGTTGCTTCACGCTCCTTCTGCATTCTCTTAGATAAGACCTCCATGTCTCACCTGTGAGTCATCAGTCAGTACTGATCTGAAAATCGTATTATAGGTACTTTCAGCTTGGTCTTCTTTGTTACTTCTTTTTTATTTATTAGTGTCTTAGTAGTACCTACATATTACTGATGGTATTCTTGTACAGACCTTTTATAGCACTAGTTAGTTTCTTTTTCACTCCTCGTTGCTCTCTGAATTTTTTGATGCATTGTGAAGATGAGGCTTTGCATGCTACCTTTTTATCAAAGTCCACTTTGAGTGTTCAGCAACGTTGGCTCTATTGTCTTTTTCAGTTTCTTTCCCAGTAGTTGTATATTTTCATTGGCATGTTCAGCAAGGTGATGCATTTATGGTTTGCACACTCGTTGAGACCCCCTTTTCTTTTCTTTGCTTTATATTTTAGATTTCCAGCAGCAATCTTTTTCCTCTCTTCTCTAAAAGCTATTTATTATCTCTGTTGTAAATTTATCATGTCCAGGAGCTTTGCCGTTTTTCAGTTTCAGGAATGCTTTTGTTCTTTCAGGTCTTCTATTAGCGTCCCTTCATTTCTGTCTTCGATCGTATTTTCTTTGTTAATGTCGTCTTCATCAGTCTACCTTGGTTGTGCACTCAGTAACTCTTGGAAATATTCACTCCATTTTTCCATTACTTCTTCAGAGACCACCAGTGGTGCTCGATCCTTCCTTATTGATTATGGAATGTTCTGGTGAGGTTCAGAGATCTTGAACATGGAAAAGTTATTTTAAGTTGTAAATTTTCAAAGAGATTTACTCAAGTTTCAATAGGTAATAATTCTTGGGCCAAGCAGTATCGTTCTTCTGATTCATCATTATTCTGTGGTTTTTTAATGCTTTTCATCGTGGTGCTCTAAACTAAGATCTAGGCCTCCTAAAGCTAAGCCTCACATCATATCCATTTCATCAAATCATCACCTATGAACAAAAGAACTTGAAGGTTGACTGGGTCGAGGCGCTCATACTTCAAGTGACTTTTTTCGTTGTTCACTTTCTTCTTGAGTAAAAGGCAGTATCTTCTCTTCGATCGTGCATGTGAAATCCAAAAATAGGCATCCTTGAATTTGGAAAGATAAAACCAATATTATCAAAATTTTGTGGCATTTTTAACTCTCAATTACCTGATTGACTTGCTTCCATTTTATAAGTATGAATTATCCAGTGTAGGTGCACACTAGTACAACACACACGTAGGTCCGTACGCACAATATTGGTAACTGTACTAGGTTCAATAGGTAGGTACACAGCAGCTGTGCACTGGGCAGTGCAGGAGGCATACTTTGGCTTCCTCGAGCTTTTCATTTGTTTGGTCTTCCATGACTTTGCAAGGCGGTTATGTCCTTTTTAATTCGGCACTGGATAAGGGCACACGTCGTAGAGGATACAATCAAATCATTTGGAGCTGCAAATCTTGAATTGGGCATATTCACTTACTTGTGCAACAGTATTTTCTAATTTGGATTGTCTTCTGCTTGGAAAAACTATCTCTGAACGGCGATCACTGTGGTTTTCACATTCAAAAACCTCAAAAGCGATTGAAAATGCCACATTGAAGAGCGAAACTGACAAATGAAAAAATTTAACCACAAAAACGAATGATATGCTGTCACTTTGCTGTATAATTCTGTGGGATAGACCTCTGTGATTCGTGTGCCTTCGGGTGGTTCATAACTTACGGGTTGCATACTCAAATACATGATTTCCCCTCACCCCGTTCCGCATCAAATTTCCTCGCCTACAAGCTGGGTTACGTTCCCTCCTTATATTCTAATCTCCTTGTAAAAACCCGATTTTTTTTGACATTCCGAAGAATTTTTTTTTCATTATGAAGAACAGTGCGTACATGATGACAACTGGTGTGTCTCTTGTTGAGTTTAATGTAGAATCGAATGATTACTTTTTGAGATGCGTGACAATTATTTCAATGGTGGTTTGCATGAGTTTCTGCAACTTCAATTTTCAAGGGGGTCCCTAAGCCCCCCTAACCAAAATATGGCAAGACGCCATGTCTACATTTGAAAAGGGGACCATGAAGCCCACCTATACCAAATTTCATTCCTTCATCACAAAAAGAACAGATTTTATTGAATTTGGTCACTGATCCCCGAACTACACTTGATTACCACTGGTAATTGCAGATTAAAGCGAGTTACGTGTTTTCTTTTGCGGGAAATAGGATTTCAGCGGTTCAGATGACGTTCTGGTCATGCCCTGGAATATATACCAACATCTCTGAACTGAGAATTTAGCTCCAATGTGACAAAAGCGAGGATACAATTTTCGGACTTGTTGCAGCAAACATGATTCACTTTGACAGCGCCGCAAGAAAAATGCTCAAATGGGATTTTCGGGGATTTTAAGTACATGGTAGAAGATGAAATTCTGAATCGATAACAGCTTTAAAATTTCATGAATCAATTTTTCCAACCCCAAAACCTATCTTTACTGCACTAATTAGAGATTTAGGATTTGATTTTGTTTCAAGCATAACTGTTTTTTTTTTCAATATTGATGATATAATTTTTGATGCCCAAACATTCAGTTCTTAGGGCTCATACAGGGTGATTTGTGTTCGACTGCAAACTTTGATTGGTCATATCTCACGAACAGATCAATAGAAGTGGCAATGCATTGGCATCTTTAGAGACAAGAACTAAAATTGAAATTATAAGGTTGGTTAAATAATGCAGGAAATTTCTTGTAAAATCAACTCAAACTTCTCTATCTCAAAGTTTTCTCGAACTCAAAATGTACTTTGGTCCCTTGCACTTCCTATCTATTTACAGGTGTATCCTATATTGTTAACTCAAGATAATTTTGTCGCCCCTTCTAGCTTTGAGTTATATGGAAGTTCATCTGTATTGGATTAGATCCCAAAAATAAATGTCTCGAGTTTTGAGCCTCTACCACAAAATGTAGATTATTATTTTTAATCAACCACTACTATAAACTGTGCTAGTTGACTTACGATCAGTTATGATAGCATCAAATTCAAAGTTTTCTTTCCAGAATGGTGTAGCAAAATCATTGATCATGATATCTAAATATCTGTGTTCTAAATGATACTGTTTCATATTTGCTTTGATACTTTCATCCTGGGCTCTTTTCTAAAAAAAAAAAATATTTTTTCCAATACAAACTAGATTCAACACACCTCTTGCTTTATCCTTGAGGGTCTTGTTTTTGCATGCAGCATCAAGTAATCGATGTCTGTGCCAAAAACGTAGCCTCCAAATTCAGCAGCAGCTACCAGTAACGATCCTGAACCCACAAAAGGATCCAAAACTACATCACCATTTCCTACTTGAGCCTGATTGGCCATCAACAAAGAAAGCTGTGGATCCATGCTAGTATTGCCAATGAACTTTCTGGTTTTTAACGATAACTTTTGAATAAGCTGCCTCAAACCGTTCGCTATCCATCTGCCAAAAAATACATCATGTAGAAGCTCTGGTGGGTCATTTGTTCGTGTACCATAATACTCAATGTAGAGGAACCGAACATTTGGATCTTTCAAATTCACAGGGCCTTGTACTGGTAAATAGCTAAAAGTCTAACACATACCATATAATACTAAATATAAGAAGATATAGTAATTGAGGTCTCACTTCAATCTTTTCCACTTTCTCTTTTTGTGTGAAGTGCCTGTTGAAAGTCTCCACTTCAATTTTAAATGAAAGATCAGGCTTGAAGTAAGGTTCGATCAAGTTTCTTGGGTAGGCTTTCAACGTTTTGTGTAGGTCTTGTACGTTCTTTTCATGTGCCCATAATTCAATGCAAGACCGCAGCGAGACGGATCTATGAGCCAAACTTCGGACATCATCTTCTGATGAGAACTCCACTATCCAGTATGGTGCCTACAATTTTAAATAGACAATGCTGGTTTTATGAAGCTTAATAGATTCGTTACGATTTCGTCTGGTTTTTCCACATATTTCATCTGGATTTTCAGCAGGGAGAGCAGAGATTTGATTTCCTAAAAATTGGAACAATAGAATTATTGTCACATTAAGAACATTTCGTTAGACATACTGCAAATCTGAACTCGATATGCTCTTGAGCAAACCATAGCAAATATCTTCTCCATGGGCGGCACATTTTACTTTCAGTTTCTTAAAACCATGTGGAATTTTCAGGTTAGTTAGCTGTCAGCCATCTGTCACTGTCACTAGTGTCACTTTTCAATTTGGCAGAAAATGCGCGATGCCAGTGGTACTCAAACATGTTATGAATAATGATAATGTGCACGGTGCACGATATTACGATAAACACGAACGTGCCCGCCTGCATGATTTGCAGGACCCACAAATAACCCACAAGACAAGACTTGACTAGCGGCTTTTTGAAGTCTCGCCAGAGGTAGTCGCGGGGAGGCCACTTTTTAGCCGCTTTTCTATTTCTTTTCGTGATTTTTTTCGTTATTATCTCCTAGCTAAATTTTTCTAAATCTTCCCATCTTCCCAAACGGTTTAACCTTGGACCTGTAGGTAGGTATAGGTACTTAAACTGAACTAATAAAACCGTACATTCACTACGAGTGCGTTCCACTAAACGATCGCAACGCCCACGCCCACGACCGCAGATTTTCCCGTTCCACTAGCTTGCAAACGCCCGCGGTCGTTGTGAGCGGAAACTCAAGTGGAACGGGCGTGCGGTCGTCGTGGTGTGTCGAGTCACTCGCGACACCATAATATCCACCAGCATGTCACGTTCTCCGTTGAACAGTGTTAATTTCATTTTTTTTGAGTTCGCCATAAGGATACCGTATGGGAATTATGGATGGGATACCGGCACAACTTTTTTGTTTGACGCATGGGTTTGACGTTTGTTGAGAAAATTGCAGCGACAGTGTTGCCGGTTTTACGCCGCTGATGCGTAGCCAAACTAGTGTTGCGCGAAATCGCAGTGCCCTGCCAATGGTCTCTATCTTTTAAATGAAGTTGCGTAAAATCATGTGGAAGGAGGCAAAATTAAAAAAAAATCGTTATAGAACTGATTGAACTTTAAAGTCGTCACTTTAGGTCGCCATTGCCAAATCAAAAAAGTAAGTCGCAATTTCCAATATAAATTGCTAGAGCTGGCAACATTGCCGCTAACGACCAGAAGACGACCGCAACGCCTCACCTTTTCAGCGCGATCGTTGTGGGCTTGGAGTGGTCGCGATGTATGACGTCATTCGTGACGTAGCAACGACCGCAACACACGACCGCGGCTATAAGTGGAACGGGTAGACGGGCGTTGCGGTCGTTGCGATCGTTTAGTGGAACGCACTCTACATATTGCCATGACCCTCAGTAAAAAGTTGAGTAAAATTGACCTTAGTTATATCAGAAGCGGTATATACAGGATGTTTCACAGTTATGGTTACAATTATATTCTAGGAAAGACTCGATCCTCATAAAAAATGGAACCAAGAAAAAATATAATCCCGGTGTTCTAAAATGATCCGTTGAAAAGTTGGGGTACAGGACCAGTTCAAGCTATTTTTAAAATCGATTTTCTGACATTATTTGACTCTTCAACCGTTCAACCGAATTTGTTCAAATTTAAACCAAAGTTCACTAAAATAGCAGAGGTCTCTATCGAACAATGGCTACGTTTACACCAGTGGGCTAAAACTGGACTGACCCAAGCACTGACCCAAATTCCACCTGAAGTAATTCTTCTCTTCCAGCGTTTTCACCGGTAGACTAACGCGGCCGACCTATTTTAAAATATGAACTTGAACTAAACAATAAAGCTAAAAACTAGATTCACTTCAGTCCACGGCTAACCGGAGACCTGACCCAAGCTACTTTGGTCCTAATTTGGTTCTTGTCTCCGTTCGTTTACACCACGTGTACTAAATTTATTTGGGTCTAATTTAGTGCTTATAGGTCGCGGAGGGGGTGTTCTCATTCGTCCCCTAATTTTAATTCAAAAATTGGATTAATTATCAAAACTAATTAGGGGGGGATGAGAACACCTCTCCATTGTGGGTTGAAACGAAACACGTTACCATTGTTCGATAGAGACATATTTCAGTAAACTTTGGTTCAAAGTTGGGCAAAATCACATACTTGAATAGCTATACCGCGCAAGAGAGACGTCCGACACCTGTAATTATGGGCGCCGCCATCTTGATGGTTATTTAGGGACTTTGAGTGGTGTGGACTGGCACCACTTCGCTACTTGGCCACTTGACTAAGCACGACATAATTTTGCTTCTCCCTCAAAGTACGTGGAATCAACACTAATAACATCAAGTGAGAATCAACAGGTGAAGAAAAGGTGTGCGATCATTCCAGCATCCAAAAGTTCGGTTAACTACGTGATGTTCATTTACACTGTCAAAAAGCTGTCACTTGACGTTTCGTTTACTCAGAGTACAGTGACTCCCAACCATCCAACTCGATGTGAGTATTTCGTAATTTCAAGCAAACTAAATACACTTACGTGATGGTACTTGGGAAAACTGGATCGCTATTGTAAAATTGCAGAAAGTTTGATCAGTTTCACGGCCCTTAAGACATTTTGTGGTAGCTATATAACTCGGTATTTTGAGATACACTGGAAATTAACCATCAAGATGGCATCATTCTCTAACTCCTTCTGTTACGCGGCGCGGCAGAATGCGCAACAGGTTCATGAGCGGTATAGCTATTCAAGTATGTGGGCAAAATCGGTGGAACGGTTGAAAAGTCATGTCCGAGGTTATGTAAAAAAAAATCGATTTTGAAAATTCAACTTCACACTTCAACACCCTGTAACTTTTCAACGGAGCATTTTAGGACATCGAAGTTATATTCTTTCCTGGTCCATTTTTGATAAGGAATCTCCCGTAGAAGTTTGTCACCGTAATTGCATGCGGAACAGTATAAAGAGTAGTCCACTCAAGAACACAAGAAAAATGTTAGGACTCCGCCCCTCACTATTTTCGTTTATTGAAATTATTTTTGGGAAATGTTTTTGCCACATTTTTTAGTGAAAATTATCAACTAGACAGGCTGGTCCAGCTTAAACGTCAATCAATTTAAGGATCGATAGAGAATCAAAAATGAAGGGGACTTTCTCCAGAAAACATATTTGAGAAATGCGGAGATATACCTCGGGTTCCACCAAACTTTTATCAGCGCGATAACTTTATCAGTCTCATAGTAACTAAGCAACTGGCCATCCTATTGGCTGGTGCATAGCAACTATCAGAGTGATTGATTTAATCTGCTCTTAAAATTTTGGTGGAACCCGAGGATAGCCCTTTAAAATTGGAAATAATGATAAATAATCGTTTTTTCCGCATAATTTTTGAACCGTTTGACCGATTTGATTCAAAATAGAACCAAAGGTTTACTGAAATCATAATCATCAGGTTACCCCTGTCGAACAATTATAACATGTTCCATGAAAAAGTTTCAGGGGCGTAGACATTAGGGGGTGTTCTTACTCCCCCCCTCTATTTTTCACCCCTTAGCTATTTTTCAAAACTGTCCATAATTTTGAATTCTACGTTCAATTTTGAGAAAAAAATCACTCTTTCAAAATTTTGATTAGAGGCTTTGTTTGGGAGATATTTAGGATTGAAGGTTTGGAAAACATCTCAAAAGCACAACTTTCAAAAATTGAAACCCAAAAAACGCATGATTTCTCAGCTGAAATGAGTTTTCTAGAATTTCTAAGTAGATGAACCACTATTTTTTCCAAAACACGAGAAATTTTCAGGAAAAAACAATTTGGGCTCTGGAAAGTGGCAATTTCAGGATGTTTTCCAAAGTTTATTCAAACACAAATATCTCCTAAACGAAGCCTCTAATCAAAATTTTGCAAGGGTGACTTTTTCTTCAAAATTGAATGTAGAATTAAAAAATATCAACAGTTCTCAAAAATATTTAGGGAGGTGAAAAATAAGGCGGGAGAAGAGGAGGCACCCCCTAATATCTACGCCCCTGAAATATTTATATGACACACACGTTATTATTGTTTGACAAAACATAATTTCAGTAAACTTGCGGTTCAAATTTGAATCAAATCGGTTCAACGGTTCAAAAGTTACGCGGAAAAATCGATTATTTATTTCCAACTTTGAAGAGCTATATCTCCGTTATTATGCATTTCTCAAATATGTTTTCTGGAGAAAGTCCCCTTCATTTTTGATCCTTTATCGATCCTCAAATTTAATGACGTTCAAGCTGAACCACCCTGTATAGTAGGTTCCGAGGTAAGTTAATTCCTACCGTGATTCTAGTCGGCTGGGCAAATTTTACAGTTTGTCATTGTAGACTTGACATCGATCTGCCAAGTGTGCGTCTCGTCTGGCTTGAGTCCCGAAAAATAGATTATTGAAATTATGGGGTGGGTTATCTGTTCTGGCGGATGTTTCACTTCCAGATCTGAGAAGACTTGAAAAAGGAATGGGAAGAAATATGTAGCCGTGACCCTATATTTTATATGGATATTAGAGCCATCATTATTTTGAGAACTGTATTGTTGAAGTGTTAAACTTGATTTGTCAAACAGCAGTGCAACCATAACTGCCAAGTTCTAAGGAGTTTTCAAATTTCAGATTTGGAAACTTATAAATAAACAAAATCTCACAGAGCTACTAGCTAGAATCACGGTAGAAGTGAACGTACTATAGTAAGTGTTCAATGAATTTTTGTTGAAGATACAGGGTGAGTCAAAAATCACAAAAAGTGATCACCCGTCCAGTTTTCTTCATTATTGCTTGTGAAATATTCTCTTGGCCCCTAAAATAGTCAAGAACAAGATATGACACTTTTCGTTTCATAGAAGAATGTTTACTGGCGTTTTTTAAGGAAAATGAATGTTTAAGATTCATGGATCATCCTGTATATATTAAATAAAAGCTCAGTGCACAACCAGTGGTTGATAACTATTAGTCATTAGTCTATGACAAAGAGTTACCCAAAATAACTTTGAATTACGATAACGAAAGTAGAATGCAGCGAAGTCTCACTCTTTGACCCTTTCATATAGTATACCTTTGAAAATAAACGTCATTAGTTTTTAATTTTTTCTTCATGTTCTTGAGTGGATTCCATATATTTATCGCGCTGGACTCGGAATGCGATACTTTTGAGACACCTGTATATTTTAATTACTCGCACTTCTTGGGCGCATATGTGCAGTGCAGTAGATCCAAGAGTAGATCTACTCAGAACTCAGACGAGTGAGAGTGAGATATCTTCCTATTATGATCATGGGAGTTTCCTCAGAGAGATCCAAGGAGCATAATATTTACTACGTTTCCATGGAGAATTGAAATCGATTTGAAAACGGCATCGGGATTGAATACGGAAGTGTTCACATGAGTGGTTCGAACTCGGTATTCAAATCGATTTGAATTCTGTTTACATATCTGCCATGTAAGTCTAACCCTAACCTAAAACTATCCCAACCTAATGTATCAAAGAAAGTGCAAGAACTCTGCAAACTGCCAGTGTGCAGAAGGCAGAAGTGCAGACAACAGGTGCAAGTATGAATGCGACCCTCGATGCGACCAGAACAGCGGTTTTACTCATTGCTATGTATCAGTTTCTGTTTGTTGATGTTTCGATCCAATCCGATTGGGTTTCCATGAGTATTATTTCGATCCGATCCCGATACGATTTCAGAATTTGCCGAATCGACCTTGAGACTCAAATCGATTTGAATACGATGTTGCAAGCGTTTACATGCAGTTTTCAATCCCGATACCGTTTTCAAATCGATTTCAATTCTCCATGGAAACGTAGTAAATATATGGTTGATGCCTCTCTTCCCGATCTGCGCCTACGCTGCACTTTGAATTTTTATTATGATGGTCTATTGAAAAACAAAAGCAGCTGATGCTTATCCATCGGAAAAGGTGGCAAGCAAGGCTTCAACTTCATTCCTCGAGGACTTGAACTGCAAACATTTGTACACAGACAGACGGACATAGGGTTACCAACCGTACTCTTTAAAGAGTACATGTACTCTTTTTAATTTATTTCGACGAATTTTTCCCATTCTTTTTTTCCTATTGCTATAGACCATATAATATATGATAATTTGCACTTCCCCCTTCCGCTAGTGATTCCACAAATTAGGTATGTTCTTGGGCGCATGCGTACTGCTGTAGATTCAAGACACATTCAAGACTAATAATCTCGTTCCAGTGATCGTGCTCCAGTGTTTCTGCTCCAATACTGTGACTACTGCGCAGTGCGACATTGGTAACATCTGTGTCAGTACCTACTGTCAGTAATGTAATGATCAGTGAGCTTGTTCACGCGAGGCTTAGCAGAGATTTTAACAGTGGTTAGTTAGGAGTGTTTACGCGCGCCGACCAAAATGACAGCCGACAGCCCCTTAACCTGGGCCGCTATTCTTGAATCGTGTGAGAAAAGTCCGTGGGAGTAAAATGCATTCCGCAGTACACTGATGTAGCGAATGTTGCCTAAAATCGTGGTTTTTAGGCAACTTTCGCTACAGAACTGTGCTGCGGAATGAATTTTACTCCCAGGGACTTTTCTCACACAATTCAAGAATAGCGGCCCAGGAAGACATCTTTCAAAGAAGTGTCAAAACGAAATTTAACCATAACCACATTTTCTAGAGATCATAACAAAAGATGGTTGATCATCAATCCACGTTTACCATCACGTACATCACTTCAGCGCATACATGAGAACGCATACCTGCAGAGCGCGGTAATTTCAATTTTGACGCACGAAGTGTCACTGTCAATGGCAACTGTCAATCAATAATCGAAATGTAAACAAACAACAAACATAACCTCCTAACCATTCAACATTTAATATTGTTCAGAATGAAATGTTACGCGCCGTATGGCAGAAAGAGGCAGAAAAGATTCAGGTGATACGAAACACAACGAGCTGCAAGGCGATCGACGAAACAAGAGCGTTATTTGGTTAGATCTGTCGAAACGTCAAATCGACGTCAAGCGCTGTCAGCTGAAATTTGCGTGACATTACACGAGCACACCGTATTACAGTGTTGTCAACTTGTTGTCGTGATATAGATATGGCAACGTCCTACTTTCACAGGTATGCGCAGAAGCTTTTCGGGAAACGTGGATTATCAATTTTAATAAACTGGTGCTCACAGGTCATCCAACATCCAACTCAACCCATAAATCTGCTATAAATCCAACCGATTTCTGGTTTGCACATGCATCGTAATGTGCATGGGCGTTTACGTGCGATTGCCAACACTTGTTTGCTTACTAAATGCAATTTAAAATCACATTTAGCTAAGCTTGACAGCTGTTGCGAAACTTGCGTTTAGAGGTGTTTATGCGGACGATAACATCCCAGCTGGCAAAGGGTCGTCATTCGGACGTCAATTTTTGGAACTCTGCGACGTCAAATGACGATAAAAAAGACGTCAAAAAGACGAAAAAATGACGGTCTAATGTCTCGTCCATACGACGTCATTTTCAGACAGTATTTTGACGTATTTATCGATTTAGTGACGCCATATTGACGTACTTGAGATATGCATTGTGGTGTAACAGAAATAATTAAAACATGTTCAATTCAGATAAAACAGATTTATAAACAAATAAAAATAAACTACATACTTCAGGAAGAACCTATATGTATACTAACATACATAAAACAAATATAAAAATGAAAACATATTGGAGATCATATTTTGATAGTTTGGTACTGGTGTACAAATTGGTCGGCCGCAGCCAGTTAACTCGTCAAGCACCGTTCATGTACCCTCCCTAGACGTTGCCTTACCCTTACTTCCCTTACCGATTGTGACTGGCACAAACTGCGTGTCTTTTTATGACTGATGCATTCTCTGTGCAACGTCTTCCCAAAGACATGTGTAAATGCGATCCAGTGGAATTGGATGAAGTGGCCGTACGCCACAACTTTATTTACGTTGGGTCGTTGGACGCGGTGCGGTGGCTTGGCCGCACGGCGCCCTCTCTTGGTCACCGTTGGGACCTTCTATTTACCGCGAGACGAGTGCGCTTGCTACCTATTTATCTTGCGTTGCCTAGACGCTTTATCACAATGTGACTTGTTTGCTCCAATGAAATCATTGCGAGCAGCATTGAGACTATTGAGAGGGTGGCAGTCCCGCGCAAAACTCGGCCAAAGTCGTTCAGACACATCGTGATGATACGATTCAAGCGGCGCCAAATTCAAATATTTAATTTTTTGAACTTCGATGGAAATCGCGAAAGATTTTCATCCTTGATTCAAGACAACCAAAGATCTTGTTATGAATTATACCTATAATCAGATGCGCCTTATCGAGGTTCAACAAGTGCACTTTTTTTCATAGGAAACTGCAAAATTTCATAATTCAATGTCAAACATTGAATAGAAAGTTCGAGCAAAAAAGTTAGGTAAATATGGTACAAATTATATATTCATTTGGCTCTTTTCTATATTTTATCTTAATCTTTTCAAAATTTTGAATAGAACGAAGTATAGAAAAAAATATACTAGAGTGACTTGACATTTGGGACCCACCCGAAAGTGTTCGCTTTTCTGAAAATTGAAAACCAAATCACGATTAAACCCTGACGAATAAAAAACGTCAAAATGTCGTTTTTATACGACGTCATACAGACGTTCAATATATGACGTCAGGACGACGTCAATTATTTGTCAGTGACGTCGCCGACGAAAGATGACTTTTAATTGACGTCATTTTGACGGGCCTTTGCCGGCTGGGATTGATGTTACGGACCTTAACACCAGTTTTAAACCTCGCGTAAACTGCCGTAAACAAGGCCAGTAATGTAAACACTAGAAGAACATTAGGAATCCCTATCGAGTATACTTTTGTTTATATTTCACTTTTCCGTTGTGTTTCACATTAGTGCGACATCATCAATACACTCGAAATAGTATATTATTATACGAGTTTCATAAGACAAGGTATTGTCACACGACTGGTTTTGGGGCAAGACGAGCTTGCGAGGAGTGCTCTAAAGAAAGGAGTGTGACAATACGTCTTATTAAACGAGTATAATATACTCTTTTATCTAATTTTTCTTGATAATCGCCCAGAAATTGTAAATTCTGGCTGCTAAAAATAATAAAGTTTGACAGGTGACACTTCAAAACTGACGTTCGCCTAATTTCTACTGGCAATAAACTGTTCCTACTGGTTGAAAAACAGTTTAATATGCTCCATTAGAGCACTGTTTTCGATTTAAAAATGAATCCGTTAGTAACGCAAAGTAGATAAAGGTGGATTCTTAAGCGCGATATCGCAAGATTTTGATTATCAATTGTCAAATTTGAATATCCTAGAATAGGAATCCGCCTTAAGTCTTCATGGTATTCAAAACTAATTGACCACGCCCCTTTTCCCGAAAAATTTCCGTCTGCGGCGCTATATCGCTCGCTTTGCTCGCACTTGTACCCTTTTTGTGTGGTTTGAGGATGGTAACCCTAGACGGACAGACAATAGACAAACCGATCCTATAATAATAGAACACTTTCTTCAAAAATGCGCACAAAAAGCACATCCTTCTACTTCACATTTTTGGCCTTAGACTAAATCAACCTGCAATGTAAACAACCAAATATACATGGATAGCCTGCTCGTGCTCAGTTGTCAGATTGTTCCCGTTTTAGAGCCACTGGCACGCTGGTTAGCGGTTTGTTTAGCGGAACCTAACCTAAAAAATGTAAACGTCAAAACAAAACATCTCAATTTTCGTTTCATCTTCATCTCCTGTTGTTTCCTGCATTTCGTCAAAAAAAACTTATTTTACTAGCAACTGAAATGGGTAAGCTTCGAAAATGTACAGCCGAGGAGTAACTGATCTTTGTACAATATATCATCTTTTAGATTTAATCGAGACTCGAAAGAATCTGGAAGCATGTTTAGGTGAGGACTTGAGAAAAGAATACTTTGCTATCCTACGCCAGTGGTTCCTATTCAACGCCCCAATTACGAAGCATGAATTCGACACCGAAGTCCGTAAATTGTTGGTAACGGAAGAGCAGATTCGTTCCCATAATTATTTCATGCTGGCCTTGCTCTCGAAACGCAGCACAAACAGGACGAAGAACACTCGCAATACGTCAGACAAGGGCGTTTTTGAAGCAGCAGATTTCACAGATTACATCCAGCCCGGGAGTCCTACGAATCTGCCGCCTTCAGAGTACGACCTCAGAAGTGCTTCGTCTGAATTTTTTCTGCCCGATCATGGCTTTGTTTCTACAAGAATTGCAGTGACAACTTGGGAAAATGGATTGGATGGAGCCAGCGAAAGCGTCACAGATCTTATTGTGCAT
Organism: Anaspis maculata; assembly: GCA_949128115.1. Lineage (NCBI taxonomy): Eukaryota > Metazoa > Arthropoda > Insecta > Coleoptera > Scraptiidae > Anaspis > Anaspis maculata. The sequence continues at coordinate 56,424,052 of OX421962.1, read as the reverse complement.
GCATGTCAGGTAATGCAAAACTATAAGTAAATTATTTATGACCTTTTAAACGAGTGAATTTAAGGTATTTGTGAAAAATCTTATAATGGCAATGGTTTCTCGAAAGAAAGGATACAGGGTTCGAGATGGCAAGTTACAATATGGTTTCAATCTGCCTGTACCTGATCCATTCATAAGGCACAAACCCAGTGCAAGTGATGACGTCGAAGAGGTAGAAACTGCACTGGGAGATGAAGATGACCCCTTCATTTCCAAGTATAAGCCGTTGGAACATGCCGAACAGAGAACTGCTTTGGCGTATTCTTGTGCAAAAACAAAGAAAGGGGACAACTTGTTAACAGTCAGATTGCTGTATGATACGCTGAGGGAAAATCCAAAGATTTTGGGTTTGAACAACATGAGAAGTATTAATTTAGTAAAACTTAATTTACAATTAGATGATTGAATTTTGACTCTGTTATATATAATGTGCTTGCCAATTTGGATGAAACACCTAACATTTTAGTCACATTCAAAACTTGCTATAATTTCTGAATTGCTGGACCATTTTGAATAATTTTTTCCAGAACACCTCACTTACTGGTCTGTAACATACCATGGACCATTTTTCATACAGCTGTTTTTTATTAGTTTTACAGGGCGCCACAATCAGATCCCGCAAAAATGGAAAATTTGTATCCATAAAAAATTTTGTTTTACTTTTTCCAATTGATGTATCAGAAATGTCGATCCATACTTCAGAACGGTTTTTTACATTTGTGGCTATAGGCTCTAATTACAGGGTAATCTAAAAAAAATGTTCAGACTCATTATCAATTTCACGGCTTTCTGCATTAGAGCAAGCTATGGAAAAAATGGGTTGGGTTGGTACGAATGACACGTTAACGACTTGTTGGCAGCTAGCTGTCTTCTGGTGGCTTTACAGAACTTCGTAAGTCAGTTGAGTTGTCAACATACAGAACACAAAATAAATGCTCCTAAGCCCCTTAAGAACCCCTAGAGACATCTATCAGAGTTTCTTCAACTACGCTGAAAACATTCCATTGCTTCATGAAAACAAAGCTTGAGAAACATTAGAAAATTTTGGTCAAACCCTATTAGTAGTATTTGCGGAGAATATTCCACAGAAACGTAAAATTTATTAAAATATAAAAGCGTTTCAAACCCATATCTACCCCAAATCCCAGAAGAAATTGTTTATTGTCGTGTTTTATCGCGATAAAACTGATTTCATTGGTTACACTCGAAGGTTTCATGCGCATTGATTGGTCAGAAGTATGTTGTATGGAATAGTCTCCCAGAACATGCAGTTCAGTTTTTTATCTACCTTGGTAGTCTGACCAGCTGAAATGAGATAAAATTGTTTATACAGGGTGTTTCAAATTTAAGTCGCGTCCTTTCAGAAAATGATGGGAAACTTGAAAAGAAGTAGACTTTTTCAAAAAAATATATGTCAGAAACGAGGAAGAACGGAGATATAGGCGTTCAAAACTGAACTTCAAAAATAGTTTTTTCGTCATAGCTTTGGAATTTCTCAACCGATTTTGTTCAAATTTGAATCATTGCTTACTGATGAAATAAGTCGGTATCGAACACCAATAACGCGTTCCATCAAAAATTATTAGGGGCTTGAATAATGGGGGGTGCCCCCGCTTTTTTACCCCTAGTTTTCACCTTCTCAGGTAATTTTGTAAATTGTTGATAAATATTTTTGAATTTTATGTTCAATTTGGAAGAAAAAAATACTCTTGCAAAAATTTTATAAGAGGCTTCGTTCTCGAGATATTTGAGGTTGAAACTTCGGAAAACATCTCGAAAACATCATCATCGCACTTTCAAAAACCAAAAAATTAAAATCTAAGATAACTAATGATTCCTTTATTGGAATAGGTTTTCTAGGTGTTTTGAGTTCATGAACCATGACTTTTTCTAAGAAACGAGAAGTTTAAAAAAAAAAACATTTTTTAGGCTCTTGAAAGTGGATATTTTGATGTGTTTTTCGTAGTTTCAAACCCAAATATTTTGAAAACAACGCATTCACTCGAAATTTTGCAAGAGTAACTTTTTCTTTCAAATTGAACACAGAATTTAAAAGTATGAACAATCTACAAAATTAGATTACGTTTGCGAGGGTATTTTTACTGAGAAAGTCCCCTCATCTTTCAATTTTCTACCTCCCTGTAAATTTTGTTGCATTAATTTCGATTAATTGGATAAGGTCTTCCAAAAACATTTTTGATTTCGTTCATTCTTTCATCAAACAAATTTTTTGAAAAAGTTCGTATTTGGGACACTTTTGAAGGGGACACTTCGCCCCCTTGTCCTGAAATTTAACGTTGAAGTAATTTTGGTCCCTCAACATCCGTAACCGAAGCTTCAATTTTAACATAAGCCTCATCACTTTGAAATCGGTTATTGGCAATGGAATTTTTTTCGCGAAAGCCTGAAAAATGTTTGAAACAAATGTTAGAAACCGTTTCGAATTATGGATACAAACATTTTCGTTATTGAATTAGTTCTCAGGGATGTTCCATTTTGCTATTTGGATCAGGAGTTCCCAACCAGGGGCGTAGAGATATTTCAAGGGGGGCGCAACACGTATGCATTTTCCAAAGAAAAAATTATTTAACGCGTAAATTGAACATCACACATTCATTGAAAATTCAAAAAGAGGGGCATTTTGTTCAACGTCACTCACCTGCTGCCCCTCCCCCCGCCATTATTCGAAAAAATTTCACCTGCGGCGCAACTGATTTTTTAAATTATTTTATACATGCATTTTATGTTATTATGAGTCCTTCCCAGTACTTCAGCCCTCGAAAGCTTCCTCTGGAATAGTGATGGCTGTTGCTATTCACTTGTGGTTCAGAATCCACTTTAAACTGTAAGCCCCCTATTCAATATGAATGGGCAAAGAAGCAAGTCAAAAATCTTTCATGGGTTGTATATGGCCAGCAATTTAATGTTATAGAGTTATACATCAGTAAGCAAGGTGTTCTGGAAAACAAATCAGAATGTTCCACAAATTCAGAATCTAGAAGACGTTCTAGAATGAATGCGATCGAAAATTTAGGGTGTCCCATTTGAATTGGCGGTCACAGTAGTTCCAACAAGCTTTTTTAAATTTTATCATCGTGATATTAAACTTGCACTGCCTTTTATCAAATTCAAAATTCTACCCTACATGAGTGTGAGTTGAAATTTAGCATAAATGATAAAATTCAAGAAAGCTTTGTGGAGTTTATTCAACAACAGCTTATGCAATATTATTAGAATTAGGTTTAGTTGGAATAAAGTGATGAACTTTTATATTATAATTGTGTCTGATTTGAGTCTAAACTAATTTTAATTCAAACTAGTCATAAAGTAGGTGTAGACAGAAAGGTAGTGGAAAATTATTGTTGTTTGGTGGAACATACATAGGTCACAAATTGATTGCTCCATTCTGTAGCATTTTATGGAATTATGCTAATGATCTTGATGTTTCAAGTAGGTAGATAAATAAGATCTCTCTAGATATTTTTCAAATTTGCGAAAAAAACGGAAGTTTCTATTCAATTATATTGTGGTACTTACACCTGACTGACGTTTCAGAACCAAAAGTTTATTTTCACGTCTGCACACTACCAGATGCATGTCCACAAAGTTGTATTGCAATCGATCCAGAAACCTCGGGAAAAAACCCCCGGAAACAAGCCCATTTTTACCTGTTTTCCGAAGAAAATCGATTTTTTTTCCAATTCAAGTTGCACACCTGATTTCAATCGGAGCTGCACATGTTTAATCAAGTCTTTGCGGGTACTCTTGCTGCAAACCAAATTTGGTTGAAATCCGTTTGGTACCTCTCGAGCTATTCAACCTCAGTACAAGGTTTTCAAAAGGCTTCAAAATGAGCCATCAAAAATTGAAATCGTTACGTCAAAATTTTCTGTCACTCTTTTGACATTTACATTTCTCTTTGACAGATCATGTTGAAAATCATATTTTCTCTTTTCTCTCATGAACCATACGTACGTACACAATTTGGTCGAACTCGGTCAAACGGTTAAGAAATAAATTGGGGGGGGGGGGGGGGGCAAAAAAAAGACCTGACAAAAAAAAATAATTTTTTTCACGATTACCTTCTCATTTTTCGAAGAATTCGATGAGAAGTAAAAATAGAAACTTGAAAATTTGCGATTTGCATCCCCAGCTTCCTCATTGAATACTGAATAAACGTAATAAATATGTAAAATGTTCAAAAACAAGCTTCTAGAGGAAATAATAATCTATAGAAAATCTTGTGATGTCATGTATGAATCTTTTTCGACTTAGCTGCGGAGCGCTATCAAAGTTAGGGCGCATGACTCGTGACGCGCGCAACTTTGACCGCGATTAACGGCTAAACTGAAGGAGTTAAACATATGACCCCTGGAATTTTTTTGCAGATTATTGAATTCCCTAGAACTTTGTCCTTGACTTTTTTCTTATATCTCTTACCGGTCTCTTACCGTTCCAGAAAAAAGACCACGGCGCATGTATTTCCATTTTCTCATTTTTTTTTACCATGGTTACTGGGATGGTTGGAAATTAAACTTCAGTTTTTCTTATTCAGTTTTTCATTCTCTACATTGCCATATTGTAGAAAATCGCTTCATTTTACTGGACTTGAGTAGTTACTTACCTACGATATATTTTTCCAACATCAGTAATTTTCGAAATATGTATATCTATAGTGCGATTCTCTAAAAAATAACATTCCATAAAGGCACTGTTACGCTGTTATTACCAAGACAACAGCTAATGGCAGACAGGATTTTTTACATGACAGAGCGTTTATTGAATGTTATTTTTTCACAGAAACGCACTATAAGTTGTCTTTTTATAAAAAAAAGATTGATTGTTCTAAACAATAAAATTTTCACAAAGGAAAGCAGTCGTTTTTCGAGGTATTTTTGAAAAGGTTGAATATTTCGAAGAACCATTTGCTGCGCCTTCATGGGCATAAAATGACGGGAACGTGGACAATGAAAGTCCAGTAAATAATGTAATGGAAGAAACCTGACTCAATCAGATAGTTCATCTCTCAAGATCGCACAATCAATTCAAAAAGTGGCATGTAGGTATTTCAATAAACATCATGAACGAGATACCTACAGAAATAACAGTGGTTGTTCAAAAGGAATAATAATTCAAATGAAATTTTCCGTTTCAAAGAGATCAAGGGCATCCACATTGAATTTACGTACCTATTTTTAGGGCGTGGGTGAAAACAGTAAGTACTTATAGGTAATCATCAGGTACCTAGCTACCTATCGAACTATCTGAAAACTGTACCTACTGGATATACGTACTTATTACGCATGGTACTTATAAGTATTTTTTTTTAAGTTTTTATAATGAAACTTTCTTTCATTAGATCATGTTCAGTATATGTGAGTAGATACATGTTTACTCAAGTAGGTATAGGTACCTCTACCAACACCGTGTAAATTGCGGGGTGAAACGCTTAATTAGTACCTAATATTACATTTAAGGATGAACCCTCATCACAACATAGGAAGGAACTACCCAACAGTTTTATTAGGGTTGTTCTCGGAGTTGTTATGTTGTAGTTTTTTGCAAATCAAACATCATCTTGCGCAGCCTATTGCTATAGCTTGAACAACGAGATAGGTATTCGAACCCTGAAATATGGTTTATTCGCAAACTCGCATAAATATGATGTACGTAGGTACCTCCTAGGTGTACTACACCCTTTTTGCCACGAGGGGTAAACCACTGACGGAATTTTTGTACACCGATTTCCAATGATTTTTGAGGTGATTTCCAATGATTTCCAAATGATTTCCAAACGATTTCCACTGATTTCCAAACGATTTCCAATGATTTCCATGGAAGTGTACACCAGATTTCCAAAGTGGTTTACCCCTCGCTTTGCCATAAAGTGATATATTATGAAGTTTAAATAAATAGTTGCGAATCAACTGTGCTACTATCACATAGGTACATACATATAATATAGGTACTGAAATCATGCTTTTCATATCATGGATCATGGTACCTACCTATAAAAGTACCTGATATTTTTATGTATCGACATTACTTCGTACATATACCAGGCAGGTTATAATCCGTAATCACTGATGATGAATAATTTAGACACAGTTCTAATCAATGAAGTTTTAGAACAATAAATAGGTAGGTAAGAAGGTAGGTAGGTAGATACTTATAACATAGTACCCAAAGTGTCATCCCATATTCTAGTTTCCTAAATGAAAAATCATTTTATAAAATTTTGGAGATAAAATATCTAGGTAGGATATTACATGTTGTAGGTACGTAGGTAATTTCACTTATTTCATATTGTCAAGTTTATGCCGACGAGCAATTTTATAATGATCCCAGATGAGAAGGTCCCGCCCTAACCCAGACCTTCAATCAGAGAGCGAAAGTGGACCACACCTGGGGGCGCTTATTGTGCAACCGAAATTTGAAGTATAAAAATCGCCGAGTTTATAGACCAAAGCATCAGTTTCTCTCAAACTATTCAAACACAATGGCATTCAAAGTGAGTGGCACCTTACAAAATTTTCTTACAGCAAAATAATTTTGAAAACACATTTCAGTTCGTCGTCTTCGTTGCTGCTTTGGCTTGCGCCAATGCTGGTTTGATCGGTGCCCCCGTTGCCGCTCCCGTGGCTTACTCTCCGGCTGCCGCCGTCAGCAGCTCGTACATCCACCAGGCTCAGCCTGCCGCTGTGGTGGCTCATGCCGCTCCCGTGGCCTATGCCGCTCACGCCGCCCCCGTGGCCTATGCCGCTCACGCCGCCCCCGTGGCTTATGCCGCCCATGCCGCCCCCGTCGCCGTCCACGCCCCAGCTTACGGTGCTTCCCAACAGTCTGTCGTCCGCTCCCTGGGCGGCAACCAGGCCGTGAGCCACTACAGCAAGGCCGTCGACAGCGCCTTCTCCAGCGTCCGCAAATTCGATACCCGCATCACCAATGATGCCATCTCTGTTGCCGCCGCTCCTGTCGCCTACGCCGCCCCTGTAGCTCACGCTGCCTATGCCGCCCCCGTAGCTCACGCTGCCTACGCCGCCCCTGTTGCTCACGCCGCTTATGCTGCCCCTGTAGCTCACGCCGCTTATGCTGCCCCTGTAGCTCATGCTACCTATGCTCATGCTGCTCCAGTCATTGCCAAGACCGCCGCTGTAGCTTACTCCCCAGCCACCGTAGTCTCTCACGCCTCCTTCACCGGTCTTGGTGCTTCCTACGCCTGGTAAACACTGAACTGAAATCGAATTGTAAATATATATTTAAGGATTATTTATTTGGTTAAATAAATTATTGAATTTTTTTCTCGAATTCTCTTATGTATGTAGACATAAGTACCTACTACCCTCGCTACTACCTATACACCTGCTTTTTTCGAGAATTTCGTTCAGCACCAGCAGCAGCAGCATCGAACGGCGGGAAGCAGGAATATGGTCTTGAATCAAGATAAAGTTGGAACTGAAAATTTGGAGATGAAATTACAATAACAGTTATTGAAAATAACACCCTTATTTCTGCCACTATCTCCTAAGTATAATTGTTTGAATAATCCGGAATAATCCAAAGATCAAAGAGAACAAATTTGATTGTTTTCATGGGTTAGGTAAAAAGGATGTTAGCGGCGTAATACTGTGTTATCCTTTTGGTGGAACCCGCGGTCGGTGGAACAGAGTATATTTTTATACCTATCGACCCTACCGTGTAGGTACCTGATATAGTTTTTACTGTTTTACCCTCGGTTTTACCGTAGAATATTACCGTCGTCGTCGTCGATAACCGGTAAGTATCCCTATCTTAGCAGACAACCTGATTTCGTTGTTTTCGGCCTAATGTCGTTCCCGAGGTCGTTCCTATACAATCATGTAGATATGTTTTAGATCTCAATTTTCGTGTTTGGTGTGACATAATGTACTAATAGCTAGCGCTTTGATAATAGGTAGGTAATAAGCCATTATGCGACCTAGATCAAGATCAAGAATTCAAGATTTCATTGACCTATACATCGTTAATCACACATGCCTAGACGTACCTACCTACATCTACCTATTTAGAATTTTGTGTAATCACTCAATGGAAATTATCTAGTTCATTGGGTGCGTCGGCTTGTTCCGCCTTATCATTGCTCCGACTCTCGCTTGGTCCGACCTTGGGTTGGCATCACTGGAGATGAAGTGAGGCTTCTGCACAGGCAATGGCCAGTGGCGTAGCGAAGGGGAGGGCCTGATTATGCTTCCTGCGTTTGGTCGCCAGATTACGCGAAATACATGAGCCAGATAGAGGACCGTCCAGAGAAAGTTATTAAAGTATCTCTCATTTTAAGCTGGACGGTGTCCCTGATCGAGGGACCTCATTCCCGGGAGCTGCTTTTGAGAAAGGTTTGGCTTCACTGCCTTTGAGTGGCGCATGCAGATCCGATTTATTGGCCAGAATCGTATTAATAGATAAGGGCTCGATACCAAGTTCCAGGCGCAAAAGTTAGGACGGCGTACCTTGCCAAATAGAGCGGTCTGATTGGCCGTTGCGCCCGTTGCTATAGTAACCGCACTTACGGCGGTCTTAGCCCCAACTTGTAGGTCGTATGCAGTATTGTCACACGACTGGTTTTCGAAGGAAACCATACGGAAGAGTGTGATAATCACGGGTGATCATACGTCTTTTTAAAAGAGTATAGTAACTATAATACCCTTTATCACACAGAATACCTAATGCTTATTGGCGGCTTTACAGAACTTCGTTTGTCGCCGGCGACAATCCCCCCACTCCACTGTATGTAGTTGAATAATTTGAACGACACGACGACAGAAACTCGTGCCGCGGGGAGTTATGGAGGGAGGTAGGGGAGTACAGGCGGATCGAATCCTATTGGCCAGCGACACTGTCCCCGGCGACATACGAAGTTCTGTAAAAGCGGCTTATCAATTCCAAAAATATGCGCTCTTACAAGGTGGATTCTGTCACACATCACACACTAGACTCGCCTGCTTTGGTGAAAATAAAAGCTGAACGCATAATACGAAACAATTTGCCAGAAACATGCCAAAACCACCTAATTTGACGTCCTTCCTTTTATACTTTTCCGACCCCCCCCCGAGCGTCGTGTAGACCCATTTTCAAAATTAACACGGGACCAGTTTTCTTACGGTAATTTTTCCACAATGAAATTAGCACATTTCGTGAATTTGAAAAAACTGCAATGCAGACTTTGACATGCAGTGTGAGCCCCACGAAATATTGATTTCAGGTGCAGACATGCTGGGAATTAAACTTGAAAAAAAGATTGAATTAATTTTTGGAAGAAAAACTTTTGAGAACGGACCCACGGTTTTCGAGTTTTCCTCTCTGGAAAAACTTGAAATTTTCCAACTTTTTCTCCCGTGAACAAATTTTCAGTGCTATTTTAAACAGGGGGTAACTGGGTCATGAACATTCTCCAACAATTTTTTCTTAACTTCACGAGAATTTTCCGGTTGAAAATGTAAAAACGGCCTGGGTTTTCGAAACCGGACTTGAATGATGGAGCTTGGAGTGAAGCTTTTAATTGATTATTTTTACAATGATTTGGAATAAGATTTGATGTTTTCCCGGAAAATTCAAATTTTCCTGACAAAATTTTCAATTTCTTGCAAGTTATTTTCAATCTCTCTTTCTAATTCTAACTTTCCACCCGGAGGGGCGTTTCGAAAAAAAATTCCAGAGGTTCCTGGGTACTAGTCGGAAAAGTTTTGGGGTGACACAGCCGATTTTTTTAACGGTAGAAGCTAAAACAAAGAACGAGCTGGAGTGAGAGCTAGAGTTATTTCACAACAGGGGATCTATGAACAGAAGAATAATACAAGGTTTAAAGTTCGATTTCACTGTCTGGTAATTCCAAAAATGGGCGAAGATACCCCCGAAAAGATGAAAAACTCGAAAGAACGGAAAAACCGAAAATGCTGGAATAAAATGTTGCAGTGTCGTTTTTGAAGCCACAAGTCAGCGAAATGTGAAAAAAATCACCCCCGGAGCCTGGCGGCCTACCCTGGTATCGTGTGAAAATGAAGAATGAAGGGCTTATTCTAGAAGATTTTTGATCTAAGCCCGCGTTTTCAAGTTGAATTTATTTTTTTTGTCAGTTTTAGGCTATAAAAGATTTATCAAAAACCGGCCCCGGAGCCCTTTGGTCAGCTCTGGTATCATTAATCGTGCAGGGCTCCCGCTAATCTGGAAAACCTGGAAAACCTGGAGAATTCACTATTTGAAAATTTTGGTCAAGAAATGTCATGAAATTTTGAAAAAAAAAAAAGAAAAAGTCAAGTTTTTTTCTGAGGGTCAGGGAATTCGTAAACTGAGCAACTTTTTTTTCATTTTTCAAATCTGTTATCGCTCCTAGTCATCAATCATGCAGTTAACATGTTTTGTGTTTGCCGAAAAAATTGATCGCTTTATTTTACCTGCTACCCACAACTATTTCTTTTATTAGGTGCTTGAAAATTTCTTTACTCAGTAGTCAGGGAAAACTCACGACCATCCATGGTCTGTAAAATCAGAGAAAAAGTCAAAGAAATTTGACTCCATGCATTGACTAGCGAGAACCCTGTCGTGAGAATTTTCGTAAATCGGCAGAATCGAATGATCTCTTGTCTCATTTGGAGAATAAAATGCCGTTAGAAGATTTTTGATTAGAGCCTGCGTTTTCGATTTGCAAAGTTTTTTTTTTGAAAAAAATTGGTAATTTCGAAATTTTCCCGAAAAAATTGCTCGGTAGACCTTTCAGCACCTGAGATCCATGAAATTTTCGGGTTTTTTTGAACGCAATTTTTTTTGCGTTCAATATAGGCTCATTCAAGAAAAAAATGCGATCTGTATTCTTAGAACGACCAGGTCATATTTTCAGTCAGCTGAACCCGAAAAATTTCGTTTGTTTTGCAAATATGTAAGGGATTGACCTAATTATGGAAATTGCGTCGTCGAATGTCGCTTTCGAGGCTACAAAGTCTGCGAAATGTCAAAAAAATCGACTCCGGAGCCCTTAGCCCGACCCTGGTATCAATATTCGTGAAATTTTTTGGGAATCGGTACCATGGCTTGATCTGCCGTTTCATTTGGAGGATAAAGTGCCGTTAGGAGATTTTTTATTAAAGCTCGCATTTTCAAGTTAGCACTGTTTTTTTGCAAATTTAGACTTTCAGAAGATTTATCGGTTTATCTCAGCTTCAGTACCACCGAAAATTGTCCTTCAAGTACCTGATGCTGAAGTTTTCTAGAGCGCATCTGTACGCGATGGTCTCGATAACTGGGAAAATCGTTTTCGTGAACGTGAAGATACCATGGTCATGTCATCACAGCACACAGCTCCTACTCCTCAAATGGCTGTAATTGGCGACGGCATAACGGCTCGGAGCGAGTGTAACTCGGAGTACGGAGTGTAATTTCCATTTTTCGGCCAGTCGGAATCGAAAAATTCGGGGTTCTTCTGCAAATATAGGAGGGATTGACCCAACTGTGAATATTCCAACTACGATTGTCGTTTCTGAAACCCAAGAAGTCTGCGAAATGTGAAGAAAAAACGGCCTTGCGACCCCTGCTTTGGCTCGGTCCTGGTCACTATAATCTTCTGAATTTTCGGGAATCGGCACAATCAAATGATCCGTCGTCTCATCTTGAAGAATAAAGTACCGTTAGATTTTTCATGAAAGCCCCGCATTTTCGAGCTAGGACTGTTTCTTGAGGAAGGAAGGAAAGAGCATATAATTTGCCCCTTCGCAGTATAAGTTAGAGGTTATAGGAAGTGGATGACGTTAGTAGGGTAGGGTTCACGCCACAAGGAACTTGACATAAAATATGAATCAATCACATTCGGTCATCTGTGTCCCACAGATATTATAATTTGGCGGATTTACCCATGGGCGCAGTGAACGCGCGCCCAGGGCCTAACGCGCGCTATCAAAGGGGCCCAGCGGAGGCCCCTTTTCATGACTGTTTTTTTTCCCTTCATTTTTGTAAATTCGAAGTTTGTAAGATTTTTTCTTAAATCGATGTATGCTAGTTTCTGGGCCCTGCCCCCTCCCCCCCTTCCGCCCTTTCAGTCTCATTACTTCAAACCTGCACATTCTCAACTTCACTTTATATACCTACTTCATTCACAAAACAAGAGGCCTCTGTTTGAGAGTTCGAGCAGGGCTTTGTTTTATATATATGTATTAATTTTTCATTTTTTCTTCATATAATAATATTAATGATGATTGATTGGTATATAATAATGCTCGGTATATAATGTGTATTTATGTAACCCGAGTTTAGTGGGGTAGCGGCCTAGCTAGGTGGCTGAGGGCCCCCGCGAAAACTGTTGGGAGAGGGCCCTTCTCCCCCACTTTTTTTAACCTTAAAAAAATCTGTTTTACATCTTTTTCCATTTTCATTTGCTTTTGAATTATATTTTGATTACCTGTTTTGTGTCGACTGTTGACTAAAAAACACTTATTACTATCAACATTCATATTATTATCTGCAAAAAAATTCTGCGCGGCACGCCCCCCTCCCCCAGACCCCCCTTGGGGGCCTCTAAAGGTGCGTTCTGTCAGCTTATTTAGCAGCAAGTTTTAATTTTCGTCGTAAGCGCAGCTCTTACGAACCAGCCTCCTCAGAACAGCCAATAAGCGGTGCTGCGCTTACGGCTGAAATTAAAACTTGCGACTAAATAAGCTGACTGAACGGGTAAATCCGCCACATACAATATATACTACTCCAAACTAGATGAGTGACTCTCAGATGCCCCCCCTCCCCATAAAAAATTTCGCATGACAAACAAAACTCCAACTGGGTCTGGTTGGTACCTACTTTAGTACCACCTACTACTAATAACTAACCAACTAATCCTACTAGAGGACTAGGACTAGGACTAGGAACTAGAAGTAACTAGAGTAGGTAACCAAATGATTGCTGCAGACAAAACCAAAAGCTTTGCTGTCTTCGCCTTGAGTCCTACCCTCCTACCTGTCTGCGATAAATGACCCTATATTTCTCTTTTCCGTCAGGCGGTGTTGATTACTTTGGCTCCCGCTTTGGCTCCATGTAAAAATTGGTCGTTATCGATTCTAGCTGCAATGGTCGCTGATGAAATAACTATTTTACATTTAAGGACAAAGTTATTTATATTGGTGAAATAAAGACATTATTGCGGAATCAATCCGTGTGGGTTTTTTCTAAGAAAGAAATTTACCATTCAGGTCTTTTTGGAAAGCTACAAGGATGTAGGTACTTTAGTTTGAGCCTACAAACATTTTTATAATAGAAAAATAATTTTTTCAAAACTTGAATTTTTTTGGATTTTGAAAATGTCTATAAGCTCAAACCAAAATACATTCTTGTAACTTCCCAAAAAGACCTGAATGGTGAATTTCTGTCAAGGAATAGAAAGTAAGGCGAACAACAAGTGTGGGTACTTCTTTTGAAAGCCATGCAGATAGGTATAGGTTCAGAATGCCTCCATATTATGCGGTTTTATCTAGGTACTGGTTTTTGAAAGTAAATTTACCTACATCTTCTTCACAAAGCTGAACACATTACGGGAGTCCATACCACCGCCTCTGTTTATGTTTATGTGATAAGTATATGGTTTATGTTATCCCAGAATAGCGAATCCTCATGGCACCCCCGAGGTAAACGGCGATGTTTACCTAATGCAAAGTGCCGGTTTGTTGATTCTTCACTCCAGGCCAGGGTCCTCATGACAGTCACGTGATGCCGATGCCCCTGCCCTTGTATGCCCTGCCCGCGCCCGGTCTATGCCCTGCCCCAAACGGCTGGGGCTACGCCACTGCAGAACGTACCAGAAGCCTCACTTCATCTCCAGTGATGCCAACCCAAGGTCGGACCAAGCGAGAGTCGGAGCAATGATGAGTCGGAACAAGCCGACGCACCCAGTTCATTGATCAAGATCGAGAATTGAAGGTCAGTTTATTAGAGGTAGGTGGCTATAGAGTATCCCATGCAGTCATGAAGAAAAGTTTCTGTTTCGAGGAAAAGTAATTATTGAGGTTCAGTGCTTGTCAGCTATTATAGATATGTCAAAATCATGAAGTAGGCCAGGCGGTATGTCGATAAAATCATTACAATCTGGAAAAAACTCTGACCAAACTGTCAGACTCTTCGTAAGGTCAGCAGGTATCTACCCCTGAGTTTCCGCCCAAACACGAGTTGTGCTGATTCCTCCACATCTGCCCAAAGGTAAAAGATGTCTTGACGGTGCAAAAAGACCTGTTAAACCCCCGCACTTTTTTATTTTATTTGGCTCAATGCAAACGTGCAACTCTTACGCAAACATTGGAAGCATTTGTCATCATCTCTGTGCCAGTCTTACTGTTGAAAAAAAAGATTTCTTTGTGCGGGTCAGATAAATCACATTTCATTGTTTTTCCACACAAGAAAACGATGGAGCAACATGCATTTTGGATGTTTTCTACTAACTCGTACCCACTGAACCCATTTATGGTGTTAAAATTTCAATAACAGCATTTTTGAAGATGTTGCCCGCTAAGAAGTGAATAATTTCTACCCGCCTGTTCAGCAGCAATTTTTTCAATTCTACCAAACACCATTTGCAAAAATTTTATAAGGAATGAAAAGCTCAAACTCTTCTCTAACTATATCATGCCTGACTTAATCGCGGCATGCACTTGAAAGTCTAAGAAACTTATTTCTTTTCGAGCGGTCCTATTCCACCCGCGTGCGGCCGTGCCTACTTGACATAGACCGGACTGTTAACACGAGTTTAGAAATGTACTTTTTTCCAGCTTTAAAACACGACCATTATAAGAGTTTGTAAATTGATTTATGAAGAAATTATACATTATTTTATCGATAATAATGGTCGTGTTTTAAAGCTGGAAGAGACTACATTTCCAAGCTTTTGTTATCAGTTCGGTCTATGTCAAGTAGGCACGGCCGCACTCGGATAAAATAGAACCGCTCGAAAGACATCAGTTTCCTACACTTTCAAAAAGCGTGCCGCGGTTAAGCCAGATTTGATATCATCAGAAAACAGTTTCAGCTTGTCATATCCTATAAAATTTTCGAGAACGGTGTTTGGTAAAATTAAAAAAATTGTTGCTGAACAGGCGGGTGAAAATTATCCACTTCTTAGCGGGCAACATCTTCAAAAATGCTGTTATTGAAATTTCAACACCATAAATGAGTTCAGTGGGTATGAGTTAGTAGAAAACATCCAAAATACATGTTGCTCCATCGTTTTCTTGTGTGGAAAAACAATCAAATGTGATTTATCTGACCCGCACAAAGAAATCTTTTTTTTCAACAGTAAGACTGGCACAGAGATGATGACAAATGCTTCCAATGTTTGCGTAAGAGCTGTACGTTTGCATTGAGGCGAATAAAATGGAAAAGTACGGGGGTTCAACAGGTCTTTTTACACCTTCAAGACATCTTTTACCTTTGGGCAGATGTGGAGGAATCAGCACAACTCGTTTTTGGGCGGAAACTCAGTGGTAGATACCTACTGACCTTACGAAGAGTTTGACACCATAAAAGCTTTGGCCGGAATTCTTTCTATCCAGAATGACCTACCGCCTGGCCTAAAAAGTGAGGTGTGGGATATTATTTTATATTTCAATTACAATATCTTTCAATATTTTGTATAACCGCCAGCCTTTCTGATAAAAGCAGCACGACGATGAGGGATGGACTCAATTACATTGAAATTAAAATCCGGAGAAAGGTCATTCCAGGCTCCCGTCAAGTGATTAGGGAGCTCATGGACATTATGGAATCGTGCATTCCTGGTGTCTATCTTTTTGTGAGAAAGCTCCACACGATATATAGTCCCGGGTACTAAAGGAAAAAACTCTGCACTTGGTGATAAAGTTTTGAAACTTGGCACACATGTTCTTTGAATTATTCCTAACAAACCTGGATGTGGGGCAGACTTGACAGGTAGGTAGCGTATACAGGGTGGAAAATAAAGTTGAAAAATTAAAGAATTCTATCTGAAGAACCAAAAGCGCTAGAGTCTTGTAAATCACCATATATTATGTGTAATTTAATGTTTATGAAGGTGCCCAAATCAGTTTTGGAATATCTTGTTTCTTCTCTGAGATATTCTGAAAAACGTAAAAATGCTCGAAAAAACGACTTTTTGCCCATAAATCAGCAAATTTTCAAGATTTTAAAGTGAAACTTGGTATTTCTACCATATGTGACATTAGAAATGAAATACGATCAAGAGCCAATTTCTACGCCTCCTATTTTCAGAAATGCGGTAGTCAACTTTTTGTGTCTTCACGGCGGCCATTTTGAATTTTCTTGTGACTGAATATTGCAAAACTTCGTCGGCAATTGTGAAGAAGACTACATTGGACCATTACATACAGAAAAAGACATTCTGCAAGAGGAAGTAGTGATTTTTACGTAAATTAAAATCAGAATTAAAATCTCTGTAAATCTATAGTTTTCCTTGGTTTTACACATTTTCAGTGTGGATGACGGGTGACGGGTGACGTGGTAGGTACTTGCAGAAGTGAAATACAACCAGAAATTCAAACCTCCACCTTTTCCGAGATCTCGTGCCAAAATTCACCATCATCATCAGTTTAAAAATTTCTTGTGAGCCGACGTCTAATAAAATATTACACTTTTTTAACAAAAATGAAAATCTCATAGTTCTCTTCACTCCATTGAGAAAGGTTCCTGTTTCAGAATGTCTTTTTCTGTAGGTATATAATGATCCAATGTAGTCTCCTTCACAATTGCCGACCACGTTTTGAAATATTCAATCACAGGAAAAATCAAAATGGCCGCCGTGAAGACAACAAAAAGTTGACTATCGTATTTCTTAAAATAGGAGGCGTAGAAATTGGCTTCTGATTTTATTTTATTTCTAACGTCACACATTGTAGAAATATCAAGTTTCACCTCAAAATCTTTTGAATTTGCTGATTTATGGGCAAAAACCCGTTTTTTCGAGCATTTTTACGTTATTCAATATATCTCAGAGAAGAAACAAGATATTTCAAAACTGTTTGGGGGAGCTTAATTGACATTAAATTACACCTAAATATGGTGATTTGCAACACTCCAGAATGTTTAGTTCTTCAGATACAATTTTTTTATTTTTCAACTTTATTTTTCACCCTGTATACGCCACTTGTCAAGTCTGCCCCACATCCAGGTTTGTTGAGAATCCTTCAAAAAACATGTGTGCCAAGTTTCAAAACTGTATCATCAAGTGCAGAGTTTCACTTGAATTTGTCCCTTAGTACCCGGATTAATAGGCTCCACACGTTCCCCACGGAGTTCAAATCGGAACTGGTAGGCCTCATTCTCCATGCCTGCAGTGTGTAGGTACGTACGCCGGTACGCGGGGTGATCTTCATCTTGAAGGAAGAACCACCTAGGTACCTAACTAAGAAAGCATGACATCAGATCAGCGACGGCGCCAGAATTTCTTCAACGGGTGGGCACAAAAAGGCACACTATTCAGGGAGGTGGGCACTGATCTAGTTATACGCGTAACCTCCCATCCCCCAAACAACTTTTTTGATATGAAAACACAGTCAAGCTCAAAAAAGTTTAATTTAAAAAAAACTTTTCCGGGACATTTTCTGAGAAATCGGGAGGGCACACGGGTGGGCACCTATGATTTTAGGGGAGGCACGTGCCCACCCTGGTCACCCCCTGGCGCCGTCACTGCATCAGATAAGAGACGTCTATACACAAGACATGTGAGCCTCTTCTCGATAAAGCAGCACACACCTGAGTATCGCCCAGCTATGCAGATCCAAGTGTTGACTGAAAATCTAGCTCAATGCTGTTCATAGACGTACGCTTCCTCGAATAACATCTGGGTCCTTGTACTTGTATCTAATATAGGCGATTGACCTTATTGGGGAAAATGGCCGATTCTTCGAGGACGATTTAGGGAGTTAATTGTTAGAAAAAGTGTAAGTTGCCGCCCGGCAACGTCGGCAGTTACGTCAATTGGAGGCACGTCAAAACTGTCACTTTGCTGTCTTGTCAATGCACTGCCGCAATTTTTTTTGTTCCTTTGAACCCTTGGGGCCTCGCAGGCTCCTTCATTGGGCCTTAAATCGATGACCAGCGTCGTCACCGTCGTCGCAGACAGACCTTTATCTGCATCATCCCTAGCTTTCACCCGAGGAACAGCAACAACGACTGTGGATCGAGTCCTCCGCACACACCAACTGCTGGCACGCCAGAAAAGGTCACCGCTTGAGCTGGCTGCGTTGTCAGTCTTCTTTTTCTCAAGATTTTCTGCTTAAACCCCACATGGAGATCCGCATTCTATATTTTACAGTTCGCTACCATTGTAATTGGGACGCAAACGTGTGTTGTATCCCCGCACTGACATCAAGGTTTAGGCTCGCTTTGTGACCCATTTGAGATTGGGGGATCAATCAGCAGGCAATAAATGGCAGAAATGGCACTAAACGCAGTGGCGAGAGCTACTGCGCTACTGGCAAAGCAGCATACCATGCTTGCATCTGCCTGCGGAAGGTGTAATGTAACAGCCACCAGTCGCAATTTTTCCACCTCACTTGCCATGTAATGCATTGCTGATAGCGCAATCTTCCAGCCTCTCACCTCTGGAACTAGATCTACTACTAGCCTGCTAAATACGCCAACCACAAGATCAAATACGGGACACAACAACAAACCCCCTTTTACATCATTCCTACTTGTCAAATTTCATGTTATTGATGTGGGTATTGCAGGTATCCACTAGTGCCCACCTAGGCTACTAGACGTCGGAGTATGTGTTTCTCCCAAAAACGTCCTGGACGATCAAGTACCGAGCTCTACCAGGTGGCGTTTTTTAAATGTAAATCGCCTATTGTACTTTGACCTTTTTACAATTCGTGCTATTATAGGGGTTGATCTTTTGGGGTATAGCGCGGGGAGCGGATCGGATCTTATAAGTTACAAAAGACTCAAAAGAGGATAGTCAGAGTAATGGCGGGCGTGTCATGTGAGCGTCAGTCATACTAAAATCTCAGAAATGACGAAACTAGAATGATTCGAAAGATTACCTATACGCCCTTTGACTTTTTGTAACTTTGAAAGTGAAAGTCGAATAATTTTTATAAATATTACGTATTTCGCGTTTAGGTTCGTTTATAATTGAGACGATCGTTTTAAAACACACACTGCAGCGGACGCTTTTGTTTATTACTGCGTACTGCAATAAATACACGCCAACACTTATGTATGCTTGGAAATATCGCTGAGCCTACTTGCTTTTATCCGCTCGCTATCGCTTTCGAATGAATACTACTCGTAGGCCGATCCGTGGTGTTTTCATACCTGCGACTAGTGTTCTCGAAGTTTCCATCGGTTCTCTAGCAAATTCCACAATGACTCGGCATACGGTTTCTTGGCGACTCCCGAAAAATCATACACCGTTCGCGTGCATACTGCGGGCTCTGGAAACGCGGGGCCTCCGTCAATTCGGCCGATATTTTCTACTCGGCTGTTGAAGTCTCTACGAAAATTTCAACGGCCCAAATCTTCGTGTATAGTCTGGAATGCACTAAAGCTTCGCACTTGTACAGTTGGGAGCGAAATGATTCATACGGCACCGCTGGGAAGTCGGCTGGATTTCAAGAATGTTAGCTGCTTGAATTGTTCTTGAATGCCAGTTTGGATTGGAGATTGATCGTAATCAAAACTGGCATTCAAGAATGATCCAAGCAGCTAATATTTCTGAGATCCAGCCGACTTCCTAGCGGTGCCGTATGAATCATTTCGCTCCCAACTGTACACTGCGAACAGTCTGGAAAGATCAGGTGTCTCGTCAGGTGTGCTCTAGAATGCACGAGAATCGCCGCTCGTAACAATATTTTGTATAAAAGATTCCATATACCGTATATACATGGCGATTCACCACCAAATGGACATAGCCTGAGGGCCTGAGGATAAGTCCAGTTTTTCCAGGCAAACCACGATCTGGCTTTGAAAATTTTCTAACGCTGTTCGTTTTGAAGTTACAGGGTGATTCATGTATTTTGTCGATTTTTAAATAAGCCATATCTTTAGAATGATCCAATAATGGGTTCGATTGAAATTTTGTGAGTTAATCCTACTATTGATAATTGACACATCGCCTAATCAAGCAGTTCGAAATTTCCAGGGCCGGCCTTGATAAAAAAAACTTCAAAGTTTTCTTCGAAAAAGACGTTCTGTATGTATATTTTTTCAAATTTATTTTCACATTCAGAAACTACATAAAACATGCTATAAGTATCGCAAAAAAATTGCTTGGCCCCATTGAGCTGTCAATAAAATTTTGATAATCCTGAAAATTTTCAAGGTTAGGATTTTTTGTGAATTGATAATTTGAAATATTCGCAGATGATCTATTATGGCCTTAAATTTCAGCCGTTTCGTCAAAAAAATGGAGAAGAAATGTCCCCCCCACCCCAACTGACACCCCGAGGTCAGGTCTCTGCCCCCACCACAGATCACATAACACATAAGGCATTATTAGTATTTCTTTAATATTTATCCAGAAATGAAAAATATGAAAATCAAATACCTACATCTCAAAACCAAAACATAATTGAAGGTAGGAATTATTTTGGAGGAAAAATTAACTTCACCTAGTACGGTTGCGGCCATTATAAAGTGGACGACAACGTCAACAAGTTGGCTTGCTGTCATGCGACGTTCAGGCCAGAATCCTGAAAAATCTGTCAACTGTCGTCCACTTTAAAAAGGCCGCAATGGTACGTTAAACCCTAATGTAATTCTAGTTGGCTGAGAGTCCCACCACGCGACGCATTTGGAAAGGAGAAATTCGAGAAACCATAGCTCACTGGAATCACACTATAGGGTTGAACGTACTGTATCTATGAATAAAAATTAGATTCTAAATAAAAAATATTGATGAGTCTCTAAATTACAATCATGATCTCAAATACACAACATTCTGTGTTCCCCTAGAAATAAAAATCGACCTGTCTTGGCGTTCCCTCTCCTAATATAGTTTTATTGAAAAAATCTAAGTGAGGATTTTGGATTGAGACACCTGTACTATATCAATTAGACTACCTACACACTATTATTTAGATAAGTACCTATTTCACGCCGCGACTGACATCGATTCAATTACAGTTCACAAAACATCCTTGAAAGATGTAAAAAGTCTGGAAATCAATGAGGTAGGTCTCAATTATTTCATGCTTGAAAAAATCATTAAATTTTTGGAGAAAAAATTAAAAACGAGTAAAAAAAGGCCTAACGACTGAGGGCCTACCCTACTGGAAAATGCCCGGACGCCCGATGATGGGTCAACACGAGCCTGTACTTAATATTTATTTTCAAATCCAGCTTCTGGGAGAAAGCGATCTGAAACGACAATAAATATCAATTCCAGTACAAATTCCACCAAATCGTATTTACCCTGACTTCCAGCAAACTGGTTCGACTAGACGTAATGAATCATGTCGTCCTCTATACATTGTCATAAAAGATAAATTATAATAATGTAAAAATATATTCATAGAGCATTACTTAATGATCTATGTCTGCGTTGTTACATAGGTAGGTACCCACCTTTTTGAGGACCTTGCTCTCGATATCGAGGGGATCTGGGCGCTAGAAAAGAATTCTGCACCCATTACAGAGAAAACAGCTAAGTACCTATTTGATTTAGGACTTACCTCGCGCCGGACATCCTTGGAGATATTATAGAAAGCCTGTTATAGAAAAATGCATTTATTGTTACACAACAAAGTACCTGTGTAGTATGAATTTTGGAACTAGACTTATAATTATGTACTATGTAGGTAGGTAAGTACCTACTTACTTATACATATATATTGTTTCCTTTTTAATTTCTTTGACCAGAAATCAGATTTGATAATTTTTTTTTTTAATTACCTACATACCTATTCACCTATCATAATAAAATTTATGCGTACTCCAGAACAACAGAAGATGATTGACATTTGGGTTTAGTAATAAAGAGACTTACTTTGGCGGAGGTGACATGCGGGGTTCCGAAGGCTGTCTATGAATCGAACAATCAGTGAATGGGTTGTGAAATTTCTTTGGCGTTGCATATTGTGCTCTCACCTGGGGCTAGGGCTGGTCCAGGCTGATTGTCTGGCCACATTTCGCATCTCGACGTCAGGTATTCTGTAATGATACCTATGGTAGGTGGGTGTTCTTAGGTATTCATTTTCTTCAACAATTTCTTTGTTCTTGAAGTAAGCCTTGTTCATGCTAATTTCTATCAAACATAATTATAGGTGATTTAGTTAAGCAACTATCAGATAATTATACGTTTTTTTTCCAAGTAATACCTATTGACCGGCAGAAATTCTGGTTGCATAAAAGTAGGTTGAAAATGACCATTGGGAAAATTATTCGAATACATAGTGTGGTGGGTGCACCGTCATCCTTAGTATTGATTTAAGGATGGAGTTAAATTGGTAAAAAAAGGCGTTGCGGAATCAAGCGCTGTAGGCTTATTCCTCGGCTTATTTCTTGACAGAAATTTACTAGACTACTAGAACTATTTTTCAAAAAATCGTATGCAAGAAGCATTTCATATAACATTTTGGTAACAAGGCATTCTGGGGTATTTGGACCTCGCTGAATACGAAAATGCCTGTTACCAACTCCAAATTTTGACAGGAAAGCTGCAATGGGAAGGGGGGGAGGGTAAAATCAACACTAAAAATGCCGGAATTTCAACCTGTCACTAATGTGAGCTGTGAGCTCAAACACACCCCATATCGATCCACCAGGTTCATGTCGTACCAAACTGACAAGCCAAGTGTCACTAAGTCTAAAGGGAGGGGCTATCCGGAGGTCTTTTGGCCTGTGTTAGTGATTTTCTACTTTTGTTGATTTTGGATCAATATTGCCAAGTTTGGTGTCGTTTCCAACTATTTTCCACATTTAGAACTCAACTTATGGCTCCACATCTCGATTAGAGGCAATTTTAAAGTAATTTTATACAGAAAAATATGTTTTTCAACGATTTTTTCTTCTATACTTTAGTCAAGTTACCTATGTATTTTTGTCATGGGAAATGCTGTCCAAATTCTTACGTAAATCATTAGCTACAAGTAAGTAACATCTGAAAATGATGGGCTGTACCTATGAGTCTTTCATTTCTACAAGATCTGAAGGTAGATTTGTTTGCAAGGCCGTTTGACTTAAATTTTCGACCGATAACTCACTTGTTCCATATTGGGCATTATAACCTTTATGTAGCTCAATTTCCGCTTTTTACCATCGTGAATTGTAGGGAGAGCATTCCTGCTACCTATAAATGCAAAAACATGGCTTTTTGTTTGGTGGTTTTACCAGAATATATTGGTTTTACTGCGGAAACTGGAAAATTCTCGGGTGAAAAATTCACTTTACGCAGCCTTCGCATGAGAAGAAATTCCTGATAGATTTGAAACAAAATGCTCATCTATATACGATTTTTAAGTTTAAGGTACTCAAGCCTGATGAGCTATGTAAGAATTTTGACCACACATTCCTTGTGCAAAGATATAACCATCGGATTCCAAATAAGAAAAAAAGAGTGAAAACTGAAATTTTCAAGCATAGCTTGGCCCTCTGGAATACTGCGAAGTCCAAAATTCAAGCCAGATACGAATTTATTTAGAAACTGTACTTCTCTCGTTACTCTATCTAAACATCATCTCGCACTTGCAACCCACTGATGGTTTCAGCCTTCAGTTTTTGCCTATTCGTAGATCTAGAATAGGGAGAATATACAGTTTAAAATAGCTTCTTAACCATTTTAGAGACTAATGAAAACTAGTTTGATTGAAAGAAACCTAGTTGACAGACTTACCACTTGAAAGACCTGCTCAGAGCCTTGCCAAGAATCTTTTCAACACCCAAACGCTGACCTAGTATCAACACAAGAGCACTTTTCAGATTCAGGAAAATCAAGTAGTATTCAACAGGACTAGTATGCAGTCAAAAGAAAAATTAACAGTTGATGAAGCATTTATTTAACGCATTCATCGATTTTGTGGTTGTTGAGGCAGAATCCTTTGCATCTGCAGAGTTTCAGGCATTTCATGCCAGAATTTCTGCAAGGGCAAATTCGAGTCCCACAGTTTGTTTCGCAGCCGGAAGCTCCGATTTGGGGACACGAGTAAATAGTGATCATCATAGTATTATGGTTATCTCCAAAGTGGACCGTGCCTGATAATGGTTTTTCGTTATGTGAAGCTGGGTCGCGTTCGAGAACTACACTATTCTGCGATTCTTGCATTTTTGGAGTGGGGGTATCAAGTATGGCAAAGTAACTACCTCTTCCCGAACGATTTTTGCTGTGCTGGAAATGTCACTCTCAATCTCACTGATTGGCGATCGCAGTGCTGTTCAGTTTCAAAGTAAAGTAAGCTTTTCTGATAAAGTACCCATTTTTATAGGTACTGCCTACCACGTAAGTACCCAATCGAAAGATTATGGTCAAAATAAAATAAAGTCTGACCGAGAAATATGTAGGGTTCTGAGGTGCGCATGACGAGTAACTTTCGCGGCGCTCGGAGGTGCTGCGAAATTTGTCACTTCAACGCGACACGTTTTGAGTTCTCGAACGGCTTACTGCGTTGCCGATAGTGCGCACAGAAGAGATCTCGAACGGTCATTTCTGCAACAATCGCAGAATAGTGTAGTTCTCGAACGCAACCCTGTATGGCATTGCTGGGTGGGAGGAAGCGACTCCGGTTTCTCAACAGCCGCAAACAAAAATTTTCGAGCCACTTGATACCGCAACGCCTTATTTCACCAATTCAACTCCATCCTTAAAAGTCTAGGGGCCGTATTCATATCTTGCTTTTAAGCTAGAAGCGCATTCTGAGATGCGCTTTTGGGAGCTATCCATTCATATTTGAGTGTTCAAAATCATATACCACAATTACATACAGCCGTTCAATTCTAATATGTATTTTTGAAAACTTAAATATGAATGGACAGCCCCTAAAGCGCACCTCTAAATGCGATTTTAGCTTAAAAGCGAGATATGAATACGGCCCTATTAGTCTAGCTGTGCTTGAAATGTAGGGACAGGACTCGGGACAGGAGCATGTGAGCGACGCTTGAGTCGGTCCGGCGAGAACTCGAGAGCGTCCTTTCAAAGGGGAGTGTTTTCGTAGTGCTTGAGCTCTTATTTTCAAATTACATGTTGTAAATATCGTTTATTATTGTTATTGTTGTTGTTTCTAGGTTCTTCGGCAATTGTGTTCAGCTACAAGGAAGAAAAAAGCAAGAGTATATACCAATCTTACTAGACACAATTGATTAAAGTTGTCCAGGAAAAATGTTGTCTTGTCAGCATGAGCTGCTTGGTTGAGTATGAATGATAAAATTATCATAAAATTGCAATCTAATGTCATATGAAGTCAAAAAAAAATAAATTCTGCGCTCGAAAGGTATGACTTGAACAGTTCCATGTGATGCTATCTTTGCGCGGTATGGCGGTATTCGCGAATAGTCAAGTTAGTGAACTCTTGGGTCCTCTCTGAAAATCCCGCTGTCACGGCCGACGAGATTTTCAGGAAGGCGAGCATCAACTTTCCACTGGAAATGGCCCATGATAGGGGGTCTATGGGTAGGTATCATGAGTGTATGGCAACCACTGCGTGAAAATTAATACATTGACTACTCGAACGACTACTACGACTATCATGGCTGTCAACAACTTGACTGTCGTCTTGTTTGTCACGACTATAACGACTTGAATGTCACGACTGTCTTGACTGCTAACTTCAAAGATTTCATGTAAATTGTAATGTGACTGCAGACTTGTCAGTGACTGACTATGACTGGACTGCCATGCCCGTCCCCTTATTGACTGTCTTGACAGCAGATTGACTGTCGACATAACTGTCGTGACTGCCAGGCTGGTATGCGTATCGTGACTAACTGACATGACTGCTAACTTGATTGTTGAGGCTACTGTGAAGAGTAGCTGTACTGTGAAGCAGTCAAGACTGTCAAAAATTGTTTATATCCCATACACTTTCTGTTTTCAGTAGAATGACTTTTTGGGGCAAGAATAAAGTGACAAGCTGTGGGGTTAGGGCTACAGCTGATGGCACCTGCAAAGTTTTGGAGCGAAACTATCAGCGGCCATCAGCCGTATCCTCCCAGCACTCGAGCTTGTCACTTTATTTTTGCTCCAAAAAGTCAATCTACTGAAAATAGAAAGTGTATGGGATATATGCTCACAATGACTGCTGCATGGTGGTTCATCTTTTTACTATAGTTTCTGATGATAATCAATTACAACAGGGTAGTAAAAAGGTGATTAGCCAACTAATCACTTTGTGTGCTTCCCATGATCAATCAGCTAGAGCACACTGGCCTACAATAATAGTAGTCACAACACAGACACAGCTATTATTATTCTCCAATAAAGCCGAGCATTGTTTATTGAGCTCTAATGATGGGTGCTCGTTGTATGTATTTGATGCATGCTTGTTTTTTTTTCTATCAGTTAATACGTAGGTACCTACAGTAGAGCGAGCGCATAATTGGAATATTGTAAACACTTTTCAAAACTGGCAATTGTAAAATTAAAATTGCACTCCCCCTGGATGTGATTTGAGGAAATTATTTCCTTCCACAGTTCCAAGGATGTCTTCTTAAAATTTTTGGACTAAGGGCTCATTTACATAGACCTCAACCGTAATAGTAACAGCAGCGCTAACCTTAGTTGTAGAAGTTTGGATCTGTACATTCCACCAACCACCAGTAACGCCGAGAACGCAACGAAGGCAGGTTGCTGGTTTCCGGTCTCGGCTCCGACAACATGCTTACGTTGTGTTATGAACCTCACGGATGAAATGTGAGGTCCAAACCAAACTTCTACATCAAGATTACCGTTGTTGTTACTGTTACGGTCAAGGTCTATGTTGTCTATGATCTATGAATTCAAATGATACTTCAGTTATCAGCTTCCCTAAAGTTATAATGGGAGCTTTCCATTTAAAACATTTGTGTCGGTTTGTGTCAGCTTGTGTTAGCTTGTGTCGATGACACAAAGGAACACAGATCAAATGGAACGCATTTGTGTCGATTTGTGTCGACACAAGTCGACTTGTGTCGGTAAATGGAAAACGCCCATTAATACGGTTGGTAGTAATATGGTTTGGAAAACTGACAGATTTGACAGGTGTTTCCATTTATGTGCTTTCAACCGTACCTACGTAGGTACCTATATGCCGATCAGCTTTTAAATTCAGCACTAGAACGGTAATTTTTGCACGCCAAGTTGGCAATTCTGCGATATTTGGGGATGCTCAAATTTGTAATGTTGGATCAATATTTCCTCAGATGACCTTGAATTCGTATTGTCAATTGAGTATAGCGCTGTTGCAAGATTGTATGAACCCTCAAGACGTCTTGATTTTGGTAGACTTTCTCCAGTTTAAATGGGCGACTGGTGAACAGTTTTTTTTGAATAAAATAGTGAATCATAATATACCCTCATATTATATACTAGGTTGAGAAAACTGTTCTAATGTATGGTCAAAAATGAAGACCTAGTGTCTAAAACCTAGAACGGCTCGGCACTCTGTTACTTACCTGCCATTCTGACAAGATAACAGTCATAACAGCCAAGGCAACACTGTAGCGGAATATGATGCAAAGAGACGCCAGAATTGGCATTTCATGTCAAAATTTCCTAACCTCACTGGACTTCGCCACAAAAAGCCCGTTTTCACGTAACTTGGTCTGTCAGCGTCCGTTACACCCTAGGGAACATGGCCAACTGCGTTTTAATTTCTACTGAATTTAAAACGTGATCGGCATATACAATGGCGACCAAGTTTGCAACCCCTTTTCAAAACTTTTCAATTTTTGAATTCAAATCGCACACTTCGTGATACTTGATGCTTTCGCAGTTGCGACGATGTTTTTTCTTTCAGGTTTTGACAGCATACGTTATCTTCCAAAATCCAAATCATAGGGTCGTAATTTGAACTGACAACTTTGGCAGGTGTTGCCAAATTTTCGGTCACCACTGTGCCTACCTACTTAAACCTACAACTTACACTGATGACTCCGGTGAAGCCCAAGTTCCTTCGTCGTTTATAAGTAGTCCATCTCTGGCACGCCTGAAATATGCGAAAAAAATCGTACGTGTCCTTTAAAATATTCACAAAGTGGAATGTCACAAAAAATCCACATCAGAAACCTTATTCGCACAGCAAAAGATTCATTACGACAAAAAAAACGGAAAATTTCTTCGCACGTTTACGTAATACATCATGCAGCACTTTAATGACGATGTGCATGTCCCAGTGATCTCTAGCCATGCATTTTGCACCAGACAGGTGCATGTGCATTATAATTACTTTCATTTTACGCGAATTCTCGCAGCGTTTTAATTTTTTAAATTTGTTTGTCATGGTTCAGTTTTTTCTTTTATTCTGCAACTAGATTTACCGATGTGGTATTGTTGTCTAAAGCAAAAACTTTCAATTTCAGCTCAAATTGAGTATGAACCAGTGGCTTAATCGCCGGAGCTGGAAGTTTGATACTAAATTAGACTTTATCATGGCATTACTTATGCATTCGGACATTTATGAGGGGTAACGGATTCGACTGGCCACCCACGGGCCTTTCTAATAAACTCTATTGCAGCGCTAATAACTTGATGAGCTTTCCACCAGAGCTTTGCTCCAAAAGCCACGTCTAAGGCCCAGTATTACAACAGATTTCAACATTCGGTTGAATTTCAACCCCCGCCCCGGTTGATAGCGAACGTGTGAGCACTGTCATTGGCTCAGACATCTGTCAATCTCCGGTTGAGATTCAACCGGCGGTCACCCGGACATTATTTAAAGAAAAGTCCCAAAAAACCGTAGGTGTTGATAAAGCTTTCGACAGTTTTTTTAAATATTTAGTATACTTTTTGACTGGATAATGTACAGGGTGTTTCAGTGATGGAGTTACAAACTTCAAAAGGTAGACTCCCCATCAAAAATTATGTCTAAAAATACATGGACCCATATCAGGAAATGTCCATTATTTTCGAATTCTACGTTCAAATAGAATTCGAGGAAACTTTGAAGGAACTTTCAGAGAAAAAGTTCCTGCTGCAAAATTGTATTTTTTTTTTCGAGATATTCGGGTCTGGATGTTTGAAAACTATTTCAAAAGATCAAGTTCAAGGGTCTAAAAGTTCAAATCCAACAAAATCCATGATTTTTTCACTAAGATAAAGTTTCCAGGCGTTTCAAGTGAAGAAACCATCGTTTATGATGAAAAATAAGAAGTTTTCAGAAAATAAGATTTGTTGCCTTGTGAAATTATGGTATTATTCCGATATGTTTTTCAAACACTGAAGGTGCGTTCAGTCAGCTTATTTATCCGCAATTTTAATTTTAGCCGTAAGCGCTGCATCGCTTATTGGCTGTTCCGAGGAGGCTGGTTCATAAGAGCCAATGGCGTCGCTGCGCTTGCGACTGAAATTAAAACTTGCGGCTAAATAAGCTGACTGAACGCACCTTTACATCCGGTTCCACCAAAGTCTTGAGAGCAGATTAACTTTATCACGCTTATATGCTGTGCATCAACCAAACTTTTTTACTACATAAATTGAACATAGAATTCGATTTCTTTACAGTTTTTGAGAACAGCTAGGGGCTAAAAATAAGGGGGAAGGGGGGACATCCCCTATAATGATATTTATCGGTCTTGATTTGTTATTGTTAGTTGTGAAAATGATAATGATACAGTTCTACCCCAGAAAAACTTTACAGGGAAAAAATGATTAGGTACCTACTCGTAATAATGATTTGAAAAAATGCAACCACGGCATACAGAAATCTAAATAGATTTTTTTGCAAATCACTTTATGATAAGCATTCACGATTTAATCAACTATCGCAATATGGCGCATCAACAGCAACCCACTATCCACAAACTTGCCTCCCACCCAGTGGCGGCTGGTGAGGGAGGGCTCAAGGGCGGCGCCCCCCCAACGCTAAAGGCGGCAAGAGGTTTTTATCGGTAGGAAGACATGGAATGCATTGTATTAATTATACTCATTCCAAAGATTTGGTTTAGTGCAAAAACGTTCAGTCATTAGTCAATTCATATTTTAACAATATAATTCTAAGCGTTCGCACGGTCGAAGAAGTTCGTCTTGGGCTCCGCATTCGGCGCCCACCGCCGATGCGGTGATGCCGGCGTGCACCCGCGCAAAACATGTCCGTAACCATGGCAACGCGAGACGCGGCTCCTGCTCTATACTGCAGATATGGGCTCCGTTTCTCGAGCCCCCAGCCGATTGAAATAATCGATAGAATTATTCATGTACTCTTCGATTAGTCAACAGTTTGCAAACATGAAGATAGCTGACCTAAAAAAGGTACATTTAGGTCATCAAGCCTACAAGAAGAAATGAATGCAAAAAAACAACGGACGTCCGATTACAGCATTGATTTACTGAATACAAAGCAAATCGAACCCGCAAGAATAAATTCGTGGTGCATTAACTCACACGTAATTTTGACAAAACAGTAAATGCTAAAACTCCATATGGTTGTGATGCGGATACGACAAAAAAGTTTTTGTCTCGAGTTTCGTCATTTTGCGAACTGAGAACTGTTCTATCTGCACTCTTTGTAAAAAATATTTTTCGAACTTCGAACCAACAAAACATGGACGAAATGTTTCATGATTTGAACAATTAGATCAGAAACGGAAAAGGAATAAAAGCCTCTTTCTCTAGTTTCTGATCTAATTGTTTATATCAGGAAACATTTTGTCCATGTCTTGCTGGTTCGAAGTTCGAAAAACATTTTCTACAAGAAGTGCAGATAGAACATTATAGTTCTCAGCTCGCGAATTTGTTATTAACTTGAGCCCTCCTTGCAAAAAACTGACGAGCCGCCACTGCTCCCACCTCCCACATGGAAACCCCCTTCATCAAGACCATATATCGGGTCATCGATTTCAGCGGAAGCGAAAACAAGCATCCGTTATTAAGCTATACTCGTACCTTGTCTAGCTGGAAATATTAGAATTACACAAACCTATGCGTTATGGACGTCAGCAATTCATCATTCATGTCCCTGTAATGCCCTATCAGTTTGAAGACGACAGGAGCGATGACCAGAAATAACAGGACCAAAAAGAAACTGCATAGGGAGATTCCGTTCTGCAAGCAAAGAGGTTTAAAGAATCTAATTGCGAGTCTTAGAAGGAAAATTAGCTTTTCCGCCTCCGGCGGCTATCTCTATGCCACCAGAATATTGCTACTGGGACTCACCATAGGATTTACTATCAATCTGCAGATGCAGAACCGCGTCGAGTGGAAAATTTCCCAGAGCGGCCTGCATTTGCCTAGTTCTTTCGTTACTTTATTGAGGATGTGCTCGTGGAGTTCATCCAGATGGTCTTCTATTCTCGAGGTGAATCTTTTGCTGCTCTGGAATTGTGAGATAAATCCTTGTTCTTAAACAGAAATCATGATTGCTTTTGGTTGTATTCAAGTTTCTGGCGCAACACTGCAATATACAACAACATCTCTACTTAGGTAGGTAGTAATAATTTTTCATCGAATCTACCTAGTGCAGGGTGTCCCAGAATTGAAAAGGTGCATTATATAGAAAGGTAGAGTACTCGGAATACCAAAGGGACCTGTGGGCGGAGCCTAACTGCGCGAACTGAGTTTATCCAGTAGCGTACCTAGATTTGCAGTGGGATTTTGGGTTCGCCTGTGCCCTGGTAATGGTCCACCACTCCAGCTGACGGTGTTGCTTCCCCTATTTCAACACACGGACTCGTCCGGAACGATTTTGGTTTTTCTGTTCAGCCCCGCCCACAGGTCCTTCTGGTGTGCCGTCAGCACAGTAGAGTGCTGTAGTAGTACATTACGTGGGTGACGAAAAAAGAAATCTAATCACAAAAGGTCTGAAGTTTCTTTCTTCTCTTTAGACACACTAGATCAGGAATTGCTTTTTCACCTAAGGCTGTATTCGCAACAGGGTAAAACTATATTTGAGATTTCTCTCTCAAAAATGGAGATAAAAACTATTTTTTTATACGGTATACTGATGGTGTGTTAGAAAACTTGATATATAACGTTTTTTGAATAATTATTAAAAAAAATTCTCTTGTGTATTCAATTTTCTAGTTACTAAATAGTTACGCCTCTCAAAATTATGGAACATTTGATAATTTTTTCGTTTGTCAAAAGATGTCCCAGCAATCTTTTAGGAACTTTTCCAGTGATTTAGGGCTATTCGGCTTCGAAAAAAAAAAGTAGAGTGATCCAAACGGAAGCAAGGTGAACAAGCATTCGATGGAACCCTATCAAAATCTCTATATCTCTTTGCCTTAATTTTTGAGGGCGAAATACCAATACCCTGCGAATACAGCCTTAAGTTATCACTAAGTTACCTTCATTTTGTCAGATAAGTTATTGCTTTTTGACTCAAGTTTCCTCCTCCTTTTCAGATTCACTAGGTGATAAGACATCTAAGACACTGGATATTTGTATCTAGAAGGTCTAAAATGAAGGAGGAGACCTGAGTCATGAACCAACTCCTTATCTGGTGGGTCTGAAAAGAAAGAGGGAACCTGAGTCGAAAACAGATTTCTTCTGGGAGGTCTGAAAAGGAGAAACTTGAGTCAAAAGTCAACTCCTCAACTGGGGGGTCAAAAAGAACGAGGAAACTTCAGAAAAGAAAGAAACAACTTCTCATCTAGTAGGTTTCAAAAGGAGGAGACTTAAAATCTTTTGTATTTTTGACCTTTTGTACTACAGATCTATTGCAATTTAGATCTTCTGAACTTTAGCCATTTTGTGACTTCGATCTTTTGTACTTCAGATATTTTGCGTTTTGAAACAAAAGCATTAAGCTTTGTTCAAAATGGATACTAACTTAAGCCGCTTGACATTGACGGTTATGTTCAATGACAGTTGATAGGTCAGTAACAGTGACATTCCGCTTTGCATAGCATTATGGCGGCTTAAGAGAACTTTGTATGTCGCCGGCGACACTGTCGCTGGCCAATAGGATTCGATCTGATTGTACTCACCTACCTCCCTTCATAATTCCCGCGACACGAGTTTCTGTCGTCGTGTCGTTCAAATTATTCAACTGCAGAAGAGTGGGGGACTGTCGCCAGCGACAAACGAAGTTCTGTAAAGCCGCCATTAGTTGGTACAGTCTTTTGACGGCGGATGTAGAACTTGAATCTTGGACAAGTTTCATGGAACGGCGCGGCGTAAGTTAACATTTTGAGACATGCCACTGCGAACATAAACATTGATTTTCAGCTGTTGAAGTTTTACGATAACGAAGTAAGTTTGAGTTACCATCCATTATAGACAAAGCCTGAGATATTTTGTTCTAGACATTTTGTGTCAAGATCTTTTTTCGCCACCCAGTTAAAAGACCTAGAATTTTTTAAATATTTTTTCCAGCACTTTATAATACGCTTTTATTTTTTGCTATCAATCTGGGAAGCTCAACCGGACTGTCATTCTGTCTATTATAGCTAGCTCTACCTACTGTCGGATCAATAGTTTTTGGCAATATTTCTAGAGTGGCCGCATAAATATTGAAAGTAACGGAACTAAAGAGACTAAAGCGACTTTGCCGTTTGATTTTATAATCGCTTATTAAAGGTACCTTTTCGGCGAAATGGGAGGCTTTGTTATCGAGGAAATACTGCATTTCCTTGAATTTACTCAACGTCTGGTTGGCCTGTTCGCTTAAAGGGCGAATTATGACTTCCAGGGCTGTAATTTTGTATAAGATTCGATAGCGTAAATCATTCAATCGCTGCATCTCATTGTGTATGACTTTCTTAACGTTTGAAGCGAGCCTGTCGATCCTCCTGGAGCTGGCCATGTCGTTTAATTGCCTGGCGACGGTATTCAGCTGATCGGCGAACGAAGTCAAGTCCCTCCTTGAACAAACACACACGACAAATTCAACTGAGTGAGGAACTGAATTTGATAATAAGATTGCTCCAAAATAAAAGAACCAAATATTCTAGTTAGCAGGTAAGTAGATACCTAGACAATAATTATCTATCAAAATTTCTCTCCAATCACATCGAAAGTTCAAGTTCTTTCTTCTGAACTCATATCTGTAGAACTAGCAATTAACTAAAACTAACCGAATAACTAACTCTAACTACTTTAAGCAGTTTCGGCAAAAATATTTGAGCAGATGCTATGTAGCCGAAACTAATATGTCATCCTCGACCTCGATCTCACCTCACATTTAAGATCCGGCTTTAGTTACCTACAATAATACATACATTCTTAAGAGAGTGATACGTAGTGTAGTACGTGTGCACATAGTATATTAGTCAATTGCTACAAAATTGTGTTGGGACATCTGGGTACTTTTAATATGTAGCTGAGAGACAAAAAAGCTTGATTCATAGTCGACGAAAAGGTAGACGAAGACGTGATAAGTAAACTTTTTTTTTTCTTTACTCGTTTATTTAACGTCGGCCTATTTCCGCAACGAGGCCTAGCACCGACGCCGGTGAATGCTTTCCTCCACTATACCGGAAATTTTGCCGAACCCCTGTGTGTTCCAACACAGGGTAGGGATTTTTAACGACCACCAACATCGCATGGGGTCGGCACCATCGTTCGTATTTTACGTGCTTTGCGACACACGCGTCTTGCATTTAGCAAGCATTCCAACTAAACCAAGAAGCTTGTTTTCGAGGCCGAAAATCCGTCCCCGGCGGAGATCGAACCAGCGACCTCTGGAGTGGTAGTCGAACGCGCTAACCAACCACACCACAAGCTCCTCACACCATAAGTAAACTTAAGAGAATAAATCAATCACTATCGACCAGGAGGGAGGAGCCAAGGCTGAATATTACCAGTGATTGGCTCATTTTCGCCACGATTGCGTCTCCGTTTACGCTTCTATGGACTATAACTATAAATATGACCAAATAACCAGATAACACCCAGTATTCATTACGCCGCGGCGTAGTATTTTACAAATCGCAAGAGCTGACACACGAGGTATCGCACTATGCTTGGCTTCGCTGTCGCTCTTGAATCCAACTTTATCCTGCTCCCTGGCCATGTTGATCCTTATAGGTACAGGGTGGCCTAACGAAAACAGAACAGAGGGGTTTTCACGCGTTTTACCTCTTTTTTTTTGTAAAAAGCCCGGACAGGTCGATTTTTATATCAAGGGGGACATCTGAAACATACATTGGTCAAATTTCTATCTTCAGCCCCCTCACCCCTACCCACCTCAACTTCAGAATTTTGAAGGACACCATCTACTTTGCGATACTTCAAATCAAAGAGAATCAAATTCTCTTTCTGAAAAGAATATTTTCCAAATTTTTAACCCCACCCCTCATCTTCCTAAATTTCTCTGAGTCTCTCATTTCATATTCTCGACCACTAATTCTCTTCAATTTAATCAACGTCATCCTGAGTAGCATCTAAGGAAAAACATTTCGATGGAGAAAAGTGCTACCCAAATTCACCCCTTTCCTCTCCCCCGCCCCAACTTCAAAATTTAGCAGACACAATCTACTTTGTGATAACTACATCGCATTAAAAGGAATTGATTTCTTTTTCTGATTTTTTTTGTTTTCAATTTTCAACCCCTCCCCTAATAAACTAAACATTCGGAGTATTTTAGGGCTTTTTGAAAATTCTGAAAATATTTTATTCAGGAAGAGAGAGTTCCCTTCAATTTGATGTATCACAAAGTAGGTAGTGTCATTTTAGATCTTGAAGTTGGGGTGGGGGAGTGAAGGGGTGAATTTGGGTGGCACTTTTTACACAGAAAATCTTCTTCCTCGGTGCTGCGCAGGATGACGTCGACTGTACCTAAGAGAATTAAGAGGTCAAGAATATTACATTGCAAACTCAGACGATTTTAGGAAAAAGGGGGGTGGGGTTGAAAATTATTGAAATATTTTTTCAGAAAGAGAATTTAATTCTCTTCAATTTGATGTATCGCAAGGTGGGTGGTGTCATTTGAAACTTTGAAGTTGGGGTGGGTGCGAGGGGGCTGAAGATGGAAATTCGCCAATGTATGTTTCGGATGTCCTCCTCAATATAAAAATCGACCTGTCCGAGTCCGAGCTTTTTCAAAAGGAATGAGGTGAAATGCCCGAAAACACCTGTTCTGTTTTCGTTGGGTCACCCTGTATACTCGCGTCTTGTATTCGAGAATATTCCAGGCGCCTTCCGGGAAGGCCTCGAGAGGAGAACTACCTTCAGAGCAATATACCATCATAAGGCTAAATTCCAAGTCCGACTTGCAACTTTTGCAGCGGCGCAAGTTGAGTCGTTGAATCACGTGATCCCTTTCAGTCAATGGTCAGAGCATACCGATGACTTACGCCGGTGACGCAGCTTGTTGCGGGCTGCAAGTCGGACTTGAAATTTAACCAATAGACTCTCTACAACCCAGCTGTCCCCAGAATACTGATACAGAAGCACCAATAAGTTGTTTAGTCATCTACTAATCTCTGTCCAGCGGATGGAAACACAGAGTTCGCCTTCACCGTAAAAAATGTCTTCTCATAAATGTCTTCTAGATTCAGTTGCAGAATTTCTCAAGAAGAATTTTTTAATGTAAATTATTATTGTCGTCGTGAACGTTTTATTTACCTAGGTTAGTTGCACTTCCATCCGATCCTACCATCTAACATGTTGATTGTCGATGGTAAATCATTCTATATACTTACTTATTAATCACAAATAAACTTGATTGTATACTGTATTGTTTATGATTCACTGATCGTCTTCAGATGTAATTGGTGTCGAGTCAAAAGATTTAGCGAAAACACGAATTGAATACCTTGAACCATTTGGAAGATATAGAAGATTGTTACGATATTTGCTGGAGACTTCGGTTCTGGGATAAGTCACCAACCCTGTACAATTGGCGGAGGAGCCGTTCGAGAGTGCCTGATTCATCGGCGAAGCTGCTGGACCTCTCTAGAGCTCTCCCAGTTCGACAAAACTGGGAGAGTACAATTGTACATATTTGTTGTTAAAAAATGTTTATAGTTGAACGTTCGTCCTCAAATGCAGGTATCGATCCGGAATTAATAAGATTCGACTAGCGAAAAACGAACTCGGTATGTTCAACCGTTTGAAAGATATGGATTATATCCAAGAATATCAATTATTATCTGTGGTGGCAACACAATACTTTACCGACTAGTATCCAGGAACCTTGAAACATTTTTGTACGAAGAGTCGCGTACCTTTTCAAAAACTACCCATTGAAAAAAATTCTCCGGTCCGTCCCCCAGAATGATGCCGACTATGACTATCACAATTCACCAATTAATACTCAACCCACGGGATGGATTGCACGAGAATCACAACAACAATCACTTCATTGCTATCCATTATCGTGATGTCTCATTCCAAATTTGAAAATAAGCTGCTGAACGGGTAATAAAGTTTGGTTGAGATTGCCATTCTCAAAGTCGAGCTTTGAAGGGATGTAACTTCATTGAGGTTATGAGGTTCCTAACTTCTCGGAATGCCCTATTATCACAATCTTCGTATTTTTGGAAGCTGGATCCGACGATGTACATTGTACAGTCACGAGCGCATAAATGGAAACACTTTTCAAAACTGTCAAGTTTTCGACTGAGTTACACACTTTGTGAACGTGATTTGAGGAAACTACATGGTTCCAGAGTTCCAAGGAAGTCTCCTCAACATTGTAACAGGAAGCTATCTTCTCAGATAATAAGATCAAGGTCGTAATTTGAATCAGGGATATTTTGTCAGGGGGTCACAATTTTTGTCACAGTTTTTTGAAGTGATATTGTGAATACTTATATGTATATACCAAATCTGACTTGAAAATATGGCTAAATAGGAGCAATAAAAAAATTTATATTAAAAGAGGGGGAACATCAAAAACCGCCCTGAGATAAGATATCACTCTTTATTTGGTCTTGGAATTCCGAAGAAATCTTTTTGAGAAAATGGGGTAGGTACTACGGAACTTTCAGCAACTTTTCACTTAGTCCGGGAGGCAGTGAACATTTTTGATACCGAGCGTTCATAAATTAAATGGGTCAAGGGTGCCTGTGACTTTGAAAACATCTGTCGGAACTAGCATCGTTCATTTGATGTCTGTAATTTTTTGGTTATCGTAATTTGTCAAACCAGTCGCAGTTTTCGTTTTCGGGACATTTTAAATGTGATTTTCACGGCAGGGCACAAAACCTACATGATCGAGGAGTATTTTCGAACTTGAAGTATTCTCGTGAACTTATGGCAGATCAGAAATCAATAATATGGGACGTAACTTGTCAAAGTTTGACAAATTTAATACAAAAGGATTACGCTAGTTACGACAGACGTTTTTGAATTCACAGGCACCCTTGACCCATTTAATTAATGAACTCTCGGTACTTATTTTCTCAGTCACCAAATATATGTAGATAGGATTGTTCAGTTAGTGATACCGGGTGTTTATAAACGATTGTTATCATATCGCCTTTGGAATCTCCTATCATTCTTTCAAATCGTGCCATTCACTGCTACTTTTGGCCTGACCAAAGCCTGCCGCGATCACAGACGTTTATAAACACCCGGTACTAACCATCTATTGCTGAATCTGGCTAAAATTTTCCGATGGGTTGAAAAAGAAAATGCATTAGAAAATTCATAGGCGTTTCACTTATTTTCACACTAATGAAAATGGTTTTACCAACAAGGCGTATGCTGAAGTTAACTAGAAAAGATAGTCTGGCTGATTTCTGGCGATGGAAAATATGTCTGGCCCGTCATAAACTATTTTTTTAACGTTAGTTTTTGACGAGCAAAGCACAATTGGCAGCGTACTTTTTGGTACTGCTTTAATTCGTGTTTCAAGCATTAAAAAAAGGTTATTTTTTTTCTTCCCTCAGTCAACATTGGACTACGTTATTAGAATTGGATTGACCACATTTCCGCCATTTTCGATTTTTTTGCCTTAAATTTCAAAACATAAGCATGTTTGGCATCATTTCTTGAAATGTTGGTCGGCTAAATGGGATTCTGTCAATAAGATTTGTCTGTCTGTCTGTCTGTCTGTAATCTTCAGTGAAAACTTTTGAACGGTTCATCCAATCAAGCTGGACTTTGGTATGTATTGATCTTTTTGATCACCGGAAATGCCAGTTGCATTTCATCCTGAATTCATCGACCAGTAGGCGCACGATCTTGTATCGATTTTGTGAAAAAACTCTGATATGGACTGGAATTCACTAAATTGAGGTCTATTCGCTTTGCAATTAATTTTTGAAAATTATCCACGGGGGTAAAGAGACGGAAAACAACAGTCATTTAACACCGATCTCTACGTCCACAGCATGCGATAAACCATAGGTGATTTCATAAGGTGCGTTCAGTCAGCTTATTTAGCCCCAAGTTTTAAATTTAGTCGTAAGCACTGCATCCCTTATTGGCTGTTATGAGGAGGCTGGTTCGTAAGAGCCAATGGGCGTCGCTGCGCTTGCGACTGAAATTAAAACTTGCGGCTAAATAAGCTGACTGAACGCACCTATAGGTAGTCTTTCAGAAGTCTTTAAAGTGGATCGCCAAGAAAACGGTGAGCTCTAGAAAAATCTACAACTGCTGTTCCAAAGACAACAAAATGTACCACGAAAAAGTCCGTAAAGCCATTATTTTTCAATTCATAGTTCAATAGCTTATGATGATTGAAGATGACTAAACCCTCGACTGAACCTCATGTCAATGGTAAATGAGCATGCATCTCATTTTGAGCCATTAACTAATAGCTTTTTAACTACGAGTTACAAACATTGCTTCAGAGACTTTTTCATGGTGTATTGTTCTCAAAACTGCAGCTGTAGATTTGTGAGGGCTAACCGTTTTCGCGGCGTCCGTTCGCGTTCTATCCAAAGGACTTTGGTGCAATTCCGTTTCGCCACGCATCACTAAGCGTTGCGCTGAGGGACCTCAAAACGGATATTAGCCCAGGCGCCAGGGAGCAAAAATCAGCTCAATAAGGAAATAATTGTTTCCTGGCTGGAAACTAGCTTAAAACGATCTGTGTGGCATAGGTTTTGACATACTAATTTCCCCCCTTTCGGAAATGTCGGCGTCATGTCGCCATCATCAACAAGAAGTGCACCAGCGTGATTTTTGCCGAATATCTTGATTTTGGGCCATCTCACAGCAAAAGATGTGAGAAGTCATTTTGAAACCAATGAAATTCCCTACAGAATAGTTTTTAAATGACCATTCTGCGACCTATGGTTTTTGAGATAGAGCTTCTGGAAGCAAGAGGCATTGTCGTAAAAGCTCCATGGCCACTTGACTCGGAAAACTGAAATGTCGATGTGACAAAAAAATTTCAAAATGAGATTTCTCGAGAATCCTTCATGCTATATAGTTGCGGTGATGGTCTTAAACTCTTTCTCTTGAACCGTTCATTACGAGTATAGAAAAGTCAGAAACGTCACATTGGACATATACAGCGTGTACTGAGGGAATCAAATCAGATCTGAGAAATTTTACATATTTCTTCAATTTAGCCTATATGCGACACTCTAAGCACCTATCACGAGTTCAATATCAATATGGATTTGCTCTGTAAGCGTCACTTAATACACTAAAGAAGTGGTCAGCTCACAGCTTCACTGTAAATGTTTTGAAGGCCCTCTGAAATCATCAAAATATTCAAAATTTACAGTACCAAGAAATGTATAACTATAACAGTATATTATATACCAAGGAACCAAAGTGAATTTTTAATTTGGGGATTTGGACCCGAAGGGCCCTTGAGCAACAAACTTCACCCAAGGGATCCAAAAATTCACTTTGGTTCCTTGGTATACAGGGTGGTCCGACTTTTATGTCATTAAATTTAGGGATCGATAGAGAATGAAAAATGAAGGGGACTTTCTCCAGAAAACATATTTGAGAAATGCCTAATAACAGAGATACAGCCCTTCAAAGTTGGAAATAAATAATAGTTTTTTTTTGCATAACTTTTGAACCGTTTAACCGATTTGATTATAAATAGAACCAAAGGTTCACTGAAATTATCCCCTGTCGAACAATCATAACATGTTCCATAAAAAAGTTTCAGGGGCTTGAACATTAGGGGGTGACCCTACTTTTCGGCCCCTATTTTTCACCCCCCTAGTTATTTTCAGAGACTGTTCATAATTTTGAATTTTACGTTCAATTTTGAAGAAAAAATCACTGTTGCAAAATTTTGATTAGAGGCTTCGTTTAGGAGATATTTGGGTTTGAAACTTTGGGAAACATCCCGAAATAGCCACTTTCAAAGGTCTAAAAATTAAAATCCAAAGAAACTCATGATTTCTCAGCTGAAATAGGTTTTCTAGAATTTCTAAGTTGATAAAACACAATTTTCTCCAAAACACGGGAAATTTTCAGGAAAAAAACAATTTGGGCTCTGGAAAGTGGCGATTTCGGGATGTTTTCCAAAGTTTCAAACTCGAATATCTCCTAAACAAAGCCTCTAATCAAAATTTTGCAGAAGGGACTTTTTCTTTTAAATTGAACGTAGAATTCAAAATTATAGACAGTTTTCAAAAATAACTGGTGAGTGAGAAATAGGGGGGGGGGGAGTAGGAACACCCCCTGATATCTACGCTCCTGAAACTTTTGCATGAAACATGTTATGATTGTTCGACAGAGGATAACTTCAGTAAACCTTTGGTTCTATTTTCAATGAAATCAGTTGAACGGTTCAAAAGTTATGCGGAAAAAACGATTATTCATTTCCAACTTTGAAGGGCTGTATCTCTGTTATTAGGCATTTTTCAAATATGTTTTCTGGAAAAAGTCCCCTTCATTTTTCATTTTCTATTGATCCTTAAATTTAATGACATAAAACGAGGACCACCCTGTATAATATACTGTTACATACATTTCTCGCTACTGTAAACTTTGATGATTTTAGAGGGCCTTCAAAACATTTTACAGGAGGGCTGTGAGCTGACCACTTCTTAAGTATATCAAGTAAAGCTTTCAGAGCAATGCATATTGATATTGGACTCGTGATAAGTGCTTAGAGTTTCGCATAGGCTAAATCGAAGAAATATGTCAAATTTCTCTGTTCTGATTTGATTCCCGTAGTACACCCTGTATATGTACAATGTGACGTTTTTGACTTTTCAATATTCGTAATCTACGATTCAAGAGAAAGAGTTAAGGACCATCACCGCAACTATAGCATGAAGAATTCTCGAGAATTCTCATTTTGAAATTTTTTTTGTCACATCGACATTTTAGTTTTTCGAGTCAAGTCGCCATGGAGCTTTCACGACAATGACTCTCGCTTCCTAAAGCTCTATCTCAAAGACCATAGGTCGCAGAAAATTGATTGAAAAACCAAACTGTAGGGAATTTCATAGGCTTCAAAATGACTCCTTACATCTTTTGCTGTCAGATGACCCAAAATTAGGATATTCGGCAAAAATCAGGCTGGTGCACTTCTTGTTGATGATGGCGACATGACGCCGACATTTCCGAAAGGGGGGAAACTAGTATGTCAAAACTCAAGCTACACAGATCGTTTTAAGCTAGTTTCCAGCCAGGAAACAATTATTTCCTTATTGTTTTCCCCGGCGCCTGGACTATATATGTATATCCGTCATTTCTAATTTTTCTTTCCAGCACGGCCACAATAAATGGAAAAAGAAAAAGATCGTCTCAGGAAAAATAGCGACAAAAGGGGTTTTTGGCTTGCCTTAAAACACCAGTCACGTTTCAGAAAAATCTTACAGTTCAAATTTGAAGAGCTTTATCTCCTTCAGGAAGCTGCATTTTTTGAAACCAACTTGATAGGCCGTTACCTCGGCCGTTACATAAGCTGGGGTATCTACGTAGTTACTTTTTCCGACATCAATAGTGTGACACTCTGTATAAATTATTAAATAATATAAAATGGATTACACGGGACCCAATAGGTACCCGGACACACTGAAGCAGATTTACTTTAGGTAAACTCGTAAACAGTAACTACCTACCTACCTACCTACCTACAAGCCGAACATTCGTCTCCGAATGCACCATACATTAGGGTACAGTACGAACCTGGTCAGTGGACCGGAAATTTTTGCCCGGTGCTCCGTCAAATTAGCAGAGGACACTGTGGACAAAACCTGCAAGTTTAATTGGAGAGTGGGACTGAGCATTTCGAGCTTCAGGCCGTCGTCGGGCTGATGATGTTCCCTCAATCCTCGAATTGTGAAGTTGCCGATGACCGCCCCCAAATCGTCCCAGGACTTGTAATTTGTCACCGATTTTGCATCAAAGACGTTGTGCAAATGAAAGGTGGAGTACGCGGGCTGGTTTCTTTGACATTTGCTGGAAAATTGGCCACAGCCACAACAACCAATTAATTGAGAATAATATACCTAGCAGATTAATTGGGTTCGCGGCGCGGAGGGCAGGGTCGACTTCTCATCGCGAAAAAGGCAGACCTGTTCAATGACTTCAATGCTAGGCGCTTATTTACTGAACTTTTATTCATTCTTGGATAAAATGGAAACGTGTACGTATATAGGAGTGGGACTATTTCTAGCCTTACGAGCATATCTAAATAATAGTGGGGCAAAAACAAAAATGTAGTAGATGAAGGATATGAAGGAGCATGATATTTTATTATTCTTCACCCGTTTTTGGCAATTTGATTAAGTTAGGATTAGGTTTACCGTTCTAAGCTTACATTATTACAATGCGATCTGTATCCTAAGTTGAGATAGAAGGATAATAATTTCCTTTGTAAATTTCAGCTATCTGCTTGAAAATGGGTGCATATTAGGTACACATGCAAAATTTCAGATTATATGCTTTTTTGTGTTGATCGGGTTTTGAAATCAATAATTTCGAACAAGATATGACTTGTAGAAGACTTGACTTGATATGACTTGTCGTTTCCGTAGAAGAATTTTTACTGGAGTTTTCGAAGGAAATTGAATTTTTGAGATTTATGGATCACCCTCTAAATTGAATAGAAGTTCAGTGCACAACCAGTGGTTGATAATATTTACTGATTAATCTATCATAAACAGTTCTCAAAAATCACTTTAAATAATAAGATTAATAATAATAGAGCTCCAGCTGTTCTTACACACAATCACCCGTATATAACGGAAAAAGCGAAGTCTTTAACTTTGACCTTGTGTTCTTGAGTGGATTCCATGCACCGCTCTGGACACGGAATGCGATACTTTTGAGACACCCTGTACCTACATACGAAACAATGACTTCTCTCTCGCTCTGCCGTTAATACGCAGTCTTCCATTGCTGTGGAGTGTGAGTTAGGATGCTATTCGGCTCTAGATTTCATAGAATTTCACCAAATCAGAGTTAGGATGTTACATTTTCT
Organism: Anaspis maculata; assembly: GCA_949128115.1. Lineage (NCBI taxonomy): Eukaryota > Metazoa > Arthropoda > Insecta > Coleoptera > Scraptiidae > Anaspis > Anaspis maculata. The sequence goes on along the minus strand of OX421962.1, from coordinate 56,379,650 downwards.
CGTATAACTTTGCAATACAATTTTTTAAAAATAAAAAGCGCCAAAAATTGAGTTAGGATGTTCTTAGATTTGCACGTCGACATGTAGATATGCACTCGGATCCGAGGTATGCATTCAACTACCTATATAGTCTCCCGACTGGAGACTTCAATGAATATGGATGCCGGTATGAAAAATTGGAATCAAATTTTCCTCTATACTCACTTTAAAATTTCGCTCACACTTAGCGTGTCGTTTTCCCTAATGAGCGCCTTTAAAATTCCGTCATCCTTGTAGAGGATTCCCCCTGGATCCAGCAAGGTCCTCAGGGTCCGGTAATGGGGCTGTTCGTAGAGGGGTTGACACAGCAAAGTCTGGCCGTGTCCGCCGACTAGAAACGACAGTGCCCCCATACTCCAGACAACCAGACACATTAAAGCCGATACGCTGACACCTGATAGCAGCAACGGCACAGTCCTTGAAGTTACTCCACATCCGCAGGGCGCTCCGCACAACAACAGCCCCCAAACCAGAGATAAGATTGTGGAAATTCCTAATGAAAACAAACAACATTCCTTGATTTACGACAAACAACAAACAATGTTTGGTTAAATTTATTAATACAACAGGCGCAGATAGTCATTTATAAAATAAATAAATCTACATCCTCTCGATGATGGTGAAGGATTACTACTGTGATTGATTGGATCGTTCCATATCGAATCGAATGACTCGGAAAATATTTGACCACCAGTCACGGTTGACATAGATATTTTGGATGGGCATCCATCCATAATCCTATTTTCTCAATCCACTTTTGCGTTTAAAGAAAAATGCAAAATGTATTCACTCAGCAATACTCCAATACCATTTCCATTACAAAACTTACAGAAACACTATAGGTCAAAGATTAGTCCCCTTGCCGTCTTTTGCATAAGTTAATCAATAATATATACATACCTATAGTATGTTCACTTGTACCTACCGTGATTCTAGTCGGCTGTGAGATTTTGTTTTTTAATTTCCAAATCCGAAATATAGAATCCGAAAACTTTACGGTTGGCTGCTCTGGCTTCATCCAGCGTTCGTCGTTCGGACCACTTTTGGAACACATTTTTTACGCATTTTCTCTGCAGATATACAGAATATTTTTGCGGGACGTGATGTCTGACGCTTTTTTCCATTTTATTGGAAAATGTAGTGATTTTTCGACCTGTTTTCAATTCTCGCTAATGAACAAATGAATCAAAGCAGCTTTGACATTTGACAGGTGTAAAAAATATTTCTAACCTCTCGAAGCCGGTTCAACTTTGAGTTGATTCAAACTGAAAAAATACTAGGCTTTCGTCCAAAAAAAGGGTCCTATGGAATCATCAATCCTTTCACCTCGTGCAGTCGAAAAAATACGCCGAATCATGAAGAGCTATTGACAAGACAAGGAACACTCTAGCAGGCCTGCTGTTGCAGCAGGATCTACGTGTAAAAAGTTTAATCAACCAAATTTTAAAAAATCCAGCCGCTCAAAGTTGCGTATTGGACCTAAATTCATGTGAGTACCTGTAGTTTTCAACTAGCTTTCGTTTTGAACCTTGGCGCAACGAGTTTTTGTCGGCTTTGAATGGCCGCCGTCAAGATGACTTAAATTGAAGGCGGCCCCGTAGGGTTCTGGTGTCTAAATGACGGTAATGCAGCTTTGCGCCCCTCTAGTTGCATTTCCACGTATGACAAGGTCAGTTTTCCAAGATTTTAATATCAATTTGATAAGAAATATGACTTCACTTCTAGAGAAGTCACTTTCACACCAGGTAAAAAGGCGGCAAGCCTACACTGCTGAAGTAGTAAATTTGCCCAGCTAACTGGAGTCACAGTACAAGTGAACCTACTATAGTTATTAGAATCAATCGGCAACTGAACTTGTTTTTTTTTTAATTTTAACGGAACAGTCACGAACTATTTATAAGTAGGTAGCTATGTACTGGGATATGCGAATAATTTTTTTTTGTTAATCATTACGCAGTGAAGTTTCCTTCTCATGTTTCACATATTTTTATTTGTTTCGTACTGGATTAAATTGAATTATACTCAAGTTGAATTGTAATATACATGGTGTTCCATTAGGATGTAAAATATTTAAGAGGGTGATTCCTGGGATCATTCTGAGAACAAATATCATATACCGGGTGTCCCACGAAGTAACCGACATAGATTAAAGCCGCTCGGCCATGAAAATTCCCTGCGCTGTAAAATCCTCTTAAGGGTAGATGGTAGATGTACTTTTTCGAGGTTAATCAGAATCTGCATTCGAAATTTTCGTCATGTCTTCTGTTTCCGATATACAGAGTGATTCATGTGTTCAACCGAATACTTTAATTCACCATCATATATACAGGCTGTCCCAGAAATGGCGCATAAACTCTCCAGTACAATGTTGCGGACCTCCCAGGGAACTCTAGAACAATAGTAAAAAAAATCCTCCTTGACCACTCTTCGAGATATAAGAGTTTGCATTTGAAAACTCAACTTCTTTATTTCTGTGATTTTTTTAAAACCGCAATATTCATCTCATGGGGACAAGGCCCCTTTATCATTTTCTGGTGGAATAATCCTCAACAAGTTTTGATTAACGGCTACAGCCAATTTTAAATTTTGCAAGTTTTCACAGAAAATGGATCTGGCATCATCGGTGAAAAAAACGCTTATAGTTTCTCCCCTAGCTGAGCTTCAGATTCCGTGATGGAGATGGTTCCTTATGTAGGTAGTTAACTAGAGCATCGTTCTTCTCCTTGGTAGACTTCATTTTTCGGCCTGCCCCATCGACGCGTGCCAAGAAGTGTGCTAGGCTCCTCCGCAGGGACCATCACTCCTTCAGTTTTACAATACCAGTTGCTTTTTCAGCCTCTAACAGGGCATTAAACTGCATTTTAACATAAGCACCATATTCACTGGGAAAATTTGCCTCACGAAAAAAAATCCGTGGTAATACATCAATCAATCAATCAATCAATCAATCAATCAGGGGGCTGCAGGACCCTAATCTCGGGAAAATGTTGTTTTTTTAGACCTAGGTAGGAACTTCACAATCTCAGAAAGATTAGGACGTTCTGGTTCTGGTGAATGGAATATAATCAGAATCTCATCAGCACATTCTAGACTGAAGTTATCCCTACGCGCAGGCCTGCACCAAATTTCAACCTAATCAAATCAACGTTTAGGCGGTTATCGTGGAAAATTACAGACATACAAAGGCATACATACACACACGCACACGGAAATCCGAGCTCAAAGCCCAAGAAGAAAATCAAGTTACAACATGGCATTATACAGACCCGTTTATTTTTTGGTCTCTAAAATAACACACTGCATCAATCTTTGCGGTAATCCGGAAGTTAAGTTGCACACCAGCTTTATAGCGGCTTTATTAACGATGCTGACAAACCGCCCCTAATGCCAAGGCAAAACCAAGATCCATTACACCAACGACCGCCGGTTCTATTTATTACAGTTCTTTGGTACAGTACTTACCTTACACCACACTTAATTTTGCTTGAATTTCTCGCATATAATCGTAAATAAAAGTGAACATCCCGGCACGCTGGTGCTTCTTTTCAAAAGGGTGTTTAGGGTGGCATCACCAATTTAGACATCTTATTTAATTGTAATTGAATAAGTCGTAATAATGGTTACCTACGTTAGTTTTAGATCTGCCTGCTTCTTATTAGATACACGTCATTCTATTCAACAGTTCTTGCTTGAAAGATTCCATACCAACAACGTAACTTCTTTCGTCTTTGGCGCGTCCAGCTAAATTACAAAGTTCTTTCAGAAGGGCTTATAACGACATCCTATTTTGCTCTCTTGTGTCCTCGCTCGGCCCCCTAACCACCTCCATATTCTTTGCATAATACGTTTCGCCGGCGGTTATGAAATTCTGCCTCTAAGTGATTACCCTCACAATACTTTGAGTAACACGTAAATATGTCTATGACCGGGCGTGTTGCGTATAAGCAAAGGATAAAAGGCAGAAAAGAGAGACGGTGCTCTCGCGTCGTGATGGAGTTTTGAATCCTCCTCTGTTAAACACACGTACCTAGCTAATACAGAAAGTGACCCGCCGCACACAAGCAAGCTGAAGCTTTCCAGGATATCCTGCACACAGCTTCACAGCTTACTTTGAAGTGTTTGAAATGATTCACCGGTCAAGCTTATGAAATGGGAGTTAAAACTGTTAGGAAAGTTATTATTGTTTCTGTATGAGGGTCGCTGGAGTGGCACAGAATCAACAAATAGGTATAGGTACCTACGATTTAATAAGTTTTGTTCTCGAACCCGACTTGGTATTGCTGAGTAAACTTTATTGGGAGTGAGGAACATGCTTATAGCCGCGGATCTTACTGGTCAAGTTCAGCGAATTGATATGAATCAGGCTTACCTAAAACGGATAACCAACGCCATAAGTCCGAATTGCTTATGGTTTCCACAGTTTGAAGGGCTTGTCCACGGCCTGCACTGACCGACTCTGATAGGGTCCTGGCCAGCTCGTCCAGAGAATGGGCAGATTTGTAAACTTCCGTTCGTTTGCGGCTCAGCAGGGTTTTCAGATCTGGAAAATAATCAATGCACTGCTTGTGAGGCCAATACAACCTTCCCCAGATATGAGTTGGTACTAGTACGGCTGCTAATCAAAAAGACCTACATTACAAATGTAAATTAACCATGATGCCGCAATGCTGATTGGGAGAAATGTTGAATCGACCGGTAACTCTTTCAGCTTAAACGTGGTGCCACGGGCGCCAACTATACATACCGGTGAAGATCTGCAAATCACCATTTTAATTTCTGATATTGTCCAAGAAGGTGCTAAATTCTAAAATATTTTCAACAAATCCTGAATTATCCTGAAATACATCAATTTGTGCAAAAACTTTTGACTTAGAAATTCTCAGATAAATCAATCATTTTTCAAGCGCAATCTTCTTAGAAAAACAAAAGGAAAACAAAAATCGCAACGGAAAGGGACTTGGTACAATGATAGGAGAGAGCCGCATGAAAGATTGCCGCCGATCATTCTGAAAGTTCCCAAAATAAATTAACCTTGTGCTGCTAAGCCCCACCATATTGGAAGTCTTAAAATGTCGGCATTTGAGGTTTTTTGTCCTATCTCTGTGACTGTTGAAGACTCGATTTCATCACTGGAGCAAAAATTATAACATCAAGAAACAAACATTTTGGTGCTTATAAGTACACGTAGATTCAGTATCACTTCAACAGTTCTTTAGATATTAGCGTTTGATGATATTACCGTACATCGGAATTTTCTTTCCTAGAATTAACACTGGCCATCCTGCTAATGTCGCCATTTATTGCTGCCTTGCCGTCATTGATGAAGTGTAGTTGTCAAAATGAAATTTTTTGATTTCTGCATTAGTTTGCTTCAGGGATCACGGTTTGGTTACTGAGTGAATAATTTTCTTTGTCATATGATAATATATGTGTTGCATTATCACATTATAGGTAGAGAACATTATAACAGATATTTCGAAATAAGAACTAGCTTGATAACATCTACCTATAGTCTACAAAATATGCTTTTTGAGAAATGATAGCGCTGCAAGTCTACTTCACAAAATAGAATCACTGAAAAACTTATTTGAGGCCGGTACCTAAGTATTTATTAGATAAAGGCTGATGATAAATGAACAAAAAAAAAACAGGAACAGTAATGAATAATAAGATTATGTGAATAATAAAAATCAATACACATAAACGTGATACTTGTTGATATCAGGGACAGAGAAAATTTCGAGGTAAATAACAGCTTTGGGTGCTTCAATCTTCTCCGAAATATACTCAGAGTTGTACCAAAGTTTATTCTTTTCTGAAGGCCACTCTCAGTCCTTTTTACCGCTCTGCATCATCACACTAACGGAAGCGCTGGTTTCCTTAATTTACGAGATCTATGTTAGTCGTATTTCACAATGACAAAATTACCAACTTGTCGCGTTGAGTCTTGTAGGTAGTTTAGACCTATTGAAAGTTTTCGCTTTCTCTTTCTCTTTTTTTCTCTCTCTCTTGCTTGCTTGCTTTATCAAGGATCAGTTCACCTGCGTTTGAGTCAAAGTCTTCATCGCTCCCAAACCAGTCTTCCAGTCAGAAGTCACTCTTCTGTTTTCCACCGCTGCTGACATGCTCCCTCTTTCAATCATTTCCCCCCTTTTTTCTTTGCTTTATTTTCTCCTCGTTTCTTCTTCCTGTTTATTTTTTCTCTTCCAACCTTGATTTTTCCTTCTTCTTTCTTCAGTTGATACCGTTTCACTGTTCGGAGGCTGCCACACTGGCATATTTTTTTATTTTAATTTAGGGTCCAAATTCCTTCTACACTATACAGTTGATCTCGGCGAAGAAGAAATACTTCCTGTGTTCCAAATATCGGTACAAAGTTCCTACGAACATAATGGATTTGTCGGTGCTATGACTTTTCGGCGCCATGGACATGATAAATTAGTCGACGTTATAAGCATTCGGCACTACGACACAAGGTAAGCTTGAATAGTGAAAATGCACGGGTTCGTGTTTTTCGTTCTTCAACTTTGTCTTTCGGGGAATAGTGCAAGCTCACGTTTTCCCTGATATAATTACTACAATGAAGCATTGAATAAATAAATAATAAATAAATGTTTTTCTCCTTATCATCTTTTTCTTGTCATAGGAGTTTGCCCGTTTATTTATCAATTATACACACTCTGAAAAGTGCAAATTTTGGACAACACAACACCCAGACTTTTCACCAAGAATCGAAGCCGGGACTTCCGGGTCACAGGCAGCCACTCGACCGCGTGCGCCACGGGGCCGACAATGAGGCATTGAATAATATCGTTTCGACTTGCTGGCCGTGCGATGGTCTAGGCGTCGTATAAATGAATGAATTCTTCCTGAAAACGTTGTTTTATACTAAGTTTTTATTCACAAATACGTGAACACAAGACTCCCTTGGGGAAACCACCGTTCTTTTCCCAATTATAGTAGTTGTATGTTCTACTCAATGGTTTCGTACCCTTTGCTTTTTTCTCGAATAAAGTCGGGTGAAGAGATTGTCACGTGATCTTCCCATCACTCTACCCTTACCTAAAATTTATACAACGCACTCCAAGTGAGACGTCCAAAGTTACGGACCCCCTTTTCTAAACAGATCCCCTGGTTTCAACTTCCATCGCTTCTACAGGGTGTTTCAATGGAAACGAGCCACCCTGAATGAATTTTTGCCTGGTGAAATTTAGAAAATTTCCCGAGACCCGTCGATTTTTGTTTCGAGGGGGACATCTAAAGCAGACATTGGCAAATTTCTATCTTCAACCTTCACCTACCTCAACTTCGGAATTTCAAATGACACCACCTCTTTTGCGAAACATCAAATTGAAGAGAAAGAAATGAACTCAGAAATGAACATGAAAAAAATATTTTCAAAATTTTTAACCCCACCTTTCTTTTTTCTAAAATTCTCTCAAGGGTCCAATTTCATATTCTCGACCCCTTAATTCTCTTTAATTTAGTCAGTTTCATCCTAAAAAGCATCAGAAAATAAAATTTCTCGTGGAAAAAGTATGCTACACAAATTCACCCCTTCGCTCCCCCCACCCTACTTCAAAATCTAAAATGAATTCACCTGGCAAAAATTCATTCAGGGTGGCTCGTTTCCATTTAAACACATATAAGGACTGTAACTTAGTATCACATGACTACAGAATTTCTTTCTATACATGACTTCTCTGTATCCTTGACTTGTGTTCAGCTTCGATTCATGTCGAACGATCATTAGAGAACTATCGAATATCGAAGAACGAAGGCAGAGTAGTCGAGTTCAAATGCTCAATATTGTTATAAAGTCCTGTACCTTAGAAGACTTTTTTTCTCGTACAATCAAGCATTCCACCGATGTTCGTTTGCTAAGTATATCGAATTAATTGAGGGAAGCAACAGAGAGCCGCCGGATGTCTCTGGGTGCCTACAACTCCACCGGGTGTTTACCATTTTCCTTGAATAATGAACACACAGTTGATGAAGCTCCAGTTACAAGGAACTGTTACAAGGATAATGACGACGCTGCATCACAACTAACGGAAGCATCAGGTGCATTCAAATGTACTAAACGGGATAATATCTTATCATCATCTTCGCCCTTCCCCTTTTGCAGGCATTATAAAACGTGATTGAACGTGTTATTACCTGCGATATGCTGGGCCGTTTCCAGAGAAACTCGCTCGGGGACTCCGACAAAAGTGGCACGGGCGATCTCGACACTTTTGTTGAAGTCCTCTTCTCTGCCGATGTTACGTAGGTGTTTGATCCTGGTGTCGGCCGTTAACTGAAAAGATAAAAATGCTAAAGCTATAAAACTGATTTCTATAGTTTGACGCTCGATCTTGATACGCCAGTCGACTTAACAATATAACATTTTTCGACGTGGTAGTTTTCTCAAGCATTAAAACTGCTTGATAAGAAACCAAGAAAGAAGTTTTATGGTTTGCGACAATTTTATGTTTACAGATTGGAATATTTTATTGGTAAAATATCTTGCTAGCAACAGAACTTGGCGCCAATAAAGAGGATTAATGGATTTACCATGAACCATTGCTCTCTATTATTGAAATAATAACTTGGATACCCACATACCTACTACCTGAATCTTGCCATTATTGAATTGAAATAAACCCGTGGCCGTATCCATTGTTTCTTTTGCGGTTAATTTATTGAATCTGCAAGGGTAGAGATTCTAAGGGGAGTTTAGAGAAGGCACACCCCTTGTGGGATCAAGTTAGTATACTCGTAGGTATGGCAGTAGGTACATACGTAACATATAACTGTCTTTTTGGCATTATCCAGTAATCTATGGTTTGTGCTAATTACGAATCTAGATACGAAACCGGCGACCGAGATTAAATATTACACCTACTGCAATTACAGTGGATGGTGTGATAAACTCCACAAGCCTGGCCGTAATCCCTGTCGAGTACAGTTAACTGCAACTAGTGTCTAACTGTATTATATGCAAAGTCGAACCGGAACAATGAACTATTTCAACCATTTAAGTGGAATCGAATCAATTATTAAAATGAGGCAAGCCACGGAGAGGGCCCTATTCACGGTTCTCGGCTCTCGGACGTCCAGCAGCGTACAGCGGTACAATCGGGGGTACAATTTGGATTCAAGGAGAAACTTTCTCTATAGTTGAATGGTTTTAGCACTTCGCATTAAGTGAAAATTTAATTTTTGTTCCTCTTTGTTGCAAGAACGTGGCGAGAAAATATGCAGTGAAATTAAAAAGTTTATGCTACCACCGCTACGATGTAGGTACAGCGTGAAAATTGAAACTTTAATAATAATAATAATAATAATAATAATACGTTGACGACGACGAGTAAGCATGTTCAACATTATAATACTCAGGTAGAACAGTAAAAGGTACCTACCTAGTTTCAGTTTCTATCGCATAAAAGAATTTCAATCTTTTTTGGCATCTTGAAAATTGGTTTGATCTTTTGTCAATCAAATGATGAACTCTCGTCAGTATGCGGAACCTAATAACAATATACTTACAGTATCATGACCAATGTTGCAAATGAAGGTGGAAGGGATAATATATTGTTACGAGTTCAAAGGCTTTCGTACATTCGAGAGCACACGCGGTCCTTCTAGACCTTTTCAAACACAGTGCTACGAGTTGCTCAACACTCGTGAAATTCTAGAAGAGCATACGCGTCGGCTCCGGACCATTTCATTTAGCATGGAGATATCAACAGGCGGATAGAACACATTAGCCCAATTGGCGGAGGCGCCGCTCCCAGAATACGCCAGAATCAAACGCGAAATTGCTACGTCGTCGGTTGAAGGAACAATTTTTTTTTAAGTTTCTGACTCGGTCACGTCAGTTCTGTTCTGTTAGTTTAGTCACTTCGAAAACAGAAACCAAATAGGTACACATCCAGTTGTTGATATATTATGTATACCGGGTAATCATTTGAAAACTATCCACCTGCAATGACTCCAGATTCCTAGTCAATATTTTTTTGAGCAAAAATGGGTCGATTTTTATATCGAGGGGGACATCTGAAACATACATTGGCCAATTTCTATCTTCGGCGCCCTCGCCCCCACTCACCTCAACTTTGAAATTTCAAATGACACAACCTACCTTGTGATATATCAAATTGAAGGGAATTGAATTTTCTTTCTGGAAACAATATTTTTTAAATTTTCAACTCCACCCCCTTCTCCCTAGAAATTGTCTGAGTGTCTCATTTAATATTCTGGACCCCCCAATTCTCTCCAGTTCAGTCAACATCATCGTGAAAAGCATCGAAGAAGAGAAGTTTTGGTGAAAAAAGTGCCACCCAAATTCACCCCATTGCTCCCCCCTCCACCTCAACTTTCGAAATTCAAAGAAGCATCACCTACTTTGTGTTACATCAAATTGAAGGGAACTGAATTCTCTTTTTGAAAACAATTTTTTAGAATATTTCAACCCCTCCCCCATTAAATTAGACATTTTTGGAGTATTTCAGGAGGAAAACGGGGGGTTTTGAAAATTTTGAAACATTTTTGTCCAGTAACCGTGGGTTCCACAAAATAGATAATACGAGATTAGTTGATTTGCGATTTTTGTTTGTCAATTTGTAGCTGACTGATCAATGAAAATGCTGGTTTATCCCTCAATAATGGAAAGATCATGGGTCTAGTACAGATTTCAGGCATTTTTTGTAAGTAATCACCTAGCATTCAGCAGAAAAAAGTTCATTTAATCTGCAATCAGCCTTGGTCGCTGATCATCTTTCTTGTGGAACTGACGGCAAGAGAGTTCTATTTCCTTTAATTTGATGTATCACAAAATAGGTATTGTCATTTTAAATTTTTAAGGTGGGTGGGGGGAGCGAAGGGGTGAATTTGGGTTGCACTTTTTCCATTGAAAATTTTCACGTCCGATGCTGTGTAGGATGACGTTGACTGCATTGGAGAGAATTGAGAGGTCAAGAATATCAAATTGGACACTTTGAAAATTTTAAAAAGAAGGGGGGTGGGGTTGAAAACTATATGAATATTTTTTCAAAAAGATAATTTAATATAAGATAATTCTGTTCAATTTGATGTATTGCGGATTGCAGAATAGGTAGTGTCGTTTGAAATTTCAAAGTTGGGGTCGGTGGGGGCGAGGAGGCTGAAAATAGAATGTATGTTTCGGATGTCCCCTTCGATATAAAAAATCGACCTGTTTTTGCTCGAAAACATTTTCATTAGAAATCGGGAGTTATTGCAGGTGGAAAGTTTTCAAATGATCACCCAGTACCTACATAATATTATTCTCTATCATGATTCTGTCACCAAAAATCTTTGGAAATGACGAATTTGAAGGATCACCTTTGACCCTCCATAACATTGAAACAAAGAGTCGGCGATTTATTTTTCAGACCTTTGCAAAAGCTTTCTTAATACATATACGTAGTGCTGTTCTGCTGCGACAATCAAGAGGCACCTGACACCTGTATTTCATTCATTGAACAAAAATACACTTCAAGCCAAATATTCATCACACATAAGTACTTAGGTAATCGAATAAAATTACTATTCTGCTGTTCATAAAATGAATAAATACATACCCACCTAAGTACAGGGTGGCCCAACGAAAACAGAACAGAAAAGTTTTCAGGCATTTCACATCATTTTGTCGAAAAAAGCTCAGACAGGTCGATTTTTATATCGAGGGGGACATCTGAAACATACATTGGCCAATTTCTATCTTCGGCGCCCTCGCCCCCACTCACCTCAACTTTGAAATTTCAAATGACACAACCTACCTTGCGATATATCAAATTAAAGGGAATTGAATTTTCTTTCTGGAAACAATATTTTTTAAATTTTCAACCCCACCCCCCATCTTCCTAAATTTCTCTGACTGTCCCATTCTATATCCTCGACCGCTTAATTCTCTTCAATTTATTCAGCGTCATCCTAAATAGCATCTAAGGAGAACATTTTCGGTGGAGAAAAGTGTTACCCAAATTCACCCCTTTCCTCTCCCCCACCCCAATTTCAAAACTTAACTGACACCACCTACTTTGTGATACATCGAATAAAAGAAAATTGATTTCTCTTTCTGAAAACAATTTTTTCAAAATTTTCAACCCCTCTTCTGATAAATTGAACATTCGGAGTATTTTAGGGGGAAAGGGGGCTTTTTGAAAATTCTGAAAATATTTTATTCAGGAAGAGAATTCAATTCCCTTCGGTTTGATGTATCACAGAGTAGGTAGTGTCATTTAAGATTTTGAAGTTGAGGTGGGGGAGTGAAGGGGTGAATTTGGGTGGCACTTTTTACACAGAAAATTTTCTCTCTCGATGCTGTGCAGGATGACGTTGACTGTACTGAAGAGAACTGAGAGGTCAAGAATATTACATTGGAAATTCAGACAATTTTAGGAAGAAGGGGGGTGGGGTTGGAAGTTATAGAAATATTTTATTCAGTAAGAGAATTTAATTCTCTTTAATTTGATGTATCTCAAGGTGGGTGGTGTCATTTGAAACTTCAAAGTTGGGGTGGGTGGGGGTGAGGGGGCTGAAGATATAAATTTGCCATGTATGTTTCAGATGTCTCCTTTGGTACAAAGATCGACCTGTCCGAGCTTTTTTCAAAAAATCAATGTGAAATGCCCGAAAACCCCTCTGTTCTGTTTTCGTTGGGCCACCCTGTATGTAAAATACATAAGAGTCATTTTTGATAAAATCTTTGAAAAAAACGTTTTTATTACTGTTGAGACATCAAATTACAAAAAAAAATATATATATTAAAACTAAATAGAAAACTCATTTCCAACAGTAAATGGCAGGGTTCAGTCCCGAAGGACTGTTCTTCCACCCAACCTAACGACTTTTATTTTACTCACATTATAATTCCACCACCAACTGCCCCAATTGCCACAGGTTCATTAATCCATTCCATCAATTAATTATTAACGTGCCAAAGGTGACGGTAATCAAATATTACACAAGCAAAGTCATTAACTCATACAATATGTCTGTTATAACACAAAATCCATATTTGTACAAGTCAAACATGTTTGCTCATGAGCACTGATATCACAACTTCCGGATGTTTGCCGAAAATTTTTCTGTCTGCCGTTCTTTAAAACACGCTCTCAACGTTTCGAAGGTTAGAAAAATTTAGACAATGTAATATTGGAAGAGGAGAATGTTATCGACGTTGGTTGGTGGTGTTATCCTACCCAACAACCCTATACCCTAGGATACTCACATTATCGCATGAAAATATCACATCGAAGCCTGCATATTGCAGTGTGTAGCACAGTGCTCGATCTTTCGGCTGGCATTGTTGTCTGGCGATTGTCAGCTGTCGGGCAATCTCCCTCAGTTGTTCCTGCAGCAAACTTCCTGCTGCACGTGCTAGTGCACAGTCTTCCAGTAAATCGGACACGAGCGTCGTCACTTTTCCAGTCGCTGAAATTCACACACGTAATAATTCTAAAAGTTTTGGTAATTGAAAAAGTTCCAGTCGCCAATGACGTATATATACAGAGAGCTTCTGTAGGTACGTATTATTAAAAATGGAAACAATTCAAAGTGGCAGTTCCGTTTTCTTGTGGATACAATATTAAGTATGACATGAGGATCGGTAGGTAAAACGTTATTTGGATTTTTTGCGTTAGGTACATAGCTTCCATCTATAACCGTTGCGAGTGTAAAATTTTGCAAACATCAATTTTTCTATCGTTTAAAAAAAGCCATAATTATAGCTTTGAAGGAGTTCTTCCTTATACGTAGTATCTTTATCATAATCTCAGCAATCTAGCCAGCCAGTTAGTTATTTAATCAGGTCATAAAGGTATAATCACAATGAAGCAAGACTAGCTAACATCGCCTTTTTGAAATGACAGAAAATTTTTATGTGCGAAATTTGATGCATGCTCCGAGGCATGCTCCAATAATTGTACCTATCCTGTGGGCTGTCGGTACTAGTAGTTTGATATTGAAAGGAAACTAACACACCTACTTGATAACTTGATGGCGTTAGTAGGATGTTCTGGAGTTCTGGACTGAGACACAGCCAGGAACAACAGACACGACACAATAAATCATTGGTCCAGACGACATGCATGGTATAGCTCTGTGGTATAGCACTACTGATAATGAAGTTTTATGACTATTTTAGGTGGTCTCGTTCTCGCAGTTCGTATTTTTCAGCTGAAGCTATCTACAAGCAGGCTTGAAAATAATCTATTCAGTTACCTTCTTTCAGATCGTCCAATTCATCGAGAGCCATGTCAATTCCAGCCTCGCGCGACAAAATCTCCTGGAACGGCTTCCCCAACAACTCTTCAACATCTGAAAAATTAAGGTTGGTGAACCTGGCCGCTGGTGAAGTCAGAGGACGCGACGCCATTATGAATTTTTATGGCCCTTTTCACCCCCTCGAAAAAAAAAACCGCTGCGTGAGTTAAATATCCCAGTACTTATTTATAATTGAAAGTTTTTGCAAGCCCGAAGCTTAATTTAAATTGAACGAGAGGGTGAGCGGTGGTAAAACGGCCACAAACGATACGTGGTATCTGCGTGCACAAAGGGCATTCGGCAAATTATATTCGCTTATTTGAACTTTAGTCTGGTTTTTATAAGGTACTTAATGGTTTATTGCCTTTTAAATGATTCCATATAAACGACGTTACAGTGACGGGAAGAAAGTTCTTTCTTGTGGTTTGTCTTCTGCTGCGGCCCCCTTTACGCTACGAACCTTCTAAGTCCTTACGAATTGCTTCCACTGTGATGTCGGTGGATGATGTGGCCACAAAGGAGATTTGCATGTGGGTGTTTCGGATGAAGGTATTTATGTCCTCGAAAACCAAGTCGGCCGTGGATACTGACTCTGCCATCATCCTAGAAATTTGCTCGTTTCCCGCCAGGATAAGGATTATCGGAATCCTAAAAATAAAATATCTTTAGTACCTACTTTAGTCTACTCGAATTGAACATGATTTCCTATGGCGGGTGATAATGACGGAGATATACAACCTCCCAAATTTAGACAACAACAATATAGGTGAATTTGACATGAAATACTTTATTATACTGACGAGTACATCTGATTTTACGAGCTGAAAATGATCCTTTCGGCAAAAATTACCGAGAGGCATAGATAAAAAACTTATTTTTTATGGCAACAACTTTGCGAGGTTCTACATCATTGTTATTATGCGTTGGCGGGGGTATATTTGTCAACTTTATCTTCTATGATCTCTTTCTACTTCATATCCCATGATCTGATAAATCTCAAAAACGGCTGGGAATTTGGAAAACACCCTGGGAACTTCTGATAGGTTTTCTTTTGAGGGATAATCACAATTTTTTATTCATTACTTTTCAGAAATAAATGGGGAAATTTGATTTCCACAAAAAAAATGACATCGTTTCAGTTTAACAAATTTTTTTCACAAAGGACCCCGCACATTTCTTATGGGATTTTGCTCCTCAGAGGATATTTGGCTTAAAAACTTCAATATGTTGTAGCTCTTGTTGAGGTGATCAAACTTTGTTCTTGCGCAAATCCTCTAAACTTAACGGTTCACCCTCTAGAGGGGATGTAATGCCGGTGGTCACAGAACCAATTTATTGTAATTATCGGCTTCAAAGAGCAGAAGGTGGATCTATTTTGACGTCATGAGGTGCTTCTAGGGTTATACTTGCCATAACTTCGAGCTGGTCTGAATATCTCATAGACCCCTATTTTTAGAACCACCCCTGGCATTTCGAACAATGACTGAAAATTCAAAGTCGGATAACGACCAAAATAAACGAGTAATTTTCTTGAATTTTTGAGACGGTATGCTCAAAGTGTTGCTGATTAAGTACCGTATGATCACAAACTTTCCTCCTCTAGGCAGGCAGGCTGTGGCCTGGCCAAAATCAGCCTCATTTGCCTGCCGATGACCAGACCACAGCCTGCCTAGAGGAGGAAAGTTTTTGATCATACGGTATTTCTTGCGTACCATGCACTCCCTGAAATCAGGCGTTCACCCTCCAATAAATCATGAACTTCTGCTCTGCGCTACTGAAAATAAATTGTTTCTTGATAAGTTAGAATGAAGGTCTACTATTTTCGCACATTATATCTAGGAAGGGGTGATACACATTCATCGCTTATGTATCCACCCTTACCCTTATAACCCCTATACCCTGGTAACTTTTCTAGAAATGATAAGTCTTACTAATTTAACTAGATAATGTGCAACGATTGCTTCCACTGCCAATTAGAAAAAAACTAGTAGGGTATAGGGGCAATGGGGGTAAGGGGTAGACATAAAAGATCAAAATGGACCACTCTTTCTAAAACAAAATATATTACAGTAGTAGAAACTTATTTCAACTTATCAAGTAACAATTTATTTTCAAAAGGGCAGAGCAGAAGTTGATAATTTATTATAGAGGGTGCATGAGCGTCAGAATTTAAGGGTTGGTACGGGACAAATAATTGTTCGGCACCACTTTGAACATACCGTGTCAGAAATTCGAAAAAAATCCTCGTTTATTTTGGTCGTTATTCGACTTAGAATTTTCAGTCATTTTTCGAAATGCTAGGGGTGGTTCTAAAAATAGGGGTCTATGAGATATTCTGACCAGATCAAAGTTATGGCAAGTATAACCCTAGAAGCACCTCGAGACGTCCAAATTTTTGTTCCTTTTGCTCATTGAAGCCGATAATTGCAATAAATTAGTTCTATGACCATTACTTATTAAAGTTTGAGCCAAATCCCCCGAAGAGCCAAATCCCATAAGGAATGTGCTTTTCTTCTCCGTTTTTTTGGACAGAAAAAATTGAAAATAATTTGAGAAAATGACGTCACCAAACTGATGAATGAAATCACAATTTTTTTGGCTTCTTCCCCAAAAACTTTCCCGGTGTTTTCAGGAGCTCACACACCATGTCTCGCACTTTTGTCACAATCAGAGCAATTTTTACGCGTACCGCTAGGACTAAACTGCTTTTTTTCAAAACGGTATAACTTTTGATTGTCTCAACCGATCCCGATTTTGATTTCACGGTTGTTTAGATACATCTTCCAGCAAACTGCTCGGTTGACGAGATTTTTCGGATTCTTTCAAATACATTCGGTACAGGATGGAATGTGAAGCATGGCAAAATTGCGCTTAGTTCAATAAATCCCCATTTTTGTTAACCATTTTTTATTTCAAATTCTAACGATATAGTCATGAAACTTGATGTCCTATCTTGAAATTATTTTGGAATTATCCAGATCAGAAGTCTCTCGGAAGTTGCATTTTAGTCATTTTAGTTAGCAATAAAATCGCATTTTTGATGATAAAAACCTGTAATTTTGCATGCTTATTGCTTGAAGTGTTGAAAAACTGCTGCGCTCTCAGAAACCTCCCTTTTAGTTTCTCGGTTTGCGTTCTCGAATGAAAAGGAGAATACTGTGAACGCGCAAAAAATTTGTCTCCAGATTTCGAAGAATAATTTTATTTCAAGGTCCAAACTAATCGTTTTATTTAGACTACTTCCAGATCAAAGTCGGTCTGTCTGTGTGTCTAACTCTGTGTAATCGTCCATGATAACTCCCAAACTGTACATCCAATTAAGCTGAAATTTGGTATGCGGCCATGGTTTAGGCGTCCAATGAACTTACGCGATTTTGGTTGAAATTCGCCATTATAGAGAGCGCACTTATAGCATCGTATCAATATAGGAAATTTTGACGTAAGGACCTCAAATTGAATAAGTAGATGTTTGGTTGGTCCAGAAACACATTCTGAAATTTTAATTTGAAGAATATGTTTCAAAAATATAACCTCAATTTCTTATTTTTTAAACATGTCTAAAATGCAACTTTTACAAAAAAAAAATCATATCATCATTGTTGGACTTTTGATCTGGAAAATTCAGAAACTGTTTTGAGATAGGACATCAGGCTTCATGATTATATTGTTAGAATTTGAAAAAAAAAACACAAAAACGGTGACTAAGCACAATTTTGCAAGAATGTGATTGAAACAAATTGAAAATTCTCGTCAACGGAATGAATTGCTGAAAGGAAAGATGTATCTATGCAACCGTGGAAATAAAATCGAAATCGGTTGACACAATTCAAAGTTATAGATACTCTTTTGAAAAAGGGCAAAATTTTCGATACCGACATTTGAAATGTTGAGCAGTTTATATGATAAATTTTCGTCGTGTTGCATGCGCTCATTACAGTAGCTTTTATTCTGTTTAATATTATCGTGTTTCTGTTTCAAGCATATTCGTAGAAGCAAGTAGCGGAGGCAGAAAGAATGGTTTCTTACAGCACCAACATCAGCAAAAAGTGCAGCAGAAAGCCCAAAGTGTTTTTCGTGCATCTCTCCCTGAAGTCCAAGGACGTATTGTCTGAACTGTCCTCGTCAAGTCGCTGTATATTGTTGCCTGAGCACAGACATTGCGCTAACAATATGCATGGAAGGAAAATTGTAACGATTAACCAGAAGAAGATCCAGCCGACTGCAGCGATTTCTGTTTTCAGAAGCTGAAACAAGCAATTTTCCCTGAAAATGGAACATTTAAATTATTGCGAAATATGGATAAGACATGAATTTTGAACCAGATACCTAACTAAATGTAAGCAGCAATACAAGGACATGCAGCCACGGAAAGTGACTGAAATAATGAGTTAAGTTTTGCGACAAATATCAAGATACATAAATGTTGCGGTATACCAAGGAAGGCGATGTTCAAAGTTTGCTGTCAGGGAAAATTAAGCTCCGAAATGAAATTACTTACGGATGAGCTTTAATCGCGCATATATTTGGTTTTGATCTGATTTCCATTAGGTAGGTACTTTGATATAATAATAATTTACTATTACCAATTTCAAATTAACCTATCAAAACTCGCCATTCGTTGGATTATCAATAATAATTGCACTTTATTATCTCTACGTACTACTTTCTTACGTAATGGTAATTATTTGTGGTAGTCCATCCACCCAAAAAACGATTTGATGATCCAACTACTATGAGCACTGAAAGCAGATAAGAACTGTTTGTTCTGCTTGGAAAAAGCCGTTTAACTAAATTTGCACTAATCCTGTTAAGTAAAATGAAAAATTAGCGAGCTTTCACAAGTTTAGTAAGCGCTGAGCCATCATTGCGAAAAAAATTAGAACAAACTAATTACTAACTCCCCGCGCGCAAGAAGTACATCGGTGTTGTTTGTTTCGCATCTCACCGGCCAACGAAGAAAATTGAGTTTCGGCACGTGATAAATAATAATAAAAATCGCGCAGGATTAATTAGAACTTTGCTTAATTTTCGAGTGATTAAAATTTCCCAGAGGCGTAATTTTTTATTCGTCGTCGGTGGACCAAACTTTTTGCGAGAATGAAGGTGATTATGTAAAGGAGCTACAGTAGCATTAATGCATTATACTATACCTACCATACCTACCTGAAAGGCGAACACGTAGAATGGAACTCGGTTCTGTAGTGCATGTCGCACGAGTTCTGAAACAAACAAAACACTTTGTGAACGCAATTGTTTTTATTCTTCGTCCCAATTCTGTCCCTGTGTGTGTCTCTTATGTGGCAATTTGGTCCGAGTCTAGTTCTATTATGTTGGAAGGGTCCTCGAATTGAATGCATTTAATAACGATAAGTGCAAGAGTTTTGTTAAATGAATAAGATGGATGACGGAACGAGTGTTTTCTGGTTAGAATAAGTTATCTGGAAGGGAAACAAACCTTATTTTTAATCCATTTGCTATTTCAAACCGTGTTTCAAACTGTGTAGGTAGGTATTAGTCCTTATCGTGTATAAGAAGGTGCCGGTAAGAAATTGTAAGATTTGTGATTTTTTTCAATAAACGTTTTGTGGGAAGACCGCCTTTTATTTATAATTATTATAAGTAGTAAAGTAGTTCAATAATATGCTCCATTAGAGCACTGTTTCCGATGTAGGTAATGATGAATCCACTGGTAACGCAAAAAGTAAGTAAAAGATTGTAACAATATAACTAATCTTTGTTGTTTCGCCTTTAGCTGATGAAATTGTTTGTTTGGTCGATTTTATCATCAATTTTCTCAATTCAACATGTCCAATTTCGAACAGTTTTCATTCCGACGCGACGGCTTTGATCAAGCTTTGAATGAACCGACGCGTACCTATGTACCAACAGCATCCACCTTTCTTGATCCTGTTCTCATTACCTGGTGAACCTCTTCTGGTATCCTATGGCACCGTCCCTGCTAAAGCTATTTATGTGTGTTATTATGACGTATGAGGTGCTGGTTAAGAAGGGAGGGTTAAACGAGAACATTATTTTGTTGCCTCTCGTTGTTTCAGCCAACTACTTAATGTTAACTTTTTCAGCGTGATCTTGAATATTAGCTCTGGGTCGAGCTAACAGGAGAGCCCGATGTGTACAGAAGAGCTGATTTATTCAACCAATTTTTACTCAGTTTATTTGATAAACATCCGGCTTCCTGGATCACTGAGGATCTTTCAACTTACATAAGACAGCGTGTAGCCGTAAGTCTCGTACATTTTCCAAGCAAAATTTTGGAGAAAAAAAAACAGCTACTTATCGTTTATCCGGTAAAATTCATACCTCTCGGGATATAACTTCTGATAATTAGAATTCATAAATTCAAAAACATACACATACGATTGCGGACATTATAAAGTGGACGCAACGAGTTGGCTTACTCTCATGCAATGCGACGTTTAGGCCAGAATCCTAAAAAATATGTCAAAACTGTGGTCAACTTTATTTTGACCGCAATGGTACCATTACCGACAAAAAAAAAGACAGAGCCTGCCACGGAAAGTACCAAATTTGGTCTTGTCAGTCTCTGTACTATTTTTTTTGTCCATGATATCGTGTGATCAATTAATTGAATTACCAATTTAGGCAGGCTGTGGCCTGGTCAAAATCAGGGCTGCGGAGCTGCATTTGGCTAAGCTACTTGGGCAAAGTCTACCTAAATCAGGAATTCAATTGATCACACGATAGTATATGTATTCAAAATTAGAATCTTTTGAATCCACGGATTCCTTCCAAAATTGGGATTTGAATACCATCAGTAGCCATTTCTCTGCTGTCGAATCCAAAGGTTCCATATTGTACTCGAATATACGAGTAGGTATTCGAATACTATGCACCTGTACTAGAATACGTAGACCGCGGTAACTTGCATTCAGAATCCTGAATATTGGCAAAAACGTATAGCTGCATGAATACGGAAACGGAATTTTTGATTGCATTCGAATATTATCCCAGAGCGTGCTTTGATAGGCTGGTCAGTTTGACTTATTTCAGCTTCTGTTGTAACTGAAAATTTTGGAAAAGTATTCCCACCCCCTGCCCTATAGTAGCTATGCAACCATGGGGTGATAAATGACTGCTTAAATTTGATATCTATGTTTTCTTCCAATCTAAGACGTTTACCTCGACGTTTACTAAAGGGATCACCTAATTTTTCAGATACTATGTTGACAAAAAAAAAAGAAAAAAGAATCCTCGGAAGAATCCAATTTGAAAAATTCGTAACTTCAACTTGGGTTGATGGATTTCAATTTATTCTTCAACCGTTCCCTATTTATACATTTAAAATTCTTGAAAGAGTAGTCATCCTGCCTAGAAGGCTGGAACAAAAACATCACGCCGGTTATATGTCCCTCTCAAAAAGAAAATCAACCTGTGTCAGCTTTTTTTTTTAAATTGTGCAGCGAAAAATTGGAAGTGGGTCTTAAAAAAAACATCTGTAGGTATACAGGGTGTCACATTTTTCAACGCTCACTATGGGTATCTCGGAAACGGTAAGAGATACAAAGTCGGTTAAATTACAAAAAAGTTGCGCAATTTCATGGCTGACGGGACACCTGTATAGAGTACTTATTAAAACCTAACGTTCTTTCATACGTCCCATGAGATCACAAGCTGCCTTATGGTCTCAAACCGTGGTTTCAAAATAAATCTTGGGATAAACAGCTTGCTGCCGACCAAAGTAACCTAGGAGATCGTACGAAGAATAACAGCTGATACGGACTTACGGAGGCTGAACTTTGTGGTTGAACCATGAACCGCTATTGTCAATCGGTGTTTTGTTTAATGTAATAGGTGAAGTGTATTAGGTGGCAAGCCTCGTAAAAATGGTCGATGTCAAGCAATAATACATCGAACCTAGAGTTGTAATCGTCACGACAATTCACTGTACAAGCCTAAAAACGCCTAACAGCTAGAGATGTGTTATCAACTGGTATTATCTAGGTGAGGTACAGCGGTAACACTCCTGCAGGGAGGTGAATCGTCAGTGTTATCACTAGTGCCACAAATTCTTGCTCCTGTCTGGTAAATGTAGGTGGAGATGCACCTACCACATGTTTCAAGGAATTTTCAAGTGAAAATTACACCAATCAAATTACTTCCACAGAACCCAACCCAGGATCCAACAGATATGTCCTGAATATTTCATGATACACACTAGCTACGAACTTGACTGGCTTGGGCTTCTCCGAAACAAAAATTTAATTAGTTTTCTACTAACACCGGGCGCGTGAATTATTCCGTTTCGCTGAATTATAACAGAGGTGAAAAACCTTCCCAGTTTGGAAAAGCTATTCCCAGAAGTCGCAGTAGGTACTCGACTCGTCACAGTATAGTTCTAACTTGAACTTGACTATAAATAAGCTTTCAATTACTTTTTTAAACAAGCGCACAGTGATTCAGATTTCAGAATTCATTTATATTTGAATGCAATCAAATCAATACCTACTTTATGGTTTGTTAGATTTCAATTTTTCCAACACAATTAAGAAGAAAATTATTAAAAGACCTTCAAAATGATATGCAACTCGACCCCTATGCTCATTTAAAATTCTTGAAGGGATAGTTACCTTGTCTAGAGAGGTGGAACGGAAAGAGGCGCGTGCTGGCCCGCCGGGCAGCTGGGCATTTCCCGGTAGGCCCTCAGCCGTAGGGCATCAAGGGGCCTTTCTTGTCTTTTTATATTTCTGGATTTTTCAAAAATTGGATAAGTTTGGTTTGAAATTGACTATTGAATAATTGAATAGCTAATTTCTAGACCTTTTCGATCGTAAGGATGTTTTGTAATTGTAATCGGATCCAGTTTTTTTTGAGGGACGTGCCCAAGTAGTTGAGCTTTGCTAAATGTTGAATTAAAAAAAAAGAGGATGAAAATAGAAAAATCTAATACTAACCAATTCGAAATTCGTTTGCGATATTATTATTAGCATTATTATTATCATCCCGAGAAATTTTCGACTTCGGCTCTATTCTGCTCGCTTCGCTTCGCAATTCTGGAATGTAAAGCTGCTTTTTGCTAGGGCAAAGCCCAATTCGGAATAGTTTGGATCACACGGTATATCAAAGGTTGGCCATAATCGCGACCATAATGACTGAATAAGCTGTTTATTGCCAATGTCAGTATTTAAAAATGTTTAAAATTGATTATTACACACAACGCCCTTGATTAATAGACCTACAAGAATGATATTCACTTATCTAAATCCCACTGTCAATAGCAACGGAATATATATATATATATATATATATATATATATATATATATCAAATTCCCTTCTACCGCAAGGTGTCGGGCTGAGCAACGGAATAAAATTGATGTAAACAACAAAATCTCACTTCGGACTTCTTTTTTGTATCAATCACCAAAATATCACTCGTGTTCGAATTATTCCCAGATAATTTTGGCCAGGCGTTTCCCTCGGGCTGGTTGTCCCTAGATTAATGCCCTCCTCCTATGGAGTCGGGTATTTATCGCTACAACCAGCATTCGCGATCGCCTGGTCAAAATTATCGTTAAAATCTAATCACTTGTGATACTACTGTTGGATGAAGAGCTTACATTATCGAAAGTTATTTTGAAATGGCACAAAATCGGGAAACGGAGACAGGTCGTATTCCTTAGCGACATGCATTGAAGATTTCCAAACAACATGCAGATGTCACTCTCAAGAAAATTGCAGGACATACTACCAACAATTGAAAAAGGCAAAAAAGTCATAGATAGGACTCTTGTGGTGAGATGGATTTGAGAAAAAGTCATAGCACTCTTGTGGTAAAATGGTTTTGATCATACCAATCCTAATATCCAATGATTTGCTGGGTTAATCTCTCTTCCTGTTCTTTTCCTCCCTCTTTCTCTTTATTTTCTTCTACTTCTTCTTTTTTCTTCCTCCAGATCCCCCCCCCCCCCATTTTGAGGTATGGCGAGCGCCACAAAAAAGATCTATTCGGCGCCACTGATTGCCTCCGCCATTTAACCGCCTATACGGCGATACCGCTTCAAGTTATTGACAGATGACGACCAGACTCATTATTGACCTGACTCCCACTTTCAACCCCTACGTCTAATAGTCTGCTGACATACATCCCGTTCACCGAGCCGTTCACGTTGTAAATTCAAAACTAGGATTTTTTTAACGGAAAATAAAGTGACAAGCTGGAGCGCTAGGGCTACGACCACGGCTGAGGGCCGCTGCTGTCTGGTTGCTGTTGCAGGTAGTACTGTAGACGTAGCCATCCAGTCTGTAATTTTACTGAAAACTTCCTGAATCAAACATTGTTTACAGGACTCGCCTACGATAACAGTTCTCGAGAAAGATAGCGGTGATCAGGTCTTCCAAAATCATCAAAAATGGGACACCTGTATCTACCTAGGCACCTCCAAACACACCTACTCGTATCTGCGTCATTAGATTAATGGGAAAGTTTCAGGTTTGTCCTGATCGTTCTGAATCCTACAATAAGGATTAATTCCCGGTAATTTACCTGAAGGAAATCCGTCCGGGTGTAAATATCCCATTAAGGCGGAAAAGGCATCGAATAACAAGTACTCCTCGCCGAGTCGAAGGTCATGGATGCGCATCTCGTCCCCCCTGGGCACATCCAGGAATTGCAAACCGGAAATTCGTGCAGATGCTCCTGTGATGTTTCTCGCAAGTGTAATTTTCTGGTCGTCTTCCAGGTGTGGCGTGTGACGAGTTGTTCCCGGAATGCTTGCCAATAAAGTGGAACTGAAATAAATCGAAAATTTTATTTGACTTTCTAGTTCTAGCTTCTAGTCCCCAAAATTATTCAACAGTTTTGTTTTGGTTCGTATTATCATCAATAAATAAGTCAGTGATAATAATAAATTACAAAATATTCCGGTTATCTGAGCTCGTAAACACGGAGGTCAAATGTGAAATTAGATTGAACGAAACAGGATAGGTACAATAACACGGATTTTTCCTTTAATAATCCTCCAGTCACAATGTATAACGTGGCAGTGGTAGGTGGCGGAGTTATTGGCCTGCCAACCGCTCTCGCCATCCAAGAAAAGCTGGGTCACAAAGCGAGGGTGACCATTTTCACCAAGGAATTGAGTCCGAACACTACCGGAGATATCGCGGCGGGACTGTGGATACCATATTTATTACAAGATACCCCCGAAGAAAAAGTTCTGGAATGGTCCAAAGCTACGTTGCATTACTTGGTACAACTCTGGCGCGACGGCAAAGCTGACGAAGCAGGTGTTACGCTTCAAACGATTCTGAGTTTCAGCCAAGAAGACAATTACAAGGTCCCCAATTATTTCAAGATCACCTTGGGTCATTCAATTTTAACCGACAAAGACTTGGAATATTTCAGTAAGAAACTGAACGCCACCAAGAAATTCACCGCTGGCATATCGTACGTATCTTTCAGCTGGGAAGCCAGCAAGTTCCTGCCGTATCTGCAGCAAAAATTCTTGGCCAGTGGAGGCGACATAGTTGAAAGAAATATTGAAAGTTTTGACGAATTACGTGATTTTGATGTGATTGTGAATTGTTGTGGAATCTCAGCAAGGTTTTTGGTTCCGGATTCGGACGTCCATGCGGTACGGGGACAAATTTCCAGGGTCAGCGCTCCTTGGCAAAACCATTCCTTATTTATTGAAAATGGAGATATCAAATGGTACGTTATTGCCAATCAGGAATGCGTTATTTTGGGAGGTACCAATCAGAAACACGACTATAACACAGAAGTATATGAAGAAGATAAGAGAAGAATTTTAAGCGGAAATTACAGAGCTATTCCCGCACTTGAAAAAGCTCCAATCATTAAACACCAAGTGGGTTTAAGGCCTGGGAGGTTTTCTGTTCGAGTGGAGTTGGAAAAAAGGAGCATCGGTGGAAAAATTGTGAACATTGTGCATAATTATGGACATGGAGGCAGTGGTATTACTTTATCGATAGGTTGTTCCAAAAATGCCGCCGAGTTAGTGAAAGAAGCTTTGGATGGCACGAAGAGCAAATTATAAAAAAAGTACGTGCACCTAGGTACCTACTTCATGATTAATATTGTAGCATCCGTTCTGACAATCTTGTTGGCTAATGAATAATTATGTAACGTGGAGAACTGCAGATTCTCAGTTTGGAAGAAACACAACGTGTCACAAGAATAATATTGCTTTGGTTAATTAAACAATAAATCTATTCATGCTGTATTTTTGATTTCCCCGAATAGGTATTATAGGTAAATACGAGGGTTAATAATATAATCTCCAAATTACAGCTTGGCTTTATCGCATTTCCCTAGTGGATACAAAGTGATTTTTTGAGAAGGACTCTTGTCCAATTTTTTGCCGCACAATTTTTTTTAAGAAAAGCTGACCAGGTCGATTTTCTTTTTGAAGGAGACATCATTGGCGTATTTTTGGCGCACTTTCCCAAGAAATGGGAAAAAGGCGCTTTTAGCTTCACTTTGTCCGTCTGTCCGTCCGTCCGTCCGTCTGTCCGTCTATCCGTCTGTCCGTCCGTCCGTACCCGGGATAACTCCTCGGGGAAGAAAGATATCGATGTAGTCTAAACGCTGATCAATAGTACATTATGTGCAGGATGTCAAGTTGACTTTTAGTTTTTTGTTATTCTGCCGCCATCTTTGATCCGCCGTTTTGAATTTCTCTAAAAAAGAACCGATTGAGATGAAATTTGCAGGCAATGTAAACCACATCAAGATCTATCCAATTTTCGACAATTGATGTCTCGCCGCCATCTTGTATTCTCCATATTGAACATGTTTCGAAGTGATGAAGTGATAGAACTAGGAGAATTATGCCTCAACGAATAGAGATATCGATGTGGTGCAAATGCCAATCGAATGCATACGTGACCACCATATAAAGTTGACCAATGATTTTTGTCACTTGGCCGTCATCTTTGATCCGCCATTTTGAATTTCTCTGGAAGTGGTCCGATTTGAGTGAAATTCACAGGCGATGTGAACTTCATCAAAATACATCCGATTTTAGACAAATAATGCTCTGCCGCCATCTTGACCGCCATATTAAAATTTCTTATCACTTAACGATTTTCATGGAGCTTGGGACCTCCCCTTTGTTTCGTATGATCATTCTTATTCTCCAGCCAAATTCCAACATTCTGCCGCCATCTTGGTCGCCATATTGAAATCTCTTAGTGGAACAATTTTCATGAAACTTGGAGCTCACCCTTGTCTATAGTAGGATCATTTTGATTTTTAAGCCAAATTTCATGAATCTGACGTTATTTTGGCCGCCATATTGAAATTTCTGCCCAAATAACGGTAGAACCCTAATTAACATCTTGCGTTCACGAATCCTTTGAAAAGGAAGTGCGCTACTGAGCCTCATGCCCATGAGGCATATTCGCTTGTTAATCTATCCGTTCTACCCCTCTAGCCAGGGTGACTATCCTTTCAAGAGTTTGAAGAGACTAGAGATCGAGTGGCACATCATTTTGAAGGTCTTTTCATTTCCTTTACCATGGTTTCAAACAACTGAATTCGAACAACGAAGTTATGAATTTTTCAAAATCAGATATTTTTAGCGCATTTTCGTAGGAAGTACGCTATTAGCCGCGCTTTGATGTCCGCCCGTCTGTTCGTCTGTCCGTCTTGTAGTTGAACTCCTCCTAGACGAAAAGTCGCAGCGGGATGTTTTTTTTTGCAAATTATTGCTGATTGTCTGCGGATGGGAATAGGCACAAAAAATATTTGGTTAGACCGCACGATTGCAAGAAACAAAAAATGAAATGGTTAAAAAGTCTGTATTCAACGCTGCGGTGTGAACTTCTGCATCGAGGAATCTTGTGAACCGTTCTAGATACATGCATACATGCAGGGAACAAAATATGCGGAAATTGATGGCTACATTTTTAGTGAAAGAATCATTTTGATTTGATTCCTTAATTGCAATAGAAGATATAATTTTTTTAAGAAAAGGTTTCGCCCCGCGATTCCACACATGTCGGTATTTAACGCTACAGTTTGAACTTCTACATCGAGGAATCTTGCAAACTGTTCTAGATACATGCATACATCCAGCGAACGAAAGATGCAGAAGAAAAATAAGAAATTTTTTGTGACAAAATCAACCTGATTGATTCATTCTTAAGGGAGATATCTCTATTTTTATGCGGAATCTATACTTATGCATTTATATGCGGAAGCGATTTTCAAGTCGCGGCGCTGTGGCTCAACAAGCTGCTTCTGGCTCAGTGTTTGTGATCGATTGAAGTATAATTCTCACTTATTCAGAATATTTTCTAGTTTTGGTTGATGTCATTCTGTTGTTTTAATTTATTATTGACTTCTCGTGTTTTCATGAAGATTGATGATCTCTTGTGGTAGTTTTGAGACAATCTTAACAGTGAACAGTGTATACTCATCTGTACTCCAAAAATGCGCTCATGAGACTCACCCCAGCGAGGACTTTGCTACTTGTTTCCTCTATGTCATCAACATTGTATCTGGAAAATCAGTTGATCCCTTCAGTAAACGTCTCAAATTGGGAGAAAACACAGACACCTTCAGAAAAAAATCATTTTCTACAACTAATAGCCTCGAGTTTCCACTTTCTTGCATTGTCCCATTTCAGGGTAGTCTTGGACAAAGCAAGTGGTCGATTTGAGTTTTTCAACAATCTCAACCAATGACGTTCGCTAAATTGCCCTGAGCCGAAGGAAATCAAAAACGCTATTATAAAAGTGGTACACTCCGTCCTATTTGCAATGAGATAATTTGCTAACGGAGAATGAGCCTAAGCAAAGAAATTGGGTGTCCTCCGCGACTGCAGAAAAAGCTCTATGGTATTGTTACGAGCGGCGATTCTGGATAACACGCGATCTTTCTAGACTCTTCTTGTTAGGTCGCAGTGTACAAATACGAAGCGTTCTAGTGCATTCCAGAGCATATACGTGATGACTTGGTACTGGAACTGAAATACATGGAACCTTCAACGCTCGATCAAGACACATCTGTTCATTTTGGCGGAGGCGCCGGGTCTAGAGCACGGTAGAATTATACGCGAACTGTGTAGGATTTTTCGGGAGTCGTCGCGAAATCGTATGCCGGGTCACTGTGGAATCTTCTGGAGAATGCATGGAACATTCGAGATGAATGAGTCAGACATATGTAAGGCATCAATCGTCGGCTCACGGGCAGTTATGAAATGGAAGTGATCGAGTGCGACACAGAAGCGAAGTAGTACCCGCGATATTTCCAAGCGTAAATAATTGTTGGCTTGTATTTATTGTAGTACGCAGTAATAAACAGTGTGTGTTTTGAAAACGATCGTTTCAATTATAATCGAACCCGTACGCGAAATACGTAACAGTATCATGTGAATCTCGATGTGTACAATGGATTTAGAACTGGATTTTGACCTTCAAAGCCAAGTTGCACGGCACAGTGCTCCTCAACACAAAATAGGTTTTCCGGAAATGTCAACCAAAACCATTTTTGGATTTGAGTTTTGGACACATTCACGCTTCTAACTCATATTTTGTTAAAATCGTAGCTGATCGGAAACGCTTTTTTTTATTTTTTTTTCATTTTTTCCGTCAAGATTTTTGCATTCCAATTCTATAAGTGCCAAAAACAAACAAAAACTTGACATGAAAGAATTGTTAGTGAATCAAAGATAATCTAGTTGCCTGTTACTACAAATGACATACTTGTCACTTTTTTGACGTTGATAAATCATGCCGAAACAAGCAAGTCACGAAGATAACAGAGCAAAAGTATGTGCACTTTGTGGTTCAAAAGTTGTAGTAGGAAAATAAAAAACCAAGGAAGTTGGTGAAACCCAGTTTGACCTGGCACATAGGCCTTATTATTGGGCCCATCGTACCCCTCTCCCAGATCAGCCGGACTCACCGAGCCGCAATGTGGTGCTTGGATGTTTGATGGTCGGTCCATCCAAGCACTGGGGCCGAAAAGCGCACGGTTGACCTAGACTCCGTCATTCACCCCGTTAACAAGTTTTATGAAAGCTTCTGAGCAATATTTTATTGATAACATACACTACTGTAGTTTTCATTTTCAAACAAGTTTTTAAAATAGAACATAAACTAGGGAAAGTTTAAAAAGAACATTTCACAAACGTATTGCTGAAAATTCCGTCACTGCCTTAGAAAATAAGATAAGATAAGATAAGATAAGGTTTATTGGTGCTGATAACAAATACATTGCTCACACATGTCAGAAAAATAACAAAATAAAAAATGTAGCAACCACAGTGCAATCGCAATAACAGTACATGTTACATATTACATGAATTTTTCCAGGTCAACATCTAAAAACACATCCAATATGTGCCATATCGGCTGTCGTTTAAATTATTCAATTTATATTTTGACCATGTTATCAAAAACTCGCGATGCAAGGACTCTCCAGGTTGTTCCGACCATAATCCAAGACCTCTGTTGCCTAAATATTTCTCATAGATTTCAAGATGGTGTAAGGCGATATGAATTTCAAGAGTTTCTGAAACCCCTGTTGTTTTAAAAGTATTCCTAAGATGGAGAATATCTGCTTTGAGGAGGCCATGTTCTTCCACCATCTTGGAAGAAAAACAGTCTTGGACAACTTTGTTCATTGCTTTTATGGCCGACACTGTTGGTACTACATTTAAGGGCGGTGTTTGTCCCAAAATTCCAACATCCAAAAGGTAGTCCAGTTTTTTCAAAAACTACCAAGGCGAAATTTTTGAAGGTAACGCTTGCCGTCAGCTTTTGAAAAAACCGGACTACCTTTTGGATCTTGGAATTTTGGGACAAACACCGCCCTTAAAAGTAGTAGGTACCAATAGTATCGGCCATTAAAGCAATGAACAAAGTTGTCGAAGACTGTTTTTCTTCCAAGATGGTGGAAGAACATGGCCTCCTCAAAGCGGATATTCCTCATCTTAGGAATACTCTTAAAGCAACAGGGGTTTCAGAAACTCTAACAATTCATATCGCCTTACACCATCTTGAAGACTGTGTGAAATATCTAGGTAACAGAGGTCTCGGATTATGATCGGAACTACCTGGAGAGTCCTTGCATCGCGAGTTTTTGATAACAATTCCAATTTCAATTTATACAGCTAGAGGTATTTCATAATCTAGAGTGTTGATTCTACAGAAATTTTGGCAGCTGCTGCTGATTCCAAACTCTTTCTGGCCGTCAAGGTCAAAATATAAATTAAATCATTCAAACGACAGCCGATATGGCACATATTTGCTGAAGGCAGTGACGGAATTTTCATCAATACGTTTGTGGAATGTTCTTTGTGAACTTTCCCTAGTTTATGTTTTTTTTCAAAAACTTGTTTGAAAATGAAAACTACAATTGTATGTTACCAATAAAATATTGTTCAAAAGCTTTTATAAAACTTGTTAACAGGGTAAATGACGAGGTCAAGGTCAACCGTGCGCTTTTCGGCCCCAGTGCTTGGATGGACCGATCATCAAACATCCAGGCACCACATTGCGGCTCGGTGAGTTCGGCTGATCTGGGAGAGGGATACGATGGGCCCTTTAATAAGGCCTATGTATCAGGTGAA
This sequence comes from Anaspis maculata, assembly GCA_949128115.1. NCBI lineage: Eukaryota > Metazoa > Arthropoda > Insecta > Coleoptera > Scraptiidae > Anaspis > Anaspis maculata. The sequence continues at coordinate 56,347,759 of OX421962.1, read as the reverse complement.
ACTATGTCCCACCAACTTCCTTGGTTTTCGATTTTCCTATTATAACTTTTGAACCACAAAGTGCACATACTTTTGCTCTGTTTTCTTCATGACTTGCTTGTTTCGGCATGATTTATAAAAGTCAAAGTAGTGACAAGTATGTCATTTGTAGTAACAGGCAACTAGATTATCTTTGATTTACTAAAAATTCTTTCATATCAAGTTTTCGTTTGTTTTTGGCACTTTTAGAATTGAAATGCAAAAATTTTGACGAAAAAAAATTAAAAAAAAATTAAAAAAGACGTTTCCGATCAGCTACGATTTCAACAAAATATGAGTTAGAAGCGTGAATGTGTCCAAAACTCAAATCCATAAATGGTTTTGGTTGACATTTCCGGAAAACCTATTTTGTGTTGAGGAGCACTGTGACGGGGCGATAAATAGCAAAAGTTGGGCGATTACCTCTTAAATTCTTTTGTTGTCATTGTCGTTATGTCTAGAAATCGATATATCGCCCATGCGGGTCAAGCTTAGTATCGGAATTTTCATCGATCATTTGTTGACAATGACAAGTAAGATAAGTGAATATCGATCTCGCGTCTTGCAGACTTCTTCTGCTAGATAGCTGAAGGTTAATCGAAATATCACGAACAGTTTCAATAATCATCGAGCACAAATACTGAACAGCTGTCACTTTCCCAAACGAGACTAATCTTGACTTCTCAAGTCTAACTAAATTACGATGAGTGTTACAGAACTGACTGCCCTCGTAAAGCTCCATCAATTACTAATTGGATTATTAACCATACACTATACGTACGCTTTCGTTTTTATGGAATCTCCGATGACAGCTTCGTCGTTTGTCTCTTCTGTTTTGGCGACGTCGTTTATTGTGGGCCCCTGTTTCCCGGCGTCGCTTATTTGAAAGTTCGCATTGATCCCGGTGCAGTTTGCTGCCGGCAGTGAGCCGCCCATCTCTTTCACAGCTTTGAAATTTGTGTGGTTGTTTACTACCGCATCATTGCTGTTGCCGTTGATATTTTTAGTGTTGTTACTTTTTAAAATGCATCCGCGGAGTCGCTCCCTCAGCAAATAGAACGAATTTCGTTCGCATAATTTGTAGAATAATTCCTTTACGACCACTGTGCCGTCGGGGTGTGTCGACCCTTTTTTGCAGAGTCTCGTCAGGCAGCATTCAGTGGTTAGTAGGGGCAACGTTCGGATGTGGGCCAAAGTTCGGATGCAGTCGTCCAGGTTTTTCTGTGGGCGGTCCTTTTTACGCCGAGGCTGCTGCTCCACTTTATCCTGCTGGACATGCCCGTTATTGGTCGTATTAGCGGCGACTGCTGTCGGAAGTACGCAGCAGACGGACACTACTACCAGTACCACTGTGATCACCACCACCATCACACAAGTCAATGTGGAGTTTTTAACTTTCATTTTTGCGATTATTTTGAATGATGAGGGCGCTGAAAGCGGGAGCTGTGTAACGGAACTAACAACATTAGTCAGCGACACGAAATGCAACTGGATTTGTTCTTTCTAATATAGGCCACAGGATTTCACCGACGTGGGGCTTCACGGAGGATTAATTAATCCACCTAATAAGTTCGCGAGGTCAGCGTGTGCCTTGTATAACTCAAATTGTAGACAATAACGTTACGCATTGAATCCTGAAGATAAGAAGAGTTTTGACTGTGATTTAATTTCTAAACAATAATAAAAGTCGTAATAATAAACGTTCTCTGAAGTCATAGTTACCCCGCACGGACTGAAATACATATAGATTGGAAACACTTGAACGCCTCCTGTTTGGTTGTCCCCTGTACCGTGGTCTCCGGCTCTCGACCTGGCGTGACCCTGACAGCTTCTTGACATTTGCATGCAAGAGATCAGTGGTGGAAGCACGCCGTATATCGGTTACGAAATTCGGGTTCGTATACGAGTTTTGCTAGCACGCCACTTTCATATTTCGTGAATAGTGAATATCGCCCAGCCCCTTGGTCTGCTGCCCCGGGTAGAGCATGTGTTCAAACGGTTAGTTACAAAGTTCGTTTGCGAGCACGCCACTTTCGTATTTCGTGAAAATCGACCAGCCCCTTGCGTATCCATCCTACCCACAGCCGTGCCTATGCACAGCCCGCAAGCTCCGTACAAATACGAAAACCTTGGGTTTCGCGTAAAGTGTAGATCTTTCTTGTCTTTGTCTAGCATAATATATCTGCATCTTCCCTCTTCGTCGCTGAAATTTTAGCAATATGGAGGCTTCATCCATGGGCACGACTTTTTACGATCGTTTCCGATTGCAGAGACGAATGACAATACGCAAGTTTATACAAAAAATAATACGCAAGCTTCGTATACGAAATTCGTAAACAGGCGGCGTGCTCCCCGCACTGGATGTGGTTGGTGTTAAACAACTGTACAGTCTATTGAGCCAGATACTGATGGCTCGATACCAAGTTGCAGGCGCAAAAGTTAGGACGGCGTAACTTGCCAAATAGAGCGGTCTGATTGGCCGTTGCTATAGTAACCGCACTTACAGCGGTCTCAGCCCCAACTTGGTATCGAGCCGTGAGACTACGATCGTTCGCGCTTAATGAATAAAGTACATAGTTCAGTGTTTACAGAATTGTTCAATATGTGGTTATTGATCGTGATGTAATATTTATTCTTGTTCTATTTTTTTATGTTATGCTGGTTTTTGCTAACATTGTATACCTGCTTGCCCAGGTGAAGACAATAAATTACCATTATTATTACTAATATGGAAAATTTTATAAGCAGTTAGTTGAAAATTTCAAATAAAAATGAAATCGAGAGAATATTTCCACAAATCCTTGACTTATATTGAACGTAGAGATCATGACGTGCGAATAACACTCACAGCTACACAATTGGCGGAGGAACCGTACATCGAGAGCTTTTCCTTCTGCCAAAAAAGACCTACATTCTACTTTGCCATCTTTTCTTCCTGGGTCTTCATTTGCTGTGTGGATCTTCACCAGAAGAGTCAGCAAAAAATACGGCTAGCAGCTTCATTCGGGTCCCATTCGTGTCTGTTCGCTCCAGGTATATGAGTCACTGCAGAGTGCAGCGTTTTGACGAACTAGACCAAATTTGACGTCATGTCACGTTTTAAACCAGTATCCAGTAACCAATAAATAGATCTGTTGTTCATCAAATAAATTCTCAACTCGGACAGACTGTGCTAGGAAAAACGTACGTCGAAAAACTAATAAAATCATTTGATGTGCTCAGACATGAGTCTTGTAAGACATCGGAATAAAATATCAAAAGACTTGGTGGCACAGCCGTGTGCGTCATTGGCTTGGGGGGAGGGTCTGAAAGCTACCATTTTAAATGCTTATACAGGGCATCCTGCAACTTATATAAATAGGTAGAGAAAAGTCATATCCAGAATGATCTAAGATCCAGATGGCCTGAGGCTTTAGAAATTTGACTAACTTTCAAATCGTTGATAACTGATTTAGATTGCCTGAAAAAAAGGAAGGCGGACTAAATTGATGTTTTTATTTTCCAAAAACCTTGAATCGATACCGACAAGTGTGGTATCGTTTTTAACTAAGTTTCTGAACTTAGTTAAAGTAACTTCTGAAATCAATTATGATGTTAAAAACTTAATTGAAACATCACTAAGCATGAGCTTCATAAAAAAACACGTTTTTTTCTACTTGACCATGTCATATTATCATTACATTGTTATTATATAATAACAATAATGTTATTATTATTATTTTATTGCATTGATTCATGTAATAATTATCTATTATCCGCGATTTGGTGAAAGAGAACAATGCAACGTAGCAGGTGCGGCAAGCAAAAATGAAAAGGAATTTTATGATGAGGAACAATGGCTGCAGAGGCCATTGGACGCGGAGCAAGAAGCCGATAGTAAGAAAACAAAAGTATTCGTGTGCACTTTCACTAAGTATAATCAATTTCACAGCTTTCTGCATCAGAGCAAGCTATGGAAAACTGTGTTGTGTTGGTACGAATGGTACGATGACAAGGGGATGCCAGCCAGTTGTCTACACGTGCAATTTTTAATGTGACACCCTGTCACCGTGTCGAGGTACCATGTACGCGAAAGTGAGAATTTTTGAGCATACTCCAGGAGTCTGTGCTCCAGGAATCGTGAGCTTTTTTGGAGTGCTTTGTAGTGTGGTCGATATAGTGGAGCGAAATCGGCTTGAAAAGTCGTCGTTTTTTTTTTAAGGTAATAACAGCACCAAACCTTATAGGTCTTATAGAGAATCAAATTACACGTATATGCCGATCAGCTTTTAAATTCAGCACTAGAACGGTAATTTTTGCACGCCCAGTTGGCAATTCTGCGATATTTGGGGATGCTCAAATTTGTAATGTTGGATCAATATTTCCCCAGATGACCTTGAATTCGTATTGTCAATCGAGTACACCGCTGTTGCAAGATTGTATATGAACGCTCAAGACGTCTTGATTTTGATAGACTTTCTCCAGTTTAAATGGGCGACTGGTGAACAGTTTTTTTTAAATAAAATAGTGAATCATAATATACCATCATATCATATACTAGGTTGAGAAAACTGTTCTAATGTATGGTCAGAAATGAAGGCCTAGTGTCTTAAACCTAGAACGGCTCGGCACTCTGTCACTCACCTGCCATTCTGACAAGATAACAGTCATAACAGCCAAGGCAACACTGTAGCGGAATATGATGCAAGGAGACGCCAGAATTGGCATTTCATGTCAAAATTTTCTAACCTCATTGGACTTCGCCACAAAAAGCCCGTTTTCACGTGACTTGGTCTGTCAGCGTCCGTTACACCCTAGGGAACATGGCCAACCGTGTTTTAATTTCTACTGAATTTAAAACGTGATCGGCATATATGTATGGTCATTTTGGGGATGATCTTGTGATAGGGACCTTTTTTATGGGCAAAAAACCTCAAAAATTGAAAATGAGCAGTTCAGCATTCACAACGTTATATTTCTGGATCCAGTTGAGCTATCGGTCTGTTCTTTTTTTTAAATAAAAGTACATGGAAAAACCTTTCCAATGGTACATCACTGACTAAAGATAATCGTTCATGAACGTGTTTATAGAACAATAAACATTATATTGGACCAAAAATGCAGTCCCTTTTTGACCATGCGGAGAACTTCTTTCTTCGTAAGAATTTTCAGGTACAACCTGCGAGGAAAATGAAGCCAAAATATGAGAGAAAATTTTAAAGAAAGTTTCATTGATCTAGGCCGTATAGTTTGTCAGTTATGAATTTTTTTCTGGCGCATTGAGTTGGAACGTCGCCCGGCGTGTGCTTGCATACAGTAAATCGCCGCAAACGAACAGTGAGCGCGGCACGGCTCCCGTCACTAGCTGTTTGTTATGCGGCGATTTATTGTATGCAAGCACACGCCGGGCGACGTTCCAACTCAATGCGCCAGAAAAAAATTCATAACTGACAAACTATACGGCCTGGATCAATGAAACTTCCTTTAAAATTTTCTCTCATATTTTGGCTTCATTTTTCCTCGCAGGTTGTAACTAAAAATTCCTACGAGGAAAGAAGTTCTCCGCATGGTCAAAAAGGGACTGCATTTTTGGTCAATATAATGTTTATTGTTCTATAAACACGTTCGTGAACAATTATCTTTAGTCAGTGATGTACCATTGGAAAGGTTTTTCCATGTACTTTTATTTAAAAAAAAAGAACAGACCGATAGCTCAACTGGATCCAGAAATATAACGTTGTGGATGCTGAACTGCTCATTTTCAATTTTTGAGGTTTTTTGCCCATAAAAAAGAGGTCCCTACCACAAGATCATCCCCAAAATGACCATACATACGTGGAATTCGATTCTCTATAGGACCTATAAGGTTTGGTGCTGTTATACCGTCAAAAAAAAACGACGACTTTTCAGGCCGATTTCGCTCCACTAATAAGGGACATCATCTTTACTGGTGGGTGGGTCTCCGCCAAGGTTGTTAGGTGTTTGGCGGCTACTAATGCATGATGTCGAAGATCGGTAGGATACTACTCGGATGAAAAAACTCACCGTCCAAAAGGCCACATCTCCTGATGCACATCACTAGAGTAGTGAGTACTAGGTACCTACTGTAGCTCTACCTATATTATACCTACTGCAACAGCGAGCAATAAGGTATTAAGACACATGCTGGAAGAACAGTATACCTATCTACTCACGTCTAAATTGTCTCGTCTCCGTACAGTTCAACTTCACAAACTATTGTCCTACTATTTAATTGTCCATCTGGAGAATAAGTTTCCTCTTGAGTAGTGGGTTTTCACTTTCTACATTCCGTTTCTTCACGGCATCACAGACTTTCTCAGTATATAATTTTCTCAGTGCCTAATAGCCTTGGTAGTCCGGATGTTAAGAGCAAAAAACAGGGGGTACCCTGCATTTCGAGGTAGAGCGAAGCCCCTTTGCATGTGTGATGCTTGGACCCTCCCGGATCCATAATCATCGGTAGCCACCGGCAAAAATTGTGCAGGCACTGTATACAGGGTGAAGCAGAAAAAAAATTAAGAAAATTTGTATTTCGTGAACCAAAACGGATGGAGTCGCGTGAAACACCATATCTGTTCCAAATTTTGCGCTTATCAAGATAAAGAAATCCGTTTTTGATTATCTTGTGTCATTTTTGAAATATCGGGAAAAGAAAAAAAAAAGAAAGCTGAAAATTGCCTTTCCATAAATGGCTGAAAATTCTAGATAAAGAGATGCGATTTGGTTTGTATGCTCTGAGTGATGTTTCAAGTGAAATTCGAGGAGTAGCCACCTGGGAAATCACTGCGGGCGCTGTTACAGGGTGAGACAGAGAAAATTGAAGATAAATCGTATTTCGTGAACCAAAACAAAGGGACTCACGCGAACCACCAAGTTATGTTCTAAATTTTGCTTTTGACAAGGTGTGAGTGATAGTTTTTGAAAATCTCATTCATTTTTTGAAAAATCATCATAAGAACTTTTTCTTTTTTGAACTTTATTTTTTTTTTGTATGGCTGAAAACCCAAGATATAGACGTGCAATTTGGTGGGTATGTTAATACTGATGTTCTTAGTGAAACGCGATTGAAAGCCACCGGCGCCAGTACTGCAGGCGCTGTATACAGGGTGAAGCAGAGAAAAATCTAAAAAAATCATATTCCGTGAACCGAAATGAATAAAGTCGCGTGAACCGCCATATGTGTTCTGAATTCTGCTCTTGAAAAGATGTGTGCAGTAGTTTTTGAAAATCTGGTCGACATTTGTGAAAAAAGTGACATGAAAACTTTTTCGTTCTTGAATTTCTTTTTTTTTATGAACGGCTGAAAATCAAGGATAAAGGGATGCAATTTTGTGAGTATGTCGATAGTGATGTTCTACGTGAAACGCGATTGATAGCCACCGGCGCCAGTACTGCAGGCGCTGTATACAGGGTGAAGCAGAGGAAATTCTTAAAAAATCATATTTTGTGAACCGAAATGAATAAAGTCGCGTGAACCGCCATATGTGTTCTGAATTCCGCTCTTGAAAAGATGTGTGCAGTAGTTTTTGAAAATCTCGTCGACATTTTTGAAAAAATTGACATAAAAACTTTTTGGTTCTTGAATTTCTTTTTTTTTATGAACGGCTGAAAATTAAGGATAAAGGGATGCAATTTTGTGAGTATGTCGACAGTGATGTTTTACGTGAAACGTGATTGGTGATCACCGGTGCAAACACTGCAAGCGCTGTATACAGGGTTAAGTAGAAAAAAAAAATCGTACCTAGTAGTTCGACAGGGATGATGTCGTGTGAACCACCATATATATTCCTGATTCTGCAATTATGATGATGCAATAAACCACTTAGATACCCTGTTTCGTTTTGAAAGAATCGCGATCAAAATTTTATTATTGATATAAATTTTTGATAATAAAAATTGTAATATTATAATGTGTATAATGAGTAAAGTCAAATTAAAAATATTTTATCCATGGGAAGGGAATGGTCGACGGCAACATGCCCATGATGCTCACAGCATTTCCCCGTTGAATGGCAAGACTGATTCTTTGAATTAGGTAAATTTTTGAACGTGTTTTTCCAGTCACAGCTTTCAATCTTTTTCCTTATTGGTCCACAAATTGTACGCTCTCTTTGGACCAAGGGCCGAGCGTTTTCACAGAAAAAGCTAAAAACCGATAGCCTGCGTCAATAATTTATCAATATTTTCTCCGTTTGTTGTTGGCAGCGATATCGGCTACGTCCCCAGTACATTTTTATGAGTTTTCTAAATGTGAAGGCGAAAGCGTATCTGCACAGGTCGCGTCCCAGACCAAATGTATTCCGTGAGACCAAGGTATTAGCGTCATACCGTCTGGTCTCTTCCCGTCAAGTCTTGACAATCCGATAGGCTCTAAAGTTGACGGAATGTGAGCCAGTAGAAAGAGCTTTCTGGATGATGTTGTTGATTTCACGATAACGCGATTGTCTACCAGCGCTTTTCGAGCAAGAAAGACCATGTGTACTTTTAAGATCAACCATCCTCTCACAGACACAACGATGGGTTTACATATTTCACATCCTAAGCGCAAAGCAGCTGATATGCGGAACACGTTGTCGTTTAAAGAAGTCTCAAGATTTTCACACGGTAACACATTTAACCAAGCACCAGAGACGGCAGCTGTCGAAGCCAGGTATCTTGTTTTTTCTATCCTTGAATTAGTTGGATTCGACGTCATTTCTTAAGTTATTATCCTGATGTTAATGGTATCCCAGGATATGTGACAACTCAGGAACCTCATGACTGACTAGAAGCCACTCTGCTAAAAATTCATTGCACCCACTGATCCAAGTCAAGTCTTCTTCTTCGGGAAGGAACATAAAAGAAAATACCAAACGAGAAACAGAAACTACAGATGAGAGAAAAGCGGCTCTATATGGATGTCATCAATTTTTTTATCCCAAGTCCTCCATATTGGATATTGGACTGGTAAGGAAGCCATTCGTAATTGGTTCCGCTCTAATTTTATATTCATCACTTTTTCCAACGTTGCAAATATGTGGCTATCGAGCTTGTTGATTGAGTCATGGAGTCCATTCAAGGGCGTAGTCCGGAGAAGGTAGTTCAATTTCGGAATGACCAAGCAGTGGCGAAGCAGATACTATGCTGTGTGCGTATTTAGAAGCTTTAATCGATCGAGTAATAATTTGAGTTCTGTTATTTTTTCAACCACAATCATTTCTGTAGATTCAGCGCTCTACGGTCCACCTAGAGCAGAATAAAATTTCACATTTTTGATCATTGATGTTAGGTCTAAGATTTTCACAATTTTCAGATGCAATTTTGAAATTTGCAAGAATTGAATCTGGAGCTCCTCCTAAGGTACCATCATCTAAGTACCATGCATTAAATTTGTAATTAATTTGATTTAGAATTGGCTGAATGGCAAGGAAGAAAAGCACTGGTCCAGTGGGATCCCCAGGGATCCCCTTGTTGAGCTCCAATTTCTGATAAAATCTTATCATCCCCAAATGATAAATATGATACATTTCTGTAATACTGGGATAAATGGAAACAAAATAGGAGTATGTTTTGAAACTTCGTTCAACATGCTGTCACGTTCTATTGAGTTCAAGACATTTTGAAAGTCTATTTTGAGTATCACCTTATTTTATGTTGTTATATTATTATCTTCAATGAAGCTTCGGCACACATGTATCATCTGATTCAGATCCTCCTTTGGTTGCAAAACCGACCTGAGCGGGACGAAGGTAGTTTCCCACTGATTCACGTACCATTTGGCAAGCAAGCTTGGCTGCTAAACGTCGAAGAGTTGTGCCCACAGCTATGGGACGTATCCCTCCATCTCTTTTATTTAAAGCACATAGTGAGGCTCCATAAAGTACACATGATCCCGATAACATGATCTATATTTTATTTAATTTATTGACTTATCAACGAATTTCAATTGAATATCAACAAGAACCAGAATAATCACACGTATAGGGTACCGTCAGAAGCACAATATCACATACATTAAAATTTTTGTCATTAAAAAAAACTCGAAAAAAAAGGACTTCACGGTGAATGAACTCCGTAAGGGCTCTTTCATAGCCTTGTCACTTTTTTTGGATATACAAAAAAAATTGTTGTGTGTGATACAGTGCTCCTGACAGTAGGTACATATCAAATTGAAATTATATTCCTATATAGATATAATAACCGCATATCTTGAAATTTTTCACCATTTGCATTCATTAAAGAAAGAATTTTCATAGAAAAAAATCTATGCGCTATAACTGTAAGTAGTACCTATTTAAAAACGGGACCAGACATCCTGAAACAGTGTTTTGCATCTTAATAATTTTAAAAAAGGAATATATACCTATATAGTGCTTCACGCGAGTTTATTGGTTTCGGGTCGCGACTCACCATGAGGTATAACTTTATCTCTTTTTTTTTCTGCTGTATCCTGTATATAGCCCCCACATTTCTGACACCGGTGGCCACCTGTTGCAGTTTACTTGGGATATACTTTTTGACATAGGTGCGTGACGAATGGCATCTCTACAGCTTCAACTTTCTGCCAATACAATCACTGGAAAAAAATCAATGATAAAATTTTGATCGCGATTCTTTCAAAACGGAACAGGGTATCTCAAGTGGTTTTTTGCATAATAGCAATTGTAGAATCAGGAAAATATTATGGTGGTTCACACGACTTCATCCCTGTCGAACTACTATATAGGTACGATTTTTCAATTTTTTTTCTGCTTGACCCTGTATACAGCGCCTGCAGTGTTGGCGTCGGTGATCACCAATCGCGTTTCACGTAGAACAACACTATCGACATACTCACAAAATTGCATCCCTTTATCCTTAATTTTCAGCCGTTCATAAAAAAAAAGAAATTCAAGAACGAAAAAGTTTTTATGTCAATTTTTTCACAAATGTCGACGAGATTTTCAAAAACTACTGCACACATCTTTTCAAGAGCAGAATTCAGAACACATAAGGCGGTTCACGCGACTTTATCCATTTTGGTTCACGGAATATGATTTTTTTTAAATTTTCTCTGCTTCACCCTGTATACAGCGCCTGCATAACTGGCGTCGGTGGCTATCAATCGCGTTTCACTAAGAACATCAGTATTAACATACCCACCAAATTGCACGTCTATATCTTGGGTTTTCAGTCATTCATAAAAAAAATAAAGTTCAAAAAAGAAAAAGTTCTTCTGATGATTTTTCAAAAAATTAATAGGATTTTCAAAAACTATTGCTCACATCTTGTCGAAAGCAAAATTGAGAACATAATTTGGTGATTCGCGGGACTCTATTCGTTTTGGTTCATGAAATACGATTTATCTTCAATTTTCTCTGCTTCACCCTGTAACAGCGCCCGCAGTGATTTCCCAGGTGGCTACTCCTCGAATTTCACTTGAAACATCACTCAGAGCATACAAACCAAATCGCATCTCTTTATCTTGAATTTTCAGCCATTTATGGGAAGGCAATTTTCAGCTTTCTTTTTTTTTTCTTTCCCCGATATTTCAAAAATGGCACAAGATAATCGAAAACGGATTTCTTTATCTTGATAAGCGCAAAATTTGGAACAGATATGGTGTTTCACGCGACTCCATCCGTTTTGGTTCACGAAATACAAGTTTTCTTAATTTTTTTTCTGCTTCACCCTGTATACAGTGCCTGCACGATTTTTGCCGGTGGCTACCGATCATAATGGATCTGAGGGGGTCCAAGCATCACACATGCAAAGGGGCTTCGCTCTACCTCAAAATGCAGGGTCTTTCCTCTTAACATCCGGACTATGGCGAAGACCCACCAACCAGTGAAAACAATGTCCCTTATCGTCCACAATGAAAATCACTCAAAGGAAACTAACAATTCCTCGCATACTTATTCTTGAAAATTTTCACTTTCGCGTACATGACTCCCCGATACGGTGACAATGTTACACTGAAAATTGCACATGAAGACAGCTAGCTGCCAACAGGTCGTCAACGTGCCATTCGTACCAACACAACCCATTTTTTCCATAGCTTGGTCTGATGCAGAAAGCCATGAAATTGATTATAGGTATATAGTGTTTGTGTTGTTTTGTGGAGGAATCGGCCCTGAAACATGCGGCAGTCAATAAGGGAATTATTGAAAAAATTAAAAATGCCATTTGTATCGGTATACTGATGCCATTGACCGAGGCGGCGAGTGATAGCGACTTTAGTAGGATGGCCAATATTTTGAAGAATGGAAGTTCCTAGTTGGCTACCATATTCGCATTCTACTCGAGTCCATGGCAATGTACGGTACTATCAGTCCAGTTTGGGTGGTACAGGTCCATGTTCTTTAAGCTTGCTATGTCCGGGATGGCATTTAATCAACATTCCTGTTGGTTCCATTCCTTCGCGCAACCTGAAACCACTACTCGTGCAACAAGCAGCTAGGTGTGCAAATAAAGTTTCATGAAAAATTCCAATCAAAAACTCATTTTTACACGCATCACAGACAGCGGAACGCCAGATGAAAAGATGGAATATTGCTCGAATTTACGATGTAAATACCTATTAAATACAGAAAATTGCTCGCATAAAAGCCCATCAGTCTTTCCTTCTTATGCCACTCTCGCTTTCAGGCTAATTTGCAAAGCTGAAATTCATTTACATCAGACGTTCGGGTTGATGCCCCAATTTATATTACGTGCGTACCCTCAAATTGTGCGGTGAGGACTTCTTCTTCTCATCTCTTTCTGTGGTTTATAATCGAAACTAGATAAAGTAGAAGTTGTCAGCGGATGTGATGTTCCAGCGACAGGCAAGATCTGCACCATTCTGTACTCTTCATCATGAGGGTGCTTTTATATGGTAGGTATGTGTGAAGTAGCATGTGTTGTATGGCACAGAGCTAACTGTTTAATTGAAACTTGCGAGGTGTTTTGAGAAGTTTCATATAACACGATTAGGGATTATAACGAACGTGTGATGAGGAGGAATATTTCCTCCAAGACTTATTGTACTACCTAGTTTAGCAACTCTTTTCATACCTTGTTGTACAGGGTCCGCAAAATCTAATAAACTGATTTCATGATGAGGTTTTTCGTCTCAACGTACCTGCTTGACTTATGTCATTAGTTTCTGGTGAAACTCAAAGCTTCAAGTTTTGTGCTATGAACAGATGGAGCTCACCAGATTGCTCATTGGCTGGTACAGCTGAACTTTAGGAAAGGCTCGTCATTTTAGTTTATTTGAACTTGAAGAGAAATCCGACGGCGGCGCATCGGCGGGGTGTTGAAGTCCGCTTTCCGACTCAAAATAGACATCCCTGTGCCAGTGGCGCCGAACTCCTCAAAAGTTACTATGGCGAAAAAGATTTTAGACCCCCCCCATTGCTACGCGACGGTCGGGCCTGAGGACCTAAGAGCCCCTAGCGCAGTTGGCGCCGCAGGCGAAATTTTTTCATAATAATAATAATAATAATATTGACAATAATAAGCAAAAAAGGGGAAGCCGCTGACCAAATTGTCCATAGATTTCATTATCTTTTACACAAAAATCGAAAGTTTTTTGTGAGATCGTAAGATCGTGAGGTTTTCCTAGTCCATTTAGTTGGCTGTTCAAATACCGTATGGTCAAAACCTTTTTGCCTCTAGTCTTAAGTGCTATGAAATTATTATTTTATATGTTTATCAAAGGTTGGCCGTAATCGAGGCCCTAATGACTGAATAAACTGTTGAATGCCAGTGTCGGTCTCTGATCAATGTTAAAAACTGAATAAGAAGTTTTTCATTATCAAAAGTTATTTTGAAATGGCACAAAATTGGAAAACGGAGAGTGGTCGTATTCCCTACCGACAAGCATTGGAGATTGCCAAACAACATGCAGATGTCATTTTGAGGTAAATTGCAGGATATATTACTACCAACAATTGAAAAAGGCAAAAAAAAAGTCACAGGACTCTTGAAGTAAAATCGTGTTGCTCATACGGTACCTATACCTAGGTAAACATCGTGAATAACTGTCATTTAGATTCAAAGTGCCTAATAATCCTAATATCCAATGATTTGCTGGGTGAATCTCTCTTCCTCTTCTTTTCCTCCCTTCTTGACTCCTTTTTTCTTTTCTTCTCCTTTTTCCCTTTTTCTGCCCCCCCCCCCCTCATTTTGAGGTATGGCGAGCGCCACAAAATAAGGTCTATTCGGCGCCACTGCCCTGTGCCAAGATGACCCATTCTACATTTCGCGTTAAAGCGACTTCAACACTTCGCCGCTGTCAGATTTCTCTCCAAATTTGAATAAACGAGAAATGACGAGGCTTTCTCAAAGTTCAGCCGTACAGCCAGTCAGCGATCTGGCAAACTTCACCTCTTCATAGCACAAAACTTGAAGCTTTCTGGTGAATTTAGCCGAAAAATGAATTCAAATATGTACTAAGTGATCGTGGAGTTCACACCTATGTTTTTGATTTGATTTTTTGCGTTCACTTAGGCCCCGAAAAAACAAATTGTTGTGACAGAGTGCTCTTGTAGCAAGGTAGATGTGATTCAAATTCATTCGGTAGCAACTCCTCGAGTTATTGAACGTCATATTCTGGTTTGGAAAGCTTTTAATCTTTGACAGACGACATAACTTTCACATGTTTTAAATATTTTTTTTTAAGGGATTCGAAATGACTATCGTAAGTCAAAGTCATTTTATCAATCCTTCTAAAACTCTCGAAAAGAGAAGGGACATTTTTATTTGACAAACCCCAGTGAACACCTTATTTTCACCTTTCTACCATAGAAACCCAAATGAATACCAAATTTTGTCGAAATCGGTCTCACGGCTTTAAAATAAATCGAGGAACAAATAGTATTTTGTATCATTAGACCAGAAACTGCACATTTGCGAGTGCGAGTTGAGTTTGTAGTCCGAGGCAGAGCCGAGGTCTATAAATGCGAGCACTCGCAAATCCGTTTCTGGACGAGTGATACACAACATTTCACATACCGAGTATAATCAATTTCACGGCTTTCTGCATTAGAGCAAGCTATGGAAAAATTATATTCTGTTGGTACGAGTGAGTATGAAGTCATAACCGTCGTCGTAGATAGTTTGTGTAAATGTGGTAGGTATGTGAAAAGGTTAGGTATTGTGGCATTTGTGGCAGATGTCACTCGTCGCGCGGTGTGATGCACGTCAAGTCAAAATGTTCTAAATTATGTGGCGAAAACAGATAAACGACGCGAGTTCCTCGGAGTGTAAATTCGCTGGACACCTTCTTCACGGGTTGGTGGGTCTTTGCTTGTGCTCTGGTAATGGCAGGCACTGTATAAAATGAAGCCAAAAGAAGTCAGCGGCAGCATTGATAGTAGGAAGTACTACGTGCTCTAGCTCGTTCATACAACACTAAAACTGACTAAAACAGCATACAAGCCAGAAGAAGATGAAGAAAGGACTACCTTCATACATGAAAGGGACAATAATTATTTCATGTTGATGAGATCTTCCAACACAGAGTGCACTCATGCGTTGAGTATCTGTAATGCGTCGTGTCTCGATTGTCTCGTCTTGTACAGTCCAACTTCATAAATCAATGTCCATCCAAGCGAATTTTCTCAACCTTACTGGGGCCACTGGACAGGCATTTTCATCAAATTTTCTTTCCTTCAGTTCTGCCGCTGACTTCCTTTGGCTCCATTTTATACAGTGGCCGCCACTACCGCAGAGCACAAGCAAAGAGCCACCAACCTGTGGAGACGGTGTCCAGCAAATTTACACTCCGAGGAACTTGCGTCGTTTATCTGTTTTCCGGTTTTCGCGACATGAACTGGATCATTTTGACTTGACTTGCATCATACCACGCGACGAGTGACATCTAAAGGGTGACATCTGCCACAAATGCCACAATACCTAACCTTTTTACATACCTACCACATTTACACAGACTATCTGCGACGACGGTTATGGCTTCATACTCATTCCTACCAACAAAAAATAATTTTTCCATAGCTTGCTCTAATGCAGATAGCCGTGAAATTGATTATATGTATTCGATTTTTGAAGAATGACATCATCATCAAACCGGCTCAGCTTGACTCTGTCGCTTTTGACAGGCGCTTGGAGTTGTCAGCGAATGTCACCAGCACGTGAACAAAGATAAAATGTACCTAACCAAATTCTTCCATCTGATCATCGAAAAATCCTGAAAAAAAAGTGAACTTGTATCGATCGTTTTAAATGTTTTACACAGAAACCGATCGACTCGGAATTTACACCTCTCATCGAAATAAGTATTCTAAAAATGAGAGATATTTGTTTCGAATTCGTTGGAATCCCTGTATACTGGAACGTCGAGATCTGTCAAAAAAATCGCCGCCATGTCTGTCGCGGGACCTCTGCAATAGTGCGGCGGTTATCGACCATTATTCAGAAAAACCTTGCATTTTGTGATAAAAGCATGAAATTTGGCATACACGCTCTACAGACTCTCCTTTACTATTTACGAGGCGGACCCACGATGGAACTGCCGTGCAGCTGTCATAATTGCCATTTGCCTACCTTTCAGGGGCAAAAACTGAAGCCGGTCATCGAGTTGATTCGTCACTCGTGTGACGTTGAGTGACGTCTATCAGTGCAGTAGACATTCACAGTAAAACTTCACCACAAAAGATGTCAATACTACTTACAAGAGGAAGGGGAATGGGAAGGGATAGTTCCAGCCGGAGCAAAGATTTTATTTTTTGTTAATTTCGGACCAAATTAACAAGTTTGATGTCTTTTCCGACTAAATTTCATCTTCTTATTTCAAATAAGGTGTTGTGATTGCAATTTGAAAAAAATTGATCTTGTTTTGTCCAAGAGTAAAACGTTTGAGAGAAAAAATCTAAGACTTTTTTCATTTTGACTTTTATCCTAGTTCAAGGCATTCGAAATAGAAATCCTTACTTAGTTCACTTTTTCAAAGCTTCTTGCACATGGAAACCATGTACGAGACCTGATTTTATTTTGATAAGATCGTGAGCCTCATTTGTTCCAAAAGTCGTAAAAGTAATATGCAATCATTTTCATGTACGAATGGAAGTGTGCGTGCAAAGGTATCGCGGCGATTCTGGCAGATGCACGGCGGTTCCGTCATGGGTGCACCTCTTATATCGTAAAGGACAGTCCACAGACCATGTATGCCAAGTTTCAGGCTTTTATCACAAACTGTAGGGCTTTGCACACACACCTCCATCCGTACTTGAAAATTATCAAAATTATTGGATATTACTTTTACGACTCCAGTAACAAACGAGGCTCACGAGCTTGTCAAAGTGAAAATCAGGTCTCGTACATGGTTTTCATGTGCAGGAAGCTTTGAAGAAGTGAACTAAATAAGGATTTCCACTTCGAATGCCTTGAATTAGGATAAAATGAAGAAAGCTTAAGATTTTCTTCTAAAATATATTTTTTTCTAACAAAACAAAATCTTTTTTCCAAACTGCAATCACAACATTCTATTTGAAATCAGAAGATGTAATTTAGTCAGAAACGACACCATACTTGTCAATTTGGTCCGAAATTACCAAACAAAAAAATCTGTGCCACGGCTAGAACTAACCCCTCCCCCTCCTTTTGTAATGTTCACATCTGTTTTGGTAAGTTATACCTACTGTGAAGGTCTACTACATTGATAGACGTCACTTTTGAATCAGCTCGATAACCGACTTCAGTTTTTACCCCTGGAAGGTGGGCAAACGGAAATTCTGACAGCTGCAAGGCGGTTCTATCGTGGGTCCGCCTCGTAAATAGGGAAAGACAGTCTGTAGAGCGTATGTGCCAAATTTCATGCTTTTATCACAAAATGCAAAGTGGTTCTTACTAACCGCCGCACTACAAATTAATGTCATTGAAGATAATTCTGATATTTCATTTAAAATTGCCTTGATAATGCAATATAATTTTTGCACCTACCTGATTTGTCTCAATTCAACATTATTAGTTCGGATACATCGGATACACAGTTGGTATACATATAGTTATAACATTTTTGGACCAGAAGGGAAAAATCTCATGAAGAACCAATATTCTATTTTGAAGTGCTTAAAAAAATCGTAGTCGTGTCTGTCGCGGGATTTCTCATCGTAATATGCTACCTGCAAACGCGATTGAAGCTATTTACAGTCTTTTTTTTTTCAAGTCCACTGTGGTGTAAATGACACACACCTTTGCATGGCCGGTGAATTCACCACAGTGGATTTAAAAAAAAGGACTGTATGTAGAAGTAAGTGTACAATATAATTTTGTACCAATTTGATTTCTTTTATTAGTTCGGATGTATTTAGGAAAAAAGTCAAAAATCTCATAAATAACCAATTTTCTATTTTTCAATTGCTTTTAAAATAAAAAAAATCTGTTGTGCACAACACTTTCCCGACTAGTATCTAGGAACCTATGGAAATTTTTGTCCGAGACGTCCTTTTGGGTAGGAAGTTGGAATTTCAGAGAAGAAGTGAAACAAATTTGCAGCATTTCCATATAATAATGATTGAAGCAGAAATTGAAAAATGTTTCAGGAAAAGTCAAATTCTCCGAAAAAATTTCAAAGCCTTTTCCAAATCATCTCATTGTTACAATCGTCAATTATAAGGCTTTATTTTGAGCTTCATCACTTGAGTCTGGTCTCGATAAGTCAGGCCGGTTCTGCATTTTCAACTGGAAAACTCTCGGAAAATTGGGAAAAGATATTGTTGGAAATGTGCAAGAACCAGTGATCTCTTGTTAAAAAAAAAAATTGTGACAATCTGTCCAAACTCAAACTGCAGACCTAATTTGATTCTTTTGCTGTGTTGCTTCCTGCCAATGTTGGTTCGATTGGTTCGATTTTGAATAATTGAATGTCAAAGTTTTGGATGTCAACATTTTCATTAATGACAGGTGACTGTTGGAGAAACACATTCAACTGTTCTGAATACAGTTGCTCAAGAATCTTGAAATGAGCCGTCTAAAGTCAAAATCGTCCAATCAAAATTTTCTGTCACTCTTTGGCAGTGACGTTTTTGTTTGACAGATCGCAGTGGAAAGCTCGTGTTCGTCTTTTTATCATAAAACCTATAATGAATACCCAATTTTGTCGAAAGCGGTTTTATGTTGTTCTTTGTTCTTTGTTGTATTTGACTATTTGTATTTACTTCTATTTTGACAGCCATGTACATTTTGATGGCGAAAATATATTATGAATATGATTATAATTATGGTTTAGAAATAAACCAAGGGAAAAAACCTGACATCAATGCACACACATCTAGACCAACACGTTTTTTTTCCGACAGACCTCTGAGTTGTAATAAACGGGCAGTCCAAAAACGAATGAAAAATAATTCCTTAGCAATTACCATACCCCTTCATTTTTCGATTATTTCGATGTGAGGTAAATTTTCTTTCGAGAAGAGAAAGAATTTGAGATATTTTCCCTTGTATTTTCCAAATTTTTCCACATCAAAAAAATAACCTTTTTGACACTCCTTCTTTTGGCATTTTGTATATCATGCCAAAAATTCAATTATGACATTAGTCGACATAGAGATATCCTCACTTGAAATTGGAGCAAATCTTGGTCTATGCCTTACTTTTGAAGATCAGTTCACTTTGAAAGCGTCGCAAAGAAAATTCGCAACCGACAACTATCGAGATTTTCTGGAATTTTGAGTATTATGTGGTAGAGAATGAAATTCTGGATCGGTACCAATTTCAAAATTCCATGAATTATTTATTCCAAGGTTTGAGGTATTTTTTAGCGCATTTTCGTAGGAAATACGCTATTAGCCGCGCTTCGATGTCTGTCCGTCTTGAAATTGAACTCCTCCTAAACGAAAAGTCATAGGGGTATCGGGTTTTTTGCAAATTAATGCTGATTGTCTGCGGATGGGAACAGGCGCAAAGAATATTCAGTCAGACCACACGATTGCCCGAAAAAAAATAAAATGTTTAAAAAGTCGGTATTCAACGCTACGGTGTGAACTTCTACATCGAGGAATTTTGCGAACTGTTCTAGATACATGCATACATGCAGCGAACGAAATATGCGGAAATTGATGGATACATTTTCAGTGAAAGAATCATTTTAGGAGATATAATTTTTTGAAAAAAGATTTCGCCCCGCGATTCCACATTTGTCGGTAATTAACGCTACAGTGTGAACTTCTACATCGAGGAATCTTGCAAACTGTTCTAGATACATGCATACATCCAGCGAACGAGAGGTGCAGAAGGAAATGAAGAAATTTTTCGTGAAAAAATCAACCTGATTGAATAATTCTCAAGGAAGATATCTTTATTTTTATGCGGAATCTATACTTATGCACTTATATGCGGATGCGATTTTCAAGTCGCGACGCTGCGGTTCAACAAGCTACTTCTGGCTCCGTGCTGTGATCGATATAGGTATAATTCTTACTCATAGGATATTTTCTAGTTTTGGTTGATGTCATTCTGTTGTTTTCATTTATTATTGACTACTCGTGTTTTCATAAAGAATGATGATTTTTTGTGGTAGTTTTGGGACAATCTGTTTACAGGTAACAGTGAACAGTGTACTCATTTGCACTCCGAAAATGCGCTCATGAGACTCACCCCTGTGAAGACTTAGCTACTTGTTGACTATCTTTACTGGACATTATGATTGATTGCATTACAAATTTCGTAAATTATTATCATCTTCGGGAATTATTGAGAGAAAACGATGAAATTTGATACCTACAGTAATAGTTAGTGTTTATGGCTAACTTGACAAAAAAAATTGCGCTGTCCACAGTAAGGCTACTATTGAAACCTTTTCTATACATTTTTGAAAAACATGGAATTTTTGACCCGACGTATGATCGCGGACCAAAAAAGTAGGACAGAGACTGACACGGAGTGTACTGATCTCGCCGTGCTGTCATTGTGACACAAGGCCAAATTTGGTATACTCCATGACAGGCTCTGTCCAACTTTTTTTGTTCGCAATGTTATGGGCTGTCTGATTTCTACATGATTCGAGTGGGCTGTGTTTCTGGTCGCCATCGGCTGATCGCGGCCTGAATCGCAGCCCACTAGAATCATGTAGAAATCGGACAGCCTTTAGCACCACTTGCATTCGTGGAAATACATAGATACATGTTTAAAACAGAATTTAGAGATTTTCTGATCAACATGAGGTAAAATGTTTGTACTTGAATTATTTTGTTATTTTGTTGTGTTGTGATGTCAAGTGTAATATTTCACGGGTGGTTGTATGGTAGAGCAGCATTATGCTGAATACCGCCACCTTTTGAATAAAGCCATTTTCATTATTATTATTATTACATGCACAGGAACAAACTTGCAGAAAACTGCGAAGAACATCTCACAGACGGGAACATTTGATAATAAATAATGCTCATCATAATATGTCCAATTATTGATTACACATACTAACTTAGGTATATGTCGTTTTTTGGAAAACATCCTGTGTTGTATCCCGATACCCGAACGTGAAAAGAAAATCATATAATTAATTGTATCGATATAGGTATGTATTACAAAAATGGTATTACCCACAAAATAGTACTACCACTGGTTTGAATACGACGTGTCATGCTAAAGGTTGCAATTTTCACGTACGTACGACGTACCAAAAATATCACGTTAAATGTTGTCTGCAACCTGCAACCAAGGCCAAGCTTCTTAGTTACAGAGGAAATTTCGTGTTCCATGTTACGTTCCGTCGTACGTATGTGGATACGCGAACTGACTATTATAAATGAGCAGCATAAGCAATACTATTCGCGTGGAAATTTTTGTCGTCTTGAATTTCTGCGGAAATTTGTTTCCAGGTCTGAAATTCCCGTAAATGAAATGGATTTCCTTGATGAAGATACCGGCTATTAGAAAATTCGATAACGGAGGATCTTCGAAATCCCACCAGAATCACGAATTGAATTATTTATTTTGCCTAATCAACATTGTATTGGGCCCACTAAAGCGCGCCTGCCTGGATAAAGGCGACCCAGCAGGACTATGTGAAAGGACTATGAAGCCTGTATCATGTTGGGAAGCTGCAGTCGCTATCTGGCGGTTCGCGTGTACGAAGGCTTCCAATATATTCCCGTTGTAAGCCCGGTGGCGGCGGCGGTGTGAAAGATCGCGTCTGGATTCGAAACTCGTTTCAAACCAAACTTTGAATTTCGCGTTTTTAATTTTCTTCGTCGGTTTATGGGTAGTTTGTCTAGAGGTATGTATTATGTTTGGCCCGTTTTTTTTTTGTCAGAGGCATTTCTTTGTCAACTGAGCACCCAAAAGCCACAAAGCCTCCCTCTCAGTGGCTTTATTACAGCCACGCTGTATGGGGCCGAGCAGAGATCGTCTGTCTATAAATTAAATAAAAATGTTCCGAGACGCTGGATTTCAGCAGGTTCGCGTTCAATAGGCGGGGGGAAAAGTTGACTTTCAAAACAGAGTTTCGCTTAGAATTCGTAAGTTCATGTTAGTGGAGCCACGAGCACCGGTAGGGGGTGAAATTAAATTTATAAATTACAGGTAATTAGCGACAGTACGTGGGGACAGTATGATGGTATGAAAATTTGCTGTGTGTGCGGCGAAGTCTCTCGAGGAAGTAACGTCGAACCGAAATAACAGAGCTCACAATTCTGAATAAATATTTTTATTGCTCATTCCAGCCATTATTAATCCAGAGCGCAACATTCCAAATTAAGGTTTACACTTTTTTAAACGAGCATGATTACAGCCTGAAAGAATTTCAGCATTTTATCTTCTTTCAACTTTCGCGAGAATTACGAATTCCCAAGTATTTGGACGAATTTTTAATTGGTATAATGCTAGTGATACGGAACGCTCTGAAAACAATATTTTCATTTAGTTGCTTAAAGCAAACCGTTTATAAAACTTGCAGATACTTGAGGTAGGTATGTAGTAAAGTTTGATGCAAGTATTGAAAATTCTTCTACAGTTCAATATACTGAACAGGAATTGAATTACATATTATTATTTTACGTACAGGTACATTATGAACCGTTAATTTCATTATAATAACCAAATATTGTGGTATATGACCATTAAAATTGCGAACACACCGATGTCCAGGCAGGTAAAAACGATGATACGCGCAAAACCAGCAAGCTCGTCGTGCCCCAAAACCAGTCGTGTGACAATACTATGACTGCTTTCTATCGCAGCTTTGGATCCGATCGAAACTCTATCCGATCGGGTCGATCCGCTTGAAAGTGCCGATATTAAACTGTCGATCCAGACTTGAGTCGAGCCGATCCAGTCTTGCATCCGCTCGTATTTTACCCGATGTAAACGGGATCGGATCGAAGTGACAGATGACAAACTTGTAAACAAAGCGTAATTTTAACGAAATCAAGGGACGCCATCCATAATTGTAGATAAAATCCACCTAGAAAATTCAAAATTAATATCTTTTTAGGTTTGGCGCAGTTTGACGCGTTTTAAACCATGTTGTTGTCTCTCGTCAATTCTTACCTAATTCTAAAGAAGTAAAACAGGATTGAGTGAAGCGGATCGAACGTGCGACGATAAAAACGCGCTTGACCGAAGCCATTTTGGATCCGATCGAAACTCGAATAATAGTATATTATTCAACAAGCGGGTAATGATTGCTTCTTACTCATGAGAATGCAGTTTGCCGATACGAGCCTTGGCGATGTCGTAAAGCATCCGAATGAGTAATAGTCATTACCCGCGAGTAGAATACTATGCTTTATCCAGTCTTATTGTAAAATGCAGGCAAGTATGCGCGTGATAATGCGTGCATTATTGAATAGGATTGCATAAACTCGTTTAATTATATGTATACTAAAGGGTTTTTCCAATAAGTATGCCCCAACTTTCAAAATCAACTGCGGCAAGGGGGGCTTAGAATATAATTGTCAAACATTGACGGTTACTTTTTGTATATCGTGTCAAATCAAAATGGTAAGATATACAGTTCAACAGCGCTCCGAAATCATCGGCATTTACCATCAAAATGTGTGTTCGTGTCAACAACGATTTCCCGGACGCGTTATTTTGAGGAATTCTGACATCAACTGGCCTCCAAGATCATGCGATCTCACCCCCTTAGACTTATTTCTTTGGGGGTATGTTAAATTTCAGGTGTACGAAAATAATCCTCAAACAGTTTAAGAGTTGAAACACAACATTCGACGGGCCATTGAGGATATCCCACGCGATATGTGCGGAAGAGTAATAAAAAAAAATTAATGTTTTCCTCCTTCTCGGCTTATCAGTGCCATAGGAGTTTTTGCGCCTTCTATTGATAACAGTGAATTATTACATAGGAATTACAATATACGCAAATTTTTCAACAAACACAAAACATCCATGACTTACCGGGATTCGAACCCGCGCCATCCGCACCACAGACGGCAGACGACCGACTGGGCTACGGGGCCGTCATACAATACAATACAATACAAAATTGGGTCGCCAGAATGCATTTAACCAGGCAACGAAGAGGAGGATATTCAAATGACATAATTTTCAAAACACACTGGATTCGATTTGCCTACAAAATGAAATTAAAATTTTCGGATTATCATTTTTTATTCCATTCCATTCGAAAGTTGGGACATACTTATTGGAAAACTCTTTATTATCTACTCCCTATCGTACTGGCCATTTTTCGGTACGCAAACGCGTGTCGTATTAGAGCTTGACTTTTATGACACTGAAAGGCATTTCTACCCCTAGAATTTTCAGGGTTGTGGCGTGGTAGTGAAGCACCTGGAGCAGAGAAGCCATTTGGCGCCCCCTTTGAAAAGAAAATGCGAGCGAAGCGAGCATAGTAGCGCCGCAGGCTAAATTTTTTGAAATAATAATAATAATAATAATAATAATAATAATGCTGATAATAATAGCAAAATCATTGATTTCGATTGTTTTCTCCATTTTTTTTTCAATTGCTTTAGGTACTTTGTATATTGATTTTTCATAATGATATTTCTTTTCACTTATCTTTTTTTAATCGTATCAATACTTTTTTTACCAATAATGATATATTGGTACCTATCCATCTTTTTATAGAAACATGATGTATTCATCTGATTTAAATATGTTTTTCAAATTGTATTCAAGCGTTTCTTGTACATAGAAAATAATACTTACTTCATCGTCTGGTAAAAGGTCCAGGGGGAAATTCACCGGAAACCGAATCTTTTTTTCGTAGATAATAATTAAGCATACACTTTTAATCGTAACTTTTTTTTTCATTGTAAATTTGCAGATTATTATTCCTTAGATGTTAGAATTTTTGACCTATGTACCTAATTAGGTACACGCGCCTCGCGAGAATTTACCAATTTAACCCAGGTAGGCACTTTGCTCGGCACTTTGCTGTCAGCGCTAATAGTGAATTTTGATCAAAAAGCTTGGATTTTGGCGCCCTTGTACAAATGGCGCCCTGGAGCGGTCGCTCCACAGATCCATGCCATGCCACGGCTCTGAGAATTTTCCACTTTCTTTTAAATATGTGCGGCAAAATAGATAAAATAGTATATCACACTCGTTTAATAAGACGTTTCGTTACACTCTTTCCTTTGGGACCCTCCTCACTGCGTTTGTTGTGCCCCAAAAACAGTCGTGTGATAAACTTTGTCTTATCAAACTCGTGTAATAATATTACTAATATTACACTCGTTTAATAAGGCGTTTTGTCGCACTCCTTCCTTTGGGAACCTTCACCCCCATTGTGTTCGTCGTGACTCAAAAACAGTCTTGTGACAAACTTCGTGTTATTGAAACTCGCTCAACAAATAATATACTTGCTATTATCTGATCGTTCCATCAGATACACAGCGTCGAGAGATTTTTAATTTGTCAAAAGTAGTGTCAAAATTTACGACAAATTTGAATTTTTTCCCATCTGATGCGACAAGTACGAAAAACGTTGTACGACACTCAAGCACTATTCCATTCCAGGCCCTCAACTTCATTGCAGCATTAGGCTGCGCTCCATGCTTAGCAAATCGAAGCTGATGATCGGGCCTGAAATAGCGCTCTCGTATCGTAAATAACTATTATGATAAGCACCATTATACACTACACTTACTTAATACCGTTATACAGGGTGTCCCAGAAATGGCGCATAAACTCTCCACTACGTTGTAGCGGAACTTCCAGGGAACTTTAGAAAAATAGTAAAAAAATTCCTCCTTGACCACTCTTCGAGATATAAGAGTTTGAATTTGAAAACTCAACTTCTCCATTTCTGTGATTTTTTTAAAACAGCAATATTTATTTCTTGGAGACAAAGCCTTTTTATGATTTTCTGGTGAAATAATCCTCAACAACTTTTGATTAACGGCTACAGCCAAATTCAAATTTTGCAAATTTTCAATCAAATTACCCAGAAAATGGATCTGGCATCATCGGTGAAAAACAAATGAGTAGGTATTCACCTTATTCGAAATTCCTCTGCCATCTTTTGACGATATGTTGAAGTGGAGATATCTGGGGGGATTGAGTCCCAAACCAAAATGCACCAGATTTTCTCATGTCAACTTTATTTATAATGTCAACACAACAAAAGCGCGCCCGTCGCCAGTGACATAGAAACAAAATAATATTTATCATCACTATGGTATTATTCAAGTGTTTGTAATTTGTGGTTTCTTCAGTCATTCCCATGTCATTCTCCAGTGGAATGACTCTCCAGTGCTTGAATCAGCTTGGATGGTGCGATGTACCCTTATGAAACGCTGAAGTGGTGCAATGTGGAAGCCAGCAAGACGACGGACCTTGGCAGTTTATCGTCGTAACTTTTCTTCCCCGATGTAATGAAGTGTACGCCGCAATCCTTGTGGCATTTTGTAGGCTGGCATGACTCCTTTTCACAACTCCTTTTTCTACGCGCTTTACCCAGACCTTTCTCTTCTTTCGTCTTTGGTGAACGCGTGAATTGAAACATTTCGACTTGCAGCTAGGTCCGTGAGCCAGGTACACAGCACCTTGTATACCCCTTTGCTGATTGCGACTTCCCACCATTGGTAGGTCGGTATTTCACAACATGGATTAACAAATCAAACTCAGTAATTTAGCAGTAGCCACATTCGATAACAATAACCGGTTACAACAGCAGCAGCAATAACAAGACAAAAAAACGAAGATGAGAAAATTCGGAAAGCTGCGTGTACTTGGAACGTAAACGATCCCTGCTCGTAATGACAAATGCAAATACGACACTTGACTGGAAGAAGTCGAACTGACATCTATGCAATATAGTAGTTATCTACTTTACCTACGCTGTGGGGACCCGTTTCCCATGATGCATTTCATTTACGAATAAGGTGAATACCTACAATCTGACATTGGATAAATAAAAAATCGAATGAAGTCATTTTCTGACAATAAGATCAGTCAGTGTCATTTTGCATCATTCCTGCCTCACTTTTCCGCGAATAATGTATGCGGCTAGCGAATACACTGATATGTTTTACTGATTTTGGGCGAACGTCGCGTCAATCACTTGCAGGCGGAACGCATTATTTACCCCCAGCAATACCCTCAAAGAAAGCATCCCGATCGTATGTGATAAGAGAACAGAAGAGAGAGCCAGAAGGACCGGACAGGAAGTATCAGTATTATTACAAGCAGATCGCGGCCGCCCTCGTCATGTGAGTGTACCTGATGATGCCTGATGCTGAAAAGGACGTTTTTGAACTGCTTCAGAATCAACCAAATCGAAAGGCTCACAAAGTTTCACCGGGACTGCATGCTCTTACTTTTTCCTCGAATACGAGTAGTCCCAACGTCTATCGTCAAAGGAGCCTGACGGATATTGTTGATATTCACACATGATTTGCAAGGATTCTTCCTTGGATTGTTAATTCAAAACAAGTTAAATAAGTGAAAAGGGTATGGCGTTTTTTAAAGTGAATTTCTTTCTGGGACAGCCTTAGTAACTCCTGAATAGAAATGGGAGAAACGCAGTTTTACAAGTTTATTTTCTGAATGCGCGAAAGTTGTTGAAATTACGAAGAGGTGCGATCGGTAGCTATCAAAGCCAGTAGCTGTGTCAGTAGGCACCAGTATCAGTACCTACAAGGAAATGTCTAAATTGGCCCTAACAATGACCGTTTCTATGATGACCATGTTTATATTGGAACAATTGTATTCCTACCTAGCGGTACGTATGTAGGTGAGCACGTGCAGTCGTGCACGTTTGC
Organism: Anaspis maculata; assembly: GCA_949128115.1. NCBI lineage: Eukaryota > Metazoa > Arthropoda > Insecta > Coleoptera > Scraptiidae > Anaspis > Anaspis maculata. Next base: position 56,319,584 of record OX421962.1, on the reverse strand, counting down.
CAAATCGACCGTTTAGTTTTTTGACGATAACTTAATAAATAAAAGCCAAAGAATTTTTCTACTATTTTTCCCCGACTTGATGATGAGTTCCCAGCAACGTACTGGAGAGTTTATGCGCCATTTCTGGGACACCCTGTAGATTAGGTATTACGGTGGTTACCTAGGTAACATTATAAAAGTTCATTCTGAAATCAGTCCGTGAAAATTGAAAATGCGATACAGGATGAAACAAAAATTCATTTCGAGTGGCTTGAATGGAAGCTCATTTTATTTTATGAAACTTTTAAAATTCTCTCTTTAGATGTCACAAGAATGATAAGGATATCTAATTACAATGTTATCATGTGAAAGCTTATTATATTGTGAATTTTCCTCTCATTAGATCACGTCTCCCGAAAATCTCATTGCTGAAAGCATCATGCTTGTTTTCGTCTTATGAATTTTTAAGCGCCTAGCTGAAGGGGTGACAACGCCTTTGAGAGAGTTTAAGCTCGTGCTGTTGCAGCTTTTGGTTATCCTTTATTGCGCTTGTGTCTCCGGTTACATTCACATTCACTGAGTGTTCAGTGGTTACATTGCGATAATGTTGAGTTTCACGCAAAAATCTCATTCTATGAAACTCTAATTTCAACGTAAATTCATTTTACCTATTGGATGGATGTGTCTGGCAGCGATCTCCTCTGTACTCGTCATTCTCTCCAATGGGGTTGTGTAGCGGCAAAAGCCTGAATTAATTATTATGGTCATTTCAGAAAATCTACAGTAGTTTACAAATTGGAACAAGGGAAAGAATCGACAAACCAGTATCTACGCCACTGATTAGGTGATTGATTTTGTGTTCTCCTTCATCAAACCATAGATATGTAGGTACCATTCTGCCCAAGATCTATCTTTACATTTTTGCGTCCAATCAGTGAAGCAGTTATTGAAAAGATAAACCAGAAAACAATGGTTTTCGCATAATTTGAACTCATCTTCAACTATCGTGGATACCTTACTTCTTACTTCTGGTCAATATTTCACTTACTTCCATTGCATGTGGATAGTGGAAAAATAACTCGGAAAATTATTCTACTGAAGGTGGATTCTTGAAATTTTACTGCGTACCTACCTACCTATATCACGGCTAACAACAGTGAGAAGTTTCTGGGATTTGAAAAGCTAGTATTCCATATCGACACATCGAGCTTATACTTCCATATTCGTCGGGAAATAGTTCGAAAATAGAACCACACATAAATATATTACACGACACGGTGTATTTTCTGGACTAGCTACCTAACCTACACATAAATGTCTACAGGTCTGAGGTCTGAATCCTCTTCTATATCAAGAGGGAACGGCTCTGAGTGAATATACCTTTGGTTAAAATATGAAATTACGTCATCAAATGCTGCGCGTCAGCTTTTCGTAAGTGAATGTTTTGTTTTCAGCACATCGAGGTTCCATAAAAGCACGAATGGCAGCTCCATCGAATTTTTAATGATCGCGGTAAACCCTCAATTAAAAAACAAAGGCCGTAACGAGTTTCCGAAAATTCAGCCGGCGTTAAGAAATAAACGAAGGTGGATTGTGTTGTGTAACTCGAGAACATATCTGCTATATCAGCCCATTTTTTGATAATATTCAAAAAGAAAATAATAATATGGACTTACGACTTACGGCTGAATTTCAAGTCAACGACGCAGCGCCGCTAACTAGAAATCACACGCGATTTTGACGTAAAATTCATTTGACGCGCTATTATCTATAGTAGATAAGTTTTAGTTACATTACAAGTAAAAATTAAGAAGTAGGTAGATAACAATCAACATTTATGGTGCTATTCTGTAAAAAATAACATTCCATAAACGCTCTGTTATATAAAAATTCGTGTCGGCCATTGTCTGTTGCCTAGATAATAACAACGTAACAGAGCCTTTATAGAATGTAATTTTTTAGAGAATCGCACCATTAGTTACTTCGCATTTAGCATTTGATATTATTAAACAGTATAGGGTGTAAAGAAAAATATGTAGTCATATAAGAACACATTTGAGGAGGGTGTTGGAATAATAAATATTTAACAAGTCTTTTGCATTGACTAATAATTAAGAAAAGCCATTGTCTAGTGCCTTCCAAAAATGTTACGGAACTTTCCGAATTTCAGAATATTGTATGGATATTTACTTATTTACATCTCTCCAATATCCTAGACGTGCCAATTTTAGCCGACAAACGGGCAACAATAGAGCGAATCTTCCAAGTCTCATGGAGTTGCTTTGCATAAGAAATTCGCTTCGAGTTATTTCTTGTCCAACTTTGTGCAAGGAAAGTTAGGTTGCTCTTTAAATTGCGATAAAGTACGTTTTCTAAGCACTCTAAGCTGTAGGACTACTCGTTTCAAGTCATTTATTCAAGGGAAAATGAAATAACGCGACAGAGTTCAAGTTGACGTAGAAATAAAGAAAAAGCTCAGGAAATAATTGATCATGAAAAGTAGTAGGTAGTAGGTATGCTTAGTCGGCAAGTAAAAAATAATGAGGCTTTCTGGTATGCAGGGTGGAAACTTCAACCTGTTTGAGTTCAGTAATTCAATAACCAAAAACATCTCACCAAAAACCTCAGACAAGTCGATTTCTAAATTTGAAATGCCACATTTTGGTACCAATTACGTGACCTTGACAATGCCAGGGACGGCGCAAGGGACAGGAGCCCAATTTTTTTTTAATACAATAGTAGATCGAAAAAATGCCATTTTTATCTTTGTTTGATCCCCTATCTAACCTTTGAAAACAATTGAGATCCTGCTAAAAAAAAAAATGGCGTTTAAAAGTCAGCATCACGGTTTCTACCAAAAAGGTGTCATTTTCTTCCCCTTTCGCCGCCATTGGAGTTGTCAAGGTCAATAGGTCACGTTATCAGTGTGTTGAAAGCTAAGATGGCTCAACAGGTGGTACTAGCTTCAAATGTCAAGAAAATGCCACTGTTTTGATAGGAACACTGACCTTTTAAATGCCACCATTTTTTTCTTGTGACTTCAATTATTTTTCTAGGTTAGATAGAGAATCAAACAAAGATAAAAATGCCAAAATTTTTGACCTCTCATTGTATTAAAAAAAAATTAGCTTCCGTGCCTTGCGCCGCCCCTGGTATTGTCAAAGTCACCTAATTGGTCTCGAAATGTGGTCCGGACTGGTCTCGACCTGTCCGAGGTTTTTGGTCAAATGTTTTTGGTTATTGAATTACTGAATTTGAACAGGTTAATGTTTCCGCCTTGTATATTACGTGTGGAAGTTGTATAAATATTGAAAAATCGGTTGCGTAACCTCAAAACTTTCTCGACCAGTAGCAAGGAACGGACGTAGAACCGTCACCGTCAACGTCATCTCGACGCGATGCACCCGCAATCCGAGGTTGCGCAGCTGAAGCAGGGAAATATAAGCCCCCCTGCAGTGGAAGTTGTTGTGTGGTCGGCAAAGGTCACCTCTACCATGGTTGGCGACTTTTTGGCGACGCTGCCAGATGACAGGCGGTCACTGAATAAAATGATGCCCAAGCGGCCCCAGGCGCGCCAGTACCTACTATGTAAAATGCAGTCAAACACCCACCTAGTAGTAAGTACTTCCTATTCTAGCTTATAGTATGTACGTATTTAAACAGCCATAGACCGAAGAAGTGTGACGTCACAACATGGCAACATGGCCGGTGGTTGACATTTTCTGGAGGCCAACGTCAAACGTGACATGACCGTGGGATGCACGGCACGTGGCATGCACTTGACGTTTCTCTGTTTGTGTTTGTCATGTGTTTGTCAAATTTTTGCGAAGGTAAATAACGGAAATGGATATAACAAAAAAGATTCATATTTTGGGCTATATCAGGTGGAGGAAATCAAACTATATTGCTATAAACTAAAAACTGCTAACTATAAACTGCGATCCATTGCTCTTTGCCTCTGAGCATCTCATGAACGAGATTGTCGACGGCGATTCTCCTGCCCAGTTTTTCTTCGAGGTCTTCTCGCTGCCTTGATGGACCGTTACAATGAAAACGAGCGTGTTCCGCGTTGTCCTGGCGCTGAGGCTTTTGAGGCTCCCCAGTATTTCTTTCATCCAACTTTGAACCAAGGCGTTCCACTGCCGTTGCCACTGCTCGACGAACTGCTCTCTGGCCTTGTTTCTGCTTTCTGGTTTGCTGGTGGGCACTCCTAGGCTTGTTTCCTCTAATCGCAAGCATCAGGGCGAAGGGTGGGATACCCGAGAGCGCTCGTGCTGCATCATGCGGGACCGTTCTGATTCTGTTCTGAACCCGGTGATTCTGAGTGCAGCTTTGCGCAGCTCTCTGTCAATGAGTTGGGCTATGTCTGGCCTTTTTGCAACCAAGTCCGCCTGTATGACGCTGGCTGTCTCTTAGGCTGGCAATTTCAGCAATGCTCACTGCCATTTTGCACTGACTTTTGTGACTTTTGTTGTGAACCTCCAGAAAATGTCATGCCAAACACAACCAAACATAGAAACGTCACGTTCATGTGACGTTGGCCTCCAGAAAATGTCAACCGCCGGCCATGTTGCCATGTTGTGACGTCATCACTTCTCCGGTCTATTATGTATTAAAAAGAAGATAATAAAAGAAATTGATGAGACTTCAGCACCTTGCACTCACTCATGCGCGTCTTATCTCGCGCAATCCAACTCCATACATTGTTGTGCATCTAAGGAAGTTTCCTTAACCTCACCTCACAAGAGCCAACCGAGCCACTGGACAGCGGGTGTTTTACTGCATTTTACATAGTACTGGCGCGCCTAGAGCCCCTTGGGCATCATTTTGTTCAGTGACTGCCGGTCAATTGGCAGCGTCGCCGAAAAGCCTCCAACCATGGTAGAGACGACCCTTGCTGTCCACACAGCAACTTCCGCTGCAGGGGGCTTACGTTTCCTTTTTTCAGCTGCGCAGCCTCGGAAATTCCTACTTGTGGGTGTATCGCATCAAGATGACGGTGATAGCTGTCACATTATACATAAATTAACTATAGGCGATTGACCTTATTGGGGAAAATGGCTGATTCGTCGAGGACGATTTAGGGAGTTATTTGTTAGAAAAGGTGTAAGTTGCCGTCCGGCAACGTCGGCAGTTACGTCAATTGGAGGCATGTCAAAACTGTCACTTTGCTGTTTTGTCAATGCACTGCCGCAATTTTTTTTGTTCCTGTGAACCCTTGGGGCCCCACAGACTCCCTTATTGGGCCTTACATCGATGACCAGCGTCGTCGCCGTCGTCGCAGACAGACCTTTCTCTGCATCATCCCTAGCTTTCACCCAAGGAACAGCAACAACGACTGTGGATCGAGTCCTCCGCACACACCAACTGTTGGCACGCCAGAAAAGGTCACCGCTTGGGCTGGATGCGTCGTCAGTCTCCTTTTTCTCAAGATTTTCTGCTTAAACCCCACATGGAGATTCGCATTCTATATTTTACAGTTCGCTACCATTGTAACTGGGACGAAAACGTGTGTTGTGTCTCCGCACTGACATGATCAAGGTTTAGGCTCGCTTTGTGACCCATTTGAGATTGGGGGATCAATCAGCAGGCAATAAATGGCAGAAATGGCACTAATCGCAGTGGCGAGAGCTACTGCGCTATTGTAGGAAGGTGTAATGTAACAGCCACCAGTCGCAATTTTTCCACCGCACTTGCCATGTAATGCATTTCTGATGGCGCAATCTTCCAGCCTCTCACCTATGGAACTAGATCTACTACTAGCCTGCTAAATACGCCAACCACAAGATCAAATACAGGACACAACAACAAACCCCCTTTTACATTATTCCTACTTGTCAAATGTCATGTTATTGATGTGGGTATTGCAGGTATCCACTAGTGCCCACCTAGGCTACTAGACGTCGGAGTATGTGTTTCTCCCAAAAACGTCCTCGACGATCAAGTACCGAGCTCTACACCAGGTGGCGATTTTTGAATGTGAATCGCCTATATCCCTTCAACTTTTTATTTTTAGTAGAATGACTTTTGGCAGCAAAAATAATATGACAAGCTGGAGCGCTAGGAGGATACGGCTGATGGCCGCTGCAGTGACGGCGCCAGAGGGTGGCCAGGGTGGGCACGTGCCTCCCCTAAAATCATAGGTGCCCACCCGCGTGCCCACCCGATTTCTCAGAAAATGTCTCGGAAAATGTTGAAATGAAAAAATCACACTATACATATAAATTGCATAACTAAGTAGATACTAATGAAAACAACCTAAAATAAGAATGTATCCTGTTGTTTTTTTGTTTTTTTTTTTCAACTTTTTTTGCGCTTGACTGTTTTTTTATAAAAAAAAAGTTGTTTGGAGGATGGGAGGTTAAACATATAACTAGATGAGTGCCCACCTCCCTGATAGTACAAGAAAGATAGATATTAACCTCGGAAAAAATATGAACGTCCTGAAAATTTGATATTTTGTTCAGAATTGAGTGCTCTACAACATATCCAAAATCGCCAAAAATCGCACACGGTGGTCTTGAGTTATTGGAAGGGGGGGTAAAAAATTGCAGCTAAAAGTGGAGGGGATAGAACCTGTCAATCCAGTGGATGCAAATACATTATAGTTCGACGTATCATATCCCTTTGATACCATTTTGGCACAAAAAGTGTCCATCATTGTTGAAGGGGAGTAGTGGGGGGCGAAGCTCTGCTAGGTGGTCCATTTTGTTTTTCTGGCCATGTAGAACCGATCACGACAAGTTTGGTATCTTTTCCGACTAAATCCAATCTCCTGAACTCGTATCCGATGTGTAAATTTGGATGAAAAGAAGTTTGAACAAGTTAACTTGAAAAAACTTGTTTTTTTTTGACAGTTTTGACGATTTTTTTTACTGTTGGTGGTGTTCATTCTCAGAAAATTTTCAGGGACCATTAAATTGAAGTGTATTCTTCACGAAAATCATCCACTCGATGTATTGTTCTGTTTCTCAAGTTAAAAAAATCGATTTGAACTTGAGCCGGCGCGACGGGTCGTCTACTACTGACCAGAACACTACAGCATGCACCTTTGAATGAAAACACCTCAAACTATTGAAGAAATAACAACTCATCTTTGAAAATTGGAGGATCTGTGCAGAATTGAATTCCCTATAACATGAACAAAATTTGCATTGCCTTAAATCGCGATGCAGGATTTTGAGTTATTGGAGGAGGAGGATAACATTTTGGCAAGATTCATACTCTATGAACTGTTACCTCTCCCCTCAATAACTCAAAACCCTGCAGTGCGATTCTGGGCGATTTTGTTTATGTTATAGGGAATTCTATTCTGCACAGATCTTCCAAGTTTCAAAGATGAGTTGTTATTTCTTCAATAGTTTGAGGTGTTTTTTCATTTAAAGGTGCATGCTGTAGTGTTCTGGTCAGTAGTAGACGACGCGCCGCGCCGGGTCAAGTTCAAATCGATTTTTTAAACTCGAGAAACAAAATTATACATTCGGTGGATGATTCTCGTGGAAAATACACTTTAATCTAATCGCCCCTGCAATATTTTCAAAGATGAACACCTCTAACAGTGAAAAAAAATCGTCAAAATTGTTGAAGAAAAAACAAGTTTTCTCAAGTTAACTTGTTCAAACTTGTTTTCATCCATATTTTCACATCAAATTCGAGTTAAGGAGATTGAATTTAGTCGGAAAAGATACTAAACTTGTCGTGATCGGTTCTACATGGCCAAAAAAACAAAATGAACCACCTGGCAGAGCTTCACCCCCTACGACCCCCCTATATCAATGATCGACACTTTTTGTGCCAAAATGGTATCAGCGGGATATGATACGTCGAATTATAACTCATTTGCTTTCAATGGATTGGCAGGTTTCATCTCCTCCATTTTAAGTTGCACATCTATCAGGGCGTCAAAAGCTTGCTCTAATAAAGAAAGTCGTGAAATTGATTATATAGTATACATATACGAACCACATACTACGCAAGTACGCAACTTGGTGATAGTTCAGGAAACACAGGTTTTTACCAGGAATAAAAATATACGTGAGATGAAGTGCTGAAAACTTGGAAACTTGTTCAAAATTCAAAAGGGAACATACCTAATAAAAGTTCGCATCTTTCCGAAGCTTGGCATTTTTTTTCTGGAAAAGGAAGGGAAAGCTTCTTTCTTGTACACGGGAACGATGACGGTGGCAACTGACCATGGCTGACTGCTGAGAACTAGTTACTTGTTGTTTAAAAAAAAAGGTGAAAATCGGTATACGGGATGACAAGTTAGAATTTTGCAGTTTTTCCAGGTGATAGGAAAACTAGAAAATTATTGGTTCAATTTCGAAAATTCCCCCTCGAAAATTCCTTTCTTCAAATATTTTCTCCAACCATGACTCGCAGCAAGCCTACAGCTAAAATAAATACTCCATGGGGCTTACTGCAGTTTTTATTTCCTTCACGGGATGTGCAATGTTCATTTTGGAAAAAATTACCGCCAAAAATCGAAACCGTGTTGCATTTGTAAATGGGCCTACACGATGCCAAAGGGTTGGCATTATTGTTAAACTGTGTTGGCGCAGTTTTCGTATTCGATTTGGGAATACGTAGTCGGACTCGTATTCCGTTCGATCGTGTCCCGATTGCGATGAGTTCTGTATGTATAGCAGATGTGAAAACTATTATTATGGCTATAACAAGTTGATCACGAAATAAATATCAACGAAATGACCCATAACATTTCGAATTCCCTTCCCATACACTACCTACTTCTGAAATGTTAAAAATGCTACAGGGATGTTTATAATTTAATAGCAATAACCCGACGTTTTTGGTGTTTCCCTCCACCAAGAAGGATTCAATATCGATCTAACCCATTTCATTTTTTTCTGTTACTAGATATTATGTACTTAAATATACCTTTACATCTGATGTTCTGTTCAGGTCAGGAGTTCAGGTCCATATAAACCCAGAAAATTGATCAGGGGACTTACTTACAAGACCGCAGCAAATCAAAGATTGTGCAATTCATATGCACTGATCACACTGCAGCAATATTGCGCGAAGTCGCCAAGTGCTACATAAAATAATATGAGTTATACGATCGCATCACCATTAAGCCTTCTTATGCTTGTGCTGAATTTCCACATGACTAACATAAGCTTTACAAGATGGCAAGAATGCTTCATCGATCGAGCCAAAAGCACTGCTTTTGGAATGGTACAGGGTGGTTACGCGACAATTCACTTCTCTCCTTAAAATAGTAGGCTGTTTAAGTGTATACCACCAAGGTCATTGGTGAAAACACCTCTCCAGAATGACCAACCTTAAACATTCAAATAGTTTCCACTTTTTTAGCAAGATTTTCAGTGCGGTTCGGTTAATTGTCTTAACAAATACACCTCTAGGTTCGACTATCGCTTACATCTCGACTTACACTCGGATTCCCTCGTGAAAATCCTCGATGTAGCGATAAAACACCTCACTTATCGGTGTATTACATACGAGAATTCACCTTCACACTAACCGTCAGTTCCACAAAAAAGATGATCAGCGATAAAGGCTGATTGCAGATTAACTGAACTTTTTTCTGCTGAATGCTAGGTGATAACTCAAAAAAAAAGCCTGAAATCTGTACTAGACTCATCATCTTTCCATTATTGAGGGATAAACCAGCATTGCCATTGATCAGTCAGCTACAAATTGACAAACAAAAATCGCAAATCAACTAATCTCGTATTATCTGTTTTGTGGAACCCACGGTAAGACGTTTCCTTATGAGATATTCTGGGAAATGAAAATCCGGAGATGGAAATACCGGGTCTAAAGGTAACCCGCAGACCCGCCCGTAACTCCTACGTCATTGGTTGGATTTTTCAGAAATTTGGCAGGTAGGTAGATAATTCCGATAAATCAGCCTATGCCGATTTAAGCTGATTTTGTCAAATTGTTCCTGAGTCACAAATTTTCATTGACCAAAAAAATATACTTTGAAAGACTATATCTCCGTCATTTGGCTGAATTTTGCTAAACGCTATTTACGTTTTTATCATATTTTGTCGAGATCTACCCATAGTTGAATTCTCTCCAATCAATAAAGAAACACTTTGCATACATATTGGATACCTACTTTTATTTCCAAATTGGATTGTTGAATGAAAATAATACAAAAAGGCGACATAGTAACTTTTTGGCATTGGCCGGTGGATACACTAGAGACCTTCGCAGCGGACCGTTTTCTAAGACGGGTAGTATAAAAGAAAAGAAATAGCATAAGCATCTGCTTATGTTTTTGAGGAGTTGCTAAGCAAACTTCTCCTAGCAACTCCTCTGAAATATGAGCAAATGCTTATAGTTGCAGCGGTACGCTAGCAAAATGACCCAGATTCTGCATTTTGTGATACTGCAATGAAATTTGGCATATGCAAACAACATAGAATTTCAAGTGATTTGACCCGCAGCACTCAGAAATTTGTCCATTAGGGGGCGACTGGGGGCCCCTCCAAATTTCAAGATGTCAGAGTTTTTACCATGCACCATTCAGTACCGCCCTATCTACCGTACAGGACCTAAACAACTTTGTACTTGACCATCATAACATTTTTCGTCATGTCAATTCCATTCTTCTTACAGAAAAAAATTATGTCTTTGTCTGGTCAACAAGTCGAGAAATATATATATTTTTGGACCACAAATAGATAGTTGAGTCGTTTTTGTGCGATCATCGATAAATCCGCATCCCCTTGATTCATTTATGAAAACAAAAGTTTTGCTGTTCTATTCTTCAACGAAGGGGTGACTTCAACTTACCATTATTTTCAACATTACCTATTTCAATGTTTTATCCCTAAAAATATGATTATTATTGTACTAATATATAGCTTGGAGTTTTCTTCAACGGTGTGGATGATAAAACGGCCTCAGATTCCACCTGGAAGCCGTGCATATTAATTTTTCTGCAAGGATGTCAAATTTGGCATTTTTGATTTTCTACCGGGAGCGGCCAAAATGTCAATACACACCACTCAGCCCAAGAGCACCGGTTGCGGTACTTTCGCACCAACTCTCATTTCAGTATCACAAAATGCAAAATTGTTAGGCATGAATATCGTTTTCCGCTAGAGCAAACCGGTGCTCTTGGGCGGAGTGGTGTGTATTGACATTTTGGCCGTTCCCGCTAGAAAATAAAAAATGCCAAATTTGACGGCCTTGCAGAAAAATTATTATGTACGGCTTCCAGGTGGAATCTGAGGCAGTTTCATCATCCACATCGTTAAAGAGAACTTCAAGCTGTATATTAGTATAACAATAATCATACTTACCGGGGTAAAACATTGAAAAAGGTAATGTTGAAAATAATGGTAAGTTGAAGTTACTCCTTTGTTCAAAAATAGCACTGCAAAAGTTTTCTTTTCATAAATGAATTAAGGGGATGCGGATTCATCGATGATCGCACAAAAACTACTGAACAATCTATTGGTGGTCCAAAAAAAAATTATTGTTCAATTTGTTGACCAGGCAAAGAAATTTTTTTTTCTATAAGAAGAATGGAACTGACATGACGAAAAATGTTATGATGGTCAAGAAAAAAGTTGTTTAGGTCCTGTACGATAGATAGGGCGGTACTGAATGGCGCATGGGGAAAATTCAGACATCTTGAAATTTTGAGGGGCCCCCGGTCGCCCCCTAATTGACAAATTTTTGAGTGCTGCGGGTCAAATCACTTGAAATTTTATGTAGTTTGCATATGCCAAATTTCATTGCAGTATCACAAAATGCAGAATCATGAAGCGTACCGCTGCAACTATTATGCTAATTTTTTATTATAACTACATCTTATACCTCATCTTATTTCATGGTCGATAAAAGGTTTCTTTTTCGAAATTTGACCTTTTTTATGACCTCTTAGCCAACTAACTAGTGACTACTGTTGAATTTTAATGAAATGCTCCATCTTATAAGTGGAAAATTATTCAAAACAAATCTCTGGTAGAGTACAATTAAATACCTAGACCCGTTTTCATTATTCATGAAAAAGTCAACTTCACAGTAGTCCGGGAGACGGACGCATGTTTAGTACCTCTATCGAGTTATGTGTAGAGACTATCATCTACTCGTATGTATCGAGAAAATATCGCTGTGCTAGAATGATAGTAAGATAACTTCAAATTTCTGATTTTCGGATTATTCCAAAATCTATAGCTCCAAGCTATTCTCTACCTGGTAAAAAAATCGAATTACTCAGAATCATCATGGAAGTACATAAAAAATGAATATCTCACTGTTATAATTATCTGTTTTTTAAACAGTTCTGGTCTAATACTCGGACATCTCAAAATGTTCTATTTCTTCTACTGAGAAATAGATCGAATTTGATCTTGCCTTCTGGTATAATACGAAGACATTTCAACATGTCCCAATTTTATAACAAATCTGATTTGGAAATTTCAAGTTGTCCTTGTTTTTCATGTTATCTTAGTATTTTACTGTGAAAGATGTCTCACTCTTATACCAAAAAACCAACTGATTCAATGAAAGTCTTCAGATATTTCATTTTAACTCACTATTGCACAAACATACCCTCATGCGTTTGTAAAATATCTTACTTTTCTTTAAGTTGTCCCACTATTTGACCAAAAATGTTCCGTGAATTGTTTGAAATGACTTAATAATTTCAACTTATCTCCAATGTACATTGCCATGATTTCGTTATCCACAGGTCAGTTTGTATTTGGTAAAACTGAACCAAAACGATGGATAGATGCGGAGGCAGACTATATTGGTTATAGCTATGGCCAAGACTGCCAAAAGTAAAAGAAATCGTGAAAATCGGTTCACAGGATGAAATGTTTGATGAAAATTTTTGAATAATTGGATGACAAAGTTATGAACTTTGACATTTTTCAATATTTGACACACTACAGTTAGGGAAACATGCACTATCTACTGTTCTGAATACAGTTTTTCAAGGACTTTCAAATGAATTCCCAATTTCTGATAGTGACACTTTTATTTGTCAGATGACAGCCAAAAACTAATGGGCTTATTCCATGTCATACAATACTTAAGGATAACTATGAAAAATATGTTGAACCAGGCTATGCTTACTGTGCAATACTCGGACAACTTGAAAAAAAAGAGGGATAAATTCAAAATCACTCTACGAATTCCTGACGAATAGTAGGATAACTTACATGGAAAAACGGACAACTTCCAACACAACCATTATTTCTAGCGATATACAAGGATATGTTCACTTTTTGATTTTTTTCTCAAAAAGTAAATGTGATTTCATAATGAATTTCTCACAGGTCTATCAGGAGCGATATAATACAACTGAAAAATTGAAAAATCTCCGAAATATCGAGAAGAAGAGTGTTTTTCGTTCTTCTGAAATGTTCAAGTGGCGATTACTCGAAACTATGTTTTTCAAGTTGTCTTACTATCATTCTAGTACAGCGATATGTGCAACCATGGAATGGCAATCCTGCCTAAGTTAATCCTGCCGGAAATGCAATCAATTGAATAATTTAAAAATTACAACCTAGATTACCTAGACCTAGAATTTTAAAGGTAGATTACAACCTTCAAAATTCTTGTCAACAAATAATAATAATAATAATAATAATATAAATAATAATAAGAGGCTTTATTTAAAGAGGCAAAGTCTAGCTTACGCTATTCAACTTGACCTCTAATCGAAAGAATTACAACAAAATTAGGATTCTAATAAAAACAATTTGACAGAATATCGAAATCTTAAAATAGACATAGGGTAGTATTAATAAAAAATAAGCATAAGCATTTGCTTGGATTTCATAGGCGTTGCTAGGGAAAGTCTGATTAGCAACTCCTCAAAAACCTAAGCAAATGCTTATGCTTATTTTTTATTGATACTACCCATAATCTTAATTTCCACAGGTGAATGATTGTTAATTCTCACAGCATTGAAAGCAAATGATCTACAGAAAATGGTTGTCCGAAAACGCGGCAAAACAAGCTCTTCATTGTATCTTAAGCTGACAGTTGAAGATTTGGTCTGTGAATTAGTTTTTCTCGAAGATATTCTGGTGAGGAGGTTAGTAAAATTTTATAAGTCAAAATGTCAGTCACATTGTTGATGGCACACAACAATTACCCTTTTTGACGCGCCACTGTCAGAACTTACATGGTGCTGCTGAGCAACTATCGTTACGCATACGCAAAACTAGATGAGTTTCTTGCAGTGGCCCGTGAAAGGGCTGATTGTTGTGTGCCATCAACAATGTGACTGGCATTTGTTGACAAGAATTTTGAAGGTTGTAATCTAGAATTTTTAAATTATTCAATTAATTGCATTTCCAGCAGGATTTACTCAGGCAGGATTGCCATTCCATGGTTACACATATTTTCTCGATACATATATGATAGTCTCTAGGTACACATAACTCGATAGGGGTACATAAACCGCGTCCGTCTCCCTTACTACAGGCGGTCATGTCAGGGTATGAAATGGGGTAGGTAACCAGGTTTCTTTTTTCCTATCGATTATTTCTGCGACACCTTACATGTCTACCCTAACGACTGCGTGAATTTCACTGCAGGATACTGGTAGTGGTAATGGCTGGGTAATTTTTTCCGATAGGCGCGCGTCTGCACAATATATTACACTTTGCAAAAAATGATGCGACGTCATAAAAGTGCGTGGATAAGAAAGTTGATGTGTGGGAAGGTAGCAGAACGCAAAATAAGATGTATCTGCTTAAATATGTAGGTCATGTGGTTTTTATCAGGACAGAGAGCTTTTTTATACAGGAGCAGGAGGTGCTATTTACAGCAATGGGAAGATGCTTACCTTTCCGTGAGACGCTTGACTTCCAATTTTTATCCGAGACCGGGCTGGTTTATTGTTTGGAGGTTTCATGTCAGTAGCGGGCAGCGAGTGGGGTGGATGATGGATACCTACGCGAAGTTGTGTGTCATTCAATTTGTGTCCTGTTTGTGTCTTGTTCCTTGTACTCCCGAAGTGCAGTAAAGCCTGATAAATAATCTAAAAATTTAAGATATTATGTTGAATATGCACTGAGGGCATTCTTCCAGAAATTGAAATTATTGCGAGCAAGGAAGTAGGTTTTACATACCTACGAATTGGGTACCTTACTCTATATATGTATATATCATACTCTATATATGTTATGTAGGCACTAGGTACTTGTCTCAGCAATTTTGGCATGGTACATTTTGTAATCAAAGAAGTGCACTCGAACGGTGCGATAAAACCGCTTGCCTGCGACCTGTTCCCCAAATAAGTCAATTAAATAAATGAATAAATAAATGAATAAATGAATGGATACATAAATAAATATGCGCAGGAGATTGCAATGCTCGAGAAAGCTGCAAACCCGCTCAATTGGCGGAGGATCAAGTTGCATATCGATGAAGCGTCGAAGCAAATGTGCCGGTCACATTTACAATGAAATAAATATTATGTACTGCTTATGCTCGTGAGTGACAACTAAAACATGAGGTTTTCAAGTGACTTGTTATCTGATGTATAAATGGAATTTTCTTATTATTACCTCTATCTACCTACAACCGTCGAGAGCTAGGTAAAAGCTAAAGCAAGACCAGAGTATAAGTGGAAGTTGGAGTTTGTTCGACTTCGCGCAGAAAATTCCTCAGACACGGATATTTAGCTTACCAATGAATCCTCACTTGGCAAGGAGTACACTGTTTCCGCTTCCATTTACTTCTAAGTGTCCTTATTCCTTTGAGTTTTATTCTCTAAATAAATTCAACTAAGAAGTTCAAACCTATAATTTTAACTTTTTTTTTACCGTTTAGTGTAATTCCGGTGGTACGGCATGGGTGGATATGCATACAGGCTACTATTACGAAAGTCAAGCATCGCCCGCAGAAGCCAGAACCTGGATGGGTGACTGGTGGATAGCTGTGCGCGAAGAGAGCGGACGCAGCGTAGTGTACTTGCCCAAGGGGGCTCCATTACCTGTACACGCACACGAACGAGATGATTGTAGGTAGTAGCATAAATCCATAGTGCGGCTCGGTGCGTCCGACACCTCGACACCCAGATGGGTAAAAGAGGTTACGATTATATGTATATGGATATATTTAGTGTAATTCCTTGTCTTGAAACGAGAATACAAGAAAGTGCTTGCCGCTGATGCCTAAAGGCTAAATTTCAAATCTGACTTGCAACCGACGTGAAGTTGCACCCAGTCAAACGTCAAGAAACCATCAAATGTTCTTGTCAATTTGCAGTTGCAGCCTTTTTATCACGGTTCTAAACCTGTAACAGACCCATGACAAAGGAAGGATGAAAATAAAAGTGGAATCTTCCCTTACATTTATTCAAGATTTGTGGCTCACGGGTAATGTAAATCGACATCAAACTATGACGTTTTGACATTTCAAAGGCGTACAACTTTGCGCGGGTTGCAAGTCGCACATGCAATGGAGCCTTTGGCAAAAGAAGTTTGGATGAATGAAAGTTTTGGAACCCTTTATCGATAAGCGTTCCGATGCAAAATTTCACATTCACATGTTTTGTACCTTATTGTTCTTGGAAAATCATCGGCGGACGTTCTGGCCTGAATGCCTCTGCACTGAGGAGTCCCCAATGAGGGGTGAAACACGTGTATGTGGAGTTTTGGCTATAAGCGTTTGTCGATGAAGGGTTCAAGAACTTTTATTCATTTAATGTCTTGTCTTGTATACAGGTGTCTCAGAAATAGCGCGAAAGCTCTCCATCAGTACGTTGGAGAGGGAGGGGAGGGGGTTGATAGGGGCTCATCGGGAAGCCTGAAAAAAATGGTCAAATTTTCTTTGTTGGGAGATTTTTCGAGTTTTGAAGACTCAAAGTTTGACCCTATTTTTGTTTTTCACAAAGATATTTGAGAAATATGACACTATGGCATACTAAATGAAGTGGTACTGATTCCAAGGTGAAGATTTTTAGATGAATATAACTTTTGTTTCATTTCATTTTGGAAATTGCAAGAAATAGAAAATGGGACAGTATTTTTTACATTTTTCCTCACTCTACAACATACCGGAGAGTTTATGCGTCATTTCTGGGACACTTGTAGATCTGGCACAAATAATACTCAACTTGCTCAACTACTGTTCACTTTGAATCATTAAAAAATTTAGAAACCGCCGTATGTTCAACTTGAAAGGTTGACACAAAGGTATACGGAGATAGGTGTCCGGGACTTTGGAAGAAGTTTTTTAGCGAAATTAAAATCTGCTGTACTTTTAAAATTTACGAGATTGTGATCTAATGATTTATATGGAGGTTACTCGCCTGTCGTATTGATTTATCGTTGAAGTGTTGAAAAATTAAATTAAGAGAGAAAAGAGTTTGGCCTCCATAATGGCAAAAGCAAAAATTTGATTTTCTGATAAAGGTATTCACCAAACACACACATCTTTGGCAACTTTTCCGGAGATAATAATAATCATCGAGATAATAATTAGGGCTTGCCCAACTAATTCAGTTTTAAATACTTAGGCTTAGGTGCAAACACAGATTGATTAATTAATAGGTACTTATTATTTATAAATTCGTTTTGATTCAAATCAATATTGGCGTGTAAATATTTTGGCCGCATTTCGAACAATTCATCATAATGGTGATGATGAAACAAGTGAGGATGGACTTCAAGCTATGTTTTATATGATAAAATAAATTAACTGGATTACAGGCACACGATTCGTATTTCATTAGAGATGATTGATAGTGGGTATTCCATGAAAAGCACGGTCTACGAACTTCCATATATTTTTCAAACGGATATAACTCCATCGACGAATATTTCGATTTGTGGTGTGTATACATAAAAAGGGTGCTCGTACGAAATACGCGATTTTGGACCTTTGGAAGTTTGTAGATATGTTGTAAAATGGGCTGTTCTGGAACAGAAGCAGTGAAACTATTATTTGTTTGAAATTAAATTTAACCTAGTACAATAGTTAAAGGTTAATTCTGTGATTGAACACACCGCGACCATCATCACCCGGCAAAAAGTGTTTTGTTTGGGCCATAAATGCAAATGTATCACCGATGACATTGGTGATGGTGAGGATTTGCAAAGGATTCTCAATGACTATTATCACCATATTATTGCACCTCAATAACGTTTTTATATTAACATTAAGGAGTTTCTGATGCGATTAAAAAAGTTGTTGACGAGAATCGGTTTTATTTTATTTTTCTCGTCAAGTAGAAAGTCAAGTAAACTGCTCCAAAAAGAAAATGTACGGGCAATGCTATCAAATTTTAAAAAATTTTGATTTTGATTTTCAAAAATTCAGAAACTAGATAGCATCGCCAATACATTTTTCCTCAAGAAAGTCACGTGCCAGATTTGAACTTTCTATTTACAAAAAAAAGGTACCAAAAATGATTTCTCGTAGACATGAAAAAGTGAATCAGTAGAAATCATTTTTGGTACCTTTTCTTTTGAAATTAAAGTTCAAATTTGGCATGCTACTTCCTTGAGGAAAGATGCATTGTCGATGCTATCTAGTTTTTGAATTTTCAAAAATCAAAATATAAAATTTTCAAAAAATTTTGGAAATTTTCAAAAATTGATAGCAATGCCCGTACATTTTCTTTTTGAAGGAGTTTCTACTGGACGAAAAAAATAGAATAAAACCGATTCCCGTCAACAACTTTTTTAGTCGCATCAGAAACCCATTAAGATACTTTTTCACTGGTTCATCCCCAAGTTTCGTCTAATTGGGAGAGCTCCAAATCAGTTCAGCATCTTCGCTAAATGAATCCGGCAAGCTCTCGAACGGCTCCTCTGTGCAAATTGTACGGAGTTGTGTCTTATTCCCGAGTCGTAGTCTCTGGGTTTGTGGCTTATCTCTAATTCGGAGTCTCCAGCAAATTTTTCAACAATCTTGGAAAGAATAGGCCTGCAAAAAACAATCAGACTATGGCCAATTTCATGAACCCCATCAACTTCTTCGCCGTTTCGGCTGCCATATTGAATACTACGGTAATCTTAATGCAACAGATACACTAGCCATCGCATCGCATCGGTGCATTTTGAATCACTCAGGACTATTCAGCACGTACCCAATGTAATGTTGATGAAGGAAGCCTAGACCTTCGGGCCGTGAAGGCTGGATGATAAATGCATGAATGAAATGTCACAGCATGTTTGATTTGCTCTATTTAGTTGAACAATTTGCATCAAACATGAAATCTACTGTCTTGTGGAGACATTCTTATTTTCAAATTTGATTAGATACACGGTTTCGCTGCCATCTGGGCTGCCATATTGTAGTTGTTACTGAACTGAGCAAAAAATGAAGAGGGCCATCCCGAAATGTAGCGTCGGTTAAAGTGAGGGCATCTCGAGGGAATATAGCCCGATTATGTACATTTTTGTGATGCTCGTTAGAGTAGCCTTTTTGACTACAATGTACCTTCCTAGATGATTATTGACCTTGTGTACTGTATACAGGTTGATTATGGAAGGAGTACACAAAGAACCTGACTTCAGCAAGGTCCTGTTAAAGAAGAAATAAAGTGGCAGAATTTTCTACGTCACATTTTTGAAAAGCGTGCATCAATATCTCGAAACGGTTTTGGACTCTTGATCGAACAGATTTGTTGTTTTTAAAGAGTTATTAACATTCTCTGTGATATATGGACTGGAAATTGAGCAGTAAACCATCATCCATAATCGGACAGACTGATAAACACGACAATCTTAATGCAACGGACACTATTTTTGCCATCGGTGCATTTTGAAGCATCCAGGGCCAACCTTCGGCACCTTTCGAAATATTGATGGACGCTCCCCTAAAATGTTGTGAGAAAATTCTGCTTGTTTTCTCGAAGCGGGATCGTGCTAAATTTGTCATTTTTGCGCTCCTTCCATTGTAACTCTGTATGTATACTGGGCCTTATAAATAAAGAATAAGCAATTGCTTTTGCTTAATTTTCTGTTTTTTAAAATTCTCAAAAAATCAGAAACTTCAATTAATTCCATGATTCAGGTTTTATTGAACATTTGATCAACTGATTGAAATAATAACAATTAGTGGACGTGGTACAACCGAAATAGGGAATATAAGTTGCAAATGATGATAAAGGCAAACCACTTTGCAGGGTTACAACTGAGACCTAAATAAACGATTTGACCCGCAGTGCTTTTCTTTTCGTCCCTTAGAATTTGAATAGCGCTCCTTTTTCAAAATGGCGGATATTATCTAGGGGCAGAAGGTATCGAATAGCTTGGTGATGTCCAGCTTAGTAGAAATATATGGGGCTATGTCTCAATCGGTTTCTGGGACATCAAACACTATTTAAAAAAATGGTGGAACATTGCCATCTACCGCAGGCAAATTTGGTGGAGGCGCCAAAAGGAATTTAGTACTGTCATAAGAAAATTGCCGTAACATTTTCATTTTTCAACCGATTTTGACACAAGATATCTCATTTTGTAGAAAAGTAAATTCTTCTTGTTACCTTATATCGTCCATAAAAAAAGACATTGAGGAATGTTGAAGAAAAAATTGAAAAATAATTTGAAAAAAAAGGATTTTTTTCATTTTTTTTATTTCCATGAAAATTGCCCTATTTGTAGACTTTGATGTGCCCTTTCTAAATTTGTACTTTTCCGATTTCTATCTTTGCAGCACGCGCCGCCATATTGAAAAAATGATGACTGAAAAGAAGTTTTTGACAATATCTGAACTTTGGCCCTTGTGACATTGAAATGTTTATATACATATGAAAGCACATTCAATCCTCCACAGCTTGACATCTGAACCAGCTCTGTGCGACCCGTGGTTCTTGAGCTAGACCTTCTGGAAGTATCAATTTTCGGTTCCAAAAGAATTGAAAATCACCTCTTGGGGCTGTGCCAGGTCCACCAATGTTCATAATTTGTGATAAATGACGACGCGTTATTGATGGGTAACTTGATTTAGACATGGTGGTGATCCAGTGGTAAAATCCGGTAGGCGCGGTCACTATTTAACACCGAAAATTGATACTTCCGGAAGCTCTAGCTCAAGAGCCCCGAGTCGCACAAAGATGGTTCAGGTGTCAAATCGTGGAGA
This sequence comes from Anaspis maculata, assembly GCA_949128115.1. Lineage (NCBI taxonomy): Eukaryota > Metazoa > Arthropoda > Insecta > Coleoptera > Scraptiidae > Anaspis > Anaspis maculata. Next base: position 56,298,542 of record OX421962.1, on the reverse strand, counting down.
ATTGAATGTACTTTCATGCGTATATAAACATTTTAATTTTGCATGGACTAAAATTTAGATATTGTCAAAAACTTCTTTTCAGATATCATTTTTTCAAGATGGCGGTGCGCACTGCAAAGATATAAATCGGAAAAATGCAAATTTAGAAAGGGCACCTCGAAATCTACAAATAAGGCAATTTTCATGAAAATAAAAAAAATAAAAAAATCTTTTTTCAAATTATTTTTCAATTTTTTCTTCAACATTCCTCAATGTCTTTTTTATGGGAGGTAGGTATGAGATAACAAAAAGAATTCACTTCTCTACAAAATTAGATGTCTTGTGTTAAAATCGGTTGGAAAATAAAAATGTTAGAGCGATTTTCTTATGACCGTACTAAATTCATTTTGGCGCCTCCACCAAATTTGCCTGCAACAGATGTCAATGTTCCACCATTTTTAAAAATAGTGTTTGATGTCCCAGAAACCGATTGACACATGGCTCCATATATTTTAACAAAGCTGGACATCACCAGGCTAATCGATACCTTCTGCCCCTAGATAAAATCCGCCATTTTGAAAAAGGGGCGCCATTCAAATCTCAAGGGACGGGAAAAAAAGCACTGCGGGTCAAATCGTTCATTTAAGTCTTAGTTACGATCCTGCAAAGTGGTTTGCTTTTATCATCATTTGCAACTTGTTTTTCCCTACCACGTCCACTAAATGGTTCAAAGTCTCATTTTCAAATGTTTCTCCGTTTTTTGCTGCTAGATTTTTAACAAAAGCAATTGCTTAATCTTTATTCATAAGGCTCATTGTATAAAAGGTCGACAATCAGATGATCTGAGATGGTACTTCGCAGTCAGAAGGTTATGCACTGAGCAGTGAGCACTGTACAAAGATTTCCAAAATCAGTCAATTTTTCTCGAGATAACGTCATTTACCGAGGGAAATTTTGTAGTGGTCTTTGGTCTACTCCAATTTTAGCCCAGTTCAGTTGACTCATCAATTTTGTGTTTTGCTTTCTTCATTCTGAAAAAAAAAAAGATCTCAAAGTCCAAAACTTGCGTTTTGATGATGAGATCGCCTACTCTGACGTCAAATTCAATTTGAACGCTCGCTACCTAAAGTCACTGTCACACGGTTATTGAAATCATACTTCTCATTGAAAATCTGGGATGAGATCAATGATGAAAACGGGTATACTTGCAAGCTTGCCAGAGGTCTGGGATAAAAGCTTTCACACAGTCATTGATCCTGTAGATATACAGGGTGAACGAAGCAATCTGACCATATCAAGATAGAATCATGGATGTGAAATAGGACGCTATTTCATTATAGGTAGTTTTCCGGTATGGTTGCAAATATACTCGCTCTGCTGATCATTGATCTTGTTCCAGATCTTCACTGACAAGTATGACTTTAATGACCGTGCATGGTGACAGAGTCTCAAATATGTTGAAAGTGGATCAATTTTCTGGTTTTAATTATTTCATTATACAGGGTGGCCCAACGAAAACAGAAAAGAGAGGTTTTGAGCATTTCACCTCATTTTTTTGAAAAAAGCTCGGACAGGTCGATTTTTATATCGAGGGAGACATCTGAAGCACACATTGGCAAATTTCTATCTCAAGCCCCCTCACCCCCACCCACCCCAACTTTATTATTTCAAACGACACCACCCACCTTGCGATACATAAAATTAAAGGGAATTGAATTATCTTTCTGAAAACATGTTTTTGAAATTTTCAACCCTACCCTCCTTTTTCTTAAAATTCTCTGTATGTCCTAGGTATTTTATAAACTCGATCTCTCAATTTTCTTCAGTTTAGTCAGCGTCATTCTACATAGCAACAAAGAAGAACATTTTTGGTGAAAAAAGTGCTACCCGAATTCACCCCTTTGCTCTTCCCTCCCCAACTTTCAAATTCTACAAGACACCACCTACTGTATAATACATCAAATTAAAGAAAATTGAATTCTTTTTCCGAAAACATTTTTGTTTTTGATTTTCAACCCCTCCCTCAATTAATTGAACATCCGAAGTATTTTAGGAGAGAAAGGGCGCTTTACAAAATTTAAAAAAAATGTTTAGGAAGAGAATGCAATAACCTTCAATTTGATGTACTTACTTATTACAAAGTAGGTAGTGTCATTTTTGATTTGAGAGTTGTGGTAAAGGGAGCGAAGAGGTGAATTTGGGGGGCATTTTTTTCACAGAAAGTTTTTTTTCTCGATGGTATGCAGGATGACGTTGACTGCAATGAAGAAAATTGAGAGGTCAAGAATATGGAACTGAACACTCGAAGAATTTTAGAAAAATAGGGGGTGGGGTTGAAAATTTCAAGATTTTTTTTTCAGAAAGAGAATCTGATACTTTTCAATTTGATGTATCGCAAAGTAGGTGGTGTCATTTGGAATTTCAATATTGGGGTGGGTGGGGGCGAGGGGGCTAGAGATAGAAATTCGCCAATGTATGTTTCAGATGTTCCCCTTGATATAAAAATCGACCTGTCCGAGTTTTTTCGAAAAAATGAGGTGAAATGCCCAAAAACCCTTCTGTTCTGTTTTCGTTGGGCCACCCTGTATGACAGAACAATATAGAAAAGGGATGTAGCTCCGAAGAAGGCTTACAAGAAGGCACACACAAGTTTTGACTCAGATCCGTTCCAGCTGTATTTATGCATCAATATTTTCAAAAGAAAAATCGTAATCTTGTTTAGACGTGATTCATAGAGAATCACTGCTTCTGCGAGTTTAGAGTTGGTTCAACAAAAAGCATATTCACATGCCGTCACCGACTGAGTGCGTTTTCGCTAAATTACCTCCTAATGTCGAAGACATGCACGTCTGCATAATTTATGGCCGGTTGTATCGTACTCATCTGGGACCTATAAAAACCTATGCAAAAGCATCTGAGCAAAGTGGAAGTTTGGTATTATTTGCTTAGGGCGGTAACAGCGGGTGACGACGAACCCATTTAACAAACAGGTCGCCCTAGGGCAGTAAATGATCTGAACCCCCTTCACTTCCCTTTCTCCCCTTGTATAGAGGCAGTGTCCTCTCAAAGCTCCGAAGGACCCGCAACGTCCTGGATAAATACTCGTCCCAATATCTATTCAAATACCGAGTGTAGCTAACACTCATCATACGACAATCAAACGAAATTAGGCCGGAGAGCAATGTGTTCAGTTCAGGCTCAATTTTTTGTGAAGCGTACCTATATTTTATATTTGGTGCCCACTGGAAGTCCAAACTAAGACGATAATACGATTATTGCCCTCATTTCAATTCTCTTTCCTGATTTATTTCGTTACGGGATGAAAATAGAATAAGAATCAAGTCCTGGCAAATCCATAAAGAAATCTCATTATGCACATGTGCTGCATTAAGCCGGCCATATACCTCTATCGGAAAGACGTGTCTTGTTGGAACTCGAGAGCGGCTAATAATATTGATATCGTTCGTATGTTCGCTCCATGGGCACATTATTTTCAGGAGATTGCATGCTCATTGCGCTCTTGGAGTGAATCCAACATTCCATACAAAGCCTCAGAAATCCCACCAATTAGGACTCAAAACATGATTTGCCGATTCACGTTAATGCCACTTGAAGGGCAGGCTAATCAAAGAATTGTGCCTGATTTTCTCGTTTTCGTTCCATTCAAGGAGTGCCGCTATAAAATCTAGTGAAATTTTAACGCGTGCTTTCCAAGCAGACTTACCCAAGTATTGCCAAGAACTTTTCGCATTTATAGCATGTTTGCAATCTTTGCATTGCTCAAGCTCAACTTTATTTTTATAAAACTAAATGCTTCGAAATTCCAGTTGAAATCTGTTCGTATTTTGATCAGTGCGTCACTATTAAAATGCCAAAGTGGCACACACTGCGATAGATTAACTGCAAGGAGGCAAAGTGCAAAGGGAAGAAACACCTAATAACGAGTGATTTACAGACCCAAGGGTCCCAGAATCGCAGATCACAGGATATCGCAGTAACGCCTCTGATGATGCTGCTTACTTGATCTAAAGCTCCCTGGACTGGATACACACACCGCCGAATCACGGCGGTCTGGCACACCAAATCTCGGACAAATATGCACATGAAAGATAAGCAAATATTGCCATAGGTACCTACGACAAACCAGCCACAGAGAGACAAAGTTTTCTGATTACCTTCGTATTGATCCCTTAACATAATCGGAAAGAAATGAGACAATATATATTTTCCATCTTGACAACGCAGCTAGTACAGTAACAAGCGAATATGCCTCATGGGCATGAGGCTCAGTAGCGCACTTCTTTTTTGAAGGATTAATGAACGCAATATGTTTATTAGGGTTCTACCGGTTTTTGTGCAGAAATTCCAAAATGGCGGCCACAATAGCGTCAGAATCATGCAGTTTGGCTTGAAAATCAAAATAATAATAATAATATTAATAACAATTATAATAATAAAACGCCTCTATTTACGATTGCATAGCAGAGGAGTTCAGCTAGCGCTATTCTTCCACTCAACTGCCAACTGATCGTACTATAGACCAGGGTAATTTTCAAGTTTCATGAAAATCGTTCCACTAATAAGAGATTTCTATATGGCGGCCAAGATGGCAGCAGAATGTTGGAATTTGGCTGGAGAATAAGAATGTAGGGATCGACCGATACCGATATAGTATATCGGTATATCGGTATATCGGCCTATTTTTGGATTATATCGGTATCGGCCGATCGGCCGATATTTGGCCGATAGGCCGCCGATATTCAAATGTGTAGAACCCTTCTTGAAACACTTGAAAAACATGTAATGCGAATGAATGATCTTGGAACAATTAACACTGAAAAATCATACCAAATCATTATTCTTTGTTATTGAACTACTTACAAAATTCGGAAATAAGAACAACAAGGAAAAACAAAAAATATTAGAGAAGTCAATCATATTTTATTCATTAATTTACCAATATCGAACTAAAAACAAATTCTGAAAATAAGAAAAATAATAAATTGGAGATTATTCAGAATGTTTTTGATAGAATTCATTGGAGACCGAGTTGGAGACTAAAACATCGAAAAACCTTACGCCGATGCGGAAAAAATCCTTTATTTTATACACCTTATAGGTAATGGTATGGTATAAATGGGGGTATAAATATACAGCGTGGTGATGAAGTCCTGCACAAAATTCATATTTCCGTTGATGATTTTTTTTAGATAAAAACTGAAACAGGGCGGTTTTGTTCTTATTCAACCCATTAAACTGTGTTAAAAATCACTTTTTTCGTTGGCTGTTTGTGAGTCACGATGACGTCATAATTTTTTTCAAACGACAACCCCTAAATTTTTTTCATAAAATTGATAGCTTTGGTTTTTCTTCAAACAACAGTATGAAAATTTGTATGTCTTGGATATAGATTTTTTAGAAGAAAATGCACAAAGTTTTAAAACGTGAAATTTATTATCACCAAAAAAAGTTTCTTTATACCATATAGTGGATTGGATAAAAATAAAATCGACCAATGTCAGGATTTTTTTTGTATATTTTTTTTTAAATCAACGGAAATATGAATTCTGTGCAGGACTATATCACCTTAATCACTTCATCACACTGTATATTCACTTGTGCGATGTATTTCATACGAAAAAATCCGAAATAAATAGTAATTGAGAAATAAAAAATTTGAGGCCGATATATCGGTGTTGGCCGATATGGATATCGCATATATCGGTATCGGCCAAAAAATCCATATCGGTCGATCCCTATAAAGAATGATCATACGAAACGAAGATGAGTCTCAAGCTCCATGAAAATCGTCAAGTGATTCGAAATTTTAATATGACGGCCAAGATGGCGGCAGAGCATCATTTGTCCAAAATCGGATGTATTCTGATGGAGTTCACATCGCCTGTGAATTTCACTCAATGGGGCCTTGCACTGCTACTTTCACACACCGAGGGCGCCACAACCGTTGGGGGCAAATTCGACAATTTTGACGGCGTTGACGCTTCAGCGACCGACGTCCGTCATTTTATGTCTTGATTTGAAATTTGGATAACCTCTGTTTCTAGCTTCACATCTTCAGTCACTGTCAGTTACTGGTCAAACTACTCAAACTCCCCTGTTTTTCCCGTCGTTACGGTTGCTTTATCGAAGTAGGCGCTACAGTAGTGGCGACCTCACGTTGAGTTTTTCAATTGCAAGGCCCCATTAGGATCACTTTCAGAGTAATTCAAAATGGCGGACCAAAGATGGCGGCCAAGTGACAAAAATCATTGATCAAATTTATATGATGGACACGTACACATTTGACACACACCACATCGATATCTCTTTTTGTTGAGGCATAATTCTCCTAGCTCTATCACTTTGAAATGCGTTTAATATGGAGAATACAAGATGGCGGCGGGGCAACTCAAGTCTTGCTTTCGTTTTCTCCTTACAGGCTTCGGTCTGCCTGCTGCCATAGAAGTTTCCGTTCACTAATCAATTTAGATACCTAGCAATAGTAAAATTTCGGACAACACAATAAAGCTGGATTCCCAGTTGCAAATATTCGGACAGAAAATGCGAGATTTAATGTCAAAGTCGTCATATTGGCCAATCAGAGCCCTCGAATTCAAAATTTGACATATAAAATCGCATTTTCTGTCCGAATATTCGCATCTGGGAATCCAGCTTAACACCCAGACTTTTCACCTGTGCGAGAACCCAGGACTTCCGCACCACAGGTAGGTAGCTACTCGACCACCTGTGTCACGGTCACGGAGCCGTAGCACAGACTACCGCCGGTAGTGACTGAAGTATTTTTACCAAATATATTCTCTGGAATTTTCGGGAAGTGGCGTCTAGCCTTATGTGAGGTACATACAATATAAACCAACTATAGCTCTCAGGCGGGTCAGGTGTATTGTAACTTGTACTTTGTAATACCGGTAATACTTAATCGAAACTCCGTTCAAGTCTAGGAATAATTTGGCAAATTATGGTACGCTCATGATTCCCTGAACTCCAGACTAAAAAAGGATTCGCTCTAACGTCTCCTGTCTGTTCCATAATTCCCTAGTGACGCTCCTTGTTGCGCGGATTTCTAAGCAATTCACGTCATTAACATTCTAAAACGGTTGAGCTCGGCATTAAAATAGGTAGGTGGAAATGAAGCCGAAGTGATACATATTCTCGAGAGTTATAATCCAGATTCGCAAACTCCCTAACCCCCACATTCTCTCAGACCAATTCATATCTGCCGCCGTATTTTGGCGGAGAGATGACTCTGTCGGTTTAATTAATGTTGAAGCATGAAGCGTCCCAATTTTTCCCTCACAGAGTTTATCCCTCTTTAATACCATTTTGTATGGCTGCGTAGAATGTGGCAAAACGTCTTGTTTTGGACGAGAAAAATGGGTTAACATCGGGGAAGACGCCCTCCAGACAATTAATTCTGAGGGGGTCCGAGTAAATTCCACATGATGGCGCGCCAGCCGCCCGCCCATACGGACTTTCACTAAATTCTTGTAAATTTTGCTGAATTGTACCGTTTCGGGCGTGTAAATCACGGATAAACAGAGGAACAATGGACCGCAACCTAGGTCGATAATTGATCTTGAAAATTTATTTTTCCTACAATTAGTTACTATGAAATATGTCTATCTCAAACGTCAAGTGTCAACCAAGCCAAGGCACCCCACCTTTGGCTTTTATAAACAAAGCTTCCGTATTTTTAAGCTACATTTTGCTGATCGTTCAGCGTACTTGAGGGTGGGCTCAACTAAAGCTAGGCTTATATTTAGTTTATGGGTAAGCGGTGCAGTTGCCCCTTCGATGATTTCATTAAAAACTGTTTAGGCGTTTCCTAAAATAGGTAGACTAGGCACCATTGTTGGTTGCATCAAGAATCTTAGTCATGACATACAATTTTGCTCACGGGTGTTCGTAGTTTTCCAAAACATGACAAAATGCCTATTGAAGTATAATGAAAGTATTGTGAAATTCCTGGATATTCCTGCGACATATATTATTGGGTAACTTTTTTACTAGTACCTACCTATATGTACCCACCTAACCTCCCCCTCTTATACCATAAATAATCTACTTAACAAAACGTCTTTAGTACAAAGAACAGCTTCACATTGAGCAATTAATTACATTTGCTTTGGGAACATTCCGCTTTCATAGCTGATTTCTTGGAGCACTTCATGCCAAATATTGCTGTTTGTTACTTTTGGAACAGTAAAGCTGTAGGTACAAGTATCGAGTCGACATCATAAACTCCCAGAGGACTCGCCATATCTAGTTCCCTTGCACACATTCGACTTTGCTATGAAAATCCAAACATTTTTACTGAACGACGATGGCACTAGGAAGCCGATATTATGATGTATGCCTTTATGTCATAATAATACTCCAACATCTCAAAAAGAATCGTGGGGAGTTGCCCGAGTCAGGAAAAGCAATTGCGAAACCGTTTTCTTGACGGAAATCAAATCCTCCTTTTCTTGAAAACCTCATTACGTTCCAGTACGTACAGATCTCAGAGAGGCGTTAGGTTTGAATTAACATTTCCTCTTCAAGTTTCAAGAATTTTATAAGCTACAATAATATTCAGATAATATTGATATTTGGTACAACACGTATCTAACTCATATTCACTTGGGTACTAGAACAGAGAACTAGACACTTTTGATATTGGGAGATGTTTCGTGAAGAAGCATTTTGTGAAACTGCTTTTTCAACTAACAGAAATACTTAACTTATATTATTGCTAATAATACAACTCCAGTACCGAAATGTCACTTGTCAAACGTTTATATTAGTATCAGCCAGAACTCCCATATTCTGCTGGGAACTGTATTCTCAACTTCTATTCGATATACAGGATGATTCATGAATTTCAAAAATTAATTTTCCATCAAAAGCGCCATTAAAAAAATTTTCCATGGAAACTGGAAGAATCATATCTTGTTCTAAATTATTTTAGGGGGTAATTGAATATTTCACACACCTAATTGGAGAAAACTGGATTCTGGGATTTATGGCTCACTCTGTGAGTATCATCATTGTTTATCATCAACAAAAATTCAGTGCATGACCACTGGTTGATCATTTCTACTGCTCGTCTATCACTACCAGGTCCTCAAAACCACTTCAAATAATCAAAATAGACGGCGCAAAGTCTCACCCTCTGACCACTATTTCAAAAAATAAACGTCATCAATTTTTTTATTCAAATATTTTTTTCGTGCTCCTGAGAGGATTTTATATACCGCTCTGGAATCGGAATGCGATATTTTTGAGACAGCCTGTATACTAATTTACTGAGGCCCATTCCACTAAAGTACAATCGACAATTATTTACAAGTCCATAGTTTGCAGTCTTGGTAACCTATTGTTGCAATAATTGTAACCAAAAGCTACACACTTGTAAATTGTCTAATGTACTTTTGTGAAATGGGCCCCTGATCGTATGTGATATACAGGGTTGATTCGCAAAAAAGTTGCGCTATTTTATGAATATCTCAAATATGTCACGATGATCAAGATAACTTTGGTCGGTTTTTTCAATATACCGTGAAAAACTGCTTAATTGTAGATTGATACACAATATACAGAGTGGAAATGGAAGGAGTGTAAAATGACCTAACTTCAGCAAGGAGTCATTTCAAGAAAACAATTCGCAGAATTTTTTTCGTCATATTTTTGGGAGGCGTACGTCAATATCTCGAAACACTCTTGGACTTTTGATCGTATTTTGTTTTTCGAAAGAGTTATTAATTTTTTGCGATTTTTGGATTTTTTTGGTATAGACATATTTGACAGGAACGTACATAATATCTGTATCAAAATGCACCATGAAACAATTTGATCTCACCAGCCATTACAAGTGGTGAGGACCTAGACCTTTTGTGGGACCATGGCAAATCAAGCATGCCATGTGACATCGCATTACATATTAGATGGCCCAGAATGGTTCAAAATGCATCATAGTCAGGTACCATAGGTTCAAAAAACTGATTCCGGGGGCTCCTTCGTGAAGGGGACAAGAGACCTTTTATTTCTTATAGTCCTATATGCACGAACCTGTAGCATAGCTGGACTGCTAATTCCCCAGATTCCCCCAACAAATTATGACCCCTCCTTTGGAAGTCGCCATATTATTATGCACCGGTACCCAAAACGTTTGGTAGCGGGCTCGAGAGTGGCTTTCAATATTCAACGGAGCAGTTTTATGTATTGATGACCATGAGCTATTTTGCTCTACTTGCCATTGATAGTCCGTATTGGATAGGGAGCTGGTGCCTCAAAACTCACGTCATAAGGTACATGATTTCAACCCTGTAGGTTTAATGTGCGTTGATAAGGTTGTTAAAAATTAGTTTGTCTTACATGTCAGACCGGGGGCTTTAGGCTGGTATAGGCTTCTCAATTTTCGAAAAATGTCAAAAATTCACGTCATAATAAGGTACATGAATGAAGCTAACGGGCTTTTGTGTGAGAACATCCCCTTAATCAAAAATCGGGTCATAAGACAAAATTGTCCATAAGACAAGTTTGGAATTTTCAAAAAGGGCCAAAATGTACCTCCTACTGAAGACTTCTCCTTTGACATAATTTTAGGAATGAAAAACGATTCTCACACCTTTTTTCACGTAGGCTTCGAATCTGCTCACAAATTTTTTTAACGGTACAACGCTTACAGGGTGCAACATCGAAAACTTTTTCTTAAATCGTACACCCTGTATTTCAACATGGAAATCGATTCCGTCTTTCATCATGATTACAAATATATATCACACTTAGTGAGTTAGTCAACAGAACGCCTGTGGAAAAATTTAAGAATTTTGGTCCTTTCTTGAAAATTTCGAAATTGGCTTATGGACCGAAAGCCCCCAAAATTTTTGTCTTACGACCAGATTTTCAACTAAGGGGATGTTCCCACACAAAATCCAGTTGGTTTCATTTATGTACCTTATGATGTAAATTTTTTGGCATTTTTTTCGAAAATTGACAAGCTCATACCAGCCTAGAGCCCCCGGTCTGACATGTAAGACAAAGCAATTTTTAACAACCTTATCAACACACATTAGACTTACAGGGTTAAAATCATGTACCTTATGACGTAAGTTTTGAGGCACCAGCTCCCTGTCCATGTATGAAGTTACCGGAATGCTTGGTGCTACTTTCAAAATGGCAGCGTACCGATTTGGCGGCCACCTGGATTTCGATAAAGTGTTCAGTAATGCAAAGATCCCAACTCGGTAACCGAAAGAGTTATAGTGATGAAAGTCACAAGGTAAAATCATGTACCTTATGACGTAAGTTTTGAGGCACCAGCTCCCTGTTCATGTATGAAGTTACAGAAATGCTTTGGTGCTACTTTCAAAATAGCAGCGTACCGATTTGGCGGCTACCTGGATTTTGATAAGGTGTTCAGTAATGCAAAAATTCCAACTCGGTAACCGAAAGAGCTATAGTGATGAAAGTCACAAGGTGATTTTACAATTCAATGCTTGTTAAGAAAAATTAAACCGCATCTCCATTTCTTAAGCTGATCCTAAAAAATCCACTGATTTATTAAAAAATGTCAATTTTTATGCAACTGACCACTAATATCAGGATTTTTCAGGAACAGCTCAAGATATGGAAATGTGATTCGTTTTATCTTAACAAGCGTTGAATTGTAAATCTACCTTGTGACTTTCATCACTATAACTTTTTTGGTTACCGAGTTGGAATTCTTGCATTATTGAACACCTTATCAAAATCCAGGTGGCTGCCAAATCGGTACGCTGCCATTTTGAAAGTGGCACCAGAGCATTTCGATAACTTTATACATATGAGAATATTAAAAAAAATATTTGCCAGGCATGCCTCTCACGGGGAAGCAAACAGCACCTGAGGCAATAGGGAGCGTGAAAATCACAGATTTTTTTTTCACTTTTTGGAAAAACTATATGGCACACATGCAAAGGACACTATCGGGTTTGGGCATATTTTGGGCCCTGCAGGACCAGTTTTTCGTCAATTTTGCCACTGCCTTACCGTATTGGTCAAAATTGATTATGCAATATGCATAAGTAAGTGATTTCTCGTATTTGTGCAAAAAATTGTTCAGATTGTCCATCTCCTCAATAATTCATTTGAAGAAAATATTGATGGACTACTGGGCCCCAGCCCAATTTTCGTGGTTTTTGTGACGGATCTTGCAATGTTTCCTCAACCAGAGGACATAGTGATCTCATTCTTTCACTGATGGCTAACTGATTTAAAGCAATGAAGTATAGGCTATTTTTATTTTATTGGACGCCGCGTCCGGGGTCAGCCGCCGCCCACTAGACAAAATGAAAGAAAGAAGTCAGTTCGAGAATGTACGCCATCATGTATTCTTGAACACTCTAGGTCTCGATCGACCAACTACAAACTCCCTAAAGACAAAAAAGCCGCTATGCTAGTATCCGGTATGAACTATCTAGATACTTGTCACGAATCGTCTTACTTATACGCCACCCACAAACAAAATCTTCCACTTTTCCTCCACGAACCGCATAATAAGCCTATTTTTCATAGATAATGAAGCAAAGCTCTCCGACATATAGGAGGAGTCCTTATCCGGACCGAATGCCTGCGCAGTGATGAGCCCTCAACAGGGGCGTAACACATGTCTGTGCAGTTTTGGTTTGATCGACTGGTGTTGTGGTAGACGGAGAGCTTTACTTTATTGAAAAAGCGATGGGTCCGTCATGGTCCTAGGAGGCGCAATATTGGCGTGTTTGTGTTTTTCAAACATTGCGTTACTCGGCTTGAGAACGTGTATACACTTTACCATCGATGCTCCTGGCGACGGTGTGGCTTTACGTGGAATTTGTGTTCAATTCCCTGGTCTGCCTGATGTCTTTTGGAACACAGCATCCCGGAATGCCTTTGATAGATGGCGCCGCTTGGGAGACTGACATATCAGGAGTCCTCCTATGTGTACATTACAAGCATCTCTGTCTGACACAGCACCAGATGGTTGGACCGGATATCTGCTCACTGATGAGCCCTCAACAGGGGCAATACCCAATACACGTCTCTGTACAGTTTTGGTCTCATCGGCTTCAGCCCATTGTGTGGCAGCTGACTTTGGAATGTACCAAGGAATAACTGTGGAATTCAAATACTGCTTTTAAAGTGTAAGTGAGCTTCGAAACCAAAGCGCTCAAGTAGGCAGCGTAGCCAGCATAGAGAGGGACACAGAACTGGATGGAGGCAAAAAAAATTAACCGTAGGGTGTACTACCCCGTCACAATAGCGGCAAGACTATCGCGTGCTTTCTGGAGCACACCATCACGCGGTCTTTCTAGACTCTGTTCATTAGATCGCAGTGTACAAGTGCGAAGCTCTAGTGCATTCCAGAACATACATGTAGGCTTTGGCCCGTGAAACTGAACTGGTAACTTCAACGGCCGAGTAGCACACAATATCTCTTTGGCGGAGTGCCGGATTCACAGCACGTTGATAATGCCCGCGAAATGTGTAGGATTTTTCGGGAGTCGCCCAGAATCCGTATTACGGGTCATTGTGGAATTTGCTAGAGGACCGATGGAAGATTCGAGAGCACTAGTCGGAGTATATGTAAGCACCACGGATCGGCCTACGAGTAGTATTGAATTCGAAGTGATCGAGAGCAATAGAAAGCGAGTAGTAATCAGCGATATTCCCAAGTTAATAATTGTTGGCGTGTATTTATTGTAGCGGGCCGTAATAAATTGTGTGTTTAAAAACGATCGTCACAGTTATTATATAAACGAACCTAAACGCGAAATACGTAACATCTGAAGCCAGAAGCGGTATAATTGAGAGTAATTTGGCCTGTGACTACAGGACATTCGGAAAATTAGTGATTTGTAAATTCCGGAGACAAGAAGCATGTCGAAGACAGGAGTCGAAGAAACTTTGACGAGCATCATGGCGATGATGCAGCAGCAGAAAATCTTCAAGAACAACAGGAGAAGAGGCGTTTGGAAGAAAAAGAAGAATTGACAAATCTTTTTCTAGAACAAGGAAATGAACGCGTTGAAGAGAAAGAAGAATTGATTATCTCTAGAGGCACAAAAAAAGGGATGAAAAATCTGCTACATGAACAGCAGAGTCTTCTACAAGAACAGCGTCTGGAAGATAAGGAAGAAGTGAAGAATCTTCTAGAAGGACAGGAACAGGAATTGAGAAACCTGCTAAAAGAACAGGAAAGGAAACGCCTGGAGGAAAGGGAATAAAAATTAGCCTTTGTGGGACAACAAACTCGGTATTTCGACGAAAGTGTAAAAGAGAAAGAGGTTGCGACGGTGGAAGAAAGAATGGAAGCGATGGAAGCCAACATGACGAAGCTGGAACAACAGGTCCAGAAAAGTGCCACCAGTGCTGCGATGGTCAGTTCAGCGGGTGTCCATCGTGTGAAGCTGCCAAACTTCGATAGGAAAAGCCCATGGACTACCTTTAAGGGGCAGTTCGATGCCGCTGCCAAAGCAAACAGATGGAGCGAGGTTGACAGTGCTACGGCTCTAGTCCTGGCTGTCAGAGGCCCAGTGTTGGAGCTGCTCAGACGATTCCGGAGAGTGAGCAGAAGGACTTTACTAAGCTGACCAGGGTCCTGAAACTCCAATCTGGGGACAATCATATGCGGCACATCCATCAAACCCAGCTGAAGGCCAGAATAAAAGAGAGCGGAGAAAGCCTCCTGGAATTTGACTCCAAATTCCTAGCCTAGCTTAGCCTTTCCAGCTTATCCAGCGGATGTGTTGGCCGACATAGCAAAAGAAACATTCATTGGCGGAAAAAAGATCCAGATGTGCATCAGATGGTCATGATCAGCAATCCAGCCAACATCAGCTACGCGCTCATCCAAGCTATTTGCATTAAGGCAGCCAAAGATGATTCGCAGCCCTATCGTCTTGGGGAGGTGAGCTTTGACGAATCCAGAGCATCACGTACTTCTGGGAAATCTGTGAAGGAAATGCTTGTTCTCAAGGTGAGCCAAGAGCTGGAGGAAGACCGCATTGCTTCGGATGTGGAAAACTGGGATATCTGCGTCGGGACTGCAGGCAAAGGTTGAATTCAAGTGACCGTTCCATGCCGGCACGGAGAACTCTCAGCCCTGAGAGACGCTATCAAGAAAACTAATTCCATCTGGCGCTAAGGGAGGCACGCTGGCTGGAAGTCCTCAATGGCCCAGGACTTACTCCGTCTCACTGCTGTGGGAGTCACCCAATAGCCTCCTTCTGAGTGGAGAGCTTGACGAGGACAATTGCGTGTTCGTAGTCGATACCGGAGCCACGAAGTCATTTGTTTGACATGCGATACTTCGAAAGCAACCCAATGTGCCACTGAGAGACGGCGCTTGTTTGACTACAGCTACCGGAGAGTCTGCTACAGTGTACGGAGAAGCTGAAGTGAGCATTCGCTTTGGACGATTTCTTCTGCAAGAAAAGTTCTTGGTCGCTGACTTTGTTTACGGCTTCATACTTGGCCTGAACTTGATGGAAAAGAACGGATTCATCCTGGATGTTGGACAGCGGACACTGAAGATCGGAGACGGGGAAATGGCGCTTGGAACAACCATGGAGGCCGCTGAGGAAATTCGGCTACTTTTGGCTGAAACCGTTCGTGTAGCTGCTAACTCCGAGAAAATCATGTGAGTAACACTATGCGGACAGCCTGGAGGACATGTCGCCGGCATTGCTGAACCCGACACAGCTGCCAGCTGCATCATGGCCAAGACATTGATGACATGGACAAGACGAAAATCCCGATCAGTCATTAACCCGAACAAGACGTGCAAAACAATCAAAGAAGGAGAGACTCTGGGCAAGTGGGAGCTCGTAGAATGGATCTCACGCTATAAAAAAATATCGACAAAGGCTGCGACTCTCAAGCTCTTGGAAAAAAAGATAGTGGAGATGTTCTCGCCTGACTAGAAACATCTGTGGGGATAGGAGAAGAAGGTTGCGACGCAATTCATACAAGGAGAAGCTGCAGCCTTTGCGATGGAAGGTAAGCCTACCGGGAGGATCAGCGTGATCCAACATCGGATCAACACTGAGAACGCCGCACCGATCCGACAGGCTCCCCGGCGCCTACCTTCGGCGAAGCAAGAAGAGGTGTCGAAGCTCTTGACGAACATGTTGGATGAAGGCGTGATAGAAGAATCGACAAGCCCGTGGTCATCACCGGTTGTTTTGGTTACGAAGAAAGACGTACGCGATTTTGCGTGGACTACCGTCAACTCAATGATGTGACAAAGAAAGACAGCTATTGACTGCCTCGGATTGACGACACTTTGAGCACGCTGTCTGCGAACAGAAAAAGAACCTCCGGGAGGTATTTCGACGTCTTCGAGGTGCACATCTCAAGCTCAACCCAAAAAATGCGTTCTCTTCCAGAAGCGAGTCAAATTTTTGGGGCACGTAGTGTCGCCGGAGGGAATCGAAACCGATCCAGCGAGATTGAATGCTGTCCGAGAATGCCACGACCAAGAAATCAGCATGAAGATGCAGTCAGAAGTTTCTTGGACTTGTGCCACGAAGCTTATGCACATACTACAGATGATTTGTGGAGAAGTTCGCTGACATTGCTAAACCCTTACACAATTTGACTGAAAACCGTGCGCCATTCCTGTGGACAAAGGGATGTGAAAACTCATTCAAGACTCGGGAGGTGGCATTGTGCTCGAGTGCTATCCTGGCATACCCTCTTCCACAAGGACAGTACACCTTGAACACTGATGCCAGCAACAGCGGAATTGGAGCAGTGCTGTCACAACACTAGCAGGGCCAAGAGCGAGTAGTGTAGTACTACAGCAAGGTGTTGACCAAGCCAAGGTGGATCGAGAAACTGCGACAATATGACTTCAAAATCCAAAATCGTCCTGGAAGAAGTCATGGCAATGCGGATGCTCTTTTTCGAAAGCCATGCAACGAAGACTGCAAGCACTGCAAGGAGGTAGACCAACAGAATCGAAATGTCGAAGTCAAGGCAATCGTTGTCGGAACCCCAAGGAATTGGACTGAGGCTGAGCTCAATAAGGAGAAGCTCGAGGACTCAGCCATCGGTTCACTTGCAGAAAGAAAAGAACTTGGCCAAGACAGACCAGAGTTGGCCGAGATCTCTGGTGAAGGGCCCGAATTCAAGGCTCTTTGAGCTCAGTGACATTCTCTGAGAATAAAGAATGGGCAGCTGAAGAGAGTCTAGGAGAGTCCTGATGGTAAGTAAGAAGGAGATGGTTCAGTTGGTGCTTCCCGAAAAGAGAGTGAAAGAGGTCCTAGAGGAAATGCACGATGGCGTGGAGTGTACCTACAAGGTCTTGGCCGGGGTGCGCGAGGGGTTCTACTGGCTAAACTGTCGAAACAACGTGGAGACATGGTGTCGCCAGTGCGAAGTTTGTACGGCCAGCAAGGGACCAAGAACTTGCAGCCAAGGGGACCTGTAGACTTACAATATTGGAGCGCCTTTTGGACGCATCGCGATCGATGTGGCTAGCCTGTTTTCGACAACGTAAGATGGCAACAAATACATCCTGGTTGCCATGGCCTACTTCCGCAAGTGGCCGGAAGCGTACGCCCTACCCAACCAAGTACAGTGGCGAGAGTGCTGGTGGACAATCTTGTCAGCCGTTTCGGAGTACCATTGAAATTACACTCAGACCAGGGACGGATATTCGAATCCAACGTGTTCCAAGGTATCTGTACTCTACTCGGGATACAGAGGACCATCAGGGCGACGCCTCTTTACCATGGATATGGAGCAGCGCCTGTCAAAGTGAGCACGGAGTGTTGAAACTGGTTATCTCAAGGATAGGCAGCGGCTGGGAATGTGCAAAATGATAGAGATATAAACAGGTGAAGAAACTGACTGAAATCGTCTTCTGGGAAGAGCAAGTGAAAATTACTACCTATAGAAAGCCAGGCGAAGATATAGCGCAAACAAAGGCGGGCCTGTCACCGTGAACACCGGATGTCAAGTGTCAAGGGTATTATGCCAAAAAGTAGCAGTTCCCCAATACTAAAAAAAAAGGACGAAACTCAAGGGTATAGAGACGACACAGAGGCCGTGATTGTTGAAGGAGAAAAAAAGAGCTACGCGGACCTCCTGAAGGCAGTAAAAGAGAAGGTTAATGTCGAAGACACCGGGGCCCAAGCTTTAGCAATCAGGAAGACCAGAGAGAGAAAAATTTTTTTTTATAATTGGCAAGGATAAAGACGGAAAAAAGGGCTCAGAGCAGCAACAGAAAACGTGCAAGAAACGGAAGTCATTACAAGAAATCCAGTTATGGTTTTACGTATCAAAGACATCGATGCAATTACCACAAAAGAGGAAGTATAAAGAGCAGTGGAAAAGGCCTTGGAATCAAAGAATTACACCCTGACCTCGCTCAGACCAGCGCCTGGTGAAAGGCAAAACGCCACAATCAAGGTTCCCAAGCATGATGGCAAGAAACTGAAAGACCTGAAGAGAATAAAAATTGGTTGGACTTCGTGCAGACTGCAGGAAAGAGGAGCCTCGAAAAACTGCTACAAATGCTGGGAGCAGGGTCACTTGGTACAGGACTGCCAAGCTCAGACAGGAGTGACTCATGCAGGCGATGATGCGAAGAAAAATGGCAGAAACAAGACGTCGTGCGTGTTGTGCGCAAGTGAGAACCATGAGGCAGGCAGCGTAGATTGTGAAAGAGCCAGGAAGCCACAAAAAGAGAGCGCTGAAGAACCAAACCAATAAAACGAGTAGTAACAGAAAGAATGACGAGCAGCCAGCCGAGAGGAATTTCAGAAAACCTTACCGATTGTCTCATTGCGAATACTGAGAATGAACCTTAATAGATCGGGGGCCGCCCACGACATGCTGAAAAAAGTGGCGTCCCAGCGAAACACATTGACATATTATGGGCTATCACCGAGCCAAACAAATACCTCGCAGATAAAAAAGGCATATCACACAGCTACCAATAAAGACACGGTAGTTCGCACAAATATCAAAATCATAGGATCAAATCATGGACACGGGACAGGATTTACATGGGTACAGCTGGGCGAAATCAAGCTGTTGAGCTGCTATATGTATTTTTCCGAACGTAACACCAGCCGTGGTACAGAGAGTTCTCTGAGCGATCATCAACGAGCTTGTCTTGTCAAACACAAAAACAATCATCACAGGCGACTTCAACGATCATTCTACAGAATGGGGTCCCAACCAGTTCTAATGGCAACTCTATGAAGTTACGCAACGCAGCCGCAGCCACAGCGCAATAAGGCGCAAAGTTTCTGATTTGCTCGCAAGCCTTTCGCTTCGTTGCGATGACTTTGCGAATACCTTGTGAGCCAATCAGAAACGTTGCGCTCTGCGTTGCGATTGTTGCGAATTTTCATAAAGCGGGGATAACACTAGAGGACATGAGATCGCTGACTGGATATCAATGCTTGATTTGTACGTCATGAACGAGGGCACCGCTCCCACATTCCAAAAAGCAGAGAAGCTCAGTCTCGTGTTGACCTCACGCTGTGTAGGTACACAAGACATGGTGGGGAAGATAAATGGATGGACGACCCTTGAGGGGAGTATAAGCTGTCATAACTTTAACTTCTATGAAGTTGAAGTCAATATGAAACATCTGAGCGTGAACAAACTTATATCAAGAGTCGAAGAAAATAACAGAATCCTCGCAGAAGAACTGCCACTCGTCCTAATTAGTGGACTGCTGGATGATGAACCAGAATGCTGCACATTATTATTATTGTGGGTTGAATTGCCCCTGCACTAAAACTAAGTTTATTGTGCCCCACCAACTGCACTCACCGAGCCGCAAAATGGTACCTGGATGCTTGATGGTAGGTCCATCCCAGCACTGGGATCGACAAGCGCACGGTTTCACGGACTCTATCTTTCACACCCGAACGTAGGTTCGGATGTCCAATACATCCACGCCCTACGCCCGGTACGTTTCTGACTTCGTCCGTCCCCCAGACTACGCTGCCGGTTGTCCTCTACACTTTGCCGTACAGCCGGCTGGAGGCATGTTATACTCGGGCGAGGATTTGCCTAAGACCACCCAAGGAGGACTTTCAGA
The DNA here is from genome assembly GCA_949128115.1 of Anaspis maculata. Classification (NCBI taxonomy): domain Eukaryota; kingdom Metazoa; phylum Arthropoda; class Insecta; order Coleoptera; family Scraptiidae; genus Anaspis; species Anaspis maculata. The sequence continues at coordinate 56,278,477 of OX421962.1, read as the reverse complement.
CCGGCTTCGAATCAGATGAAAGATTCTCGTCGACTGTTTCTCGATTATGTTTCGAAAAAAAATCGAATTAAAATCAACTGAAAAAAAAAACCGGACACATCTGTCTATAGAACGATTATCTTCACCCTTGATGTTGGAACAGGCAATTATTGTTCCAATCTGTGATGCAAATGAAACCTTTTGTTTCGTGAAAGTGTTGTTTTTGACTGAGGAGGGGGTGTCAGTTTGTGTCATGTGTCACGTGTCTGTCAGGTACGCCAGAAGGGCAGTGACCTTTGGCTATACCATCGATTTCTGATTCAAAAACAACTTGGACACAAAAGAGCTAGCTACATGGATCTCATCAGGTCACTAGGTACTTTTCAAAAAACTCAACATATCTTAATTTTTCACAGTGTTCGGTGAATCAGCGTTTCGGCTAATCGGCCTTATCACCTACTTCTGAATCGGAAACAACCAGGAGCCGTATTCTCTAACTCGCTATGCAATCGAACCGACAGATATCGCTATCGGTAGTCAGGCAAAAGCCAATCACAATGGTGCTTGCCTAGCTACCGATAGCGATATCTGTCGGTTCGAGTGCCTAGCGAGTTAGAGAATACGGCTCCTGGACACAAAATAGTTGTGTGAACCTCGTCAGGTCACTAGGTACTTTTTCCAACTCAATTCCTCGGATTGTCTCGGTCCTCGGTTGATGAGTTGGTTATCGATGAAACATGAAACGTACCAAACACATTGATTCATAAGAAAAATGGCTCACATGACACAAACTGACCCCTCCCCTCTTCAGTCGAAAGGGAAGTACCTTCACGAAACAAGAAGCTTTATTTGCATTACAAATCGCAACAATAATTTTTTGTTTCAACATGAAGGGTGAAGACTCGGGTGAAGATGAGCGTTCTTGAGACAGATGTGCCCTTACTCCCCTCCCCCCCCAGGGAGAATTGAAAATGTCGCCAGCCACTCAAAAATTCCATTCTGAAACAATTGCCTCCGCTCTTAGCACGAAACGCCTGATACATCTACTAAGTCGCTGAGCGGTATCAAGTCCGGTGGTTAGCGATCCCAGCCTTATACTTTTGAGTACAGCATTGAGATCTGGCACAGTTGAAAAACAAGCCTATACCTCACTTCCAAGAAGTAGTGCCCAGATGGCACTACTTGGAGGTGCCATATACAATGATGCAAAAATTCCAACTTGTTAAGCAAAAGAGCTGATGGAGTCATGAAAATCACCATGTGGATTCACAATTCAATGCTTGTTAGGCTAAAACAAACCGCGTCTGAATATTTTCAGTCTTCCCTGAAAAATCCTGGAATTAGTGGTCAGTTTCATGAAAATTGACATTTTTCGGTAGATTAGTGATTTTTCAAGATATTCGAGTGAAACTCGGTAGTTTCATAAAGATTGAAGTCAAGAATGAAATGCTGTGTGTTACCATCGTTTCCATCGACCATCTTCGGAGAATTTGGCCGTTAACTGTTTTTCTTCTCATTGTCCGGTGGTTAGCGGTACCAACCTCGCACTTTTGAGTACAGCATTGAGACTTGGCACAGTTAAAGTACATACCTATTATCTATACCTTACTTCCATGAAGTGGTGCCCAGATGGTACTACTTGCAGACGCCGTATACAGGGTGTTGAATAATGCAAAAAATCCTACTTTTCCACCAGAATCCGAATTTTTTGCATTATTCAACACCCTCTGTACGGCGTCTGCGAGTAATGTCATCTGAGCACCACTCTTTAAAAGAAAGGTAAGGTATGTACTTCAACTGCGCCAAATCTCAATGCTGTACTCGAAAGTGCAAGGTTGGTACCGTTAACCACCGGACAATGAAAAGAAAAACAGTTGACTGTCAAATTTTTCGAAAATAGTAGATGAGGACGATGGTAACACACGGCATTCCATTCTTGACTTCACTCCTCATCTCGCTCCTCATGGAACTTCCGAGTTTTACTCGAATAGCTTGAAAAATCAGTGATTTATTGAAAAATATCAATTTTCATTAAACTGATCACTAATTTCAGGATTTTTCAGGAACGCCTGAGGATATTGAGACGCGGTTTGTTTTATCTTAACAAGCATTGTATTGTGAATCTACATGGTGACTTTCATGACTCCAACTCTTTTGGTTAACAAGTTGGAATTTTTGCATTATTGAACACCCTGTATACAGCGTCTGCAAGTAGTGCCATATGGGCACCACTTCTTGAAAGTAAGGTATAGGTATGTACTTCAACTGAACCAAATCTCAATGCTGTACTCAAAAGGGCAAGGTTTGTATAGAGTATGCCCGTTAACCACCGGAATGATTCTTCTATTTTTGTAGTCCGAGATAGCTATGGAAAAAAAATAAAATTTTGATCATGATGTCGGTTCTACACATTTTTGAAACTTTGCCAACTCGAAGCTAGTACCTTTAGTAACTTATATACAAAAAATCATGAATGTGTAGTACCGACATCATGGGGGCCCGAAACTACCTTTAGTTCGATTGTATCCTTTCGGACAAAAACAAATAAAGACATCAATCCATACTTGATCAAAATAAAAATCATTGAAATCGGTTTGAGTCCCAGAGCATTTCGGTGTCTTTAGAGGCCAGAGAAGTAGTAACAAAACAAGTGAGTGTGCCTTCACGTGCGTGAGTCTCAGTAGCGCATTCTCTTAAAGAGGCATATTATGAATGTAAAGAAATTTGGTTGAAGGAGGAACATCATTCTTTGCCCACTCTCTTCAGTCGAAACTCATTGTGATTTTTTGTAATCAGAATGGGGTACGTGTCAATGAAACAGATTTGAATGAGAATTCCAATCATCAAATTTTTTGTTTGGAGGCGGAAGTTGGGACCAGCCACTAGTTAACAGTAGCCTATTCTTTCCCATTTTTAGTCGGCTATCCATATAGCGAAAGAATTAGATCGTTATGTCTTCGGGTTTATGTTTTTCATTCATCTCTTACTTTGAGGGCAGCGTGTGGGGGCGGCAGCATTCGGGAAAGTAACTGTTGCACAGTTTGAGTTGGGGGTTTCCAAATGTGTAAAAGAATATGACAAATCAGTGAAAATTATGGAAGTTGCATTTTGTTTTTGTTTGGGGGCGGGAGCTGGAGGCGGCGACTAATCAAAAGTGACCTATCTCTTCCCATTTTCAGTTATCTATACATATAGCAAAAGAATTAGATCGTTAATCTTCAGGTTTATGTTTCACATTTATCTCTTACTTTGGGGGCGGCGTGTGGGAGCGGCAGAGTTTGGCAAAGAAATTCTTGCACAGTTTGAGCTTGGAGTTTATCTATGTTTGAGGTAGCATCAACATCCAAATCAGTGAAAATTGTTGGAAGCCGCACTCTTTTCTTTTGGGGGCGGAAGCTGGAGGTGGCACCATATCAAAAGTAGCGTATACTTTACCATTTTTAGTCAGGTATCCATATAGCGGAAGAATTAGATCGTTATGTCTTTGGGTTTGTGTTTTTCATTTATCTCTTACTTTAAGGGCAGCGTTTGGGGGCGGCAGCATTCGGCAAAGTAACTTGCACAGTTTGAGTTGGGAGTTTCTAAATGTTTAAGGGAATATGACAGTCAGTGAAAATTGTGAAAGTTGTTTTTTTTTTGTTTGAGGGCGGGAGCTGGAGGCGGCGGTTAATCAAAAGTGGCCTATCTCTTCCCATTTTCAGTAAGCTATCTATATGGCGAAAGAATTAGATCGCTATGTCTTCAGGTTCATGTTTTACATTTATCTCTTGCTTTGGGGGCGGCGTGTGGGAGCGGCAGAGTTTGGCAAAGGAATTCTTGCACAGAGTTGACAGTTTCTAAATGTTTGAGGTAACATCAACATCTGAATCAGTTTGAATTGTTGAAAGTTGCACTTTTTTTTTTGGGAGGGGGCGGAAGTTGGAGGCGGCGCTATATCACAAGTAGCCTATCCTTCCCAATTTTTAGTCAGCTATCTATATAGCGAAAGACTTAGATCGTTATGTCTTCGGGTTCATGTTTTTCATTTATCTCTTACTTTGGGGGCGGCGTGTGGGAGCGGCAGCGTTCGGCTAAGCAAATGTTGCACAATTTGAGTTGGCAGTTTCTAAATGTTTGAGAGAACATCTCAATCAGTAAAACTGTGAAAGTTGCACTATTTGTCGTTTGGGGGCGGAATCTGGGGGCGGCGACTAACCAAAAGTAGCCTATCCTTTTCTATTTTTAGTCAGCTGTTCATATACCAAAAGAATTAGATCGCTATGTCTTCGGGTATATGTTTTTCATTTTAAAGTGATTGGGGGCGGTTTTTAGCAATTTTTTCATATCGGCGGCGCATATTGAAGGCAGAATGTTTCTGGGCTTTTGTGTATAAGTGGCAACTATGTGTTATTCATAAAATGAGAACACCAGAGCAGTAGGTCTAGGAGAAATTGCAATATCATGCTATTTCAAGTTTATCGGGGGCGGTTTTCTCTATGTTGGCGGCGCAATATAGACATTAAATCTAGCCTAGCCCTCCTTTGGGAGTAGCAGCTATGTAACAGCGAAAAAATTAGAAAGCTAGGGCGTCTAGTTTTGGAGGAGTTTGAGGAACGGACGGACGGACAAAGCGGTTGCAATAGCGATTTTCATCAAGATGGAAAATGCGCTAAAAATCACACGCACACCTACTTCCTGAAAAAACACACGGCACTTTCCTTCTTATGTTCACCATTTTTCGTGAATATTGCTCTATTTTTACCTACTGTATCACTTGTGGCCATTATTTTCCCAGCAAGCTGAGTTTTTAGTTAACTTCTTTCATTGTAGATGCTGTTAGAATCAATACAACTTGAATTAGGTTGAGAAACAGTCAAGAAACCTATAGGAGTAAAAGTCATCGTAATTTTCAGTTTTTGTCTAATTCCGGTTAAACAGATTGATATAAATGATAACCGATGACAGCAGCGCAGCGGATAGAGAATATGAATTCACGTATTTCTAAAAAAAAAATTTAAATCGGGTGAGAATGAAGCAGGTTAGGTCCGAATAAATGTCACCGGAAACAAATGGCCGCCATTTTGAAAGTGGCACCAAAACATTTCGGTATCTCCACATACATATAGGACCATAAGAAATGGAAGGTCTCTTGCCTCCTTCACGAAGGAGCCCACGGGATACCGGATGACCCCGGACTATCAATGGCAAGTATCCGTTGCATTAAGATTGCCATAGTCACCCAGTTTGTACCATCATGGGTGCCTGTTTTACTGCTAAATTACCACTCCATAAATCACAAAACAAACAATAGCTTTGTGAAAAAACAAAACACGATCAGAAGTGCAGAACCGTTTCGAGATATTAATATATGCTATCCAAAAATATGACCTACAAGATTCTGCGACTTGTTTTCTTGAAACGGGATCTTTAAAGTCAGGTCTCTTTTGCATTTATTTCATTGTCACCCTGTATATCCTAAATAAAGTCAATAAATCAGGTGATTAAAGATGGAATCTTGTATTCAAAAGATTGCTCTATCGAACACCACAAAAAATCTTAGAATCTGGCAATTTTTTCTCGAGCGAGACATCCCTTTTTTACCGAGGCAAAATTTCGGGGTAGTCCACTTAAATTTTGGCCCAGTTTAGATACCAGCTGTGGATAACAAGATAGGGAGTGGTCGAGGGAGTGGTATTAAACTTTCTTTTGGGGAATACACGTAAGTAGGTATACCTAATAATTTCAATCCCTTGTTACTGTTAACAGTAACGTTAACAGTGGATAAAAAATTGTTTTTGCAGACAAATTATCAAGTGCTCGTGTTCTTTCGGTTGAGCTGTTTGGGACAGTGAGGGCACGTCCGACGCTAAATTAAGCAAAACTTTCTTTCTTGATTATGGCACTTGGTGGAACAAGTTCCCCCGAGGTCTATTCTGGGCGTTAATTAGACAGAAGAAGCCGATTATGTTGGTCATTTTACCTCATAAACAAGCCATCAATATGCTGGTGGCGACGGTGCTAATCCTTGGGGGAATTTTAATTTACCTCCAGCAACCCCTTTATATTCACGTGCACCGCTACCTACTCTACCGCAAAGGTGCATTTTACGGATGCAGGACTGGCGTTTTGGTATTAGACATCTAGGTACCGCATGAAAAGATAACTTGATGATGTTGGCAAACGCGTCATTCCACGTTTTAATTTAAATGTAAATATTCCAGTCCTGCTGAAGTCTCCTTGAGTTAAAAGAAGTTTGCGTGTCTTCGAACTTCGCTATTCTATTCCGAAAGCGAATTGTGAAAAGCAGTCCATGACAGCAAGTTTTATTCAAACCAGAGACCATTGTTTTCTCGCACACAAATCGGTAGAACGTCCATGATTTTCGATTATTTGACCTGATAATTTTACCAAAACCACCGGTATGTGAACCCTTCCCATAAAATATTTCATAAGCCCCACTTGTGTGTGGGTCGCCAAAACGACTGGCAATCTGCATATAACAGTAATAATAAATTTTATCTGTGTTGCTGCCGATAATTACCAAAATAACCGTAAAAAAATCTACGGCGCCACTTTAATCCGGTATCCGGCATGTGAACTGTTCCAAAATCTATACAGTGAGTGCCTAGGTACCTAACAGTAATGTTTGTTTCAGGGTAGCCAGAAGGACTTGGTTGCGGCAAATAACTGACTGAGTTTGCACAAATCAACCTCGTGCAAATGTTCCGCGGTTCGGATTCATGCGTAGTTAATGTTCGCTAACATGATGATGGTCCTCGGATTGGCCCATTACGTGACCAATTTTAAAAAAAGCAGGTTAGTGCTCTTATGACCATTTGCACCTATTTTTAAAGGCGGCCATTACGCTTTTTGAAGCGATGCATGATGGCGGCTCTACAGAACTTCGTATGTCGCCGGCGACAGTGCCGCTGGCCAATAGGATTCGATCTGGCTGTACTCCCCTACCTCCCTCCATCATTCTCGCGACACAAGTTTCTGTCGTCGTGTCGTTTAAATTATTCAACTACAGTTGATGTCGACAGATTTTAATGAAGGAGTGGGGGGGCTGTCGCAGGTGACATGTGAAGTTCTGTAAAGCCGCCATGACGCTTCATATACCTAGCGAATTTTCAAGTAGGTACCTACCCCGATACCTTCCCAAATATTTAGAATTAATTTGGAGTTGGCGTTGAGTCGTGTATCTTGAAAAATCGGTGGTGATCAAATTAGAGCTTCCTCAAGTCCGGGTGTGACTGTGCGAATCGGAAACACACATTCGGAACAGTATATGTGCCATTCGCCTACTAGTTTTACTACCGAACATCATAAATTTTTGATATCTTACGACGACATGACGATGGCATTAATAACATTCTACATTTTCATCCTAAGAAGTGAGAATGGAAGTTTGTGTTGTCCCGATGCTGGAGGGCGATCCGTTCGCCTTGCTGCTCGCACCTGGAATATTTTAGTATGCCTAGCGCACTGAATCTTGGATAAAACTTTAAAATGTTATAATTCGGTCGTTTTCTTTTGTGTCGTTAATAGTACGAGTCTTGTCTTTAAATATTAAACTAATGTTACGAATTTGCGTTGAGTACTTATATCCCGTTCACTTCTGATTTTCAGTAGAATGAATTTCTACTATACTGTCAGTTAGGCATTTAAAACGTTGACGGCATATACATATTCGAATAAGAGAAAAACATTTTAACACACTGTTCATTACTGCGTACCTACTACTGAATAAATCAATTGTCTCACTTAAACATCACACTGTTGTTAGCACTCTCGCTGTTAATCCAACTTCAACTTGCTCCTAGGCCATGCTGACTTGTGTCCCGACTTCAACCCTATTAATTTGAAGGGTGGATAGATTATCTAGAAGGAGCTAGACTTGATCATAAAAACGTGCCTCTCAAACGTTTAATAATGGAGATACAGCCCTTCAAAGTCTCACTTATTTATTGTTTTTTTTTTTTTAATTCATAAACGGATTAAGGTATCTAGCTGTAACTAATCAGCGATTTGTAAGTAATGATTAATCGAGATAATCGATTTAATCGTAAGTAAAATTTCACTTAAATCCATCCAGTGGTTCCAAAGCTGGGAGGGGCTTAAGAGTGATAAAAAAGTCGAATTCATAAAAAAAACTTCATATGGAGTTTAAAGTTTTATTTTAAATTCGACTTTTCTCATCTCAACCCCTCCTACATTTGGGATCAACGGTTGGATTTGAATGAAATTTTACTTCTGAATAGATAATCGTTCAAGACAAATCTCTGACAAGCTACAGCCAAATACTTGAACCTGTTTATGGATTATTAAAAAAAAGCAATAAATTAGTCAAATTTTGAAGGGCTGTATCTCCGTTGATAAGCGTTTGAGAGGCATGTTTTTATGATCAAAGTGAGCTTCAAGCTTGATGGTCCCACCCTTTAAATTAATAGGGTTGTAGTCGGGACACCTGTATCCTGGTGTCTTGCATTCAGAAATATTCCAGCTTCCTCCGGCAAGACCTTGACGGTTCTCGTCGCTTCCACTGTCGTCGTTGCGATATATTCCAGCATTGAGCGCCAATCCACTCGTGACAGCTGTAGAAAAGTTCATCGGCTTCGCGAATATAAGTTTCGGTAAGCTCTCAAAGCACGGCTCCTCCGTCAAATATTGTGCAGGTGTCTTATTCGCACGTCGAGGTTTTTAGCGAGGTTAGTAACACTGCCCCCTCCTAAGCCTGTTAAGGGGTTTCTGATGCGACTGGAAAAGATGTTGACGGGAATCGGTTTAATTTAATTTTTTTCTTCAAGTCGGAACTCTTCCAAAGAGAAAATGTACGGGTTTTTTGGTTCTTGGTAAAAAAAAATCGGCAAATGCGTATCAACGAAAATACAGAAATTTGAAAAAAATGTTTTTGACCATAACTTTTGCATTTCAAGAACAATTTTGCTCAAATTTGGAATTTGCCCTTTAGCCCAGTCAATCTAGACTTTATATCATGAATACCGGGAACAAATTCGCCCAAAGCTGATTTTTGGTTCAGTGAGTCCTTAGACCATGAGAACTCACTAGTCAACTTTCTCGGACTTTCTTGTGTTTGCTTCATGGTCTTCCAGGTCTTCGGATGTTTTGAGTTGCTATAAATTACAGTACTCGCCTGGCATTCGCACCACGGTCGCAAAAATGATCGTATTAAGTCGTAATTCTACGCATCATATCCCGTTGATACCATTTTAGCACAAAAAGTGTCGATCATTGTTAAAGGGGGGTTGTGGGGGGGCGAAGCTCGACTAGGGGGTTCTTTCTGTTCGCCTGGTCATGTAGAACCGATCCTGACAAGTTTGGTATCTTTTCCGAATAAATTCAATCTCCTGAACTCGAATCCGATACGTGAATTTAGATAAAAACAAGTTCGAACAAGTAAACTTGAAAAAACTTGTTTTTTTATTGACAATTTCGACAATTTTTTTCTCAACTGTTTAGGATGTTCATTTTTGGAAATGTTTCAGAGGCCATCATATTGAAGTGTATTCTTTACAAAAATCATCCACTCGATGTATAGTTTTGTTTCCCGAGATTGAAAAATCGATTTGAACCTGAGCCGGCCTGGCACGGCATAATGACCAGAACGCTACAGTACTTCCCCTCCTCAAATAACTCAAAACCCTGCAGTGCGATTCATGACGATTTTGTTTGTGTTATAGGGAATTCAATTCTTCACATATCTTTGAACTTTCAAAGATGAGTTAATATTTTTCCAATAATTTGAGCTACTTTCATTTGAAGTGGCACGCTGGCGCTGTAGTGTTCTGGTCAGTAGTAGAAGGCCGGCTCAGGTTCAAATCGATTTTTTAATCCTGGAAAACAAAATCACACATTGAGTGAATGATTTTTGCCAAGAATACACTTCAATGTAAGCCCCCCCTGAAACATTTTCAAAGATGAACACCTTCAACAGTTGATACAAAAATTGACAAAATTGTCCATGAAAAAACAAGTTTCCTCAAATTAACTTGTTCGAACTTGTTTTTATCTAAATTTACGCATCGGATTCGAGTTCAGAAGATTGAATTTATTCGAAAAAGATACCAAACTTATCAGGATCGGTTCTACATGACCAGGCAAACAAAAAGAACCCCCTAGCCGAGCTTCGCCCCCCACGACCCCCCTTCAACAATGATCAACAATTATTGTGCTAAAATGGTATAAACGGGATATGATGCATATAATTACGAGTTAATCGGATCATTTTTGCGGCCGTGGTACGAATTTCAGGCGAGAACTGCAATTTACAGTGACTCTAAACATCCCAAGACCTGGAAGGCCATGAAGCACACGCGAGAAATTCCGAGAAAATTGACTGGTGAGTTCTCATGTTCTTAGGACTCACTGTACTAAAAATCAGCTTTGGGCGAATTTGTTCCCTATAGAAATCTACGTTTACTGGGCTACTTCTTGAGTCATTGCCTACAATTCGGAATTCCAGTTTTGGCCACACGTAACCAGTGGCGTAGATAATGGAAAAAGCACTATATTTTCCTCCAAATTTTCTACGCACCTGGAATTTGAAAAAAAAAAATCAAAACGCCAATCATATCATAGTCAAATCACACGTTTCATTTGGGGAAACAACCAGCTCCAGTGAAATTTTGATATGAGACTTCGTTCATTGAAGAAAAAATTGAAGGAAAATATTTGGAGATCGCAGGTGCATTTTCAAACTTTTATTTTTCATTAACAAAGCCTCATATCAGAATTTTACTGAGGATGGTTGTTCCTCCGAATGAAACTTGTAATGTGATTATGATTTTAATTTTCTAAAAAAATCCAGTGGCGTAGAAAACTTGAAGGGGAAAATATAGCGACTTTCCCATTATCTACGCCACTGGTCAAGTGTGGCCAAAACTGAAATTCCGTATTGTGGGCAATGACTTGAGAAGTGCAAATTCTAAATTTGAGCAAAATTGGTTGAAAAATGCCGAAATTATGGCCAAAGACATTTTTACAAAATTTCACTTTGTTACGTCGTTTTCTGCTTCGGTCTGCTTTTTGATACTTTGACCGATTGGGCCAGTCCAATTCTGCCTCGCCGTTTAGTTCCTAGTATTTGAGAGTTTCGCTAACTTGGTGTGGCCGTCCTGGCAGACAAATTCCGCGTGCCTGTCTCCAATTGGTTGTAGATAAATCTTGGACAAGCGCACTGGCGGGCAATATCTGATAAAACGAAGCGACACGGGTATTTTCCGTATTTTTTCGTCTAGAGCTTGAACAAGTGCTGTCGCCGAGAGTGTGCGTTGTGTCGTCCACGTTTTTACCTGTAAATTGGTTGTCGAAGTTGTGTAGCTCGAAACCTAAACCCGACTGTTTTTTGGACTTACTTTGGCAACGCTGGACCGTGTAGGGTGTTGAAAAATTGAAAACCCGAATTAGGCTTGTTTGGCCAACTAAAAGACGCACGACCACACCTGGCGCATCCAACGGAACCTACTACGACACTTTTCACGCTAGTTCTGTAATATAAGCATAGCAAAATAATAGTGGAATCATTTTGAATCAATGATCTGCAATTAAAGTGTGGGTGCTTGAGTCATAAAGGGCAACGGAAACCGCACATTTCACAGTAACCATTCTATCGCCATTCTCTTTCTTATGCAACTGTGAGGTGGGTCGATTTAGGTACGGACAAATGCGGTTTACTTACATTAATATTCTATTTCGGCACTAGAACTTGAACGTTTTCACGTAAGAGTCGCCATGGTTACCACTTTCTGCCTAACTCGCTTTCTTTAATTGTTTGTTAAGTTGCATACCCGCCCGGCGCGCGGCGTAGGAAATATACACACATCAAAAGAATCTAGGGGACAAGCAAATTCAGACGATTTCTAAAATCATCATAACTTTTGATTGCCGTCAGCGATTTCATATCGGTTTCCAGTGTTCGATAGCTCAATCTTTCTTTTTCATGCATTGATCACGTCAAATACAAACAATGTTTTACAAGGTTGCTACAGGGTGATCAATGGAACAGTGTAAAATTGCCAAAAGTTCAGTACGAGCGCGATTTCCCAAAAAAGTAAATCCATGCGTTGCAATTGCACAGTTATCAAGACCAGTGTTTCAGCTTCACTGACGTTTTTGAATTTTGAAAATCGAAGGTGAATTGCCAAAGATATTGATCATTTTATGCCTTGGAACACATTCATGTCTGGTTCAAGTAATTGGAATTTCAAGGTCAAATGTCACTTTCGATCACTTTCGAGCCGCTATATTCAACTTTTTACATTAATGATTCGATTTGAATAAAACTTTGAAACACACTAGAATCGAATCATTTACATAAAAGTTCAATGTGACGGCTTGAAAGTGACCGAAAAAGACATTTGACCTTGAAATTCTAATTACTGGAACCAGGCATGAGTGTGATCCAAGTTTTAATGAGATCGGATCACTTTCTTGGAAGTTCAACATGGCGGCACAAAATGATCAATGTCTTTGACAATTTACCTTCGATTTCCAAAAATCAAAAACGTTACTGAAGCTGAAACACCATTCTTCATAATTGTGCTATTGGAATGCATGAAAAAAATATTTTTGGGAAATCGCGCTCGTACTGAACTTTTGGCCATTTTACACTGTTCCATTGATCACCCTGTAGAAACTTTATAAAACATTGTTCGCCTTTGACGTGATCAAGGCATGAAAACGAAGGATTGGGCTATCGAACACTGAAAACCGATATGAAATCGCTGATGGTAATCAAAAGTTATGATGATTTTAGAAATTGTCTGAATTTGCTTGTCCCCTAGATTCTTTTGATGTGTGTATTATGACTATTATGTGATGTGTGGTTCCAAAACTTCAGTAAATTCCTCAAAAACTAGTGGATAATCCGCAGATTTTTTTTACTGAACCTTATCGGACATTGTCTTTAGTTTATTCTTCTTTTGGAATTATCAAAATCATGTTGCCCTATATGACTCAAGATCTAAAGTGTGATATAGATAGGTACTTACCTATTTTCTTTAATGCTGCAGGTAGCAGTATGGTGAACGATAAATTCAGAAAGTGAGGCTTCACAGTGGCGCCCTTTTTCCTCACCGGACTGTCGGTCGCACATCCAACGATATGCACCACAAAACTGTTGTTCTGGTGGCGCCAGCTCTGCAGAACAGCAGCTGCACGCATCCCAGATACAATCACGTTAACTTCCTGACCACCTTGGGCCCCGGGGATGTCCTGCAGGCGATCATCGTTCTGCTGCTAACCACAGGGGTTCTACTAGCCAACATGCTACTCATCCTGGTCATCAACAGCAGGAGATATTCAAAGTACATTCACTCGCAGGTATGTTTGAATATTATGCGGAAACTATGCGCTAGGTTATGTAAACACGGAAAGCTACTTTTGACGAAACAAAATAGAAGCCTTTCGGGCATAAAAACTTCTACACGAGGATTTTTTGTTGGCAGCGAAGTAAATTGAGAAAGCTGCAGACCGTGTCTGATGTCTCTATGGTAATATTTCAAGTAAAAAAAAAATCGAAATGGTGGTGTACTACTGAGACTCAAAAACATTCATTACTATGTTCAGAAATCCAGGCGTAGGGATGAATTTCATTTAGTGTACCCTCAACTTCCAAGAGACGTTCAATTAATTATAGACTATTTCATCTACCTACAGCCTACAGCAGAGGACAATAATTGTGCTTGTGCAGCTGCTTCACTTATAAAGCAGCAACCAAATCCATTAAGGACTTTACTGAAACTTTAATTATCATTGTCCTATCCGTTTCTCTTATTGCAGCCCATTTATTTTGTAGTTGTAGTTAAACAGATGGGACTTGAAACTTCATAGGTGAAATTTTCAGTAGTAATATAACAAGTGCAATGAAAATTATCGATAATTTTTGGAAAATGTGCACGAATGCAAGTTTAGTTTGGAAAAAGTAGTGCACGAGTGCCTTTTCCAGTTTAACTTGCATGAGTGAAGATTTGTCAAAAATTATAGATGCATTTTCATTGCACGAGTTATATTTATTTTAAATTTTAGCAGAAAATTTCATGAATCCAAAAGTCTATGCCTATGACATTGTCAACTAGTCACTCTAGTCATTGTCGTCAGGGAATGACTACCTACGACCAAAGATTAACACGGGGTCGCAAGGTTCCTTGGGTGATGCACCTACTATACAGACGAATTTGTGGAAAAATTGGCCTATATCCCAAACACTTTCTATTTTCAGTAAAATAACTTTTTGGAGCAAGAATAAAGTGACAAGCTTAGGGGCTATGGCTACGGCTGATGGCACCTGCAAAGTTTTGCAGCGAAACTATCAGCGGCCATCGGCCGTATTCTTCCAGTGCTCCAGCTTGTCACTTTATTTTTACTCCAAAAAGTCATTCTACTAAAAATAGAAAGTGTATGGGATATACATTGCCAAGCCGTTGCAGCACAGGACTCCGCTTTTGTGGCCAAGGAATTATATCGGCGACATATATTCGCAATTAGTGCTTCCCAAGAAGAGTGAAGGAGGTCCTGAGGTGCACGATAGCACTACTGTATGCCAGTTTTGATTCTATGTCCGCTGTTGGTCTTTAGTATAGAAACACAAAAAAAATTATCGATTCATGCACTAGTGCAAATTATCGAAAATTATGGCAAAATGCACTTGTGCAAATTATCGCCTGAATCGAATCTGATTGGTTCAAACAACAATAGAAAATTGTCACTTCCATTGTTAGAAAGTCAGATTTGACAGATGAATGAAATTTTCCGTGTTTCTAGCCGTGTACGTACATACCTTGGTACGTACCCAACAAATATGTAACTAGGGCGCTTTTATTGTCACAAAAATGGGATAGCCTTTTATTCGGGAAATTTCTTCGATACGGCAAGCTTTATTGCCGGTAAGGTGGAAAATCGTTTGGTAGGTACATATTTTCTCGCTTGGCCTCTTTAAGGACTGTGCTAGAAAATCCCGGTCGCTATCGGTGACAGATCTGACGACTTTGCATGCCAAGAAGGACCTTATCCGATACTGGAATTTGTAGGATAATGTACCCTGAAAATTTCAGCACGAATATCTTTGATGTTTTTATTCTAGTTTTTGACGTCACTGGGCCATGCGAGCGCCAGATTAAAGCCGTGAATAGTTGTGTTGATGAACAAGAAGTAACTCTACATGAAAAACTCTATAAAAATAAGAATCCTCTCACGTATGATTTCGAAGAGAAAATGTGCCGCTGCGTGTCTCTTTGTGGCGACCGCAGTAAATTCAGCGAGGGACTGACCACAAATCTCTCAGTGAATAAAAGTAATACAAACGTAATCTTTATGACTGCGGGACGTTTTCAAGGGACACCCTCAAGCGGAGTGCACCCAATTTCCTAATTTGTGGGAAACTCTTGCCGTAAGCCCAAGGCGCCATTAAAAAGCATAACAGGAAGTACAACACAGAATATCGGGTCTCGTTCATCCTTAAAAAAAAGAATGAAGGACGGCAGGTCGCCACACTCTTTGATTTGGCTCCAAAGGCTAGCAAGAATTGAATAAGCAAATATGCTCACTGACTTTAAATTAACAGGAAACAGACGTCGGAGCTTTCTTCCAGAGTTTAATTATTTTTCCTAAACGGACAATAACAGAATCAAGCCAGATTTTCCTTTTGTCTTCGGCCCCCTAATTAGCACGTTCCATGGCAACCCGACCATTTTATATGGCGTAATTATTCCGTTTTAAAATGTTTCAGGTAATAATTCGCAATTTTTCCAACTCAGTAGGTATATTATTGGTACTTTGAAGTTTGCTAAAAGAACATGGTTTCCGCAGACGTTTATTGCAAGGGTTTTACAATTTATTTGGTTTGTTTCAGCCCCGGTATCTGCTGACGTCCTTGGCCAGTAATGACTTGGCTATGGGACTGCTGGTGACTCCTTTCGCAATCGTACCGTCATTACGGCATTGCTGGCCTTACGGAGAACTGGTTTGCCAAATACAGGTGAGGCGATTATCTGATGTAGGTACTAATCAATTCCATGAAAGAAGAATCCTGGCAGTACTTACTCGCACTCTTAGTTTTCATTCAACATTCATTTTCATGTTCATTGTTCATGCTCTGCAACAGTTTCAGAAAAGCGGACGTGGCTCCAAACGCGCAGAGCTTGCCACAAAAAGGTTTTAGTGCTTTGATGCATTTGTCGAATAGAGGTGAAGCCCGGAATTGGTCTTTCAAGGAACAAAATTCTTATATTAGGTTTTCGGTGGGATTCGCTGTTTGGCGCATGTCTACCGAGTGCTGATATGACTATTGGAGGAGGTGACCGCGGTACTGATACTGAGGGCGAAAGTGGCCGAATCCATTAGTTACTTTTTTGGACTACTGGACAGAATTAAATAATGCTCAACATTCGTATACCGGGTGATCATTTGAGAACTATCCACCTGCAATAACTCCCGATTCCTAGTGAAATTGTCTTCGAGCAGAAACAGGTCGATTCTTATATCGAGGGGAGCATCTAAAACATACATTGATGAATTTCTTATCTCAGGCCCCCTAGAATGACTTACTGGAGCAAAAATAAAGTGACAAGCTGGGGCGCTGGAAGGATACGGCCGATGGCCGCTGGTAGTTTCGCTCCAAAGCTTTTTCAGGTGACATCAGCCGTAGAAGGGCCCCCAGCTTGTCACTTTATTTTTACTCCAAAAAGTCATTCTATTGAAAATAGAAAGTGTATGGGATTATGGAGGAATAGACCTTACTTGTCAGTTCAAGACCATAACCAGTCAAATCGGATCATCTCCTGTGGAGCTATCGCGAGTTGAAGCAAAGCCTACTTTATTTTTTCTCATTTCTGCATTATTGACCCATCCTGCCCTAATTTGGATATTCTGCCCGCCAATCCACCATTTGCTCATTTCCCAACAGATTGTCTCAGATTTTGTATCAATAGCTAGCCAATCAAAGAGGCTACCATTTTCATATGAGAAAATGCCTGACATGTCAAAATCCAAGATGACGGAACCAATTGAAAATGTGCCTTCTTTGTCTTCGTTGCTTTGTATTGAAAATTGACAGAAAGTCAAAACCAATAATGTATTATTAAGGAACAGACCTTCCTCGACAATTCAAGACCGTAACCAATCAAATCGGGTCATCTGCTGAGGAACTACTGCGAGTTGAAGCAAAGCCTTCCTACCGGTTCCTTATTCCCGCATAAATGACCCAAGTTCAGGAATCCTGCCCGCCATATCCTCATTCCCCAACATATTTCCACAAATTTGTTATCAATGGCTAGCCAGTTGGAGAGACTACCATTTTCATATGAGAAAATGGCCGACACGTCAAAATTCAAGATGGCTAAAACTATTGAAAATAGGCCTTATTCGTCCTTGTTGGAGTATAGAAAAACGGAAAGTAGGCTTCGCTTCAACTCGCAGTAGCTCCTCAGCAAATAACCCAATTTGATTGATTGGTCTTGAATTGTCAAGGAAAGTCTATTCCTTCTTAATACATTATTGGTTTTGACTTTCTGCTAATTCTCAATAAAAAGCAACTAGGGCAAAAGAAGGCCAATTTTCAATTGCTTTCGCCACCTGGGATTTTAACATGTCGGTCATTTTCTGATATGAAAATCGTAGCCTGCCCAATTGGCTAGCCATTGATACCAAATTTGAGGAAATCGTTTGAAAAATGAGCATAGGTACGGCGGATTGGCAGGCAAGATACCTAAATTTTCGAAAATTATGCGGAAATGGAGAATACCCTAGAGAATACGGAAAGTAGGCTTCGCTTCAACTCGCAATAGCTCCTCAGCAGATGACCCGATTTTATTGGTTGTGGTCTTGAATTGACAAGAAAGGTCCATTTCTTCATAATACATAATTGGTTTTGACTTCCTGATAACTTTTGATGAAAAGCAACGAGAACAAAAGAAGGGTCCTTGCCATCTTGAATTCTGATATGTCGGCCATTTTGAAATACGGAAATGATAGCCTATTCAATTGGCTAGCGAATGCTGAAAAGTTCAATAAAATCGGTGGCAAAATAAAAATTTCAGAGAGAAAAATTCCGAGCACGGTTTTCTATGGCCCACCCGGTATACAGCTCAACTTTCTCATCTTGATATACAGGGTGATTCATGACTAATGCAATATGGGTTAATGCCTCTCTATTTTTTTTTTCAAAAGGTTTATTGGCATAAGCAACTAGGTTATTAGCACATTATATACACAGTATGTGATTCTTGATTGTAAAATTTTCCCAAAATTTCAAATTTGGTTGAGTAGATTTAGGTTCTGCATGAAGTTGATGATGTCATCTTCATTATTTAGCGAGGTAGATGTGGATATGTTTCGATACTTCCTGCAGCCTATGCCTCTCTATTTGCTTTCCTATTTTTTCCGCGTTGCGGGACATGACCTACACTACACAGAGTGAGAATACACGCATTCGAGAAGAGGAACGCATGCTGAAGAGAAGCATGCCAGCAGATCGTTTCTCGAATTATTATTATTTGAATCGACCCTTCCTGATAGTGTCATTAGCCCTGGGTGTTGATATTCCTACCCTCCATTCTAAAGTAATGAGATGGAAAACATGGCAAATCTGTTTTAAACATGGACCCATGTAGATTAGGTAGTTTACCGAAGGAGTTAAATTATTACCCATGCGAGGGATACGAATAATTATGGATTAACTAAGTCGGGATGAATAAAATATAGCTAGGATGAGTTTAATGAATTTGGAGTTTGGGTAGGTATACTGATTATACTCTTTTAAATGATATTGTAGCTTTGAAATTATTATGTCTGGAAAAAGTGAGACATATCTTCCAAAAGTTACAAGCTGGGCCATAAAAAAGTTTTATAATCTCAAAATTGTGTTTACATCGAGTTAATAAGTGGTTGTAGTCGCGCTCCCTCTCTCTGCTGGTTTTTTGACCCTGCTAAGCAAGAAGTCTCATGGCGACACATGAATTATATTACCTCTCTTTCAGAAAATCAGATGTCATCACACTACCCCTTCAGTGCTCTTGGGAAAAGTTCTGCTGTCGGTATCTGGAGCATCAGATCAGTGATATAGATATTATTTTATTACGTTAAATTGTGGATCGATTGGAATTATTTGAACGCCAACTGGACGTTATTTCTGGCGCTTCAAAACTGATTTGATTTGACAGTTTATTTTGTTTTAAAGTTGCCTAATAGGAGCATTGCACTTGGAATTAAACAAATTAGGTTTTTTTCCTAACGGGTTGGTCAGTAGGTGCCTACCTACACGGATACCAGCAATTGTAGTAAATATTGCAGTTTAACGACTCAGTTGAGTAGGTACCTGAGTAGCTACTTTTACCTACCATCCTACACAAGGAATGTGCAAAGCGGTGGATTTACGATTCGGATCAACTACGGAAAGAAAAGCGGAACAAAGAAATATTTTGTGATTGTCTGATCCGGGTCACTTCAGAAATTTTCTAAAAATCAAATCAATAACTCTTAGAATGAACACCAGATTGTAAGGAATAATTTTTTTCATGAAGTCGCATTTTGGGAGGTGCTGATGCTGAATTGAAGGCACCAGGTGTGTGCGCCTCCAATTCGGTTTATTCGTATCTTTCGGGAGGCTTTTGACCCCTCGATCACCACGTCTCATGGCAGCATATGAATCAAACTACCTAAATCTATACAGGCTTCCATTCATACCCCATACCTATCTCCTGCCTCAGCTTTCAGAGTCCTGTCATCAGATACGGTATCGTTTATTACTGAGTTCTATCAAATTGTGTTGTGCCTTCCGTGTCGGACAAGCTCTTAGATGTCAGTTTTTATCAACATCATCGCTATCCAAAATTAATTTCTACAGTACATAGATGGTTTATTGGCTTTGTCGCATCATCAACATCCACAACGTTATGGCAATAACCGCCGGGAGGGATCCGTCTGAGCCGCGTCGCACCGCGCCGCATCGAATCTGCATAAATAGCAATAAGTAAGAGTTATCCTGTGGGGATCCCCGGAATGCTGCTCTGCCTGGCGTTATCGGCTTCCGAAGCCTACAACGTTACACTCCATTCCTCAATCAATTCGCTATCACACGCCATTAACCGCACCAAATGGAACAAAATGCATACGGATTCCGTTTAGAGGGTCACTGTAGTTTGACACTGATGTATATCTACAGAGCACTTAGCTGAGGATTTCGCTCAACACACGAAACGACTAACTTTGTTTGATCCTGCGGCGTGTTTCGTTAAAAAGTCAGTCGAGCGACATGCAAGAGAGGTTCGGATGGTCTTGTAGCCGTACCTAGTTTAGACACGGCAACCTCTTCGTGTCGATTTTACCTTTCCATTCTAGGCACCCCTGATGTTTGATAATTGCTCATCCGTTGCGGACTACAATCTGAGACTCAAGACCAAAATTCGACCCAATTTTGGAGATCGTGTAGGTCTGGCCTGGCATTTCTCCCGGCCATTGGAAGGTCAAGGTCAGCTTTGATATTCGTAACGTAGGTAACATTAGTTTTCAGGTAAGAGAGACACCGATTTTCTCCTGAAAACATGCAGCCATAATTTAATTCCCTCGTCAAGAAATCTTTTTTTATACTGTAAGAGGTATGTCTTGAAATGATCATTTTGAATGGTTCACTTCAAAGCAAATTGATTTCCGACGAGTTCCATCTCCAGATCTGATTCGGGGGTTATTCAGATCTGCGTCATTTTTGATGCAGAGTTTTAGTTTCAAGTTTCCTTCTGCATCAATTTCAAAGGCATATTCTTGTTCCCTGAAGCTTTAGCTTTAACATGAGCTACAGATTATGAAAATCGGTCAATAAGGAAAAAAGCTATGACCAAAAAAGCAAAAAGTTTTTTTTTTCCAAATCACCCTTGAATTTGATTCTGTATCCATCCTCTGGCAGACAACGAGCGCAGGTATGTGAGAAACGAAAAAAATTGGAATTTGTCCTATTTTTTCGGGAGCTAGGGCACTTTGAACTCCAATAAAAATTTTGGGTGGGCCACTTCAATTGTTGAGTAGTTTATATGTATACAGGGTGTTTCAGGGATGATAGCAAAAAATTTAACTGTGAGTGGATCTCGTCAAAATATGACGAAAACCTATATACCATTTTGCAAAGTTCGGCCTAATGACGAAGATACAGCCCTACAAAGTTCACTTTTTTCGGATTTCAAAAATTTGTAACTCAGGAACGTTCCGACAAATTTAGCTTTAATTTAGCAAAAGCTGGTTTGTTGTAATTATCTATCAACCAGCCACATTTGGAAAGAATCCAACCAGTGGTGTAGGAGTTATGAGGGTCAATAATTTAGAAGCATCCGAAGAAAAGTTGACTTAAGGTGACCCCTCATTACTTCTACGCCACTGATTGGATTCTTCTCAAATTTGGCAGGTTGATAGATAATTATGACAAACCACCTTATGCTAAATTAAAGCCAGATTTGTCGAAACGTGCCTCAGTTACAAATTTTTGAAATCCGAAAAAAGTGAACTTTGGAGGGCTGTATCTTCATTATTAAGCCGAACTTCACAAAATGGTATATAGGTTTTCGTCATATTTTGACGGAATCTACCCACAGTTGAATTTTTTGTCTATCATCCCTGAAACACCCAGTATAGGTATTTATATCTATACCAGCATTAATTGAAAAGCGCAATAATTCAAAAGAGCATGATGGTATTTCAGGGGTTGCGATGTAATCACAGGCATTTATGAAATTTTGAATCCATCGTAAATGCTTTGATTTGTTAGGTATTGTTTCAGTGACGAGTGTACAGCGAAGCGAAGACACTTTATGTGTATTTGTATGAATAGGTGTCAAGGAACTACAGTGTTTGTTGAAGGCTGTGGAAGCCAGTTTGTTTGTCAGTTTGTCATGATGAGTCTTTTACTGTTCTTTTTCATTCAAGTCCTTCCCGACCTCCCTCCCGAGAAGTCGCTTCGGGTAAAAACCGTCTCTAGTCCCTGGATACTCGAGAACGAGTATCGAGAACGAGATACGATAAAGTACTGTAGTGTCACAACAGATTTTTACTTCCTCAACCCCTCACTAATGGAAGAGAAAGTATTGTGATCGTACTGAAAACAATTTGAAACGGCGGATATATGTTTTGAGGTCTCCTAAGACGAAAGGCAAACAAAAATTTCCATAAGTTCCTGAATACTAGTCGGGAAGTATTGTGGTGCCACAGCAGATTTTTTTTTATAATGTTATTCATTTTTGATCAGGCAGTATTGTTCGAATTGATTCTTTATTTCAAATAAAGAGACGTTTCCTTCTAATCATTCCAAATTTGACCAACATCAAACCAAATTATTTTCAATAAATGTTTCGTCTATCTTGAAACTTTTTGGATATAAAACGCTCCACATCAATCTATAATACTTGGTGGTTCTACCAACTACTGAAAACTAATTGGGCTTTTATTGATATCACACCTCTACCAAAATATTGCAAGTGAATTTTTATTCCTACTTACTTCCACTCCAGCACTGCTATATCAGGGCGGAATCTAATCAACAATCCAACTAGACAGAGATTTAATTACCGGACCCCATTCCGGTCACGACGGCCCATAAATCTGTTATAGTTTCTACGATTTCCTCTGGAGATAAGTTTGCATACAGCAGAGTCAAACGGGACAAAAACACAACGCATTCTATCAACAACAAGAAGGAGGAGATGGGTGTTTTCTTATAGTTAGGCCCTGCAAAAACTAGGGACGTGCGTCTCATCGTCATCGATATAGTGCCACATTAGGCACTCCCGCTTCCCGTAATGAGGTCACACAAATTTATTATTTCAGCGAGGTTTTTCCGGGTAGTGCAGACTCCATGGACGTAACCGGTAGGATACTATGGAAGATGGATGACGAATGGCACCCGTTTTGAAAAAGTGGATGCAATAAAAAACTCACTAGTGAGACAGATCAAACAGTGCTGTTTCTGCTATCGTTTTTAAGAAGATTTTAATTGAAGTTTTAACTTCAATTAAAATTAGAAACATTAATTACAAGTTTTGATACAATGTCAAAGTTGAGGTCCTAGCAGAACTTGACAAAGTATCACTTAACACCCTACACCTGTATTATCTGGAACGGTCTGCTTGAATTAAAGCTGTCATATTGATTTCTGAAATTGGCTTCACGTTTTGCCATTGAAATACCTAATCTAGCTCAACTTTCATTGAAGAAGTTTGCTTTCTTAGCTCAAACTTTCCAGTCCACAAATTGAACTTTATCACCCGCGAATTAAAAAACCATTATTATACTAGGACCGTGCTCATATTTCAATGAACTTTTAGCAGTTTTAAGAGAGATAGCGCGTGGAAATAGCAGCATCGATAGGGGGAAATTTGTCACCTCTTTCGACATCCGTATTGATTTCTACTGAGCTCTGATGACATTTTTGCAGGCATTGATTCCTGCATCAGTGCCTTTATTTTAATACGAGTTTCATTCTGAATTTATTCGCCGCCTATGCTTTGATCACCTCCTCCAACAAGGAATCCTGGTACATTCTCCTAACAAGATTTGCCATCAGAGACATTCTCACAATTCTTAGGTAGCTATATCCTCGAGTGGGAGCAAGGATTATGTTGAAGTCGGAAAGAGTTTATCCGTCGTCGCGAATTAAATTTTTAATGCGTCTTTTTACGATTTTACGTTTTCTGTCACTTTCTTTTGATGGTCTCGCCAACCATGCCTCGGTGGGTATACTAGGTATTTGATTTGCACTATCACTGAGACTATCACTGATATCACTATTCAGTAGTCAGTGTACCAACAGTAATTTGATAAGTGGTGCGATTATTGACGATAATTTTTCAGGAATATTATAAATTCGAATTCCAGAGCTGAAAATACAACAAGCCCTATTTTCTGCCATTGGGATTATATTATGTACAGGGTGGTCCATCCTAGCGTAATTATCCCATAGCGGTCTTACCGTTCAAGATAGAGAAAAAGATGTAGGAAAAAAGTTATATGGTTTGATGAGACCTATAACCTAAAAGTATTTTCAGCTATACAGGTTGTCCCATTTCGACGGTATTAACAAAACGTCAATTTTTTTAAATGGAACACCCCATGTTTTTTTTTTGCATTTTCATGTTCAACTTTTTCAACTGTCTTATGCCTGTATTTAGAAAAATAAATAGCAAATTTTGTGAAAATTTCCGATTTTCTCGAAAAAAATGAAGTTTAAGGGTAGGGTAGGGTACCCCTAGTAAAAATGAAAGAGGATAAGAAAAGCTATCAGATAACGTTATAAAATTAGGGGCATGCCATTTGAAAAAAATGAGTTATGATACTTTGAAAATTATGAAGTTTGATGTTTTTTGTGAACAGCCTGTATCAAGAAATCCCAATTTTTTGACATTGGGATATTGACCTTTGACTTGACTATCACCATGTCAAGTTTCATCTCTTAGTTTTGAAAAGCAAGGCCGCTACAATTTTTCTAAGAAAACTCTGAAAATGCGATTTTTTTTAGTTTTTAATTTTTGGTTGGTAGCACTGTCACACAATTGAAAAACAAAAATACAGGCATAAAACAGTTTAACATGAAAATGCAAAAAAATATAAGGTGTTCCATTTAAAAAAATTGACTTTTCGTAATTCCCGTCAAAATGGGACACGCTGTATAGCTGTAAATAATTTTAGGTTATAGGTCTTATCAAACCATATAACTTGTCTCTCACATCTTTTTCTTTATCTTGAACGGTAAGACCGCTATGGGATAATTACGCTAGGATGGACCATCCCTGTATGTATACCAAAGTACACAAACTGATATTTCCGAAGAACTATCTATAGACTATAAAGGTGCGTTCAGTCAGCTTATTTAGCCGCAAGTTTTAATTTTAGTCGTAAGCGCTGCATCGCTTATTGGCTGTTCTGAGGAGGCTGGTTCATAAGAGCCAATGGGCGTCGCTGCGCTTGCGACTAAAATTAAAACTTGCGGCTAAATAAGCTGACTGAACGCACCTTTAGTCATACCACGATTATATTATGTACGACTATATTATGACGATTTGACAAGTTGAGTTGTATTACTCCAGAAAAAGCAATTACTGAGAAGTAATGTTTACAAGCAGATATTTTTCAATACTAACGTATGGTCCGAAAGTTTTGGGAAATTGTTCAAAGCTAATAACTTTTTCTAATTTTTTTTTTTTTTTTTTTTTTCAAGGTGTATATTTATAAAAGTAAAGATACAGTTTATATATGTATAAAACTAACGAATACGTAAAATATAATAAATTTCGTCGTATGATTTTTGTGGAGGCAGGGTTGCCAAAATTGAAGAAGCATTTCCCCTCTGAATGGCAATGCTTATTCTTTGTTTGAAGAATTCGCTGGATCTCTTTATTTTACAATTTTTGAAAATTTTTGCGCTAATTTCGGAAATGAAAGATTTTGATAAAGAACCCAAGGCACCAAAAGTTTCTACACCAAAAGGATAAACAAGGAAACGGTCACTTAAGTCCGAATATTTTTGTAATTTTCTCTGCTCAGCTTTATCAGCTGCACCTCCTCCGTGTTTTGAACTGGCTGAAATATTTGAGGAGCACATTGTGTCGACACAAGTGGCGTCCCACACCATTTGTCGGCCATTCTTCCAAGGCGCATAAGTCATGCCATCAGGGCGTTTACCATCGTTTCTACACACGCCTGGCGGTTCTAAGAGGGATGGTACTCCTGCAGATTTTAATGCACGTTGGATGGTTTCGTTCAGTGCTGCATGACGACTTAGTCTCCCAAGAGACGTTTCCGCACAAGCCAAGCCATGATAACCATATTCGTCAACTGTTTCACCGCAAGAACATACATGTTTTTCGCATAATTTAGATCCCAGACGTAGCCCGACAGCAATCCGGAATGATGTATCGTCCATTAGTGTTCCTAAGGCAGCGGCCGGCAAAGCATTCAAGAACGCTCCTGACTCCGGGCACGCACCTGATAATAATCGAGCTTTCGTCTGGGGATCATTTTCAGCTGCCGTCAAAATATTTTCAAATCTTCTCTGCGATATTGGCTGTGACCATTCTTTCTGTGAATATTTTTTAGTAATGTCTGGTTCAGCAGAGCAACTCTCTGTTCTCCATAGAGCCAGGGCTTCGGAAACACAAGATAAGGTCGAAGTGTCAAAATCACCAACTTTGACTGTAAGGCTTTCGACTAGGCTGCTAACAGAATGAACCGAAGCCAAATAGGCTGAGATTGCTAGTTCATCTGTTAAGCGTATGCCCGAGCGTATGCCTAAGCCAGAAAGCCTTCCAGGCAAAGTGGCAACTGACCATGTTCTGTCATCCATCTTGGTGTTTATAAATGTTTCCACCGCTAGTCTAAGGTGATTATCAAATTCACGTAATTCTTGCTGATGGCGGAATGCAGGACATGTTTGCAATATGTATAAAAGTTTAGGCATAGTGTAACAATGCCGAAGAAGGTATAGGGCTTGTTGTGCAGGTAAGTTTTCTAAGCGAGAAGACATTAACTTCAAATCTTCCGTTTTTCTCGTGATGATATGTGGTGCAGACTGATCACCATCAGTTAGAGGACTCCCAAGGAGAGTTAGCTCATGACGCTGAATAATTTTGATGTTTGAATTGAAACTTTTGAACATTTTTTGTGCACAATTTCTATCTTGTGTGTTCCCTCCTAGAATAAAAACTTCGCATTTCGACCAGTTGAGTTCCAAGCCGTAAATATTTTTTGAGGTCACAATGTTTTCCAAATCACGTTTTACTACTTCAGGAGAATAGTACAGGAAAAATAGTAAAAAATCAGCAAAACCTCGGAATAAATATGGACGTCATGAAAATTTTATATTCTGTTCAGAATTGAGTGCTCTACAACATATCCAAAATCGCCAAAAATCGCACCCGGGGGTTTTGAGTTATTGGAGGGGGAGTAAAAAATTGCTGGTAAAAATGGAGGGGATGGAACCCGTCAACCCATTGGATGCGAATATATTAGAGTTCGACGTATCATATCCCATTGATACCATTTTGGCACAAAAAGTGTCGATCATTGTTGAGGGGGAGTAGTGGGGGGCGGACCTCTGCTAGGTGGTCCATTTTGTTTTTCTGGCTATGTAGAACCGATCACGACAAGTTTGGTATCTTTTCCGCCTAAATTCAATCTCCTAAACTCGTATCTGATGTGTAAATTCGGATGAAAACAAGTTTGAACAAGTTAACTTGAGAAAACTTGGTTTTTCTTTGACAATTTTGACGATTTTTTTTTTCACTGTTGGAGGTGTTTATTTTCAGAAAATTCCCAGGCACCCTTAAATTGAAGTGTATTCTCCACAAAAATCATCCACTCGATGTATAATTTTGTTACTCAAGTCTAAAAAATCGATTTGAACTTGAGCCAGCGCGGCGCGTCGTCTACTACTGACCAGAACACTACAGCATGCACCTTTAAATGGAAACACCTCAAACTATTGGAGAAATAACAACTCATCTTTGAAAATTGGAGCATTTGTGTGAAACTGAATTCCCTATACCATGAACAAAATCGCCATGAATCGCAATGCAGGATTTTGAGTTTTTCGAGGAGGAGAATAACACTTTGACAGGATTCATACTCTATGAACTGTTACCTCTCCCCTAAAATAACTCAAAACCCTGCAGTGCGATTCATGGCGATTTTGTTTATGTTATAGGGAATTCAATTCTTCACAGATCCTCCAATTTGCAAAGATGAGTTGTTATTTCTTCAATAGTTTGAGGTGTTTTCATTTAAGGTTGCATGCTGTAGTGTTCTGGTCAGTAGTAGACGACGTGCCGCGCCGGCTCAAGTTCAAATCGATTTTTCAAACTCGATAAACAAAATTTCACATCAAGTGGATGATTTTTGTGGACCCAATTCTATGGTCCCTGAAAATTTTCTAAAAATGAAGACCTCCAACAGTAAACAAAAAATTCGTGAAAATTGTCAAAGAAAAAACAAGTTTTCTCAAGTAACCTTGTTTAAACTTGTTTTCATCTGAATTTACGCATCGGATACGAGTTCAGGAGATTGAATTAAATCGGAAAAGATACCAAACTTGTCGTGATCAGTTCTACATAGCCAGAAAAACAAAATGGACCACCTAGCAGAGCTTCGCCCCCCCACTACTCCCCTTCAACAATGATGGACACTTTTTGTGCCAAAATGGTATCAATGGGATATGATACGTCGAACTATAATGTATTCGCATCTAATTGGTTGACGGGTTCTATCCCCTCCATTTTTACCAGCAATTTTTTACCCCCCCTTCAATAACTCAAAGCCCCCGGGTGCGATTTTTGGCGATTTTGGATATGTTGTAGAACACTCAATTCCGAACGGAATATCAAATTTTCAGGACGTCCATATTTTTTCCGCGGTTGAAATCTATCTTTCTTGTACTACCAATGTCCCATCGTCTAAGTACCAGATATTCACCGGTGATGTCAATTTCTTTACCAAAGAATTGATAGCCATACAAAAGCTGAGCGGTCCTAGTGGGTCTCCCTGTTGTACACCCCACGACGAATTTATAATATGTTCGTTGAATTTCAAATTTGTAGGATTACCATATGACTGGAAAAAGTATGGATAATAAAGTGGAATCAATTCTTCAACGGAACTCATCAGCTGAACACGACTTAGATTATTAAAAGCATTGCAAAAATCCAGTTTTAAGAGCACCTGACATTTTCCATTGTCACAATTATCATCTATGAAAAATCTTGTTCCGTGGATCATGGCCTCAGCCCCACCTTTTGTGCCGTAGCCCATTTGATGTGGACGTAGTTTTTCGCCAACAAACTCTTGTACCCGACTGCTGATGATTTTCCCAGCTATCCGGCGTAACGTGTTGCCCATTGCAATGGGTCGAATCCCTCCGTCATTTTTATTTAGAGCGATCAAGGATGCACCATATAGTTGACTACAAACTGGCTCGTAAACATTTCCCTGAATCATCAAGTTAATGACTTTTGAAATTGAATCTACTAAGCGGATGGCAGATTCACCGTTCGAGGCAGATGTCAGATCCTTCAGATGCTGTGGACGCAAGCCATCCCAGGATCCAGATGAACCATTGGGAAATGACTTCACAGCGGCATAAACTTCTTCATTAGAAACCAATGGAGGAACCCAAGTAGGATCTTTGTTTGAAGATGGAATTGAATACTTGACGTAGTCGGGTGCAGACGGATGTTTTGATTTCAGGCTTGTTAAAGTCTCTTGATTATTGGGAGCCACAGTATCATTAGATGATAGTACGCGAACCGCACCCTTTACATCACCATCATTCAGTTTTGCTTCAACCCTTCTCCTTGTGGCCTGAATATCTGATTCAGTAGAAAGTCTTATTGAAGGTCCGTTTTCTGTCGTTTGTGACAGCGGAAATGAAGTTTATTTTTTAACTTGATATAGCAAAAATTAACATCATATACAGGCTGTTCCAGGGATGATAGCAAAAAATTCAACTGTGGGTAGATCTCGTCAGAATATGACGAAAACCTATTTACCATTTTGTAAAGTTCGGCCTAATGACGGAGATACAGCCCTCCAAAGTTCACTTTTTTCGGATTTCAAAAATTTGTAACTCAGGAACGTTTTGACAAATTAAGCTTTAATTTAGCATAAGTTGGTTTGTCATAATTATCTATCAACCTGCCAAATTTGGGAAGAATCCAACCAGTAGTGTAAGAGTTATGAGGGTCAATAATTTAGAAGCATCCGAAGAAAAGTTGACTTAAGATGACCCCTCATAACTTCTACGCCACTGATTGGATTCTTTCCAAATTTGGCAGGTTGATATAAAATTATGACAAACCAACTTATGCTAAATTAAAGCTAAATTTGTCAGAACATTCCTGAGTTACAAATTTTTAAAATCCGAAAAAAGTGAACTTTGGAGGGCAGTATCTTCGTCATTAGGCCGAACTTTACAAAATGGTATATAGGTTTTCGTCATATTCTGACGAGATCTACCCACAGTTAATTTTTTTGCTATCATCTCTGAAACACCCTGTATAACAATAACAAATTCATATTCAATATATTGATAATGGACCATTATCTTCGATGGATCTCAATTTTCTTCTGCCATGTTCCATAATTTTTTGTATCAATTTCTCCAATTCGAAATTCTCTAATGTTATTGAAAAATGCGACGCCGTAATTGGTCTTCATTTGCAGTTTCCCATCCCTTGTCGTATACAATCCTGCTCAATACTTACCAAAAATATTATATTGGTCGAGCTTGCGGTACATTGGGAGGCAGGAGCTCAGAGAAATAAATCTTGCTGTTGTCCAGAGAATGATCAAACATGGCAAAAGAAAACTGAGAGCCATTAAAAATAATGGCCCATTTTCAATATGTTAAATATGAATTTGGTATTGTTAAAGATGATGCTAGTTTTTGCAATATTAAGTTACAAAATTAAAACTATCCAAAAAAAGTTATTAGCTTGAAAAATTCCCAAAACTTTCGGACCATACGTTAATATCACAAGTGCTTAGATTTTCACAATAGTTTTGACCTCGGTTTTGGCCAAGCGATCGCGAGTGCTGGTTGTAGCGATAAATGTTCGACTCCGTAGGAGGAGGGTATCTATCTAGGGATAAGCAGCCCGAGGGAAACGCTTGGCTATAATTATTATCAGAGAAAATTTCAAGTGCTGATTATTAAGCCCGAAGCGACAGCCGTCAGATTTTGTTGTTTTTGTCAAATTTATTCGGTTGCCATCAACACTGGAATTTAGATAGGTGAATATCCTTCTGGTCTAATAATTAAGGGCGTTGCATGTAATATTCATGTGAAAAATTGAACGTAGTATCGATGAGGACCAATCGCGAACATCGAAAACTAAGTATATGCATAGTGAAAAGACCCCAGCTATCTTTTTGAACCCCTGAATGGGTAGACAACCCATCATACTTCAATTTAATTCAAATTGTTTGAATTAAATCACGTTCCCCGCTTTTGGAACCGCTTGGCTGATGATCATCTAGTATCAGGACGACATCCCGTTGTGCCTCTCTTCTTCTTGTTCGAGAATAGAGTTCTCGAGATTGTTGAGACAGGTCTGACTACGAGTTTAATCTATTGACCTCTAGTACAAGTCAAAAGGTTTAAATAATGGCTCGCTCCTATACCTAGTCCTACCTTCACATCGCAGGCTAAAATATCTAAAAGATCTAAGCTACCTACTCCCGAAAAGATTAGTTCCCCTAATTGTTTCGGACGTCCCAACACCCCAGCCCTCCGACAAACACCTGATTCTACACCTTGACCGACATTTAATTCTGACTGATGTTTGTGGTTCAAAGTTCTTTTTGTGGTTCAATCAGATCCAACATTTATGTTAGTGTTAAAGGTTAGGTTAGGGTTAGGCCCGGCTTCTAGACACTAAAAGGGAAAGAGTGACTTCGACCACGAATGCAATCTAAGATTTGTAGTAAGATTTGATTTGTTGTTGGTATTTGCGGTGGCCCCCTTTTTGTGGAGCCTCTTTTCAAAGGCTAACGCTCTTTTGGGCTGTGGTTCTCTTTTGCCCATTTGGAAGGTATTGGATATGGCTGGCTTTTGTGGAGGCTTTAAACCTGTTTTCGCCGTGAATTGCCCCCAACGCTCAGAAAGATTCCCGTGATCGAGAGTGCCTATAACCGGAAATGTTGAACCAAATTTCACCCTTCCAAAAACTTCCGAACCGATGGTGTACGCGAAACAATTACTCAAGTCAAGGTACAAATTTAATGCGGAGAACGTTTTGAGCACGCCCCGTATACGCGCTAGTTCGTTGTTGTTTAGCAGTTTGTGAGAGAAGACCGCAGTCAGGAGAAACAAAACGCAGAGAATTGACTATACAGGGTGTTCGCCAAAAAGCCGATACGGAGAGGCGTCGAAAGATTCTTTGCCCTAACGCTAAATAATCGCCGTCTACACTATACCTGATCGAGCTCTAATAACAATTAATTTTTACAAAGTCCCTATCTGATCGATGGCGTCGTTGGGTACCGGATTGAATTCATCAGTTTCGAATAAGAACGTCTCTCCTCCCGGGACAAGCTCTACATCGAAATATCAGGAACTGTCGTGGCGCTGAAACAAAACTATCAGTTTCAAGGAGAAGGGGGGGGGGGGGGGGGTTCCATCCATCCGATCAACAATTACGAATCCACGGCAGGGTCCGAACCCTGATACAAACGCGAATCTATTTCATTCCAATTACTTGCTTTTTCACGTAGTTCTCAAAATTTACATTTTCCGAATAACTAGGAGTTTCAGAAACGCAGAGGAGGCTCACCCGCGAGTCTCCAGATCTAACCCACTAGGTCCGGTGCTCTGACTACCGCGGTCACAGCGCCAAGTCCAGAGGGCCCAAGAGTTCGAATACCTTTCTGTGAAGGTATCCAACAAGGGACGAGGCTTAATAGTGGCTGTACCTGATGGCAGACAGTAGCGCAGATACCAGCACGTGCAGGCAGATTTGGAACGCACGCGTAGGCCCCATCGTACATTCTTCACACCAAGGCTCAACCGTAAGCATCAATTCCAACTCACCAAGACTGGTCTCCCGCTCGCCGAGGTCATCGCTCTGCTACACGAGATACCGAAATAAGAGAACTCATTTCTATCGGGCCTGGATCATTTGGGGGTTTCAACTCGACATCCTTGAGGTGGGTTGAAACTCGTCGTCGAAGGGTCGTGACTCAGCATCCTGGAGAAGGTTCGAAACACATCATCAACGGGTCATAACTCTGCGACTTGGAGATGGGTCGAAACTCAACACCGGGGGGGCCTCGGCACAACGACTTGGCGAAGAGTTGGAACCCATCGTCGGAGGGTTCTGACTCGACTCCTGGAGGCGGGTCAAGAGTCAACATCCAAGGGCTTTGACACGACATCCTAGAGGTGGGTTGCAACTCATCGGCCTCCTCTAGGCGGGTCAAAGCTCAACCTGGAGGGATCTCGACTCAACTTCCCCCAAGGAGACCAGAGCGCGCCTTCAAAGAGACTGTCTTTAGGGGGTTGAGACGCATCAGCCGGGGCTTTGACTCGGCATCGTCCAAGTGGGCTGGGACTCATCATCGGGGCTTCGACTCTACGGCCACTGGGAGGGTCGCTACGCAGCATTAACGGGTTCTAGCTCAGCTTCCTCGAAGGGGATTGAAACTCTTTGCTAACAGACCCGCAGAGACACTCGGCAACGAACGTGACAAGTCGGGAACGGACGGCAGCCCGGGCGGATTGGTCCAAGTACAGCGGTCAATCTGCATCGATACTCCTCCATTCCCAGCAAATCGGAATTTTTTCGTATCCAAAACGATCGCGAACGGCGTATAGTCGTAAATTTCACAGTAGGTAGCTTGATATAGCGCGCTGGAGTGCGGCGGTGTCGATACAGCAGGAGTACGCCGGCAGACTAACTAGTGGTTTGATATGCGGGTGCTCTACTTTATTGGTGCCTTCATTTTACTATTTCATCGGACGTCGAGCGGGAACGGTTGTTGAATATCAAGGTGTAGCAACTAAATCATGTTGTAGAGCTTCGCGGGATTCACACGAATCATTTAAATAACTAGCGACATCTTTTGATGATGCCTTGACTCTGGATATTCACATATACCTCGATTTCACGGCTTTGATTTATTTCCGCCGGATTATTTTCGGCCCATCAAATGCGGGTGGCTTCAACAGAACTGTTGAAAAATTGCCACAATTTGACAGCACAGAGTTATCAGTAAGCTTGGAAATCCTAACACGGCAATAAAAGGTTCTTTCGTCGATGAAGTAACCATCTTGTCACCATAGTACACGGTCTAATTGCTGCCGGTTTGACATTTGAAGGTCCGGCAAAAAGTACTGATCATTTTATTTTTAGAATAAGAAAGTACCAAATGGAGTAATCACCACGATTTTTTTTTTGTATGAAAAAGAAGGCTTGGCAAATTCCGCTGCATGCATTGTCAGCAGAAACAGGAGTTTCAGGATACGCGTCAAGTTCAAAACTGGCACCCAAAATTCCTTTAAAATCCATTTGGATGAAAAAACACTATTATTCTCAACCAATTTTTCTGCATATTCTCCAAACGTTCCATTTTGACAGCTGACAATGCATGTAGCGGAATTTGCCAAGCCTTCTCTTTCATACAAAAAAAAATCGTGGTGATTACTCTATTTGGTACTTTCTTATTCCAAAAATAAAATGATCAGTACTTTTTGCCGGACCCTGTATAATCCAAATTATAGTTACATAGGTATAGTCTAGTATTAATACTTTCTAACTCGTAGATAAGTATAGACTTCATCGTATTAGTAAGTAATAGGACTCATACATTGTAGCAGGAAAATCGGGAGATCTTTGGCGCTGTTGTCTAATATAGTCATCACCATCAAGGGTATCACGCCTTTTGGCTGCTCCTAGATAAGTTTCTAGTAACTTCGTTTGGTGGCGGGCAGGTCATAATAAGGTCTTTATCGGGTTCCTAATTAACTTCAATATTGCACCCTTCAAAACGTCTACCCGGTTATCTTGTGTAAATGTATGTGTAAAGTTAACGTAGCACTTAAGCGTTGGAAAACTCCAGTTGTATGGAATTATTGCAGCTATACAACGTCCTCAACACCACTCAAACCTCGCTTAATACAAAGTTAAGAGGGTTTTGAAAACCTCCTTGGGCCGATTCTAATGTATCCTGGGAAAGGATTTTTTATGCAATAGCAAGCTTTGTTGGGGTCGTAATATCAACTTTTAATAATAATCAAAGAGCTAAAAAGCAGCACTTGGAAATTTTTCTGAATACAATACTGGAATTTAAGGAAATCCAAGTTACTTTTATTACATTTTCCGTATCTTTCGAAGGAAATACATTTTTCCTGCTTTCCCCCAATTAAAAATTTTGGTTAAAAATATGGAACAGCCATCAGCAACTGACCCTGAAATTAATCTTCGTTCTTTCATTTGAACAGAAAGCAGGTCGTGTAAAACGAAACAATATATTTTCATAAGTCATGCTAATAACTGCTGAAAGCTATCCATCTCACCGTCCACGTGGCACCAAAGTGAAATAATGAAAACCGCACAATTCTTGACGTTTACTTTTTTTTAATTATAATTTTGCCCCGGTTTCTACCTCTGGAAACTGAAATTAATGGCACTCAGTTTTGTTATATAAATCTCTCTGTATAGAATATTCACTGAAAAGGGTAATTTATCAGAGGCCCTATTAAAGTTTCAGCGTCGAATAAACGCGATACACACAACAGATACAATTTTTTATCCGGCAGGGGACTAAATACGTTTCATTAAAACATTATTCATCATCCCACAAGCCTGCTACCGCCGCCGTCGCCGCCATGATGATGGGCTTCTTTTTGCAACCTTATGTGTTCGGCGCTTTTTTTCATGAACATATTCTCTTATACAGAAAAGACAATTTATTATATTTTTATGTGCGCGATCAAAAAAATGCACGAAAAAATTGATGATATGTAACTAACTGCTGTTTTATTGTTTTTCCAGGCTTTGTTGCGGGGTGCCATCAGCCAACAGTCAGCGGTGATATTAATTTGTATGGCCATGGATAGGTACCTCTGCATGTTGCATCCTGCCAGATATCATAAACACTCCAGCAAAAAAGTGAGTAACAGCTGCTATGATATACATAAAAACATAGTACCATTTAGTAGTAAATGGAACATAATGAGAGGTTATGTATACCCGTGAGCGAAATTCCATGCGATGCCCAAGATTTTTGATGCAGAACATTTTGCTAACCGACTGATGTGCCTCGTCCGTTTTGCTTAACACTTCAGCCTCGAGGATTAGATCGATAGCTACATAAAAACTTAGATGATTCAAAAGTGTCGGACCAAAACAATACCGAGTGAATGGGATCTTTAATAAAGTCCACAAAAATTATAGAAAAATATCCTCAACTGTTACTTTTGGAGTTATAGACGGGTCAAAGAGTGGTCCTTTGAACCCTTCTTGAAAAGCTTTTTGTTACCTGTTGGTGCAAGAATTATGAACAAAATATATCAACTACTGTGTGTGTACTACACTTCCATTCACTATACAGGGTCATTCATAAAGTAGAAACATTTAATTCCTGCAAAAAAAGTCCTCTTTCAAATCCTTGCTACAAAACCGTGTTATCTTCTGATTTACATCGGTTGAGGGACCAACCAAATGGTCCAGAGGCAGTTTTGAAGAAAACTAATATCCAAAGTTTTTGACTCACCCTGTAAAATAATACAAAAATTCAGTACATATCCAATGGTTCATTTTTCCTACTCACAATTCTGCCACCATCAGTTTATTGAATTCTTTTGAAATATCGGAACTGGAAGGGTTCGAAGTCCCACCCTTTGACCCTTCATAACTTCAAAAAATAATAGAAGTCCAAGAATTCTTGGAATATTTTTCTAGGCCCCCTAAATGATTCCATTTACTGTATATTGTTTTGGTCCGGCACTTTTGAATCCACGTTTACCATCACGTACATCACTTCAGCGCATACATGAGAACGCATACCTGCAGAGCGCGGTAATTTCAATTTTGACGCACGAAGTGTCACTGTCAATGGCAACTGTCAATCAATAATCGAAATGTAAACAAACAACAAACATAACCTTCTAACCATTCAACATTTAATATTGTTCAGAATGGAATGTACGTATGGCAGAAAGACGCAGAAAAGATTTAGGTGATACGAAACACAACGAGCTGCAAGGCGATCGACAAAACAAGAGCGTTATTTGGCTAGATCTGTCGAAACGTCAAATCGACGTCAAGCGCCGTCAGCTGAAATTTGCGAGACATTACACACGCACACCGTATTACAGTGCTGTCAACTTGTTGTCGTGATATAGATATGGCAACGTCCTACTTTCACAGGTATGCGCAGAAGCCTTTCGGGAAACGTGGATTACTCCTTATTTTTACTTTATACATTTAAAAGTGTCAGACCCTCGATCAGACCAAAACAATACACGGTATATGGAACCTTTTATAAAGCCCACAAAAATTATGAAGAAAAATTCTTCGACTTTTATTTTTGAAGTTATGATGGGTCAAAAAAGTAGTCATTCAAATCCCTCTATTTTCGTTACTTGAAAAAATTTTTGTTAACTGTTCGTGAACTGTTGGTCAAAGAATGAAGAATATCAACCACTTTGTGTGTACTACTTACGTTTCCATATACTATACAGGAACTATTCAGGAAGTAAAAAAATCATTTTTCCAAAAAAGTCCTTCCAAAAAAATTCTCTGGTACAAAACCGTGTAATGTTCTGCTCCACATCGGTTTTTTTGTTGATATTTCAAGAGATGGTGGAGCATAAAAGAATAAGTGGACTTTCTCGAACAAATTTATATCGGAAATGCATTATAACGGAGATAGAGGCTTTCAAGTTGAGTTTTTAAAATGGTTGTTTTGTTCTAACTCCAAATCTGATTACTGGATTTTGACCAAATTGGTACACACACATTGTAAATTGATGTATGTCTACAAGCTGGTCATATTGATTTTTGTCACATTTGAAAAATTTGAGATTTTCATTTTTTTTTCTTTAATTTCCTGAAATACTCACTTGCGTCATTCTATGTTTTTCCCAAAGAACTGAGAATATTTTGGAAAACTATTCGAAGGAGAATGATGGACCAAATTCGAGAAGGCTGGGTGTGGGTGTGTGCCGCGGATTTTCAGTTACTACACAGGGTGAGTCATGATGGATTACAAAAATCCAGTTAACTCAAAATACAACCAAGTTTTTTGGAAGGAAATGGCCTTGTGATCCAGATCGGTTCAGAAACGACTCGAGCTTTTTGCGTCCTACGCCTTTTGAGGGAAAGTAGATTCTCATGATTTATGACTCACCCTGTATAAGAAAATTTCATCTCTTGCGCCTTGTTTCATAAATGAATCACTCATTAGTTCATTATTTCCCCCACACCGTTTTTTGAATTCTCTCCAAATAACCAAACTATTGGGGGTTCAAGTTTCCTTTTGAACTCCTCGTCCATATCTTTTAAAATGGAAGACTTTTTATTATTTTTTTATCCATGATTCAAGTTTACCACTGTTATCGAAGACACAGTGGAAAATAAAATATCTCCTCCACGAGTCACACCCGACGCTTACAGGCCAATTCCTTTGGAATTATGACAGACACGACAAATTATTTTTTTTGTAGACAATTTGATAGCCTTTCATTTGAACCGAGCCGGTCTTCTTATAGAATTGCTATTTAGCTAGATAACTGCAATAAATACTAAAAGTGCACCAATACAAGATTGCGGCGATTTCACACCTCCTGTCGATGACGACTTTCATGGAGACTTTTTACAAAGTAATCAGCGAGCAGCGAAGTAATCAGCAAGCTTTCGAGAACATCGCTACCAGTTCTTCCCGGGTTGCCTGGTCGACCGCTTCGAAAAAGCAATTTGAATCAAGTCGCGGACATACCTACGTTTGCACTTACATAGCAAACTCCAATTCTTCATAATGCGAAAAAACACCGGGTATATTTCCTATTTAGATTGTTCTACGTCCACTACTGTAAATAAAGAAGACAGGTGGAAATCAAGAAATAACAGGTTGGTTTTATGACCTTCTTGGGTCAATTGAAAGATTCCGAATATTGTTTCTACCAAATGATGGGAGCAATGAAACTATTCAGATTTTGCAGGATCTTATATGCGACGCCCTGTATAATAAATAAAATATGGGGGACCTGTATGGAATACGGTACGGTGTGGGCATGTGATATAGTGCTAAAAGTCGTCATCTGTTCACAAAAAATCAATCTTTTGCGCAGTACAGTGAAATAATTTCTATAAAGCATAAGTACTTAGACACATTCTAAAGCTGATATTCCCAAATCTCAAGAGTAAAGTTCAATGTAGTATCTCAAGTAAAATCTCAAGAGTTGAGTTTCAATAGCGAATGTTGATTTAAGCGCACTGCTCTAACCTGTAGGTAGTCCTCCTTAACCGAGTACCTATTAAACTTTATTCCTTACTATCACTTCCCACTATTTCCGTCGAAGAAAAAGGAATAACATGCAGAAATCTATACTGCCATCGTGCCATCCCTCTCCAAGAGCAGCATACAATGGGGCTTAATGAAAATTAGGCGGTCACAGACGACTTCCCACCGGAATCGCTTGACGAATTAATTACAGCCAACTTTGCAAAACTAAACTTCGCTCTCTATCTTCCTATAAATCTATGTTTAGCTCCTGTGGTTCACGGGATAGAGAAAGAACGGTCCAAATGTCGCTGCGATACTGCCCCATATCCCATCTTTTATCTGAAAATTCCACCTCGTCTGGCGCGTTCTAATAATTCCATTATGATGATGATGCGATCCTGCAGCTAATGTGTCTCAGGCTCAGGCTTTAGAGCCACACAACCTTTCCCGTATACGTCCACTGTCCACTTTTTTATCATCCTCTGTTCCTGTAATGATTTTATTTTCTTGTTTCGATTCAAGATGAACAAACACAGACACACTCACAGGCATCCATTGCTTGTTTAGTACGTTGCAAGAACTTTGCTCTTTGCTCAATGCTTTCTGATGCTTTCTACTTGTCAATGTAGTTCCGAAACGGTAGTGACGAGCAAGGAGACGAATTACATCCATCATTGGCACATTGCTCGCTGCGAAATTACGAAACACCCTTTAAAATAGAACAACTTCGACACTTGCAATAAGGACGAAGCCGCTACACAAACACACAACTCCATCCGTTAGCTACTGGTGCTACTATCCTCTCTCACGTGTATGCCGACAACTTCAAGACTTTGGTGATGGTGTTAGCAACCTCAAATTCTGATTGGTCCCGGTGGTGGTATGTTTTGTAAACACAATAACACTTGGCCGGTTGGCTTTCTTTGTTCCTTGGGGCGATTTATACGGGCTAGCCTCCGAATCTGGGTTAGATGAGTTGACTACACTGCTAGTGTAGATACACAAACTTCGGCATCAGGGACGCCCGAATGCACCACCAAAAAACAGCCGCGCTGCCCAAAGCTTTTGTCGGACTCCTCGAGACGTCGCCTGCTATGATTGATGCGCCATTTCCCATCGATAGGTCGAGGACTTATACACTCCGTCCCTTCCAAGATATGGAACGCAGAAAATGTCGCTTAGAGCCTGGAACTAGCACTTGAAATAACGAGTCAAAAGATCCGAAGCCTTAAAAATTTTCTCAGTGCCAATATAAGTTCTTTCTCTTTTTATTTTGCCAGCAACATCCGATAATTCACAGCCGTTAAACGCCGTGGTGTCGATACCGGTAAGAGTCGTGGGGAGCTGGGGAATCCCGCGGATTTATGACAGCTCTAATTCTGCCGATGGTGAAGGGAAAATTGAGAGCGTCACCGGCGCTTGGCAGAGTTCTAATTACAAGTGTGTGAAATTACTTTCTGTAGATAAGAAGGGGGCGCAAGCAAGAGCCGCAAAATCCGATAGATGGCCGTTTCAAAGCCAGGGTGTTAATTGAGAAAATCAATACGTCCGTACTTTTGGGATAGGTACCTATATGCTTCATTTGTTACTGCATTACTACCTGTTAGTGACTGAACCGTGTTAATTAGCTTAGCGAACGTGAACATTAACAATTGGTTTGACTGTTACTAAATTATTGGTATGACCAGTTGCCACACTGAATGGACTTCACCGCCGTGATTGTTTCTCTATGTCAGGGTGTCATTTTCAAATTTCCCACCTAGTGGAGACGGTAGAAGCTTAACGATAGAAGCCATTTGTAGTTTTCCGCCAGAATTACGGTTATCCTTTGGACGAAACGACTGATGATGGACGGGTAGCAATAGCATTATGCCAGATGATAGCGTTTTTTGAATACTATCTTGAGACTGTTGAAACTATGTTGGCAACGATGGATAATGTAAGCAAGGTATTAGAAAGAAGCCCAGCTTGATATTTTGAGCTCGGCCCGAAAAAAAAAATACAGGAGTTCAAAAAGACGATGTAAAACTCTACAATTTAATTAGTTCAATCAGCAATCCTTCGGCTCATCAGCAGGGTGAATGTATATTCAGTCTTGCACTACCTACTTGACTTGATATACTTTAAGATATGGGACCTATATACACTGTGATAGGATACTTCACGTAGAGCCATTTCAGGAAAACGTGCGCTCTAAGAATAATTTTGATAGGTGGAAAAGGGGCCACGATGAAAGTACTTGATGTGTCTCATGGCAGTATCTACTGCCAGTAGTTGAGTGCTGTTAGATTTTTTTCATAATTTGTTAAATTTGAATGTTGTCGGTCCGCCTGCCGAAAGTCGGAAAATGCCTTCTGTAGAAGTTGAATTTGATGTTTTCAAGGACTCTTGGTAAAAAGTGCAGCTGCGGCATATGCTTGACTTTCGAGGGAATCAATCTGAAAAAGCAAGGGCTTGTGTTTTTAATCACGGGTACCTACGCCAAAAATCACGGCAAAATTCAACTTTCTATAGGGTTGCACCGAACAGTGATTTTCCGATATTCGGCTTCGGCCAAGTCTTATCGCCGAATACCGAATATTTGGCCGAATAGCTCGGTATCTGTCAAGGCGACAACGGAAAGACCAAAATCGTTGTAAGATAGTTTTGGAGCAATTATAAGGGACTCGAAGGTTGGACAAAGTACGAAATTGAATGCCATGGATAAGGAGGAGGTCATAAGCAAAGAGCTGGATCTCTATTTACTACAACCACTCATCAATCGACTTCTTTTCAGGTAGTGGCAAAGTACGCAAAGAAATTTCCTTCTTTGAGCAAAGTTGCTCAAAAATATCTATGTGCTCCAGCCAATAGTGTGTACACAGTGAGCGCTCATTCTCAGAAGCAGGAAATATTATGGAAGGAATCAGAAACCGACTTCTTCCAGAAAAATTTGGAAAAGTAGTTTTCCCACACCACAATTTGTTGCTTGCTAGAAAATTGGAAGAATAAGGCAGTATTCTCATTATTTTCTTCCCCATTAGAAAATAATTTTCATATTCTTCATTTCTGTTAACTAACTACCGTACCTAAATTATGACTTTTTTGTGTTATGTATCATGAATAAACTGCTCAACAACTGGAATGACGGTATCGAAAATTTTGCTCTTTTCAAAATGACGTAACTTTAGATTGACACAACCGATTTTGAATTTGTTTTCCCAGTTCTTTAGATCCATCTTTCGGCAATCCATTTCACTGACGAGATTAGGTTTCTGATTGCAATTACTTTTTTTACAGGGTGGAATGTAAAACATTGCAAAACTGTGCTAAGTTCGACCGATCCCCGTTTCTGCGAAAAAAATTGTTTTCAACTTCTAATGAATTATTCTTGAAGGTTTCTGAATTTTCCAGATCAGAAGTCCAACAATGACGATATGATTTTTTCACTTCCCCGACCCACCACCCAACGAGGAGGGGAAGTATTGTGAAAGTGCTAAAAATTGTTCTCAAGATTTCGACGGATATATCTCTTTTGAGGTCCCCTATGACGATTAAGACCATTTCCAACGTGTAGATCCATCTTCAAAATCGACACGGTTCAGGTTTCCCGACGGTGATTTTTTTGAAATGGAATTTGCACATTCCGTGAATTTAAAAACTGCAGTGCAAACTTCGACATGCGATGAGCCCCACGAAATATCCATTTTAGGTGTAGACATGCTGGGAATAAAAGTTAGAGAAAAGATTGAATTATTTAAGGAAAAATTTTCGAAATCCGACCCACGGTTTTCGAGTTTTCCTCTCTGGAAAAACTACAAATTTTTCAACTTTTTATCCCGTGAACAGATTTTGGTGGGTCGGAAAAGTAAAAAAATCATATCGTCATTTTTGGACATCTGATCTGGAAAATTCAAAAAATGTTTCGAGATTAGATATCAGGCTTCATGAATAGTTCATTAGAATTCGAGAAAAAATTTTTTCACACAAACGGGGATCGGTTGAACTCAGCACAATTTTGCAATGTTTTACATTCCACCCTGTAAAAAAAGAAATTTGAATTGGAAACAATATTTTGTCAATGGGATAGATTGCTGAAAAATAGATCTGAAAAAACTTGAAAAAAAACTTGAAAAAAAAACTGAAAACAAATTTAAAATCGGTTGTGTCAATCCAAAGTTACGTCATTTTGAGAGAAAAAGCAAAATTTTCGATACCGTCATTCTAGTTGTTGAGCAGTTTATATGTGTAATGAATATTGATTTTCATAATCATTTCACTTAAAAATAAGAATGAATTTGACACATGAATATCAGAAATTAAGGAAAATATGTTTTTGTTTGATAAATGAAGTTTTGTGTTTTATTACACAAAGATTTATTAAAATCAGTGAAAATACTCGGCAATCGCCGAATATTTGACTCAGTTATTCGGCCCAACCGAATATTCGGCCGAAGTGGCCGAATACCGAATATAAACCGAATATTCGGTGCAACCCTGCTTTCTACCTATTTATTACCTGCGATCCTTCCGTTCGTGAATCAATTATCACAACGTGACAATATACACAACTTGTCCCACACCATTCCTTGTCGCCCCGGACTGCCTTTGACACACATTTTTACAGGAGATGGACTGATTTAACTAAAAAAAATCACGAAAACATTAGCAAAACGTGACGTCAACTTCTTGAGCAAAATGTCAGTTGTTGTGCCCAGTCTTGTCAGTATCAGTTTGAACTAGGAGAAGTAAGAACATGATGGAAGTAAATCGATTTTGTCATTCAGGAAAGAGTTAAAAATCATAGAAGGTGTAGAGAAAATTTCTTCACTTGAAAGAAACCATTTGTAATGTTTGACCGATTATAACATCATCAGCTACTTTTGAAGCTGCTATTTCGTTGTTTTTTTCTATTCATTGGCCTATTCGTTTTCTTCGTTTCATTTAAGCTCTGTGACGTGTCAGCGTTAGTTCAGCAGGGTTCATGCACGAATAATTCAACTTTTACTTTAGCTTTACGTTTTACTTTAAGAAGATGGGAACAAAGCTTGCAATGGTATGGTTCAAACACATTATTAAACTTTATTTCACTTCAGATGATTCATCAAATTCCGTTTTGCTCCGCCTGACCGAAAACGCTTTCTAGCCAGCTAGGACTAATAAGATAAGGCGTTCTAATGCCGCGTTTCTGTGAGGGGTGCTTTGCGATGCAACAAGTCTCTATTGAAGAATGATGACGTATTTTCTCAAACATTTTCAGGGGCGAAGATAATAAGGGATACCCCCGCCCTTTTCCCCTATTTTTTACTACTTACTATTGGTACTTTTTATTTTGCTTTTAGTTACACCATAAATAATTATTAAGACTTCTTTGGCCAACCGGTTTCGCTGTTAAGCATCGTCAGGGCTGTAATAAGTTTTATGAAGCTGTTGTAGGTATATTAAAATGAGTAAAGGATCTTACTTGAGAAGTGACATTTTGTTATTTAAAATTATGTATAAAATTCAAATGTTTTTTCAGGTGTTATGATCAGAAACTAGTTGGTCCAAGATTACAATGTATATAAGCATAAAAATATAACGATAGTGGACTTAGAAGGTGT
Organism: Anaspis maculata; assembly: GCA_949128115.1. NCBI lineage: Eukaryota > Metazoa > Arthropoda > Insecta > Coleoptera > Scraptiidae > Anaspis > Anaspis maculata. The sequence goes on along the minus strand of OX421962.1, from coordinate 56,233,952 downwards.
TGCTACAATGAACATTTTATTAGTACCAGATGTTTTTCAAAACTTACTATTGTTTTCAAAAATCGTTTCAATTTTTGGATTCTACGTTCATTTCAGAAAAGACAGTTATTTACTCTTGCATTGTTGGAGGCTTCGTTTTCCAGATATTCGTGTTGGAAACTTTGGAAAACGTCCCGAAAACACCACTTTCAAAGGTCTAAATATTAAAATCCAAAAAACTCATGATTTCTCAGCTGGAATAAGTTTTCTAAAATTTTTGATTTCAAGTAAATGAACCACTATTTTTTCTTAGGAACGAGAAGTTTTTCAGAGAAAAATTTTTAGACTCGTTGAAAGTGGAGATTTCGTGATGTTTTCCGAGGTTTCAAACCCAAGTATCTTGAAAACGAAGCCTCTAATCAAGATTTTGCAACTGTAACTTTATTTTCTAAATTGAACGTAGAATTCAAAAAGTGGAACGATTCCCAAAAATAGAGGAAAGGAGAGGGTACCCCCTATTACCTATTATTGTCGCCCTTGAATATGTTCGAGAAAATGCGTTATCATTGTTCAATAGAGACTTGTTTCAGTGAACTTCGGTCCAAATTTGAACAAAATCGGTTGAGCAGTTCAAAAGTTATGCAAAAAACGATTTTTCAATTCTGACTTTGAAGGGCTATATCTTCGTTATTTTTTGAACGGGGTGTTTGGGGGAAAGTGTATGCAAATTTTTTGATGCTCTATCGATTACCAACGTTTCCGCGAATAAACACCGAACAGCCTGTGTGCATTGCAAAATAACAAATTCAATGATGTATATTTCCACAAGAAGTGTCTTGGTTTGGTACTTGAATTGATTGTGCATGAGCACCACAATTTTCTCAAAGTTGCACTAGAGTTACTCTACATATTACAATAAGTGAAATTTAAATAAGTAATCTTGCTTGAACTCGCCTGTACATACATTCTTGAGCGTTTATTTTATTTATACAATAAATCAATTTGACCTCCCAAAGCTCTTTCATAAATTTCTCCAGGGGGAAAAATAAGTCCAGGTTTCGAAACTTTACATGCTCTCTGTATAATCTTTCGCAAGAAATTTTTGAAAATTGGGTTCTTAATCTGCAGATGTCTAACTTTGCACCGATAAAAGTTTGGGAAAAGATTATTCTAGTTCTGGTCCCCCTGATTCAAAAAAGTGTAGCATACCTCACTAGCATCCTAAAAAAGATACAGGCTGTTGAAATTAATTTTTTTTCGTCTTCTGAACATCAACAACTCATGAAGTGTTTGATTTGCTCTAATTCAGCCTAGGTTAGTCTTCAGACACTGCCTACCTGCCTGTCGAGTTTCAGTTAGATCCAAAATCCAACCAATGGCATCACTGGAAGTGACTTGAGTGAATTGATGGAAATATTAAAAGTCACTTAATTTGTGACCCCTGGTAACTCTGCCAGTGGTCGGATTCAGATCAAACTTGACAGGCAGGTAGGCAGTGTGTGCAAACTGTAACCTAGGCTGAACTAGAGCAAGCTTCATTGAACCGTTTATGAGCTATTAATGTTAAAAAAAAAACAACAAAATTGAACTTTGACACCCTGTATATTTTTTAGTCAGCGAGTAGGATGGATGCACATTAAGTATGTTACATTTTTCTGAATCAGAAGGACTCTTGTAATCTTTTCAAGTTTGATCGGTTAAAAGTGAGATAGCCCTTATGGAACATTCGCATCTGACCCAATCTGGCGCGGAATTCTCCTCCGTCCTCCGTAATTTGGTAGGTGGATTTATACAAAATCATTAACGCTGCCAAACGGGGAATTGTGTTTACGTCCTTGTCAGTAAAATTGTGCCGCCCCACTCGTCGTCCATCTCAATGCGCTCGATAAACTCATAATATATTCAAAATGCATAATTTGCCGAATGGATCACACCATTATAGTAGTCTGACGTAATTCAGTCGTGTCTTTTGGTAAACAAAACACTGATGTTAAAAATGCATTACTTGTCACCCGGATAAACACACTTCCGCCCTTCTTGATTTCGTCATGTAATCGAATTGAAATCAGGCCACACACATACATACCACAAAGGCGACGAAGGAGTTGAGAAGTTTAGTACAGATTCCTTGGGCGTGCTACGAAAAATGCTCTCAAATTTGTGATAATTTTATTTCGCGAAAAAAAGTGGTCGACTGAGAAAAATATTGGGAGTATTTTACCACTTCGACATCATGATTGGGTTCGGTAGCTGGGCAAGGACAGTTTTTGATTGGTTTAGACTGGTTCATTACCCAATCATTAAGGCTAAAATAGAAGCCTAGAGACACGATGGGTACGAATCGATCCATGAGATAATGATAATGAATCGCAGTGCAGTTCTACTAACGAAGTAACCAGCTATATACCATCATCATTTTTGTCAAATTTAATGTTAAGTTCCGAGAGAATTGCGGCAAATCGCGGCGCTTTTTTTTTTTTTTTCAAAATCAAAGAAAGTGGTGGCGAAAGCTCTCTTCATCGCCGTCTATGTTAGTGACAGACGCAGTACGCAGACCGTCTTTCCACTTCTTCCGGGGCATTTTTTCCTCAGCAGTTCGGCCACTACTATCTGCGGGTAATGTTCTAATTTCGGCTCGGACGAACGGCTTGAATGTGCACAAATGCTCAGATAAAAGTAACGTAATTGCGAATCAAGTTTAGCCTCTCCGCAGTTTCCACTGATTTATGCCGAATTATCTCCTAACACATTTTTCTTTGCGCGGCCGACTTTATGGAAGCATTGGCCTGTGATGATCGATAAATATACGGGAAGCATTCGCTTTTGCCAACACCACAATATCTGGAGATCAAATTTAGAAGATATTATAATTTTAGAGTGAACATTTTGAAACACTTGGGATTCATAATATATTTCTTCAGCTTACCGAACAACTGAAGTATAGGTAGATACCTCTACTTGATACAGAGCAATTAATTTCATAATCCCTTCGCTGAGAGGTGAGCTGTAGGTATCTATATTAGACAGAATTCCCAGTACAGGTGATCATTACCATTACCCTCTGAGGTGCTCTCGAAAATCCGCTGGAAACTAAGGGTACGTAAATTATCCCCGTTTGTGTTGAACCTAGATATTCAATCAAAACGAAAATAACACAAAAATGGCGCTCTCGCCTCCTTATTGCCATCCGCAAAATTTTCGATCCAGACTTCCTGTTTATCATCACAACTCGGAGATGAGGCAATAAAAACTTGCTCGAAATGATCCGATCTTTTACTTACAACTATCCTTAATTACCGAAGTTTTGAAAGGGTTCTTCTTGTGAAGTGGTAAAAATTTGAAGGAAGAAATTCAAGTGAATCACAGTTCATATAATATGTTATTTATACAGGGAGTGTCCTACGAATAGCCGGCATAGCTTGTTGATAAATTTTTTTTTCGCCGCAGATCAAAATCTGTGCTAGAAATTTCTTTGAAGTACTGCGTTTTGGATATAGGTACCATCAGGGTGATTTATGTGTTCAACCAAAGACTTTGGGCCGTATTCATACCTCGCTTTTGAGCTAAAAGCGCTATTAGAGCGATGCCCATTTAGGGGCATTTCTCATATTTCAGTGTTCAAAAATACATTATTGCGATTGGGGGCGATTGTATGTACCTGATTGCAATTAATTTGCGAGTTAATTTGTATTTTTGAACACTGAGATATGAGAAATGCCCCTAAATGTGCATCGCTCTAATAGCGCTTTTAGCTTAAAAGCGAAGTATGAATACCTGATTGGTCGCGAATAGACTAGGCCCCACCATTAAAAATTCAATTTCAAGAAGCATTTCGTATAACATTTTGCCAACCAACGTTTTTAGACTAACTGGACCTTGCCGAGTAAGAAAACCGTGGTTAGCAACTCGAATTCTTGACCGGAAGCTCGGTATTCAAGATGGCGGCTGGTTCGACTTCAAAAAAACGGAAATCGATAAAAATAGATATTTTAGAACGGGAAAAAACCGAGGGATATGTTTTTGGCACGCTAAATTCAAAAATAACATCGAAAACAGTCCACCCTTGAACCGGAAGTAAGTATTCCAAAATGGCGGCCATGATGGCAAAGCCACTAAAAAAATTAATAATTTTTATTGCATTTAGTACAATGGAATTTGAAAAAATCTGTACTCCAGGCTTGAGAGACGCTGAATTCGAAAATGCATCGTAACGAGTTGGAACGGGAGTATCCAAGATAGTACCTTTAGCTAACAAAGTCATCACCAACTTCCTCGGAACTCGCATTCCTCGTTGTGAAAAATGCTTGAGCATAATTATAATGTGATTTGACTACGCGTGACTACCGTTTCTATGGTATAGGTGTTCGTCTGAACAAGGAAATTTTTATTCAATAATGTTAAGATGAATGGCTTTGCAGCAACTGGCTTTGGTGCAGGAGAACCCTCTGACGTCCTGCAATTGCAATTTCTTGTTGCACATTGAGTCTTGCAAGCCTTTGGAACAGGATCTAAAGTCATTAGAACAGGTACAAGTGCATTCCTCTGTATCTATCATCCATTTTCCTCTGAGAGTCTAAGCGAAGGGTTTGTGGGTCTTGTAGATGAGCCTTCTTCCATACAACAGTCGTCTACAACCAGGGCCAGGCCTAGCAGGCGTGCAGTGCGTGCCTGCACGCAGGCGGCAAGTCATAGGGGCGGTATTGGAAACTTATTTAATTGGGTTCCTCGACCTTGAAAATATAAGGTCCAATGGAAAAAGTATGAAAAAAGTAACAATTTCAAAAATGGTAACTTCTTGTACCTTCGACCTCCAACAGAAAAAATGCCAAGCCAATCTCTTAATTTTGAAAAAATTAAAAAAGTTGACTGATTCTAAAAAGTGCAGTGTTTTGGATAGCTCATTCTTTCCACTATAAGGTGCAACAACAGACCAAACAATTGAATACATATAATGCATGACGTACAGGGCGACAACGAAAGGAGTGCTGAAATGTTTCATATCAAAGCACGTCCCAGTTTTGCCAAAAAAAATCGTCAAGTTTTTCTGATTACATTTTTAAGAAGTGCACATCTATCGATCCGTCGATTTTTTTAGATATTTATATTTGAAATTGGGCGAAATTTTCGAGTGTACCACTTCAATTGTTGAGCAGTTTATATGGGGAAAACTCTTTTTTTCATTATTATTAATAGTGCTACGAGCGGCGATTCTGGATAACACGCGGTCTTTCCAGACTCTTCTCATTAGGTCGCAGTATACAAGTGCGGAGCTCTGGACATTTCCGGACTATACGCGATGGCTTGCGATTCACTTGAACGATCGATCAGAAAACATCAGCCGAATTGGCGGAGTTGCCGGATTCCAGAACACACGGAAAGCACGCGAGTGTGATTTTTAGGGAGTCGCCGCGAAACCGTATGACGGGCCACTGTGAAATTTGCTGGAGGACGATGGAAAGTTAAAGAACGCGGCATATATAAATCGGAGGCATATATAAAGCACCGATTGTCGCCTTACGAGCAGTATTGAATGAGAAGTGATCGAGTGCGATAGAAGTGAAGTAGTTACAGTGATATTCCCAAGTAAATAATTGATGGCGTGTATTTATTGTAGTATGCAGTGATAAACAGTGTGTGTATTGAAGCGATCGTCTAAATTATAAACGAACCCGTACGTGAAATACGTAACAATAGTAATAAAAGGGTTGCAAAATTGTCGTCTCCAACAGTATCAAACTTTGCTTTTTGACTGTTGTTTCGGCTTTTATTCAATGCATAGCTTTTTTCAAAAAGAAAAAAAAGAAGAACGTGGATCCCTACAAAAAATTATTAATAAATATTTATTATACAGGGTGTCCCACGAAGTAACCGACATAGTTCAAGGGTAGATGTACTTTCTCAAGGCAAATCAGAATCTGCCTTCGAAATTTTTCTGACGTCCCCCGTTTCCGATATACAGGGTGATTTATGTGTTCAACCAAAAAGTTTGATTGGTCATATCTCAGGAATACATCGATAGAATCTATTGAAACTTTGCAGGTGTACTCTAGAACTGAAAGCCTTTGTAGCGCCGTATTCACTTATAAAATAAATACAGGACCGCACCCAAAATTTTGTTTTTCGAGTTTCTGTTGAAAAAGTCATCCTGTATAGATTTTTCCCAAAATCTGATGTCATATTCGGAAACTGCACGAGAAATGCTATAAAATGCGATTCTTAAATTGTTAAGCACTAATTTAGCTGATTCGAAAAAAATATTAACAGAGATTTTTCATGAATATTTTTGAAAATTTGATTTAAATCAAATGAAGTTATATTTTTTTTTCGAACCAGCTTAATTAGTGCCAAACAATTTAGGGATCGCATTTTGTAGCAATTTTTATATAGTTTTCGGATATGGAATCAAATTTTGAAAAAAATCTATACAGGATGACTTTTCCAACAGAAACTCTAAAAACAAAATTTTGGGTACGGTCTTGTATTAGATTAATAAGTGAATAGAGCGCTACAAAGGCTTTCGGTTCTAGAATACACCTGCAAAATTTCAATAGATTCTATTGATGTATTCCTGAGATATGGCCAATCATCAAACTTTTTGGCTGAACACATAAAGCACCCTGTACATCGGAAACGGAGGACGTCAGAAAAATTTCGGAGGCAGATTCTGATTTGCCTCGAGAAAGTACATCTACCCTTGAACTATGTCGGTTACTTCGTGGGACACCCTGTATAATAAATAAAATGAAAATGATAACTCATCTTTATACGCTTTGCTGTTCCACCATGTAACCTCGGGGTGGGTGGTAGTAACCCGTAAGGTGTTGCCCAAGACTTCATACCCGGGGGAATATCTGCACAGAGACCACTTTTCTGGATGTCGGTCGGCCCAAGCGCTCCCGCTCGCTCGCGGCGGAGCCACCCATCCAGAAATTGAAATAATCAATAATTCATGAAAAAAGAGATTTCTCCATACAGCTGAACAGCTACTAACGGAAATTATGGAGGGTGAACGTAAGATTTTAGGGGTCGAAACTCTTCGAATAATTGATGAGAAATATTTTGACCGTAATAATAAATATGTATATCAAAAATGAAGCTAAATTAATAGGTTCATTTAATTATTATTCAACGTTGAATATTTCGTCATTTTTCGAACATTTCAAAGCAGAAGTAGCAAGGGATGGAATATTTCCAATTGTTCGATTTTAACCGCGCGTCGGTTGACAGGTGCCTGAGTCAATGACAGCGCTCACATTCGCTTGTTGATACCGCTGGCGAATAGCACTACACGTTTTGTAGATTCGTACCTGCTCGAATTTGAAATCCATCTACGCCCAGTTCCACCTAATTTTTACAAGCGAATCAACTTCATCACGCTCATGGTTACAATGCAACAGCCAATAGCATGGTCAGTTGCTCAGTTACTGTGAGCGTCATGAAGTTGATTCGTTCATGAAAGTTTGGTGGTACTGGCGGCTAGTCGCATAGTTCAAAATGTAATTGAAGTTTGACAGTTGAAAGATAATAATTATAAGTGTTAGAATAAGTGACTGATGCGCGGAGTAGTCGCGAATCGTCCCCGCTCACAAAAGAAGTCAATTTTAACATGGATAGCATGCATACAACGTTTTATCTACGACGGCTATCGAAAGATTGCAAAATACAAAAATTTCAAAATTAAATAACAAACACGAAAGGATTTTAGATCAATTCCACGGCTTTCTTCATTAGAGCAAAGTATGGAAAAAATGTGTTGTGCTAACACGAATGATACGATGGCAACTAGATTTTGACGCCTCGATAGATGCGCTATACAGGGTGTTTCAGATTTAATCGATCAAACTTTGGGATGAGATTCTCCTCATTTTCTTGATTCAGAAAAATATAACATACATGCCTGTCACTCACTTCCTAAGAAAAATACAGGGTGTCAAAGTTGACTTTTTTCGATTTTAAAAGTTGGTAACTTGCTATAACTATTCAACCAAATTAGCTCAAATTTAGCGGAGGCTGTTTTTTTTTTTTATATCTACCTACCTGCCAAATTTTGCAAGAATCTGTTAAGTGGCGTATGAGTTATGGGGGGTCATAATTTTTAAAGGTTCTTCAGATGTTTCCAAATTAATGATCCCCCATAACTCTTACGCCACTGATCAGATTCTTTCAAAATTCAGCAGGTAGGTAGATATTCCCGACAAACTAGTCTATGCTGAGTTGATAGCAAAAAATCAACTGTGGGTAGATCTCGTCAAAATATGACGAAAACCTATATACCATTTTGCAAAGTTCGGCTTAATGACGAATATACAGCCCTCCAGAGTTCACTTTTTTCGGATTTCAAAAATTTGTAACTCAGGAACGTTTTGACAAATATAGCTTTAATTCAGCAAAAGCCAGTTCGTCATAATTATCTAGGAGCCTGCCAAATTTGAGAAGAACCCAACCTGTGATGAAGGAGTTATGAGGGGTCACCTTAAGTCAAATTTTCTTCGGATGCTTCTAAATTATTGACCCTCATAACTCCTACACCACTGGTTGGATTCTTCTCAAATTTGGCAGGTTCATAGATAATTATGACAAACCAGCTTTTGCTGAATTAAAGGTAAATTTGTCAAAACGTTCCTTAGTTACAAATTTTTGAAATCCGAAAAAAGTAAACTTTGGAGGGCTGTATCTTCGTCATTATGCCGAACTTTGCAAAATGGTACATAGGTTTTCGTCATATTTTGACGAGATCTACCCACAGTTAAATTTTTTGCTATCATCCCTTAAACACCCTGTATAATGTGACAGCTGTCACCGTCATCTCGATGCAATACACCCGCAAGTAGAAATCTCTGAGACTGCGCAGCGAAAGTAGGAAAACGTGTGCCTCTCTGCAGTGGAAGGTATTGTGGTCGACAAGGGACATAGTTATTTCTACTATGGTTGGCGGTTCCTTGCTGACGCTGGTAGGTGAGCGTTGGTTACTGAAGAAAATAATAGCCAAGCAAGCGGCCGAGAAAGCTGTGAAATTGATTATAAGTTTGTTGATCTTTTTATTTTGATACGTCGTCAAGAGCAACGTGATAAAGGTAATTACGTCAAATGTAATTATGGTAAGCTAGCGTTGAAAGTGCTACCTACCTGTGGTGCTATCTTTAGTAGTGGTCGTAGATAGCAAGGACACAAAAAAAGAGTTTGATACATCCGAATTTATGTTGATAAAGAGATAGTAACGTTTGAATGTGTCTTTAACTTGTCTGTATACAGGGTTATTCAAAAGTCCGGAATAAAATTCATATATTTTTTCCATATTCATTTCGGAAAAAACGCTCGAACCGGTCGATTTCTAAAAACGGTAAGCCGTTTTTTCATGACACGTGTCATGTTCTACCGTCAACCCCCTAGCCCCAAGCCACCCCTAGTATTTTTTTTCAAATGACACCCTATAGCTTGTGGGGGCTCGTTGGAAAGCTTGTCAAAAACTCTATTCAGATCTACCATTGAAAATTAGATCCGATGCTTCACCATGAAGTTTTGAGGAACCCCAGTTTTACTTGACAGTTCGGAATAAAATTCATAATTTTTTTCCATATTGATTTCGAAAAAAACGCTCGAACCGGTCGATTTCTAAAAACGATAAGCCGTTTTTTCATGACACGTGTCATGTTCCAGCGTCAACCCCCCAACCCCAAGCCACCATGAAGTTCCTCAAAACTTCATGGGGAAGCGTCCGATCTAATTTTCAATGGTAGATCTGAATAGAGTTTTTGACAAGCTTTCCAACGAGCCCCCACAAGTCATAGGGTGCCATTTGAAAAAAAATACTAAGAGTAGCTTGGGGTTAGGGGGTTGATGGTAGAACATGACACGTATCCTGAAAAAACGGCTTACCGTTGTTAAAAATCGACCTGTTCGAGCGTTTTCTTTCTGAAAGAATATGGTAAGAAATTATAAATTTTGTTCCGGACTGTTAAGTAAAACTGGGGTTCCTCAAAACTTCATGGTGAAGCGTCCGATCTAATTTGCAATGGTTGATCTGAATAGAGTTTTTGATTAGCTTTCCAACAAGCCCCCACAAGCCATAGGGTGCTGTTTGAAAAAAAATACTAAGGGTGGCTTGGGGTTAGGGGGATGACAGTAGAACATGACACGTGTCATGAAAAAACGGCTTACCGTTTTTAGAAATCGACCTGTTCAAGCGTTTTTTCCGCAACAAATATGGAAAAATATTATGAATTTTATTCCGGACTTTTGAATAACCCTGTATATCAATTAATGTGGATGGAAGGCTTCAACTTTCGGTCATATACAAAGCGTAGGTAACTTGTTGGGGTAAGGGAATAAAAAGCACTCGATAGCATACCAGAGAGATTTTTTGCATTCTTACTTCACAATTTAACTTTACTAATCCAAGTTATAATTCGGTTGTTTTTGTCTCCTCATGTAATTATCGCCATGCTCTGTGGCTGAATTGTGGGAAATTTTCACTTGAAACTGAAAAGCGATGTTTTAGTAATAAAGTTATGGAAATCCCACCGGATTAGAGTATGAGTAAAGCCGAGAAGGATTAATTACTCACCGCATCATGAACTCAATTCCGCAATTGTTCAAATTGCAGCCAGATGGTGGAGTTTTACTTAGCCAAGTGAATTATTGCTACTTGTTCTTAGCCCTAAGATATTTACACTCTACGTGGTGACGGAGTCTGGAGAGGGTTATCTACATTCGCAGTGCCAAAGTCTGACATTTCTAGACACATGCAGCTGAACCCAAAGCTTAGTCTGGCCGCTCACAGAGGAAGTAAATTGTAAATACAGAACTACAGAAGTAACAAGCTCAGACGTACCAATGTAAAAGCTTTGCCTCTTCTATACGTTTCGGTGTTTCGGCACGTTTTCGCTGGGAGTGTAATTGGCGAGGCCTAGGGGTGTGGATGTGCGAGGACGTTGCTTCTCATTAAGAAAAAATTGTAATTTAGTTAGGTGTATTAATTTTCACTGACTAGAGAATACTCCATTTACAGCTGTTACATGGGTTTCAGGTTTCACCTCTGTTATTGCGTGTTGCGGAGGGTGGTTAATTATTGTTGTTGCATAATGTGCCCTGGAACCAGAATTATGATGGTGTGAACGCAAAATTTTTATGAACATTTATGTTGAACATGTAACTGGAGGGAGAATTTTTCTGGCAATAATAAGGGAACAACGTAAGCTATTTGTTAAAGAGGTCGATTGAATGTTTTATTTATTATTTTTCCACGGTCAATATAGCACAAACCTCAAGTTCATTTCTTAGCCTTTTCTTAAATCAAGGCAGTGGTCAGCTTCAACTGGAAAACTCAGGTAATCAAAAGAAGTTATACGTCTTGCTACTTACATAAGTACGTTTTTGTTTTGGTCTTGAATACTCGTCGCTTCTATCATAGTTCCGGTATATTCCAGCATTGGCTGGCAGTCAGTTCATTCGAAAGAACTCTAGAAAAGTACATTGGCTTCGAATATTCTGCAAGCTTTCGGTTACACGGCTTCTCCGCCAGTTGTTCAAGGATGTTTTATTCGCGCGTCGTGATTTCCAGGAGTTTCGTAACAGTATTTATTTTCCATGATGGAACAACAATGAGTACAAAAAAAATCAACCTGGATCTGTAATAGATTTCTGATTTATATACAGGGTGAGTCATAATCATAAATCCTGAAAATTATTTGCTTTTAAAAGTGCCTGCGAACAGTCATAGTGGTCCTATATAACCTATGTAGAGCACAATAAAATACAACTCATTCCAAAAGAATTCTTTTGCTTCTGTTTTTTTTTCGAAAGCTTTATTTTTGTAGTTTATGCTGCTCACCCTGGATAGAAAACAGAAATTCAATACAGATTAAGAGGTTGATTTTTTGTTTCTACTCATTATTTTCTCATAAACAGTTTACTAAAAAATTTTGAAACAACGAAAATAGAAGCGATCAAAGGACCAACTTTTGTTTCTCCATAACTTCAAAATAAAAAACGTAGAGTTTTTTATACAACTTTTTAGCATCTACTACACCCCCATATTACGCATCTTTAAGGTGGTCCGACACTTTTGAATCACCTATAGGGATTCAAGGACTTATAGGGATGGAGAAATGCAAAAAAGGAATTAAGAGATTGCATAAAAGATAACCAGGTGACTCTATGCCAGGTGGAAAGTGTTGTAATTGGGGGTGATTTTAATGCAAGAATCGCCAGCGAAAGGATCGAGGGTAGTATAGGAGAGGCAGAAAATCTAAAAATAAATAAACTAACAAGAAAGGATGGATATGTTTACAAATGGTAAAGGAAAGAGCACGTCATAAATATTAAACAATAAACAGAAATATAGATAGCGATGAGAGCAGAGAATACACAATCATAATACCAGGTGATCATTTAAAAGCGATCCACCCGTAATAATCTCCCGATTCCGAGAGAATATTCTCACGAGCAAAAGCAAGTCGATTTTTATATCGAGAGGGACACATAAAACATTCCTTGGCGAGTTCCTGTCTCACTTCAGCTTTGGAATTCCAAATAACACCACCTACTTTATTATAAGGACATTAAATTACAAAGAATTAAATTTCCTTCTCGAGAGAGGAAATTTTCAAATGTTTTCAACCCCACTTCACTTTTCCCAAAAATTGTCTTAGTCAACGTCACCTGCATAGCATCAAGTCAATAAGTGGTAAGTACAAACAACAAGCTGTAATTTGAAGAATTGCTCTAGCTTCTGTAACATGCGTTACTGTGAGAAATGACGTTGCAGCTGAATCTGGTTCTAATCCTGAGTTGACAACAGTTTCTATCTAACCGGATTCTTCTAGAAATTTACCAGTCAACTTCAAGAATGCTTGCTCTATGGAAAATACACCAAACAAAATCACCACTTTAGACTCGCCGTGAATGTCAGGGAAGATCCTTTGCAAGAGTTTAGATAATACGAAGAGGTACCAAGTACCAACCCATGATAAGTCAAGTTGTAACGCTAGTTTCTCAGTGCCCAGCGCACGTCTACCCACGGCTCGTGCGGGGGAAGCCTGTTTCTCGGGCGCCACTTCGTTTTCTCGAAACGACGAAAGGAAGGAAACAATAGTATATTACATACCATCGAGAGTATGTATACTATTTTACTCACAACCATGTACTCAGCTTGCAGGATTACAGGCGTTCAAAAGTTGAAATCTGAAAATTAACTTTTTGTCATAACTACCAGATAGGCCAATTAATTTTGCTGAAACGTGGTTCAGGAAATACTGATTTACACACTTATTGTTTGGTTGGATGCATATCTTGAAATTTCTCTTTAAAAGTTACCATTTCTTCACTTTTTCGGGAGGTCGGCAATGGGTCACTTCCCGACCTCGTACTAGGTATGTAATGAATCAATTACCATAGTGGTTGTGAGTAAACAATTGACATACATATATTTAAGAGTTCGGGGGCAGTAGATTGTGGGTTCAACTCTGGCGTAGATTGCATTGACAGGTTAGGTGAAAGATTATGTCAAACCGTTGCAAATTTTCATCGTATTTCAAAAAAGAGTTTCTGGGGTTTGCGGATGAAAAATGGAATGGGAGAAGGTGTAGGAGAGCGGAAAAGGTGGACTTGATGGGTTTCACGGAGAGAACGATGGTTGGAAGGTGGAGATTTTGAAGCTGTGACATTATGTTTGACAAATTAATTATTGTAATTATTGACAGTGTCGAGATATAAACTACCTCCGACTCCGACGACGTCTCTCGATGGCACTATAAATAAATAAATGAATATTGCATTTAGAAAAGTGTGACTGTAAGTACAAAACATCCTGTCTCTTCGTAAGCAATGGTCAGAAAAATGTTTGCCTGTTGGTCTCAACTCGCTTTGTAGTTCTTTATCTTAGTGCTGAAGCTTGTCACATAAATCAGAGAACACCCTGTATACCGCAGATATAGGTAGTGTAACCGGAGGTCGTCGCTGCAAGACTCAAACCTACGGATAACTTTTGGGTCAACCAACAATCGTGGCGAACCATCACAATAAACAGAAGGCAATGAAGGCATCTTGATGGATTTCCAGCTGACAGTTGTCCCTCTGCCCTCGGCCTATAAGCACTCAAGGAACAGATTATACTCCCAATACCTTCGAAAGACGTCACTGTTCTATCATCATTACACAAGTGGAGTACCTACATCCGGAATTACACAGTTACGTGTATTCTAGGCATCATAAACCCCGTGTCGACAACCCGTCGGCGGAAATTTGTGTAATTGTGATTTAATCACTGCCGATCATCGTCGACACGGCGATTGCTTTGTAATTAGGAACAAGTGATTATGGAGCGCACTATACGATGACGAGAGGGAGCCCTCTCTTCGCGCTCAATCGTGTGATATAATTCCCGGTGTTAGTGTTCGACTCTCGAATCACTCAAACGCTCCGAGAGATCCATCATGCGTCCGTTCCGGCGGACAAAATCACTGATGTTCTTTACTTCTGGCCGTTTTATCGGATTCTCGATAGTTTTTCCGTTGCGGTTTTTATATGACTGAAACTGATCGCTTGTGTCGGGACTGAAAGGATATCTATCTGAATAGATGACAGCGTCTCTCACGGATGCGATGGTGATTTTTACGACGCCTCAGATTTTATATGTTTGGAATTGCTGGTGGCAGCCAAGCGCTGTTCCTGTGCTATGCGGAGTGGCGGATTTTCATACCAGGATCCGATATACCAAGTGTTTATTTACACTTTGGCGGACTGGCAGGATTGCAGTTCTTGCACAAAAAATCTCGTCGAGGGAGCAAGGACATTTCGCCGCAGCCCACAAGATTTAGACTTTTCAGTTTTTGACCGCCGGCGCTAGAGGAAACGGGATAGTTTGTACGAGAAAGCGGGAAAAAATCAAAACTCGCGAATACGGTCGTATGACAATAATTATCTAGTAGCTACCTAACTGTTGATATAGAGCGTTGTTATTGTAATAGGGTATTCGGTATTCATTATTCAATAGATTATTCATTAGCACCGTTCTGAAGGTGATCGTAGGACCTTAAAACACGGGCTTTCTAGATTCGCGATTCGCCTGTTGTGTCGTACAACAATACCTACGAGTTTTAGAAAGCAAAATGTGCACGGATCTCACATCAATGCATCTATGTAGGCCCCATCATCAATAGTGGGAGCGGTACGCAAAAGCATACCGCATTTTGGAGTGCAGTAACGAGATTTTGCATGGGCGTACTCGAGGGCGTACTTAATCCGAGACAAGCGATTTGACTCACAGCACTTGATACTTTGTCCCTTAGGGAGCCCTCCAAATTTTCAAGATGCAAGAACTCTCACAAAATGATCATTGAGTATTGTCATGTATGTCATAAGTGAAGCTTACGGGTCTATTGAAAATGTTTTCACCAATGGGGTCTTACCATCTGTTTAAATCGACTGAATACGCGCCTCAATTCATCAACCAATGAAATAGAAAGCTGACATTAAGGCTCATTAGTACCTCCCCTTGATGTCGGCAACCTGACATACATGAAAGTTCCAAAGGAATTGCGCCAAAAGTACTGAACTTGGAAAAACCTGCGTGGTTTCAAAACACGTTTTTTATGGTAACTTGAGCCGCTGGGTCGGTGTCTTAGAGAACAAAGAAGCAGTAATTCTCGCAAAATATTTGCTCTTGTTGTAAAGGGAATAAAATCAACCTGGAACTGTCAGGGCGACAGCCCAAGTGGAAAGGCGTCATTTGAGAGGATGCCACTAGAAATTGGTAGCAATTTCGGACCAGGTTCGAATCCCGTTGCTTCCTTTTAATTTTTTTCTTACGGAAATAATTTTTTTTATAAAATATCCAGAGGAGAAAGTGTAGGTAATGACACCGAAAGGCTGCTGAGAGTGAAATCCATTGAAATTCGAACGAAGAATGGTTCAGAGAGACTAGAATCTAGATCCAACTCAATCTGATACTGACCAGAGTTCGATGTTTTCCTTCGTAGATCAATCGGCGATCGATTCCATTCATCAAGCGCATGCAAAAGCAAAACATCCTCAGTTGTTGGCGTTGGCAAGTCTTTTTAGAGGTAAAAAAAGTAATGAGGAGATTCTCTCATCTGTAGTCCATACAGGGTATTTTGCTGAAAATTGTTCCTTGCAACGCATCTGTTTATAACAAGATTCAAAGAGTGAAGATACCGTAGATAGTTGGTTCTTTGGTAAATATTTTCGAGCTACACCAACGACGCAACGGCGCATGGAGATTCAAGAAGATACCTATTATCCCAATACAAGTGGTAAATGATACATATTTAGTGTGAAAGGATATTATATTTGAGAGACTGAAATCTTCCATCAGACATACCGTGGGTTCCACCACCAAAATAGTTGACCAGTTGATAGCTAACTCGAGATTTCTTCTGATAGATTCTGGCCAAATGATCAATGTAAATTCAGGTTTCAAGCTCAGTAATTTTCGAAAGGATGGTAGACTTGCGATTCAACGTATTTTCCATAATTAATTTACCATCAGCATTGACCAGAAATAAATCCGTTGAAACTGTTTTATTTATTTCTTTCGCGATTACCCACTTCTCGTTTTTTGAAGAATTTGATAAGAAGTGAAACAAGTATTGTTATTTGTGCCAAAAATACTCTTAAAGCTGACACCACGGTACCGGAAAACAAGTGCTACAAGAAAGAACTGGTCTGTAAAATCAACCACTATGGAGGCCTTCAAAAATTCTATTTGGAAAACGACATCTTGAATGGTCCTCGACACATCTTTGGGGATCATGAAAGATGTAGCAAATAGAGCGAATGAGATTGTGGACTCAAGAGTGAAAAGAACCAATCAATCAGGGACATTAAATGTAAAAAATCTTGATTTAATAATAATAATAGTAATAACAATAATTATGAATGTCTTTAATTGAAAGCAGAGTGCACTGGTGAAAGAATAAGTCGAGGAATAAATGAAAAAATAAGTCGTAAAATCATGAGAAAGAACTAAATGATACAATGAAAAATGTGTTCCTTAAACTGAGGGATCTCAGGATTTTAGTCTCTCAAATATAATATCCTTCCACACTAAATATTATTCATTACTAACTTGTATTGGGATAATATCTACATTCTTGAATCTCCATGCCGTTTCGTCGTTGGTGTAGCTCGAAAATATTTACCAAAGAACCAACTATCTACGGTATCTTCACTCTTTGAACCTTGTTATAAACAGATGCGTTGCAAGCGAGTTGCAAGCAACAATTGTCAGCAAAATCAGCTGTATGGATTACAGATTAGATGAGAGAATCTCATCACCTTTTCTTTTTGACTTCTCAAAAGACCTCCCAACATGCCAACGTCAACAACGGAGGATGTTTTGCATGCGCTTGACGAATGGAATCGATCACCGATTGATCTACAAAGGAAAACGTCGCACTATGGTCAGTAATGGATGGATCTGGATCTAAATTCTAGTCACCCTGAACCATTCTTCGTTCCAATTTCAAAAGAATTCCACTTTCACCAGCCTTTTGGTGTCTTTACCCACACTTTCTACTTTGGATATTCTATAAAAAGAACTATTTCCGTAAGAAAAAAATAAAAAGGAAGCAGCGGGATTCGAACCTGGTCCGAAATTACCACCAATTTCTAGTGGCATTCTCTCAAATGACGCCTTTTCACTTGGGCTGTCGCCCTGACAGTTGCAGGTTGATTTTATTCCCTTTACAACAAGAGCAAATATTTCGCGAAAATTACTGCTTCTTTGTTCTCTACGACACCGACCCAGCGGCTCAAGTTACCATAAAAGACGTGTTTTGAAACCACGCAGGTTTTTCTAAGTTTAGTACTTTTGGCGCAATTCCTTTGGAACTTTCATGTATGTCAGGTTGCGCACATCAAGGGGAGGTACTAATGAGCCTTAAGGATGTTGCCACATGCATTGTCATTGTTTACATATTTTTTTTTTTAACCTGTCATTCCTGATTGCACTGTTACGATAGTGTTCGCCTCACATGCGATCATATTTTCGCTGAACGTGTTGTTTTCTGAGCCTTTATTCAACTACTTTGAGGTGTGCCTAGAGGTCAATACATTACAATAATTAGTTTGAAAATAATTGAAGTATATTTGGTTGCCTACTCAGTACTTATACCCAGGCGCATAAGGAGTGTTTGAACAGTAGAATAAAGAACAGGTTAATATTGTTCAATTTTTTATACAGTTGACCGCTAAATGTTATCATAAAGATCAATACAGGGTGTCCCAGCTAAAACAATTCAACGCGATTTTCTCAACAAATATCAAGGCAACAAAAAATTTCTCTCAATTGGGGGGAAGCCTGAAATTTTAGCTTTCTTTTAAGGGGGCGCCGATGCATGTAGGTGCTCTAGTTTCCAATGAAAGGCAATTTGAATCTGGCGAGTCACAAAAATTCGAAAATTCATGACCGACAAAACAAAATACGATAAAAAAAATCCTCTTTCTCTGGGCTTTCCATTGATGTGTCGCCGATGTCTGTACCTGGCCCAATAAGCCAGAAATTCTGCCTCAAAGTCCAGCAAACACAATAATCGGAATTCATAACGACGTCACCCGATCTCACACTTGTTGATTTTGACATCAGCCAGTATGCTATGGAGAATCCAGGTATGTTGAGTGAAAAAGTTTTAATAACGGCTGGTGTTAAAATCAACAAGTGTGTGATCGGTGACGTCACGGATTCCGATTATTGTGTTTGCTGGACTTTGAGGCAGAATTTCTGGCTTATTGGGCCAGGTACAGACATCAGCGACACATCAATGAAAAGCCCAGAGAAATAGGATTTTTTTCTTCATCTGAAGTGTTTTGTTTTGTCGGTCATGAATCTTCGAATTCTTGTGACTCGCCCGATTCAAACTGCATTTTCTTGGAAGCCAGAGCACCTACAAGCATCGGCGCCTCCTCAAAAGGAAGCTAGAAGATCAGGCTTCCCCCCAATTAAAAAAATATTTTCGTTGCCTTGATATTTTCTGAGAAAATCGTGCTGGATTGTTTTAGCTGGGACAGCCTGTATAATAAAATAATACAGATCACGTTGGGGGTACCTAATTTGCAGGCGGAATGTCGAGTGTTCGTTTTGGAAGTGGAACCGATTCAGTACCTACCTGCGATATGAAATTTGCCAAAAGAGATAACCCAGTAATTTGCTGTCTTCTGTCATATTCATGATGTGTCTTTTGCTGCAGGAGTAGTCATTTTGAGTTAAGCTGAAAAAGTGTAGCATCAACACCACCAATAAGTCAAGCACTGAGTTCTGCGGTGTGTTGACTTATTGCTAATGTTGCTTAACGATGACACACCTTCCGCACTTGTTTTTAGATCCTGGTTTACACCTAGATTGTGGCACATTAATTTCACTAGGTCCTGCTTCTTAGAAAAAATAGACTCCTGCTCGCTGCTCGCGTGATGAACTTTTTCACTTTTTGTAGTTTTGCCGCCGGTAGTTGCATGAGTCACTTGTTTTTCAAAAGTTGAGTTTGAGAGCACTTGGGGAGGTATTGGGACATCTTGAAAATGCACTTCTTCGATGACGTTAGTGTGTTTGCAGAACGTATCAAACAAAAATAATTTCGATCAAGGTAACAATAATGACAACAATTTCTAGGAAATATCAAAATATTCATGCAAATCTTGACTGCCTGTCACACAATTTGGCAACAAGGCTCCAGCTATACGAACACTACGACCATCCCATTGCACAAACTCAACTCGTCTGCCTACGTCCTACGTCATCAGACGTTGAAATTGAATCAGAGTTATTCCCGCCTGGATTTTCAACATTTTTTTTTTAAAGGTGGAGGCTTTTGAGACGAAATATTTTCATTCATGTAGCAAACTCACCTTGTAGAACATTTTGAAGCAATGAAAAAAAATTGTATAAGACCCCATTGTCGTCATGTCCGATTCACTCTTCACATTTGAAAAAGAAATTCTTTAGCAGAGGTCAAAAAAAACTGTTTTATTTTTTCTGCTGTGTAAGGAAACGATCAATTCATATGTTTTGTTGCGTTCCCAACTAAATCGCATTCTGTAAGCCATATGAAGACAATTTTTTTGCAATATCATTTTCCCAAGAAGAGGTGACTTCTTCAGTGCATCTTTTTCAACAGCATTTTTTTCAATGTTCCTATTGAATAAGACTGTCAATTTTTGCAGACATGAGAAGCTTGAACTCTTTTCGTAAAAATTTTCATGCAACATGGCTTCAAAACGCACAAGACAGCCCTAAAACTTTTTTTTCTGCTGGGCCGTCAAATTTTTGACATGTTGATAGTAGGAGAGACGCGCAATTAATTAGATCTAGTCCAGGCCAATAAGTTTTAGCGGAAAATATACCTACTCATACCCAACGACTCTGCGTTTTATTGTACTGCAATAAAACACGGCATGGAAGAATATTTTCTACTAAAACCAAATCGCCTGCGCATGCAGCCTGGATTGAATATTGGTTCGCGTCTCTTCTACTATAACATCAAAACACCGCAAGTTGGACGGCCCAGCAGAAGAAAAAAAATTTTGGGCTCCTTTGAGCGTTTTAGAGTCATGTTGCGTCGCAACTACCAAGAAAAGAGTTCGAGGTGTCATATAAGTGAGGACATAGAAAGAAATGCTCTTGGAAAAGGGGTACTGGAAAGGTCACCATTTCTTTGAAAATTACCATTACAAAAAAAATAATTAGGTTTGGGAATGCGATTTAGTTGACAACGCAACAGAACATACCAATTTATCATCTCCTTGCATAGAAGAAAAAATAAAAACAGTTTTTTTGACCTCCGCTAAAGATTTTTTTTTCAAGTGTGAAGAATGAATCGGACACGACGACAATAATTGGTGAGAACATCTTCAATAGACCCGTGAGCTTCACTTATAGTCCAGTCAAATTAAGCAAAAATCGGGCCAAACCGGAAATAAATTCGGAAGTTGACAAAATTTGGTGGGTCGATGCAGAATTCAACGTAGAAGAACATACTGAAATTCCCGAAAATTTGAAGGCTTGGATTTTTTTTAGGACCAATAAAAGAGCACCATCCTTGAAAGTTTTTGATTTTTTCTGAATAACTTGTAAACTATTACCTTTAGAACACCAATATTCGCAAGGCAAATATAGCCCGTTGAATTCCCAAGAGATCAGTACTATACTCACTACTTTCTGATCAATAGCCTTTGAGATACAGCGTCTGCCGGAACGCAGTAAAAATTGCTCAAAAATTATTTCCTGATTTTACAATTGTAACAATTGTAACAATTTGCATAGTGTCAGTTCACGGGTTGTAACGTGGACAGCAAATGTGCGGATTTCAATCTGTTTTACGGGTTTGGAAAGCCAATTCAACATTCGGTATCACACTTTTGTCTAGAAGTCGCCAACTTCTAAATGGTACTTTTCCTCGACCTTGAAATCGATACTTGATGTCCCGAAGAATCCCCAAAAATCGATTTTTTTCATACCATGCCATTTGCCTAATTTTCTAAGTAGGGCAAAACCATCCAGGGAATATATAAAGAATTGAATACCAAAAAAACAACATGTAACGGGATCTTTTTCTCAGTGATGGTTCCTGAGTTATATGTATTGAAGACTACAACGATCTATTTGGAAGAAAGATTGGTAGTTCGGACACTAACTGCTAAATACTGTACGGACCTTGCATTTGATGATGCAAAATGCCACTTAGCAGACGTATTGAATATACTTATGTACTTTCCACGTCTGCCAAGTGAAATCTTACACCTCAAAGGCAAGGTCCGTACAGTATTCAGCAGTTAATGTCGGACCACCCAGTTTTTTGTCCAAATAGGTCGTTTTAGTCTTTCAACTCATGAAACTCTGGAACCATCACTGGGAAAAAGATTCCGGAACATGTTGTTTTTTTGGTATTCAATTCTTTATATATTCCCTGGATGATTTTGCTCTACTTGAAAAATTGGGCAAATGGCATGCTATGAAAAAAATCGATTTTTGGGGATTCTTCGGGTAATCAAGTATCAATTTCAGAGGTCGAGGAAAAGTACCATTTTGGAGTTGGCGACTTCTAGACAAAAGTGTGATACCAAAGGTTGAATTGGCTTTCCAAAAATGTAAAACACAATAAAATCCGCACATCTGCTGTCCACGTTACAGCCCCTGAACTGACATTATGCAAATTGTTACGTAAAATCCGGAAATAAATTTTGAGTAATTTTCACTGCGTCTTAGCAGACGCTGTATCTCAAAGGCTATTGACCATAGAGTAATAAATTTAGTAGTGATCTCTTGAGAATTTAACTGGCTACATTTGCTTCGCTGGTCTTTGTGGTCTAAAGGTGATAGTTTACAAGTTATTCAGAAAAAACCGAAAATTTCTAAGGATGGCGCTCTTTTATTGGCCCTAGAAAAAAAGCCAAGCCTTGGAATTTTCGGGAATTTCAGTATGTTATTCCACGTTAAATTCCGCATCGATCCACCAAATTTTGTCAACTTCCGAATTTATTTCCGGTTAAAACCTATTTTGACTGGACTATTAAGACATACATACATGACGATACTCAATGATCATTTTGTGAAAGTTCTTGCATCTTAAAAATTCGGAGGGCCCCCATTGGCCCCCTGAGAGACAGAATATCGAGTGCTGCGGGTCAAATCGCTTGTCTCGGTATAAAGTACGCCCATGCAAAATCTTGTTACTGCACTCCAAACTGCGGTATCGATGTGTTTCTAGGTGTGTAACTGTGTACCAGTACAGTACTGTGTAGTACAAACCACTACAACATTTGAGTGCGTATTCAAAAACTACACCACAGTTGGAGATTTGTCCTATAATGTCGAAACGAGACCACGATTGAAAATAACTGGAAAATAAATTAGCTTCCTTGAACAATAACAAGTTTATATTTCTAATTAGGTACTGTGAACGCTTCAACCAAAAACGATGGGAATAAAATAAATCTCCTGGAAAATTAAATAACGACGAATGGCGACGGTGTCGCCACAGTTCCGTACACTAAATCTTTCTGGTTGAATATCGAAAAGCATTTTTCTATAATTCAGGCATACAAATTGCCTTTTAGCTTTTTCGGCCCAGTTATAATGGAGCGTTTCATTGAGCTGAGTGGGTGCGGGGAGAATGATCAATGACACGAAACCTTCGCTTCGCTTCGTTTTGATTTTAATTTGATTGCTGCTGAAGATTTATTTCAAGCACAACGGGTGAATATGTTTAGGAAGCGTTTAGCTTTTAGCAGTGTCTTTTTGATCATCCAATTTCAGCGCTTATCTTTCTCGTTTCAATTATTAGTCATGTCACCAAACAAGCTCAATAACGGCTTCGCATTGAGAGATCAATTATTAATAGATTCATTAGCGAATGAACAAAAGCGGTTAATAACTTCACACTTTGCCTACAGGGTGGTTCATAACTTACAACTTCTTGTCTCATATTTATATGACGAGACTTTTGGTTCAAATGAAGTTGTCAAGCGGAATCTTTTTACATTTTCCATTTAGAGGTTCGACTCCAATGAGATTTGCTCCGTTTGTAACCTCAACGAAAGCGAATCACTGGAACATCTACACTTTTTATATGTCCTTTGTACGAGGGAATTCGCCGTTCACTGCCTGTGAGGCTGAGTGATCGCGAGAGTTTGGTTTCCTTCGTTGACTCAATTAACCTGAATTCGTTAAAGTTGCTGTCCAATTTTGTATCAAGCGTTCTCAGATCACGTGCCTTTGCCAGAAACGAATAAATGTAAATTTTGGTTGTATTGGCTTCAGCCTGCAGTTCATGTTTCATTTTATTCACATTTTCTCCAATTTTACAGATCAAAACCTTTCATTTCTTTCTTTTTCTCCTTTTATTTTATTGTGATCATATTCGGTTTTAATTTTTATTTATATTCTTAGCCCGCGAATTGTACTTATTTATTTTTCTTTGAACCCAACTCTTTGTTAGAAGAATGTATTATTCTTATAAACAATAAATTAATTGAAATTGAAATTGAACTTTCTTGTCATGGGTAAGTTCCCTGACTCATTAAGACAAAAACCATTGAAAATAAAATTGTTCAGAAAAGTTGTGTAACCCCAAAATTTTCTCGACGAGTAGCAAGGAACGGATGGAAGTTTTGGTACGAGAAGTCCCTTTGTGTGGAAAGTTGGGACTTGAGAGAACGACTGAAATAAATTTGAATCATTTTCCATAATAATTGAACAAAAAATTGAAACATTTTCTGGGGAAATTTGAATACTTATATCCCGGAGAAACCTCAAAGCTTTTCCCAAATAATCATTGTAAAAATCGTCAATTTTAAGGATTCATTTTAAGCTCCATCATTATTGAATTCGGTCTTGATGATCCAGGCCGGTTTTGCATTTTTAAGTGGGAAACTTTCGGAAAATTCATAAAATTTTGATGGAAATCATCGAAAAATGTTCAAGAACCAGTTAGGTACCATTTAGAACAAATTCGTTTTGTGGGTTTGTTATATTATAATAGATCAAGGAGGCATTTGTACTGGCGGAGGGAGAGTAGTGATTGGTGGCTCCGAGGCTTGTCAATTCTGAAGTGAATGGGGATAAAAGAGGTAAAATTTATTTGGTTTGAAGTACGGCACTGAGGTGCTAGCTGTGCGCAATTTTTGTTTCTGTCTTATCAAGTATCATTACTGTTATTATTTTGTATCTCACTATACATACTTGAGCCCATGAAAACCACAATGGTGTAAGTCACGATTTTGAGTTTTTCGATTTTTGACATATTCAGAATCTCCTTTTCTTGCTCTATTTTTGAGGCTAAGAATAAAAAACGCAGCACTTTTTGCAAAAAAATTACACGCCTCCGCTTCTTTGCCTCGCTGTACATTCAAATGGGATCTTCCAACTTCTCAGGGCCATATCTCAAAATGATGTTTTATGACTTACACCATGCTGGCTTTCACCGGCTCACTTATACTATTTATTAAGTTTCTTTTCCACGAGCTCCTTGCTCAAAATTTGTCATCAAATTATACGGGCAATAAATCATTTATTATTTATTTATAATAGATCAAGGAATCTACCCTTGACTGGAAAGCCACAAGTTGTGAATCACCCAGTTGATAATAGGTATAGGTTCACTTCTACTGTGATTCAATGTTGGCTGGGCAAATTTTTTACTTTAGCATTGTAGGCTTGACACCTTTTTACCTGATGTGAAACTGGCTTCTCTGAATGTAAAGTTGTGTTTCTTATAAGATTTATATTAAAATCTTGAAAAACTGACCTTTACATACGTGGAAATGCGGCTAGAGGGGCGCAGAGCTGTATTACCATCATTAAGACACCAAAACCGCACGGGGCCGCCTTCAGTCTAAGTCATCTTGACGGCGGCCATTCAAGGCTGACAAAAACTTGTACCGCCAAGCTCCGAAACGAAAGCAAATTGCAAATTGGAGGTACCCACATGAATGTTGGTGCAACTTTGATTGGTGCAACTTTGAACGGCTGGGTTTTTTGAAATTCGGTTTATTGAACTTTTCACACGTCAATCCTGCTGCAAGTACCGACATGCTAGGATGCTCCTTGTCTTGCCAATAGTTCTTTATGGTTTCTTCGACTGAAAGAGGTCAAAGGATTGATGATTCCATAGGGTCCCTTTTTTGGACGAAGGACTAGTAAATTTTTAGTTTGAATAATCAAAAAGTTGAACTGGCTTCGAGAGGTTGGAAATATTTTTGACAACTGTCGAATGTCTAAGCTGTTTTGATTTATTTGTTCGAATTGGCGAAAATTGAAAACGCAGGTCGAAAAATTACTACATTTTCCAATAAAATAGAAAAAGCGTCAGACATCACGTCCCGCAAAAATATTCCGTGTTTTTTCAGAGGAAATGCTAAAAAGTGTGTTCCAAAAGTGGTCCGAACGACTTCGTGTCTCTTCATGAATTATTGTGCCGAATGAAGCCAGAGTAGCGAACCGCAAAGTTTTGGAGATTTTCTATAAGTATTTCAGATTTGGAAACTTAGGAACAAAATCTCACAGTCGAGTAGAATCACGGTAGAAGTGAACTTACTTTATATATTATAACAAAAACGAGAAAACTAGAACTGCACGAGTATTTGGCTACCTATACTTATTGTTAAGCCATTATAATCAAGAATGGCTCAGCCGATGTTACTGAATGCGACTACGAGTACTTATAATGAATAATGTGTCTATGTTAGTTAACACCTCTTTAACAACTTGTTATCTCTCTGTTTCAGGGCTGTGTTGCAATAATAAGCATGACGTGGATTTTGTCCGTCACGTTGTTCTCTGTCCTTGTGCTTCCACGTGGTGGTTACTACTTCAATCTCACGGGCATGATGGCCTGCGAGCCGTTTTACACCAGGGCTTCGATCCGAATCCTGGCCGCTTGCGGGTTCTACTTCCCCACAACGATGATTTTGATGTACTGCTATGGGTCGGCTTTCCACGTCAACAAGCTGCGTCTCAGGAAAGCCGGTTGCAACACCATCGCCAGTCCAGACGATTACAGCAGAGCCAGCATTGAAAAGGTTTGCGTGTTTCTCACCGACGCGACGATTGAAGATTTAGTGATTCATTGGTTTCACCTTATACCTATAGAGTAATAAGTATATCCTAGACAGACTGTAAAGCTTAATGATCATCAAGCGTCAATTACGATATAAATTACTAGTGTGTCACGTTGTCATTTACTGAATGATCATTTAGATCGTCATTTAAGACCTCAATGGTCATTACCTAGGAGTACTATAATCGCCGGTGGTCGTGTATCATATCGCCGTGATTTTTGAATATCATTGGCCAGCTTTCCTGCAATGAATTGCGATATCTGTCATCTGTCATTTCAGTACGCCCTTCAGACACGTATTTTTGGGATGGAAAAACTGGATTTTATGTCTTGCCTCTTGCAACTAACAGCATCTCTTGTACCAAGTTATGAGATAATGCCCGTGGCGTGCATGCGAACAATTTAAAACTTCTCGTTCTGCATAAGAAATGACCGCCTATTTGCGGATTTTTTTTTTAATAAAACGAACATTGCAAACCCGTAGCACAATATCGGTGGGCGGCACTTAATTTTTGGCAAAAAGTATCCGTGAGACAGGTAGATACATAATGCCCGTAGCGTCACGTATGAGCACGTACGAAAACGTGAACACTCCTCGTTCTACATAAGAAATGACCGCCTATTCGCGGAATTGGGATGATACGAACATTGCAAACCCGTAGCACAATATCGGTGGGCGGCTCTTTATTTTTGGCAAAGTCAAATTTATTGATGAGGAGATACGTTTTCGTAAGTATCCGTGAGACAGGTAGATATATAATGCCCGTAGCGTGCACGTATGAGCACGTACAGAAAATTGAAAACTCCTTGTTCTACATAAGGAATTACCGCCTATTCGCTGAATTGGGATGATACGAACATTGCAAACCCGTAGCACAAAATCGGTGGGCGGCCCTTTATTTTTGGCAAAGTCAAATTCATTGATGAGGAGATAGGTTTTCGTGAGTATCCGTGACACAGGTGGATACATAATGCCTGTAGCGTGCACGTATGAACATTGCAAACTCGTAGCACAATATCGTTGGGAGGCACTTCATTTTTTTGCGGAGTCAAATTCACTGATGAGGAGATGGTTTGCCCGTAAGTATTCGTGAGATGAGTAGGTACCTACCTATACAGGGTGTCCGTTTTTCGAGGCTAAGCATGGGTATCTCGCTTATCTTTAGAGATACAGAGTCGGTTAAATTAGAAAAAAGTTGCGAATTTTCATGACGATCAATGATCCAAGAAGATATTTGACTTGTCAGTTTTAGTTTTCGAGATATCGAAAAAAAACAGAAATTTGTAATTTTTGTTTTTATTTTTTATTTGAAAAACGGTTGAAGGTAGCCTTTTCTAATTAAGACATTGTGGAGGCACTTTTTCAAGGGGAATTCAATGTTGCCAAAATCTTCATTCTAGCTTTCAAAACAATCGAGATATGACATTCAACTTTTTTTTCTCTTATGGGCGCCATATTGGATTTTGACATTTTTTAATACAATTTTAATTTCTGGTTACAACGATGTGTCACATGCCACTGTTGAATTCATGCTTTAGAGCAAAAAAAAATTTTTTATTTTTCAAAGAGTGCTTTGGAAACAAAATCAGCATCGACAATAAAAAAAACAATGTCATGTCATGTAAATGTCAAACATTTATTCAACAATGACATGTGGCACATCGTTCTAACCAGATAAGAATACCGTATTCTAAAATATCAAAATCCAATATGGCGCCCATTAGAGAAAAAAGTTGAATGTCGTATCTCGGTTGCTTTGAAAGCTAAAATAAAGATTTTGGCAGATTTGGATTCCCCTTGAAAAAGTGCCCTGACAATGTCTAGATTAGAAAAGGCCACCTTCAACCGGTTTTTGAATAAAAAATAAAAACAAAAATCAAAATCCTGTTTTTTCACGATATCTCAAAAACGAAAATCGATACGTCAAATTCTTTTTTGGATCATTGATCGTCATGAAAATGCGCAACTTTCTCCTAATTTAACCGACTTTGTATCTCTTAAGATAAGCGAGATACCCATGCTTAGCCTCGAAAAACGGACACCCTGTATAAGTGTTATTTCTATTTCAAAACATCCATCGTGAAAAATGTAAAATTTTGCAAAAACAAGCGAAATAGAAAGTACTAATCGCAAAAGCAGTTGAAAAATGGTATAACACGTTATAATGAGCCACACGATGATACGAACATTATGAACTATGAAATGCATCTGTCGGTTTCCTTGCCAGCCGCGCTCATGAACCAGGGAAATTAAAAGTTGGTTAGACTATGGGACAATGTGATTTTGATCAGGTTGGCTTCATTGGTAAAGAAGATAAATCATCATCAGTCTCTCATTCTCCGTTTCCTCCATTTCTATCGACTCAACACAAATTCAACATATATTTTAGTAACAAATAATTATGTAGGTACCTAGTATGGTGTGGTGTGAACATTGAAAGCAATAATAATTATTGCTTTCTTGCCTTGATGGAATATAAGCTGAATACCACACACCTCACCTGAAATATGAAATAATCATTATAATTATACATAAAACTTGTATTGTAATGGCAATAATAGCCCAATAGGTACTTCGGAAAACTTGACAATTTGACATCGACATTTTGGGAAAAAATTGATTGCTACGTTTACTTACGCGCTACGGCGCCAGCTCATCGGCTTATAACGATTTGTTGTGTCACCCACAAATTCGCAATCGTCATTCAACGTTAATGATCATTACACTCAATTATTATCTTAATGATCATTATATCACACTCAATGATCATTTAGGTATAGTCTATACCTACAGGGTGATTCATGAGTGACCTTACATAAGCTAATGGGAGATAGAGGACTTCGAGGCGAGCCAGGATCCACTGAAGAAATGTTATTTTCTCCAATGGTTACGAAGATACAGGGTGTTTTGTGTGTTTCGTATGAAACTTTGATAAGCGATATTTCTGAAACGGCCGAAGGTATTTTGTTGAAATTCACCAGAAATATTTCTCTGCTGAAACTCATCCCGAAGCCATACCGGGTAAGTCAAAATCCAGGGCCGGGCTAGAAAAAAGGTGCCCCTTTTTTGTTCCATCAAAAAGTACATTTTCTGACCGCTTATCTAAAAAACTGCTATAGGATTCAAAAAGCTAAAGAAAAATGCTTCATGAATCACTCTTCAATTTAGATGGCACACCTAAACCGTTTCGACAATAAAATTAAAAGTAAAATTTGTGGGTGAGTTCCCATTTTCGATAGGACATAAACGACTCATTGTTTGTTTGAATTCATTAAAATTCATTTTTTGGCTTGTCTCTGTTGAATAGAAGGGCTTGGTTGGAAGACAAATTTCAGAGCTGACCATTTTTTTTTATGACAAAATCGAGAGTGAAACCAAAATTAGACTCGATTTTATCGTCAAAAGAAATCTTCAGCTATGGAATTTTTCTTACTAACAAGCCCTTCTCTGTTCCACAGAGACAAGCTAAAAAATGAATTTTAATGAATTCAATCAAACAATGAGTCGATTATGTCCGGTCAAAAATGGAAACCTACCCACAAATATTACTTTTAATTTTTTTGTCGAAACGGTCTAGGTGTGCCATCTAAATTGAAGAGTGATTCTTGAAGCATTTTTTCTTAGCTTTTCGAATCCGATAGCAGTTTTTTAGAAAAGCGGTCAGAAAATGTACTTTTTGATCAAATAACAAAGGGGCACATTTTTTCAATCCCGGCCCTGGATTTTGACTCACCCAGTATGGCTTCAGGGTAGGTTCCAATAGAGAAATATTACTGGTGAATTTCAAGAAAATATCCCCAGTTGTTTCAGAATTATCGCTTATCGAAGTTTCATACCAAACACACAAAACACCCTGTATCTTCGTAACCAATGGAGAAAACAAAATTTCTTGAGTGGATCCTGACTCGCCTCGAAGTCCTCTATCTCCCATTAGCCTATGTAAGGTCACTCATGAATCACCCTGTATAGTAGAGGGGCTGAAAATTTTAAAAAAATTGTCCTAAGAAAGAGAAATTCCCTTCAATTTTATGTATCACAAGGTAGGTGGCGTCTTGTAAAATTTTGAAGTTGAGGTGAGGGGAGGGGGAGCAGAGGTGTGAATTTGGGTAGCAATTTTTTCACTGAAAATTCTATCCTTTGATGCTATCTAGGATGACTTTGACTAAATTGAAGAGAATTAAGGGATCCAGAATATATAATAGGACATTCAAAGAACTTTAGGAAGAGAGGGGGTGGGGTTGGAAATTGTGAAAATATTATTTTCAGAAAGAGAATCTAATTTTTGATATATCGCAAGGTAGGTGGTGTCTTTTGAGATTTCTAAATCAGGGTGGGTAGAGGCGAGGGGGCTGAAGATGGAAATTCGTAAATGTACTTATGTATTAGATATCCGCCTTGATATAAAAATCGACATGTTTTTTTCTGGAAGAAATATTCACTAGGTGGATAGTTTTCAAATGATCATCCGGTATAGATACTTACTAGATACTTCGCGACTCTACTCGTTTTTATCATTGATCTCATCGTCCCAGCTTTCCAACTACGAGTATGATTTCAATGACAATGTGACAAAGGCTTCACGTGATATTTGCAAAAAACATTACATGGAAAAAGTTGAACTTTGAGGTGGCATATCTCCGTCATGGAGCCGAATTTCGGGAAACGAATTACACAGGAGCTCGCACAGGAGTCTGCACATCACATGAAGACTGGAGAAAATTTGGTTCCTTTTTCTGTTATCACTCAGACACCTGTATGTTGATGAAGGAGAGAAACCCTGTCATAAATGGCTCTATTTAGTTGAAACTATGGGTGGTGCGAAAGGTCTCACTAAATTAAATTTAATTATTAGAGATAACATACAACAACTTCCTCCCGTAAAATCCATAACACTGAAACAACAACAAACGGCAGTCATGTACCCTATAAGCTCCTGCGTGCTTTAACTGCTCCCATAAACTCGAAATTCGGTTTATTCGTAAGCGCCACACGTTGCTGCATGCGTAAAATTCCGGCAAGTCTGCAAGAACCCAGGACGGTAATGTCCTGTAATGCGTTTATGAATAAATCATGCAGTCAGATTGTTTGCGGGGACTACAAATACAGCGGTCCTGCCTTCGCCCATAGGCATGACAACGGCACACTACTTCTTCCACTTTTGTGCATTGCATCGTCCGGAAACTGCACTTGCTGCTAGCTGTGTTTCAGTATTTATGTCGCAACTTTCGCGACTCGAAAGCATTTAAATAATTCAGGCCTCAGCCTCGAAGAACCCGCCGACGTAATGGATAATCCAGTGAGTTTCGACAGGATATTATTGTTGAACTACAGGTGGTTATTCCGTTGCACATTTTGGAATGTGGTGTGCACCTGCATCCCACCACCCTTGTGGTCGTCCCTCTGCCTATAATAATAGGTATGGGAATTGTGAATGCCTGGAAGAACTGTAAACTTCAACCAATCTAATTTCCGCTTCCACGACTGATGATGATGAGAAAAGATGAGAATACAATGCAATAATTGCAATACATTGTACAGGGTGATTTAAAAACGGCACATGAACTTCTAGTGCGTTGTGGAGGAGTCACTCATCGGAAAGGCGGGGAAATTATGATTCAAAAATCAAAATGATTGCCGTTATTTCCAAGGCAATAGATAAAGACTGTTCTCGATCTCTTGTCGAATGTTTTCGAAGGTTTCTCTTAAAAGCGCGCGGCATTCTTCGGTAATTTTACGCCGTAGTTCTTCAATTGACTCCGGCTGAGTTTTTAAAACGACAGACTTCAAGTGATCCCACAGGAACAAGTCTGCAGGGATCAAGTCCGGTGATTTGAGGGGACTTCTGGCTTCATCTGCCAATGCACCGATCTGTATAATGTATAATGATCATCTAACCACTGACTCACTAGACATAGTGAGGTGGAGCTCTGTCTTGTTGGAAATGAAGAAATAAGTCCTCGGTCAAATTAGGGTTTCCATCTAAATAGGTCCGTCTGATTGCCTGATTCCTGAACTATTGGGGGCTTGATGCTCGATGGCGATTTTCAACATTTCTGCATAAAGCGCACCATTCAAATTTCTGTCTATGAATATTGGGTCGAGTTTTTCGGGGTACTGGGTATGTTGTTGTTCGTTCACACTACTATTCCATTCAAGAAAAAAACACCGAAACAAATGTTTTTCACGAGTTGAGGTTCTGCGGTGATTCGTTGCGTAGTAGCTTGACAAAACTCAATCCGCCCATCAGGATCATCATCCTCCAAGTTTCTAATAGTTTAGGAATAAGGAAATCAGACGGACCTAGATGGAAACCCTGATTTGACCGAGGACTTGAGGTACTTCATTTCCAACAAGACAGAGCTCCACCTCACTATGTCTAGTTAGTCAATGGTTGGATGATCATTATACAGATCGGTGGATTGGTAGAAGAGGACCTATTGAATGGCCCCCCAAATGACCGGACTTAACTTCTCCAGATTTTTTTCTGTGGAATCACTTGAAGTCTGTTGTTTTTAAAACTCAGCCGGAGTCGATTGAAGAACTACTGCGTAGAATTAGCAAAGAATGTTGCGCGCTTTCAAGAGAAACCTTCGAAAACGTTCGAAAAGAGATCGAGAACAGTCTTTATTTATTGCCTTGAGAACAATGGGAATCATTTTGAACACTTATTGTGAACATACGGTCTTTCTTTTCGGTTTGAAGTAAACAGGTCAGCAATTGAAGTGGGCCACCCAAAAATTTTGTTCCTTTTCAAATATAAATATCAGCGAAAAGAAGCAACCGATTTCAAGACGGTTTACGATGTCTGATAGAGTGATCCTTTGTTTACGATGTGTGATGCCAGCTTTTTCTATTGTCGGCAATGTACATGATATACAGTATACAGGGTGAGAACGGAAGATGTACCAAAATGTTAAAATTTGTATCATGTGTACCTATTGTAAAAATGATATCAGACTTTTTATGACTTCATATTTGGAAAGCTCAAATCAATGTCTCGAAACGGTTTTTCAAATTCCCGTCTATCTCTTTCAATTACAGGGTGATTTAAAAAATTTTTTTTGGTCTTGCACTGATAATGGGTTGCCTTGTTATCCCATTTTCAAAATATGAACAGCGAATTCAAGCTTATTTTTCGGGAAATGAAGTCTGAAAGTCAGAATCGACTCAAAACAAACATTCGAAACAATGGACTTCACCAAAGGTAACCCAAATATGAAGTTTCTACGCTCGGGATCTGTTTTGGATCAAATTTTCTTACAAAAACAACCGCTTTTCAAACGAACCGTTCACTCGAACATTCGACATACTTTCCGCTTGTATCCTCTCCGTAATCATGCGGTTGTAAATTCGGTTCCATCACCGACCATTCTTGACTGATACAAGCGAAAACTACGTCAAAATGTTCGGAGTGAACCGTTCGTTTGAAAAGCGGTTGATTTTGTCATACATTTTTATCCAAACCAGATCCCAAGTGTACCTACTTCATATTTGGGTTACCTTTGGATCGACTCCATTGTTTCGAATGTTTTTTGGAGTCGATTATGATTTTCAGGCTCCATCATGTCCCAAAGAATAAGCTCCAATTCGCCGTCCAAATTTTGAAAATTGGATAACAAGGAATCTCATTATCAGTGCAAAACCAATTTTTTTTTCAGATCACCCTGTAATTGAAAGAGATAGACAGGAATTTGAAAAACCGTTTCGAGATAATGAGTCAGACAGTTTTTTTTCCAAATTAATCGAAAACTTCTCAAATAAAATATGGAATAACTGGTACTACTGGAGAGCATTTTTCAAGGGCTTTCCAATGGCGTATCACAAGTGGGGGTTTGCCATTTGAAAAAAATTAGTAGAGGGGGCTGGGGCTCAGACACTGTATGGGATTGAGTCACTGACTTCACTATTATGGTTCCCCCTCCATTCTGTCAAAACATTTTGGGCGATTTTCGATATCTGCTTTTGTTTCAGACTTACAGGCAATTGCAAGATTTGAATTTGACACCCTGTATTTAATAGTAGATGTTATTGTGTAAATTATCTTGCATCAGTGGTATGCGACACAGTCAACCGTAAAATAATGATTATCCGTAATTGATGTTCAGAACTTATCGCTATGTCAAGTGTCAAGGTCACCAGCAAGTTTGGCGCTGCATCTAAGAAGTTCCTAACAGTATCAGAACATCCCAACAATCATAATGACAAATAACTTGAATTGGTGTGTACTTTTATTATTTTTTATTTACCAAGGAATACTGTGCATTTCATCGCGTGGTAAGTAAATTTGGCTAACAAAAATTGCTGATGATTTTCTTTTCAAGGCAAATTTGTATTATTACAACTGTGAGAAGTCAAGTAGGTAATCTCGTAGATGTTAAAGGTGCAGTTGTGGTGCAGTTCGATATGTGACAACAACAGCTTATCAAGCAAAATGTAGATTAGTTTATTTCGCTCTCTGTGATTTTTTTAATTCAGTATTATTTATTTGGAAGATACGTAATACATACGCCGAGACATACGCGTTCTAATACTACAAGAGCAAAGAGTTTTATCGGGCGGTAAAATTTTTGAAACTTCTTCGGAAGCGTGGCTCTTTAGAAATTGAACGAGTGTGTGAGTCGCTGTCGGGTTTCTATCTTTAACACTAAAGAGACCAGTACCACGAGTTGAATAGCTTCATAAGAACGCTTGAATTCAACTCATTATTAGCTTGACTGGTATTTGATGAGAATATTCCATGAAACGTTAAATTTCATCTACAAAAACTTATGTACTTGCCAGATTTTGTGAGAATCCAGTAAGTGGCATGAAAGAACGAGAAATGTGAAGGGCTGTATCGCTGTATTTCCGTTATTAGTATTGGACTGAATTTTGCAAAATGCTACATACCTAAGCTTTCGTCATATTTTATTTTGACGAGATCTACCCACAATCGATTTTATTTGCTATCACCGAAGAAAAACTCTGTATCATGACGTGTTTGCATTTTGATGTTGACTTGTTGTTGTTTTAACAGTTCGACGGCCTACAAAAAAATACTAGTAATTTTAAAAAAGACTTTCACATGGACAATCACGACTTCGAACTGAAACGCCCCTGCAAAATGTTGTGAAGATACAAAATGTTGTAGAGATGCGGGCACGGAATTTCGGGCAGTTATTACTTATTGTCAGTTTAGAAAAACTTTTCGAGATCAAATCACAAAAGCTTCTGCCGTTTGTGATTCCAAGTGTTGTTTTTCTTCTAAGGGTTTTATCATCGCACTATATATACATACTTCAAAAGAACAATTAAGGAAAGGGATATCTGAAATTGAACTGACTAGCCGAGTAGCTATTTTGCTATTTACTAACGATAACTTACCTCCAAAATCTGCATTTTTCAAATACACAGTTGATTGTAAAAAAAAACTATTGGACTAGCTAGTTATCTTCTAGAAATACTGTTTACTCTACTAAAGAAGAAGAAACTATTGTATTTGGAGTATTTATCTCTGTTTTCTTTTCACTCACATTGTTTGCGGTCTGTTTTTCGGTGTGAATCGCAAACCTTGAAATGTGATCAGAAAATTTCTCTATTCAAAGGTCTTTTTCACTTGAGCGACTGCCGAAAATTCCGTGTCTGCTTTGCGGGCGAATACATACTCATCTATATTTACCAGAATTTTATGACACATCAATTTTCAGGGTACATCGTTAATACATCACAATGCAAAATACCATCCATTGAAGTTTACAGTGAAGAAGCAATAAGATTTACAAAACCCGTCGGGTATAAATCCTGTACGAGTTTGGATCTCTTGACCGAAGTTAAGAAAAATAAGGACAGCTCTTTGGCATATTTGCACATAAAAGAAAACCTGATAACATCTTACGTTAACGATACAAAAAGCCTGAATTGTTGTTATTCGCGTGTCAAAAGACTTGATGAAGGAAATCCAGACGACGGAATCGAGTAAGTACATACTTGTAATACGTTATTCATATACTGAAGAATTTTACAAATCCTATTTTCAGAATATCCGATTGCACTCCTTTCCATTATACCGAAGACGTAAAGATGGACAGCGATCCTGTTATAGTGAAATGTAACGATACAGAAAGCTTAGTGTATGAAAACGTCCATTCTACTGTTCTGATTACTGAAGATATCAAGAAAAAGTTTGTCAGCATTTCACCTGAAGCGAAACCCATCAGCGTCTTGTTGGTTGTCTGTGATAGTATATCAAGACTCAATTTGATTCGAACCATGCGCAACACTTACGACTACCTCAAAGATAATGAATTCATCGAAATGCTAGGCTACAGTAAGATACACGATAACACTTATCCAAATTTCATGGCCCTGCTAACTGGGCTGAATCTCGAGCAGAATTACAAGTCTTGTAATAGGAGCCAAGCAGAGGGTTTCAATAAATGCCCAATGATTTGGTACGATTATCGAGACTTGGGATACGCCACCGCTTACGCCGAAGACGATTTCCGTATAGCCACTTTCAATTATAATACCCTACGAGGTTTCAAGTTTCCACCTACCGACTATTACTTCAGAACTCATGTAGGTGCTGCCGAGAGCCTTCGAGTGGAAGGATTTGGGTGGGCTCCGTTTTGTACAGGACCGGAAAGCTCTGGCGAACGTATCATGGGGTTGGCCAAAGATTTTGCGAAGACATTCAAAGGCAAGCCCAGCTTTGGGGTTTTTTGGATGAACACGTTCAGCCACAACCATGTGAACTTTCCTTACACCATGGATCTCAAGATGAAGCAGTTTTTCGAAGAACTGAAATCCGGCGGAATTTTGGACAACAGCATCGTCATATTCTTGGCCGATCATGGTATGCGATTCGGCTCTGTTCGCGCAACGAAAACCGGCTGGTTTGAGGAAAGACTTCCGATGAATCTCATTTCAATTCCAAAATGGTTTCGCGAAAAATTTCCGGGCGAATATGAAGCTTTGCAGTACAACTCCGATAAGTTTACAAACACCTTCGATTTTTACATGACGTTACAGCACGTTTTAACTCTTTCTGGGTTGAATTACACGAGTCAACCTAGTAAAGCTTGTCCAAAATGCCAGTCGCTATTGAAACCGATACCTTCAGATAGAAACTGCCGTGAAGCGGGCGTCCCATCAGAATGGTGCACTTGTGTTGGTCATTTGGATGTTTCTAGTATGGCAGACGTTCACATTAAAAATGCTACGGATTTGGTAGTGGAATATTTGAATGAGATGTTGGAGATAAAATGGCCTGGGCGATGCGAAAAAATAGCATTTGGCAGAATCTTAGATGCAAGTATATCTGAGGTTATAGAGTATACAGACAAAAGGACCATTTATTTGAATTTAGAAACAGTTCCAATGAGAAGCTACTTGGTAACTGTCGTATTTGAAAAGCTGGTGACTAGAGAAACTATTGAGACAATTTTTGTGCATAATGATGGATGCGTCGAGAAGTCAGTGCCTCCATTCTTAAACAAAATTATTTATAAATTTTCAAGTTCTATTAACTAATTAACTTGATTTTTGTAATTAATAAATTTAGTTATTACTTTGAGATGAGTAAGTATTTTTGTTTCATGTCTATATTCGCGTATTTATGATTGTAATGACATTTGCTGCTAAGCTTCTTCGATCATCAAAGGATCTTAGAAATATTCATAATCATAACATGAAGACTGAAGTAGCGGATTGTCATAGAAAATGTCCTATTATACCGACACATAGATGTCTGCGTCCGCCTGCATGGCAAAAATGCCTTTGCATTTCAACAATTTCATCACTTTTAGTAATAAAATTGATAAGCCACTTTATTGTTGTTTAACACGTTGACTGCCGTCCCGGTCAATGTGACCATACTTTTTTTGTGGCCTCCACGCCGGCTCGGTCAATGTGATCAAGGCACTTTTTTGTGTCCTGTACACGCACAATATGAGGCGCCGTTTGTGCTATAAAAATTTAAATTTCTGTCCGATGGATAGTTTTCACACTTATGTTTATGTAAGTTTTCAGCGACTTATAGAAATATTTACCAGCTTATAGAAATATTTTTACGCATGTGCGCATGTAAAATGGTAGGTATTCGTGCCAGCTGATGAATAATGTTGATGTATACCGAAGCTTATGAATATGAACAAAGAAAATTGTGAGCCGCAGATAATTAAGTAGGTAATCCAGTGAACATACTGAATAAAATTTTCTGATAGTGCGGAACTGATAAGGAAACTCTGTGTGGGCAACTTGAAAGGGAACTTGGTACAGTGATAGTACATAGCCTTCTGATAAACATACTAAAAGTCCCCGGAAATCAACCTTGTGCTACGGCCGCCATATTGGAAAATGTCTCAAGATGTTAGTAAATTTCAGGTTTTTTGCCTATATCTTCGTGACCGAACGTTGAAGATATCCATTTCATTCCTGAAGCAAAAGCTGGAACATCAAAAGACGAACATTTTCATGCGTATGGATTGAGTATCTCTTCAACAGTTCTTCACTTCTTCAGATATTAGCCTTTGAACATTCAGAGTTTGCAACTTAAAAAAAAGTGTTATTCCCCATGATTTTGAGCAGAGATGTTCCACGGCCACCATTAGTGGGCCTTGATTCTATGACAATATGCTCATAAAAATTATCATGTTGGTGTAGAATTTTATGCTAAGCAAGGCGCAACAAATAGTTCTGAAATATCTTCAACCGCTTCAAAAATATTGAAATTATTAAAAATTTTATTATACAACATTTTAATATACAAATATTAAAATTGAAACCGGCAGACGTGAAGAAAAAATTGAAATATAGTAGTGGGCCTTGATTTTATGACAAATATGCTCATGGATATTACTGTATTAGATGCAGAATTCCAGCTTGTTCGAAGGCTAGCAAACCGTTCTCCAGTATCTTCAGCAGTTTTAAAAATATTAATTGTCATTTTGCTGTATTTGCAGAAGAAACAAAAATTGAACAAAAAGCAAGTGGCGCGAGCCTTAATCCAGGATCAATGACTGAGAAAACAATTGCAGCAGCTGGTGAAAAGTTCAATATTTTGGGGACGGTTGAAAATATCGCGTAACCGTTGGCTGAACCTTGATCAGCGGGTGAAATCTTGCTATCTGCTGGTACTTCGAGTTTGCAGGAGTTGCTGAGCAAATTTTCCTTAGCAACTCCTTTAAAACTGGAACCTAAGCACATACTCCGATTTTATGCACATGACCCAATATTCAGAGGCTGTTGAAGATATTTTAGAACGGTTTTCGGTACCTATCTTAATCTGCGTGAAATTCTGCATCTATCCGATGAGTTTTATAATTCTATCGCTTTTGGTTCAAGAGAAAAAATTGATCCACCATCTTGAACTGATGACGTCACACAGGTTAAACGGCACAATTTCCGGCAAAACTTCTGGCCCAGCAAGACTCCAAGCCTCATGAGAAAGGCACTAATTGTGGTCGTGAAAATTTTCCTTTCAAAGTCGTGGGGTATAACACTTATTTTAAAGTTGAAAACTGTAAATATTCGAACGCCAATATCTGAAGAACTGTTGAAGCGATACTCAATTCATATGCATCAAAATGTTTGTTTTTTTGATGTTCTAACCTTTGCTTCAGAAATGAAATCGATTTCTTCAAGGGTCACAGAGATATAGGCAAAAAACCACAAATTTACCAACATCTCAAGACATTTTCCAGTATAGCGGTCGTAGCACAAGGTTGATTTCCGGGGACTTTTAGTATGTTCATCAGAAGGCTTTGTACTATCACTGTACCGGGTCCCCTTCTATTGGGATTTTTTTTGCTTTTTTCCTAAAATGACAGCACTATAATACAATAGACGATTCTGTCCATAGGTCATATGGACAAAATCGTCGTTACGGTTATGACCTACGAAAAGCATCCCCCTGAAATTAACCACTTTTTATATTTTCTATTTCTGAATTGTGTATTTGAGGATCATTGGAAACGACTGATGGGGGTTTTGCAAGGTGTAGTTGATTACTTGTAAGTAAATACTTATTTTGAATTCATCAGTTTCTCAAATTTCAAGTTTTTGACAGTTGAAGAGCTAATCAGAGGACTTGGATGAGAAGAATGGTTTTCATCAATTTGTTGTGGTTGAATGCACGAGGGCGTATCATCCATTCCACCCTTATTTGCAACCGGGCAAGCTTAAGGTTATGCAGCTCTGACATTGAATAATCCGAAGAATGAGTTCCAAAGCTTTCAATCCGATTTGTCATTATTATCACCACGTCCACGATGATACCACGATGAAGCCGCGTCGTGGAGAAAAATTCGGGTTGAGGGTCTAGCCCGGCGAAAGGGAGGAGAAATGGCGCAGGTGAATCATTGTTTGAGACTTTTGGACCAAAATTTTGGCCCTTGAACATCTGAGCCCAGGGGAAATTATTTGCGTCTACTGCAATTACCGTTGCAATTATCAGCAGTACCACAGGTGTAGGATTTATAATAGAGTATTATACTTTTGAGAAAAAAATTTTTTTCGATGGAATCAGAAACTATATTGAAAAATAACTGAGATGTATTTTTTTATTCAGCCAAAAATCGTATCGTTTGGCCGCAATAAATAAACAAAATTCCTATATTCTGCCTATTTCTGACGTCATTTACACAGGCAGTATGGGCGGTGCTCGCTGTGAAGTCAGAACTAGTTGATGTTATTTATTTATTGCGCCCAAACGGTACGGTTTTTGACTGAATAAAAAAACACGGGTCAATTTTTTTTCAATGTAGTTTCCATTTCAATCAAAAATTTTTTTCAGTATAATACTCCATTCTGAACCAAAAGTGTCAAAAAGTCAAAATCGGAAATGAAGCATTTTCAGTAACGAAAGACTCCAGACCCGGTTTCTTCATAAAGGGTCGCAGTGCGCAGTACCAAAAAAATACCTTAGACAAGGTGCGAATTAGACTTATTTATGAGTTGATATTATAATAAGGAGTTGCTTTCGATGGTCTGCCTGGTGGTTGACGATGGCGATTATTTGGGCTACTTTCCATTGCGACAGAAAATGACAAATCTTAGTACGTTGGCATTCCAAACTGCAATTTTCACGGTGCTATTCATTAGGTACCTATTTTTTGTAACGAGGGACGATTACCAAGACAATCATTGTAGAGATTTAGTTTCAGATTTGAGATCAGGATTTTCTTTCTTTTTGTTTGAGTTCATGGAGTCCGTTTCTGGAGCTTCGTGGATTTCACCGATTTCTTTTGGTCTCAGAAAAAAAAACTTCCGTTTTTTTAAGTACCTTGTATATCTTGCATCTCATTGTCAGTTCTCTAACAGTCATTTGCCATAATATGTTTGCCTGCGCATTTCACACAAGTGGCCGAAGATGACAAAATCACTTAGTGTGTCCGTATCTTTGGCACTTCAAACAAAACAAGGAATTTCTAACCCGGTTGGCAGCACGGTGGGCTTGGCCCCGCTTTCAAAGGTGAAGGTCCCGGGTTCAAATTCGCACTGTGCAAGATGGACTTTTTCACGCGTTCCGTAGTACTGGGGCATCTACTATCCTGCGGTGATGCCCCGGGAAGAGGGATAAAACGAGAAAGCCATCGAAACAAAACCCCACTGATAAGGAGATTTATCACTGGGGTTTTGTTTCGATGGCTTTCTCGTTTCATTCTCACTTCGTTCAATACAAAAATAAATGAAAATTCTGAAAATGCGAAACAAAAAGTAAAAACCGTTTCCTGTGATCAGATACGTGCAATTCCAGGGGACTTAACAGTTCATCAAGCAGCGTAATTGTTGGATACACATCAACAAAAGAACGGATTGTAGCGCCGGCTGTTAAATTTTTGTATCCGGCGTCGGGGTGAGAATTTTTCGACTGCATAAATACATCGGGAGGGTCTTTTTGCATGTTCGGCTTGTATTTTTTGTCGAAAAAATGGCTGTGTGAGGATCCGGGCAGCTTATATTTCATGCCGCGCAAAAACGTAACGACGTCCTACAAAAGTGAGCTTAATGATGGGGTAAATGTGGCCGTGGCGGCGTCTCGACCCAAACGGACGGACGGACGCAGCATCAGAAAGTCACGTCATGTTGTCATCTCTTGTGTTTTTATGACGATATCGTCTACGACGACGGACGGAGGATACCACAAGCAGTGCAGTCAACGGCAATGTTTATATCTGTCAAGTGCTCAACTGGGGATTTACTAATAGTCCCCGGCTTAATCTATAATGTCTTCGGAGATCGTCAAGAGTCCGATGGCAGCCAGCAGCAAGCAGCAGGACGTTTAGACTTGACGATCGATTCGTTGTTGACTGAAAAGTTTTGATAGCGAGATACCCTCGAGATAATTTTAACGGTTCCGAGAGTTTGACGGATAGTGTTTACGAGTAGAAGGGGACAGGCATTAAAATCGTGACTTTAACAATTATTCTAGCTTTAAAATTTGTTTGTCGATCAACCCGCAAGAAATGTTTTCTCAGGGGCAGGGATCTGTATTTTTTTTGCTCCGAAACTTTTCAGTTAAGCTCCATATTTATTCACCGACACACAACAATACATCACCAAAAGATTTGTAATTTTTCACGGAACATTAAAAATTACTACGCTTTGGGCCGTATATCATCAGAATTGATAAAAAGCGGTGTGCACACGCGGGTAGGTATAAATTACTACCATCCATGAAACAGTTGCACCAGAGACTCCCATAGAAAAAAAACATAGATTTGGAAAGGGTACAAATTGCTGCACGTCCCTTTAAACCAGAGGCGTTAGACGCGGACAAAGACCTCGTCGCTGA
This sequence comes from Anaspis maculata, assembly GCA_949128115.1. NCBI lineage: Eukaryota > Metazoa > Arthropoda > Insecta > Coleoptera > Scraptiidae > Anaspis > Anaspis maculata. The sequence goes on along the minus strand of OX421962.1, from coordinate 56,190,631 downwards.
AGAATATCAGAATAATCTGTCAGAGTTACAAAAACACCACCGAGACGCTGCTCCAAGGGGGCTGTGCTGTCGCTTCCCGCCGATTGACTTTTTTTTTAAGTAACTGCCTCCGCTGCACCCAATTGGAAGATATTGATGTATTGATTAATGACTTTTTCAACATCGTCGAAATCTAATAAGGACCTATTATCCAGACATTCTTGATGCCTATGAGTATAAATATCTAGATATAATAATATTTAGATTGGAAGTGTCAAAAACTAAAAAGGAGAAGTATAGCAAGAAATTTGGACGCAAAAGCAGTATTAGCAAAATTTAATTAAAGCACATCCAGCTGCTAGAGTGATTGTGAATTGTTTTTCAATAAGTGGCGCCGAACCATATTGGCAAGAACGTTGGAACGAATCCAGAACTAAAAGACGCGTCTCAAGATTATTGTTATTAAAACTATAATACTGGAGCTTCTTCCGATTGTATATTGACGCAAAGACATTGTAAAGCTCAACAGATGATGATCGATAAATTTGTGGCAGATATTTTGCCGCACAATCCCCATTTCCTCGATAGATCGCGGCCCGAAAAGACTTAAACTGTATTGATATTGCCGGGGAAATAACCGGCAAAGTACGATGCGGGACAAAAATCTCTTGGTCTCTCTTTTGTGGCTCCCGTTCGTTTTGCATTCGGCATAATAAATGTCCGCACATTTCTGATTTTTAAGTGAAATGCTTTTTTGTCGCGCATAGTGATTCGTCTTGTAGCTTCTATGAGATGAATGGGAGTTGGAATTGTATGCCCCCCATGTCTGTCTCCCCACCCAGCAATACCCATCTTCTCAAAATGGGAATTCAATTTGACTTTGTGATGCTCATTTATATAATTTTAGGAACAGTACATTGTCAACTCATTTATATACTGTCGTGTAGTAGAAGCCCAATACGATATGATAATACACTGATTTCTGGACATTATTATGTGAATTCCAGCTGATGCCAAGAGAGTCTGACCATTTAATCGTTGAAAGAACAAAAGAGGTGATACTTTTCAACGCGCAAAGGCTTTGTTACTATGGGGTTATCTTCGATCGTTAACGTCGAGGTTAACATACAAATTAAGTTCAACAAAGCTCAATTAGGTCAATTAGACCCTAATCTCGAATCATATGCGCATTCAATAATCGATCACCACTAGCAATAAACCAGTGCCTATATCGTACCGTGTACTCTCGTATAATACTGTTTAATTATACAATACAATCAATATTATAGTTCGAAAGGGATTCCATGGACTGTAGGTGTAGTTGGAGTGAGGAATGAAGCGCACTGCTTTGAAACGTGATCGCTCAGATGTGAAGAAACATTAATTAATAATAGGCGCTTTCCTTTTACCTACCACACACAATCTCACTTCGCCTAATCTCAGTTAGAGAGAGAAAAAGCGAAAAATTGCTAAGGAACGAGTAAGATACCTCTCAACTGAGGTGAGAATATCTGAGATTGATGGCAATAGGCGATTTACATTTAAAAAACGCCACCTGGTGTAGAGCTCTGTACTTGATCGTAGAGGAATTTTTTGAAAGGAACACATACTCCTACGTCTAGTAGCCTAGGTGGGCACTAGTGGATACCCGCAATACCCACATTATTGACATGGAAATTTGACAAGTAGAAATAATGTGATTAGAGGTTTGCATTTGTGTCTCTTATTTCATGTTATGGTTAGCGTATTTAGCAGGCTTGTAGTTGAATCTATCTCCAGAGGTGCGCAGTTGAGAGACTACGCCTCCAGCAATGCACTACATTGCGGTAAAAAAAAGACAACGTTTACGTCCCGAACACAAAGGTAGCTACGGCGAGCTTATTAGAATGAAAAATGCAGATCTCCAACTGAAGTCCAAGCAGAAAGTCTTAAGAAAAAATCGAGGAAAAAAGGTAGGTGGTGGTTGACTCTGCACGGCCAGCCCGAGGTTATTTTTTCTTGGCTGGCAGGCTGGCTTGTTGCAAGGCTGGTCGACGGGCTTGTGTGTTTCCCTGCGTGCGGATGTGACAGAGTCTGTTGCTCTTACTTGGGCCGAAGCTATGGATGATTCAGAGAAAGGTCTGCGACGACGCTGGTCATCAACATGGGGCCCAATAAAGAGCCTACGGGGTCCCAATAAGGGTTCACAGGAACAAAAGTTTGCTTGTAGTGGACTGCACAAGACAGCAAAGTGACAGTTTTGACGTGCCACCAATTTACGTAACAGCCGACGTTGCCTGCGGCAACTCACACCTCTTCTGACAATTAATTCCCTAAAACTTCCTCTACGAAACGGCCATTTTCCCAAAAAAGGTCAATCGCCTATAAGCAAAATGCCAAAATGAATACAGCTTATAATCCAAACTACAAAAAAGGGATGTCCATACCAGTCCACCTTAAGATCGTCCCGGCAGAATGCACATTACGTACTTCACGAAGGGGACATGGAGGTGATTGAGCGTACCCATGTATTCCACCAAGTGAATAATTGACGTTCGCCATGGCAACGAATGTACGTATGTACGCAATATGTATTGTCACAACATCCGAGGTGAATTTTTTCATGTCAGTTTTCATAACGGAACACTTGTTACTTTTGGGGATACATGGCTGCGTTTAGCCACTTCGTCTTACCCTATACGTGCTGTAACCTCCAAGGCTGTAACGTGGCACTTTGGTGATGTCTTTGGTTGAGTCATCAGCTTGGCCACATTGCTTGAAACTTGAAAGTGTCAAAGTGAAAACTGTCAATATAACGTTTCGAGATTAACAAAACGTAGACAATTAACTGAATTATTAAGCAACAGGAAGTAAATGATCAGGTTAGAATGCGCCAATTTTACAGGTACGTAGTAGAACGTCGGAACATAATCACTACGTGCATTTCAGATCGAAGATTTCAGAGTTTTTTTTGTGATTTATTCACATTAGTTTATGCAAAGTATATCGAGTTGCCTATATGTCAACATGACGTTTCGAGAATGAACTCATTCATCATACTTTCTATGGACAGATGCACAGTAACATTTCTCACAAATCACTAAAATTTACATTTTGCATTTTAAGGAAAATCCTTTTTTTGCTTATTTACAAAAATATTGAGTTAATATGAATTACAAACTAAATATACATTATAAAAATGGTAATTCTACTGTAAATAATAAATTTCTTTCAATTTGGTGGACGGAGGAATAGTGCCTAAAATACAGGCACTATTTCCTCATTGTTAATATAATGTATTGTAATACTTCAATATTTTAATAAATAAAATCCAAGTACAATAGTAGGTATATTGCTAAATTCTAAAATGAATGAAGAACAAAAAAAGATGAAATCACACATGAAAAGGAAACCAACATTTCAATGCTCAATGTCAAGAACCGTTTCGAGATATTGATGCGGTTTCAAAAATATGATTAGAGAAAATCTACAATTGTTTTTAAAAAAGTTACACACGCTCACTTTGCACTCCTTCTTTTATCACTCTGTGTATATCATATATCATACATAGGTACGTATATCATACAGTTAGGTATATCAGCAAACACAATAGGCAAATATGAAACTTGCAGTCAGAAAAACGCCCGAATCATTAACACCATCCTTTTTTCAAATCAGTTCATTTTTCGCCTTGATATCCTCATTTAAACCTGAGCGAGTCTTTGGGGTGGACCCGAGGGTGGACCACTTCAATCTTTGATCTATGTACCTTTTTATTTAGTATATTTTTGTATTGTAATAATCATGCGGATCAAATCATTGAGAAAGCGAAATTTTTCAACATAAATTTCTCTAGGCAAAGAAATATGTAAGCGATACTCCACCTGGCGTGACTTTTTTGAACACTTTCCCAGGTACCTATTATCGTCAGTGCATATTTTCATTAGGTACTACTAAATCTGTATCTTCATCACATCACATCTTTTTATACTTGTAAATGTTCAATGTCTATGAACACACCGCATCACTAATTACATGTCCAACATTATTTGGTTATAATTACGATGACAATATGCCACGTTCTAAATCTGGTTTTTGCTCCATAATCTGGCATGTCATTCCACTTCTTGCGTGAGGTTGTCCGTAAATTTCCAATAATTATGCGAGCTGACATTCCAACTAACTACCCCATCATGGAAAATATGTAACTGACTGGCCTGAACGCTAGTCTGTGCCTGAACTAATAACAAGTTGAATAAATTTCATCTGATGTGCCATTGAAGTATCATGTCACTGATCAATAATTTATAATTATACGACATGCCATGACATGATAGAATACACTTACCTATACTTTAGGTAGATAAGTATACAAACTACAAAGCGTTGCAGAAAATTGCAAATCACCTTAGAAGCGTGGAAGTCGGAAACTCCACCATCATCAAGTTACCTACTGTTGAATTCTCACAGCGAGATAAAAAATTAACCCCGCATAATTACAGCACCCATTGAATGGAAAATGACAGGTTCTTGCAAAAAGCCACCTAATTAAATGCAATTTGTCTTGAGAACCAAGAACGCACGGCGCAAGGGTCGTTCCATGCGGGAATCCAGCCCTAATTCTTCCTGCTGGCTGGCTGATGCCCTTCTTATCGCAGAGGGGCCGCTAAATAGTTCGCACACGTGTGCTTCAGCTTAGTACGCGATTCGCCTCCTAATCCCGAAGAAGGCCCCATTCTTCTTCCCCAAGACGTCCCGCGCAAACAATCTAACGAGAGCTAGTGGCGGAGCTCCAGGACTTTCTCTTTGCGTCGAAAGCTCGTACTCTACGAGAAACTATAAAGCACCCTCATCCCTCAAGGACAGAAGTTGTAGATTACTCCGTTATTTGACTCGCAGAAACAAACCAATCCGGGAGGGGTTGAATTTTAAAATTCAAGTTTAGGGTAGGTACATTATTGCCGAGCTCAAACTATTAAGCTGAAACATATATAAATCTCTGAGGGGTTGTTTGCTACACTTTCGCTAACTGTCCTGAGTGCCTCTGCAGCCCTACTAAAGGCTTTATTAGTCTGTTATTACTGCAAAGTTACTTAATCCGGAAGCTTTCTACCTTTCACTGAAAACCGTTTGTGGGCGATAGAGATAATGAGCGGAAGAGTGGATTACGCATACGTCCCAAGATGATCAACAATGTCAGCAAAATCTTAGTGATGACATAATAGATAACTGTTTTCGCAATTTCAATAATTAGAAATCCCAATTAGAATCCGCTATACAGGTGATTCAAGAATGTCGGACTATCTTGGAGGTGTGTTAGACAGAGATGTAGTTAGAGTCCTAGAAAATTGCTGAAAAAGTTCTGTATTTTAATTGTGAAGTTATAGAAGGAGAACGGTTGATTTTGATGAACTGCTTATGGAAAAATATTTAGTACAAAATATCAACTATACCGAGTGTGTATTGAACTTCTGTATTCATACAGAGTGTATCACAAAAAAACAGGAACAAGAGAATTTGATAAAAATGAATTGTGTTCTATTGTGCATAGGTTATGGGACTACTACTGTGACTGTTTGCAGGCATTTTTATTAAAAATTCAATTTTCAGGATTCACAACTCACCTGTACAGCAAACAGAAATTCATTACAGATTTACCGTCAGTTCTACAAAAAAAGATGATCAGCGACCAGGCTGATTGCAGATCAACTGAATTTTTTTCTGCTGAATGCTAAAAAATACCTTAAATCTGTACTACACCTTTTCCAGTTGTAGTTCAGAAAATATCAATTGTATTTCAGATATCGTCAATTGAATTTCAGATTATTCAATTGTAGTTCAGAAAGCGTCAATTGTATTTCGGATTAGGCACTTGTAGTTCAGAAGGCGTCAATTGTATTTCAGATTTATCAAATGTAGTTCAGAAAACTTGAACTGTACATCAGATTATGCCAATTGTATTTCAGAAAGCGTTAATTGAATTTCAGAAGACGTCAATTGTAGTTCAGAAGACAGTTGCATCTCAGATTAGTGAAATGTAGTTTAGAAAGTATCAATTTTATTCGGACTCCTGCAAATTGGAGCACCTTTGCACAGCCACAGCTTCGAACTCTTGATCTTCTTGTACGATGAACTGCCAGATATTCGGCACATCTTCTGTGTAACAGATGCCTGCGGATGTGTTAATCGCACGACCGGCTTCCTTAATTGAAGAACGACAAATGCTACAATTATCTTGGAGCTGCATTGATTGATAAATTATACATATAACTTATTTTCTGAACTACAAATGACATGTTCTGGAATACAAATCACGCTTTCTGATATTCAAATGATCATTTGTGATATACAAATGACGCTTTCTCAAATTCAATTTATTAATCTGAAATACATTTGACTAATCTGAAATAAAATTGATACATTCTAAACTACATTTTACTAATCTGAAATGCAATTGACGTCTTCTGAACTACAATTGACGATATCTGAAATACAACTGATGTTTTCTGAACTACAACTGGAAAAGGTGTAGACCGATCATCTTTCCACTGTCGACAGATAAACCACCATTTCCATTGATCAGTCAGCTACAAAATGACAAAGAGAAATCGCGAATCAACTGATCTCTCGTTGTTATTTTGGTGGAACCCACGGTTAGTGGTTGATTTTTTGTACTTGGGTAAAAACAGTTCACGGAAATCTGTTGAAACAACGAAAATAACAGCGATTGAAGGACCAACCTTTGACCTCTCATAACTTCAAAACCAACCGACATAGACAACAACTTCTTCAACTTCAACAACTTCCCAGCACTCTACCATACATCTCTATATAACACACTTTCAAGATGACTCAATACTTTTGAATCACTCTGTATTTTCTCTATTCTGCTCGTGTAGGTTAGGAACAATGGGCGCGTTCAGCAGGCTCTCTGGTGAGTGCTACCAGTGGATAACGCATGCGCGTTATCTAGTGGTAGCAGCTATGGTAGGTTCACTTGTACCGTGATTCTAGTTGACTGTGAGATTTTGTTTCTATGTTTCCAAATCTGATATTTGAAAACTCCCTAGAACTTGACAGTTGGTTGCATTGATATTTGAAAGTTCAAGCTTGACAACATCAACAACATTACCGTTTATGTCAAATAGACTGAAAATCACGAGTTTCACGGAAATTGTGGTGGAATCATGCCCATTACTGTGAAAACTGTGTTTGCGCCTCAGCTTGTGTCTTGAACAATAACGTCCAGTGCCCATTTTGAAGCCCTCGAGGGTGCCATCAAGAACTCGCTTCTGGTAGAAAACTGGCGGAGTATAGGTGCTGGGATGTACCTCATAACCAGGGCCGGCTTTACAGCTTTTGGCGCCCAATGCGGAGTTCTGTAATGCGCCCTTTTACGAAAGAAAAAATAGCATCTCGAGCGATTTTTTCAAAATGATAACAATAATGTTGATAATAATTGAAAATTGCACAAACTATGAGGATAAAAGCGCCGCAGGCAATTTTTTTCTCGAGATAATAGAGAGATAAAGGGCGCTCAGACGCCCCCCCCAAAATTTGGCGCCCGAGGCGGTCGCCTCGCTCGCCACACCCTGAAGCCGGCCCTGGCCCTGCTCATAACGTTCAGCTTTGCGGAGAAGACGTGAATTTATTTTCAAAAACCACATAATATGGAAGCATTGTAAACTATTCCTGGTTTTTAAAAGAAGTACCCACACTCTGGAAGACTGGGAACTCTGGGAAGCTACCTACACTCTTCTAATTTTTGTGTGGATGGGATTCATCGGCGTGATTACTTGATTTCACTGCTCAGGACATCGTACTGGAACAAGAAATTCGCGGAACTTGTAAAAGGTGAACTAAATCCACTCCATACTTGCAATTTGCAAAGTTAATTTCGGTAATTTTTTTATTTTTGACAGGAACAGCCGACACATCAACATATTATCCTATCTTGACAAAAACGCACCAACATAACCTATCTTTTGAAGCCAGACGCTCAGGCGCACACTAGGCAGTTGGACGTGAAGTCTACAATGCCAAACTGTGAAATTTGCCCAGCTTACTAGAATCACGGTAGAAGTGAACCTACTATACCAGTCGCCATTTTTTCAACCACAGTCTATTTGCGGTAGCTCCGGTAGCGGTGGAATGGTGAGCTGTTTATGACAGTTTATGGCAGTTTTTCGATGGAAATAAGTGAGGAAATGGAGGGCGATTTGACAAGCCGTTCAGCAGCTCACATATCCACCGGTAGTTTTTCGGTAGCCTGCTGAACGTACCCACTAATAAATAATTTTATTCTGCTGATTGCTGCACGTATTACATACGGGGTAGCTCAGATTAATGTCGGACTGTCTAACTGCTTTTAAAACATTTCGCATTGTGAAAAACATTTTGAAATTTAACTTTTACTTTATTCTGAAAGGCCTGGTATAGGCTGATCCATTTTGACACTCAACTAAGGACTGGAAATTGGGTGCGTCCCTTGCTTCTGACGATTAATGATGGATCTTTCGGCTGTTCTTCTGGAACCTGCCCAGTGCCCACATATATTGCCAGTTTTTGTACGAAGAACGAGTCGCTGTCGTTTACTGTGGGTAGATACCTCAGAACCTTTCCAAGGAGCCTCGTCCAGTCCGAGGCTGCATTGCCACCCTCGTTTAGGAGCTGTGTTGTGGCTCTTTGGTGCTACCTGCTGTCCTCTATTTCAAAGTTGGGTTGAAATCCCGAAGTGGCAGAGATGAGACATAGGACGGTACTTGTGATCTTCAGGCTCTTTGGATTATCGAGATGTGACCTCGGAGTATACAGAGAGCCGGATCCAGTGCGGGCCAGAGCTAGCTAGTACTGCACGATTGAGCTCCGTCTACGTTGAAGGTGCTACCTCGACGGCACACTGCTGGATCATGGACACATTGGATTTATTTTGAATTTGAATTCCTATTCTTGTTTCTCAGATATTCTCAATACTCCTTCTATGCACACTGTCGTAAGAGCGTCGCTTGATTGATAAATACATAATAGCAATGGCAGAGAAGAGGGGAATCGGATCCGCTCAAATGCCTTTATGATTGTCTTGATTTACGGAGGGTCACTAAAATATTCAAATTTTACGTTTATCTGGAGGAAAGACATTCGAAAACGCGCAAAATGAAATAAAACGTTAACCGACATGTTACCCGCACGGGCGTTTATGGGCACTGACTAGGCGAAAATTCAAATTCAGCAAGAAAGTCCGATTCAATTCTTTCGAGTTTGTGGATGTTTTATTCGCGGCTTTGTTCCAAAATCGTTGTACAACGGGTCCTTTATAATCGGATCGGGAGGGGAGATGGCAGCAGCCGATAGGACGAGACAATCATGCACGGAGGTTAGTGAGTTTGTGGTGTATTCCGATTTCTTTAGCTGGCAACACTTCTTTGCGTAATAGGTGTAACAAGTAATCAGCTTAGTAGTTGAAGGCGTCAGGCGTAAAACCCCAGGTCGAAGGTGTAATTCTCCGAGGGTCTCTGGCCTGAAGGATAAAGTACGTCGACCGTGGGCGTCATGCTTATTCTAACGCGTACGTTGCCTTCCAACGTTTTACGCCATTCTCACGCACGGCTCGCCAAATCAAGAAGTGATTTCTGTTTTCGTTTTCTTATTTTTCACATAAATATGTATAGCTATTTCACCTCAAAGATGACATATGGCGAGTATGTATTTTTCACTAAGTATCCCTCCATTGATGTTTCGGAACATTTTGTCAATGATTTTTTTGTCAACTAAGGGCTCGATACCAAGTTGCAGGCGCAAAAGTTAGGACGGCGTAACTTGCCAAATAGAGCGGTCTGATTGGCCGTTGCTATAGTAACCCCACTTACGGCGGTCTCAGCCCCAACTTGGTATCGAGCCGTAAGTTTTACGGAGTTTCCAGAATAACAACGGAACAATAATCATATTTTGTAATATTATGTATAACGCACCTACTTTTTGTAACAATGTACTGAAATGAATGATTGATACGAAGTGAATCATTTTCCTGGGCAAGGCTTCCTATCAACACCGCGAGATGGGGAGATGGACTGGTTCAGAATATTTTGTGTGGGCTTTTATACCGTATAATAGTAAGGGAGACGGACGCGGTTTTAGTACCCCTATATCGAGTTATGTGTATAGAGACAATCATCTATGTATCGAGACTATCATCTATGTATCGAGAAAATATGTGTAACCATGGAATGGCAATCCTGCCTAAGTAAATCCTGCCGAAAATGCAATTAATTAAATAATTCGAAAATTGTAGAATACAACCTTCAAAATTCTTGCTAACAAAAATGTCAGTCACATTGTTGATGGCACACAATAATCACCCCTTTCACGCGCCACTGCCAGAAACTCTTCTAGTTTTGCGTATGCGTAACGATAGTTGCTTAGCAGCACCATGTAAGTTCTGGCAGTGGCGCGTGAAAGGGGTGATTGTTGTGTGCCATCAACAATGTGATTGACATTTGTTTACAAAAATTTTGAAGGTTGTATTCTATAATTTTCAAATTATTCAATGAATTGCATTTCCGGCAGGATTTACTTAGGCAAGATTGCCATTCCATGGTTACACATATTTTCTCGATACATAGATGAAAGTCTCAAAACATAACTCGATCGGGGTACTAAACATGCGTCCGTCTCCCGGACTATAAGACATGTTGTGATGCGACACTTTCATAACAACCTGTACTTCTGTTAACGCTAGCTGATTTATAGACCGCTGACCAATATTTCTTTCTGGAGTCATATCTTGTACTTATTTGTTCTGTTTCTTCACTGAAAGTAATAATTGGAACTAAAATCAACCGAACGCCGTACCTATATCTTGAAAGTTTTCTCACGTTTCGACTTGGCAGCCCTTTTATTTCTAGTAATTTGTTCTTCAAACAACTTTACGTTATCCATTACATCTTACATCTCTCCAAACAACTCATTGAGAATAATGTAATTTAATATGAAGTGAAAATGGAAAATGAAAACCCGATGTATCAGTATTTAATAGAAGAGCAGCATCAATTCGTTCAATTAAAAACCGAGTTGGTCCGGCACCAACATCCAGTCAATAGCGATAATCCAAAGCGAAAACATAATAAACATAAATTCATGAAAAGTTCGCCCACATTACAATTTCAATTTTCCGCGTGGATAATTTAGGTTAGGGCACATTGTCGCAGAAGCTCGCTTACGTTCTCGCTCACGTCTAGGGAGAGGTGTATGAATTTTATTTGTTGATGCAAAGCCACTGAGTTTGAAAAGCGCAGTTTTTGGACAGCTTATTAAATTTGGTTGCTCCAAGTCTAGGGTGTCGTTCTTGTCGCGTGACTTTCAATAAAGGGATCTCACAAGATGCAGTCGCACTTGTGGAAAACACACTTTGGTTAGCCACTACATTCAGCCAGCGGTCAGCCAAAAATATCTCACGTTAACTGTAGTGAAAATTACTCTGCCGAGGAAATTTCAACCTAAAATCTAACAGTATCTGACCAATATGCCTGTAAAAATTATCTCACCAAAATTGATGTTGAGTACCTATGCTAAAAATATGTCTGCGCAAAAATATAGCATCCAAAATTATCTCGGCCAGAAATATTTCTTCACCAGACGCAGCCAAAATTGTGGGTCGTCAGGCATACAGTGGCGAACAATAGAATAGAAACACTTTGAAAAATTATCAATTTCACAATTCAAATTACTGAATTTGTGGAGGCAACCCGAGAAAACTATTCGTTTTTACAGTTTTGAGGATGTCTTCTTCATGTTTTGTGTCAAGTCAAGATGCTCCAAGTCATGATCATACGGCCGTGATTCGAGTTCAAAAACGACTTTGGCAGTTGTTTCCATTCTGTTATTGTCCACCTTTGTGCCTAGTCAATAAGTTGAAGAGAAAACCAGAAAGCAATTCCGCTCTCGAAAAGCTTGTAGCTTGTCGTTGGATTCCGTCGGCAAAGAATGCTGTTATGCATCTCTCTGACCCGGAAGCAATTTCAGTGCTTTAGTGTTGTTACGAAGCTCGCGACCATCCCGGCTCTTTCCGGAGAAATATAGATTTCCGCGTTGCATTCGGGAAGCATCGAGAGACTGCAGCTGTAGGTCACGACACGTCGAGACTTCTGGTGGAGGTGCCGTAGAAGGTACGCGTATATTTTCGACGCAGATACCAGAAAAATCCTTGTGCGCTGGAAACTCCAACGATCAAACAGGAAAGAGAGAGTTGGAATCGAGTGTACGTGGCGATAACATCTCAAGCGACATTGTGAATTTCTAAGCGAATAATAATTGTGTGCTTTATTTAGTTGTATCGGCAGTAGTGAATAAAGTGCAGTTTGTTTACAAGTAAATCAGCGCGTTCAATTTCGAGATTGAACGTGTGCATAATATGGGACCTGTTCGGTACGGTACAGGTCCCACCTCGGGTCCCACATTCGGTACGACGACGTAACTTCTCAATTTTGCTGATGTGAGCGATTTTGGTCTTTGGTCTGGTCGAAATGTTTTGACAGCGGAGAAAGTTATCACGTCCCGAAACTGAGGAGGTGTGAGGGAATTGCCTAAAATATCATTGACGACTTCCAAGACCACAAATGACGCTTTCTGGAGCAAAAATGGAAACATAGCGCTGAGATCAGATTATCATATTTGATTATTCGAGCGAGATTAGTTGAATAGAACTGATTCATAGGGGAAAACGTGTGACAAGAAGGTGAGTTAAATTCTAGTGTGATTCTAGTTGGCTAATAGTCTTGCCACGCTACACCCTGGAAAGGAGGAGTTCGGGAAATCATATAGCTATCCTAGAATCACATTTAGGTTGAACCTCGGGTTGAACGTACTATACCTATGACACAAATATCCAGACAGATCGCCACAAAAAATCTTTCAAAGGATCCTGTATCTCGAGTTGGTAGTGAAAATAACTTCATGCAAATATAATTGTACACACGATACTTTCTACTCGATTTGGATATGCATTCATTTTAGATGCATCACGCGGATGGTGATTTATCTAGCGTTGACATTTTTCTACTACGTGGTAACTTCTTACAGAAATATAATTTATATTCTGTATATCGTACGTATATTTTCTTACTCTCCTATTTTGCATACATATGAGATGTCATCGGTGTAATCGATAAGTTTCGCTGATGGTAGGAATTTCCGGCTTCAGGACAAAAATCTGTTTTTAAACTTAAATAATATGATTGCAGCTTTATTCTTTCAATACAAAAGTTATGGACATCTGTTTTCTATGAAATAAAATTTACATGATATCAAGAAACTCTGAGAAGTGTTTTTCTTTTTCTAATTTGCAAAAATCAATCAGAAACAGGTGCGATTATAGACAGTTTTCGATTTTCACATGCGGAACTTGAGGAAGGCTGGTCATTGCAACGCGTGGTGCATGAAACAGGCTGCTCTAAAACAATAATTTCCGAGTCAAACAAAACGTATAAGTAGGACAAACGCACAACTTACACTGACGACCAGTCTCCAACGCTGCAACACAACACGCAAACGGTCGATGAACAATTGATAAAATTCACTGTAGACCATCCGTTTTTCACACCCAAACCTGCTGTAGAAAAAACTCATTTCCATGGAACCTTGAGAACTGCAAGGAAGCCAATTACATTCCTCAAAGTTGTATCACTGTCAACACTGACACTAAAAGCCATGCCGATTATTGTCGATGCACTGTGATTTTTCACATATCCTGGTAATGCGATAAAAAAATCGTTCTGATTTAATTCAAGGAGCCACGATAGTACGATTAACTTATTTTACAATAAGTTGCCAAGCTCTTTGAAAAGCAAACCTCCAGCTCAGCTTAAGAAATCCATTAAAGACATTTTGTTGGATAACGCTTTTTATTCAACCGAGGAATTTCTTTCATTCGAGTTTGAGTTCTGAATGTGACCTCATTTTGAGTGGCTTCTACGCAGTTAATTGCAAAATAAACACAACTGTGTAATTTTTATTCATTTATTTTTCATCTGGACAGGTGTGAATGTATTTTGTACATAGTAACACGAATAAAATTATGATTATGATGATCATGATTATGATTGCGGCCAAAATAAAGTGGACGACAATGTCAACGAGTTGGCTTGCTGTCATGCGACGTTCAGGCCAGAATCCTGAGAAATCTGTCAACTGTCGTCCACTTTAAAAAGTCCGCAACGGTACATACCTACTATACGACGTAACGCTAAATATCATGTGAAATCTAACTTATATGGAGCTCTTACAAAACCTCTTTGATATCGTTATACCTGAAGAAGAGGAAACGTATGACCTATCATTCTTCACTGTTGAAAAAATCGAAGTATTCGGCTAGTATGAAAAATTTGTCATTTGTTATCTTTTTTTTACCTACAATAACATGAAAAATTGGCCGGTTTGATGTCGTTCCTCAAATTTTTGCATCAGCTCCTTCTATCAAAGAAGTCGAAATTGTGATAGTCCCATTTTCAGAATGTCAGGCAAAGAAATGAGCATTTTCATCGCTAAGTTCAACAGAGGTTTTTACAATACTTCCACTCGATATTACTGATAACATTACTAGGAAAAAATAGGATGAACTGTCCTGTAACAATATTTCGAGAGTGTACATGCGGAACCACACGTGAAAATCACGTTGACCAATTTTCATAAGCACGGTGAATATGAAGCACTGTGTGAGTACGTAACAGGGACTGCAAAAGTATTTTGCTCAGGACGCGCGGTTTATACACTAACTATCAGGGACCGTGACCCCATGAAAGGGTCTTATCCAATAAAGTGCAAACGCAAGATGCAGGTCCAAAATAATCTGAACACAGTTTCCCGTGAGAATCAGTTGCGCGAAAAAAAATTGCCACTACCTACCTACTTGATTTTGCTCGGAACGGCTGCTATTGAAAACTTGAAACCTTCTTACCGCTCTTGCTTAAAATTCTTCTGCGGAATTTTTGCACGTGGTTCAGCATTTACAATCTTGAAATATTGTTAGAGGGCAGTTCAACCTATTTTTTTCTAGTAATGTTATCCAGTAATATTGATTGGTTCACTTCTTGGCCTGACATTCTCCTTACAACAGGACACTTTGCTACTTGTTACGGTTGTCTTTATCGCAATTTTTTAAAGATGAATAACCAACCAGAGAAGGATAATAAGAGATTTTCAATTGAAAAACTGGTTTGTCGTATTCAAGCAACACTCGCCTTAAAATTTTGCAGGGACAGATGCCCGCAATGAAAGATACCGCGACCTGAAATGACGAAGATTTTTCTTCATAGGTATCACTATACTTACCCACATTTTGCGGATAATTCGCTGAGAGATGATGTACCTGCCTACACCCCTGCTGCAGGTCGTGCAAATTCTGACGACGCGACGTCATATTTTGAATTACATTAAAATTACTAATAAAGAGAGGTGAACTTATATTGGAATGCTGCGGTTTTAATAAAACTTTTTTCATTTCGCTAAAAATGTACGCTATGTAGACGTTATCTTGCGCAGAGTTAAGGGCGGAAATGCGATCAAAAATGTAATTGAATTTTATGTTCTGTGATGGAAAAAACATTGCTTTCGCCTTGTGTTTTGTCTTGTAAATTAAAGGGATTTGTGCAAAAATACATCGAACAAAATTTTGCGGTTTTTCAAGCGAATATATGGAATTCAGCCTTCATACGGCATTGATCTGTTGTACAAAAAATATCGTTGGGTGTGATAAGCTGAATGTAAACTAGTAAGTACCTACCTTGTGCGTAACTGCAGTTTCAAAATTTCTGGTCATTCCTCTCAAGGTTTTGATAACTTGCATAATACCCATGAACCTGTACCTAAACCAGACTGGCAAAAGCATACATTGCCATGACTTCAAGTATTCAAGCTGACAGGTCGTTATGATCACTAGTCAATAAACTAACAGGCACTAGTCAGATATTAAACATACTTGATGGCAGTTCAGGTACGTAAAATTAGGTGTTCATCTGATTATTCAGGTTTTTCTAATTATTCAGTCATACATTATTCGCACTTGCAGGATTCTAATTAGGTAGGCAGGTATACACTTAGGATCTGTTGTTGTTATCTTCTATAACAGTTTTTTGACTAATGGTCAGTGCCATATGAATAAAATAGCAGCGGCGATGCGAGACCTGCAAATCAGTAGTTCTCAACCTTTTTACGATATGTTTTTTGGGGTCAAACAAACCTCTCCGCACGTTTCGGGGTGAGAAACGGTAGCCAGTGAGTTATTCGAAAGCAATTTTTCGATATCAATTATTGGAATGCAAGAGTAGTCCGAAAAGGATTGTTAGAAAGGACAAATCATCCCAAGAGGTAATTGTGGAAATGTCTCTGATCAGAAATAAAATTAATCGAAGATCAATTCTCTGAAAATCAGTTCATTCAAAAAATTGAAGTAGGTGCCGGTTAAATGCTGGGCACATCGGATATAAACCTGTTCTTCCCGATCTTACTACTTTTCAATCTGTCCCACAGGTTGAGAAGCATGGACCTGTGCATAGAGCTGTAATAGTTATTATGTATACAGGGTGCCCAAGAGAATTGGAAACACCTGCATGAATTTTTCCCTGGTACTCTTCCAGAAAATATCTTCATGGAGCATACCGATTTTCACTACTTATTGCGGATCTGTTAATGTTATTAATTTTTTTGCTCTAATTTCTTGACAAAGGGTAATTTTTTGACAACTTTTGTTCAATTCACGGCAATGAAAACTACGTATTTTCCTCCGTGTGGTAACATACGATTTTTGTTTCTGTTATTGCCCTTTTGTTGTGATAAAGTAAATAATTGAAAATTTAAACCAATTGCTTCCTCGACCTGACTCGGAAGGGAAAGTTATGTAATAATGCAGGGAAAACGCTCTGACACGATAGTTGCCGAACCGTTAGCTCGATCGACTTGAAATTTGGTGTACAGATATATAGATATACAGGGTCTTACTATCAAATGAGCTGATTAGTTTTTGCCTGTCATCTGTCAAACAGAAGTATCACTATCAAAAAATGACAGAAACTATATCTCACATAACTTGACTTGCAATGTGTTATTTGAAAGTCGTTAAAAAGAAATGTATAGTTCTTCTGTCTTAACACTACTAAATAAAGCCGGATGTCTATTTAACCAATATATATTTCGAGCTAGTGGCGCTTATCATCAGGGTTTTTCGTTTAACCTTTTTTGAAAAAAAAAAAATTTGATGTCAAGATGGAAAAAAAAAATCAAAATAAACTGCTCAACAATTGAAGTGGTCCACTCGAAAATTTCGCCCGATTTCAAATACGAATATCTCGGAAAAAAATTGACCGATTTCAAAAAGTGCAGTGTTTTTGGATAGCTTATTCTTTTCACTATAAGGTGCAATAATAGGCCAAAAAATTGAATACATAATGCATGATATACAGGGTGACAACGAAAGGAGTGTTGAAATGTTTCATTTTAAAGCACGTCCCAGTTTTTCCAAAAAAAATCGCCGAGTCTTTCTGATTAAATTTTTAAGTAGTGCACATCCATGGCTCGGAACGGTTTTTGAAATTCCCGCTTATCTTCTTTGGTTACAGGGTGATGTACAATGAAACAACTTTTTGTTTTTAGAGTGGTAACTTTTTTGTTTGTTAACCGATTTTCACAATTTGGAGCTTGTGTTGAAGCGAAGACCTCAGTTAAGACGAATTGAATCACAGAATTGAATCAACACATAATTTCAAAAAGAGGGGTTGGATCAAATGTGACCTAAGCATGAAATGAGGCCGAGATCCGATTTGGGAGGATTTTTTAACAAGAATCAACTTGTCTTTGAAGGAACCACTCATTGCGAGCATTTTAAGATCAGTCTGCCTTATATGAGGTAACAATCAACGACGGAAAACCCAAATTGGGACTGCATGTTTCCACAGGATAACTGATGCCTTTGCTCACCTGAAAACACACGTACTTATTGTTACTTTTGATTGTTTCTGTCGACCCTCTGTTGACTGTCCAAATCGCGAAGGAAACTCGATCAGTGATTCTCGTAACATAGGTTACGTGTATTTTCAGGTGAGCAAGAGCATCGGTTCTCCTGTGAAAACATGCAGTCTTAATTTGGGTTTTCCGTCGTTGATTGTTGCCCAAAATAAGCGAGACTGATCTCAAAATGTTCGTAATGAGTGATTTATTTAACGACAAGTTGATTCTTCTTGAAAAATTCCCCCAAATCGGATTTTGGCCTTATTTCATGCTTAGGTCACATTTGATGCAACCCCCTTTTTGAAATGATGTGTTAATTCAATTATGTTAATCGATTCCTCTTACCTGAGGTCTTCGCTTCGACATAAGCTCCAAATTTTGGAAATCGGTCAACAAATGAAAAAGTTACCACTACAAAAACAAAAAGTTGTTTCTTTCACATCACCCTGTAACCAAAGAAGATAGGCGGAAATTCCAAAAACCGTTTCGAGCCATGGATGTGCACTTCTAAAAAATGTACTCGGGAAGACTCAGCGAATTTTTTTGCAAAAGTGGGACGTGCTTTAAAATGAAACATTTTAACACTCTTTTCGTTGTCGCCCTGTATATTATGCATTATGTAATCAATTGTTTGGTCTATCGAGGCACCTTATAGTGAAAAGAATAAGCTATCGAAAAACACTGCACTTTTAAGAATCGGTCGATTTTTTTCCAAGATATTTGTATTTGAAATCGGGCGAAATTTTCGAGTGGACCACTTCAATTGTTGAGCAGTTTAGTTAAAACAAGAAAACCCTGATGATGAGCGCCACTAGCTCGAAATATGTGTTGGTTCAATAGACATCCGCCTTCATTAAGTAGTGTTAAGACAGAAGAACTACACATTTCTAATAAACCACACTTACAGTTGGAAGAGTTCCTATGGAAAAAAAGTCCTTAATAAGTTGTATTCAGAACAGTTGAACGAATTCATCTGTCACTTATCCAAAATTTAAAAATGTCCAAAGTTTGAAACTTCGACATTCAATTATTTTGAATCTATCCGATGAATTGAAGTTCGTCAAGAAGCAACACAACAGCAGACTCAATTCAAGTCTGCAGTTGCAGTTTTCCACCACTTTCCAGTCGCGCGTTATGACTTTTTAAAGTTTCCCCTAATCGTTGTCGTAGATCAACCAAATTTTCAAGATATGCTTCATTAATCACGTTCTCTCAGAAAATGAGCACATTGTGAATAATAAAGCTTATCGTAGCTATATTTCCACACTTTTGAATCACTTGGTATTTGAAATGGCATTTGAATTCGAAAGGATGTAATTAGCAAAAGAAAACTATGGGTCCGGAAGTTTTGGGAAATTGTTCAAAAGCTGAAAACTTTTTCTGAATAGTCTTTATTTTGATAGAACTTGATATTGCAAAAATTAACATTATATTTATATAGCAATAACAAATTCATATTCAACATATTGATAATGGACCATTATCTTCGATGGATCTCAATTTTCTTCTGCCATGTTCCATAATTCTCTGGACAACAGCAGGATCAATTTCTCCAATGCAAAATGCTCTAATGTTTTTGAAAAATGCGACGCTGTGATTGGTCTTCAGTTGCAGCTTCCCATCCCTTGTCGTACACTGTTCTGCTCAATACTCACCAGAAATCTTATAAAAAATTGTTTTCTCCTATCAGCCTTTTTTCGGCTATAGGAGCTCGCCTTTATTATTGTTACATTTTATATTTAATTGAAAAATTGCAGTTTGAGACGAATACAACACCCAGACTACAGCGGGAGTCGAACCCGCAAACCTCCGCGCCACAGGCAGATACTGACCACCTGTGTTACGAGGGCGTCCACCAAAAATCTTATATTGGTCAAGCTTGCGGTACATTGAGAGGCAGGAGCTTGAAGAAATTGATTCTGCTGTTGTCCAGAGAATGATCGAACATGGTAGAAGAAAACTGAGAGCCATCAAAGATAATGGCCCATCTTCAATATGTTAAACAATATGTTAAATATGAATTTGGTATTGTTATAGATGATGTTAGTTTTTGCAATATTAAGTTACAAAATGAAAACTATCCAAAAAAAGTTATTATAAGTTTTTACAAAATTTCCCAAATCTTTCGGGCCATGTATCTTGAAAATTCAACTGACTTATGAATTAAGACTTCCGAATAAAACGTGAGTTTACGGATAATGATACAAAGAGAATGAATCATCACGTGAGTTCTCGTTTTCCTGGGAAGACTTTTGTCCTAGATCAGCCAAATTTTCGGAATTTGCTTCGTTATTTAGGATCATTCAGATGATGAGGCATCTTTAAATACAGAATGTTACAAAACACGAGAAAAAATATTTATTCATATCTTGTCTGATGTTATTTATTGTGTTTTTGAATCAGCCTGTATTTGCAACGACCTGTTTTCTAGGAGAACGTGATTATAAGAGCATAATTCTGAAATTCTGGCTTGTCTCGAATGAAAGGCATCTGAATAAAACACAAAATCCATGAAGAATAAAACACCCTCCTGTACAATATTGTATACATCTTCACCCTTCTAACCAATAACAGACCCCGGTAAAACTCCACTAACCTCAATGATGAATCTCAGAATGATGCGCGTAACTAATCAAGTGAAATATTATGATATGATTCCCCCTGATGCAGACTTTATTACAACAAAATATGAGAGGCCCAGTCTGATAAAGAATTATTGGCTGAAATAAAGACATATTGCAGTTTTTATTGGGTCGCTCACCACTGAATTATGACTTTGTGAAAAGACGACGAATTTTAAATCCCCCTCACACACACAGTGGTGCTGCGGCTGTTATAATAAAAGTAGTATTTTTATCTAGAATCTCCCACACAAAAGAAGCAGGCCGATGACCTGCAATCCTGAAAATATTGTCCTCCGTGGATAGGAATCATAAAATCTCGTATGTAGAGGCGCAGAGGGCTTCCCAAACACACAGGGACATAAATAAAACACGCCCCTTGTAAACCCTTTCCGCGGTGGGTAATGATATCATTAAGAATCGCGAATTGGTCTGAATATCTAGGGGGTGCCCCAGCAGTTCGCAAATGTACGAAAATTTGCATTGACGATCTTCATTTTAAAGTTGAATAATACTTAAGTATTCGTATGAGATGGAATAAAGTTGAGTCAAGTCAAGTCACGGTTGCGTTTATGCACGCTGCAGCTTTTAATTCTGAACAGTTACCATTATCTACCTAATGATTGACTATAATTACGAAGCGTTATAAAACAAGTGGCAAGGTGATAAATCTTAGCCAATGGTTCATACACCTCGAAGTTTAATGTGCCGGGCCAAGATGACAATCAATCGTTGACCAGCCTCTAAAACATGTATTCAATGTAATCAAGAAAGACCAAGTCTTATAACCAAGTTTCATCTAAATCGGTTCACGTATGTAAGAGTTCAATCTGAGGGCCACGATGACAGCTGATCGTTAAACCAAACAATCAATGATAAATATATCAACAAAATGCAACTGGATTCTGAATTTCATGAAGGATCTTCTCACCCATGTGGAATTTCAATATGGCGGATAAAGATCGATGGTGCCGATTTTGAAAAAAAAATCATCGGCCTATTTCCAAATAATTAGAGCAGACATTTGCGGGAAACCTGCAAGCGATACGACTTGTCGCTTAAGAGGAATTCGATGACAAGACGGACAGACAGACGGACGTCAAGTGTGGCCATTTGAGATATAAAAGTGTTGAAGTTATAAAGTACACATTTTTCACGCCATTTTAAATTCCCATAGATTTTGAGCGATTTAGTTCGAGTTCAGAATTTATGTTTTTTTTTTTATTAAATCAATACATTCATACAGATTAAAATGTTTTCACTTTTTTGAAGGTCGCGATTTTCAATTTCTTCATAAAGTTTCTATATGTATAAAATATTTTTTTGTCAACAAAATATATATTCTGAACACAATAATAATTGTTATTAGCGACATAAATGTTTATAAAAATCAAAAAACTCAGAAGCTTTCCTTAAATTCTGTTCCAGATCCATGCGTGTAGCACAAGTATGCGAGATTTTAGCATGTGTTTTGCAAATATGCTCAGTATGGAATTTTATCCATATCTTCAAAAGCCGTTGTGCAAACTGAAAATGCCGTCGGCAGCGTATGGTAGACACAACAGTTCCAGGTTACGTGGAGGGGCATTCAATTCCAGGGAAATATAAACAAGTGAATATCCCCTCACGTGCGTAAGTCGCAATAGCGCATTTTTCAAGTGCAGATCTGTCATTGATAGAAATGAAGTCCGGCTTGAAAATTAAATGTTCATGTGAGACAAGAGTATAAGTTTCACGTTTCATGACAATCGTTCTACTAATGAGAAATTTCAATATGGCGGCCAAGATAGCGGCAGAATCATGAAATTCAGCTTGAAATAAGAATGTTCATACAAAACAAGAGTAAGTTCCAAGTTTCATGTCAATTGTTCCACCAATAAGAAATTTCAATATGGCGGTCAAGATGGCGGCGGAATCATGAAATTCATCTTGAAAATAAGAATGTTCATGCAAGACAAGAGTAAGTTCCAAGTTTAATGTCAATCGTTCCTCTAATAAGAAATTTCAATATGGCGGCCAAGATGGCAGCGGAATCATGAAATGCAGCTTGAAAATAAGAGTGTTCATATAAGACAAGGATAAGTTCCAAGTTATTTGATGTCAATCGTTCCACTAATAAGAAATTTCAATATGCGGCCAAGATGGCGGCAGAATCATGAAATTTAGCTCGAAAATAAGAATGATCACACGTGACAAGGGTAAGTTCCAAGTTTCATGAAAATCGTTCCACTAATAAGAAATTTCAATATGGCGGCCAAGATGACGGCGCAACCATGAAATCCAATCTGCCCACTGGCTACCCTTGAGAACCTAATCTATCCATCGGAAAAAGTTCCAGGGCTCTAGGTTCATTCCCCGAGGAGGAGTTCAATTTCTTAGAAGGGCACAGGAAATCTTTGTTTTTTGATAATAATAGTGATAACTATGTATGTATAAAAAAAAATGCACATTGGCCACCCTTGGGAATATCAGCTATCTATCGGACGAGGTTCCAAGGCTCTAGCTTCATTCCCGGAAGAGGAGTTCAACTTCTTAGAAGTGCTCGGTAAATCTTTGTTTTTTGATAATAATAATGATAACTATGTATGGATATTAAAAATATTGCCCATTGGCCACCCTTGAGGACATCAGCTATCTTTCAAAAAAAGCAAGGCTCTAACTTCATTCCCCGAGGAGGAGTACAACTTCTTAATTTCTACACGGACAGACAGACAGACAGACAGAAAAACCAGCCATTTAAGCGTCATTTTCTTACGAAAATGCGCTAAAAAGTTACAGAACTTCAAGTACGAACGGAGCACTCAGTGCTACCCTGCGACCAGTTGAGGGTTGAACGTCGTCGATAACATCACTTTAATCATGAATGAATAGGTAACTATTTTTTTCACGTTATACACATTTGGCTACCCACGTTTAAACCAGCAACTTCACTGTAGGTAACTACCTATTTACAGATTTTATAAATTAGATTTGTTAAAAGCCACTGGTCGCAGATCGTATTTGCTGTTTTCCTAGCCTAAATTATCAGATAATTAATCTCATTTTCGGTTCAATTAGCAACCCCTGCCTTTTTCTTTTTGTTCCAACTTTGCAGATTTTGGGAACACGTTTACATTGTCGACACAATTTGATTTATGATGGAAGATATCGCAATCTCAGTCAGTGGATCTTGTTGGAATTTAATGATCTGCAAGAGCAGGCTGTGGTATTATGACACGTGAAAAGATGTAGGCTGGATTAATGTTTTGCTCCACCAAGGCTCGGGAATTATTGATGGTTTTGGTTTACTGTTGGGAATTATATGTATAATGTCTATTCTATTTGGGCTCTTTTTCAGTTAGATGTCTTGTGTTTCCCTGTAGTCATGAAGGTAATAATACATTACGTAGCAAGAGTAGTAGGTAGCGTATTACGCACACAGGGTAAATTGCACACGAGCGAACATAGCGAGCGACTACAGTACTCCCTGAGTGCGTAATTACATATTGTTACGTATTTCACGTACGGGTTCGATTATAATTATTATAACCACCGTTTTAAAACACACACTGTTTATCACTGCGTACTACAATAAATACACGTCAACAATTATTTACGCTTGTGAATATCTCTGGGACTATCGCTTTTTATCCGCTCGCTACCTCTTCGAATTCAATACTTACTGGCTAGGTTGAGGACGGTGCTTATAAGTCCAGGATGTTTCGCAATTACGGTTACAAATTTCTAAGGCAAATTCCCCATCAAAAATGGACCAGGAAAAAATAGTATAACTTCGATGTCCTAAAATGCTCCATTGAAAAGTTACAGGGTGCTCAAGTTGACTTTTTAAAATCGATTTTTCGACATAGCTTTTGAACCGTTCAATTGATTTTGTTCAAATTTGGAACAAAGTCAACTGAACTAGGTCTCTATCGAATAATAGCAACGTGTTGCAAACTAAAATTTCAGGGGCGTAGATAATGAGGGGTCTTCTCATATTTCTCCCGCTATCTTTTACCCCCTAGGTATATTTTTTTAAATTGTTATTTTTGGACTCTACGTGTTTTAAAAAAAAGTTTGTTACGACGGCCCCGTAGCACAGGTGGTCGTGCATCAGCCTGTGGTACGGTTGGTCCTAGGTTCGATTCCTAGTCCTGTCTGGGTGTTTGGTGTTGTCCACAATTTGCGTTAATTAAGGTTTTTTTTAATTGTACAAAAATTAAATAAAACGCAAATAACTCCTATGGTGTTGAGAACCCGATAAGGAGGAAAACAAACTAAAAAAAAGTTACTTTTGCAAAATTTTATTACAGGCTTCGTTTTTGAGATATTTGGGTTTGAACTTTGGAAAACATCTCGAAATTGCCATTTTCAAAGGCCTAAAAATCAGAATAAAAAAACCTCATGATTTCTCAGCAGAAATAGGTTTTTAAGAATTTATGTTATTAAACCACGATTTTTAATGAGAAACGAGGAAGAAGTTTTGAGAAAAAAAATGGGCTCATCAAAGGTGGCGATTTCGAGATGTTTTTCAAAATTTCAAACCCAAATCAAACCGAAAACAAGGCCTCCAATCAAAATTTAGCAAGAGTAACTTTTTTTCTGAATTGAACGTAGAATCCAAAAATAAGAACAATTTGGAAAATTAGTGGTGGGGGGTAAAAAATTAGGGAAACATGAGGACACCCCCCGTTATCTATGCCCCTAAAATTTTTGTTTAAAACACGTTGCTATTATTCGATAGAGACCTAGTTCGGTTAACTTTGTTTGAAATTTGAACAAAATCCGCAAGACGGTTTGAAAGTAATGTCAAAAAAGCGATTTTCAAGTCAACTTGAACACCCTGTAACTTTTCAACGGAGGATTTTAGAACATCAAAGTTATATTTTTCCCGGGTAAATTTTTGATGGGGAATCTCCCCTAGAAGTTTGTAGCCGTAATTACGTAACACCCTGTATATGCCTCCGATTAGTGTTCCCGAACTTTCCATCAGCCTCCAGCAAATTCCACAGTGACCCGGAATATGGTTTCTAGACGACTCCCGAATAATCACACACCTTTCGCGTGCTTCCTGTGTGCTGTGAAATTACGGCACCTACGCCAATTCGGCTGATGTTTTCTGATACCGTTGAAATCTTCCTATTCAGTTTCACGGGCAAAATCCTACACGCACGCTCTGGAATACACTAGAACGCTCTGCACTCGTACACTGCGACCTAACGGAAAAAGTCTAGAAAGATCGCGTGTTATCCAGAATCGCCGCTTGTAACAATATTTTTTTCCGTAGGTTCCGAATATGTCCACTATAATGCTTTGTGGCATAGCGCTTACAGGGTAAACACATTGGAAATTTTTCTCAAATTGGACACCCTGTTCCTTGATATCGGAATATAGATTCAGCTTTTCATCCTGATTTTTAATATACATACAGAGGAGTGCATATAACGATTTCACGTTAACGAAGTTGACTTTTTTGTTAACGGTGCCCACCTTTGGCCACCTGCAAAGTTTTGGAGCAAAACTATCAGCGGCCATCAGTCGTATCCTCCCAGCGCTCCAGCTTGCCACTTTATTTTTGCTCCAAAAAGTCATTTTACTGGAAATAAAAAGTGAACGAGATATATGCAATGTACGAATATGACAACACCTGTTTCTCATACTACTTGGTATATTTCGCTTCAATTTACTTAATAAAAATGAGAAAATGTATACAGTGGCATTTGAAATGTGCCTATGCCATTAATGCCAGCCAAAACTGTGGCACACAAAGTGCTTTATTTTCCGTTACACAAAGTAGCACTTTGTGACACTGTTTTTCGCAAGTAAAATGATATGTTGTAGTGATTGAGTTATCATTTCAATCAAGTAGTGTTGTGTCTTTTGTGTGCGGAACATTGGTGGATTGAAAGTAAACGATACACGGTCCCATAACTCCCATGGCACAGGCGGTCAGGCATCCGCCTGTGGTGTGGCTGGTTTCAGGTTCTGGGGAAATCTGGGTGTTTTGTGTACCTACTCTCTGAATTTGCGTTCAACAAATTTTTCTGAATGTGATGTTCATCTAATGAAGCGCAAAAACTGCTATGGCATTGAATAAGCCGATAAGGGGAAAAACATTTATCAAAAGTAAACATTGCAGCCAATTACGCATGCAGCAAATTACCCATAGTAAATCAATAAATAGGCGATGAAAAATTAAGTGCACAATGGTAAAGTGTGCTTGAACAGGTAACCTTGTCAAGTACAAGATTTCCATTCCATAATGTAATTGAAAACTGACTAATTTTTTTGCAGGAAAATTTATTTCTTCAAGTAATCTTACGTATTTAAGGTATCTTGCAAAGGGCTCGAGATATCTTGAATCTGTTTATTGTACCTTTAACAAGAGAAAAGTTCATGGTAATTTTTGTTAATGTTACATCACATTCTGAAACATATACTCACTGTACATAACTGGCCAAATATGTCTTCTGGGGAATAGAGCCTGTGACGGAAGGACGGCCGGACAAACCTGGGTCAATAACGCCTACCCTAGTTGGGAAATGCCTGAATTGAAATCATTCGTTCAAGCTAAGCTCTACAAGTTTAAAATTGCAAAAGCGCGCGAATCCTGTTGTGTTTCTCCAACCATATCCCATATAGGACCAAATAAACCCTGCGTCGCTCTAAATCACCGCTGCGATACTGCAAAGTTCCCGAAACTTACCATTCACCACAATTTCATCCGCTTCCAAATCAGATCTCATCAAGAGCCGGCACACCAAGTGCTACATATCTTACTTTTCAACGTTAAAAATTTATTATCCCGCTCTGTCGCTGCTCTGCCTGCCACCGATGCTGCTTGCCGGCTGCCCGAGTCGAGTCGCCTCGACGAAGTTGAGAGTTGGGAATGAAGTAGACGACTCCCGACGACGACGGAGAGTAAACTCAATAATGTTGCGAGATCCGGTACAATACCGGAAACCACAGCCGCCTAACGACGCGACGCTGAAACATTTCCGAATAGCAACTTTCGATATACTCGCCAATATTCCGTTTATTACTCCGGCCCCAGAGGATCCCGGTGCATCCCTGCCACAGATATTAAAGTTCATGGATTTACGAAATTATCCTTCAGATTTTTCCAATATCATTCGTTTTAATGGAGTCGTAAAATGTACGTCAAGTGCCTATGCAGAAATGGATTGAGGGTGCATCAGTCGAGGGCCAAGGCATCAGTGGCAGTGCATTGTGAACTACTGTAGGTGAGGTGCTGAGGTGAGCTGTATAGTAGGTATGCGGTGGTTAGTGACCCAACCCTCGACCCAACCTAAGGCATTTGTGGCGATGGTTGTAGTACATGATTATCCATACCTTACTTCGAAGAAAAGATGCCACTTGCAAACGCCGTGTACAGGTACAGGGTGTCCAATAATGAAAAAAGTCCAACTAGTGAACCAGAAGAGTTGGAGTCATGAAAATAATCACGTAGATTCACAGTTTAATAAAGGTTGTTCAGATCAATCTAACCGCGTTTTTTAATTTTGATTAGGCGTTTCTAAGTTAGTTACTTTGATATTTTGATCCTTTTAGAAAATAGGTAACTGGTTCTTTCTTAAACTATTCCCAATCTTCTTTTTACAATTTCCCACAAGGTGTCTAGGGAAAAGTTCAAAACCGGCAGGACATATCGAACCCGACCGGAATGATGGAGCCTAAGTTTGACAATTTTTACAGTGAGATGATTTGAAAAAGGCTTTGGATTTTTTCCAGAAAATTCAAATTTTCTCGCGAACTTTCCCAATTTTTTGTACAGTTATTTTGGAGATGCTGCGAAGTTGAAGATTTTTTCTCAAATTCCACCAACTCACTTGAAGCGATATCTTCTATTGTATAATCAAAATGAGGCCGTTTTCTGTGTCTCGCAAAACCTCAAAAATGGCTGGACCGATTTGAATTTTTTTTTCATTAATTGATTCGTCCCAACACTGGGGTGGTTTAAAAGATTAAAAAACCGCCACCACCACCTCCGCGTGCCGCCTCCGACAAGGATTTTGAGAATGGCTCGACCGATTTGAATAATTTTCGCTTTAAATGATTCGTCCCAGCACTGGGGTGACTTAAAAGATTGAAAAACGCCGCCACCGCCTCGGCGTGCCGCCCCCGACAAGGATCTTGAGAGTGGCTCGACCGATTTAAATGAAGATTTTTGTGTTGTTCGCCTCAAAACGGGGGTGTCTTTAAACTGCCGTCGCCCCTGAATTATTGCAACACTGAAGTGTTCACCGCCACCGCCTCCGCGTGTCGCCCCCTATGTGTATCTGAAAGTGGCTCAACCGATTTTAATAAATTTTGTTTTTTTATTCGTCTCAACACTGGGGTGGTTTGAAAGAAAATAACCGCCGCCGCCTCCGCGTGCCGCCCCCAACGAGGATCTTGAGAATGGCTCAACCGATTTGAATAATTCCTTTTTTGTTGTGCTCGCCTTAACACTGAAGTAGTTGAATAAGCGCCGCCGCCTCCGCGTGCCGCCCCCGACTAAGATCTTGAGAGTGGCTTGACCGATTTGAATAATTTTTGTTTCATTTTTGTATCTTATTCGTCTCAACACTGGGGTGCTTTGAAGAAAAACCTGCCGCCCCCCGACGGGGATCTTGAGAGTGGCTCCACCGATCAGTTTCCTGAGAAAATGTCCTATTTTTTCTTCAGTTATAATGAACATGCTGCAAATTTATTTCAATGTTCCTTTCAAATCCCAACTTCCTACCTGAAGAGACGTCTCTAACGAAACAAAAATTTCCATAGATTCCTTGATAGGTACTAATTGGTAAAGTATTGTGGTGCCACAACAGGTTTATTAACCCAGTCGGTAGCACTGTGAGCTCGGCCCCGCTTTCAAAGGCGAAGGTCCCGGGTTCGAATCCGCACTGGGCCAGATGGACTTTTTCACGCGTCCCTTACTACTGGGGCATATAATACTATCGTGCGGTGATGCCCCAGGAAGAGGGATGAAACGAGAAAGTCATCGAAATAAAATCCCACCGATAAATCTTTCACTGATCCAAAGATGTAAATCCCTCAGTACTTCGTATTGTTATCGTTATACAGAAAAACCCCGACCGAAAAAACCTAGCTGTTGATGCAGAGCAAAAAAACAACAGATTTTCCACACTTTATGTATATACAGGGTGATTCAAAAATGGCGGATTTCCTTTCGGGCACGTTGTAGTGGACGGTGACGGAGCATGGGAAAAATAATGAAAAAAATTGATCGGCTTCGATTTGCAAGTTAATTACAAAAACAAATCTATTCAATCTGGCAGCATCGCATTAGTACCTACTTATTGGCACCTTCAGATCGAAGAGGTACATTACAATAGCATAATTGTATTGTTACCCTGAAAACTCCGTAGAACCTGCCAGACCATACCAAACATACTTGCCAAATGTATTTTCACAGCATCACCTTTGAGGTGCAAGACGAATTTTGAAATTTGAAAATATGACTCAAATCTCAATTGCAAGGGAAATTTACATTCGTAAACTACATGTGATTATTTGCAAGTGACGATGCTTTGCTTCAAAATCATGCAAACTGAAGAAGTTGAATTCTCAACTTCACCTCCTCATAACTCGAAGAATAAGTGAGCCTTTTTTACTATTTTTTCCGTGCTAAGTCAACGTCTCTCACAACTACACGGGAGGAAATCCGCTATTTCTGAATCACCCTGTATGATGTACCTATCCAATTCACTATTCGACGCCCTGATGTATTGAGAATGAATGCTACCTATCTATCTATTTATCTATTTACCTATATAAATAAATAAATAAATAAATTCACGTTTATTCGTCTCATATTGAAATACATCCATATTGAGAGGAAGGTAAACAATTTTGGACTTGTCACACGCACACAGCACATTCACCCAAAAAAAACATCCACACACACACACCCACACACACAAATCAAATGGACAATAGAACGATGTTAAATAAGTAAATAAAGAAATAGATATAAACATAAAACAGTAGTATGATCAGAGCACATCACAATTTTGTAAAATCATGCGTAAAGCATATAACTTAATCAGGACACCCATAACGCAGCGGGCGAGTAATTTCATCTATCTATTTCCCTGATAAATCCGAATTTGCCGGAACAGCGCCACCAATTCTTGATATTAAGCTATGAGTTTGCAATGTTCGTATCGTCCAAATTTATTCGGACGTAGTTATGGATAGGTGATAAATTAGAATAGTTGGAGGAGAGTGATCTGAGATCCTGATGTAAAATGGATCTCAATATCGTTAGCGATCATTTGCATTAGCGTTACTTTTGTCGGCATGTTGTTTATCCCGGAGTTTATACTAACTGGAATGGCGCTATTGTACTGCTATTGTAAAACTGGTCCTAAAGTGAATAATACAATCAAATTGAAATAAGAAAATACTAATTAATTTTCTAAATTTTTACGAGACATTTTTAAAGTGAATTGTATTGTTGTTAATTGAAATACTTACAACTTGATTATGATCAGCATGCATTTACACCGTGATGGCGTGATAGTGGACGCTGCATGTCACCCAGAGGCATTAGGAGCAATACTCAATACTTGCAATGAGCAAAGTGAAGAAACTTTTAGCCACAAACGGTTAAAAAGAAATCAAGGGAGGAAATATCTATAATATCAGATATTGCTTACATTTTACATTTTCGAGAAATATAAGGCAAAAACTGACTCATGCATTAGCGAATTTAAAAAATCTGGGAACTCATTCTTTGCCTTTACGCAACTCGAATACAATTTTTCCAGCTCTTTTAATGAATGATTTACTATAATTCACTCTTTCTTGAGCTAGCCAAGCTATATCTAGTTTTTGTTGAGATTGGCTTGAAAAATAACTGACCGACCTAATCTATAAAGACAGGCATGTCATTTCATATATTTTGATATCCATAGATGCTGAAATGTAGGTAGATAAGGCACTTACCAATTTCCGCATCGAAAGCTCAAGAAAGTTATTTGAGAGTTCATTTGTTTGGAGGTAACAATAAGCTGTTGAAACAATCAAAAACACTAAAATGTATCGGCTCTCGATCGGAACAATATTTTATCCTAGGGCTACATAGTGTGCATGGGTGTTGCGTGCTTTAGACGTGAAATGGCTTGGTGAGAATAAAAAATTACGGTCTGACTAATTAATCAGTGTTAACTTACTGAAGCTTATAATCAGCTTCTATCAATAAAACCCAGCTGCACTGAAGTTTTTGAACCAGCTGGAGTTTTCTACACTAGCAATAATTCTGTATGGGTATAACGACTTAACTAGACACTAGGTAGAAATTTCTGAACCATTTATTTTATTTTCGAAGTCGTGCTCAAGAGCATCAA
Source organism: Anaspis maculata (assembly GCA_949128115.1). Taxonomy (NCBI): domain Eukaryota; kingdom Metazoa; phylum Arthropoda; class Insecta; order Coleoptera; family Scraptiidae; genus Anaspis; species Anaspis maculata. The sequence goes on along the minus strand of OX421962.1, from coordinate 56,158,707 downwards.
TTAAATCGTGTGATGAATTCCTAATTTAGACAGGCTGTACCAGAAAAAACTACTGAATTCGAACTGAACGTCAATGTCATGAACATTATAATTTGACTTGTTCAGACATACCTGTACGTTTGACACGTCACAACTTGCCTGAATCAGGAATTCATCTGATCACACGATAGATTAGGTACATTTCAAGAGTCATGGATTTTGTAGCATGATAATGACGTTCAGTAGGTAATGCAGACAATAATGAAATAAAAATGTGGATTTCAGCTGATAACGCAAGAAAGACGACTGAGCACTACCGCTTCAAGGACAATGGCGGCCATGTCCTTAGGGTTTATTGTCCTTGTTACCCCCTGGACGATCCAGGAAGTCGTCGCCGCCTGCACCGGAACTCGAGCACCAGCCGTGTTGGATTTCCTGGCGACCTGGCTGGCACTGAGCAACAGTTTCTGGAATCCCTTCCTCTACTGGCTCCTGAACAACCACTTCAGGAGGATCAGCCGGGAACTGTTGTTTAGCAGGGTAAGGGAGTGTCATTGAGTTAGGTATACGACTATATTAAATTTGCCAATTATCCACAATAATGGTGTCAAGTTCTCCAAACCAAAAAAACTTTCAACATAGATATTTAGGGTAGCACAAGCAAGTACGAAGCTTTCGCTATTCGATTAATATAGATCATGACATACCAGTACAAAACAAGATAAGTGCCTTGTTTCAATGCACTAATTCGACTATCGACACGGTAAGTGCCTCTCAGATGCTGCCGTATGAATAATGAATTGCGGCAGCAAACTGAAAATGCATTTCAGAAGAGCGTGCCTAGAAAGCAAACACTTTTAAAGAATTTACCGTAGTAGTTTAGTGAGTATCTATTTTATTTCAAGAGTTGCATTCCGAACACTTGTTTTTAATTAACTTCCAGAGTCTATAAAGTGATCTCGTTGCCATACCTGCTTCGCTGCTCTTGTACCTCTACCTTCCACTGGTACAAGAGCAGCTGTAGCTGAAGCCTAAGCTGAATATTCTCGCTGAAATATAGACTATAATATGGTGTTATTATTTCATCTGTAGCTTAGGCCCAGTATTACAGTTCCCGGTTGACTTCAAGTTGAAATTCAACTTTCAACCGGAGGTTGGCGGATATCCGCGCCAATGGCAGCGAGCAGCGACCAAATTTGCTCTCAACCGGAGAGCCGGTTGAAATCCGTCATTATACACATGATACACAATAAATTTTATTTTTGTTGGACAACACAATACAGTGATATTTAGTTTTCAATGGTGCATAACACGGCGCGACAGAACTGAAAGTTGCCAATCTTAGGTTTATTCATTTTGAAATTCAAGGTCCATTGCGTCTGAAATCTAAAATTGAATCAGCTTACTCCGAGGCTTACTCTATCCAGCTCAAATCCATGCACTGATACCCACCATTCCCCTCAAGGACTGTTGTTTATTTCAAATGAAGTTCTTGACAGGTGTCACATCTCGTTAGTGTCAGCAAAGATATTTTTTACCCTCCTCTCTCTCTTGAGGTAGTAATAAGTCTCTGGTGATAACGTCCTTACTACGCCGTATTTATTTGTCGTCTCTGATCCTGTCTGTGAATATCCAGTCGTCGACCAAGCCTCTAATAAAAAACAAGAGAATATCTTTCTTTTAATAGTGAACGCAAGATGTTAATTTGAAGACCGGATTCTATATAGACAAAATGCCTTTTTGTTCCTGTTTCAGGCGTTTGCATGAAACCTTGAAATAAATGTTAGTGTTGAAAAAACATTAGGTACTTTTGACACCTCTTTGTTTTTTCCTAAATTCTTAAAACAGGCAGAATATGGATTTACTGTCCTGAAGGCACCTTTTTAATGACCTAAAATAGGCATTTTTAATTTTTTAGTGATAAATCCACAATGTTGAGAAAAATGTTCATTGTTTGATTTGTTTCCTTCAAAAATGATAGCGTTTGAAATCCCTATACGTATTTTTGTCTATTTTGGCTGCAAAAATTGAATTTTTTGTCCTAAAAGTTCCTTGACACTTAACGGCCTACAACAGGCTTTTTTTTACGAGAAAATGATCTACAATGTTCTGGAAAACATCCGTTGCTTGATTTGCTTTGTTAAAATGTGTCATTTCAATTTATTTTGATACCAATTGGTATTTTATACAGCCAGTTAAGGGAGGACGCAACGTGAATGTTCAGCGAATGAATCCGCTTGCTCGGAGGCGGAGCGGCAGCCTATTTATCTATAAGAGCGGATGGGTCCGCTGAAACGATTTGCGTACGTTTTACATTCAAAAATTTTCAGTTCAAGCTTTCTAAACATCAACTTGGGTATCTACCGTCTTTCAGGTACAATTCTCAAAATAGTCCGATCCAATTGAAACAATTTATTTGCCTCAACACATGAGAAAAATGTTTTTGGCCTATTTTGCCTATTTTAGCTCGTTACGGCCTAAAGTGTCCTAAAATAGAGGTTTTATTTGCCTAAGCATGTGTCCTAATTTTCACTTTTAAACGTCCCAAAATCCGGTCTTTGTTAATCATGGTTCTACCGTTATCTGAAAAACCACCTGGTACGATCGTGGAGAATACTGTTGAGAGTCCACTCTGATAAAAAGGATTTTTCTTTTCAATAGGTCTGTGACCGGTTTCTTTAGTGTTTTTTTTCTTTCACGTGTTTATACAGGCGTTTGCAAACTTGAGGTAAAAAAATTGAGCCGCAGTTAGAAAGATGCTCTAGAAGTGCCAGAAAAATGTTGGAAAAATCCATTGCTTTTAATTTTTGAAATATGGAGGGTCAAAAGGTGGTCCTTCGACCTATTCTGTTTTTGTTATTTTGAAAGATTTCAGTAAACTCTTTTCATTAGAACAAAAAGCAAATTTTTTTGACCATCGAATGTTTTTTGTAATTTTATTTAGAGTACAGGGTGAGTCATCAATCCTAAAAATCTATTTTTTCTCAAAAATGCCCGCTAAAGGTTCTAGAGGTTATACAGGGTGATTCAAAAATGGCGCATTTCCTGCCGTGTACGTTGTGGGAGACGTTGAGGGAGCACGGAAAAAATAGTAAAAAAAATTGGCTCATTTAGCCTTCGAGTTATAAAGAGGTGAAGTTGAGAATTTAACTTCTTCAGTTTGCATGATTTTAAAGCAAAGCATCATTACTTGCGAAGAGTCGCATGACGTTAGTAGTTCCCGATTGAAAATTTCTCATGTAATTGAGATTTTAGTCGTATTTTCAAATTTCAAAATTGGTCTTTCACCTCAAAAGTGCCGTGAAAATACATTTGGCAAGTATGTTTAATATGGTCTGGCAGGTTCTACGGAGTTTCCAGGGTCATAATGCAATAATGCTATTGTGATGTACCTCTCTGACCTAAATGTGCCAGGTGAGTACTAATGCGATGCTGCCAGATTGGACAGATTTGTTTTTGTTAATAACTTGCAAATCGAAGCCGATTATTTTTTTTTTTTATTTTTCCCATGCTCCGTTAACGTCCACTATAACGTGCCCGAAAGGAAATGCGCCATTTTTGAATCATCCTGTATAACTGATGTAGAGCAAAAAATAACACAAATAGTTCCCATATCAAATTTTCTGCATGCATTTTTGAAGAAAACCGAATTCTCAGGATTCACGACTCACCCTGTATAGTAAATAAAATTACAAAGCACATTCAAAGGTTCAAAAACATTGCTTTCTGGTCTGTTGAAAAGAGTATACTAGAATCAAAGAGTATACCTACTTTCAAAATAACGAAAATAGAGATGGTCGAAGGACCACCGTTTGACCCTTCATATTTTCAAAAATAAAAACCCTTTTGTTTCTCTAAATCTCTAAATACCAGTTGAAAGAAAATCACCGGCTTCGATTTAGACGTCTTTTAGTCGGAGTCGCTTCAAGCGTACAGAGGACTCTCAAACCCGAGCTCAAACCTGAATCACAACTGCCTACTTATTTAGAAAACCTACATACCTATTTTACGCAAATATGGCAGGTGCCTATTCTTGATATTTTAATCACATTCTGCCATTTATTTCGCCACTTCGCCAGTTCAATATAATCTGGCGCTGGCGGCATTCTATCCCACAATCAAACAGATTAAAGGATCGCTCTGGCGTCTCACTGACGAGTTTTACGTGTTGCCTACAAAGACAGGATTTCCATTTGGCGATTGTCAATCACGGTCAAAGAACGGTACGAAAACTAGGTATGTACTAGAAGCACCGGAAAATTCCCTGCTGTTCACGGAAGATAAAGCTGTAATAATTATAAAATGCTATAAACAAAGTATTTTTAATGATTTACTTATTTTAGGTATATTTTAATTTTAATTGCCAATTTACAAGGTAGTAGGTAATTCGTAAAAATTCCCATAGAAATACCTAGTGATAAACAAAATTATCTCTGAAATAATCCGTTCAATGAATCGATCATGAAACCCTTTGTAAAACTAGGTAGCGTCCACAAAGTATAAATTATTAAGCTCGTCAATGAAGCTCATGAATTTACATTTCATTGCAGACTGTATGTTTCGATAAAAATGTATCTAAGCACACGTGTGGTCAACAAATAATTTAGTTGTTTGCAGTACCTACCATGCATCTATTTAGAATTCAATTAGCACTGGGTAAAAAGTCCGATCGAGAGTGGTTAAATCCTCTTAGTGGTGAAGGTAACTCGTCAGATTGTTTAATTTGAAATAATCTTACCACCAACAAGAAAAAAGATTATACTGAGATCATTCCAATACTTACGTAGTACGTAGTACATACTTCGTACGTACAAGTAAGGTAAGTAGGTGACTAGGTAGTAGGTAATAATAAGAAAATGGATATATTACTCTGTCTTGGAAAACAGTTTGCCATCATGTCACAGTGTCAAGTTAACATAAAACTAAAAAGAAACCTGAGTGAAACAATCATACGGTTGTTATACCATGTGAAAAACTTATAGCCAAGAAAATTGTATTTTTCGACACAAGAGCGCGTTTTCTGGCCCGAAGCCTTGTTTGCCATCATTAGGCACAGCCCAATGCTGCAAAAGAGGCTGAGGGCCTGAAAAAGCACAGCGCTCGTGTGTCGAACGTTTCTCGTAGGTAATCGTTTCTCAAATCGAGAGAAAACTCGAATTTATTGTGAATTTTGACACTACTTTGACAAAAATGTCAAGCTAGATACATAAATTGCAAAACTTATATTTTGATAATGTCTTACTTTGCGCGTTATTAGTCCAGGACCGTTTGATAATTTTATATGGTAGAGGTAGACATCTTTGATATAAAGCTGAGTTTTTGCAGAGACATTCGGAAGCATGTTCTTATTGACTAAAAAAAAGTCCCCAAGTGTCCCGTTGGCGCTAGCCGAGTTATGGGGTGAAAACCGCCCTTGAAAGTGACACGGTGCTGGTTTTCCTCATTTTTCTGCCAAACGGTCACTTGAACGTAAAATAAGTATAAAACTCAAAATATTCCCCACTAAAATCTGCATCGAAAAGGTCTTATCACGCTGTGTTTCAAGGTAGATATCTGATACATGGCTGATCTGACAACAAAACCGTTGGGAACGAAATTGTTCATCATCATGTTCTGCATACGATGCGATGCGATACGTTTTCAATCCCTTTAGAAATTTTTTTTTGGGTTATATCACGAAAAAGTGCCCCATATGCAATGCAGAAATTTCAAATAAATTGAAATTTCACAATCGCTTTTGGTCCTAAAAGGCCGGTCTTTGACACTGGTCATCACTGATATATTCTTAGTCGAATAAAAAAAGTCCCCGTCCGTCCTCCCCACATTAACTAAGTTTTGAGGGGGTAAACCACCCTTAAATTGACTTTCAACTGGTTTTTCTCAATTTCCGGCTAAACAGTTGCTCAAATGCAAAATTAGTAGGTTACCGAAAATATTCCTGAGTAAATTTTGCATCGAAAAGGTCGAATACACTAATCAGCTAACTCCCACCCAGCTCTTGAGGGTAACAAAATTGAGGGTAATTCCGAACACGCAGGGAAAATCTCGTATAACTCCGTCTATAGAAGCGTTTATCTCAAAACTGGCAAGTTTAACAGAAAAATACGCCGAAAAAGAATTGATAGAGTGAAATGTCCTCTATAAGAGGCAGTCCTTGTTTTTTCTCTAACTAAAAAATTGTATGAGCTACGCTCATTTTTCATAAGAGTCTCGAGGGAAATAAAGATTTCCGGCTGGGTTTTGCACAGTGCCCTTTGACAATGAATTATATATTTTTAAAATGTCCTGAACAATAATTTCCATTATGGGTATCACAAAAATGGTGACTAGCAATGTATAATGATAATAATAATAATAATAATAATAATGATAGTAATGGTAACAACACAAATTAAAAAAAAACTGGTTTTCTCAAGTCCACCGAGTACAGCATCCAAGGCTGTATATTTCATTCGAAGGACAATGACGTGAACGTGTTATTGAATAAATAGTGTAGGTACATTACCTACTCGTTTTTTTTTAATTTGTGTTGTTACCATTACCACAGAATCCATTACTATCATTATTATTATTATTATTATTATCATTATACTTATACATTGCTAGTCACCATTTTTTTGATACTCATAATAAAAAATATTGTTCAGGACATTTTAAAAATATATAATTCATTGTAAAAGGGCACTGTGCGAAACCCAGCCGGAAATCTTTATTTCCGTCGAGACTCTTATGAAAAACAATCGTAGCTCATATAGTTTTTTAGTTAGAGAAAAAACAAGGACTGCCTCTTATAGAGGACACTTCACTCTATCAATTCTTTCTCGGCGCATTTTTCTGTTAAACCAGCCAGTTTTGAGATACACGCTTCTATAGACGGAGTTATACGAGATTTTCCCTGCGTGTTCGGAATTACTCTCAATTTTGTACGTGTTTTGCACAGCTTAGGTGGGGACCAGTCAAATGAACAAAACTTCATTCGATGCACAATTCCTTGCCAATTCAGCGATGGGCAATTTAAAATTTATATATTGATCAGTTGCAAAAAAATCTGTGTTTAACAGGCACATAACCATGAAATTTTTAATTTTTCTTATTTGGGAGACGATTTAGGAACCGCTGAAACTCATTCATATCACCTGTAAAACTGAAAATCATTACCCGCACCTCATAAAACATGTTTCGCCCTATAAATTGAACCTCTTCCATTTTTATTCTACAACAAGCCGTTTTTGAGATATCCGCTGTTAAGCAGCGTCGGAGCGGGTGTCTAGATCGCGCTCTTCGAACTTGTAGAACTTCGAACGGTGATTGCAAGAGCTGGGTGGGAGTTAGCTGATTAATGTATGCAACCTTTTCGATGCAAAATTTACTCAGGAATATTTTCGGTCACTTACTACTTTTGCATTTGAGCAACCGTTTAGCCGGAAATTAAGAAAAACCAGTTGGAAGTCACTTTAAGGGTGGTTTACCCCCTCAAAACTTGGTTAATGTGGGGAGGATGGACCGGGACTTTTTTTATTTGACTAAGAATATATCAGTGATGACCCGTGTCAAAGACCGGCCTTTTAGGACCAAAAGCGATTGTGAAATTTCAATTTATTTGAAATTTCTGCATTGCATATGGGGCACTTTTTCGTGATATAACCCAAAAAAAAAATTCCAAAGGGATTGACAACTCATGCATCGTATGCAGAACATGATGATGAACAATTTCGTTCCCAACGGTTTTGTTGTCAGATCAGCCATGTATCAGATATCTACCTTGAAACACAGCGTTACATAAATTTCTCGTGGCGCGCTTGAAACTACCCCCCTCTTCAACCGTCGTTTACGCGAATTGGGTGGGACCTAGGGATGTGGTTGATAAGACCTCTTCGATGCAGACTTTAGTGAGGAATATTTTGAGTCCCATATTTATTTCACGTGCGAGTGACCGTTTGGCAGAAAAATGAGAAAAACCAGCACCGTGTCACTTTTAGGGTTGGTTTTCACCCCATAACTCGGCTAGCGCCAACGGGACACTTGGGGACTTTTTTTTAGTCAATAAGAACATGCTTCCGAATGTCTCTGCAAAAACTCAGCTTTATATCAAAGATGTCTACCTCATTTCAAATCGGTCCTGGACTATATGTATCTATGGAAGATTACGAAAAATTACTAAATATTAAGTTTTTTCTTAAATTTTTTGGGGGGCAAAATGAATGATTACGTGGAATGTATATCGACGATTTGAGAATTTTCAAAACGATTTCATCGAGGAGTCGGATTTCATTATCTATTTTTACTTTCCCGGCCCACCCACGAACACGGAGGGAAAGTATTGTAATCGTGCAGAAAAAAGTTTCGAGATTTCACCGGATATATCCGTTTTGAGGTCCTCCAAGACGATTAAGACCATTTTCAGAATGATGTCTGTCTGTGTGTGTGTGTGTGTGTGTGTGTGTGTGTGTGTGTGTGTGTGTGTGTGTGTGTGTGTGTGTGTGTGTGTGTATGTGTGTGTGTATGTGTGTGTGTATGTGTGTCTGTCTGTGATCTTCCACGATAACTGCCGTAACGTTGACTGGATCGACTTGATATTTGGTATACAAACATGGTTGTTTCCTGAAAAGAGCCCATTAGTTTTTGGCTGTCATCTGTCAAACCCAACTGTCACTATCATCAAATGTCAGAAGCTATATCTCACGGAACTCAACTTGCAATATGTCATTTGAAAGCCCTTGAAAAACTGTATTCAGAACAGTTGGAAACATTGCCCTATCTGTCATCTGTCAAATAATAAAAAATGTTAAAGTTCAAAACTTTACCAATTGATTATTCAAAATCTATCCGATGGATTGGAACCAGATTTGGCAGGAAGCAACACAACAAAAGAGTCAAATTGAGGCCGCAGTTGCAGTTTTCCACCATTCTCCAGTTGAGCGTAATGAATTTTCGAAATTTCTCCTGGCCGTTGCCACTCAGGAGGGGCTCTCGCCGGTGTTTCGACCAGCACGACTCGCTTTTGTAGCAGGACTCCACTCAAAAATTTATTCCTGCTCGGGGATCGACTTTTTTTTGGAAATTTCAACTGATATCGAAAGTAGATTGTATTGAGCGTCGTGCAGGTCCGAGGGGCGAACCGCTGAGGAAGTTTGGTGTACAAATGCTCAGAAGTTCGTGGAAGTCCGTGGAAGTCAATGGAAGTCTTTTGGAAGTGCGAGGAAGTTGATGGAAGTTAGTGGAAGTCAGAGGAAGTTCGTGGAAGTCAGTGGAAGTCAATGGAAGTCTTTCGGAAGTGCGTGGAAGTTACTGGAAGTTAGTGGAAGTCTTTGGAGAACTGGGCATGCGCGGCTATGTTATTTTGCACACTGTTGACCTCGTTGTTGACAATAATCAACATTTGGTGTACAACAATAAGTACTTGAGTGTAACTGCAAGTACAAGCACCAGCGGCTGGCGCATGTAAAGAAAAATATTGTAGAATATTGTACGCTGAAGAGTGCCGAGCTTGGTGCCAAGCCATGCAAACTCCAGTGATTTTGTTTTCCGATTAAGGCACATCTTTCTCGGTAAAAACAGCCTGAACACATAGGTAGGAAGATAGGTAGATAGTACATGAAAAATATTTAGGTGTCGTAAAAAAAACCGAATGTTCACAACAAATGTTCAAAATGATTGCCGTTGTTCTCAAGGCAATAATAAAGTCTGTTCTCGAACTCTTGTCGAACATTTTCGAAGATTTCTCTTGAAAGCGCGCGACATTCTTCGGTAATTCTCCGCCGCAGTTCTTCAATCGACTTCGGCTGAATTTTAAACTCATTTTAGAAAAAAAAGTTAATCCTGCAAAATTTTGATAGAGGCTTCATTTTCGATACATTTGGGTTTAATTGGAACTTAGAAAAACATCTCGAAATCACCACTTTTCAAGACCTAAAAATTAGAAATCAAGAAAACTCATGATTCTTCAACTGAAAAGTTGAATAGATTTTTTTATGTCGATAAACCACAGTTTTTTTTGCTCAGAAACAAGGAGCCTTCAAAAAAAAAAAAACAAATTGGGCTCTGGAAAGTGGTGATTTCGAGATGTTTTCAAAAGTTTCAAACCCAAATATCTCGACAATGAAGCCTCTGATCAAAATTTTGCTGAAGGAATTTTTTTTCTTTAAATTGAGAGTAGAATAAAAAATAAGAATAATTTAGAAAAATAACCAGTGGGGTAAAAAATAGGGGGTGAAAAATAGAAACACCCCCCCATTATCCACGCCTGATCTTTTTTTTTGCAACACTTTATATTGTTCGATAGAAACCTATTTCAATGAACTCTGGTTCAAATTTGAACAAAATCGGTCACACCATTCAAAAGTTATGTGAAAAAATCGATTTTAAAAATTCAACTTGAACTTGAACCCTGTAACTTTTCAACGGAGCATTTTAGGACATCGAAGTTATTTTTTTTTCTAGTCCATTTTTGATGGGGAATCTCCCCTAAAAGTTTGTAACCGTAATTGCGAAACACCTGTATACAGGTGTGCCGAAATTGATGCAACAAAATGCACAAGGAGATAAAAGATTGAAAAAATAATGGGACTTTCTGAATAAACATACCCTCATAATAGCTATTTACGATACAAGAAGCGAGTATGGAGCAACCCCGCTCACAAAATAAGATACTTTTAACGCGTGTATCGTACAAGATGTTATCTACACTGGTCTTTGAAATGTTTGGTAAATAATGTCAGAATTTATTGAGAATATGACAGGAACGCGCAGGATCATCACTTTCAGCACGTCGCCCATGACGACGTGTTAAAAGTGGCGGGTATTATTTACCGCTTGTAGATAAACGTATATTACCCGAAACTGACAGGTAAAGTGTCCATTACAAGCGTCTTTTGACGCAGGAAACTGAGATTTTCCTGCGTCAAAAACGTTTTGTTTGCTGGAAACTGTTGGAAACCGGACCCAGCAACGTGATGTTTGCCAAATTGTGCCAGAATAATTTCTTTCTTTGTGGTTTATCGAGGTAGTTTCGGGTAAAACGTTATACATAATACGCCAGGAAAGTGTCTTTACAGGGCACGTAGACTTCTAGGCCTCGCTCACGCTCGTCCTTGAATATGCCTACTATCCCTGTGAAGATTCACTTTTCTGCCTCATTATGTAAATAACTATTAACGGTTAACGGAGATACAGGCCTTTAAAGTGGTTTTTTTGAAATCAGATATATTTCTTTGAAAAACTTCTGGACCGTTATTCAACCGATTTTATTCAAATTTAAACCAAACTTTACTGAAACAGGTCTCTATTGAAGAATTGCGACTTATTTCATCAAACACTTTCAAGGGCGAAGATAATAGAAGGTACCCTTTCTCTTTTCCCCTATTTTTTACTTCCTGAATATTTTCAGAAATGGTTCCAAGTTTTGAAATTTTGTTCATTGCTGAAAGTTGCACCATTTTTGAGATATTTGAGTTTGAAACTTCGGAAAACATCTCGGAATCGCCACTTTCAAAGGCCTTAAAAATTAAAATTCAAGAAAACTCATGATTCTTCAACTGAAATACATTTTTCTAGGCGTTTCAAGTTGATGTACCACCATTTTTTGACGAGAAACATGAATTTTTTCAAAAAATAAAATTTGGGCCCTGGAAAAATACATGGCGATTTTGAGATGTTTTTTAAAGTTTTCAAACCCAAATACCTCGAAAATGAAGCGCCGAATCGAAATTTTGCACAAGTAACTTTTTTCTCTAAATTAAACGTCCAATTTAAAAATTGGAACCATTTCCAAAAATATTGAAGAAGGTGAAAAAAAGGGAGGGAAAAGGGAGAGGGAAGCTCCTATTATCTTCGCCCCTAGAAATGTTTGATGAGATGCATTACTACTGTTCAGCAAAGACTTGTTTTAGTAAACTTTGGTTCAAATTGGAATAAAATCGGTTCGACGGTTCAAAAGTTATGCAAAAAACTGTTCTAAAAAAAACTTCGAAGGCCTGTACCTATCTCCGTTATTAGACGCTTGCGAGGGTATGTTTATCAAGAAAGTCCCCTTATTTTTCAATTTCCTATGTTTCTTCGAATTTTGTTGCAATAATTTCGGAACTTGAGTACTTCATTCTTATCGAACCTACCCACTACATACTCCTCAAGTATCATTTCCACAGTCCAAGGAAGATTAAGTGTGAACAAGTATGAGCAAGTAAATTCCTCAAGTTGGCGTAGATTCCTTGGATTTTGCTTTTTCAAATAGCTCATCGCACGACCTGACTCCACTTACTTAATAAGGAATGTCCTCATTGCTCACATTTCATAAGTCTTTGAAAATTGAGAAAATTTGTAAAAATGGAAGTTCGCGGAAGTGCGTAGAAGTTCATGGAAGTCTTGGAAGTTCGTGGAAGTCAGTGGAAGTCTTCTGGAAGTTAGTGGAAGTTGGTGGAAGTCAGCGGAAGTCAGTGGAAGTCTTCCGGAAGTTGGTGGAAGTCAGTGGAAGTTAGTAGAAGTCAATGCAAATGGAAGTTTTGGTGTACAAAATTCTTCCTGCGGTTCGCCCCTCGTGCAGGTCTATTTTCAGAGTTGACACGGTTTCGGTTTCCCGAATGTAATTTTTTCAAAATGAAATTTGCACATTCCGTGAATTTGAGAAAAACGCAATGCAAACTTCTACATGCGGTAAGCCCCACGAAATATCAATTTTAGGTGCAGACATGCTGTGAATAAAAGTTAGAGAAAAGATTGAGCTAATTTTTGAAGGAAAAAGTTTCGAAATCGGATCAACAGTTGCCGAGTTTTCCTCTCTGGAAAAACTGCAAATTTTCCAACTTTTTATTCCGTGAACAGATTTCTTGGAATGTTTCTTTTAGAGAATAGATAACTGGTTCTTGAACATTTTCCAATAATTTCTCTCCAATTTCCCGGAAATTTTCCTCCTGAAAATATAAAACCACTCATGCGATCGTACAAATTAAGCGGTTCAGTCACGATAATTACCGAATTATTGATCCGATCAAATCGAAATCAGGTACGGAGGCCTAAGTTCAGCCTGGAATGTTCTGATTAGACTTTGGGTGGATGATTTTGATCGGAAGCCCTCAGGTGGCACATTGGGTCTGGGTTTGTCTGCCCAAGCTCTAAATTGAAAATATAGAGTTGAAATTTGACACAAAGATGCAGTGAAAGTTTTCAATCAAGTTTTTGTAATTTCATCATCATATCTGAAGTAGGAACAAAAATTTCAATAAGGAACCAGCATTGCATTTTTGAGATATCACAACAGTTAGCTACCTAGTTCTACCTTTTGGATCATTTCATCACCTTGGAAAACTGACCTAACCTGTCATTTTTTCTGTCCGCTCAACAATGGATGCAGGATGCTCGCTAAACGCTCGACTAAATAGAATTTTTTCATCAATTTCCAAATCGAATCGCCCCCTCCCGAAGGGACACTTCGATCAAAATCATTACTGACGTCTCTGGATACCGCCGGGAAAGTTTTGTGTCGCCCCACAACAGATTTTTTAGTAGTTTGAATGTTTTCTGAAATTCTATGTAATTTTTGTTAAAGTACTGCGAGAACGGAAAAGTAAGCCAATAATGGTTATACTTGACATTGAATCTTTCCTTATAATAAGGCATGGTAGGCTTAGAGATTAGATTTTTTTCATCACTGACAAAATTTGGTTGATCTTAAGTAAGCTTCAAAGCGGATGGTTGGGTCTCAAATGGATGCTGCATTTTTTTCTATCTATGGCAATTACATCAGTTATTCTCAAGCTATCTTGCTGTGTACCTACTAAGTATGGGAATGATCTCAGTTTTACCCTAGACATATACCTAGCTGTGTCCAAGTTTGGTACTTCAAAATTCGAAGCACGTTACTGACAAATTCCAAGGATTATTACACGCATAGTTCAAATGCATCCTCGTATTATTGTTACTTCTGTAGATAGACATTCAACAAGTGAATATCTTGGAGAATTTTTTTGAACACATTTATTTTTTTTGATAATAGTTTTATTTTAATTAGACTGTGATTTGTCCAATGTTTGCTGCAAAGTAAAAAAAAACAATGCCAAGGCATAAATATTAATTCAAATCCTTTCCGTTTAGTCAAGCCCGTGTGGCTCCTCGTACATCCGAGATATCCGAGGAGATATCTGATAAGTTGCATTCCTTAAAACCTCTGGGATAGATCTTGGAACAGTGTCAAGAATGCCCATGAAAGTTTTATATTTTCTTTACAAAGTGCTATCTCGGCTATCCCTTTCTGATATTTATTAGATTTTAACGTTCAAAAGAGGTTTTATTACTTGAAAATATCTCTATATTTTACTCTCGGCGATAATACAATTTTAGGTTATTTACCATTTGTCCGGACTCTCCAAATTCTCGAAGAGTAAGTAGGTCCCAGCAATTCGCTCCTATACTGAAATAGGTACCAATCAAAAAAATGAACAAATTATGCAAATTAAGGACGAAAGTCCTGACTGTTTAAAATTGAAGATGTTTTGTTTACTTCATTAATAATTCAATTCAAATTTATGTTGTGTATCAAACTATGCAATAACAGTTCAGTTCTAGAATTATATCCTCGTAATAATAGTAGTCTATCATCAAAATGGAAGGTAATTTCCGAATCTCACAATGAAAATTTCCATATTAGATACTTAAATGATAATTAGTTTTTTTCAGCAAGTAGTTGTTGATTTATATTGTTTTCAACTGTAACAGTGTTTCCAACTGTTTATACAGGGTGAATCGGTTTTAACCTATGATGCACAAGGGAAATCTTTCTTCCATTGTTCTGCGTTCAAATTCGAAATTCTGTGATTAGAGGTGAAATTCTGAGATAAAGGTCAAAATTCTAACTTCACTGCTCAAGGAACAATGGGTATATTCCTACATTCGCTCCAATAATAGTACCTTCTCAATAGTATAATATTCGATTCAATGATAGGTATCGTATCACGAAAACGAAGCTGCCGATTCAATGCGGCCTACGTCGTCTAATAATTATCGACATAATTATCTCTCGGCTACAAAGTGTCATATGGGTCAGACGATCATCCACATCTAGGGCATCCTACACTCTTATTACCTATTCGTCTTATTTTCAATCACGGCCGATTTCCGGCACATTTGTATAAATTAGGAATGGTAGATACACCTTTTTGTGACTGTGATAATGTTTCAATTGCTGATGTGGACCATATCTTCTTCTCCTGCGGCAAACACAAGGCTGAATCCAACAGAATGTTATCGAATTTGGTAGGTTATGGACTAGCTCTTCCCCTCGATGCAACAACATTATTCCTTATCGCCTTGGAGAACGGAGACGTCACCAAGGAAATAATTGATTTTTGTCACAGAATAGATTTGGTTGTGTAAGTTTCAAAAGTTTAGTACCATAGAGGATGTTTAGTTTGGTTTTCGGTTTTTTTTTTCGTCTTTTTACTTCTTCATTTGACTTTTGATTTTTTTTCTCTTTTCAAGATGTTTTTGGAAAGAAAACATTCAAAGATTCAAGCAAAGTCGTGGCTGAATGAGCTCTGCTCGTAGCCAAAAACAACAACAAAAAAAAAATCATCCACATAAGCACCTTGACTCACAAAGTGAGGGCGGAAGGTGTGGCGAACAGGTAAATTTTCGAACCTCCACAACTTTTTTGAAAAAACAACAAATTTTTTTATACTTCTATATTCAGCAGAAAAAAATTCCTAGCTGCTTTCAACATCATCTAACGACTGTATGTTTGACGAATTTCTGATTAGTTCTGGGACATCATGTGAATTGATTTATGATTTTTAGGTTGGTTTTACGATCTTATTGGCCCAGCTACCATATTCAACTTTTTCCAACAAATAATAGAAACCAAATTTATTGAAATTTTAGATTGGAACATACTACAATAATACTGGTCCTATTAAATTAACCATATGATTTTGGGTTGGATTTACGATTCGCGCCGCCGTCTTGGCTTGCCATATTGACTTTCTCACAAATCAACTGATTTTAACGAGACTTGTGTCTAACTTAACTCATGTCTGATCATTCAGAACTTTTCCCAGTTTTATTTACCACTTGGTTTTAGCTACTCGCGAAAAAATGCGTTTAATTTACTCATCTTGTAAAAACTTTGCTACTTGTTCTCGTCTGCAGGTATAGATACTTTGCCTCCCATACAAATCATCATTGATTTTCAAATTAATTAAGAAGTCTACTTGCTGCCTCTCACAAACTTTTAAGCAACAACGGAAACTTGGCAGCTCTCAAAGTTTGAACCCAATACGACCCACTATATCATTAAAATATTAACGAAGTGTAGTTCTGCAGATCCGTTCTCTAACTAGAAATATTTCAGTTTTTTTGCAGGAAACCCAAGGAGCCCAAGACGCACCAGCTGCAGCACTGCTGTTCGAACAGCAGCTCTGGCATTCCGCCCCACACCCAAGGCTGTGATCTCGAGGGGCTGTCCGAAAAGTACTGGGGTGAGATACTGGAGCGGACGTTGTCCTCAAGTTCGCTGCAGGCGCTCCAAAGGGCGTACTCCTATCCGAGGATGGAGCGATGCAACGGTCTACAGGAGATGAAGGTGTTCGACACCGCAGTGCCGGATTTATGAAAGTTGGACAAGACCACACAGACATTCGACATAATGGCGCCCGATAGCATGGGCAGTTCCGGTGAAACTGCCACCCTGTCAAAATGATTTAGTGTGGTTCTGATCATGTGCACGTAATAAATTATAACACAACAGAAGCAGCAACTCCAACTTCAACGCAAGGACAATATCACACATACGAAACTCGCGATATGTTCGTAACAGGTATTAAATAAGACTTTTATTAATTCCTCGACTGATCGACTGATGCACTGAAGCCTCCGAAAAAAAGTAACTGTAAGCCACACACATAATGCTGTGTTCACTGAAACAAAGTTCCCCGCAAAAACAAAAATGAGATGATGAACAATTGAAGAATAAACGCACACCAACTCTACAAAAGGCTAAATAACCTGACCAATCAGAAATTATGTTCTTTTTAAAGCATTCACAGTTGAGGTAAACACAGTATTCTAATACGAGTAAATATCTTATTCATACACAACAAAAAGTATTGTTCGAAATACGTTACATTTCCAATTTTAGTGGGTTGAAGGAAAGAACGGCGGCGGGGTAAGACATATTTGAATAAGACGAAGAGAGCATAGATCTGGCTGGGTGTTTGTGGGTGCAGGAGCAGATGCAGCAGATCCAGTATGAAAAAATTACCTATCAAAAAAATCTTTCAGAAAGTTGCAGTATTTCTTATAATCGCCAGTGAAAACTGGAGATGTTTCAAGGTTTCAGTTAATATAATTCAAAGCGAAAAGCATAAGTGCATTAGTGCATAGTGCATCAAAGCATTAGTGACGAAAAATCAAGTGAACCTTGCACTTTGTGACAAAAGCACGAGCATTGGTAGAATAGCCCAGACGACCGTGCTCTTTCGATTGATAAGGAGCGCCTCGAAAATTTCTGCCCGAGGGGGGGAGGGGTCATTTGAAATTTAAAAGGACTTAAGCTACTACGAAGCCACTTTTTAATACTGTTATGCCTAATAAAAAGGAAACGTATGATCCTATCACAAACCATAACAGCATTAGTCACCATGTCGCTATCGTTTTCCACTGTTAAAAAAAGTAAAGTCTTCGGCTGGTGCAAAAATTTGTTTAATTTTTTTTTACCTATAAGAACATGAAAAATTGGCGTACCTGATGTCTTTTCCCACATTTCCGCATTAGTTTAGTCCATTTATGAAGTCAAAATTGCGACAGACCCATTTTCGGGAGAATGCCAGGACAAGAAGTGATCAACTTCAGTGTCGTAGGCATTGCCGAGAAAAAGCAGTATTGGGTTGTATACAAAGTATTTTAGATATAATCTAGCCCCGATTAAAGATTTTAATATACCTCCAACTCGCTTTCTAACAAAGATACAGGGTGTCAAAATTTACACACTAAAGATAAAGATTAAACTAAGATCAAAAAAATTTGACGATCTTTTCTACTTTTACTTTATGTTATTGTTTTCTACAATAACACCAACTACATTTAGTAAATGACCCATTACAACCAATTACAACATTTGTTTCAGTGATTCCCTGGCTAACTGAAAAATTGTTCTGGCCAAGTTTAATTTGAACTTTTTTCCAAGCTATAGTCTCCCAAACTAAGACCCTAATCAGTGATCTGTGAAATCAGATTTAATAACAAAAGAACATGAAACATATGACAGTGACATAAATTTGCTTTGAAATAAATGAGATGTGACCTTATTACACACCACTGGTGCGCCTCTCCTGGAATCAAAAAGATCTCCATAACATCAAGCTTAGGAAGAAGAGTGCCTTTGTGTAATTTTGTGTGAATCCAGACCTTTTTATGAAAGTTATCACCAAAAAAAAACTTTTTTTCGAGTAAATTTCAACACCCTGTACCTTTTTCACGATTCATGATAGAGTCATATGATGCATATTTTCTTGAATCAGAACGACTGAGAGAATGTACTGTCAGGAGCACAGTTAGTGTGAGAACCACCCAATTTTCTGTAATTTCAAAAAAAGTGGCATAGCAAGGAGTCTTCAATGTACAATGATCATGAAGCCAGCAACCAAGCCTTCCATTCGATCAGGTCATAATCACGATGAAGCAAGACCCTGTCGCTTTGTTTTTTCAAATGACAAAAATTTTGATGTTCTATCACTATCAGTTTCATGCCTTTTTTCATTAGAGTAAGCTATGGAAAAAAAATGTGCTCAATGTACAAATGGTACGATGCTAATATCTTGACAGCTAGTTGACTACATGTGCTATGTATGATGTGACATTTTTGTCACCACCATCGCATAAGGCAAGAGATGCTCGTGAGTGCACTGTGTTGAAAGATTCTCTCCACATGAAACTCGTCCATTCTCTGTATGTACAATTGTACATATCTTCTTCATACCTGCTGTTGATAGGACCTTTGGCAGTGGGCACTTTCATTCCATTTTCTTGAGTATTGTCGCGCTCGGTATCATTTTCTTCAGTGACAAAGACAACCTAACAGCATTAACGAAGAGCCACCAACAAGTAGAGACGATTATATATCTTTTACCACGTCGCCAAGACGGTGACTGACGGTGACAACTGTCACTATATACATAGACATAGCATATCTATCGTGACGATATTATGTAGCTAAACCTTGACGGATTTCCACCATTTTGGTCTCTTTCGAAAGCTACAAGGATGTACTTTGGTTTGAGCCCATTGGCATTTCCAAAATCCAAAAATAATTTCTTCAAATGTCAAAATTTAATATTTTTTCTAGATTTCGGAAATGCCATTGGGCTCAAACCAAAGTACATCCTTGTAGTTTTCGAAAGAGACCAAAATGGTAATAATCCGTCAAGGAATAAACCCACACGATCCTTAAGGACGGAGTTCAATTGGTAAAATAAGCGTTGCGAAATCAATCCGTGTGGGTTTATTCTTTGACGGATTCCTAGCATGTTGGTCCTTCCGAAAACTACAAGGATGTACTTTGGTTTGAGCTCATTGGCATTTCCAAAATCCGAAAATAATTTTTTCAAATGTCAAAATTTATTTATTTTTTTGTATTTCGGAAATGCCATTGGGCTCAAACCAAAGTACATCCTTGTAGCTTTCGAAAGAGACAAAAATGGTGAGAAACCGTCAAGGAATAAACCCACACGGATTGATTTTGCAACGCTTATTTCACCAATATGACTCGGTCTTTGAATTATTTGAAGCCCGCTACCAATGGCCTGGAGAGAAGCTTCTGAGCCACGACGGTCAATTTTTTTGGAAATGGGAACATAAAATCTTCATAATAGAAAGAAGATATGTAAAAAAAAAATAAATAAATATGTTGACAAAAGTTGATCTTTGTGGCTCAGAAGCTTCTCAAGCTAAAAATTGTAGTTCAAAGTCAGGCTAGATTTTGAACCATTTGATTTGATGTTTCGATTTTGGAAACTGGATGACAAATAGCGATCCTATACGTTTTCATTTCCACACAGGTGATGAGGTTTATCCACTTCACCTTGAGCATAATTAGGTATGAGGCTAAGACAATGGGCCTTATATATAAAACAGAGTTATGCTCATGCTCGATTTCAAAGTAGCAACTCCTACAAATTTGGAGTCTTAGAAAATACTTCGTTTTATAAGTACGAAAAGCTCAATGAGACAGACTTCGAATTAAAAAAAAAACTGATTCAATGACTTCAAACTTCAGGAAATAAAAGTAGCAATCAAAGAAAACTAGTAAAGCACAGCCGAGCCGCACGGAATTTTCAAGTTTTATGTAAGTGCAGGCTCGCGCCAAGCTTCGAAGCTGACCAAAACTGAAAAAAAAAACTGAATAGGTACCTACCTACCTTCGTGTAAGAAAAACAACTAATCTAATTTTGGATTACTGTGGCGTATTTCAAATATTACCTACTTGCTGTTCTTGAAATGAAATGAGGAATACTAAATGATTCGTATTATAAATTTATTGGAGTCTGTCAAAAAGTACCCGCATTAAGCCTATTGTCTCCATAGTCACCTAGCATTTGTCTAATTTTGGAACTTCTCTATAAACGTTTATTTTCAAGTCGTGATAAATCAGAAGCAGGGTACTTTTTCACTGACTAGGTTTAGACACTTGTACCGTAACAGGGATTCCCAATTTTATTTGACATTGTTGCTCGCACCTGGTTAATACATAAATAAATGAAAATATATAAACTTGATAGTTACTTAACTTTAAGACTTTTGCGTCAACAAGTAAAAAACCGGAATGGCAATATTTATGAAAAACGATGTCAAAAAATATGACTATAATTTTCCGACTGTGACCTTTAGGTTTTTCACATTAATATCTAGAATGTGATAAGCACTGACCTGTATTATATTTTGCAAGACACCCAAACTGATGACTTAAGCGACGTCCCATTGTTAAAAAGGAAAAAACCTGATCCTGATGAAAATCAACTTACCTTTCCACATATCATAAAATAGGTTTGCTTGCGGTAGAGCTTGCAGTAGTGATATTGTTCACACACTTTTTTCAAAATAATTCTAAACGATTTTAGATGAACCACTAGGATATGGAGTTGGATTGATAAAATAAGGCGTTGCGAAATCAACTCCTGTGGGCTTATTTGTTGGCAGAAACTTACCATTCAGGTCTCTTTCGAAAGCTACAAGGATAAAGGATGTACTATGAATTGATCATAAGAACATTTTCTAAATTCAAAAAACATTTTTTCGGAATTTCAATGTATTTATTTGATTTTCAATTTGTTTTAATTTGGTGCTTAGGGGCGCATCAAGAACTAGCTTATAAGCGCTTTTTTTCGGTGACCTCCTCCATTTCACCCTTTTTCTTGTTAGTACACGCCAAAGTACTAGTAAGCGCATAGAGAGAAGTCACCTGCCCCGATGGGATTTCGACCTCCAAGTTTGAAGCCAGAGACGGAACCCACCGAGCTACCGCCGGGATCAAAATGTTTTTATGGTCGATTTATAGTACCTCCCTGTAGCTTTCGAAAGAAATCTAGATGGTATATTTCTATCAAGGAATAAGCCTGTTATACAATTGATTGAGGAACGCCTCATTTCATCAATCCACCAACTCCATCCTTAATTCAGTGTTTAAAATCGAGGGCCTCATAACAGAGAGACGTACGAATATGGTATATGAGCCAAACCCAAAACATGAATTTCTCAAACAAGAAAAACGTTTAAAACCTTCATTTAGACAAATCATTTTCAAAAATTATTCTAGGTAGGATGTAGAACGCATCTTATTTTTTTTTCAATTATCAAATGAAAAGTGAGGCTTACGCTTAAGACGTCAGAACCTAATAGTCATTTCCGGTTCATGCGTTCCTTTTACTACCTACATTGATTGAGCGTGAGGGCGTATGCTATGAACCAAACAACATAAAACTGAGAACAGGAAACATTATCGGAAACATCCAATAAACCTTATAATCTACAAAAAAAGCTGTAACGTTTTAGTAATGGACTTTCATATGCCCTGTCAAAAGAGAACGCTTATGGAACGCATGACCTAAGGTGTTACGTGTAAGTACATAATAGGGAGTTTGCGATTTCATTGAACATACGACGTAACGCGACGTAGAACGTGAAAATTCCCCTGTAACTAATGAATTGCAGATAACAAACTCGCCAATTTTCACGTTGAAAGTTACGTTACGTCTCACGTATATGATGCCAATATATGTTATATATCACGTTCAAAATTCAGTAGAAATTAAAACGCGGTTAGCCATGTTCCCTAGGGTTTAACGGACGCTGACAGACCAAGTTACGTGAAAACGGGCTTTTTGTGGCGAAGTCCAGTGAGGTTAGGAAATTTTGACATGAAATGCCAATTCTGACGTCTCCTTGCATCATATTCCGCTACAGTGTTGCCTTGGCTGTTATGACTGTTATATTGTCAGAATGGCAGGTAAGTGTCAGAGTGCCGAGCCGTTCTAGGTTTTAGACACTAGGCCTTCATTTCTGACCATACATTAGAACAGTTTTCTCAACCTAGTATATAATATGATGGTATATTATGATTCACTATTTTATTCAAAAAAAACTGTTCACCAGTCGCCCATTTAAACTGGAGAAAGTCTACCAAAATCAAGACGTCTTGAGCGTTCATATACAATCTTGCAACAGCGGTGTACTCGATTGACAATACGAAATCAAGGTCATCTGGGGAAATATTGATCCAACATTACAAATTTGAGCATCCCCAAATATCGCAGAATTGCCAACTTGGCGTGCAAAAATTACCGTTCTAGTGCTGAATTTAAAAGCTGATCGGCATATACGTGTGCACGCAAACTCCCCCAATATGATTTAGACGTCAAATTTAAAGCAAAGTTACGTTGAAATATGTCATGCGATTACTACCATTTTTTTAGCCAAAGCAACCTGATGAGTCAACAAACGATTTTTGAAAATCTGGCCCTTCCACGCTATTCTGTTATGGAGCCTTCATTACATTCAATACATATACTTTGATAGTAATAATCATTGTATGTTATTTGTGCAACCGAACAAGAAAATCGTCTCAAGAATACAACCCGTCATCTCAGCATCAAATTTTCATTATTTGGGCTGTTACTCAAACTAATAATAATTAGTATTCATATAGTCATTTTTATTTAAATTCCAATTGTAAAAAAACTTCGAAAAATAAAAGGCTAGATTTTTAATTGCTGATAAGCAAAGTGTGTTAACATAATAATGAAATCTAACATGGAGTACGTTTTCATTGTCATTGTCATTGCTGGGCTCAATGTTTCATTGCATTTAGTAGGGTGTTACCCCAGCTTATCAATTTATTTTTTTCTTTGAAAAGGCCTAGTTCTGCATTTGCAAAGTGAACAGGTAATAGGTATATCCGCGAGCAAAATTTTATGCCATGCCTAAAATTTCCGACGCAACTGACAATACAATCTCTTGTCGAATGGAATAAGTTTGGAATAAGGAGGAACAGTTCTCATGGGTGTATGGTGTGGCGGCCAAAATCTTGGAAGCACTTGTAGAACCTGTCTGTTTTCGAATTCAAATTGGGCACTTAGATCTGGGACTGGAGATACAGGTGATTCAAAAGTGTCGGACCATCTTGAACTCGATCTTGAAGGTGCGTAATATGGAAGTGTAGTAAAGTGCTGGAAAGTTGTTGGAAAATTCTATGTCTTCTAATTTTGAAATTATGGAGGGACAAAAGTTGGTCCTTCGATCGCTTCTGTTTCCGTTGTTTCAAAAGATTTTAGTAAACAGTTTATGGAAAAAGAATGAGCACGAAAAATCAACCTCTGAATCTGCAAAGAAGTTCTGTTTTGTATACAGGGTGAGTCATGAATCCTTAAGAAATTTTTTTTTTCAAAGTACCTGCAAACAGCCACATTGGTCCCATAAGCCATGTATAGCACAATAAAACTATAAAACACAATTTATTTATTGAGAATTCTGTTGCTTCTGGTTTTTGAGGAGAACTAAATTTTTTTAGTTCATGATCCACCTTGTATAGAAAACAGAAATTCAATGCAGATCAGAGGTTGATTTCTGTACTCAATTTTTGCCATAAACAGTTTACTAAAATCGTTTGAGACACTGACGTTTGAAACAACGGAAATAGAAGCAATCGAAGGACCAACTTTTGTCCCTCTATTACTACACCTCCATATTACGCACTGTTGAGATGGTCCGACACTTTTGAATTACCCGAGGAATTACCCTGTACTCCCAACACTGCCTCGGAACTCAGATTAGACCTCAGACTTGGGTAGTATTCGAAGTGACTTGAATCCTACTCAAGTTAGGTACTTTCGACGGTATTCGTATTCGATTACAATAAGATATTCTGTATTCATATTAATGCAAAAAAAAATTCATTTGCTGACGTTCGGGCCAACAAAACCTGTCCGACGATATTCGGCAAAGAAAGGGCAAAGAAGGGTCCCTTCACCTCCCTTTACAATAATTCTACTGGACCTCGCGGTGGGTGGTGCAAAACGTGATCTAACAATGGTCAAGTCTATACATATACCTATACCCATAAAAATTTTGAATTTTACTACACTTCATACAATCCCGGGTGCAATCCCAATAATAAAACTTGAAAACTGGTGCATGACGTTTCCGCGTTCGGATAGTTTTGGGACTTCTCATATTACGCCTGGAAGCTAGCACAGGGGCGGCGCCACGGCTTCTTGAATAAAAAAAAAATAGAAAATGAAATTTTGGAAATTTTGTCTCTAGAATTTGCCACCCCTGGAATTTGCCGCCTGAATCAGGGGCTTCACCGATTCATGCCTAGCGCCGGCCCTGGGTTCCTCGTTCCTCATATCTCATCAGCATCACATTCACGAAGTGCGAATAATTTGAACTCGAAATTGGCAGTTTTCAAAGTGATTCCAAAATTAGCAGGTACATGAGTATATGTATAACATTATAATTGGGCATAACTATTATTTTAAGAGCACCTTAACCTTACCCAATTATGACGTTTGAAAGCCGTCTTTTATCACTCAAAGTGCAAACTGCAGTACTTAATATAGGACTTGTCCTAATTGTTATTGTTATTGCAAAATTAACTATGTACAGAATAACTCAAGTTGATGCCATAATAACGTCATTTACTTTCTTCGATAGGTGATAGATGAATATTTTTATTTCAGAAAATATTGAATGAAAAAAGAACAAAATTATTTTGAGACATTGTTATGAATTTTATTTTGGTGTCCTAAGATCTTTGAATGTATCAATCTCCAACTAAAAGCTTCGAAAACCTAATGGTGCACCACGATGTGTTTAGTGTAGCAATATTTTTATTAAGAACTGAAATATCAACAATGTATGCTATGAATAGACTAATAACGATTCAAATAAATTGTGAAACTGTAATAATTACTTATAGACATTTTTAATACGTACCTAACGCATTGTAAATATTGTGGATTTATACTTGTTTTACAAAACTGTAAATGTAATTATTGGGGAAGGGGGTAATATTTTATTTGTTTGAATAAAAACAAAAGGAAAAAGCTTGCGTTTTGAAAACAAGACGCCTACTCCTACACAAAAATTTCAGATGGCCGCAAGTTTGCAGAGAATAAAATGAAATATGTACAACCATAAATAATACTGCTTAGAAGGTGCATTACTTTTGGCCATAAAGTATAACAACAAAGCCTTTGTATCTTCATCTCTAATCTGACAATGTAAGAGTTAGAAGCTGGAGCTAGGTAAGATCTATACTTTATAAATCTTGAATAATGATCCATGGTGCACTTTAGCTGAAGCTTCTTTTATGTAAACCTTTTAGTAACTAGGAACATTTTTTTATTAGATCATATTCAGCCGTTGAATTTATAACTCGGTTTAGGTGATGTTAATAAAAAAGTTGCAAATTTAACCAGTTCCGTCCAAGGTTTACCGGTAGGTATCAGTTTTTCGGTGTTGATTATTGAGATTTAAAAGTGGCGAACTTAACTGCAAGAAGTAAGTTAATTTGTTGTAAACGAGCAACAACTGAACCACTCGCGACGCTTGAGGACGCCCCTCAATCACACAATAGATAGTACTTGCTACCTACTCCAAATTTCTCAAAAAAAAAAACAAAAAAAAAACAAAACAGAAGTGACACAGTATCTACAACCAGGACCTTTCCCAAAAACCTTGTGATCATCGAATAAAGGTCAATGGAACCGGGGTTCCCGCCAGGAAAGCAGAAAAAATATAACAACTCCGTTCTGCTAACAACAGAAACGTTTGGTGCCGGCTAAAATTAAAATTGCTAATATTTCACATAAAAAATTTCAAGTTTGAAAACAACAGGTTCCTCTTGTGAGCTGACTTGCGGTTAAAATAATGGAAAACTTCAGTTCAGGCCATGTAGAACTAATAAGTTGCAGCAAGGTTGCTTGCATCATCAGACCTATAAAAATCGTCCCGTCTTCAATCCTCACTTTTAGTTCACCAATAGTTCTAGTGCGGGAAATTTCAAGTAAAGCATGTATCACAGGATTGCTATCTTTCTCGCGGCTTTGGCAGCGGCCGAAGCTCTTCACTTACGTAAGTTGGATTTCGTTTTTTTTTGTGCGTTATTAAGTTGTGCTTGCACCGACTTAAGTAGTTCAAATATTGTTTACCAATTATTGAGTTTCGAACAATAATTTTGATGCATTTTTCAGCCAAGTATATCACTAGATGCACAGCTGGCGATCCCGAATTCAGAAAATGTGCCATAGACAGTGCTAACAAAGCCATACCGCACTTAGCAAACGGTGAGTTGAATGTTACAGTTTAATTGAGTTCACTTTTATTTATATACCTACTATCTTTTATTAAGTCTCTTGGTCAAGGACTTCATTAACATAGTCGAGAGAGTTGAAGTCTTTTTTTTATTATATATAATATAGGAGACCTGTAATCCCTGTCATTGAATTTAAGAAGTGTTTCTTTATCTTTCATCAAATGATCTCGTTTTCAAGATACCTGGGGCCCTATTTTCGGAACCGGGGAACAGATCATCAGGTGCTGTTGCCTAGGTGACAGCCAATCACAGCCCTGGTTGCCTAGCAACTTCGCATAGGAACGGATCACATGTTTCCCGAAAATAGGGCCCCTGGTGGAAATTCAGTTGGTGGCAAAAATTCGTTTTTCCCAATCAAATGCAAACAAATAAGATAATATCAATTCAAAACTTTGGGTAGGCGGTTAAATATCTCGTACCTGTATATTTCTAAGCAGAGGAATTTTAATTTTTGTCATAAAACAACTGAAACTTGAAAAAATAATTGCCAAAAATATTTACTTTATCATCTTTGAATGAGTTGAGGAACTGCTCCTTCAAATTGATGACAGGTTTGAGGTCACCCGTGTGATCAAGCTTATAGTACTGTTCAAATGGAATGACATCTCGGACGGCTGTTGAATTTGACATTCCCGTTAGAAGTACCTAATGTGTTTTCGGAGTCCGGGTTAGTTTTAGATGATTATTACATACGATGTCCTTGATTATTAGACCTACAAGGATGATGATCCCTGATCTATTTCCCGCTGGCAAGGGCAACCGAATCAAATTGATGTTGACAACAAAATCTGACAGCTGTCACTTTCGACATTTTTTGCACTGTTCAGTGTAATTTCCGGTACGGAAATACAATTATGGGGGATGAAAATGGAAAATCGTTTTGTTCGAATTGTCACGATGAATACAGCTCGAGACTTCGCAATTACAGGAAATTTTTGGCTTTCAATAATTCGTGCTTGTTGGATACAGAAATGACCACTCGCTCTTCGCGCTCGTGATCATTTCAGTTACCAACAGGCACTCATATTATACAGCTCAAAAATTTCCTGTAATTCCTTAGTCTCTTGTTGTATTATATGTATATGATTATGAAACTGATAAAAAGCTTTTATTGTGAATTATATTCAATTTGGAAAACGCTTTATTTCTAGAGCAAATGTTGAATTTCACAGCCGTTCGGAATGTCATCCAATTAAATTGTACTTCATGTAGGTGATCCTTGCAGCCTCGTGATCATTAAAAATGTTAGCCCAAACCAAAAGTTATTTTTAAAAGTGAATGAAGGGTCACAAACTGAGTCCTGTTTTGATTCGTAAATAACAACAATGTTAAGCATCGGATTTGCGTGTTTTTTCAAACAAAAGGATAGAACTTTAGCTTCCTTATGACATAATTGAAATTCAGTAATAGCCTAACACATGGTCATAATTCAAATTTTTTGCAGCTCATGCAAATCCCAACAAATCGAATAAATCAATTCTGGCCTTCAGGTCCTCCAGTCCTAGATTTTTTTTCTTCTACAATAAATCTTACGTTGATCAAAACCAACCTCATAATCTGGATTATAGAAATGATTGTCGAGATACTGGTCCAAGTGTGTCGACAAATTCAATATTACTCCGAGCACAAAATAAACAAGTTTCAATCGCAATGAAGACCACCTGATGTAATTTTTAAGTAACTACTAGAATAAAAACATGGTTCTACAGGGTGTTGCACTTTTTTAGTAATATATTGAGAGATGATAGACCATAAAAACATAAGAGGACTTTCTCAAAAAAAATTATAACGGAAATAGAGGCTTTCAAAGTTGAAATTTGAAAAAAAAAATTTGTTATAACTTCAAATTCGATGAAGTACTGGATTATGACCAAATTTGGTTCACAAAGTAAGTTAATGCATGTCTACAAGCTGGTCATACTGACTTTTGTCACATTTGTAGAATTGGATTTTTTCAATTATTATTGAATTATTAGTGTTTTCAATTTTTTTGATTTGTTTTTGGCGAAAGTACTTATTTTCCGATGCTCTATTATCTCCTAAAATATTGACAAAAGAAGTGAAACACCCTGTATGTTGCAATAAGCAAGCTGAAAATCAACTTGTATGTTCACTCACTAATAATTATTTTCTGGAAGTCTGTGGGAACAGATTTTAGACTCATTCGATTCGCAATGTTCCAAAATCTCAACTTTAGAGAATGTCAACAAAACAGGCGTTGTTCAGTACACTAATGGACGTTGCCTGATTTTTTATGGATACATACCTAATTAATGAGGATACTTAATAATGATTCATTTCCATCGCATACACGATAAAGAAAACTAATGAGCACCTGAGAGCTCCAGGTGTAGGATGAAAACAAACAACACAAAAACAATCAAAGACAGAATCATTTTCATAATTACAGAATTGAAGATCTATAGATTATAGAATCTTATGATACGTTTGCACTACCTGCTCTCTGGGGTGTGCCCGGTTCTCCGGTAATTTATTGAAAAAATCAGCTTTATTAGGCTTTTATTTTTGAAAAGCTGTAAAGTTTTCTCAGAAAGCACTAATTTGTGCATAAAGTAGGTGAATCTGACTGAATTGGTCTGCTTGCTCGGTGTCGGGAACATGCGATATTTTTTTGCACAGACATTCCTGAAATGCCCTGTATGATAATTATAGTAATGATACCACGCTATCTATTCATTTATGAATAGCGATACAATGAGTGGTACGATTATTGTCGATATACAGGATGTTTCAGCGATAATAGCAATAAATTCAATTGTGAGTAGATCTCGTCCAAATAAGACGAAAACCTTCATACCATTTTGCAATGTTCGGCCTAATGACAAAGATGCAGCCCTTGAAAGTTCAGATTTCAAAAATTTTCAACTTAGGAACGCTTCAACAAAATCAGCTCAAATTCAGCATAAGCCGGTTTATCAACATTTTCTATCAACCTGCCAAATTTTGAAAGAATCCAACAAGTAGCGTAGAAATTATGGGGGGTCACCTTAAATCAACTTTTCTCCTGATGCTCCTAAATTATGGACCCTCGTAACTCTTACGCCACTGATTGGATCCTTCCACAATTTGGCAGGTTGGTAGATGGCTTCGACAAACCACTCTGTGCTGAATTTAGGTTAATTTTGCTTAAACGTTCCTGAGTTACACATTTTTGAAATCTGAAAAAAGTGAGCTTTGAAGGGCTGTATCTTTGTCATTAGGCCGAACTTTGCAAAATGGTATAGAGGATTTCGTCATAATTGACGAGATCTACCCACAGTTGATTTTTTTGCTATCATCGCTCATTACCCTGTATATATACATAAATATATATTTTTTATATCATGAGTTATAACCCCAAAGCTGAAAATACAACAAGCCCATGCATTACGCGAATTGTATCTTTTTGCATTGAGATGGATTATAACGAAATAACGTTCATGAAAATGATGAACTGTATATGTATTTGTGAGGACTATTATGGTATGTAGTTATGTATCTACAATGGATTGACAACACAGAATGACAGAGTGCATTGGTCTGGTGAGAAGGGGAGAACGACGACGGGTATTACAGTGATGGAACTGGCAGGAGGACGCAGAGTAATTTAATGTATATTGAAATTATATAAATTATCTTATTAATTTTTTTTACCTCTGTTAAGTACAACTATAAATTGCTGAAAAAAAGTTAATATGTAAATAGTTGATAATTATTGAGATAGAGACTAATGAACAGAATAAATACTTGAAGCTGATCAAAGCGTAGATATACAGGTTCCTGCAACAGTACGTCGGGCTTTCCCAGCGTCCTTCCTACACGAGATATAATAATAGTGTTACGAGTGGCGATCCCGTGCATTCGGGTAAACACGCGATCTTTCTGGATTCTTCCATCCATCATGTAGCGGTGTAGATACAAGTGGGTGCTCTGGACGTTTCCAGAAGCATACGCGATGGCTTAGCACTGGGAACTTTCAACGCTCGATCAAGACACATCTGTCCATTTTGGCGGAGGTGCAGATTCCAGAACACACGGAAAGCACGCGAAAGGTGTGTGTGATTATTCAGAAGTCGTCTAGAAACCGCATATGCCGGGCCACTATGGAAATTGCTGGAGGATGATGGAATGCTCGGGAGCGCTAATTGGAGACATATAAAAGTACCGTCCTCAATGCGACAGTCAGTATTTAATTGAAATGTCTGATAGATTTTGAATAATTAACTGGTGGAGTTTTAAACTTTGACATTTTCTATTCTTTGACAGATGACAGATAGGGCAATAACTTTAATTGTTCTAAATAGAGTTTTTTAGGGGCTTTCAAATGTCATATTGCAAGTCAAGTTCCTTAAGATATATCTTTTGACATTTGTTGACAGTGACACTACCGTTTGACAGATGAAAGCCAAACACTAATGGGTTCTTTCAAAAAAAAAAAACGGGTCCGCATGCTAAATTTCAAGTCAACGGTTCGGCAGTTATCGTGGAAGATCACAGACGGCCAGATACACACACAGGTAGACATCATTCTGAAAATGGTCTGAATCGTCTTGGGGGACCTCAAAACGGATATATCCGTTGAAATCTCAAAACTTTTTTCCTGCACGATTACAATACTTCTCCTTCCATGTTGGTGGGGGGTCGGGAAAGTAAAACAAGTCCCTTACAATTTTGCGAAGTAAACCTCGAAATTGCTGAAATTTCCAATTATTAGTGTTTAGTGTAGTATCACTGCCAGAAATTAAAGAAACGGAAACTAAACCAATAATGAAGTTTGAAAAGCTGAACAACAAAACAGAATTTCTATTTGGCATCTAGTAAGGCATCCATTTGAGAAAAACCTTTGCTTTTGTATTATATGAGTAGCGGAGAAATGGAGCACCTGTATAGCTGAAAATAATTTGACGACACGTAGAGATTCTTTCAAACAAACAATTTTATGCATCAAACTTTTTTCTTTTATCTCCTACGGAAAGGATGCTAGAAAAACGTGATACACTGTTACAGGACCCTGTATATCAGCTACCTAGGACTTATAAGGCTTTGTGAATATCCGCAGTGCATCTAGCAGAAACAAAATAAAAATTATACGGAATACGGAACACGTCTCATTTGTCATTGTAGGTACTACATTGTATATCACTGCTGGGTTTGTTTCTGCAACTTCATTTTCAATTATTTGCAGAAGCACTTATCCTGGTACCTAATGGCTTTGGCGTGTCACTCAGACTGTTATAAATGAAAATTACGTTTTAAGTGCAAAATGCCAGAAAACGCTTGTCTAGTTACGTATCGCGATCGCGTACGTATCGTATTTAATAAACCACGCATCATAATTATCAGGTGAAATAAGAGTCGATGAAAAAAAAACGCAATGCTTAATTTACTCATTCATACACTTGCACATGCACATTGCACAGCCACTGAAAGGTTTTTTCCGAGGTTTTTTCGTCGTATCTTGTGAGTAAGTATTTTGAACAATAGTTTCAAAACCTCTTTTACCTATAGTCGAATAGCTAGGTGTATCTAAATTCTGGAAGATACTACCTATACGAACTTATTGGCAGGGCCGGCGATAGGTGTGTAGCTCGCGTGCTCAAGCAACACACATTTAGCTGAGCAACACACGGGAAAAAAATCAAGCTGAAGATAATTTTGAATTTCTTCATTTCTAATGGGGAGCTTTCGATCCCTCTGAAATAGTGATTGGCTGTTGCTATTCACTTAGTCGATGAGCCAGGAGCCAAAAATCACGATTTTGGTTTCCACCCTGGGGACTTGACGTGTCATACCTTCTTGGATTCCCCACAACATCAGCATGAAAATAAGCCATAAATTTCAAAATCATGAAAAAATGGGTCCAACGACCACTACTTTTGACCAGACCAAATAAAAAAAAGTTATCAGCTGAGAATGTTTATTTTTACATTCGGACTATTGCCTATGATGACCATTACCTATCACTAGTACCGAATGATTCGCCGCCTCGTTTATCACTTACTCTACGTATTCTTACTAATTATTGGTAAATTAGGGGAACTCAACAGAGATTTCAAAAATTCCCAACCCATCCCCCAATAATTCATATATTCGGAGAATTTTGGAAGAAGAAGGGTGTTTTGAAAAAATTTCAAGGTTTTTTAGGACGAGAATTCATATTTGTTTACTTTGATGTATTACAAAGTAGGTGTACAAGTAGTAGGTGGCGCTGTGATTGCTCCGCGAACATCTCACTAGGTGGCGATATGACGGCTACATCACAACAAAAAAATACACAAGAAATAAATGTGAAAACAAGTAACCATGCGACTAATTCAAAGCTGTCTGCTGTCAAAGAAGTCCAACAAGAATGTCTTATTTTCACCACCATGAGCTCTGTGTCTTCTACGCGTTGATAGCTCAAGGTCATGCACATTGCACATAGCCCATGCCGGAACTGTAAAATGTAAGTTCCGAGTTTATACCTGGCATTTTTCTTATGCCTGATTTATACTAGAGGACTCTAAAAGTGGCCTTAAGAAATCAAGCCAGATTTTGCTTGAATAGGTTTTGTTGACTTGTTGGATTCATACTAATCGCAAGGAATAATAAATTTGCCATGTCATAGTGGTAGTTTACATCATAGTAGTTCACAATATGAGAAGTAGAGCTGAAATCAGTAATTAAAATATTAGTCCGGTGGATTAGCGCCAAAAATGCATAGACTATGCATTTTATGATGAAGCAAATAAAATAGCTTCTGCATTTACGTTCTTGATACTGAACTTGACAATTCCAGAAGTGGCGCCAACGAGTTTGAGGTGACAGGCGACCTCAAGAATCATCCAAAAGTGAAAAAGAATAATGGGTGCTTTCCACTTAGCTCCAAGTTTGGTACACCTGCCATTTGCGCATGTGCGGGTTCCAAACGGTGCTTTCCATCTACGTGTTCTTACCTGGTTTTGTGCCGTCCCGTGGATCACCTGAAATTTTGTGCCATCGAGAGGCACACAGGAAACGGATGCAAAAAATGACGTACCGTCAGCTGTTATCCAGCACTCCGTTGTCATATGTCTCTCTCTGTGTCGTTTCATCCATGCATCCATGTTTTATTTCATTTCTTTGCAGGGATTACGTACGATCGATTACGATTTACGCTGCCATTTCTTCGTTTCTGAGTTACGTATGTTATCTGTCGCCTCCAGACCAGAGATGTCGCGTCGGTCAACGATGCCGGTGCTTTCCATCTAGGTGTACCAAATCGTGGAACATGTTCAGTCTGGTGGTATTTGTACCGTGTAGATGGAAAGCACCCAATGCTCATTGGCGCTATTTCTGGGATTGTCAAGTCTTGATAATGTAAATCCAGAAACCCTTTGCTTTATCGCAAAATGCATAGTTTAGGCGCTAATCCACCGGACTATATCAGTTACATCAGTAATATGTCACTAGCAGTTTCATAGGACATGAGGAGAGAGTGAAGAGTCCCGAATTTAGGGACTTTAGGGAAGGGGTCCAGTTGCTGGAACTGGTAAAATTGTATTCTAGTAAGTGAAAAACATTTCAAAAGCATCAATGCTCAAATTTCTTTTCAATATTAAGGGAATACGGTCGATTTATTCTCAAATTTATCGTGAGCCAAAAAAAAATTCACTGAACGGTGCTATTATTGTGCTTTTTTCACTACTTGCTGTCCTAGTCATAGTATGTTTTTATCGATAGCTTAGTGAGTCATGTGATTACAAAAAAAAAATACTAAAGGACTAGAAACAATAAAAATATCACGTGTTCTGTGTGTATTCACAGTGGGTCAGAGAAGAGAAGAACGCAGTATATTTTTTACGTGGCAGATTGGATGCACGTGTTCTTCATACGTGGATCGACTACTTAGCGTTAGTATTGTAGTGTGAATAATTGAACCTTATTTTTTTTTTTTTTTTTTTTATTATTAAATCGGTAGGTACTGTTTTTGATACTCAATCTTTTGTGAACTTAGTACATTACATGACTTAGGTGTTCGATACCTCGCTAGGAGCCTAATTTTTATTTCAAACTGGGACTAGTCGCAAACTCGCAAATCTCAATTACAATTTTAGCACGTAGGTACTCATACCACCTATGGTCAAGTATTTTCGTGAGCAGAATGTTTGTATGTATGTAATGTATGTATAATGTTGAAATTTCTTGTTGGATAAAGAGGAAGAAGACATTATTTTTTTTTCAAATCAACAATTTTCATTCGTGAAGGAAATTACAAAATTATATAAAATGAATAAAGGATAATGTAAAATGTGTAGAAGGTATGGAATATAAATATATATAATACATGTAAAGATCTAAATACCTGACCCATCCTCTAAGCCTACTCCGCGAATAATTTTCCTAGATCCCCTTAGACATTAAAAATTAAAAGATACTATAATAATATGACTTACCGTCAGTTCCACAAAAAAAAGATGATCAGCAATCAGGCTGATTGCAGATTAACTAAACTTTTTTCTGCTGCATGCTAGTCGATTAACCATAAAAATTCCTAAAACTAGACCCATTATCTTTTCACTATTGACAGATGAACCAGCATTTCCATTGATCATTGAGCTACAAATTGACAAACAAAAATCGCGAATCAACTGATCTCGTATTATCGTACTATCTCTTTTGTGGAACCCACGGTAAAATTTGGTAATTACTTTAACATAGGAACATGATTTAGTTCTCAAGATACTAGTTGAAGTTGGTGATAAGAATTAGTTTTAGTTCAACTGGTAAAAGGCTAATGGTTCATTTACATAGAACTTTAATAGCAATGCTAACGTTAGTGTAGAAGTTTGGACATGCACATTTCATGCGTGAGGCCGAAAACACAATGAAAGCAGGTTGCTGGTTGCCGGTTTCGGCGCTGTTGTGATTCGTCACCTTGACAAAATTGTTGTTGCTACAATATTGTCTTATTTACAAAAGGCACCGTAATAAGACCCAATATTAAAAGAGGAAGTTGTAAAAGTCGATGATTTCTTTTTTGGTAGATACGGCGTTTTTTAATAACGGTAGAAAGACGCAAGTTCGTCTTTCAGGATACTCAAACTACTAGATAGTTATTTTTTTCAGTTGATCAATCTGGCTCCGATCTTCATCCTAGAGGGATACTTATCTTGAACCAAAACTCACCTACGTTTCTGGATATTTTCCTAAAAAGTATTTTGACCATTTTTTCATGGAACTCATTCGTCTGTAAAATCATAATAAGTTATTAGTATTTCCTATACCTCTATATTTTCCATAGAGTAAGAAGTATAGAGTTCTGAGTAAATGTAAAAAACCGAGAGACATAAAAGACAGACGCTCACCTTGACACTATGTAAATGGGTATTGCATTTCCTATGATGATATATCTTTAAATGTCAAAGATGAGACTTCGAAAATTTTCCGAATGGAAGAATCACCTTGATTTGATTTTTTTTTCAGGGGATAGGCAGTTCCACACACCTTCAGTGGACCCCCTCAAATTGCCTCTAATCGACATCCACGCCAGCCAAAATTTGAATGTGAAACTGACCGACTGCACACTAGAAGGGTTGGAAACCATGATCGTGAAGGACATTGAGTGAGTTTTTTTTTGATCCCGAGGGAAACCTTACTCACGAAAATATTCCAGCCTAGACTTTGAAAAAAAGCACGGAAGAGTTGTAGTCTTCAGTCATCACATAGTCCTTCTAGCCGACTACGAGATCTCCGGCAAAGTCCTAGTTTTACCGATTCAGGGAAAAGGTCCAGCAAACATTACGTGTGGTAAATCTTCTATACTTGATCATGTTGTAATTGTCTAGTAACAAATATTTATTTTTATTCTTCCAGTTGACAGCACCTTCGACTATATTTTCGATTACGAATTGGTGGACAAGAAAGGCGAGCAGTATTTGGAGCTGGTTAATCCAAAGATTGAGTACGACATCCAGAGGTCGTACTACCATTTTGAGAATTTATTCAACGGAGATAAAAACTTAGGTTCGACTATATTATTTTTTTTATTCGGAAGAATATTCATTCATTCACAAACAATATTAATTTACATAACAAGAACTGATTGGAAAACGAAAAATTTCCAGTTGAAGAAAACAATATAGGTTTGGGTATCCATGGTAATTTAAAAGAAAATTTCGTTACCGCAGAAGTACTTTGAGGAGTTCAGAGTCAACTTTACGACCCACGATACATATTCTCACAACCACATTGCAGAGTATGGAACGCCGTCGTGGACATAATGAAATGTCACCGAGAGATTTAATTTTTGCAGACTTTGATGAAAATCACACAAGTTATTTATAAAATGTACAGATTTATAAACATGTTTTGCGCTTATTTAAAACTATTCTGCACTTATTGACAGAAACAGGGGTAGTTTTAAAAGACTCGGCGCAACAGCCATATCAAACCTCGACTGAAACGTTTCCATCAAATATTACTTGTGCCTGCGCGCCATTGCGGACAATATAAAAACCCCTATGAAATAATAATCCTCGATCTACTCTGATTGAAATTATTGGATTTATTTATACATTTGCCTTGTTATTTATAGAAACTTTAGGACTTACTCTATAAGTTACCCAAAACTTTTCACACCAACTCTAACCAAATCATAAAAAAATAAATCTCTCAACATGCGACAAATAAATCACTCACACGCACCGGTACACGTTGAGTGATTTATTTTCTGAGGAGCATCCGGCAACACCGCAGGTTCGCATTGTTCGTTTAGTGATTTCTCCTTTATTACCCTTCCAGGGGAATTCTAAAATTCAAGTCGGCAAAAATTCTTGCAGGTTTGTTGCTGTCACCTTCTTCGAGCATTTCCAGACAATTTTCGTGGTCCTCCAGGTCCTTGGACGTTCACTACTGGCGACCAAAGTACGAAACTTTTGCAGGCCGGCTAAAATTCTTGCAACTCGGCACAACAGACCGTTACTATCACCTTCTTCAAGCATTTTCAGACAATTTTCGTGGTCCTCCAGGTCCTTGGAGGTTTGCTGCTGGCGACCAAAGTACGAAACTTTTGCATGTCGGTATACAGGCCGTTACTATCACCTACTTCGAGCACTTCCAGACAACTTTCGTGGTCCTCCAGGTCCTTGGAGGCTTGCTGCTGGCGACCAAAGCTCGAAACTTTTGCAGGCCATCAAAAATTCGTGCTGTTCGGTATAAAGGCCGTTATTATCACCTACTTCGAGCACTTCCAGATAACTTTTTATGTCCCCTAGGTTGACAGCCAATAACGGGATTAGTTAGTGTAACACAATAACTCCAAATGAAATAAAATGTTTGCAGTGTTCTTAACGGAAAATCTCCGCAATGTTCATAATGTTCGTCTCTCTCTCATATAGGCGATACCTTTTGCTCGCAGCTTGTGCGCAGGTCTTCAAATATACAGGCTCACGGGTTCAGTTGGCTGTTTAATTAGAATAGCCTATAATCGAATTCGAGATCGAACTCAAGTCGATCACTTTTTATAAGAAATAACGAAAGCTTATTTCAGGCTCACATTAAAAGGAAGATTCCATTTTCTCAAAGCAAAATACAATTACAACATGTGCTCAAGGGAATACGAGCCCCGTCCCACATCAGTTGGCCCATCAGTAAAAATGCGATTTCTAGAAAATCAATGATCAGAATGTCAATATCTCGGTCAATATTTTTTTAAATATTGTTTTTTGTTCATGTCACGACAGGTTAGTTAGTATGGGGGCATAGGTCGTGCCGTGTGCAGCTTCGTGAAGATATATAGGGATATGTCTTAGTCGATTCCTGGGGGGTCAAGGACCATGAAAAATGATGGTGGAATATTCGTATCCACTGCAGGCGAATATGGTGGAGGCGCCAAAATGGGCTTCATCTGGTGATAAGAAACTGGCTGTAGCTCGTTTGTTTTCCAACGGATGTCAACATCTGGGACGTCATTTTGTAGACAAAAAAATTCTCTTCTGATTTCATACCTAAATTTACAAACGTCATTTCGTGAAACTGTCAAATCTGTATTTATAAGTCATGCTAAATTCCGCCCTTTTTTGAAGGTTATCCGATATTTTTGAAACCTGGCAGTATCATAGATCTTGAAGTGCTCTTTTAGAATTTTTACATTTCCACTTCGTATCTTTGCCGTTTTGGCCGCCATATTGAAAAGATGGCGCCCAAAAAACAGTTTTTTGTCAATATCTTGAATTCAACTGACTCAAGATTGAAATGTGTGTATGCGAAGAAAAGCCCATTCCAATCTCTACAATTTGACATATCAGTCATTATTGTGCAATTTACGGTTCTTGAGTTAGAGCTTTCAGAACTTCCGGAAGCATCAACTTTCGGCATTCAATCAGCATGTTAAATTGATACCATCGTCATGTAGTAGGCAAATAACCCATCAATAGCTCTTGGCCATTAATCATAGCTGATAAAAATTTAGAAAATCGATCATGGTGATGTTATTTGTGTAATTACAGGGTGAACTGTGAAAGCAAACTGACTTTAGAAAGAAATAAAAGTGAAATAGCATTTGAAGGATATCAGATACATTCGAAACTTATTATTATGATGAGATTTGGGGTCATCATTCAGAATATCCACTGTTCCACTTCGTATCTTTGCTGTTCTGGCGATAATTTTGAAAAAATGGCGCCCAAAAAAACATATTTTCGATTTTTTTTCGAAAATTTGTCATAAAACTTGAGAATTCAGATCAAAAGTGAAGGTCTATCAAATTGTCTATAATTTGACGTCTGAATCACTCATGTGCGACTTACAGTTCTCAAGCTATACCTTCTCAAAGTTAATTTTCCCTTAGAGTTCACCCTGTAGTTGCATAGCAACCGTTACCATGCTTGATTTTCTGGATATTAATGGTCTGTGGTTGACAATTTATCATTATTTATGGTTAATTTGACTGCCACGTGGAGCTAAGCTCAACTTGACATGCTGATTGGATGACAAAAGTTGATGCTTCAGGGAGCTCTGGAAGCCATAACCCAAGAACCGGAAATAGCACGTACACGAGTAAGGTGTCACATTGTAGATAATTGAATAAGCTTTCATTCGCATACAAACGCTCCCACCTCACATTGACTGAAATGAAGATATTGACAAAAAACTGTTTTTTGGGCGCCATCTTTCCAATATGGCGGCCAAAACGGCAAATATACGAAGTGGAAAAGTGAAAATTCGGAAAGGGCACCTCAATATCTATAATACTGCCAAGTTTCAAAAATATCAGATAACCTTGAAAAAAGGCCGGAATTTAGCATATCTTATGAAGACAATTTTGACAGTTTCCCGGAATGACGTTTGTAAACTTAGGCATAAAATAAGAAGAGAATTTTTTTGTCTACAAAATGATGTTTCAGATGTTGAAATCCGTTAAAAAACAAACGAGCTACAGCCAGTTTCTTATCATCAGATGGAGCCCATTTTGGCGCCTCCACCATATTCGCTTGCAGCAGATGTCAATATTCCACCATAATTTTTCATGGTCCTTGATCGCCCAGAAATCGATTAGGACATATCCCTATATATCTTCACGAAGCTGCACACGGCCAACCTTTTTTTGACCCTATGCCCCCTGACTAAGTACCTTTAAACATATTCTAGGATTGAATCTCCGGCGCCTGCGCAGTAGAGAATTTGGTGATGAAATGGAACCCCCTCCCCAAATGATTTTTTCCAGCTAACTCGGATGCTAGGCATAGTTGGTTATGTCAGAAATGTCTCTTCTTGAGTTGAGCAAAATCGTAGTCCGGGAGCCCACTGCAAAATTCTGGGTCGATCGCTTTTATGAAGAATTTCTGTTTCAATCGATAGTGGGCAATACGATGAATCTTCCGATACCCGACAGCCACCTTCCATCCCCTGCTATAAGAGTCGCCGCCGGTTTTAAAGATGCCCATTTTGAATCATTTTTTACACCTCTTGCTTATATAAAAAAATGTCACAATGATTGACAGAAGGCGAGATGGTCGAGTGGTCTAGTAGTACAGGAAAAATAGTAAAAAAATCTGCAAAACCTCGGAAAAAATATGGACGTCCTGAAAATTTGATATTCTGTTCGGAATTGAGTGCTCTACAACATATCCAAAATCGCCAAAAATCGCACCCGGGGGTTTTGAGTTATTGGAGGGGGGGTGAAAAATTGCAACTTGGAATGGAGGGGATAAAACTCGTCAATCCATTAGAAGCAAATACGTTATGATTCGACGCATTATATCCCGTTGATACCATTTTGACACAAAAAGTGTCAATTACTGTTGAAGGGGGGTCGTGGGGGGGCGAAGCTCTGCTAGGTGGTCCGTTTTGTTTTTCTGGCCATGTAGAACCGATCACAACAAGTTTGGTATCTTTTCCGACTAAATTCAATCTCCTGAACTCGAATCCGATCTGTAAATTTGGATGAAAACAAGTTTGAACAAGTTAACTTGAAAAAAC
Source organism: Anaspis maculata (assembly GCA_949128115.1). NCBI lineage: Eukaryota > Metazoa > Arthropoda > Insecta > Coleoptera > Scraptiidae > Anaspis > Anaspis maculata. The sequence continues at coordinate 56,117,438 of OX421962.1, read as the reverse complement.
TTGTTTTTTCTTTGACAATTTTGACGGATTTTTTTTTTACTGTTAGAGGTGTTCATCTTCGGAAAATTTCCAGGGGTCATCAGATTGAAGTGTATTCTTCACGAAAATCATCCACTCAATGTATAATTTTGTTTCTCGAGTTCAAAAAATCGATTTGAACTTGAGCCGGCTCGGCGCGTTGTCTACTACTGACCAGAACACTACAGCATGCACCTTGAAATGAGAATAGCTCAAACTTTAGAAGAGATAACAACTCATCTTTGAAAATTTGATTATCTGTGCAGAATTGAGTTCCCTATAACATGAACAAAACCGTCATGAATCGCACTGCAGGGTTTTGAGTTATTTGAGGGGAGAGCTAACAGTTCATAGAGCACGAATCTTGAGAAAATGTTATCCTACTCCTCGAATAACTCAAAATCCTGCAGTGTGATTCATGGCGATTTTGTTCATGTTATAGAGAATTCAATTCTGCACATATAATCAAATTTCCAAAGATGAGTTGTTATCTCTTCGAAAGTTTGAGCTATTTTCATTGAAAGGTGCATGCTCTAGTGTTCTGGTCAGTAGTAGACGACGCGCCGAGCCGGCTCGAGTTTAAATCGATTTTTTGAACTCGAGAATCAAAATTATACATAAAGTGGATGATTTTCGTAAAGAATACACTTCAATCCAATGACCCCTAAAAATTTTTGGACGATGAATACCTCTAACAGTGAAAAAAAAATTCTTCAAAATTGTCAAAGAAAAAACAAGTTTTTTCAAGTTAACTTCTTCAAACTTGTTTTCATCAAAATTTACACATCGGATTCGAGTTCAGGAGATTGAATTTAGTTGGAAAAGATACCAAACTTGTCGTGATCGGTTTTACATGGCCAGAAAAACAAAATGGACCACCTAGCAGAGCTTCGCCCCCCCACGACCCCCCTTCAACAGTAATCGACACTTTTTGTGCCAAAATGGTATCAACGGGATATGATGCGTCGAATCATAACGTATTTGCTTCCAATTGATTGACGGGCTTCATCCCCTCCATTTTAAGTTACAATTTTTTACCCCCCTTCCAATAACTCAAAACCCCTGGGTGCGATTTTTGGCGATTTTGGATATGTTGTAGAGCACTCAATTCTGAACAGAATATAAAATTTTCACGACGTCCATATTTATTCCGAGGTTGAAATCTATCTTTCTTGTACTATAGATAAAAGTAAACGAATTCAAAGGTCAGAGGTTCTAATCTCCGCGAATACCTTTTTTTTTATTCTTTTTTTTTGCATTTTAAAAGCTTGACAGACACATATCACTGTTTAATACAAAGATACCATTTTCAGTAGTTGAGGATGTTATTTCCTAGCATAAAAAACGGCTGAAACAGACTGCGGATCAGCTGCAGAGCGGAAGAGAAACAACAGATAGATTCTTTTGGCGTGAGTTACTGCCAAATCTGTGCAGCTAAAAACGTAACAGAAAAATTAGTCATTTAAATCTGAGCTGGCAAGAGAATGAGGGTCTTTTTTCAAAAAATATATGAAAATTTTGAAAAAAAAATCGAGTTTTTCGGATTTTGAAATTTTGAAATACATACTGATACAAATTTTCACACCTGATTTTAGGAAACCCTTATTTTTTTCAATTCTCCACACTCCACTGGTTTTCATGGCACTCACGTTTGAAGAAAGAGCACTATACTAGGAAATGCCGTATTTTTTGTGTGGAAAAAACGGCAGCATTAATAAATTTAGCGACGAAAGTTACTCCAAATTAAGAAACGTCGTTCAATTCCGCAATTTTGAAAAGTTCAAGTAAGTCAAGCTTTTTAAATGCGAAAAAAAAGAATTAAAAAAAAAGTATTCGCGGAGATTAGAACCTCTGACCTTTGAATTCGTTTACTTTTACCTAGACCACTCGACCATCTCGCCTTCTGTCAATCATTGTGACATTTTTTTATATAAGCAAGAGGTTAAAAAATGATTCAAAATGGGCATCTTTAAAACCGGCGGCGACTCTTATAGCAGGGGATGGAAGGTGGCTGTCGGGTATCGGAAGATTCATTGTATTGCCCACTATCGATTGAAACAGAAATTCTTCATAAAAGCGATCGACCCAGAATTTTGCAGTGGGCTCCCGCACTATCGGTGGAACAGTTTCAAAGTTATGATAAAAAATCGATTTTCTAACACAAATTCGAAGGGCTGTATCTCCGATATTTGACTTTTCCGAAATACATTGTTTTCGGATCATTCTACTTATTATTTTATTCTTCATCGATTGACAAGTTTCCACACTTGAACTCCGGGGCTCCCTGTATTTATCTAGATGATAAAAGTGAAAAGTGAAAAGTAAAAGTGAAGTATTCGCATCTGGGCCAACTGATGTGGGGCGGGGCTCGTAATACCTCAGATTCTGTGGAAGAAAATAATTTGATGACTTGGACACTTCACTACCACATCTGATAGTACCTCTCTCGCTTTTTCTGACGATTGTGCAATGAATGTAGAATTCCACGCATTAATAAAACCTTTGATTGATCTATTTTTCCAACCCTCCTCTACAAGGCGTTGTTTTCCAATAATTCAACCATATTTCCTTGCTGACCAGGCAGAAGAAGTGGCACTGAAATCTTGAAGATTTGATAGCAATAGCAAATTGTATACCCATACAGTAGTGTATGCGAGTGTATGATCTATCACAAGAAATCCCAGTCGCCCTCTCATAGAATAAGGGTAGTTTTACGTGATAATTCAATTTAAAATTTGGAAGTCATACCCCCCCCCCCAATCTTAGCCTTGGGGGGCCTGGCCTGGCCCCTCCGATTTTCTCTTTATGCTGAAATAAAACTGCAAACATTAAAGAAAAAAATCTGAATTTGTGAACTTAGGAGTGTTTCAACTATAGATTGTAGCGTATCTTCTTATTAGTTTGAAAAAATACGTATGAACATTTCACTGCTCTGTGATCATTTCTATTTGAATACAGTTTGATTCAAACGTATACAGGATGTCTCGAAATTAATGCAACAAAATTTACAGGGAGGTAGACAATTGAAAAATAAGGGTACTTCTCCAATAAAAATACCCTCGCAAACGTTATAGCGGAGATACAGGCCTTCAAAAATCGTTTTTCAAATTTCATTCGAACTGATTTTACTCAAATTTGAACCAACGTTTACTAAAATAGGTCTCTATTAAAGAATAATAACGCATTTCATCGAACATTTTCAGGGGCGAAGATAATAGGGGGTACTTTCCCCCTTTTCCCCCTATTTTTCACCCTCCTGAATAATTTCCAAAATGGTTGCAATTTTTGAATTCTACGTTCAATTGAAAGAAAAAATTTACTCTTGCAAAATTTTGACTAGACGCTTCATTTTTGAGATATTTGTGTTTGAAACTTGGGAAAACATCTCAAAATCGCCACTTTTCAGGGCCCAAATTTTTTTTTTCTGAAAAGCTCCATGTTTTCTAGCAAAAATAGTAGTTTATCAACTTAAAACACCTAGAAAATTCATTTCAGTTGAAGAATCTTGAGTTTTCTTGAATTTTAATTTTTAAGGCTTTGAAGTGGTGTTTTCGAGATGTTCTCCGAAGTTTCAAACCCAAATATCTCAAAAATGGAGTCTTTAATCAAAATTTTGCAAGAGCAACTTTTTTCTCTCAATTGAACGTAGAATTTAAAAATTGCAATCATTTTAAAAATTATTCAGGGGGGTAAAAAGAGGGGAAAAAGGGGGAAGGTCCCCCTACTATCTTTGCTTCTGAAAATGTTTGATGAAATGCGTTACCATTGTTCGATAGAGATTTTAGTAAACTTCGGTTTAAATTTGAATGAAATCGGCTCAACGGTTCAAAAGTTACGCGAAAAAAAACTGTTTTTAAAAACCAAACTTGAAGGCCTGTATCTCCGTTATTACGTTTGCGAGAGTATTTTTACTAAAGAAGTCCCCTTATTTTTCAATTTTCTACCTCCCTGTAAATTTTGTTGCATTAATTTCGGGACATCCTGTACAGGGGGCTATCGTTATATGGTTCATTTTTGCCGACCTGCAAAAGTTTCGTACTTTGGTCGCCAGCAGCAAACCTCCAAGTACCTGGAGGACCACGAAAGTTGTCTGAAAATGCTCGAAGTAGGTGATAGCAACGCCTGTGTACCGACCTGCAAGAGTTTTTGCCGGCCTGCATAAGTTTCGTACTTTGGTCGCCAGTAGCAAACGTCCAAGGACCTGGAGAACCAGGAAAATTGTCTGGAAATGCTCGAAAAAGGTGACAGCAACAGCCTGTATAACGACCTGCAAAAGTTTCGAACTTTGGTCGCCAGCAGCAAACCTCCAAGGACCTGGAGGACCACGAAACTTGTCTGGAAATGCTCGAAGAAAGTGATAGTAACGGTCTGTTGTGCCGAGTTGCAACAATTTTAGCCGGCCTGCAAAAGTTTCGTACTTTGGTCGCCAGTAGTAAACGTCCAAGGACCTGGAGGACCACGAAAATTGTCTGGAAATGCTCGAAGAAGGTGACAGCAACAAACCTGCAAGAATTTTAGAATTCCCCTAAAAGGGTAATGAAGGAGAAAGCACTGAAAGAACAATGCGAACCTGCGGCGTTGCCGGATGCTCCTTAGAAAATAAATCACTCAACGTGTACCGGTGCGTGTGAGTGATTTATTTGTCGCATGTTGAGAGATTTATTTTTTTATGACTTGGTTAGAGTTAGTGTGAAAAGTTTTGGGTAACTTAAAGAGTAAGTCCTAAAGTTTCTATAAATAACAAGGCTAATGTATAAATAAATCCAATAATTTCAATCAGAGTAGATTGAGGATTATTTTTTCACAAGGGTTTTTATATTGTCCGCAATGGCGGGCAGGCACAAGTAATATTTGATGGAAACGTTCCAGTCGAGGTTTTATATAGCTGTTGCGTCGAGTCTTTCAAAACTACCTCTGTTTCTGTCAATAAGTGCAGAATAGTTTTAAATGAGCGCAAAATATGTTTATAAATCTGTACATTTTATAAATAAGTTGAGTGATTTTCATCAAAGCGTGCAAAAATGTAATCTCTCGGTGACATTTCATTATGTCCACGACGGCGTTCCATAGCAGAGGGCGCGACATGGGCAAAGGACCACTGTTACCTTATAGGGACTACGTCAGGCGTCGAGCTCTTGTCATTCTTATCAGCCTATCAACCTAGCCCACTGTCAGTGTCATTTCAAAAATCAAAAAATCAAATCAATCATGACACTTGACTGTAACGGGTGTTTTTTTTTTTAAATCTAGCGTCCAAGTATGCTATGCTCCAGCCGAAAAGAGCCTAATTCGGCCAGAGCACAGCATGCTTGACGCCAGATTTCAAAAAAACACCCGTTATTGACAAAACTTTTCAACCGAGTTTTCAGCTTGGGTGGACGTTAATCTAAATAAAATCCCTAGAGGTCCTCACCCACGCCAGCGCACTTTAGTAGGAGAAAAATCGTCTATGGCTCTCTTTGGACGACAGGAGTGACATGACAACTCACTGCCGAACAACTGTCTGACATACAAACTCAGGGACATCGTAATAACCCGCAAAGTAGCTTACCGAGACGCTTCCTGCCGATAAGATAATCCACCTGAAAACACAAAAATGTATTGTTTCATGAACTTCGTGCGAGCCATAATATAGGTGTTTGAAATCCTGGGGTAAAAAGTCAAACTGGTTATAAAAGGTACTAGGTACTTATAAGGTGTTAGGAGTCCTCCTGGGAGTATATTACCATGAGATCTCTAGCTGCCACAGCATCAGATGGTTTGACTGAATGCCTGCGCACTCATGAGCCCTCAATAGGGGCGAAACACGTGTCTGTGCAGTTTCGGTCCGACCGTCTGATGTTGTGGTAGTCGGAGAGCTTTGTTACATTAAAAATGCGAGGTGCCCGCTTTATGGCCCAAAGAGGCGCAATATTTATATTTGTGTGTTTGTTGTCTTTTAACATTGCTCTACTCGGCTTGAGTATACATGTGTACACCTACCACTGATGCTCTTGGCGACGGTTGGTTTTACGTGGAATTGTGTTCAACTTCCTCGCCTGCCTGGTGCCTTGTAATATAGCATCTGCGGAATTCCTTTGATAGATGGCGCCGCTTGGAGGACTCACATATTAGGAGTCCTCCTGGGTGACTATTACCATAAGATCTCTGGCCTCTGGCCGCCACAGCATCGGATGGTTTGACTGAATGCCTTCACACTGATGAGCCCCCAATAGGGGCGACAATAGGGGCGAAACACGTGTCTGTGCAGTTTCGGTCCTACTGTCTAATGATGTGGTAGTCGGAGAGCTTCGTTTCATTCAAAATGCGAGGTGCCCGCTTCATGGCCCAAAGATGCGCAATATTTTTATTTGCGTGTTTGTTGTCTGGTTATAAAAGGTTATAAAGGAATGTCCCAGCAATGATAGCTTTTGAAAGATTGTATTTTCAAAACGAATTATCCGGTTAAAACTTTTTCAATTTTTAAAAATGTATATTTCGTGGACGGTTGAAGTAACTGACCTTAACTTGCCATAACTTACCTAATGGACATTGTCTGTCCAATTTCAACAAAATTTAATCAGTGGCAGCAGAGTCACAAAAAACTTCAATTGAAAAAAAAATTAAAATAAATTCAATTCCATAACTCCCTGGCCACTTGTTGATTTTTCATTTAATTTCACACAGGTACCTAAAGTAGAGACGATGTCAGTTACTTCGACCGTTCACGAAATCCGAATTTTCAAAAAAAACGGAAAACGTTGAACTTTGAAACCGGATAACTTCATTTAAAAAATACAAATTTTCAACAGTAGGATCCTTGCACGATTTCTTTCAATTGTCCCAAATGATGCTATGGTAGCCACGCAACATCATAAACTGGAGTGGTTTCCCGAAAATTTTATTTATTTATTTATTTAATTGTCTTATTTTACGAGGCGGCATTCAGCTATAAGCTGCTCTACCATGCAACCTCGGGGACAGCACAAAATATCCATGGATGAAGTAGGATTCGAACCCACACAGGGCCGAGAATCAAGGAAATCTCCATGATTTTTTGAATTTCGTAAATTTAAAACTTGAAAACTGTAAGGTATCCAACTTCCATGTGCCTGGCTTCGTGCGGAATGACGGAAACGCGTCTTAGGGTTATTTTGCTCTACACCAAATAGTCGAATGCAGTAAAAAAATTGGGCTATCATTATCGTGAATAAAGTTTAAGTAATCATCTTCAAATAAAATTCATGCAATTATGAGCCTATTTCTATCATGAGCCTTTATATTCAGTTCAATTTTCCACCCCAATAAGTAATAAAAAGTTCAAATACCCTGTATAATAGCTCTGTTATTCACGAGTATAATCCAACTTGACGATTCAAAAATTATCTCAAGTAGTTCGCCATAACATCAGGTTCACCTACGAACTGAAATTCCACTTCTTTGGAAAATGTATTTGCAAAATATTTGTCTTCGTGATTGGGCGTTTCTTTGCATAACAGGAGAAAATTAAAATGTTTGATCTCTACTAAAGAATTTTTTTCAAGCGTGAAGGATTCAACAGATACAGCTACAAGCTCCATCATTCAAGTTCGGTCTCGATAGCCCAGGCTGATTTCACATTTACAATGGGGAGATTCCCGGGAAACTGAGAAAAAAATTGTTGGAAAATTGACTGTCATCTGTTGAACGAATTATCACTATCATTATTATTTGGCATTATTTCACTTGGAAGCCACTGAAGAATTGTATTCAGATGAGAACAGTAGAGAGTATTTCTACATCTGTTATATGTCAAATTTAAAACAAAATCAAAGTCTAGAACTTTGAAATTCAATAATTTAGAAACAACCGGATAATATCGTTCCAAATTCAACAGAAAGAAACACAACAAAGAATAAAATGTGGTTCTCAGTCGGAGTTTTTCACCATTATCCTGTTGGGCGCCACACATTTTCAAAATTTTCCTGGCCGACAGCACGGGACAGCCGTTCATCCAACTTTTGGCTACTCACTTTATTGGAAGCACAAAAAAAAACAGACACTTCCACACACACACACGTCCAGACAGACTGACAGAGTGACATGGGAAAAATAATTTCTCGACAGATCTCGAGGTTTTAGCATGGGGATTCCAAATAACTGATAAAAAAAAAAATTTATTTTCGCGATTACCATACCTCTAATTTTTTTGAATCATAAGAGGAGGAATAAGAACAATGTTTCGTTAATGGGAGCCATTCAAAAATTTTCACTTTTGTAGTAGCTAATTCGCGATTTAAATTAATTTTTCCCGCCACAAAATGGCCGCGAAAGGCGGAATTCAACTGACAGCTCGAGGTGACATGAGATGTCACACGCACAACTCACAACCCCAGTTTTTTAGTATCAATCACCCACCACTCAGTGTCTTCTGTTTACTCCAGTTTACTCCTTGCTTGGCTTCCTAGTGTGGTCCCAGTTAGAGATAGTGCGTCTGTTTGCTGTATTCCAGTTTTGCGAGTAAATTCAAAGTGATTGTTGTGTTGTGTAAAACGAATCAGCACATCGTCCGGGACCTGTGCGAACCCTCTTGAAGTTCCGGGGAGTTCAAATCCAGAAGTTGCTTCATGGACATTTAGGAGCTGGTTTCATTCGGGTACAGTTTGTTGAGCCCAGTCTTCTTTCCATTTCTCTTGTCCACCAAAGTTTCCTCGTTCACGTTCTGTGACTAACGATGGGATACAGTAATACTACTAAACACAACAATCACTTTAAATTTACTCGCAAAACTCGAATACAGCAAACAGACGCACTATCTCTAACTGGGACCACACTAGGAAGCCAAGCAAGGAGTAAACTGGAGTAAACAGAAAACACTGAGTGGTGGGTGACAGACTGACAGAGGTGGGTGATTGATACAATAAAAGTGGGGTTGTGAGTTGTGAGTATGACATCTCATGTCACCTCGAGCTGTCAGTTGAATTCCGCATTTCGCGGCCATTTTGTGGCGGGAAAAATTAATTTAAATCGCGAATTGGGCCTAATAGAGTGCTCGCCAATTGAAATAGTCCACCCAAAAAATGTAGTCACATTCAAAGTGACATAACTCTTGAATAAATAAACTATTTTCAATCGTTTTATGTTTTCTGATTAGCTCACGAATTGGATTACAACATGTCATGGGCCGTTTTTGGTACAGGTGTTTCGTATCAATTATACAGGGTGCTCAATCAGGTACTGCAAAAATGGAAAAGTTTGAACTGGTCCCATTTCACAAAAAATGGTTTTTGTTTTTTTCCAAGTGTTTTAGGGAAGATGTTGTTCCTATACCTTGGGGTAGCTTTCAAAATTTGAGTCTATCCTCTCCAATTACACAGTGATCTCAAAAATGCAACTTTTTGGTCTGGCATTTATATCTGTTTCAATTGTTGGTCGATTCTGGAAAATAAGGACTCTTGTTGAAGCTCAAGACTCAGATGAGAAGGCTGAAGTATTGGAACTGACTGGAGACACAATTTTTGAAAAAGCGAAGGAATCGAAAGTAACTTGAATATGAAGCACCCTAGAAATCAGGTTCAGGGGAAGAACTAATAAAAATCAACTTGCCTTCAAACAGACTTTTATTTCCGAACATTTTGAGGTATTTTCCGATATTAAGTGATGAAAATGGTCGATGCGGGATCCATTTTACAAATTCACTTTTCAGAAGATGATACCGGACCTTCCTCGACTGAAAATGCACATAACCTAGGTTACCTTCGTATTGTCGAATGTTTCCTTCACATTTAAAAAGATAGGCACCAGTTCTGATCTTCGTAACCCAGGTTACGTCTATTTTTAGGTGAAAAACGTCCAGTATTCTTTGTCGGAAGCATCCATTTTTGATTTGGATTCATTGCCACAATTTTTGCCCCATACAAATGGGAAACATCTTGAAATGTTCAGAAAGAATGGTTTGTTAGAAGAGAAGTTGTTTTTTGTTTAATATCTTCTCTAAACCGGATCTGTAGCAAGTTTGTCATTTGAGTCACTTTTGATTCAATCCCTTTTCCAGAATTTTCATCTGAAGTCAATTCCGATCCTCGATCCTTCTGACCTGAGCCTTTAGCTTCAACAAGAGCCCTCATTTTCCAAAATCGGCCAACAACGAATAAAGTTATTACTGCAAAACTAAAAGGTTACATTTTTGAGATCACTCTGTAATTTCAGCAGATAGGCAAACAATTTTAAAAACGATTCGAGTTATGGTTACAACAACTCCCCTGAAACACTTGGAGAAAACCAAAAACTATTTTTTGTGAAATGGGACCTGTTCAAACTTTTCCATTTTTGCGGCACCTGATTGAGGGCCCTGTATAATTAATACGAAACACTTGTACCAAAAATTGTCCATGACTTGTGGTAGTCCAATACGTGAGCTAATCAGAAAACATAAAACGATTCAAAATAGTTCATTTATTCAAAAGATATGACACTTTGAATGTGACTGTATTTTTTGGGTGGACCATTTCAATTGGCGAGCACTTTAGTACAGGAAAAATAGTAAAAAAATCGGCAAAACCTCGGAATAAATATGGACGTCATGAAAATTTGATATTCTGTTCAGAATTGAGTGCTCTACGACATATCCAAAATCGCCAAAAATCGCACCCGGGAGTTTTACTTTCCCGGCCCCACCAACATGGAGGGAAAGTATTGTAATCGTGCAGAAAAAAAGTTTTGAGATTTCACCGGATATATCCATTTTGAGGTCCCCCAAGTCGATTAAGACCATTTCCAGAATGATATCTGTCTGTGAGTGTGTATGTGTGTGTGTGTGTGTGTGTGTGTATGTATGTGTGTGATCTTCCACGATAACTGCCGAACCGTTTATCCGATCGATTTGAAATTTGATATGCAGACATGGTTTCGCCCTGGAATGACCGGATTAGTTTTTGGCTGTCATCTGTCAAACAGAAGTGTCACTATCAGCAAATGACAGAAGCTACATCTCACGGAACTTGACTTGCGATATGTCATTTGAAAGCCCTTGAAGAACTTTATTCAGAACAGTTAAAAGTATTTTCCTACCTGTTGTCTGTCAAATTATAAAAAATATCAAAGTCTGGAACTTTGCCATTTAATTATTCAAAATCTATAGGACAGATGTGAACCAATCCCGGCAGGAAGCAACCTTACCAAAGAATCAAACTAATGCTGAAGTTGGAGTTTCCCACCGTTTTCCGGACAAGCGCTATGAATTTTCAAAGTTTGGCCTGGCCGAATTCAGCCGGGCTTGCCTGTTCCTCGATTTTTGGCCTATTGAATTTTTTTAGCAACATAGCAACCAAACCGGTAGTTAACTACGTTTTTGTTACGAATCGTATCAATGTCAAAGTGACAACATGAACGCTGTTCTCGGCAGGTTCTCGGTGTTTTCTTTTGTATCTTCTTGCATTATTTGGGGCAACAGTGCGAACCGATCCTTTGTGTTGTTTGGGGCTCCGTAAACCCCCTTGTGTTTTCTGTAGTTTTAGCAACTCCAGTATGCTCATTCCATTGACGTATATGTACAAACTGTAATGTGTGCAGTTCCCTTATTTGATTCGGTACCAGGGCCCCATCCCCATGGTGTCTGCTGTTCAAAGCCCTGATGGGGCCCCCATCTGTGTCTATCAGATTTTGCCGTTTCAGGCCAAAACTGCGGCCTTGTGTCTTCTTGGGTTCGTTGAAGCCCTCTAGGCTCCTGGTGTCTACGGGTGTCTCTTGAAGCCCCACTGAGCCCTCCCTTTTTTTAGTTTTCAGAACTATCGTGCCTTCAGGTGTGGTTCGGACCTAACTTCTTGATGGGCTCGAAGTCTCATTTCAGAGGTCACCACTTGGGGGCCCTGAATTGCACTCAATTAGAACTCTGCCCCAGGTTTTTAATCCGCGACTGATTTTCACCGGCTATTTTGCAAACAATAATTTAGGTTGCATCATTGAAGGCAACAGTGCGCCCCGATTAATTGTGTCTTCAGGTGTTGTTTGGGGCTGCGTAAACCCCTTTGTGTGGAACTAGCATTGCATTCTTGAGATATCACAACAGTTAACTACCTGTAGCTCCAATCAAATCGAAATCAGGTACGAAAACATAAGGTCAGCCTGGAATGACCTGATTAGTTTTTGGATAGATGATTTCGATCGGGAGTCTTCAAGGGACACATTGGGTCTGGGCTTGTCTGGATGCAGCATTGCATTCTCCAAATTCGCAACAATTGTCTTCCTAGTTCTACCTTTCGAAGTATTTTATCACTATGGAAACCTAAGAACCTGTCACTTATTTTGTAGGCTCAACAATGGATGCAGAATGATCGCATAACGCACAACTTACTAGAACTTTTTCAATCAACTTTTCAATTAAATCCAACTTCCCCGAAGGGACGCCTCAATCAAACTCATTACTGACGTCCCTGAATACCGCCGGGAAAGTTTTGTGTCGCCCCACAACAGATTTTGAGTTATTGGAGGGGGGGTAAAAAATTGCAACTTAAAATGGAGGGGATGAAACCCGTCACTCCATTGAAAGCAAATACGTTAATTCGTAAATAAATAAATAAATAATTCGACACATAATATCCCGCTGATACCATTTTGGCACAAAAAGTGTCAATCATTGTTAAAGGGGGGTCGTGGGGGGGGGGGGAAGCTCTGCCAGGTGGACCATTTTGTTTTTCTGGCCATGTAGAACCGATCACGACAAGTTTGGTATCTTTTCCGACTAAATTTAATCTCCTCAACTCGAATTTGATGTGTAAATTTGGATAAAAACAAGTTTGAACAAGTTAACTTGGGAAAACTTGTTTTTTCTTTGACAATTTTAACAATTTTTTTTTCACTGTTAGAGGTGTTTATCTTTGAAAATATCTCAGAGGCGATTAGATTGAAGTATATTTTTCACGAGAATCATCCACTCGATGTATAATTTTGTTTCTCGAGTTGAAAAAAATCGATTTGAACTTGAGCCGGCGCGGCGCGTCGTTTACTACTGACCAGAACACTACAGCGTGCACCTTCAAATGAAAACACCTCAAACTATTAAGGAAATAACAACTCATATTTGAAAATTGAAAAATCTGTGCAGAATTGAATTCCCTATAACATAAACAAAATCGCCATGAATCGCACTGCAGGGTTTTGAGTTATTCAAGGAGAGAGGTAACAGTTCATAGAGTATGAATCTTGCCAAAATGTTATCCTCCTCCTCAAATAACTCAAAATCCTGCATTGCCGTTCAAGGCGAGTTTGTTCATGTTATAGGGAATTCAATTCTGCACAGATCCTCCAATTCACAAATATTAGTTGTTATTTCATCAATAGTTTGAGGTGTTTTCATTTAAAGGTGCATGCTGTAGTGTTCTGGTCAGTAGTAGACGACGCGCCGCGCTGGCTCAAGTTCAAATCGATTTTTTGAACTTCAGAAACAAAACTATACATCGAATGGATGATTTTCGTGAAGAATACACTCCAATTTGATGGTCCCTGAAAATTTTCTAAGGGATGAACACCTCCAACAGTAAAAAAAAATCGTCAAAACTGTCAAAGAAATAAGAAGTTTTCTTAAGTTAACTTGTTCAAACTTGTTCTCACCTGAATTTACACATCGGATACGAGTTCAGGAGATTGAATTTAGTCGGAAAAGATACCAAACTTGTCGTGATCGGTTCTACATAGCCAGAAAAACAAAATAGACCACCTAGCAAAGCTTCGCCCCCCCCCCCCCCCCACTACTCCCCTTCAACAATGATGGACACTTTTTGTGCCAAAGTGGTATCAATGGGATATGATACGTCGAACTATAATGTATTCGCATCCAATGGGTTGACGGGTTCCATCCCCTCCATTTTCACCAGCAATTTTTTACCCCCCTCCAATAACTCAAAACCCCCGGGTGCGATTTTTGGCGATTTTGGATATGTTGTAGAGCACTCAATTCTGAACAAAATATCAAATTTTCAGGACGTCCATATTTTTTCCGAGGTTGGAATCTATCTTTCTTGTACTATAATAATTGTACCTATAATATGGTAAACCTGTAGGAAAATTGACCCACAGCATGTTGTAATCTGATGAAAGAGCTATTCAAGGAATACAAAATCTGTTAATAAAATATTCAGTTCACAAAGACAAATAGTCCATTGTGCCTTATGATACTTAAAATGCAAGTGAATTTTTGGGGTGGGCCATTTCAATTGACGCGCACTTCATTTTTAGTGGACAAAATTATTGATGACGAGTTCACTAGTACTTATAAAATGATTTCCCAAAATATAAATAGAATTTTTCAAAACAGAAGTCCCTATTGGTTTGATTAATTCATAGCAATAAGCTTGTGTTTACAGTCCGTAGCTTTGCCAGGGTTTCCAGAACCCACCCTTCACAATAACACATTATCAACCCTCTGTCGAAATCTTTTTGCGACAATAATATTATTCGTTTGCGCGAATCTTACATGTATTGATTGAAATTATGGTTGAATTTCAGGTGATCAAATGAACAAATTCTTGAACGAAAACCACCAAGAAGTTTCGAAGGACCTGGGACCGACCATTTCAGAGACAATCGATTCAATTGTGACGGCAATCCTGAAAGCATTCCTGGAAAAAGTCTCCTACAATGAACTATTCAATGTACCAGTAAAACAAAAATGAAAATTGTGATTTATGCAGTAGATTATGTTAATAAATTCAATAACTTTAGTTTGTTTTCTGTAGTCGCTCATGTAGGCACATCATGTACCCAAGGCAATTTCCGTTAGTGCTTATATCTTTCGGTTTTGTTGCCGTAGATATCTTTCATCAAGAGTTATTGAAAATGTCAGGCGAATATTTGATGACGGTTCAAGTTACCACCTGTCACGTTGCGGTAACTCGAGCAATATTTATTTTCCATCAAAAAGCTTTCCCGATCGGGATGTGCTCGTCTTACACCTAGATTCCTTTGTGCAATCATTACGTGAGCAATACCATTTCAGAGCCTAGCTACATGTTTAGCTTGAAACTTCAAGCAATTACAACAGCAAGAGTGAGCACGTAAAGGATTCCTCGACTAACTCTACCAAACCATGCATGTAATAAAATAGCGCCGCTACCGAGGTAGAATGTAGATACGCGTTGTACAGTACAGGAGCAGGTCCTGCGAAGCGATCGGCAGGAATCAGGAGTTTATTGTTGTTTTAAACACTAACTTATTACGGAGATTTCGGGAATTCAAGCAGTCCAATCACAAAGGCATTAGGTATTTTAATGGGAATTCTGATTGTTCCAAATGCCAGTGTACCAGGTAAATAAAATATGGGCTCTTTCTTATCCTATTGTAATGAACGGCGATTCCCGTGCATTCTGGTAAACACGCGATCATTCTAGACTCTTTCATTGCATTGCAGTGTACAAATGCGGAGCCCTGGACATTTCTAGAGTATACGTGATGACTTGGCATTAAAATACATGGGAAGACTCCAACGCTCGATCAAGACACATCTGTCTATTTGGCGGCGGCGCTGGCTCTAGAGCACGGCAGAATTATACGCGAAATGTGTAGGATTTTTTAGGAGTCGTCGCGAAATCGTATGCCGGGTCACTATGTGTCTTGTTCACAATTAGTTCCTAATTGGCTCGAAGTGCAGCATGTTGATTGGATGTGACCAGAGAATCTGGAGGTGGAGATAGTGACCAGAGATGATGTGACGTGAGAAAAACTACTGACTAAAAAATGTTCAACAACGAAAATTTACATATTTGAAGCGAGGTGCTCGAGGTGGTCGTTTGGAGTCGCTAAGCCTAGAAACCAACCCCAAGTGTTCAAGTCAAGGACTAGAAGAAAAACGGAAGGTCATCCCGGTGGGACTGTCGATAGGATGCTTATGATATAAGAAAGCCAGGTGGAGTACAGTATAAAACAGTAGACATCAAGAAGATTTTTAATTTAATCGATGTCGTTTTTAAATATCAAATATTTAACTACATCCACATCATCGGCCAAGCTCACAAGAAAGTAGTTTTTTGCAGGATTTATTTCTTATTTCAGGACATATTTGTCAAAAAGGTATCATACCTACGGTGTAGAAGCGTGGATCCAGAGTCCAGTGTCATGGGTTTGTGATCATACGAATACCTACCTACACACGTTTCCAATCCCGACCATTTCCAAGAAGTGAATTAAGTGGGGTTTAGCACTTCTTACCTACTATTGAATCATTATAAATTTTAATCATGGACCGAGCAAGTGTTCGTGAAAACTTGCTTTATCGAGCAAGTGTAAGTGAAAACATCCCCATCTTCAATGCATATTATAATGAAATAATGAAATAAAAACCACAAGACCCTGAGTGTGTATTGCGTATTACATTTTGTTCAATAAAGTTTGTTTAATTGGCTGCCTACCTTACCTTTATTTTGGAGAAAGATAAGACAACAAGGGGCGAAATTGAACTGAAATCGATTACCAAGTGTGCGACAGAGAAAGAACATGCCGGAATGCAAATTCAACCAGTTGTAGGTACAATTCAAAAAATAATAACGCTATTGTACTCTAAAAATGAAGCTACTTTTCTGATGACAGCTTTTTGTTTTTATTTTTCTTGATTTCATAATGAATTTTGAATGTTTCTCAAAAACTCAGGTTTTCAAAAACACAAATAATTTTTCAGACTATGGATATCATGAACAGTATTGACCAAAATCGATTTTGAAAATTTTCTTTTCATCAAAGCCGCGATCCCGCTCCGACCACAACAGCCAGGGGGCTGTACAATATGGATGGGGAGTCGGCTCCACCGCATTGATTGTTATTGTGTATATCTCAAAGATGCAATACAAAATAAGAAGATATACAGGTGTCCAGAAAATGACGGAAAAGCTCTCCAGTACGTCGTAAGACACCCTTCGAGGCATTTTAAAAAAATGTAATAAAAATTTACGACCTTTTTTTGGGTTTATCAAGGGTCAAGGGACATAGCCTTGCTTATGAATGATGAATGGTTCTTTATAAAGGAGGCACATTACCACAGGAGCTCAGTTTGACGTAATTCGCCGCTTGCATATCTCGCCAAAATTCGAAGCAGTGAGCCAGTGAGACGATTTTGTTTTTTTCCAAAAACCATTGTTCGTTTTCTGCTTGTCCTTTCTTTTTTCTTTCAATTTCTTTCCTTTCTTCCACCGACACTTTCAGCTTATTCAAAAATTCGTCGCATTTCTTCTGTTTCAGGCAGATCTGGTTTTTCACATCGTTAACCGTAAACTTTTTGTAAAGCCTGGGTCGTCTCTATCCTATACTTTCTTTTTGGGAACAGTCGCTTAGAAAGTAAGTTTTTGGTCCACTCCAACCTCTTCGTTCTTCTGGCGGCAGTTGTCTTCACTTCACTGGTGTGGATGATGAGCTTCTGCCAGCCATTGTTTTGACTGCTACCGGATGCCATGATGGTCCAAGTTAATAATCTGATCTTGCACCCCACTCTGTAGAGGAGTATGAGCCTCCTTTGCCCCTGTTTGACGGTTTCCCACCGCTGAATTTAGCGACCAATGACATAAACAGTTACTTGTGCCGTTGGTAATCAATTGTGGGGCTTTCCGGAACAGTGCGGCTTCAGTCTTATCACCATCAAACGCGTCTACTTTTCGAAGTTGTCTCTGCCACTTTCAAAGTTTATCTGCGAAGTAGGGGATGAAGTTTCCCGAATAAAACACACTCCTCTTTGTCGGCAAAATGCCGCGGAAGAATTCAAATTCGACGACACTTTCCAGATCTACTAGGTTCTTAGACAGGACACGGAGATCAATCGCACGAGGAACATTGAGTGTATGCTAATCATAATACTCCTAATAGTACAAGAAAGATAGATTTCAACCTCGGAAAAAATATGGACGTCCTGAAAATTTGATATTTTGTTCAGAATTGAGTGCTCTACAACATATCCAAAATCGCCAAAAATCGCACCCGGGGGTTTTGAGTTATTGGAGGGGGGAAAAAAATTGCTGGTAAAAATGGAGGGGATGGAACCCGTCAATCCATTGGATGCAAATACATTATAGTTCGACGTATCATATCCCATTGATACTATTTTGGCACAAAAAGTGTCCATCATTGTTGAAGGGGAGTAGTGGGGGGGGCGAAGCTCTGCTTGGTGGTCCATTTTGTTTTTCTGGCCATGTCGAACCGATCACGACAAGTTTGGTATCTTTTCCGACTAAATTCAATCTCCTGAACTCATATTCGATGTGTAAATTCGGATGAAAACAAGTTTGAACAAGTTAACTTGAGAAAACTTGTTTTTTCTTCAACAATTTTGACGAATTTTTGTTTCACTGTTGGAGGCGTTCATTTTTAGAAAATTTTCAGGGGCCATTAAATTGAAGTGTATTCTCCACAAAAATCATGCACTCGATGTTTAATTTTGTTTCTCGGGTTTAAAAAATTGATTTGAACTTGAGCCGGCGCGGCGCGTCGTCTACTACTGACCAGAATACTACAGCATGCACCTTTAAATAAAAACACCTCAAACTATTGAAGAAATAACAACTCATCTTTGAAAATTGGAGGATCTGTGGAGAATTGAATTTCCTATAACATAAACAAAATCGCCATGAGTCGCACTGCAGGGTTTTGAGTTATTTAAGTGGAGAGGTAACAGCTCATAGAGTATGAATCCTGTCAAAGTGTTATCCTCATCCTCGAATAACTCAAAATCCTGCATTGCGATTTATGGCGATTTTGTTCATGTTATAGGGGATTCAGTTCTGCACAAATCCTCCAATTTTCAAAGATAAGTTGTTATTTCCTCAATAGTTTGAGGTGTTTTCATTTAAAGGTGCATGCTGTAGTGTTCTGGTCAGTAGTAGACGACACGCCGTGCCGGCTAAGGTTCAAATCGATTTTTTAAACTCGAGAAACAAAATTATACATCGAGTGGATGATTTTTGTGGAGAATACACTTCAATTTAATAGTCCCTGGAAATTTTCTGAAAATGAACACCTCCAACAGTAGAACAGAAATTTGTCAAAATTGTCAAAGAAAAAACAAGTTTTCTAAAGTTAACTTGTTCAAACTTGTTTTCATTCGAATTTACACATCAAATACGAGTTCAGGAGATTGAATTTAGTCGGAAAAGATAGCAAACTAGTCGTGATCGGTTCTACATGTCCGGAAAAACAAAATAGACCACCTAGCAGGGCTTCGCCCTCCCACTACTCCCCTTCAACAATGATGGAAAATTTTTGTGCCAAAATGGTATCAAGGGGATATGATACGTCGAACTATAATGTACTCGCATCCAATGGATTGACGGGTTCCATCCCCTCCATTTTTACCTGCAATTTTCCACCCCCCCTCCAATAACTCAAAACCCCCGGGTGCGTTTTTTTGCGATTTTGGATATGTTGTAGAGCACTCAATTCTGAACAGAATATCAAATTTTCATGACGTCCATATTTATTCCGAGGTTTTGCCGATTTTTTTACTATTTTCCCTGTACTATAATACTCGAGATTAATAAAGCAATGTCGCCCTTGCAGCTAGCAAACGGAGTGTTGGGTCGACGTCGACGGCCTTTTGTGTTGTTTCTACCACCACAGTGAAACGATATTTAAATACTTTGTGTTTGGTTCCAATGTGTATGCTTGATTGTTGAACAATAAAAATGTCCCACAACAGTCCCAAGTACAATAATAGTGGTGCAAAATGACGAGTCCTGTCCTTGTCGGCACTTATCAATATCAATAGTGCCAATCACGAATAATCGTTATTCCGTCAAAAAAAAAGGTCGGTAATTTTGCTGCCGAGTCTGATTCATTTCACAACGCGTCAAGAAGCATCGGAGATTTTGTATTCAGGTTTTAAAAGGTTGTAATGTTCCAATCGTTGAGCAAGATCTGCAGGGCAAGGGTGAAGGGGCGATGTAGTGAAATTTGATACTGTGGGTGTGACCTAAGCTAGGCTCTGTGGGTAGCGCGGCGGAGTAGTATAGCCATTCTCATTCACCTGGGGTCCTCGGGGCGCAGGTTCACTTATATTGGCGCCGTCGCCAACCCCAACCCTAAATAGAGCCCTAGCTGCAAAATGGACTTCTCGATGTTTTTACATTTTTTGTTTTATTTATTAAGATACACGTTTTGCAATTACCCCAAGCCTTGGAAGTCATATATGTGCCAAAATAGCATAGAAAAAAACGATAACTTGTGTGTCCTATTTACAATAAAATAATATTCTCCTATCTATGTTGTCCTAGACTAGTAGGTCCTATCTGCATTCAATTTTGGGAGAGAGGACCATCCAGCTTAATATACTATCTTAAAAATAAAATGTCCTATCTGCGTTTTCACTAAATGCATGAATGTACCAGGTAATGGAATATTTTTGAAATTTCCACTTGATATAAGAATTAATCAATTTATTGTCAATTGTATGGCACTTGTCTTTTGTTTTTTGTGTTCATGCAATATCAAATTGAACTGTAAATTATGCAGTTTCTTTTGAATATCAAGAGTCCTATCTGCAATTTTGTGCCGACAATACTACGGAGACTGTCCTATCTGCAGTTTTCCCTGAAAAACAAGAACATTCAGTATACACGATAGATCACTTTATTTATATTTATCTGATTAGTTGGTTTCGAATAGTTCATAAAAATAGGCTGTCAGTGTAAGACGCCAAGAATAAAAAAGTAAAACTTCAAAGTACCTACTCAAAATTATGAAAATAGAACTTTTTTGCTCAGGTGGCAGGTGATAATCAGTTCCGGAATCAATTCCAGTGGGCTTATTCCTCGACAGAAATTTACCCCTTTCAGGTCTCTTTCAAAACTTACAGGGAGGTACCATGAACTGATCATAATAACATTATCCAAATTCAAAGATAATTTTGCAGAATTTAAATTTTTTTGGATTTTCAAAACAAAAACACTTTTAATTCATTGTTACCTCCCTGCAGCTTTCAAGAGACCTTAAAAAAAGGTAAGTTTCTGTCAAAGGAATAAGCCCGCTGGCGCTGAATTTTTTTTTTTTTTTTTTTTTTTTGGCTTTTGGATGGCGCTGAAATTGATTCGCCCTATTTCACCAATACAACACCATTCTTTTAAAATTATAATATGGCGAATAAATTTCTAAAGACCCTCCTTTCAAGTTTCTATAATTTCAACAAAGCATTTTATGTCTAATGTTACAATTGTTTTACTATTATATAAAATGACGGAACCAATGTAACCTGAAGCAGTGAAGGTTACGAATTGTTATGTTGATAACTAGGTATGGTAAAATCATCCTGTAGTACCTATACCTACATTCATCTTTCTGACATCGGAATTTAATAGAGAAGGAATTTTTGAGATTCTTTTTTGACTGTTTTCTTTTACCTATACTTAAATATTGTTTATACGAAGTCTCTAGGTACCGTCATGGATATCTATAGAAAATTTCAAAATAATATTTATTGATCTACTCACCATTTATTTACCTACACTTCTCAAAACAATTAGATCACAGGGAAAACTTTTTTCCGCTGAAGTACATAATGCAGAAGTCTTCGATAATAATTATATAGTGTTCAAAATTCATCATAGTTTATCAAAGTATTACAAGTACTCCTAAAATAAACTGCTTGACAATTGAACTGCAACACGTAAAAATTAGGTGCGTTTTCAAATTGAGGTAGCTCGAAAAATATTTGACGGATTCCAGAAATTCAGGCATGTGAGGAAAGGTCATTTCTCTGACTATCGAGTGCTGGTATTGATGATAAGTTTGATTGCACATTTTGTCATATACTGGGTGCCAACGGAGAGCGTGCAGATATGGGCAATCTTTCACTTTGTACAACTTTCGAAAAAAAAGTCCGAGATTTTTTCTAACACCTGATTTTGAGAAGTTGTATCATTATGCCGAAACGGTTTAGGAATTTCTACCCTAACTTGTTTTTTCAAAAAATTGTGCCCAATTTTCTGAAATATGCACTTCCTGATTAAGAAAAAGAAATAGAGACATTGTTTGTTTTCAAACGGCGTCCATATTCGCCATGCGGCGAGGTCGCACACAAGTTGATGAAATTTTGTGCTCCGTGATTCGACTGGTTTGATGCCGTGTTCTTTGATTTTTTAATTGTGATTGTGGATCCCAGGGGCTGCTTGGGGGTTGTGACCTCTGATTTGCTGGCCCTCGTGGTCCATGCGTCCGGTTTGCTGCTGTTTGTTGCTGTCTGGTGAGTCCGTTCCGTGTATTCGTTTTTGTTTTTGTTCGGCCACACTTTTTGTTCTCTGGCTGATAACGCTGAACTTACCCAGAGGTAATATTTACATTTTGTGCCGTGGTGCCGCTGGTGCGGGCATCACGGCGCGGCTGGTGCGGGCATCACGGCGCGGGACGCATCGCCCAAATTCTGGTTATTTATCCACTGTTTTATTATTGACCGTTTATTCGTCTAAGTTTTATTGAAGTGAAACTTCTATTCTCGCGCCTAGATCACAACACACCACTAACGCAGAACCACACATCAGCATCAGTGGTTGTAACGAACGCCTGTAACGATGTGCTGTAACGTTGTCTTGTCTGACCTTGGGGTGACCAGCGTCGTCCCAGGAAATGAAAGAATAAGCTGTTGCAGCGTTCGCCGCGTTCGGTTCTATTTTTTACTAATCGCCGACACTGGACTGCTCTTCGTGTTGTCGTACTGTTGGCCCGACAAGAATGGCTCTCGATTTGGCTTGAATAGATTCGAGCGGATGTGATTTATTATAGGGATAGGGAGGTATATTCAGGGCCGGGCCTAGCAGGCGTACAGTGCGTTCCGGCGCGCAGGCGAGTACAACAGGCGGCAAGTCATAGGGGCGGTAATATAATAATTAAGTTGAATTTCGAAGGATTCTTTTCATTTCCGCATTTGGTGGGGCTCTCCACTGCCGAGCGCAGCGAGAAAAGAAATAAAAGAAGTCTTATCGTAAAAAAATCATGTCGAAAGTACTCTGCTCTTTGAGTGACTAATAATAATAATAATAATAAGATTGATAATAAGAAAAACAAGATGATACAAACCGTGAGGGAGCGGAGCGGGAATGGGGAGTACGTAAAGAACACCTCTTCGAACGTTGTTTGCTGATTGATTCATATGTATAGAAGTTTCACTTCTTCCGAGGGTGACTATGGTCACGCACTCACGTTTTTTTTTGACTGTTTTGTTCTTATCTTTGTTTTTATTTATACACGGGTTTCATTTGCATTTACTGAACAACTGCCTATTTTGTTTGCGTCGTATTTGAGTCACTCTCAATTCATGATTTTGAAACTGGTTATCATTTTATCTTATTGATTCGTCCCAATTGTTTTTATTGTTGCGACTATTTTGTTTACTACTTTGCCTTTTGCCTGCGCACATGTTAAAGAAATTATTATAGATAAGTACCTATATTGAATATGGCTAGTTGCGCCAAGTGCCGGACTAGTAGAAGCAAGGGGGCTATGATTCAGTGCAAAGGCACGTGTGGGGATTCCTTTCACCACAACTGCGTTGGGGTTGGTGAGGCTGAGTACAAGCTGATTAGCGGGCGTAAGAGCTTCTTGTACTTGTGTGACATTTGTCGTGTGCGATGCGCTGTTGGTCTGAAGAACGAGTGGGTTTCCCTGTTTGACGAGAAAATTGAAAGTCTGAAAAAAGACTTGCAGGATAGTCTTGAGGTAAGGATTGAGCGACTTTTTGCAAATAAGTGCGAGAGTGAGCGTAACTTTGAGTCTTCGGCGTTGGCGACTGAACTTCGGTTGTTGAGGGATGAAAATCGCGAGCTCCGGAATAACATTGAAAAACTTAGTGCGTTACTAGCCGATAATCGGGTTTGTTCGACTTCTGTTACGACACCTTCAGCTTCTTACGCGGAAAGGGCTGCTCCCAGTAAAACTGCTGGAAAGATTATAATAAGGCCGAAAGATGTGACTCAGTCCAATGCAACCACAAAAACGGAAATAATGAAGAGCGTTGACACATTGGGATCGGGCGCAGTGGTTATGGCAGCTAGAGAGATAGGAAGTGGTGGACTTGTGCTGGATTGCCAAAATTCCAAAGTCTTTAGAGAGATCGCTGTTGAGAAGCTGTCGGAGAAGTATGATGTTGCTGAGGCCAAAAAGTTCCATCCAAGAATCCGTGTTGTTGGCATGTCCAGCGACGTTGATAAGAGCCTTGTCATTCCCTACTTGGTCAAGGCTAATCCAACTAAACTGCTCAACGAAAAATAAGGATATTGAAAATTATCGCTCAAGTTTAAATAAAGATAACTGAAGGAAAAATTGACCAATTTGAAAAAAATCAACACTGCCTGATAGAACTATTCTTTGGCTACAAGGTGCTGTCCTTAGTTTGATCATACATCGCATTTTGCAAGATATACAGGGTGCCAAGGGAAGAGGTGAAAATTAGTGAATTTTCGAAGTGGTCTACCTGTTTTAGAAAAAATGTCAGATTTTTTCTCAGTTCATTTTTTGAAAGCCTGCATCAATCTGTCAACTAAATAGTGAATTTTTTGAATCAGGTTTTTTTTTCAAAAAGTTTTGATTTTTTTTCATGAAATCAAATAAAAATTGATGTCGATTCTGTAAACGGCTTCTACTGAAATTTGATAGTAAAGTATGATTTCACTTCACAAACCGTCTCATTGAATCATTAAACCAACCGATGCAAGTGACTTCCCAAGGAGGTATCCGTCAATACTTTGTTACATGTTGGATTTATCAGATCAGGATAGTTAGGACAGAGAAACATCACAAAGCCTGATTCTAGATTCTAGTTCTAGACTTTTATGGAAGTACAACATGGACACTGCTGGTGTCGCTAGAAGACCTGGCTCAAGTCAAAGACAAAAGACAACTGCACTGCAAGGCAATCGTTCTATCGTTCAGTGCTCGAATAAATCCCTTCGAAAATGCTACGATTTTGAGAAGTCGATTATGCAAGTTATTAATTGTTTGATGTTCTTTCATTGTATGGGTTTATTGTTGCAATAAATTTCTTCTCAACCATCACCAGTATAATTTTTGACATATTTGTCTTGTCCTTTGGACAGCACGCATAAGAATGTTTGTTGATTGAAAATGTCCAAACCATCCTCCATCCCAGTTGGGTTTGCTCTGAGAAACATCCTTGCTATGAGAATATGGGTATGCGCCTTCTGTCCTGTGATTCAAAACAAATTTGGATTCTAGGCCCATGTGTTCTTCAGCTATAGATTTCTCAAACAAACATAAGTGAAATAATACCTTATTACCAAATTTCAGTAGAAGCCGTTTGCAGAATCGACATCGAATTTTTTCGATTTCATGAAAAAATTCTAAAATTTTTGAAAAAAAGAAAACTGAATAAAAAAATTACTATAAGTCGACAGATTTTGACGCAGACTTTCCAAAAATTGACTCAGAAAAAAACTGACATTTTTTCTGAAGCAGGTAGATGACTTCGAAAATTCACCGATTTTCACCTCTTCCTTTGGCACCCTGTATATCTTGCAAAATGCAATGGATGATTAAACTAATAAAACCACCTTGTAGCCAAAGAATGGTCCTATCAGGCAATGTTGATTTTTTTTCGAATTGGGTAATTTTTCCTTGAGTTATCTCTATTTGAACTTGAGAAACAATTTTCAATATCCTTATTTTTCGTTTAGCAGTTTATATTTGAGAGCGAATCCAGTTGTCATGTTATCAAAATCAAATATAATCCCACAAAAAAGAATATTGGTGTTTATCAGGCAACAATTCAGCTTGATGTTGTATCTTTCAGAAGGGCTGTGGCAGCACGGCACGTTCTTGTTGGACTTGACAGATGTCGTGTGTTTAACGCGATAGATATAATAAGGTGTTATCGCTGCAATGGGTATAATCATTTGTCTTCGTCATGCCGTGAGAGTCAGTCATGTCCCCGCTGTGGTGCGCCTCATCGTGTTGAGGATTGTAAGTCGGAGGCTCTTAGATGTTCAAATTGTGTAAGAGTGGGAGCTGCCAAAGCACCACATGTCGATCACGCGGTTTGGGAGGTGGAAAAATGCGATACATATAGGATGCACCGAGGTAAGTTGGAGCGTGAGATTCTGGGGCCGGATGGTGCCTCTGAGTAGCAATTACAGGTTGACATTTCGCGGGGCGTTGGTCCATCCCTATTGTCCTCCCCGGGTGAGTGTACCTTTGAACAGTCACCACGGAGCTCTGACTCCTGTGAGTGATCACATGGAGACAGAAACACCCTACAGCTCTGTCGGGATTGTAACGGTGAGTCGGTGGCGGATGGGGGTGGGGTTGTGTGCTATTACCAGAATGTTCGTGGCATGCTGTCGAAAACGGCGAAATTTTACAGTAGTACAGGAATTTTAGCCTAAATATCACTTCAACCTCAAAATAAATACTGTAGTCGTGAAAATCACAGGTTTTGTTCAGAATTTTGTGCTCTTTCTAAATTTTTGGGTTTCAGAAAAATCCCAGCGGAGGCTTTTTTTTAGAGCTGTCAAAAGTCTGAAGACTGATAATTCTGGACAATTTCAAATTAAGCTCAATTTTCCATGGGATTTCAAGTATACACAGTTATGTGGAGACTGCAAATGTTGACAATGAACATATGAACAATTCTGAACCAAACACGATGGAAAATTTTATAGTTCTATTGGAATATTTTGATTTTTTCTGTCAAATGTATATGATACAGGAAAATAGTAAAAAAAATCGCTAAAACCTTGAAAAAAATATGGACGTCCTGAAAATTTTATATTCTGTTCAGACTTGAATGCCCTACTACATACCTAAAATTGACAGAAATCCCACCCCTGGGTTTTGAGTTATTGGAGGGGGGGTGATCAGTTGCAACTCAAAATGGAGGGGATGAAACCCGGTTATCCATTGAATGCAAATACATCTCAATTTGACGCATCATATCTCGTTGATACCATTTTGGCACAAAAAGTGTCGATTATTGTTGAGGGGGAGTCGTGGGAGGGGCGGAGCTCGGCTAGGTGATTCTTTTTGTTTTCCTGGTCATACAGGGTGATTCATGAGTGACCTTACATAGGCTAATGGGAGATAGACGACTTCGAGGCGAGTCAGGATCCACTGAGGAAATTTTGTTTTCTCCATCGGTTACGAAGATACAGGGTGTTTTGTGTGTTTCGTGTGAAACTTTGATCAGCGATATTTCTGAAACGGCTGAAGATATTGTGTTGAAATTTACCAGTAATATTTCTCTGCTGGAACTTATCCAGAAGTCATACCGGGTGAGTCAAAATCCAGGCCCGGAATTAAAAAAATGTGCCCCTTTTTTATTTGATCAAAAAGTACATTTTCTGACCGCTTTTCTGAAAAACTGTTATCGGATTCGAAAAGCTAAGGAAAAATGCTTCAAGAATCACTCTTCAATTTAGATGGCACACCTAGACCGTTTCGACAAAAAAATTAAAAGTAATATTTGTGGGTAAGTTTCCATTTTTGACCGGACATAATCGACTCATTGTTTGATTGAATTCATCAAAATTCATTTTTTAGCTTGTCTCTGTGGAACAGAAGGGCTTGGTAGTAAGAAAAATTCCATAGCCGAAATTTTTTTTTGACGATCAAATCGAGTCTAATTTTGGTTTCGCTCTCGATTTTGTCATAAAAAAAAATTGTCAGCTCTGAATTTTTTTTTTCAACCAAGCCCTTCTATTCAACTGAGACAAGCCAAAAAATGAATTTTAATGAATTCGATCAAACAATGAGTCGATTATGTCCGGTCGAAAATGGGAACTCACCCACAAATTTTACTTTTAATTTTATTGTCGAAACGGTTTAGATGTGCCATCTAAATTGAAGAGTGATTCTTAAAGCATTTTTCCTCAGCTTTTTGAATCCGATAGCAGTTTTTTAGAAAAGCGGTCAGAAAATGTACTTTTTGATGAAACAAAAAAGGGGCACCTTTTTTCTAGCCCGGTCCTGGATTTTGACTTACCCGGTATGGCTTTGGGATGAGTTCCAACAGAGAAATATTACTGGTGAATTTCAACAAAATACCTTTGGCCGCTTCAGAAATATCGCTTATCAAAGTTTCATACGAAACACACAAAACACCCTGTATCTTCGTAACCATCGGAGAAAATAAAATTTCTTCAGTGGATCCTGACTCGCCTCGAAGTCCTCTATCTCCCATTAGCCTATGTAAGGTCACTCATGAATCACCCTGTATACAGAGGGGTGCATAAAAAACGGCCACCGCTGTAGCATCTTTATTCCTTATCCGATCTTCAAAATTCAAAAACCTGTTCAAATGGTGTAATGTCTCCTATAACTCGACAGTAAAAAATATTTTTTCTATCATGATGCTTCTGAGCACTGACAGTCAACTTTTGTTTTTCAAATGACAACTATATTTTTTTAATTTATTTTTGGACTCCTTACGCTTATCTAAATATAATGATGCATCAATATCACCCTTTTTGTTATCAAACACGAAGAAAAAAAAATTAAACTGTGAAATTTTTACACATCACAGTAGCATCAAAACACTCACGATATGCACACAATCCGGTAGGCTGAGTGCAAAATGATGTTCAAAAGCATAAAGTAGGTCAGGCGTTTGGTATTTGAAAACGTAAATGTCAAGATGTTTTCTATTTAGTTAAAAAAAAAGCCCGTCTCTAAGACGTCTTTATTCTCTATTTTCAGCTCACTGTTTTATATCTTCCTGAGTATGTATTGTGACCCGTCAGGAAAAAATGTCTTATTGACTCTTAATTTTAACAACACATACCCACCTAAAAGATATAAAATAATAAACTAGAAATATAAACTGCGCAACAAATATGTTGTCGCAAGGGAAAAATTGGTCCGACTTTGGACCACAATAACTTTTGAATGACACAAACCATTTTGATTTTGTTTTGACGGTTAGTGAGATCAGTCTTTCCGTTATTCACCTTGAGGAGGCGAAGATCAGGAAGCTTTATGTGAAATATTTACAGGGTGAAATGTAAAACAGTGCAAAATTTTATCAAATTAAACGGACTCCCATTTTCAGAATAATTTTTTTTTCACAAATGCAAATGAAAGGATCATAAAGCGTGATGTTTTGGCTTGCGACCAGTTTTGGAATTTTTGGAATCGGAACTCTGGTTCTGACCATATGATTTTTTTTTCTCTTGGACGATGCTGATTTATCCTATCGCTACAAAAAAGACTATGTTAGCCTAGGGAGCCTGTCATCATCAAAAACTAAGAATGATCATCAGCATCAAGTACAGGAGGTCAAAATCACAAAGAAAGCTTGTTTCAGTTGTGAAAATCTGATCCAATTCAATTTTTAAGAAAAACACCTGTGTCGCCCATTTTGAATGGGCCCCTTTTTTGAAGCCTTGATCAAGGTATTTCAGATGGCCTACGAGTTAGGTTGCTGAGAACCGTTCAAGCAACAATATTCGTGAATTGCAACCTCCCATCCACAGAGTAACATAGTCTTCTTTGTACCGATAGGATAAATCAGCATCTTCCAAGAGAAAAAAATCATAGAGTCAGAACCAGACTTCCTATTTCAAAAATTTCGAAATTGGGCGCAAGCTAAAACATAACGCTTTATAATCCTTTCATTTGCATTTGAGAAAAAAGATTATTCTGAAAATGGGGGTCCGTTTAATTTGCTAAAATTTTGCACTGTTTTACATTTCACCCTGTAGATATTTTACATAGAGCTTCCAGATCTTCACCTCCTGAGAATGAATAACGGAAAGATTGATCTCACTAACTGTCAAAACAGAATCAAAATGGTTTTTGTCATTCAAAAGTTATTGGGGTCCAAACTCAGACCAATTTTTCTCTCGCGACAACATATTTGTTGAGCAGTTTATTTGCTGGACAGCTGAGGTTTCTCAGACGTAGATCGTCATCTAAACTTCAGCACACTTTTCATTGTGACCGTCCTAACACTAACCTGATGTATAGATCTTCAGTATTTTATATGTGTGATTCATTCAATTCTAAATTTGATGAGAGTTATGGTGGCTCTTTAGAAAAGAACATATTATCAGGTTAGCATCACGCAAAAGTTATCAGATGAAGATCGGAGTGACAGATGAGGAGCGATCCGAGAAAATTCTGGCAGCATATTGCGAGCAGCAAACAACAGGGTAGTATTCCGCGGAATATGAAATATCGGGATATCCATATCACGTCAACTGACCCAAACAAAATTGCGGACTTTTTCGTTGCTCACATCTCAAATGGAATTCTGACAAGCCATCTTCGCTTGTCAGCTTGCCTCTTCCTGATGATTATTTAACTGTTGAAGAATTCTCCGAAACGGGTATTTTGATTGCGATCAAGAAGCCTTATAAGCACAAGCCCCACCATAAGCACGGACTTGACACATGCTTTCCTTCTTGTTGATTGGCCGCTTTGTCCTTGCTTCTGCTTCGACCCCCCGAATCTACTTTCCAATTCTATCATCCGCACTTCCATATTCGCAGAGGTCCGAAAGGTTTCCAGATTGTGTCCTATTCACAAGGATGAGGAGAGATATGACTGGTGAAGTTACTAATCATGGACAAATATATAGCAACATCATCAGTGAGATATTCAAGATAGCTTTTCAAGCATCCTTACAAACCCTAAATGACCGCTCTGAGACGGATGTTGTTTATAGTGACTTCTCGAAAGTCTGACCGTTTCAACCACAAAATTTACTTCTAACTTAACGAAGCGCTGTGCGCCAGTAGATTGTCCGTTCCTTTAGTTCGGTTTTTGGATCCTATCCGAGAGGACGTAAACAATTTGTTGGGGTCTGTATAGTCATGACTATCCTCTTCGATGTTTTGTGTGGGATGCCTCAGGTTCCCATTTTGAGGCCCTTTTTCTCCAACATTTACATCAACGCGACGTCGGCCGACATTTCATGATTTATTTTTTCTTGTATGCTGAGGATTTAACACTTTTCCCTGAATAGAGTTCAACGACTGCCTGAAGCTTCCAGGACGATCATCTGCACTCAAGCATGGAAGCATGTTCGTCAGCTCGCATCTACTGCGCTAGCGCACGACGTGGTTGGAAAAATCTGACGAAGCTCATTCGTTCCCTGAGTTCGGAGCCTGCGCCATAATGACCATACGCTTATCGGCGGTTGGGGTCATTATGGAATCTCAACGGCGGCGGGCCATATAAATAGAATAAACAAGTCTTAGAGACGGACAGCTTTTTTTGAGCTAGAAAACATTTTGACATTAACGTTTTCAAATACCAAACGCCTGACCTACTTTATGCTTTTGAACATCATTTTGCACCCAGCCAACCGGATTGCGTGCATATCGTGGGTGTTTTGATGCTACTGTGATGTGTAAAAATTTCGCAGTTCAATTTTTTATCTTCGCGTTTGATAACAAAAAGGGTGATATTGATGCATCATTATATTCAGATAAGCGTAAGGAATCCAAAAATAAGTTAAAAAAATATAGTTGTCATTTGGAAAACCAAAGTTGACTATCAGTGCTCAGAAGCATCATAATAGAAAAAATATTTTTCACTGTCGAGTCATAGATGACATTACACCATTTGAACTGATTTTTGAATTTTCAAGATCGGATGAGGAATAACGATGCTGCAGCGGTGGCCGTTTTTTATGCACCCCTCTGTATAACCGATCACGACAAGTTTGGTATCTTTTCCGACTAAATTGAAACTTCTGACCTTGAATCCGATGTGTAAATTTGAATAGAAACAAGTTTGAACAAGTTGACTTGAAAAAACTTGTTTTTTTCTTTGACAATTTTGACAGTTTTTTTTTACCGTTAGAGGTCTGAATCGTTCAAAAATAGTTCATGGTCCATTAGATTGGAGTGTCTTTTTTACGAAAATCATCCACTCGATGTACTATTTTGTTTCTGGATATTAAAAAATCAATTTTAACCTGTGAGTCGGTCCGGCGCGGTTTCTACTAATAACCAGAACACTACAACATGCACCTGCAAATAAAACTAGCTCAAACTATTGAACAAACGATAACTTATCTTTGAAAGTTCGAGGATTTCTGCAGAATTGAATTTGCTATAACATAAAACAAAATCGCTATAGATCGCTCTGCAGAGTTTTGAGTTTAAGCTATTCATATTTGCAGGTGCATGTTGTAGTGTCTGGTCAGTAGTAGACACCGCCCCGGATCGACTCACAGGTTCAAATTGATTTTTTAATATCAAAAAACAAAATAATACGTTGAGTGAATGATTTTCGTGCAAAAGACACTTGAATCTAATGCCTCTTGAAATATTTTCGAAGATTTCAGACCTCTAACAGTGAAAAAAAAACTGTCAAAATTGTCAAAGAAAAAAACAAGTTTTTTCAAGTTAACTTGTTCAAACTCGTTTTCATTAAAATTTACACATCGAATTCGAGGTCAGGAGTTTGAATTTAGTCGGAAAAGATACCAGACTTGTCGTGATCGGTTCTTTATGACCAGGAAAACAAAAAGAACCACCTAGCTGAGCTTCGCCCCTCCCACGACCCCCCCTCAACAATAATCGACACTTTTTGTGCCAAAATTGTGATCAACGAGATATGATGCGTCGAATTGCGATGTATTTGCATCCAGTGGATTAACAGGTTTCATCCCCTCCATTCTGAGTTGCAATTTATTACCTCCGCTCCGATAACTCAAGACCCCGGGGTGGGATTTCTGTCAATTTTGGGTATGTAGTAGGGCATCCAAGTCTGAACAGAATGTCAAATTTTCTGGACGTCTTCATTTTTTCCAAGGTTCTAGCGATTTTTTTACTATTTTTCCTATATCATAAACATTTGACACAACAAATCAAAATATTCCAATAGAACTATGGAATTTTTCATCGTGTTTAGTTCAGAATTGTTCAAAAGTTCATTCTTAACATATGCAGCCTCCACATAACTGTGTGTACTTGAAATCTCATGAAAAATTGAGCTTAATTTGAAATTGTTCGGAATTATAAGTTTTCAGATTTTTGACAGCTCTAAAAAAAAATCCTCCGCTGGGATTTTTCTGAAACCCAAAAATTTGGAAAGAGGACAAAATTCTGAACAAAATCTGTGATTTTCACGACTACAGTATTTTTTTTGAAGTCAAAATCTATTTTTCTTGGGCTACAGCTCCACATTAATCTCAAACTATGACATTGTTGCCCTCACTGAAACCTGGCTTCATTCTGGTGTCTGGTGTGCAAAACTGCGAAATATTCGACTGTTCACAGTATAACGTTTTTAGGTGTGACAGAGACTTTGAGAGAGTGTGCCTAAGCAGAGGGGGTGGGGTTCTCCTTGCCGTCCATAAAAGCTGTCAGTCTTTGATGATCGATCGCGGCGACTTAGACGTGGACTTGGCTGGATTCCACCTGATCGATTTTGTGGTGGTGAAAATCATAAAAAATAGAGTCACTTTCTATGTCATTGTTATTTATGTTACTTCGCGCACCACCTTGATCGAGTTGGAGAGCACGATCCACGCATTTGAAAGCTTGCACTTTTTGTTGGGGAATCGCATAATGATCGTCGGTGATTTCAACATTCCCGAGTTCTGTGACTGCGAAAATGGCACTATACCACGCACTAATAAAGTGCAAATAGTGAGCAACCTGTGCGCATTTCACGACTTGGCGCAGTTGAACAAAGTATTGAATTCTAACTCTAGATTATTGGACTTGGTTTTCGCCGGCTTCCCCTGTAATGTTGCTAAGCCCCCTGATGTGATGTTGCGCGAGGATGCTCATCACCCGGCCTTCGTGATTGAGTTTGACTCTGGCATGTCATCTGGGAATAGTCAATTGCCATTGTTAACGAAGGGCTTCAACTTTAGGAAGGCAGATTTTCTGGGTTTGTACGCTGAGTTCATGAGTACCCATTGGGGGTTCTTATACTCTTACAATGAACCCAACAACGCAGTTGCTGCATTTTATGATAAGCTGTATGAAATCCTAGACAAGCACGTACCAAGAAGACAGAAGTCTGGAGGTATATATCCCATTTGGTTCAACGGCAAAATTATAAAGCTGCTAAAAAGCAAGAGGCGCGCCTGGAACAAATACAAGCGCACTTGAAGGATGGACCATTACGAGAGGTTCAGATGGTTGAGGTCTCAAGCAAAATCTCTTATTGATGAGTCTTATTAAGAAATACAACATCCGTGTCGAGCGCGAAATTAAGAGAAATCCCAAAGCTTTTTGGTCGCATAAATGCAGGAAATAGAGATAGGACATTACCTCCGGTTTTGGTTCACAACGGCAAAGAATTGCGTGACTCCGCTGAAATAGCTGATGCGTTTGCAGATTTTTTTATGGAAAATTTCAACACTGCCAATGACAGTGGCGTCCCTTGGCGGAGTTCAACAGACAACAAGACCTCCTCTTTCCTTCATATATCTTCGGTCTCCGAGTCTGAGGTTTTGTCCTCACTTGAACGAATACCTTATGGGCAGACAACTGGCCCAGACCTGATTCCGGCTTTTCTGCTGAGGGACTGCGCCAGTGCTTTTTGCAAACCACTCCACTTTATTTTTAACCTCATCATCAGGACCTCTACTTATCCAAGGGCTTGGAAGGCATCACGTGTGAGTCCGGTCTTTAAAAAAGGCAATAAGAGTGATATGAATAACTATCGACCTATCGCCATCATCAATAACTTCTCTAAGTCACTCGAGTTCGTCCAACACGATCGTATTTCTTCCTATGCAGGAAGGCTGATTACGACATTTCAGCATAGTTTTGTGTCCGGGCGTTCGACCACGACTAATCTGGCGTGTATAACTCAGACCATAGCAGATAGACTGGATCAGAGACTTTAGGTTGATGTTGTTTACACGGATTTTTCGAAAGCCTTTGATCGCTTGAATCACTCAATCCTGATCGGTAAGCTTGAGTCATTTGGATTTTCACCTTCTCTTGTAAACTTGTTCAGGTCTTACTTAGGTGGTCGTGAGCAGTATGTGCAGTACAACGGGTTTCGTTCTTCTACCTACACGCAGCCTTCCGGTGTTCCCCAGGGGATTGTTTTGGGTCCCGACTTCTTTGTGATTCTCATCAACGATATCGTTACAGATCTGAAAGTACCTTGCCTGTTGTACGCCGATGACATGAAACTGTACCAATCAATCCTTACAGTTGATGATTGTATTGTGCTTCAGAGGAATCTTGACGTCTTGGGTGAGTGGTGTGCCCGGAATCAGTTGCCGTTGAACATCGGAAAGTGCAGCGTTGTAAGTTACCATCGGGTCGTATCGCCCCTATTGTATGACTACACCATCGATGGCACAATTTTGAGTCGACCATCTACTGTGAAAGATTTGGGGGTCATTTTTGATCCTGGACTGACATTCACAGATCACATCGAGTCGGTTGTGTCTGCGGCTTTGAGGATGCTGGGGTTCATCATGCGTCGATGTAAATATATGTCCAACATCATGACCTTTCGGGCACTGTATATGTCGTTTGTTCGTTCCCGTCTTGAGTACGCCTCACTTGCCTGGAACCCGGGATATGAAATCCATATAGCATCCCTCGAAAAAAATCCAGAGGAGATTTCTTAAAACAGCGACTTTCATGATAACAGGCTCATATCCGGCAAGGGGCACTCCGCAGCGGGACCTTTTGCATCAATTTAACATGCAGTCCCTTCAAACCAGACGTGACATGAATTGTGTGATCTTTCTGTACAAGATAATCAAGGGCAGGAGGTTGACTGCCCGGAGTTGCTATATCTCATAGGCTTTCGGATACCCAGACCGAACTCCCGCAGCACACAGCTGCTCCATCTGCCCTACGCGAGAACTCGTGGACTCACCTCCTCCCCTCTCCATCGGATGATTCACTCCTACCGTGACGTCGAAACTCGCTGTGACATAATACCACTGTTTCGGCTATCAAGGAGATATACAGGCTCCCTCTGATATACAGGTGTCAACATGACGACTGACACTTCATTGAGGCCAGTTTGTTCTTTTTTTCTAACTTCAGGATTTCACACATTCTATAAATAGGACTTTGCTCCTGTTGAATGTGCTTCAAATAATAATAATAATAATAATATTAATAATAATAATATTGAATTTGCTTACGAAGATTTTCATTTGAGCTTCCACATCCCCTAGAAACTACCCCTTTTGGGACACCGTCCCACAACAAGATATGCAATGCTTCATTTAAAAGGCCTAAGAAAAGTACTCATCAATAATTGGATTTAAATAATGATACTACGATGACTCCACACGTACAGCTCCTTAAAAACCACTCCTTGACTTCAAGGGACAGGGACAG
This sequence comes from Anaspis maculata, assembly GCA_949128115.1. NCBI lineage: Eukaryota > Metazoa > Arthropoda > Insecta > Coleoptera > Scraptiidae > Anaspis > Anaspis maculata. Next base: position 56,081,211 of record OX421962.1, on the reverse strand, counting down.
GGTTGGTATGACAAGACATGCAATACATGAAATTTCCAAAAAACGTCTTTTTCAACTCTTTCACAAAAAAATTTATGCTACACAATGACCCTTTGCGTAGGTCATCGTGTAGCATAAATTATAATAATCTGTCGCAATAGTTTGCCGATACGATTTTTTTTTCTATTATTCAATGAAATTTTACAATCTGCCTGTACGGGCAAAAAGTGTACAAGAAACAAAATAAATCAGCGTTGGTCACAACATCACAATAAATGCTCAACATAATGACAAACATTCCAAATCATTGCCGCTTGCCGCTACGATGATTTCATTCACATAGGTATCTACCCGAAACTACCCCTTCAACTACCTCTTCAATATCGCATAGCTTTTACCTTGATGCGTTATTGACGAGTCAAGGGGTGGTTTTTAGGGAGCTGTATGTGTAGGCTCATCGAAGTATCCTTATTTCAATCCAATTATTGATGAGTACATTTCTTAGGCCTTTTAAGAAGCATTGCATATCTTGTTGTGAGACGGTGTCCCAAAAGGGGTAGTTTCTAGGAGATGTGGACGCTCAAATGGAAATCTTCGTGAGCAAATTCAAAATGGACGCCGTTTGAAAACAAGCAATGTCTCTATTTCTTTTTCTTGATCAGAAAGTGCAACTTTCAGAAAATTGGGCACAATTTTTTGAAAAAAAAAGTTAGGATCAAAATTCCAAAATCTTTTCGGCATAATGATACAACCTTTCTAAAGCAGGTGATAGAAAAATTCTCGTACTTTTTGTTCCAAAGTTGTACAAGGTGAAAGATTGCTCATATCTGCACGCTCTCCGTTGGCACCCTGTATATGACAAATTGTGCAATCAAACTTGTCATCAATACCAGCACTCGATAGTCAAAGAAATGATCTTTCCTCACATGCCTGAATTTCTGGAATCCGTCAAATATTTTTCGAGCTATCTCAATTTGAAAACGCACCTAATTTTTAGGTGTTGCAGTTCAATTGTCAAGCAGTTTATTAGTTACCATTTATAAGCAAAAATGTTACGAAACATTTTTTTGTTGATAGCTCGACAACGTCACGGTAAATTGTCTCAATAGAATCGCATTGGCGAGGATTGCCACCCTTAGCTTGAATCACAACTACAAATTTCAGCGGCATGCCCGAATATTTTGTTCTTCTCTGTTATTTGTTTGTTACAAATTAATGAAATTGCTTTTGGCACGAAATGAGAAATTTACTTGGCCCAAATTGAAGTGGACCACCCTGAAATTTCGCCTCGGTAATAATAGGGATATCTCGAGAAAAAATGGCCCGATTCTGAGATTTTCTGTAGTGTTCGATAGAGCAATATTCTGTCTACCAGATACCATCTTCAATCACCTGATTGTTGACCTTGTGTAGGATATATAGGGTGACAATGGAAGAAGTGCAAGAAAGACCTGACTTTAGCAAGATCCCGTTTTAGGAAAACAAGTCGCAGAATCTTGTAGGAGACATTTTTGGAAAGCATTTATCAATATCTCGAAACGGTTTTGCACTTTTGATCGTAATTTGTTTTTTCACAGAGCTATTGTTTGTTTTGTGATTTATGGAGTGAGAATTGAGCAGAAAAACAGGCACCCATGATGGTACAAACTGGGTGACTATGGCAATCTTAATGCAACGGATACTTGCCATTGATGCATTTTGAACCATTCTGGGCTATCATGATGCAATGTCACAGCATGCTTGTTTTGCCATGGTCCCAGAAGAAGTCTAGGTCCTCACCAGTTCTGAGGGCCGGTGGGATCAAATTGTTTCATGGTACATTTGCTACAGCTATTACGTACGTTTCGTCAAATTTCCAGGATGAGCAACAGCTTTGGCAGAGTCCATACCAAAAAATCCAAAAATCGCAAGAAAATTAATAACTCTTTGGACAAACAAAATACTATCAAAAGTCCAAAACTGTTCCGAGATATTGATGTACGCTTTTCGAAAATATGAGGAAAAAAATTCTGCGGCTTGTTTTCTTGAAATGGCACCTTGCTGAAGTTAGATCATTTTTGCACTCCTCCAATTGCCACCCTGTATGTTGTATATAAGGTCTACAATCAAGCGATCTAAGATGTTGTATTGTAGTCAAAAAATTAGTCTGTCGAGCACCACAGAAATTTTCACAATCGGGCAATGTTCTCTCCAGATATCCTCATTTTAACCAAGGCAGAATTTTGGGGTGACCCACTTCAATTTCTGCCCAGTTTATTCAAAAATTAAGATACGGCTCTAAGCCGCCGCGCCGAGCTGAATGGATTACCATGAAACCTTATTATGTATTTAATAAGGTGATAAAGTGACCACTAAAGGTAGAAATAACGTTTCGGCAACTGAAAATCTGTTAAATAAAATAATGTCTGTTATGTCTGGTACATGAAGTTGTGAATTGAGTGGTAAGTGGCGGTAAAGTATAGTTGCTGCCTTCTACAAGCCCCGTTATCTGTTGCCGTCACATTGAAAAAAACAAGACATAGAATTCTCTACCATTCATAAGTAGGTAGAAAGACTTAATTCTGTTATATTCCTACTTTTTGCGAGGCTTACAACTTAACCAAGTTGGTTTGCAAAGGTCAAAACAAGCAATAAAAATTTTCATGGTAATAAAAACTGAAGAAATCTTGTCCACATCTTCATTTTTAAGCACCTATACCACATACATGTACAACACTAAGATAAAGCAATAAAACGCATGAACCTCGTGAAAAAATTCGCAGCTATTGCCTTTTGTAAAAAATCACATTTTGTTAGGTAACTCATCATTTCTTCAGCGAATGTTGCAATCGTGCGATCGAAGAATAGGGCACTTCATGGGTGTTGTTGCATAACACTATGCTTTTCCTGCTCCTATCACCGTCTTTTAGGTCCAGTTTTACAATAGCGGTACCTTAAGGTTCTGGCATAAAGAAGGAATAAGTATTCTCGGGATAAGGGTCGAACCGAAGCTGACTTGTTTGAAGGGGTGCAAAATATCAAGAAACGCCGACTGTCCAAAAATGTGGGGGTCGGTCTGTAGCAGCAGGACACAAGGGGCCCCGTTGGGCCCCCGGTCGTTACAATAAGACATGAACGGGAGTCATCAAAGTATTCGAAAGCACAATAAGACAAAAGGGGCCCATGTTGGGGTTCCGAATAACACAAGAGCAGACACAATAAAGGTTCACCAGAGGTGCGAAAGCCACGACAAAATGCAAGAAGGCCCAATAGGCTTTCGAAGAACACAAGGAGACACAAATGGGACACACTATAGTTCCGAAAGCCACAAGCACAAGAAGACACAAAAATGGTTCCAAACGACACATGAAGACATAAAGAGGGCCCGCACGGCCTCAAACTAAACATGAAGACATAAAGGCTATTCTGGCATCACACACATTGAATAGGGGGCAAAACTATCAATTAAATATTTTCCGACACACGAAGCTCAACGATGACAGCCCGCGAAATTTGAAAAATCTCTCAGTGACTACGTCTCATTGACGTGAGTGAGATGTTACACTTCGATCAGTTGAAAGAAGTAACAATGTTACGTCCGGTAGATGTCTCATGTGTGATGTTCAATTTAAGTTCATTTCGAAACATCTCTCAGACATTACATTGTATAACATCGCAGATGAACATCTCATAGATGTGGAAGTAACGTTCATTGTGATGTTATTTTGTGACATGATTGAGATCATCTCATTCATGAAACATGACATGCTATGCTGAGTGGGATGATATAATTCCTTGGACCACAAAAACGGAGTCCTGTGCTGCAACGGCTAGGCAATGTGGGCCAATTTTTCCACAAATTCGTCTGTATAGTAGGTGCATCAACCAAGGAACCTTGCGACCCCGTGTTATTTCTTTGGTTTTCGGTAGTCATTCCCTGACGACAATCACTAGAGTGACTAGTTGACAATGTCATAGGCGTGGAAGATTTTTTTATTCATGAAATTTTCTGATAAAATATAACTCGTGCAATGGAAATGCATCTATAATTTTTGACAAATCTTTACTCATGCAAGTTAAACTGGAAAAACTACGTGCACTTGTGCTCTTTCCCAACTAAACTTGCATTCGTGCACATTTTCCAAAATTTATCGATAATTTTCATTGCACTTGTTATATTACTACTGATAATAATTAATTCGTGAGACTCGTTTGAACTTCTCGTTGCAGGGCCTTATTTGTATGGTGGAATTTAAATCTGAGAGAGAACGAAATCGAACTTGCAAAAAAAATAATATTTTGAGACACGCAAACATTTTGCTGTGTCTTCATCAGTCGGAAACATTTATTTTTTGCGCAAAACATTACCTAATTATGATAGAGATGGAACTTCCAATTTTCACCAAAAAAAGTAATTTTCGCCTAGGAAATCTCCCTCGAAAAACCAGTTTCAAATTCAATTATACTTTTCAATTTTTTCCATTGATAGATGACGTGGAGAACACGGTTCGCTTATAATCAAATAATGACGTAAGCATAGAAACAATTCAAAATTATTGGATAATTAGACACAGATCACCCCAATTATCTTGAGTGCTGGTTGACTAATAATGACCAACATGTTTTGTTACATTCCCTATAGGTATATTCACTGCCGTTTTTCATCAATCGTTTTTTAGGAAAGCATTGGTTAATTTTTTCACTCTACTTTATATTATTATCTACCAATTTATCCATTATTATTTCCTGTGGTGGAATTTTTCTATCAAGCTTTAAAAAAAGAGAAATAAAGCTTGCCCCACATGTTGTCCTTGAAATGTATGAAAGCTTTTATTTGCTTCTTAATGGAACCGCTACAAACTTGAAAAGCACTTTGAAACAAATCACTTAAACCTACTCGTAGTGCAATTATTATTGTTACAAAAACATCCTTACCAAAAAAAAAAGAGACAAATTGCGTTCAAATGATGCTAATATGGGCAATTTATTACTGAGCTAAAGTAGAGGTGATATGAATCAATGTTTTGAATTATCTGCGAAATAATATGTAAATTTTTGTCCACACCACTTGGAACAAGACGTTGATCGGAGAGGCTATAAATAGTAATGGGTTTTGGAGCTTCGGTTATTTCAAAATGAATTCATCTTTAGTGATCACATTAGTGACGTTGTGTTTGGGAGCTGCCTCTGCAATTTCACTCCGTAAGTTTTCTCGAAAAATTAGTTTGAGATAATTTATGGGTCTATTTTTTTAACAGCGAAATACTTCAAATTATGTGGTCGGAAAGATCCAGAGTTCACCAAGTGCGCAACGAATCATGCGAAGGAAGCTATTCCCTACTTAGTCAAAGGTGAGATAGGAAGCTTTCACTATAGCATCGTTTTTCAACATAAATAAATTACAGGAATCCGTTCTTTGAACGTACCGAACATGAAACCTTTAACTTTGCCAGTGTTACAACTGCAAAGTACTGAGAACTTCAAGTTGAACTTTACAAACTTGAAGATTAGTGGATTAGATAAAATTGTCCCGCTTGAAGTTAAGTAAGTTGTAAGTTTTTATTTATTATTATTTTAAAAGTTTTCGTACGCTCAGACCGCCGGCTCCGACCAAAAGGCCTCTGAATCGAAGTCGGTGATTTTCTTTTAACTAATTACATTTGATCAAACTATTTCATATCTTCATACAAACAGGCGAGAGGAAAAAAATTCTGGAAATACTGAATCACAGCGTGAAGATCGTCAAAATTTCACGCGCGCTATCGTAGAGCTTTCATTTGACACGAAATTTTTTTTTTTAAAGTAGAGTCTACAGTATTGTATACGATAGGTCCGAGTGATTTTTCAATGAAACATTTTCAGCTAAAGATAGGAAAAAGTACAAATTCCCAAGCAATTTTTCATCAATTTTCACAACTAAACAACTTTGGTTCTAGAAGTTTGGTGGAAAAATCACTAGGAATTCGTAGAGTGATTTAAGATTTATCTCTCTTTTTTTAGCGCATTCTCCATCTTGATGAAAATCGCTATTGCAACCGCTTTGTCCGTCCGTCCGTCCGTCCGTCCGTCCGTCCGTTCCTCGAACTCCTCCCAAACTAGACGCCCTAGCTTTCTAATTTTTTCACTATTACATAGCTCCCACTTCCAAAGCTAGGCTAGGCTATATTGGATGTCTATATTGCGCCGCCAACATAGAGAAAACCGCCCCTGATAAACTTGAAATAACGTAATATTGCAATTTCTACCAGACCTAATGCTCTGGTGTTCTCATTTTATGAATAATACATAGATTCCACTTATAAACGTGAGCCCAGAAGTATTCCGTCTTCAATATGCGCCGCCGACATGAAAAAACTGCTAAAAACCGCCCCCAATCACTTTAAAATAAAAAACATAAACCCGATGACATAGCGATCTAATTCTTTCGGTATATGAATAGCTGACTGAAAATTGGAAAGGATAGGCTACATTTGGTTAGTCGCCGCCCCCAGATTCCGCCCCCAAACGACAAAAAGTGCAACTTTCACAATTGTTACTGATTGAGATGTTTCCTCAAACATTTAGGAACTGCCAACTAAAATTGTGCAACATTTGCTCAGCCGAACGCTGCCGCTCCCACACGCCGCCCCCAAAGTAAGAGATAAATGAAAAACATGAACCCAAAGACTCATAGCGATCTAAGTCTTCCGCTATATGGATAGCTGACAAAAAGTGGAAGAGGATAGGCTACTTTTGATATGGCGCCGCCTCCAGCTTCCGCCCCCAAAAGAAAAAAGTGCAACTTTCAATAATTTTCACTGATTTAGATGTTGATGTTACCTCAAACATTCAGAAACTCTTAACTCAAAATGTGCGAGAATTTCTTTGCCAAACTCTGCTGCTCCCACACGCCGCCTCCAAAGTAAGAGATAAATGTAAAACATGAACCTGAAGACATAGCGATCTAATTCTTTCACTATATTGATAGCTGACTGCTATTGGAAAAAGAAAGGCCACTTTTCATTAGTCGCCGCCTCCAGCTGCCGCCCCCAAACAAACAAAAATGCAACTTTCACAATTTTCACTGATTGTCATATTTCCCTTACATTTAGAAACTCCCAACTCAAACTGTGCAACAGTTAGTTACTTTGCCGAATGCTCCCGCCCCCACACGCTGCTCTCAAAGTGAGAGATGATTGAAAAACATAAACCCGAAGACATAACGATCTAATTCTTTCGCTATATGGATAGCTAACTAAAAATGGGAAAGGATAAGCTACTTTTGATATGGCGCCGCCTCCAGCTTCCGCCCCCAAAAGAAAAAAGTGCAATTTCCAACAATTCTCACTGATTTAGATGTTATTGTTACCTTGAACATTCAGAAACTCCCAACTCAAACTGTGGAAGAATTTCTTTGCCAAACTCTGCCGCTCCCACACGCCGGCCCCAAAGTAGGAGATAAATGTAAAACACAACTCTGGAGACATAGCGATATAATTCTTCCGCTATACAGATAGCTGACTAAAAATGGGAAAGAATAGGCTACTGTTGATTAGTCGCCGCTCCCAGTTCCCGCCCCCAAACAAAGAAATATTGATGAGTGAAAGAAATTTCATTCAAATCTATTTCATTGGCAAGTACCCCATTCTGATAACAAGATCTCCCAATGAGTTTCGACTGAAGAAAGTGGACAAAGAATGGTGTTTCTCATTCAACCAAATTTCTTTACGTTCACAATATGCCTCTTTAAGAAAATGCGCTACTGAGACTCACGCACGTGAAGGCATACTCACTTGTTTTTTTCTAGGAACAATAAATTCAATTGAATTCCTTCACTCTTTGTCAAGATTACAATAGGCTAGTGGACATGGGTTTTTTTTATTTCTTTTTATGAAAGATCTTCTCAAAATTGTTGCATTGGCAAGATGATTTTGTTTAAAAAAGTTTTTGTACATATAAAAAAAAACATGAAAAAGATTTGTCTGTTTGAATGGCGCGGCAAGTGCGTGACGTCACATTTTGAAGAGCCAATAGAAACTCTAGTTGGCCATTGAATGACTGAAGAACACCTTCTCGTTTTGAACTGATTTATACCAAAAAAATATAATGAAATGCTGAAGTGCTTTGGTTTGACCTCACATTTTGGTCGATTCTTCCTTAAAATTCACTTATTTTTGCTCGTGCAGGCTTCGGATTAATGTCACAACAGTGTTATTAGTGCCATATGAGTGGCAGTACTGCGAGAGTCGCATGCCATATGTCAACCCCACGTCAAATAATCTAGTTTTTTTTATTACAATTTCGCTTCATCATACATAATAACTCCATGCAATGGCATCAAAAATAAGTTCCTTGTGATAAAGTTGTGCTCGCACGTGAAAATACACCACCACGTAATAGATCCAGAACGAATGCTTCGGTCGAATGTCAAATGCGTTCCCCTCTCCTTCCTCCCACCCACCTTCTAACCCACTTTCAAGCTGTGACGTAGCATATTATTCCTGATTTGAATAAGTCCACTTTCAAATTGATTTTTTACCGAAATGAAATCATATTTCGAAAAACTTTTCCAACTACAAATTCGTCATTCAGATATTCATCAGGTTTATGATACTTTTATACTGAAATGCGATTGATGTCCAGTAGCCTATTGTTCCGGCTTCTCAGAAGCAATCTCAGATCTAAAAATATACCGTAGTTGTATTATTATAATACTTATATGTACCTACTACGATTGGATTAAACTTGGTAAGTTGCCTCTGATCGAGGGATCAGATGTAACAACATGAGGATGTTGTTCAACATCTGTTCTCTTCAGATATAAATGTGGCTTGTGAGAAGCCAAGACATTTTGATTTTTGACGAAGTGTCAACAAATTAATTATGTGGTAGTGGTGCTGACTTTGAGACCATATTAGTTTCCATTTGATTACTTAACAAGCCCCCGAACAAGCCACTGAGCCATGGATTTCTATGTATGTATTATTACTTTTGAATTTACACCTGTACATATTTCTAGAGAAAACGAACTTCTTCCCTTCCAAAGTAAAGTTATGGTGGATTCAATATTCCATTTTCAGGGCTGATTTTGCAAAACACGACATCCAAGTTATCCTTCATGCCGATGAAATATTACTGAATGGTACTTACAACGTGGATGGTAGAGTTTTGATCCTACCTATTCAAGGCAAAGGTCCTGGTTCCCTTAAAGTCAGTGAGTAAAGTACTTACCCAGCTATGATGCTTGTGTGATCCTCAATTCTCAATATTTTGTCTGCTCCAGCTGGTGGAGATTACACCTACGGTTTCCATTATAATCTGATCGACCGAAACGGCTTCTCTCATGCTGAAGTTGTCAGAGACCACTTTAGTTCTGTAGTCAAAAACGCCGAATTCAAGCTAGACAATTTATTCAACGGTGATAAACTTTTGGGTACGTAAACTTTCACGTGTACTTGCATATTTCAATGAATAATTGTGACTTTTTTTAAGGTGATGAACTAAATAGGTTCTTGAACGAAAACTGGCAAGTTGTGCTGAAGGAATTTGAAACCGTCATACACAACACTATCGCTGGACTGTGCAGACAAATTGCCAGGAATGTTTTTCTCAAGGTTCCATTTGATAATTTATTTTTGAACTGATTTTAAATAAAACTAATAATAACTGAACTCCTGTATGCATATTCGAAAAGATGTGGGTACATCATATCTATCCCTAATAATAGTAATAATTTAGTAATATTTTGTAGTAATAAAATTAGTTTGTTTAAAATATGAAACTTCTTGTTACTTAGATATTCGCTCCCACTGTGAAGTTGAACTAGTTGGAGGCTCTTAGTTATTGTGAGTTTCTGCAAAAATCCCACAAGTGGCCGAAACAAACTCGAAACTTGATTCTTGGCAGGCTAGGATTCTGGAATTATAGTTTTTTAGATATGATTTTTTTCTGACGCAACAACTATAAAGAGCGCGCGCGTCCTATCTGGGCTACGAGTTATGGGGCGAAACCCTCCCTCAAGCCATGGTGTCAACGTAAAATAGTTATGATGGAGTCCTATTTCGGACTTGCTTTGTTTATGTTTCTCAAACTTTAAAATTAGTGGAATAATCATCCGTATTCCTCATGTGTTGCATACAATTCTTCTTCTACTTTCGTTTTCTCACTTCTTGCATAAATGGCCATTTCATCTCAGGTGACATTTGGCAAGTATATATCATTATCTCTTCATCGCAGTTTTAGAGCAAATAATTTTTTGCCAACCAGCTTTCAAAGAGTTTCGAGGATAACAACAAAACAATAATGATATTTATTATTGTATAAGTGCATGTGTCTAATAGAGTTGTATTACACTACACAATTTCTTGTATAATTTTTGGAACAATATCTGTCAGTTAAACAATCAAGTTCATCGTTTTTTGACACTATTTTGGCAGATTGTTTCGAAAATTGTACAAGAAATTGTGTAGTGTAATACAGAGCTATTATATAATTATACTTCCTAGAGTAATGTACCAAAAACCAAAATTAATGACTGCTGCGAATTAAATCCATTTTCTGGGCGAGGCTTTCTATCAAACACACCGCAAGGTGGGGAGATGGACTGGTTTCCAAGCTTGCTCTAATGAAGAGAGCCGTTAAATGGATTATACCGTGTGATCCAAATCATTCCGAATTGGGGTAGGCTGTGCCCTGGCGAAAAGCAGCAATGACAATATACGCTCGGTATCCTGCATTGTTATATATTATTATAGAAGAAGATCTAGAGCGGCAAAGTGAAAAATACACCAGAAAAATAAACTTACCTCGCAAAATCATTCACAATTCAAGAGAGATCATGTTTCCAATGTTATAGCTTGGAATTTTCGATTTAAATCAGTTAAAATTATAAATAATTACTTTGAAAATTGACATTTCAGGGTCATTTTTCGAATAGCTGTTGGTACAATAGGCGAAATTCAGTGCCATTTCTGCGCTGGCGCAACCGTGCTAGGGGATTTGAGAATAGTGCCGTATGCTAACACATGTAAAAAGCGTAATTTCAACATTGTCTATTATTGAAACGGCTGGAAATGAAACTTTCAAATAAGCTATGGAAAAAAGAGTGTTTCTTGATCTTTCCTTGTGTTCAAGACCAGCAATGATAGATCAGTTCTAGATACACAATGAGCGAAAATATGGTAATGTGTTTATCAGTTGGTGTGTTTTTGAAAATACCGCCCTACTTCTGGTATTCTTCTCTGCCTTACGGTTGCCGTCCTGTCTGTCAGTGGCATGAAACTGCATGTAAACAAATGGTAACTAAAGTTTTATCGGGCTATATGTATAATATATCAGAGGTTTTGTGTTTTCTGTTTTTTTTTTTTGAATGACGGGCAGTTTGTTGAGTGCCTGGCTGCAAAAACCGTACGAAAAGAACATTACAGTTCCATTTCATGTGTGTTTCCAAAAAACATCACCTTCTAGGCAACCAGTTATACACTGAAAACGGCTTTTTCGTTCTTTTCGGAATACTACGCGCGGAATTAATTTTTTCGACAGCAATGCACATGGACAACATCATTCCACATAATCTAGCATGGAAGTCAGGAGTTTCTTGTCATCTATTTTCCTTTGTTAAATCGATGGCTGAAAATCTGCAGGTTTTGACTTTTCCTAGCTCGCGCAGACGCATGAGTTCCATCCCCTAGTTTTGCGAACCTACAGCGCAACTCGTGCCGCTGAATATCGCATATTGCAAAATGATTTTTGACGTTTTGTGGCGCCTCTGGTGGCGCGAAGGTTCAAATAAAAGTGAATAATTTATGCCATTTCCTGTGTTTCGTCATCACACAAGACACTAGAGCTCAGTGATTTCGGGATTTTTGGGGGATAGCCCTTCTATTTGGGGAGGGGGACGGCGGTTTTAAGAAAGAAAATTCGAACATAGGAGGCAATTTTTCAAATCGACATTATTGTGTCCCTTAGTACCCGGACTATGTATCTACTCTGGTTTGATTCCATTGGCATTTCCAAAATGCAAAAATAAAAAAAAAATTCCGATGCTGAGATTGTCAAGGAATAAAACCCACAGAACAGGGATTGATTCCACAAATAGGGAGTAAGTACCTAAAAGTGTTCAGTTGGTCAAATTTCTTTTCGTTTGAGTTTCGCGCCGTTTCTTTTCTAAATGTAACTAACACACACAAAAGATACCTAGACAAAGTAGTTTTTCTGTTGACTCAATTTTTGGTTTTGCCTACCGCCTACCTACTATTCTCCCTACTCCCTAGTCCCTATTAAAAAGTACCACTTTACGAAAACTCTTGTAAATCGCATGCAGCTCACCTGGCCACCGCCATCACTTGTTGGTTGTTGGATCCTGATTCCTGATTCCTGATTCTAGAAGCTGATCTTCGGATTCCTCGGTAAAGAGACAAATCTCGGTAGTACAGAATAGAAGACAGGACACGAAACAGCACCATCTACAATTTGTTAATCCCACTGTACATCAGACATCTTCTTCTTGTGTACCTAATATCTACTTATAAATAAATGATGTTATGTGGTAGGTACTGCCGCAAACGGTCGCGTTCGCGTGTTCGTGTGATTCGAGGGGTGATGTTTGATGTTTGGTTAATAACTTACTACTCGACTTACTACGAATTCCTTTAACGAATCAAGTTTGAAGTTGAAGTAGGAGTTTAAACGAAAAATTTAAAATAACGGTCTTCACTTTTCCCAGTAGTCGTGACCTGACAATGGAGATTTGCGAACGCAAAATGTCGTGTGAGTCAGAGGGGTGTGAGTGTGACCACATCCACATCGTGACATCGTGTGACTCGTGTGTGTGTGTGTGTGCGCGGACTGACTGACTGAGTGACCGCTATACAGAACTCAGGAGTCAGGAGTCAGAACACAAAAGTCTGCAGGTGTCAGTATTATTACTTATTAATTAGTGACGATGAGCTGATGTGAAATATTTAATTTTGAAACTTTGAAAAGTTTCGGAAACGTATGGAAGTTTTAAGCCAAACAACCATAAGGCCCCGCAGTAGCCCATCAAGACATTTTCAGTGCGCGCGAGTTCGGAGAAACATAACGTGGAAGTCGTGGAACGTGCAAGCTTGCGAGAAACGAGAAGAGACGAGATAAGTGAGACTAGATGGAAGAGCAGAGATAGATACCTACTACCGAGCCTACTACTGTATCGTATTGTGTAAGTGCCTACAGTATTATTACCTGTTACCTGTTAGGTTTTAGTAAAATGTAAAATGGACTCTATACAGTATACATGTGACCAAAAGGAAATACAACACACAACAGGGACGGGTTCTCCGTCATTTGGACCCAGAGCCCAGAGGCGTATTATTATAGCTGCTGTAGCAGCAGCCTAAGAAGCCCGGGGCTTGCGGCGCAAAAATTCCAAGGGGCGCGGAATTCTGGGATGGGAAGTATTTTCTTCAAGGAAATATTAAAATCATGTAGATATCGGTCGGGATAAAAAATACTAGTAAAATATTACAATTCCTATTATGTACCTAATGGGGTACTTGCCAATGAAACGGATTTGACTGGAAATACTTTCAATCATCAACAAGAGTAATAAATCGTATTTCCTGGAAATTTCCGGAAAATACATTATATCCATTGGTTAAAAAGATGGTTTTTTTCGATTTTTTTTTTTTCAAAGGGTTGGTAACAGTAGGTAGGTACGGAAACTTCACTGAAATTTTTATGTCTGTATTTTTCAAATATTGTGATGCCACTTTCAACAGTTTTTTGAGCTTTCAACCCAACAGTGCTGTTTGTTTAGTTTTTAAGCCTTGTTAAGCCCCGCCAGACGTAGTGGCGGAGGCTATTTGTGGCCGCTTTTTTTTTCGTGATTTTCTTTTTCTCGTTACTCGTTTCTGAACAAAATTCACCTAAATATTCCGTATCTTTTGAACGGTTCAATATATCCAGTTCATTCTTTCGCTAATCGAATCTCAACTATTGCAGGTTGATACCGACGACGTTTAAAGATGATCGGTCAAATATAAACAATCTTAAACAACAATTAAGAATGCACAACTCGAGAAACCGAGCGAGAAACTCATTTAAATGGAGAGAACGCATGAATGCCAGCCTTTCCATCATCATATATTTGGATCTGATGAAGCTTTGTGCCTATTTTTTTTTAATTGAAGTACATATCCAGACCTTTGTCACAGTGTGACAGCGATTAAGAAACAATGGTTTATTATTCATTTATAAGGTTTATAAACATTTTCATCGGCTATGAATGCAGCATGATTTTCAATCAGCGAGGAAAATTTTAATTTCCACAGTTTTCTATATACAACCAGCGAAGCGATTGGAGCCAAAGTATTGCAGAATTTTTTGAAAGAAAAAAATTCGATCTAGGACTGATAGTTTTTTAGATATAATTTTTTTTCTGACGCAACCAACAACTGTGAAAAAGTTGTGCGAGCATGCCACTCATATATACTATACAAAATGCTCTATATTACTACTGAGGTGGGCATTTTTCGTATGAAGCTGAGCTTTCACAGAAAAAATCAGATATTTGCTTTTTACAAAAAAAAAAAACAAGGCACCCGTTTAGGCTAGCCGAGTTATGGGGCTAAGACTGCCCTCAACGGTATAATGGTATTAACGTAAAATAGGTATGATGAAGATGAAACTATTCACCCCTCATTTCTACATCGAAAAGATCCTATTCCAAACATTTGCTCTGCTCGTGCCTTTCAAACTTTCAAACTATTTAGTTGAATATTCTCCCATTTTTACCGGAAATCGCAGATGAGAGGTATTCTGACGTGTCACATACAGTTTCTCTTTTTATTTCATTGCCATTTTTTTGCATTATGACTACTTATTTTATCTCAGGTCACATTTAGCAAATATGTTTCGATATCATTTCATTGAAGTTCCAGAGTAGGTACCATAATCATCAATTTTTTGCCAAGCAAAGTTCAAACAGTTTCCAAGCTAACAAAACAATAACAATACTTCCTATTGTGAATAGTACAGGAAAAATAGTAAAAAAATCGGTAAAACCTCGGAATAAATATGGACGTCTGGAAAATTTAATATTCTGTTCAGAATTGAGTGCTCTACAACATATCCAAAATCGCCAAAAATCGCATCCGGGGGTTTTGAGTTATTGGAGGGGGGGGGGGGGGGGGGGTAAAAACTTGCAGCTTGAAAATGGAGGGGATGGAACCCGTTAATCCATTGGATGCAAATACATTATAGTTCGAGGTATCATCCGAAAGTCCGTGATGCCGTGAAGAAATGGAATGTAAAAAAGAAAAACCCACCGCCCAAGAGGAATCTCATTCTTTAGATGGACAATGTGGATAGTAGGACAATAATTTATGGAGTTGAACTGTACGGAGACGAGGCAATTTTGGCGTGAGTAGGTACGTACACTGTGTTGTCTGCCAGCATGTTTCTTGCTTGCTGTTGCAGTAGGTATAATAGGTAAAGCTAGAGCTAGAGTAGATACCTAGTACTCACTACTTCAGTGATTTGCATCGGAAGATGTAGCCTTTTGGGCGGTGGGCCTTTTCATTCAAGTAGTAAGTATCCTGCCGATCTTCGACATCATTCATTAGTAGCCGCCAAAAGTCTAACAAACTTGGCGGAGACCCACCAATCAGAGTAAAGACAATGTCCCTCAACGTCCACACTGCAAAGCACTCCAAAGAAACTCACGACTCCTGGCATATGCCTAAAAAAAATTCATTTTCGCGTACATGATACCTCGAGGCGGTGAAAATGTGTCACATTGGAAATTGCACGTGTTGACAACTCGCTGGCATCCCCTTGTCATCGTATCATTCGTACCAACACAACACAATTTTTCCATAGCTTGCTCTAATGCAAGAAGCCGTGAAATTGATTATATTCAGAAATTTTTGTAGGACAGTATCCAGATGTCCACTAAAACACTAAAACTGTTATTTTTGGTAATTAGAGCCCTACGATCCACTAAAACTGTTAGCATAGGGGTGCCTCCAAATCCATTACAGCGCCTGCTTTGCAACCATGCGTAACCTATGTGAATTCAGCGTCTGTCTCAAGCAAGACAGACACAAACAACTTTTCCCATGATTCACGGAAATTTTCTCTCAGGAATAGCGGCTTTACGACCTGTGTTTTGACCGCCTCACGCAGTGAAATTCCCACAGCCAAACTTGTTGCACAATAAAAATATCTATTTATAATACCTTGAATAATTAACGCAAAAGATAATAAAAATATTTATTATTTACTTTTACGACTAACTAATAGGCAAGTACAATAATTTTTATTTAACATGTATTTTAGAAATAGATACAAAAGCAATTATTTCTCAAACAAAAAATTCACAGCAGACTATTTTCGCTCGTATCATCATTGGGATTGACAAATTTCACATGCTGCTTGAACTTCAAGAAAAACTTCCATTCGCTCAGGAATTCTTCCTTAAATTTCTCCTTGTTCCCTTTCGTTTTCCGGTATAGGCTTGCGCCTAGTTCCAAAAATGTCCCCAGGAAACCAATGAGAGTTCCCACGAATAGCACAAGAAATACCCCACCAACATTTTTGAGATCCAGTGGAGTTGCTACTTGCTCTTTGACTGCACAATTTCCAGCGCCGCGTTTCTCTTTCCACCATTTTGTTTTTAGTGTTGTAATCCGGCCTGTTTCTTGGAGTTTCAAGATGGCTGTGCTCAAATCATTCCTGTAGCTAGAATCTGAAGGAATATTTCTAGGCACCTAGGTATATCATCGTCATTAATGCATAATAAAGTGCGCAACAAAATAAGTCACTCTGCAGAATTTGACTTGACTGAAAATAGACAACTTTTTTCAATGTGATAAAGTTGTACATAAAGTTGGAAATTAAACACATTACATAATCTAGACAACTTTGGATTGCTACGAGCGATTGAAAACTGATTTTCAGATCTTTCGCTAGTCTTATCTAATCCATCAGCTATTAGTCCGTATTTTCACAGAACAAAATACCTTTACACATTTTTACAGGGTGTTCGATAGACTTGTGCAAAATTTCTAAATAAATATTTGACATGTCCTTTTGAACAAACCGAGGAACAAACATTTTTTTCTTGGATTTCAACACTAACTAAGAAGGTAGAACTCATAATCTAAAGACGGCTTTCGAATTTCTGGTTCATCTCTTATTTACCTACTGATTGACGTCCAAAAGTCAACTTATTGGTTATACAGTTTGTCTCAAAAATATCACATTCCTAGTTCAAAGCGGTATATACAGGGTGTTTCAGCGATGATAGCAAAGTTCAACTGTAAGTAGATCTCGTCAAAATATGACGAAAACCTATATACCATTCGCAAAGTTCGGCCTAATGACGAAGATACAGCCCTTCAAAGTTCACTTTTTTTCGGATTTCAAAGATTTGTGGCCCAGGAACGTTTCGAAAAATTTAGCTTTAATTTAGCATAAGCTGGTTTGTCATAGTTATCTATCAACTTGCCAGATTTTGAGAGAATCTAATCAGTGGCATAGAAGTTTATGAGGGCTCACCTTTAGTCAACTTTTATTCGGATGCTTCTAAATTATTGACCCTCATAACTCCTACACCACTGGTTAAAGTCTTTCAAAATTTGGCAGGTCGGTAGATAGTTTCGACAAATCAGTGTGTGCTGAATTTGAGTTATTTTCGTCTGAACGTCACTGAGCTACAATTTTTTTTAATCCGAAAGAAGTTAATTTGGAAGAGCTGTATCTTCGTTATTTGGCCGAACTCGGCAAAATGGTATATAGGTTTCAGTCATATTTTGACGGGATCTACCCACAATTGATTTTTTTTTTGCTCGTTTTTTTGCTACCATCGCTGAAACACCCTGTAGAATCCACTTACGAACAAGGGAAAAATATTGAAGGAAAAAAGGAAAAAAGGTCAAAGGGTGAGACTTCGCTCTTCTCTATTTCTGTTATTCAAAGAGATTTTGGAGAATTGTTTGTGATAGACTTGTGGCGGCTCTCAATGTGGGCATGTGACGGAGGAACTGTTGTCTCCCTCGATAGCTTAGTGGTCAGAGTATCCATCCGGCAAATGGAAGACCCGGGTTCGAGTCCCGGTCAGGGCCGACACTTTTTCTCCGTCACATCGCGCCATAGACTCATCAGTAAAACTCATCAGCAACTCTCAAAGATCTCAGTTCAAAGACACGGACTAATAGCTGAAGGAATGGGCTAACGAACGGTCTGGAAATTGATAAAGTCGATCGTACCAATACAAAGTTGTCTAGGTTCAGAATCAGGTCCAATTTTGCAGGGCGATACTTACTTTGTTGGGTACTTTATGAAGTTTCATTTACTTTTTTTGAGCGCAATGGCATAGCCTTTTTCATCCAAGAGGTTTCCAACACTTGCCAATGTGCAGTGTCTTTCGACTACATATTCAATTGTCGTCGATTCCATGAAAAAAGCGTAGTCTTCGGTTTCGACTCTCTTCACACCCGCTTCATTGTCAGAAGTCATTAAATCGGGGTGCGACGCCATGAATTTCCAAATTGTTTCACGAACAGTATCATTTCCAAATTCCTTGAACAGTCAAAAAGTTGCAAATACAGTACGCCCAGCTGTACAAATACAGTACAAAAAGTACGCCCAACTGATACTTACCCTAAAAAAACTGGCCGTTGCACCATTTGCTTTTGCGCCATATTTAATCTTTTTTTGTTGCGATAGTTCTTCGACATTTCCGAATGGCGTCACCAGGGTCTCAACGGTCAAGAACGCTGCTAAATTGGCAGTGTACGTAGAGACTAAAATCAGCGTGAAGAACAACCAAACTACAGCTGCGGTTCTCGTGGACAATCCACTGTAATCAGAATGGTTGTCTATGACCAGGGTTGTTTTCACAGATAATATATTTATTCACGATACATACATTGGCGCAACTTCACTACCTTGTTGAAGCAAACAACCCATAGTGAACCAAAAACTGTTTCTGAAACTGAATTGGTTGATGAGAAACTCGGGTTCTTCTATACAAGGGTACGGATTGGTCCATTCACTCGGTGACAGTCTTCCCATAACAAAAAATCCCAGCGAAACTAACAAGTAGCTGACACCAAGCATAGCCCAAACGCCCAATGAGAAAGGCGATGCAAACATGAACAAACTTGGCGGCATTGGTTCAGGTTTTCGGTACAAAATCTGGATTCCTAAGTTCATGAATTCCGAAGTAAAGTCTACTGCAGCCTCACGTTCAGCTGTTACTGTCAAATCTCCAATGGCCAAATCAGCTTTCTGTAACATTCAAATTCATTATCTGGGCAAAGAAAGTTACAAGTTGAAAATTGGAATTATGTTGACAAGGGAAGCACACGTAATTTAATGGAGTCGGTACACTAAAATTTCGTGCAGTTTTCAGTGACGCAATCGACGCAAGTGACGGTAAGAAATCTGACCCGTTGGGACACGAAAATTGTTCCTTAGGGGGCACGTTAGGAGGAGGGGTCACAGTCGGGCCCCATAATATTCAATAACTGATCTTATCAGGCACTGATCTAATTTTTTAGCGTCAAAAATATGATTCTGTCGAGTCTTCTGCATTGACAGTACCTAGTTGTTGGAGTGAAAAAATCTAAATGGGTGTGAAGGGGAGCGGATTTTTGAAAAATACCATGCACCCTCTTTCTGTCTTATTTTGAGCTGTCAGTCACAATTTTATCGGCAAAACAACGTTTTGAATTGTTGAATCAACAGGGACTGAAAATACTTCAAGGCTTTAGGTTTTAGACTTCTAGTTGTGTAGTGGTGATGTTTGTATGCATTTTGCGCGCACACTATTGTGATCAATCAACATCGATAAATGCATCAACCTCACGCAACTAGAATACTTAACTAGAAACACCATGGTAGTGAAGCGTAACACTCTGTCGATGAAGCAAATTGCCGTGTTTGGTAAGTTACGTGGAGCCTAACTTACATTTGCAACTTGAAATCGAGTACATAGTAGTGATAGTACGGATGATAATAATAATAATAATAATAATAATAATAATACAGCTAAATTACTACAACTAATGATGATCATTAGTAAGAAGGATCCCCTCGGCCGTGAGCGCTCCCTTTATATGAATGCAAAATGTCAAGGACAACCTTATATTCAGCGACTAAATGTAAAGATTATTGCGAACAACTTGAAATAACACTCACATCACGGACTACTTGTCCAATCAGACCATTCCATTGCATCGTTTTATTGTCAAAATTACCATTTGCGCCATCCTCTTGTATCAATATGGTGTAGTTGAACCCCAACATTTTTGAGAGTTCTTCGATCAAATCTATACCAAAACCTTCATATCTGTCATTGCCGATCAGCTGATCGGTGTTTTCTTTCAGCATCCCGTATGGCGTGGTCTGAAAAAAAAATTCTACCTATGAACAGAAAAAGTTCAGACCAAAGCTTTATTGGTGTTTAACTCTTCATAAGGGGTCACCACTGAGTTACCGCTCGATACGAGTTGTACTTGTTCCTACACATTTTTGCAAAGGTAAAAGATAACGTGCGTTAAACGTGCGCTAAAGTCTCGTCAAACCACAGTACTTTTTTGTTATATCTACCTTGTTGCAAACATTTGAAAGAATCTATCATATCTCTGTGCCAACTGTTGAAAACAAAGACTTCATTGTGAGGGTCGGAGGATTGGCTCTTATTTCGAAGAAGAAGAAAATAATGGAGCAACATGTTTTCAGTGGTTCTCTAATAAATCAAATCCATTCAACCCACTTATGACGTCAAAACTTCAACTACAGCATTTCCCGAAGGTGTTGCCGGCTAAGAAGTGAATAATTTTTACCAACCTGTTCAGCAGCACTTTTTTTAATTTCACTCAACACCATTTGCGAAACTTCTATAAGCAATGTGAAGCTCAAACTGTTTTGCTGGCAATGTTGTGCATGGCTCAACCGCGGAACGCACTTGGTAGTCTAGAAAACTGATTTCTTTTCCAAGCGGTTCTAGTTTTTCCGCTCTCACCTACATAAACTTGTGTATGGGCTATAAACATGACCTGGGGCGGTCAACGCGTAGGACATACAGAACCCATGGTGGTGAAAATAAGAAATTATTGTTGGACTTCTTTGACAGCAGACAGCTTTGACGTGGTTGCATGGTTGTTACTTGTTTTGTCATCTATTTCTCGTGCATGTTTGTTGTCATGGGCAACTGCAAAATGGTCGACAGTTTAGTTGACAGTTGACAGAATGACGGCAGCACAAAGTGTCTTTTTTGTCGACACAAGCGCCACCTAGTCAGATGTTCGCTCACTAAATCGAGTCTAACAAGAACTTCACATTCCGCCGCGGTGCTACATGTCATGCACGTAGCCCATAGGCCAAACTGATTAAACAAGTTTAATTGTACTTGCCTGCAAAATAGAGTACCTAATAATTTGAAAACCGTTGCGGGGTAATACCCTTGACAGACTGCACCTTAATGATCATCAAGTGTAATGATCATTAACGTTAAATGACGATTGCGAATTGGGGGTGACACACTGCAAATCGTAATAAGCCTATGAGCTTGCGCTGTAGCGCATGCATAAAGGTGGCGATTAATTTTCCCCCAAAATGTCAATGTCAAATTGTCGAATGGTCCCAAGCATTAAGCTATTATTGCCATGAACATCTATAATTATAATAATGATTTCATATTTTAGATGAGATGTGACGTGGTATTTAGCTTAGATTCCATCCAATCAAGAAAGCGTGTGGTGTGAACATTGCAAGCAATATCAAAATTATTATTGCTTGCAATGTTCACACCAACATCATACTATCTTTATCTGTTGCCAAAATATATGTTGAATTTTTTGTATTTAGTCGAAAGAAATGGAGGAAACGAAGAATAAGGGACTGATGATTTAGTCAATCTGATCAAAATCGCATAGTCCCATAGTCTAACCAACTTTTAAGCGTGGCCCTGGTTTATGTGCGCGGCTGGCAAGTGACAAGGCAACTAACGGATGCATGTTTATAGTTCAATATGTTCGTATCTATTGTGTGCTGGGTTCATTATATTATAACTTTTTTTGTAATTTTTCAACTACTTTTGCGATTAGTACGTTTGCTTTTGCAAAATTTTACATTTTTTACGACGGACGCGGACCGGTGCTATATCGTGCTACGTGTTTGCAATGTTCGCATCATCCAAATTCCGCGAATAGGCGGTCATTTCTCATGTAAAACAAGGAGTTCAAATTTTTCGTACGTCCTTATACGTCCACGCTTTTTGTTATAATGTGGTACAAGAGATGCTGTTGCAAGAGGCAAGACACAAAATCCAGCTCCTCCATTCTAGATATACGTGTCTGAATGGCGTACTGAAATTACAAACTTGATGGCAGATGACAGATATCGCGATTTATTGCAGAAAAGCTGGCCAATGGTATTCAAATTCATTCAAATTCAAATAAATTTATTGTATCTAAGGTACAAACCTTATTACGCCGTGAATTTGAATGGTATTCAAAAATCACGACGATGATGCACGACACCGGCGATTATTCGGCGATTATGGTTACTCCTAGTTAATGACCATTAAAGTCCTAAATGACGTTCTAAATGATCATTAAGTAAATGACGACGTGACACACTAGTAATTTATATCGTAACTTACGCTTAATGATCATTAAGTTTTCTAGTCTGTCAAGGGTATAGACGTCATTCTTCATATTTTCGGTGTTGGTAAAGATATCCACAAAAAAAATCATTGCTAAATGGGAAATGGTCAAGCCTCATTCATCATGCAATTTTGCGCCGTTACATTTCACACCCTGTAAAAAAGCTTAATTCGCTTTCACTTAGATGGCGTGGAACCGGGTCCGATAATTCTCGATAACTGATGGATCTGGCTATCGACTAGTGCAAACAGATCCACAATCGCCCAAATAAATCCAAAGCTGCCCATTTCTGAAAACTGTTGAAATTTTCGACATAGATACTGAATTTGTTGATCACTTTTTAAACGGTCCTAATTTCTCCCTGAGTTGACCCCCTCAGTGACATTAAATTACAAAATATTTGTTTGGCATCCCTAATGAATGAGCAAAGTTCCATAAAAAATGGTCGAATTTTGAGGCTGGAAGCGAGTAGAGTTCCAAGCTTGTGTAATCGGTCCGGCCGGCCTAAACGCCAATTTTATGTCCAGAAGGCGCGGAAGGAAATCAGTTTTCTTGACTACTAAGTGCCTACCGCGGTGGGTTCGTACGTAATACTGCTAGAAACTAGTTTGAGCTCTTGATTCCTAATTAAATTCTCGCTAGTGGTGTTAGGCAAAATAAGAAAGAGCGCTGCTGAACAGGCTGGTGAACATTATTCACTTCTTAGCGGACGTGTTTTGAAATTTGACGCCATAAGGGGGTTTGATAGATCCGATTTATTAAAAAACACTCTAAACAGGTCACTCCATTGTTTTCTCCTTGGAAGAAAGAATTGAAATTGATTTATTCGAAAGAATGGCCAATGTTTGGATGAGGGTATTGTAAGTTTGCATTGAGGTAGATATATCGGAAAATTACGGTGATTTATTAGGACTTATTCCTTTTTCAAAGCATCTTTTACATTTGCGAAAATGTGGAGGAACAAGCACAACTCCTATTTGGGAGATAACTCAGTGGTACATACCTACTGACCTTATGGAGAGTTTGACACCAAAAAACTTTGGTCGGAATTTTTTCAACATTATACCGATGTTTTACAACATACCGCCTGGCCTGAATAACAATCATCATCGAGAAGAAAATTGGAACTTACCAAACATGTGATGACTCGGAAGGTTTTGTTGGCCAAAGATCCTTCTTCAAAAGTTCCTTCTACATGTGTATACAAACGAGAAATGTTCAATCCTTTCTTGGAATTCCATTCGCCGATTTTAGAAACACCACCAGGTGCTAGTTCTATAACGTCTAGCGTGAAGTCAGAGCGGAAGCCTTCAGTGTCAAATTTAACCAATCCCGTTAGACCTTTCACCGACTTCTGAAACAAGGCATTTACGAGAGTAAGATTACTTACTCTCATGGTGTATCAACTCGACAAATTTACTGCATCCCTTGATCCCAAATCTTTTCTTTGTCATAGACAAATCGACTTACCCCTTTCATGTAGTTTATAATTGTATGGCCATATTTCCAGCTATCAGTCGAGTTGCATTTTATGGCTTTAGTGTTCAGTATAATTTTCCCAGAAGTGGTCAGATCCATGACCGCTTCATAAAATAAGTGCACTGCATCATAAATCAGGCCAGTCTTGACCCTCATTTTCCAAGCTTCAACAATGCTAGAATAGGCGCTGATTGAGCTGCCCCTCTCTGCTCGAACATTTCGAATATTTTCAGCCACGTTTATCACGAAAGCATCCTCAGGGTTTATGATCCGAACCTAAAATTCCCAATTTACTAAGAGCCAACTGAAGCCACAACCTACCCCCGTAATGTTGGTGCCAGCGTACTGGAACGGCTCCAAATTAATAGTTTGCAGGTCCAAATTACTTATGATGTAATTATAATTTTCCGTCATCAGTCCCACCTGTTGAGCTTGCTTTAGGACAATTTCCAGGTTTCCAATTGAACAATCGAGCACAAAATTGGTATCGCCAGACTTTTTAAGGCGGGTCAGCATTGGTCTGAAGTTCGTGTCGCCAGGAACTTCCGCTTCTAGTTTCTGAATGGTAATCTTTGGTGCTTCTTCGTCGTGCAGAGCAAGAAGGGGATCAATTTTGATAAAACCTTCGTCGTTTTCATAGATAAAGGTGAGTTTTTTCCATTTCCATGTTTGGACTAGATCAACGAGAACGTTGGAAATGACTGAAGGGTGAGGATGGACATTGAGGAGGCATGAGTTCCGCACTAGCTTGGCATCCCAGTGGTTTTCTATGTGCGGTATTTCTTTTTTATCGAACATGGCTTGCATGTAAGGAGATGAATGTGGTGAACTCGGACCGAACATCCCTATGACACCAGTCTTAAGCAGCCTACATGCGCTAGAGAGAACTTCGAATGTTTTGTAACAATGAACTTTCGATACAGATGGTACTAGGCGGAACGGCAAAGTCTTGTATTTTGTATTTAGCATGCTAGATGCTACGTGTAGGGCTATCTCCTCGTTTTCATCTTCTAGCAGCCCTCCTAGAAATAGAGTGTTCGCATTAAACAGGCATTGTGGACGGGGATGATACGATTGAAATGTTGCTTAGAAAGTCCGTGGCTTAGAATGTCCATCCAGAGAATCTGCAGACAGAGCCTATGCTAGAAGTTCTCAAGCTCTCTCAACAACTTTGCACATCAAGCTGTGTACATGGATGTCGTGAGGTTCAGTAGCTTTTTTTTTGAAGACCCGTAATCGGTTTACTCAGCCATGACAATGTTTCCAAGTTGTCAAGTATATTCCAACAGATGTGCCTTCGAGCGCTTTCAGTGTTAACGGACGTTCTTTCTAAGATGCGATGTTTCTAAGCAAAGGAGAAGAATCGGTTTGATTACAGACTAACGCGCGTTTTTCTAAGCTCTGAACGGCTCTGGACCATTCTAAGCGATGAACGTTCTAACCTACGAACATTCTAAGCTATGGACTGTTCTAAGCCAACAATTTTCCGAACTATGAACATCGTAATCTATCGACTTTCTGAGCTATGGACCGTTCTAAGCTGAAAATTTTTTTAACCATGAACATTGTAAGCTATGGACTTTTCAAGTCACGTACTAGACCCTTGTAGACCATTGTGAAAGTGCAAATGAAGCTTTTGTTTTCAAAATAATTACGTCGTCGTAATAAATGCGAAACGTATTTTCTTCGTTTCTCATTGGCTCTGACTAGTTTGAGATCCCTGATGGAACAAACCTATTACAACTGTGATTGTACAAAATGTCGAAGCTAAAAATGTTCAGCCTGACGAAATTTCAAATTGAGGCCAAACGTTGCGCAGAGACTCAATGGAAGCCATGGACGATTTTGCTCCCGCCAGAGTGCGCTGGGCTAGGTGGGGACCTCTTCGGATTCTATTTCGATTAACGTCAACGTAATCAAAAAAGTTTTGTCAATAGAGTCAATGGTCATGCATGATGAATTTGAATTTTGAAGTGACAACTGACATTGTGTTACGTTATGATAGTCTGACAAGGATGACAAGAGCTCGACGCCTGACGTGGTGCCCAAGGTAACAAAGGGTCCCCAGCCCATGTTGCATCCTCTGTAACGAGCTTGCGAGAATTCATCCCATTTAAGGTCTTTTCAATAAAGTCCTATAACCTCTTGAAGAAGTCTAGTCCAATCGTCACTATTTGGATATTACCGGAGGACAAAGGGGAATTTTTTCACAATTTGAGGTGGAAGTTTAGACATAATTTATCTCAATCTGGTCATCATAAATGATTTCAGAACCTAAATTCTAATTTAAATGATAACCAACTTGTCGGAAATCTTTGTCTATGTCGGTTGTACTACTATGACTCCTTTATTATCGCAGTACTGTTTTTGCCAAAAAAAAACAGTGCCACAAAGTGCTACTTTGTACTTACAACTCTTTAAGCGCATTCGCTATTGGTCGCGCTTTGAAGTCCGTCCGTCTTGTAACTGAACGCCTCCTAAACGAAAAGTCGTAGCGATATCGGGTTTCTTGCAAATTAATGCTAATTGTCTGCGGATGGAAATAGACATAAAAAACATTTGGCTCGACCGCGTAATTGCAAGAAAAAAATTGAAATGTTTAAAAAGTCGGTATTCAACTTTACAGTGTGAACTTCTACATCGAGGAATATTACTAACCGCTTTAGATACATGCATACATGCAGCGAACGAAATACGAAAAAAGAAATTTTCAATGAAAGATTCATTTTGATCTCTTTATTGCTATAGAAGATACAACTTTTCAAGAAGCGGGTTCCGCCCTGCGATTCCACACAAAGTGAAAATTATGTGTATCGACTGCAGTCGCATTGCGCACTTAGGTATGCGGGTGCGATTTTTACAGTCGCGGCACTGCGGTTCAGCAAGCTGGCCCTGCGGCTCCGTGCTTGGAACCGATATAGGTATAATTCTTACTCATAGGACATTTTCTAGTTTTGGTTGATATGTCGTTTTCATTTATTATTGACCAGTGACTAGTCGTGTTTTCATAAAGATTTATGATTTCTTGTGGTACTCTTGGGACAATTTGTTTACAGGTAACAGTGTGATCAGTCTACTCATCTGCACTCTGAAAATGCGCTTATGAGACTCACCCGAGGACTCACCCCTGTGAGGATTTGCTACTTGTTTGTTTGTACATAGGGCTAGCAGTAAGTATAACTTTTGCGCTATCACTGACATAATCCCATCGAAAACATCCGTCCGTATCGTGTATATTCTCCAATTTTTATTAAGTGAATCGGCGAAATAATAAGACAAAGTAGTACTTATGCAAACACCAAACAAAGTCATTTCGAACCACTTTTCCAGTAATTTTTCAGATTTTCCAGAAATCCAAGTAGGGTACCCATCAGGTACCAAGTCATTCGGTAAGGACTTTGTTTGGGGTTCACAAGATGCCCCTGAACATATTTCCAAAGTTTCGCACAGTAATAATAATAATAAATATGTCGGGGTTTGGGCGGAAATCGATTTAAATGCGCTATTATAGTTCAAGGTAGCAGCATAGAGTTCGTTTGTAAGATAACACTATGCAACCAAACATACACAAAGAAAACTTGTCGCTCGATCGTGCTTCAAGCCAGGTTAAATTTAGACCATTTAATGGTCAAATCGCAATTTTGCTCATACATTACGCCAATTAATTGCAGTGAATAAGCACTAATCACCCAGTAATTCATGTCTGGCGACCCTTACCACTCAACTCTTAGAACCAAGAAGCACTTACCGACAGTGAGGATGGTTTCGCTCTTTGCTGCAACTTTCGTCATCAAACACAACAACATGATCCATAACATTTTTGCACTGCATCTAATTCTACTAAATTTAATATCTTCCCCGAAGTCTGTTTGAAGTTAAAGAACTTGAATAAAAACTCGGAAACATGCGTTTCTGTTTGGCTAGTCAACGTAGCCGTTGAACTCGCTTAGATATATTTTTAGCCTAAGACAATTTATTGGTGTAATCACTGCTAAAGCATTTCCTCCTTTTATTTGTTCTAGTGGCAGAGTTCTTTCTGGAAATAAATAGCGAGCTCACATTAAAAAATGACACTCGGATCAGAATAAATCAATTTATTTGTTGATGAAAGATGTGAGCAATGATATAATTACAACATGAATCATATATTACACTCAGCATTCAAAACATACTTACCTACCATTGGTCATTTATTACAAAAAAGAAATTACAGCCTCAACTGGACATAAGAACAGTGTTGTTTGGCATGCATGGCAGTTTTGTAACATAATAAAGTACTTATACATTTCCGTGAATATTTACAAATATGTTTTGAAAAGGTAACTCAAGCACACATTACTGACTAAGTACTCTATGATATATTTTAATTAGAACTAATTTAACAATTTTAGCTACAGTATAGAGGAATATTGTTTTGAATTTTAGGTCCAAGTACTGTTATCACGCAACTTTTGTTCCATTTTGTCAATAATTCTGATATGTTGACAAAAATTCAGATGATTTTGTACGAGGAAATGGAACTAGGAACTGAAAACACAAACGCTATTGCATATCGTTCAATTAAAATATATCATGAGTTTCAACTGATCTGATCTTTGATGACAAATCCGTAAGATGTGTAGGACCCCAGTGGATGGAACCTTCCATCGGCGTCTATCCCGGTGGTAGTGCTGGAAGACGAACGAGACTTCTTGCGTATTGGCTTGGTCGACCCTTGACATCGCAGAGCGAACCGCAATTCACTTGCCATTTCAGTACACAAAGATGACTGCAAATCCAAGAGAAACAGTTCATGATTTATAAACTCTTATTTAAAAAACAAAAAACATAGAAATATTTTCTGCATTATTTTGTACACACAACAACATTAGGTATCTGGATTCTGATGAGTGTGTTAAATTTCTATATCAAGTATTGTCATGCCTTTTTTTTAAACGTGAAATAACTCGACTACCAAGTAAATGAACTCTAATGAAAATTTCAAAATCGAAAAATTGTTACCTTCTATGGCTACGTCAACTTTGAGAGATCCTACGTGAAAAAAGAAAAAAGAATTAAAAAACTTACCTCCTACTTATCCAAATTACACAGAAAGCAGAAACATTTCCCAAAATAAACTTAGATAGTTATCTATAGGAGAAACACGAAGCATTCAAAATGCATCATCATCCTCGCATATAAAATTAAGAGTCATCAAATTTGAACGTTCTTAAGCTGACGTGTGACTGAATGTGCGAATCAAGGACACATTCCAAAAACGCAAGATAGGCGCACTCCAACTTAAGGAAGTTTGTATTCGATCTCAGTATGACCATCAAAGTACTCAAGACATGAAAATTTTATATGTGGCATATTATTATGATTGTGATTGAATAATGTTGAAGTATATTCTTATAAGTGACACTGTTTGTCTTATGATTGTGACAATAATTATTCTGATTCTCATGTCTGATATTGTTATTAAATTCGTAATTTGAACTTAATTCTTGTGAAGTCACTGACAAGGTTCTAATACAGTGCGACCATAATACAAGAAAACATTTGGAACTGGCATTAGAAACAAAATATCAGCGACTGATATGAAGCGACTGGATAGGCTGGGCTGAATGACCGAACTTTTTGACCTCAGAGCCAACTCTAATTGTAATGTTTTTTGTTGTTGATCGCACGGTACCTACAAAAACCTACTTGAATCTGATTAAACAGTTGACTCAAGTAGCACTTCAAGTTTAATGAAGAATGTACCAAGGAAAGTCGAAACGTATACAGTTCACAATCTACTCGGACACGAACTTTTTTTAAGAACTTCTCAACTTTCATAAAAGTTGGGTTGGATTGAAAAATGGTCAAGGACAGTGACAGTGAATAGGTTTCAAAAGTGGAGATAGCAATGTCAATGCGAATGCCGTATGATAAGAAATATCTTCTTCGCAATCAGTCCTGTAGGAGTCTAACAAACAGGTGACCCACTGAAAATGTATCAGTTGCCACTCGTCAAATGAACTGCCCAATTTGATTGTCCAAAACTGATTGTGAACCGCATATCTGTAGTAATGGAGTATTATACTAAACATTTTTTCAAATTGAAATGAAAACTACATTGAAAAATAATTGACCCGTGTTTTTTTATTCAGTCAAAAACCGTATCATTTAGGCGCAATAAATAAATAACATCAACTAGTTCTGACGTCACAGCGAATCACCGCCTATACCGCCTGTGTAAATTAATGACGTCAGAAATAGGCAGAATATAGGAATTTCGTTTATTTATTGCGGCCAAACGATACGATTTTTGGCTGAATAAAAAAATACGGGTCAATTATTTTTCAATATTGTTTCTAATTCCATCGAAAAATTTGTTTTCAAAAGTATAATACTCTATTAAAAAAACCGGTTGCATTCATATAAGCAAGAAGCTTTCCCGGATCGGATTCGTGCGATTCGTCATTTGACGTTTGACTCATCGCATCGATTAAATCCCATGCGTAAGCGTTCTGTTCTTAGATGTGAATGCGACTATTAGATGCTCGAATAAACCACAGCTGTCTTGGAAGTAGAAATGGCGAGACAATTTCAATATCTTAATATAGTGGTAGTATATTTTTTGTATAAAATACTGAAATATGTATCTAATATTTACAATGTACCTCGTAAATTATTTTGTTATAAATTGAGCTAATTATTAAATTTCAGGTAAAAATACTTAACATTAACTGGTATTTCATATATGAAACTGTATTTCTAACGAATCCATAAAAAGACGTTTATAATAATCATAACAATGCGGATGATTAGTCTTGTAGTGAAACTCAACAAGTGACGGTGATCAATATTATTTTTTCCTTCCTATAGACCTCAAAGTCTTTCAAAAAGACCAAACAGCCTAAAGAAATTCGCTTATAGCTACGTGTCGTGTAGAATGCTGCTCACCCGTTCTTCCACTGCCACTTTCCGGGATTTCCAGACGAATTCGCACACTGCGATCACACACGCTACTCCCATTCCACCCATTAGCACGACGAAGACACCTCCAACGTTGGCCAGACCCAACTCGTTGGCCGTGCTGCTAGCTTTCGTTGTTTCGTCCTTGCAAAAAAGAAAGTCTTACAAATTCTAATTTTAGAAATACCTAATCAAAAGTTTTTAAAGCTCCCAAAGACAAATTTTAGGAAACAGACGTTAAGAGACAAAAAAGAGTCACTACGGCAACCGAGCCACTGTTCTTAAATAGAGTTGAGACAACCCGCAGGGGAGTGTTCAGAAAAACAACCACCATAATAAGACAAAAGACAAAAGTTTCGTTGATTCTAATTTGGCATAGTATTAAGTATACTGCTTCTCTCGCACGGTTGCTACAATGACTTTATTATGCGTCCGGGGGGCATTCGTTACTAGTAACTAATCGCGAATTGAATTGGATTTCATTTCTCACTGCTTACCCTGCAAGCGCCTCCGCCCCGTTTCTCTTTCCACCATCGTGTTTTCAGTATGTGCAGCTTGCCTTCCTCTTGGAGTTTCAGTATGGCTCCGCTGATTGCCGTCCTGAATGGCGAATCTGAAAGCACGGGATCGAACGATATAGCGTCGTTTCACGCTCTCTGGTTTTTTACATGGAGTTGTTGTTTAAAAAGAGTTTTTCTTCTTGTTTATCTTTTACCAATAATAAGTACTCCCGAATGGAAGGATGGAAGAATGCGAAACGAATTTAAATGGAAAGAGCACTCACTTGGAGGCATTGCTATGCCGTATCCTTTCGAGTCGAGCATACCGCCCACTTGGGTGAGTTCGCAGTTCCTCTCGATTACGTATTCAATGGATGTTGATTCCATGAGGAACGCATAACTTCCTTTGCCCTTGACTACGCGTTCCACCCCCTCGATGTTGCTGGTCGTGAAAACTGAAGGCCGTTGTGAGTCCATGAATGACCACATCCTTTGATACGTCGAAAAATTGGAATCCTTGAAAAAAACATTACGTCGTAACTAAATATAAGAGCTATCTGATTTCAACACTTTACGAGAAGTTTACAAGTGGCGTATCATAAGTACAATTTGCGATGTTCAAGTCATCATATGACCATCATCATGATATTCATTTATCACAAACATACAGGGTTTTTTCATGACAGCATCTTGTAACTTATAGTTTCAAGTTTTGTTCGATTGTTTGACACTACAACCAGAGTTGTCAGCCATTAACTTTGTCTGCACAATGCGACAGAACAAAAAGTTGTGCTTGGCCATAGAAGGAAGTAGTGTTAAAAAGTCACTTTGTTTTTTTCTTTGTAGGCATTCTCAAAGACCAGGTATTCACAGACATAATCAGGGACATTCGTTATCTTGAGAAGAGAATCAAAAATGTCTCACTGAAGTTACGTCTCGAGATTCTGTGACACCCGCCGAGCACTGCATTTCTTGCATTTCTGATTGAAGACTTTTTTGGAAAATGGCGGCCATCGCCCTAAAGTTGCACAAGACAACTTCCACCGTATTGAAATTTAAACTCTAGGTTTCAATTTGTTACAAGTTTCAAGTGAATTGATACAGAAATGGAGGCGAATTTTGAATTTCAAAATGGAGAAACAAAAAAATTGCAACTTTCAGGCTCTTGGCATGGCACCGTGTACATGAAGTTGATGACTGCCAACCATGGTTGTGGTGTCAAAAAAAAACTTTCTTACGGAACTGTAAGAACTGAACTAAAAGATGCTGCCATGTCCTTGTCAAAAAGTTGCGTATTTTGTTTAACAAAAGCTTCTGGAATAGTGACATTACTAAAAAAAAATACCTGTATATCCAAATGATGGTATTTCATTTACATGGTCAAGGGCTCATTCGTATGGACTTTTAAAAAGTTATTACAACACAACCCATAAAGCTTCGTAGTTATTTTTGTTTGGAAATATTGGTGTAAATAGTGATTATGATAGTAGTGTCAGCCAAGGGCCAAAGGCCAAAGACTCGGCCAAAGATATCTATAGGTACATCCTTGGTGTCGGTCTGCAACTATCAAATATTTGTCAAATATCGCAACACTATTGCCGTGCTGTTGCGGTGTGTGCCAGTGCCGTGCCAAAAGTTTGAAGTTTGCGAACATCGGCACTAAAGTCCTTATGTGAATAAAGCTCAAGTCATCCGTTTTGTTCCAATCATCATCATTGTTGTTTTGGAGTAGCCTGTCCTGTCACATGCACCATGTGTGGCAATGACTAGGCTTCCTCAAGTCTCGCAATGGCAAACCCCCTGAGTCTGGTAGAAGCCTGAGGCTTAATTTTTGAAACTGTGATCAGATTGTGGCAGTTTCAGTAAAACATGATGAAAGCATTTGCTGGACCAAAAACTGCATATTTCTTTACCTGTCCAATGGGTAAGGGCATTTATGCTTGCAAACGATTTCTGGGCGATGTTTTCCAATCCCAAAGCCCAAAGTGAAGTGTTGGCAACATCGTAAGTCACCTTATTTTATTCTGGTGGCGCATGCACAGAATGACCCCGGGACCCGCGCTATCATTACTGCTGTAATCGTCATTTTTCAGAAAGTCAGATTTTTATCAAAAATTACCCTATTTGAAGAATGTTTCCTACTTTCCTTTGTAATTCTGACTTCCGAAGCGTCATTAACCCGTAATCTTGATTGATGTTAAACTTTAGATTTTGAAAAAAAATGAGGTCTTGTTAACTTTTCTAACATCATAACTTGAATGGGGGGAAATACTGACAGCTTTCTAGATGGCGCCGCGCCGGTGTAGCTGGTGTAATTAGAAAATGTCACTACAAGATTCGAGCTAAAAATTGGACAATCGCCCATCGACCATATTTAGCCTGAAATTTTGCTAGGAATGTTTTTCTTGGTTGACAATGACATCACAACAATAGCACACGCGTGCCTATAGATGGTGCCTATGGCACAAAGCACAAAAAATTCTAACCGCTAATGCTTCCAAATTTGAAATACTTCACTACTTCAGCGCCGTCTGGCGGGAGAAAACTTGTTATTTGCCCCCATTAGCTCGCGTCCCGATAGGTCAAATCTGCATTTATTACTCAACATAAAAATGCATATCTTTATCGTTAGATATTTGATTCAAGAAACTCTGAAACCGTAACGAGGTAACACCTCACACTCAATAATTCATGTGCATTGGAAGCTAGCCATTTTTAGCGAATGGGGCTACGATGAAATTGTTGAAATGTTGCATTGTTTCCTGGGTCACCCTGTAGAAACCTGATCTTAGATTTATTTATTAAATACTTGATATTTCCTTTCTCGAGACAGATAAAGGGAAGGGGAAGATTGAACTAACCGCACAATTTAACTAAGATAATTGGGATCGCCCTTAACACACAAAACAATACTTTCTCAGCCCTGTCGGTAGCACGGTGAGCTCGGCCCCGTTTTCAAAGGCGAAGGTCCCGGGTTCAAATCCGTACTGGTCCAGATGGACTTTTTCATGCGTCCCTTAGTACTGGGGCATCTACTATTGTGCGGTGATGCCCTGGGAAGAGGGATGAAACGAGAAAGCCATCGAAACAAAACCCCACTAACATATCCCACTGATCCAAAGATGTATAATAAATGTTACAGTACTTCGTTGTTATCGTTAAAGAAAAACCCCGACGGAAAAAACTTGTTTATAACCTAGCTGTTGATGCAGGACAATAAAAAGTTTTCCCTTCCATGTTGCATGTTGGTGTGAGGGCCGGAAAAGTAATTATTGGCCGTCAAAGTCGAACGAGTCCGGACGTTAGTGGGAAATACCTTCCACTTTTATACAAAGCATTGTCATTTTGCATGCCTGTTGCTGAAACCACCCTCGACCAATCTGGATGTGGAGACATCGGCGCAAATCGTGCAGACACCTTCACACTTTAGACAGGGTGAAGTAGAAAAAATTCGTTGGAAAATCGTAAATCGTGAACCATAACCGATAGACGTATGTGAATCAGGACATTGATGACTGATTCATGACATACTCATGAAGGTGCTGCAAACAGTTTTGAAATATCTTAAGGCGGTTCCAAAATATTCTGGAAGAAGTGAAATCTCTTGAATTTTTTCTTCAATTGATCAATTGTTTTTGAAGATTCAAGCTGCAACTTGATAATACGACAAACTATATATTATGTTCAAAACTAGATGCGATGTGGAGACATCGACAAAGCGTGTTAGATTCGAAACTAAGAGCTTATTTTTTTTTACGTCGTAAGCGGTATCTCAAAACTGCCCTTCGTAAAATTGTTGAAAAAACAACAGGTTACGACTTTATTGGACACACGATCGTTTTATTATGAAAAACCAGGTCCTGAATTGCGGCGATGACCTCTTCGCCCAAGAAGCGTCATCAAGTTAGTTTTTCTTGATTACTCTCAACTCACGTGCAATCATGACCAAATGGGTTTGCGATATTATAATCCACATTATTTTGTGAAGCCAGTCACCAAGTTTCATCATCATCAGCCAAGTGGTGTTCTTTTGACAAACAGTTGAACAAAAAATTTGCTTCGATTTTTGTGAAAAAGGCAAAAGCAAAAGTGGCAGGGTCACTTCGTTTCCTTAAACCCGATTGAAGAAAATCTGTTACCAAAAATGCTATCAATTGATAGTGAAACTATTTACAGTTGAGTTGATTTGCAATTCTCAATTGTTAAGCTCAATAATAATTACCTACTGTGATTGAATATCTGCTAAGAAAATCTTCATCAATTCAGAAAAAAAATTTGGTTACTTACCCTGAAGAAAGCTGCTGTAGAGCCACCCCATAACGCTCCATACTTGATTTTTGTTTGTTTCGCCAAGTCATCTGCGCTTTCGATGGGCGAATCCATTCTTTCAACGGTCAGAAATGCAGCCAAGTTGGCTGTATACGATGATATCATTATGAGGGTGAAGAACCACCACATTCCAGCCACCATTCGAGTTGACACAGCCCTGAAAATACAACGTTGTATTCCAAGGTAGTGGTTTTCGAAGGTCCACTTCTATTCTTTCTGTGTTAAGCGATGCAACTGTTATTGTGCAAGAAGCTGCCTTCTTGCCTTGTATATCAAGTGTTAAATACTGGTTGTAACAAACTTTGAGGAATGTGTTCATCAAAAATTGAGTCGAAAAATAAAATAGTCATGGTCCTAAAATGCCTTCTCAAAAAGGTACAGGGTGTTGAAGTTGACTTCTCAAGTAAGTAAGTAAATAAGTGAGTGGGTAAGTTAGTAAGTAAGTAGTATATTTGCCAATATGGGATACAAATTGGCATATGTGGCACGTCAATATAAGTTAGTAGATAGATAGGTACACGCAATCAACAGTAAGTAAAAGCAAGAAAAACAGCAAAAAAGAAATGAAAATTACATATAAAACAATTGACCACAGCACCCAGCCCGACAACTACCGAATAAATTTGCGCAGGTCATAAAAAGCTTGTCCAGAAGGTATCCCCTCAACCGACGCCCAAAGGTCGCCAAGCTGTCGATGGACCTCACTGACTCCGGGAGAGCGCCATAGGCTTCCATCATCCTGCATTTTGCGCTACGGTCAAAAAATATCGTCGAGTGGGCCGGAATTCTGAGTAAGTGAGCATGACATGTCAGGACGCCGCAATCGCTGTACAAGTGTACATGTCTTTATTTGTGGAGAAAGAAGAGAAAGATTTTTCTGACAAATATACACAGCCTGTAGATGTAGAGGTTGGCCAAGGACGCATGATCCGCAGTGCACTGAACAATGGTCTACTGGGTGCGCTATGACTGACTTTTAGCATTGATCTTATCGTGCGCTTTGGAGTGATAAATGCATAGATACCTCATGAGTACAACCGGTGCAGAACCCCAAAAGATAGAATATTCAAAACAATTTTTTTTTATCATTGAGTCATTGACTTTAGTCAAGTTTTAACCAGTTTTTACTGAAATAAGTCTCTATAGAACAATAATAACGTGTTTTGACAAATATTTCTAGGGACGAAGATAATAAAGCGTACCCTCCCCTTCCCCTGCCTATCTATCACCCCTCTAGTTAATTTCGAGAATGCTTCCATGTTTGAATTATTCTACAGTCAATTTAGATGAAAAAAGTTGCAAATTTTTTTGTTTAGGGGTTTCATTTCAGACGAATTTAACGATTGAATTGCGATTGTGGGAAATTTCACATTGGGCTCACTATCCGCTACTTTAACATTCGCTTTGAAACATTTTGAGCAGTTTACCCCCCTCCCCCTCTCCCCTTCATGATGTTGACTCGGTTTCTTCAAGACACATCATTGAGAGCGGCCACAATTTTGACCCTGCTAATCAGTCACCAGTAGGATAGGTGATCGTTATGCCACGGACTTCTTTACATTTTCGGAATTCGCAGACACCCCACCTGCATAGAGACAAGTTGCTGAATGAGCAGGAGCAGGTGTCTTTTGACAACATCTTCATTCTCATTATACCATCTGTGCCCAGCCTGCTATAGCTTCGGATTCCCTTGTTTCCTTGCCCTATTGATATTAATTTTTTTGAGCATAAAAATTCAAACTGTGTTTTTTGTCAAGATTAATCCACAAAAATTTCGATGTTTCGAGTGAGTTACTTATAAGTTTTGAGAATGACACAGGGTCAAAACTTGAGTAAACACGATAATTCATGTTTTTAGTTTTATCATGTTGAAGACAAAAAAAATCAGAAAAGTGTGAAAGAAAAAGTGAAAAACAATCAGCATTTTACTAGTCGATAGAGAATCAAAAAACGAGGGGTTTTTTCAGGAAACATACGAGTAAATCGGAAAATTGAAAATAACGAAGATACAGAGATCTCCAAAGTTTGAAACTAAAAAAAGTTTTCTCTCATAACTTCTGAGCCGTTCGACCGATTTACCTAACTATCTTTGTGAAATTTCAGCCAAATCGGTCAAACGGATCAGAAGTTAGGGGGAAGGATCTATTTTTAGTTTTAAACTTTGGAGGTCTGTATCTCCATTATTTTCATTTTTTCGATATGTCCTGAGAAAGCCTCCTTGTTTTTGATTCTCTATCGACCACCAAAAGGGGCCCGGCCGGAACCGTAACGCAACCATTATCGTGAAAAACTTTCTAGACCGAAACCGAAACGGCGCCGGCGCCCTCACTGTAAAACAATCTGAGACCGAAACCAGAACTGGAACCCTCTTTTTTCAATAAGGTCTTTTAATCAATACCCACCTATTGAGGTGACGTTAAAGACAGTAAAATATTAAACAATGCACTCAATACTTAAATGTACTTGTAAATGTATTTACAATACATAACATAAATAGGTATCATTAGATTCACGAAATCGAAAATGTATCCATCACACAATCAAAGTAAACTTTTATTCTCAATAAGAAATATTGCCACCGGATTGGTTGGCTTGAAAATGTAGGCGGAGATTTACGAATCGGATGAAAGGATAGTGAGTTGTCAGTAAAAACGGAAATTTAATTTAATTTTGTGTTGCATAAATTCAGAAATATAGATTTAACGTCAAATCTCTACACCGGAATTATTATGATAGTCAATATCGGACAAAAATTCGATAATTGAATTTAATCATAATTTTAATTTAATTTGAAGCGAAATGATTCAAAATTCTATAATTTTTGAGACCGGAATAGGACCGGAACCGAAACGGAGCAGAGACATTTCTCTGAGACCAGGACCGCAACAGAACCGATTTTTTTTTTAACTTTGAGACCGAAACCGTAACGGAACCGGAATGTTTTCCATCTCTGAGACCGGAACCGTAACGGAACCGATATCTTTTTTTTAAAGACCAGAACCGTAACGGAATCGTGATGTCATTTCGGTCCGGGTCCCTGACAGCAAAGTGAAGATGGATCCGTTTCACAAATTCATGTTTTCCGAAGTTTCAAACCCAAATATTTTGGAAATGAAGCCTCTAATAACAAAAATTGCGGAGTACCTTTTTTTCTCCAAAGGTTCAAAACGTAAAATTTAAAAATTGCTACCATTTTAAGAAATAATTAGGAGGTAAAATTAGGAGAAAGGGGGGTGGGCGCCCCCTATTATCTTCGGCCCTAAAAATGTTCGATGGAACGCGTTATTACTGTTTGATAGAGAGTTATTTAAGTGAACTTTGGTTGAAATTTGATCAAAATTCGTTGTACGGTTCAAAAGTTGCGATGAAAAATTTATTGTAAAAAGTCACATTCAACACCCTGCTGTATCTTTTTCAAGGAAGCATTTAAGGACCATGAGTTTTTTATTTTTCAGCTTCATTTTTGATGCAAAATCATTCCTCAAAGTTTGCAATAACCAATACTTAACACCCTGTATATATCTTGATCTATAGTGTGATGATGATATTCACCTTTATTCTCTATGCCATTGAAATTGAAAATTGAAAATGTTTCGTTTTTCACTTTGGTTTATTTCGGTACGTAAGCATATTAGGCTGGGATCCCAAATATGGATGGAAATTAGACCTGAATCCCTGCCTGAACTGGCATAGTACGTACTTGTTTACCCAGTCTTAAGATCAATTTCAGCTCTTCAAAATCCCATTTTCAATATTGAAAATTTTCAATGGCATAGAGAATAAGGCCGATTATGAGGGCGTAATCAGAACATGCTATAGGCGGAAAAACAACGTAGGAATCGTGATGTCATTTCGGTCCGGGTCCCTGACAGCAAAGTGAAGATGGATCCGTTTCACAAATTCATGTTTTCCGAAGTTTCAAAACCAAATATTTTGGAAATGAAGCCTCTAATAACAAAAATTGCGAGAATACCTCTCTTCTCTAAAGGTTCAAAACGTAAAATTTGAAAATTGCTACCATTTTAAGAAATAACCAGGAGGTAAAATTAGGAGAAAGGGGGTGGGTGCCCCCTATTATCTTCGGCCCTAAAAATGTTCGATGGAACGCGTTATTACTGTTTGATAGAGAGTTATTTGAGTGAACTTTGGTTGAAATTTGATCAAAATTCGTTGTACGGTTCAAAAGTTGCGATAAAAAAAATATTGTAAAAAGTCACATTCAACACCCTGCTGTATCTTTTCCAAGGAAGCATTTAAGGACCATGAGTTTTTTATTTTTCAGCTTCATTTTTGATGCAAAATCATTCCTCAAAGTTTGCAATAACCAATACTTAACACCCTGTATAAATCCTAATCTATAGTGTGATGATGGGATTATGAGGGCGTAATCAGAACATGCTATAGGCGGAAAAACAACGTAGATATGTGAAAATTTTTCGAAAATGAGTTTTTTGCATTTTCAGATTCTTGTAGTTCTACTTTATCTGCCACAAATGATTTATTTCTCTCCAATTAAGATAGAATAATCCTAGAAAAAAATCTCTAACAAAAAAAGTTCTGTTGGAAAAAACCCCGTAGGTATCTGAACGACGAAAAAAATAGTATAAGCTTACTAAAACAATAAACACGTGTTGTGTATTTTGCTCAAAGATTGTGGCTTGAATGCGAACAACATAAATTTTGACTACCTAACAAAACACCACCTGTTATCACTCACGGCTTATTTACTTAGTCATCTCTAACAATCTGCCTCTGCAATAAATCGCTATCACATATAGCACCACCCGAGGCACCACCTACGATTTGCTTGTGCAACGTACGCAGTGATGTAAAATACCCGGGTTTTTATATTTACGGGTAAATACT
Organism: Anaspis maculata; assembly: GCA_949128115.1. NCBI lineage: Eukaryota > Metazoa > Arthropoda > Insecta > Coleoptera > Scraptiidae > Anaspis > Anaspis maculata. The sequence continues at coordinate 56,040,503 of OX421962.1, read as the reverse complement.
AGAGCTGGGCCGATACCAGGATTTCAGATACCGATACCGATACTCAGATACTGACTTTTCCGCTACCGATACTCAGATACATGTATCTGAAATCTATTAAAGTCGGAAAACCGCGAGTTTCTTTTTAATTAGCTGCATCAAGTTAGTTACTGCAGCAGCGCTTAGTTTTAACTATATCTTTGAGTTTTTCATAAACAAGGCTCATTCAAAATTATTATTCTCAACATTTTCAATTCAAATTCGAACAATAATCAAATTTAAAAAAAAACATTGAAAAATCCTAATCATTTTCTTTTTTTTTTTTCAAAAGTATATGCTGTTGCACATGCTTTGCAGTCAGACTTGTCCTTTTGATAGTTACGATGCCCCCAGTTTCAGAGTCAACTGACTCCGAAAACACAGAGCCTGCTGGAATAGCAAGGTAGTATGCAGCCAGTTTTTTCAGATGGGGAAATGTTGTTTCCTTCTTCCACTAATCCACTGGATCTGAATGCAGATTTTGGACACCTTCAAATTACCAAACGAAAGCACCAGCTGATGACAAAAATCAGTTTGGGTTAGACAAACGAATTCTGGGAATCCCTGGGTGCAAAATAAAGTCCTATATTAAGCCGGAGGCTGCGCGCGAGCGCCGCGTAATTTTCAGATACTTTTAGATACAAGTATCTGAATTTTCTTGGTATCGGCATGTATCTGAAAATAGGGAGTATCGGCCGATACCAGATACTAAGTATCGGTATCGACCCAGCTCTAGTAAATACCCAGGGTAATATTTACCCAAAATCGGGTCTCTAATAGGGTATCTATTTATATCAATTGTTATTAACAATTGGAGAAACAACAACAAACAATTATGATTTTTTGCTTATAGCGGCAAAATAATAATGAGTGCTTTGGAGTTTATGCTTATAAAGCCTTGGAACTTGGGAAAAAAATCATTTAACCTTCAACCGTCAACACTGTCAACCGAGCTGTCAACAGTGTCAACTTTTCTGTCAAACTGGGTAGGGTAGGTAAATATTGCTCAGGAAAATACCGGGTAAATACCCGATTTATATTCACCTACCTACCCGGTAAATACCCGACTCACATCACTGAACGTACGGCACCTATTGTAAGGTGTTATTTTGAAATTACATGTGAAGATTGCCGCATGCGCCACATATTTCAAGTAGGCATTTAAAAAAGAAAATCTGCACAATATTTTTTATACTTGACAAGAATTTCAAACGAGTCCAAATTTCAAATGGTTTTCCTGTGAAATCGGTGTCACTGTACATACGCCATTTTTCCGCTAGACGGCAGATTACATGAAAATCAGTTTTGAGAAGTTCCCACTTGTTGCTCCCAGTAGGTAGATCAGAAAATTAAGGCTTATTCAAGGAAGTTTTAGCTTGGACTATTTTTATTTCGAAAAACTGTTGTTTATGCCAAAAACCCGATCATATCCATTACATCTTTTCGAATCAATTTCTTGTCGAAGAATTCCTTATTGTTATGTTATAATAATAATAATAATAATAAAGGCCTTTATTCATAGGGCGAAGTTTAGCCAGAGCTATTCCACTCAACCCCAAAACTCAAAAAATATAAACAATTCAATAACAAAGAAATGAACAATACGTAACACCAATTAATAAATTACAAATATAAAACAAATATGCAATTAAGTAAAATAAAAAACTACTACTCAAAATAAGTATAACAAAAAACAGATATTCAATGCAAGTTAATGCAAGAAAGCGACTTCAAACGTTATACTGATTGGACGGAGAAGAAATGTGACCTGAGTGTTTTTTGACAAGTTTGACTAGACACTGACTTGAGATTCTCTGGTAGTGAGTTATAAATGCAGCAAGCATTATACGAGAATGATCTTCGAAAAACGGACGTACGATGTCTGGGAGTCGCTAGCAACTTGGAGTACCGCATATTTCGATCGTGCTGATCGTGCCTGTATTGAAGTTTTTCGCGCAGGTGTACAGGTTTCGATGTGACAAGCAAGCGGTTTACAAAAACAGACATAGCATATCTGAACATATCCTCCACCCTCAGCCAACCAAGCTCGTGAATTCGCAGTGAAACTCTATCATACTTGCGCAGCCCGTAAACAAATCTACAGCAGGTATTTTGTATCTTTTGTAGACGATATTTAGACAAAACATCTAAACATGGGTAATACACAACAATACAGTAGTTAATAATCGGGAAAATTAACGACTCACAAAGTTTCTTCCTAAGTTTAAAATTCAATATCGAAAAGTTAGTGTATAGGATTTTCAATACTGCAAAAGACTTCCTAACAATCACATTAACGTAATTTTTTAATCTTAGGGAAGTGTCAAATATGATTCCAAGATTTCTCGCTTCCTCAACGAACGTAATACGTTGATCGTAGATAAGTTATACGATCTATAGTTATTGTTATTTAAAATTGTATACCAATGATTACCAATAATGAGTACATGGTGTACACACTTTTCACTTACGTCACTCTACATCGTAACGTTATGAGTAAGCACTTCGCACTCAGCAGTGTTTTGAAAATTGTTGTTTTTTTTTTCACTAATTTTATTGCTATAGATACGACTATGATCGTGACAGATTTCCAAGGACTTCTGTAGAGATCCTCTGACTGAAGAAGCATGCCATGGAAATTGGAATTGGTGTTTTACTATTGACCTGATGAAAGAAGCAGGTACTGACGTAACAGTCAAAGCACTAGCAGACTCAGGATTGACTGAACCGTATTTTAGAGAAGTAAAGGAGTAGACCCTCCGCGCAATTATTACTTCTAGCTGCGTCTCTTGTCTTAAATAGGCGGCGGTTTATTGAAGTTGTCTAAAATATTAGTCTAATTTGATGGCTTGTTAGTTCCATATGGAAAAAGTCTAATTGTAGATTTTTTCTAGGTATGTATATGAGGTCTATTGTCACCGCCTATATTTGTCTGTAGAATCTAGAGTCCAGAAGGAGGTCGCGGCCTTCAATCTTTGGTATTTATAGCACCTAAGTAAGTATATTATTTCCAAATAGAATCATGTATAAATTTTGGCAGGGTGAGTAACACAGTGGTACTTACTTGAACGTACAAGTTGGTACATAGTGGGCCATAAATGCTTAAAAAGCCTCCAAGCTTCTACAAAACTACGTATAATATTATGGTAAGAAATACGAGTGTTTTCAAAAAAACAAACTGTTTCTACGTGCTACATACATGAGTTATGTTCTAGAAAAACAGATGATTCTTCTAAATATGCTCGTGTTTTGCTTTACTTTACAGCAAGTAACTTTTCATCATGTAGAATTTGTAACATAAACACACCAAACACTCGTGATGTGGGTGCAACTTACTTTGGGGCAATATCAGAGCCTTGCTGCATCAGAGATCCTATGGTGAACCACAACGAATTTAAAAGAGTGAACTGGTTTTCTAGAACATCCGGATCGCTGTTGCATGGATGCGGGTTGTCCCATTCGTACGGGCTGAACCTGCAACCATAACCCCAGCTCAACTACGGTGCCCAGCTGGTGTGCTTACTTGGGCAAAAAGTCGCATCCTTGCTGCATCAAGGAACCGATGGCGAACCACATACAGTTGAACAGCGTAAACTGGTTTTCCAGGTGGTCTGGATTCGGGTTGCAAGGATGCGGATTTTGCCATTCGTAGGGAGTGAACCTGGAAATTGCACGAAAGAAGGATATGTTTTAGGTCCACCACGCTAAAAAGAGATGAGGTAAAAAGCAGCGCCAGCACCGAGGCACAGCTCGCAGCTTCTGGAAGTAGAACATTTAAGAAATAATCTTTGGAGTTTATAGTTCGTTTTGCTGAAATTGTTTCGTAAAAACGTTTTAGGTCAATCGAGTTTCGCCAACTTCTTTGCATCGAAGCGGCGGTGGAGGAAGCGTAATTTCGCTTCGCAAATCGCATTTTAATTCTCTGAGCGCTCAATTTTTCGGTCGCGCGTCTTTAAAAGTCCAGGACACAATAAGGGAGTCATGACGGGGAAATTATCCTCGGGAATATCCATTAAGGATTCTCGATGGTTTCGACGGCGCTCTGACTGTTGGACCGGGACTTGATTGTTGAATCAAGGATAGTGCGATAATGAAGAATACATTGATATGAGAGAAAACATAATGATTCTGGGTACAGACTGCCTTAATCCTCTGCATTTAGGTCCTAAGCAGCGTAAAAAAGTGAGAGAAATATGTTTGTGTTTCAATACTTTCAATGCTCCAAAGAAAACGGGGCGCCAAAAAGTGAGAGTTTACCCACTTAAATTGTTTGTTGCTGAAATAAAAAGATATTTGTGAACTGTAAAAAAACACGCTGCAGAAAAATGTTTTCTGGAATATTTGGTGTGATTGTTCTGAACTTGATGTTAGTCACAAACGCATCAGCTCCAGAGTTCACTTCGACTACAAAACCGTGCAGTGTGCCGTTCTGTATAACCCGTTACAGTGGTAAAATGAGATGCTTTACCTTGCCAATATAAATAGGAGAACGGAAACACCCAGGTAGGCCGTGGCCATATAGATCCACACGTCCAGGGACAGCGGGGACAAGAACGAGAATAAATTCGGAGGCTGCTTGATGGGTTTCCTGTACAAAATACTAATTCCCAAGTTCATGAACGGCATTGTAAAGTCCACGGCCTGCTCCCGGTCATATGTGATGGTCAGGTCGGCGATTGCCAGGTCCGCCTTCTGATCCAGCAGTTCTCGCATCATCCCGTCCCATTCGTTTGTTTCTCGATTTAGCGATCCGTATCTGCCATCTGGTGCCAGGCGGATTGTATAGTTGAAGCCCAGGACGCGGGATATCTCGTGGATCAAGTCAACTGCGTAGCCTTCGAACTGTGCGTTGCCACTCAGCTTCTCGCTGGCCTCCTTTCTCATGACGTACGGAGAGCTCTGAAAAGAAAATCGTATAGTAATCATAACTGGGCACATCTTTAGTCAAATTTTGCTATCTTGTCTTCCAGCTTTGACTATAAGTAACGACTCATAGATTGCATCAGCTTCATATCTCGTGTGTACTAAATGTGTAGGGTGGGTAAGAGGAAAGCCAAAATAAAACTCACCAGAATTGTGGTTACGATGAATGTCTTGTTCTGGATTATTTCGACGATTTGCGTGTAGGCCTCGCCGTAGGTTCTCGTGAAATTTACACCTTCCGTAGAGTTCCATACTCCAATTTTCTTTAGGCCTTCCCTGCTTAATTCAATTATATCGAGCACAAAGTCGCTTCTGAATCCTTGGTGGTCGAATTTGATGACTCCAGTTAATCCACGCATTTCAACCTGAGAAATTCTTCTGATCAAATCTAAATTTCCTCAGCTGTGTGCCGCAGAACGGTGCTTTTCAGATTTGTGCTCTTAACTAAAATAATGTACTTCAGAGTGAACTAAATATACAAAGTTCTTTATAATCAGGAGTACAAATTTCATAGGCATATTCCTTGACTTTTTGAAGACAAAGAGCTCCCATCAAAGTATGTCTGGAATTGCTCCCTAAAGAAGTTACAGCTCCCTAAAAGTGAGCTCATGAGAATGACTTTCAATTATTATATCTCCTGAACGAAGTTAACATCAAATGCTGGAAGTTGGTATGTCTAGTAAACTCTTCATGAAATAAAGAGACGATAAAGATAAAATGAAAATAGATAGCCTTGAAATGCAGTTGAAGGACAATATGTTACCTGTCAAAAAGTATATTAGTGTTGGGGTATTTTCATTCTCACTTCCTCCCCGCTATTTAACATGTTTCTGAATTTAAAGGGTATTTTCATTCAATCATATAGAGCTGACCTTTGGAAAAAAATGTTGTGTTAATACCAATGGTACCATAGTAACTTGATGCGAACGGCTTGATAGATGTACCTACGCTTAAGTGAAAATGGTGGCTTTTCGCTTATGCTGTTAGGTGGTGGTGACCACTAGGCCACTGAAGACAGTGATGCCCAAGGGGGAAGTGGTGAAGAAAATGTATTGGGAATGCCCACTGCCTAAAGCCCTAATCTTATTCTGGTGTTTATCTTTGAGTAGTGAGCACTACCAACTTTTGCGTATACTAAAACAGCAAGCAAGCGTGAAGAAGGAAATATGTACAGGAAATGGACACAGTGCACTGACTCCCGTGTCTTGTCTCGACTCTCGTGCAAACCAGCTGACGAATGTCACATTATACATGGCACATATATAGACAACTAGCTGCCAAGACGGTTGCATGTTGCCTCAAGTCCACATCGTACCTTTCGTACCAACACAACACATTTTTTCCATAGCTTACTCTAATGAAAAGAGCCGTAGATTGATTATACCAACTTTCACCAATCTATGTTCACGGGTGAGGTTGTAACTACATTGGTAGAAATTTTCGTCTTCAAATTAAAAATCTTCAAAGTTTGTACACGTCATTACATAGCACGCTGTCTACAAGGGGGTATCCAAGAGTTCATGGCGGAAAAAAAAACTATACACTGTGATTGGTTTCTCGAAACTCGTCTCCATGCCATGACGGAGACATGACACCCCCAAAGTGTAATTTTTTCATGTTTTTTCAGCAAATAACTCATGAATACCAAGTTGTAATTAGAGAGAGTAATGGTTTGGCTCACTGTATTCCTTAAAGTCAAATTTAAGGAAAATCCCGTCAGCGGTTCAAAATTTGAGTGATAGAAGTAACAAAGAGCAAAAATCGCAAAAAAGATTCATAGCCGATCTCAACATCATTAAAGGACTGAATGGTTACCTGTATATATAGTACGTTCAGTTTACGTGTGATTCGAGTGAGCTATGATTCTCCGAATGTTTCGTGTCCAAAGGCGTTGCGTAGCGAGACTAACTTTTCTATTGTTTCGCCTAATTTATGCGTTGAAATGTTGAGCCAATTTGATCACACTCACAACAGGATTTCGATGAAATTTTAATGACAAGAGTAAAAATAAAAACCAAATATTATGAAATTTTGATGAGAAAAGTGAAAAAAAAACAAATAGTAATTTTTACTGTTCTGCGGCACATTCCACGCATTTCAAATTTTATTGGTGAGTTCTCACAGCAGTGGCTACTACCTATATAAATTTCATTATGTATTGAATTTTTGAGTAGATGAACTAATAGAAAAAATATGAAAAAAGCAGCAACCCACTGATGTGGGGATTCCATCCTAAGCAAGAATGGACAGATTTCATTTACTCAATAACAAACATCAAATAGGTATAGATATTGGCACAAGGATCTGTGCACTGTACTTTAATAAGAGCTGGAAACAATATTTTCCACCAAGTACATTAGAGAGTTATTGCAGATGAAATAAGGGCAAGCAGTATTAAAAGCGGCACTATTTTGACACCTACGCTTGCGCAAATTAGTGCGACGTTAAATTTCCCTTAATAAGGATAGTGCCTGCCTTTATTTGTGCACTCTTTAGGTCGACCTTATTTATACTTTAATTTGACAAGCCCCTCGACAAGCCCCAAAAATGGCCCTGTACTTAGTGTATTGTTGGTTGCCTATATTTGTCCAATTTTGAGCTAACTTCCCTTACGTTATCAAATAGGGGGCTAATTTTTTGCAGATAGACTCTGCAGGCCTTGCAGTACACGTGTGCAAGAAATCAGGCCCGTCAGAGGGGTCATTGTGTCCCGCATGCAATTTGCACTCTAACTTTAAATTGAGACTAAAAATTTAGGTTAGGAATTGGGAATGACGGGGCAAGTAAGGGAATTTGCGATCTGCAATAACTCTTATTCAACAACCAAAAATAAGGTAAGCAGTATTTTAATAACGCCTCCTTTAATAGTGCCGTGCAGTAAAATGGCATTCTGCAATAACTCTCTATTGACGGCCTAAAGTTTGGGAACACCCGTCGAAGCTCGTCACTTTTCAAATTCCAAATTGTACACTTCATGAATATGATCCTCGGGAACTAGGCACCTACTTGCTTTTGTGGTTTCGAGGTTTCTGCCTTTTTATACCGGTGTTCGTAAAAAATATCATATTTTGTATCTACTTATGTATACTTCTAAACATGATGCCTTTGTTGCTGAAACATAGGGAAAATCCGTGAATTCGTCCGAAAATTCATCAGACGTCGACCAAAGGTGTACGTGTAAGGTGTGTGGTGTAAATAGTAAGATTCCAATAGTTATTTTGATATCGTTTTGACAGGCAATTACTTTTGGACAAGCCAGTTCCAAACCGGGCAAGAACGCGGCAAGCCTACAATGCTGAACTTGAGAATTTGCCCAGGAGCCAGTTCACAAAAGTACAATAATTGGCAATTTTCAAGTGTGTAGCCTTGTAACCCATTGTTGCAACATTGGTAACCGAAACGACACACTTGTCGAATCAGACTTGTCGCCTGTCGGTTTTATAAAACGGGCCCCAGGTCACTCGAATCACAGTTTAGCTGGACGTACTTACTTTCATCTTACTATGCCAACCAACACCAACTAGACTCAACACTGAACAAAGCAGGTTCATAGTAAATATTTTGAAAAATCAAGAGTATAGGTACCTACTAAGTGTAGTACCTACTTATAATATCTATCTTTTAATGCGACCAGAGTAGAAATAGGGGCCGCAGTCTTCCGTCTTTCGCTAATGAAATTACGTGTATGTCAAGTGCATGTGCATACAAGTAGGACAGGTCTTACCAATCACATCTTTTACAACCATTCAAAGCTATTATACAGGGTGATTCATGAGTGACCTTACATAGGCTAATGGGAGATAGGACTTCTAGGCGAGTCAGGATCCACTGAGGAAATTTTGTTTTCTCCATTGGTTACGAAGATACAGGGTGTTTTGTGTGTTTCGTGTGAAACTTTGATTAGCGATATTTCTGAAACGGCTGAAGATATTGTGTTGAAATTCACCAGTAATATTTCTCTGCTGGAACTTATCCAGAAGTCATACCGGGTGAGTCGAAATCCAGGGCCGGAATTGAAAAAATGTGCCCCTTTTTTATTTGATTAAAAAGTACATTTTCTGACCGCTTTTCTGAAAAAACTGTTATCGGATTCGAAAAGCTAAGGAAAAATGCTTCAAGAATCACTCTTCAATTTAGATGGCACACCTAAACCGTTTCGACAATAAAATTAAAAGTAAAATTTGTGGGTGAGTTCCCATTTTCGACCGGACATAATCGACTCATTGTTTGATCGAATTCATTAAAATTTATTTTTTGGCTTGTCTCTGTTGAATAGAAGGGCTTGGTTGGAAAAAAAATTTCAGAGCTGACAATTTTTTTTATGACAAAATCGAGAGCGAAACCAAAATTAGACTCGATTTGATCGTCAAAAAAAATTTTCCGGCTATGGAATTTTTCTTACTACCAAGCCCTTCTGTTCCACAGAGACAAGCTAAAAAATGAATTTTAAAGAATTCAATCAAACAATGAGTCGATTATGTCCGGTCAAAAATGGAAACTTATATGAATACTTTTTCCGACTTACTGGTTCCTATATGAAAAATGTAGGTATCAGTCATTTTTTGGAATTACCAATAAAGCTTTATTGGTTTCCAAATGGCAACTGCTAAACATGTTGAAATCATGGAAATCCATGTAAAATTTTCATTTGCAAAAACCAATATAGAAAATCGCTGTTCATTCTCTTTGGAATTACACATGATTACACGTAGGTTTTGAAGATTTTGAATTTCGCGCCGAATAAGCAGGTTCCATATTTGCCGACGCGAACAAACCTAACCTATTATTTTTGTGCGGTGCGGTGCAGCGGCGGTGGTCGGTGGTTATCACTTAACGGTTATTCTGTGCAAGTCGTGAAGTCGTTAGTGAAGTGGTTACTCGTGTTAGCAGTGGTTAATGGTTATTAGCAGAGGGCAAGTAAGACCAGTGTGAGTAAAGATATTTCTCAATTTTTGTTTTTACCTACATATTATAATCTGGTGAACTTTTGTTGATCTCATCAAACTTTATGCAACAGGTTATTTGATGTCTAAAATGGCAACAGCATCAGCAGCCCCCAAGGCGTCCTCGTCCTCGCCTTTGTGGATTATCTTCCATAATTATTGTTTTAAACGGAAAACTCAGAATATAACAAAAAAGTTCTAGAACAGTAGTTTACGTGTGCGTGTGAGCAACAAACTTTTAGGTTATGAAGTCATACTTGATGCTCATTGGTTAAATTATTTAATGCAACTTTATTTGGAATTTACAGCGAAAGGTTATATGTAATCTCCAGCAGCAGACCTATTCGCAATTCCAGATATTCTATTGGAACTTGCAAAAGTCTATATGGATCTGCTATGTAACATTCTATTTGGATTTTCCATCACACTCGTGTATTTGTATTTCCAGATAAAGCTCTATATGATCCTATATGAATGAATCGTTTTCCTACCAGTATTTCCAAATAAGGTGCCTATTGGTTTCTCTGTACAAAATGCAAATGCAAAAACCTAATACAGCACATATAGAACCAAATAAAAAAAAATTTTATTGGTTTTTATATGAAATTTGCGACAGGGGTACCCACAAATATTACTTTTAATTTTTTTGTCGAAACGGTCTAGGTGTGCCATCTAAATTGAAGAGTGATTCTTGAAGCATTTTTCCTTAGCTTTTCGAATCCGATAACAGTTTTTCAGAAAAGCGGTCAGAAAATGTACTTTTTAATCAAATAAAAAAAGGGCACATTTTTTCAATTCCGGCCCTGGATTTTGACTCACCCGGTATGACTTCTGGATAAGTTCCAGCAGAGAAATATTACTGGTGAATTTCAACACAATATCTTCAGCCGTTTCAGAAATATAGCTGATCAAAGTTTCACACGAAACACACAAAACACCCTGTATCTTCGTAACCAATGGAGAAAACAAAATTTCCTCAGTGGATCCTGACTCGCCTCGAAGTCCTCTATCTCCCATTAGCCTATGTAAGGTCACTCATGAATCACCCTGTATAGAAAAAAAACTTCTACAAACTCTCAGAGTAACTTCAGAGAATACAGAGCTGGTATTTCCTGCGTGCTTCCTATAAATTCTCCAAAATTCTTGAATTTTTACCGGGAAGGTAGGTAATTAAAAACCGAGTACCTATCTTATGAAAAATGTCTTACAATTTTCATGTAGTTGATGAGACTGTAGCCGTGGGGCCAGGTATCCACGGCGTCGCAGCTCAAAGGCTTTATGTCAATCTGCTGGCTGGTGTCCAGATCGTGCAGGGCTTTGGCGAACAAGTGCACGGCGTCGTACATCAGCGCAGTTTCGGCCTGAAAACGGCATTTTTATTAAGGTGGTTGGCGACGAAGGCAATTTTTTTCATTAATTTTTTCTTGTTCAACCCGCTTGGCCAGTCAGCAAGAGACTCCCAGGAGTTATTTATGATAGCGACGACGGTTTTTAATTTTTTTTTGGTGAATTTAAAACCGCTGATTAATTTCCGCGGTGCAGTGCGCTGGAATTTACGACGCGAGAGGGATGAATTAAACGGCAACGGTCGTGGTGGTGATGGTTATGATGATGGCAATGGTGTACAAAGAACATTGATTTTTCCATTGTGTGCACAGGGGCAATGGATTTTTAGGCTGAGCGGTGATGAAAAAACAAGTTATTGTCGCGTTTTTCCATCAATATGCTCTTTATGTTTGGCTTCTTTGATATTAACAACTATCGTTTGAAATAGCCATAAATTTTTATCACGTATTTATTTCCACTGGTCACATTTATGTCTGTTAGATATCCGTCGGGTATAATTAGTTTTCGGATGATCGAAACGCTGCAATTTGTCAGATGCTCAGTGTGATGGAAGACAAATTTTGATTGCAATAAAAACAAATTCAATAATTCGAATTTATGGTTTGAAGTTCACATGTATCGCTTGTTGATAGGACTGCCATTGATGTGTTTTATGGCATCATCTCAACATAATATGGATCATGTAATATGATCTCACCTCACATATCAATCAAGCTGGACTGCTAATAGTTACCACGTGAATGACCATGCTATTGGCTGTTGCATAGCAACTATGAGCGTAGTAAAGTTGATTCGTTCATATAATTTTGGTGGAACAGGCTGCAAATTTGTCAGCATAAATTCCACCAAAGTCAAACAACTGTCAAACCACCAAAGTCTGGTAATCGTCCTATTTTGAGGTTATCTGGCTTTTTAGCTAATCGGTTTGTTGCCGCGAATAGTTCCGAATACATTTATTTATTCAGAAAGTAACTCGACATATCAGACCGACCAAGCAACAACCATCGAAATCCAACAGACACGTGTTTCGGACATACTTGGGTCCTCATCAGTGCTGGAGCATTCGAAGCTGAGCTCGGAGATCTGAATATCAAGATTAGGTACTTTTTGAATCTTGGCCTGAGTTACCTAGATTAGCATATGCCATGTACCTGCCGTGGAAAGACTATCTTTGGTGGAAAGCAGTGTTAGTTGTGCTTACAACTGTTGAGGGTATCACAGACATAGCACGTCCCTCCCACTTTTCTCTTCAGGCCAGTACACACTTTTGAAATAGAACAAGCAAGCAAATAATCATAGAATAGCCATACTTCATTTTAATGTGAAAGTTTATTATGACTGCTTCATGAAGTTCAACAAAATAAAGTGGCCTGACATGAGCTGGTGATAAGAACGCCGGCCTGCCGAAGTTACACTTGCCCAGTGTTTCTTGAACCTTTGTATTGCGATCTTTTTTTTGTGTATGAAACTATTCTGACAACACAGTTTATGATAAAAAATGTATTCCTACTTACTGAAACGATCACTTGAGTAAAATTACGAACATCTATACATGAAAATAACCCATTGAAATGTACTTTGATGTCCTCCGTTAGGTACCTACTGTTTGAGAACTACTGGGTAACAAACCAGATGGTAACGCATCCATAGAGTGGTCGTTTGTGATTTAAAAAAGCATAATGATCAGCAGTCCAGTTTGATTAAGAGGTCGGTGTGTAATATGATATATACTTATACCGTGTGAATGACGCCACCAATTCGTAATCAGGGGATGGCTTTGAAGTCAAAAAAATCGGCCATTCAGCCAAGTCCGTCGCTCCAATCGATAAATACTTTGTTTCCAAAGCCATAACACCAGTTCCGGATTGTACAATGATAATAATTATGTATCATCATCATTATGTACTATATTAATTTTTCTCATTCCCTTCTCCTAATATGAGCTTTGAAGTGAGCTTTATTAAAAAAATTTAAAGTTGTTTCACACAAACAAAAATTCGAATCAATGCTCGATTTCAACCGCAAACACCAGTCTTGCTGGTGAAAACAATAACGTACTTCAATAATAGGTATAGGTACCCGCACTCCAATTTAATCTACGTAACTTTGAGTTCTAAATGGTGCAATTTAAAGCGAGCTTACTCGTAATAACAAACATTGCAAAACCCATTAGGCAACTTACCTTAACAAACGTGTTGTTATCCTGCATCATGGACGGTGCCAAATGAAAAAAAAAAAAGAAACCGATTAAAAACAATGTTCCATTTGCCACCGACCCTCGTACAAGGTTGTTTTAAACTTGTTGTTCGTGTACCCACAATCAACAATAATTAAAGCAATATCCACCCACACCATATACTTCACGGAAGAGAACAAAAAGCAGCCACGAAGGCGAAAAACTCGTCGAAAAAGGTGAGGGTAATTCAGAAGTTGTGTTGAATAAAACACTAATCTAATAGAACATCAGTTTCGTACCCGAATTATTGACGAGAGCTCGCTCTTTTTGTTCTTGGCCTCGCTTAAATTCCACTCTCGCACAACTTTGCGAACTTCGGGACCGTCGGGATCCACCAAACGGAAGGCCGTGATGTTTGTGCCACCATATTTGAATTCCTCCAGGTCCACGCCATGCAAATCCTGCCGAAACAAGAGACAAATGTGAGATATGGAAAACACTTCAATTAATATTCTTTTGAGCACTGTGGAAGATACTACTTTGCATAATAATTTTATCGTGAATTACGGAACTAATACAGATATATAAATATAACTATAATGTAGGTAGATACCATCCGTCGACTTCGACCGATCTCAGGTAATTCAAACGTGCACACGTGAATGAGGATCAAATTGTGTTGAATAATACGATTGTATGGGAACATATACTTTTTTGCCGTTTCAAGTCCATAAAACTTCCAAAATTGAAAAACAATCATGTTACACCATGTTACATACAACTCATACAATTAGCAGGTTGGTACCAACGTACCTTACTTACGAAATTTTAGCACCATCATCCGTGAGTTTCTTTTTGTGCATGTGTCTATGTACTCCAATGAATTCAAGCGACATCACGCCAGGTCAAAAATTCCACGTTTGTAAAATAATATTATTTTCAATAATTATATTCGTTATTCAAATAATCTTTAAATCGCACTACTTTCTGATTTTTCAGTGCATGTTGTATGGACGGAGGGAGCTGGTGCCTCAAAACTCACGTCATAAGGTACATGATTTTAAACCTGTAGGTCTAATGTGCGTTGATAAGGTTGTTGAAAATTGCTTTGTCTTACATGTCAGACCGGGGGCTTCAGGCAGGTATGACCTTGTCAATTTACGAAAAAATGACCAAAAATTTACGTCATAAGGTACATGAATAAAACCAACGGGATTTTGTGTGGAAACAGGCCCTTAATCGAAAATCTCGTCGTGAGACAAATTTTTTAGGGCTTTCGGTCCATAAGACAAGTTTGAAATTTTCAAAAAAGGACTAAAATTTATCAATTCTTCCCCAGGCGCTTTGTTGATTAACCCACTAAGTGTGCGATATATATTTGTAATTAGAATGAAAGACGGTATCGATTTCTATGTTGAAACACAGGGTGTACGATTTAAGAAAGTTTTTTTGATGTCGCACCCTGTAAGCGATGTACCATTGAACATTTTTGTGGGTAGATTTGAAATTCCTAAAATTATGTCAAAGGAGAAGTCTGCAGAAGGAGGTAAATTTTGGCCCTTTTTGAAAATTTAGAACTAGTTTTATGGACGGAGAGTCCCCAAAAATTTTGTCTTATGACCCGATTTTTGATTAAGGGGATGTTCCCACACAAAAACCTGTTGGTTTCATTCATGTACCTTATGACGTGAATTCTGGTCATTTTTCGAAAATTGACAAGCCTATACCAGCCCAGAGCCCCCGGTCTGACATGTAAGACAAATAAATTTTCAACAACCTTATCAACGCATATTAGACCTATACAGGGTTGAAATCATGTACACCATGACGTAAGTTTTGAGGCACCAGCTTTCTGTCGAGTACTAGCTAGTTGTGTATAATAGCCCGCAAAGTGCAGCACTAATTTGGAAAATTTGAATACTGAATAGCATTGCCCATACATATTTCTTTTCAAGGAAATCGCATGCCAAACGCCAATTTTTATTGAAAGAACGGCATGAAAAGAGTGATCTATACTAATCCATTTATTTCAATGGCTACGTTTACACCGTGGCTTTGGTCCGCGACCTAAGCACTAAATTCGACCCGAATAAATTTAGTCCACGTGGTGTAAACGATCGCAGGCAAGGACCAAGTAGCTTGGATCAGGTCTTCGGATAGCCGTGGACCGAAGTAAATTCAGTTTCTAGATTTATTTAGTCTAAGTTCATATTTTAAAATAGGTCGGCCGCGTGAGTCTGCCGGTGAAAATGCTGGAAAAGAAGAATTACTTTAGGTGGAATTTGGGTCAGTTCTTGGGTCAGTCCAGTTTTAGTCCACCAGTGTAAACGTAGCCAGTGGCTTCAGAAACCCCTGAGTCCCTAAATGTTTGTTTGAACGTTTTGTTGAGTAATCTTAGAAATCATCCCATGAAATCTTTGCAATACTAATAGAATACGCTGTTTATTATAGATTTATTAGATATTTTGAGATGTTGAACGAATCATTATCTTTATGCGGCTGTACGATACTCGTGAAATACCTAGTGTAAGTACATAGTTTCAGGTCATAAATTTTCGTCCCGTTAGGTTTGTCAAGATATCAAAGTTGGAATCTCTGAACTGTACAAAATCGAGCACATAGGAAATTGTGATTTACGGCACCACGACTCGCTTATCTTTTTCTCTTCCTCGAAACATGTAGGTAACTAAATTGAGCGGACACGATGTGTCCGCCCGTACATGCAGACATTTTACCCAACATATGAAATATTCATGGAGGGAGCAAAACGTGAATTGACCCGCATCAAAATTTGACAACGAATGAGTTATCCTTATTGCGTGTGTCTCTTGTATGTTTTGTATATTATAGCCCCAACTATAGAGGTTTGGAGGTTCCGTTCAAAACGTGACGCTGATGGCAAGTTACGCCAAACTCCAAGAATCTTGGGGGTGGTCCACTCATCAACAATATGGCACACACATAATATTAGAAACTTGGGTCTTTGGTGACGTCATTTTCATTATTCGTATACATCTCCTTGACGGCACTTGGTGTAATAAACAAGCTGCACTTTGGGTCGGGAGTTTCGTGTGCTCCAGGCAAACTTTGTAGACAGCTAGCAGAGTTAATAAATAATTACGAAGTGTGTAAGTTACACTGTGTGTCGGCGGGTGCAAGGCAGATTTCGAAGGCGTCGACACAATGAAATATGCACCATTTTCATGCGGTTACTCCCTGCTTCTATCAATCTGACGTCTCTGCTCCATTCATCAGTCATTTCACTGGCTTCGCGGTGCCGGAACTAAATGCAGAGCAGTTTTTTGCCGTCGCGTCGTCAGGTTGCAATTACTGGCAACAACAGCTCAGCATTATCTATGTGTATGTTTGTGGTGGCATCATAATCTGTCAAATGCCGTGCGATCAACAAAATTTACATTTGGAGTTGGCTTTGGAAACCAATTACCAAATATTCATCAATTAGATCGGCTAGATTGGCTGGATCACTGAATAGTTTCTCAACAAAGCCAACTCCAAATTGATATTATGTAGATCGCGTGATACATCTGCTCCGGTACCTACTAGGTATCCACTTAATCCCTTGGCCAAACAGATGATTGAATAAAAAAAAGGTTGCGAACTTATGTCTTATTGTCGGCTTGCACCGAAACCGTACCCGTATCTATAACTAGCTCAAGTCGAAGGCGAAGCTTCGCGGCCTGACTTGAGCTAGTGTTTGGCGGTAGCCACCTTGGGAAGTTTCAAATTCATAAAGTAGGAACTTTTTGAAAGTGGTACCTATAGTAGGTAAAGATTGAATTTGTTTCCAGGAGCCTTTCATAGAAATACCTACTTCGCAGCTTTCCACTTTGCCAAACTTCTGGGCAAAAACTGTATCTTGACATGAATAGTTAACATAATTTGGATAATTATCTTGAGTGCTCATTGAGATATTTCCCCCATTATATGTATAAGGAAAGATTGCATAATACCCATTGGCTTTACGTGAACGTGGAATCGATTGGGTGTAACAAAAACAATATTTTGATGTTTTACTATGTGTAACAGATCATGGACCGGGAACAATATAGTTTTAGTGTATAGTTTTTCTCCTGTGGCTATAACTCCTTCGATTCTGTTTTTTTTTTCGACGGGGGCGGCGTGTGGGGACGGCGTCGGTTGTAACTATTTTTCCTGTATTGTCAAAGGGACAGGAAACGCGATTACTTTTGTCCCGTTGAAACTTCTCTGTTCTCTGGTTCTGTTTTTGTCTTCAGGGGCCGTTTTTGGCATCTGGAGCAGGAGCGGATTTTTTAAACGATGAATTATTAAGTGATTCAAAGGCGTCTGAAAGAGTTATCCCAAACGCCTCACACAATCATGCATTGCTAAGGCGCCGAACCGACTCCCGGCGACAATAAGTGTTTCAGAGGCGTCCGACAGAGCTATCCGGGAGCTATCTCAAACGGACTCAACAGTACGACCAGCGAAGTGCGAGTGCATCATTTGCCGGCGATGCGGCGAGGACACGTGTTGCCAAGGCGACCCGACTCCCGGCGACTATACACACGAACGCTAAAGCATGACAACGAAATGTAACCGACAGACAAACCTAGCGCTATCCTTATTATGTATATATGCGACATGCATGTAGCTGGCAACGATAATATCGTGTAGGGTGTAGGTAGGTACTTATTGACCAATAATCAACAGTAATATCACAAGTGCTTAGGTTTTCACGATAATTTTGGCCGGGCGATCGCGAGTGCTGGTTGTAGCGATTAATGCCCGACTCTGTAGGAGGAGGGCATTTATCTAGGGACAACCAGCCCAAGGGAAACGCTTGGCCAAAATTATCTGGGAAAATCTCCAGCACGAGTGATATTTTGGTGATTATTACCAAAAAGAAGCCCGAAGTGACAGCTGTCAGATTTTATTGTTAACATCCTTTTATTCCGTTGCTATTGACAGTGGGATTTTGATAAGTGAATATTATCCTTGTAGGTCTAATAATCAGGGGCGTTGTATGTAATAATCAACAGTAATATCACAAGTGCTTCGATTTTCACGATAATTTTGGACAGGCCATCGCGAGTGCTGGTTGTAGCGATAAATGCCCCACTCCGTAGGCGTAGGAGGAAAGCATTAATCTGGGGACAACCAGCCCGAGGGAAACGCATGGCCTAAATTATCTGGGAAAATCTCGAGCACGAGTGATATTTTGGTGATTATTACAAAAAATAAGTCCGAAGTGACAGCTGTCAGATTTTGTTGTTTACATCCTTTTATTCCGTTGCTATTGACAGTGGGATTTAGATAAGTGAATATTATCCTTGTAGGTCTATTAATCAAGGGCGTTGTGTGTAATAATTAGAGAACGGATTTATAATTTTTTACATGTTCTATTCGCTAACCGTGGGTTCCACAAAACAGATAATACGAGATTAGTTGATTTGCGATTTTTGTTTGTCAATTTGTAGCTGATTGATCAATGGAAACGCTGGTTTATCCCTCAATAATGAAAAGATGATTGGTCTAGTACAGATTTCAGGCATTTTTTGTAAGTAATCACCAGCATTCAGCAGAAAAAAGTCCAGTTAATCTGCAATCAGCCTTGATCGCTGATCATTTTTTTTGTGGAACTGTCGGTAAGTTGGATGCAACTGTCGACTTGCAGTTCGACGTTTCCGTCTATAAGAAACCCGAATACCAAGTTTTATTTCATATAATTTATTATTTTGACTTTTTACCGCATACAAATTGATAGTCCATATAATCGCATATAGCCGCATATTTAGTCCATATTTTTGCATATAACTGAATATTTGTCAATATTTTGGCCATTTTATCTATACAAGCTAGAAAATCACGATTTTTTCATTTCAAGAAAAAAATAATTGAAAATTTTTGAAGAAATGTTTTTTTTTTACTTTGATGGTCAAAGTTGGTTGGTTGATTTTACATGTAAATGATGGAATTTTCACTATCTTTTGCAGCTTATATCACATATTTACTCGCATATATTGCTTTATTTGAACATTTTCACCGCATATTTTGATGATTTTTAAGCGCATATAAACTGTATATTTTAAGCTTTTTTACCGCATATAAATCCGCTCCCTAGTAATGATCAACACTACTATCACAAGTGCTTAGATTTTCACGATAATTTTGGCCAGGCGATCGCAAGTGCTGGCTGTAGCGATAAATGCCCGACTCCGTAGGAGGAGGGCATTTATCTAGGGACAACCAGCCCGAGGGAAACGCTTGGCCAAAATTATCTGAGAAAATCTCGAGCACGAGTGATATTTTAATGATTATTACAAAAAAGAAGTCCGAAGTGACAGCTGTCAGATTTTGTTGTTTACATGAATTTTATTCCGTTGCTATTGACAGTGGGATGTAGACAAGTGAATATTATCCTTGTAGATCTAATAATCAAGGGCGCTGTATGTAATAATCAACAGTAATATCACAAGTGCTTAGATTTTCACGATAATTTTGGTCAGGCGATCGCGAGTGCTGATTGTAGCGATAAATGCCCGACTCCGTAGGAGGAGGGCATTTATCTAGGAACAATCAGCCCGAGGGAAACGCCTGGTCAAAATTATCTGGGAAAATCTCGAGCACGAGTGATATTTTGGAGATTATTGTAAAAAAGAAGTCCGAAGTGACAGCTGTCAGATTTTGTTGTTTACATCAATTTTATTCCGTTGCCATTGACAGTGGGATTTAGATAAGTGAATATTATCCTTGTAGGTCTATTCAAGGGCGTTGTATGTAATAATCAACGAAAAATTTTGATGATTATGTTGCCACCACCACACAGTGGTCCGAAATTCAATAAATGCGGCCAAAAATCAAATTTTACAAGTATTTTGCATGACTTTCATACTTTGTGGGCACGTAAAGAAATAGTGTAGGTAGTCTTCACTGGAATATGAGTTACTTTGTTCCAGAAACTCACCTGTTCTGACCTCTCAAAGTTACTAATTTTTTCGGAGTCAAAAACAAATTTGAAAATATTCAATATTATTATTATTTATTTGGTTGATTTTTCGAGTTTTCGAAAAGTTCCTTGAGAAATACAAGAAAGTCGCCACACAACCCCACTGAGATTTATACCCTAAGAGATACTACAACATCCCATGAATGAAGTGGTATGAATAGTTTTTGCTCGAAAGTGCTCCATTGGCAAATAATCTTTTTTTTCCGATGTGGTGCGTGCCGTGCATCTGTGCATTTTAGAGTAAGATAAAAAAAATAGTTAGGTACTTATCGAGAGAGAAAACGTTACGTTTTGTGAAATAAACATGGTGACGGCATATCTTTTAATCACTACCTATCTCTGGATTTTTGAGATTCGACCTTTTTTTGTGACCCTTCAGTCCCTCAAATTGTGAATTACTTGTTCAAATCTGTTGCAATTTAGCTAATTTCCTTAGATATTCACTCAAAACATTGTTCTGTCAACCTAGAGTCCAATTTGCCAACGCGTTTATAATTTATTAGTAGAAAAACCAAGAGTAAATTGAAATTTTGAAGGACTGTGTCTCCTCAGTCCTTTATGAGGCCGAATTTTGCAAAAAAAAACTGGACAGTCGCCCATCACATCATGTACGGACTCTAGGGTTACCTTTTTTTAATATTTTCTGGACTCCCTGACCTTCCATAGAATTTAGTTCATCATCAAATCTACCATGATGACAGATACATTGGTCACTCTTTCCTAATTTTTATCCATCGGAGCTGCGAAAAAGGGATAACCGGTAATATCACGAATGATCTTGTCGAGGGTGCTATCATGAATTGGAAAACTGCCGTCCTACCCTTTTGAACAATATTGCAGACGGCATGAGTGAGTAGGTATACGAGTCAGTGCTGTTAATCGTATACTCACATGTTTCTCCATTTATAATTGTGATTAATTATAATTATTTCTCTTTATCATGGACCAGGTCCATAAAGATCAGAACTTTCTGATTTATTTCGATTTCTACCCTCTTAAAATCAACTTAATTTTTCAATAAGATTTTTTCAATAATTTTTCCTGGAATCGTGACCTTACTATGGACTAGGTTCATAAGTTTCAGAGTTTTTCCAATTTATTTCTAATTAATTGAAACCCCCCAAGACCTCATCCTGCGATGCGGTGTTCTCAATTAATTTGCCTGTGATAATGACCTTATTATTATGGATCAGTCCCTAGAGTTTTAGAACTTTTCTAATTCATTACGATCTTATCCCTCTCAAATCAACCCAGTTTTGAGTAAGAATACTATAATGCCGCAGCTTGCCTATTATTGCATTGATAGTAGTTTTTCTTTTTCTACAATTTTTCTTTCACTTTGGAGATAAATGCTAATTACGACTATTTCATCTGTGATCACGGACCAGCTCCATGATATTCAGATTTCAACCCCCTAAAATCAACCCAATTTTCTAATAAGGTTTTTTCAATTATTATTATTGCAACCACGACCTTATTATGGACTAGCTTCAAAAGTTTCAGAATTTTTCCAATTAATTTCGCTTTGAACCCCCTCAAAATCAACCCCATTTTGCAATGAGATTTTTTTAATAATTTTTTCTGTAATCACGACCTTATTGTGGACCAGTGTCATGAGTTTTAGATTTTTTCGAATTTATTTTCACTTTAACCCCCTCAAAATCAACCCCATTTTGCAAAAAGAATTTTTTCAATTTTTTTTTCTGTAATCACGACTTTATTCTGAACCAGTTCCATGAGTTTCGGAATTTTTTGAATTAATTTTGAATTTAGTCCCCTCAAAATTACCCCATTTTCCAATGAGATTTTTTTGATGTTTTTTTCTGTATTCACGATTTTGTTCTGAACAAGTTAGATAAGTTTCAGATTTTTGGCCAGATTTTCTGAATTCTGGACCACTGTGCACCAGTGTGAACTCAAGTATCTATGGACGCAAGCGGCTCATTCTGGCCGGGATTCAAAAACTTGGATCTTCCAGTAAGTGTTTTTTTTCCTTTTTTTCCTTTTTTGCCTTTTTTCCTTTTTACCCTATCCTTTTGATTCAAACTGTTGAATGTAGCCGTCACGCCTGTATACGATTTTATATTTTTTGAATTAAGGTTTTTCGGCATTCAAGTTGAATTAAACATAGTTAACTCCTAATCTTGGCAATGATTTTATAGCATTTTTTTATAGTCTCAGAATCTGTGATTACTTTTTGGAAACAAGTACATACCAGGGTAATTATTTTTGCATCGTTTTGGAAAGATTTTTTTTTGACCTGGCCCTTGATATTTTGGTTTGAACTATGGGGCGCCGTAAAGAGCCCTAGTTGTGGAATGAACCTATCAAATTGGAATCGATTTTATCAAATTTCTCCGGAGAAATAGCAGATTAAATTTTTTCACAAAACACAATTAATCACCCTGTATATCTTGAACGAAGAACCTCAAAATTGGCCAAAACTCTGGTCCCTGATTCTCTTTGAAAATGGTGCTGTACCTCTGGCTTTGTCAATTCACCCATGCAACCTCGTGCAGCACCCTTACATGAATGCAAATAATTCCGCCCCACAGTTTCTAAGATAATTATCCTCCTAGACTCCCTGCTCTAGACTTTTTTAGATGTAACTTTTAGCTCGCTCTGTCATGAAAAAAGTTGTAATAGTACTTCTCTAACGAACTGACGGTTATGCATTCGGGCAATAGTATGACTACCAAGTAAGTACTTGGTGGCGATATGGTGAGCTTGCTCTTTTATCGTTCCTCCGCTTTCTGTCTGGCGTACCTTCCCGCAGACATCATAATTATCATAACTAAGTAAGTACAATCAGTATAATGATACATACAGTACCTATCCTAGGAGCTTAAAATTTTTGCTCTGCTCTGCTCTGCTAACTACTGCTCTTAAGTTTCTCGTGTCTCCTTTCACCCCATTACTGAGTATAAACTAGGTATACATAGAACTGACTTTAGTAGAAATAAACCTATATGACACGATAATAAAACTTTCAACTCTACGTTAGCGAGCAACGTAAATTCTGCAGACCTCATAGCTCTGGCTCACAACGCCAGTTATATCTTTGCTGGCGCACTCGATTATTATACGCTGGTGAAACATGATATCCAGAGAAAGAGGACTGGAACCCAGTGCTAACTGCCAACATTCTTTGTGAACATTCAAATTTCAAGGCGACTCCAACTAGTAGTCGTACCTACGGTACGTAAGATCTCTGAGCTGTTGCTTCTACCGCATGTATTGCTCCCTCTGCTCTGAGTGGAAGTTGATGAGAAGCAGAATTTTTTTGTACGAGCGTGAATCATTCGAACCCGAGGGCCGAGGGCTGTTTCTATAATGTAATGTTAGTAGCTGAAATGTTTTTTTTTGCTGATTTCGCGATGCTTTTGATCTTGATAATTTCTCGGGATATCAGAAGTGTACCCTTGAGGGATATAATGGGAATCTAGGGAAGCGAACTTCAACAAACAAAGTAGGTACATAATAATGATGAAAAGGTGGGCGCCGTAACAATCTTGTAAATAATAAACGCGTGGATCGTGGATGTGGGGTAAGTATAGTATTATGGGAGTTGTAGTGCGAGAGCGAGTCTCTTGGCTTCCTGCCATGCCTCTTCTGTTGGTATGCTGTAGTGCTATACACGGTATAGTGTTTGGGATGAATCGGGAAACTTTGGCCGTTGTACTGCCGACATTTTGTAGGTTTTCTGGTTAAGCAAACATATCCAGTAGGGAATCAATAAGATCTTATTTGCTCATAGTATTTTTGCGGAAATGAGGCGAGCTCGGATTGTTCGGAACTATTCTTTGCGAGTTTACTCCCTCACTCCAACGCGCACAATTTCATTCCAAAGTTAAGCTGTGGCTTTGACACTTTCGGGAGTTTTTCAATTAAATTGTAGAAAGAGAAAAGCGTTCGAACCATTATAGGTCTTTGATTCTGAAGAAAACCCAAGCTACAATCAATTAATAGACACACGTTGAGACACAAGTCGAAAAAACCCGCTGGAAAAGATACGTGCCTGTCCCGTCTGTCTGTATATTATGTACCTATTTGCCATATACAGGTGATTCATAACTTGAGACTTTCCTTTCAAGGGGTTGGGACCCTAAAAACTGGACTTCATGTGCTTAAAAATAATTCAAAAAGCTAAACTGCTGGACAACGAAGTTGTCGGTATCGGAAAAATGGTTCGACTTTGAAGACCAATAACTTCCGATTGCCGGATACGATTTCCGTTTTGTTTATTGTGTTAATTAGCCAAATGTTCCCGTGACCTATCCTGTAAAAGTGAATGATGAGAAACTTCATCTAAAATTTTTACAGGGTGATACGTAAAATGCTGCAAAATTGTACCGACTTCATCGTACCCCCATTTGTCAAAAAGTAATTTTTTTTACTACTAGCCGTGAAGTACATCATTATTGACCTGTTCCTGAACTAGAATGGCAATTTTCTAGTAATAAAAAAAATACTATATAAACCACGGTCGAGAAAATTATTATAGCTTCAGCGCCTTATATCCCTCAGCTGCGCTTCGGGATCTAATCTGGCGGTTCAGCTATAATAATACTTTCTCAACCTTGGTATATAATATACTATTATATGTATTCTAATACAAAAAGTATGAAGTGTGGTGTCTTACCTCGGAACAGTTTTGAAATGATCCGGATCGGAAGTTCAACACCGAAGATATAAAAAAAATAAAAAATTTTATTTTGAATGTTACAGATTTGCCTTGTTGGCACGCGAGATAAAGTCACTTTTGATGAATGAATGTTGACAGTGAGCAAGATTGTTCGTACAACAGTCCAGGACAATTTCACTCTCAACACAACCCGAATATTTGGTGTTGGGCCAAGCAGGGGGCACTTTTTTGAGTGGTTGTCCCTGCCTGTTTTTTGTACGCTGAATTTTGTCAAAATTTCATCAGAATTTCAGATATGGAACATGTTCTGTTGGTAGATTTAAGCCCCTGGACATGGTAACGATGTGAAACTCCAGTGTCCGAGTGTAGTAAAGCCCCCTTAACGTTATACTTTTTGTTCTGGTGCTATGCCTGAGTTTCGTAAATCTGCAATGTTCAAAATAAAAATTTTTACATTTCAAAAATATTTTAATATGAGACATCATAATACAATATATAAAGATAAAAATATAAAAGATATATACTCAAGTGTAGAGCGAGGTGTATAGTATAGTGTATAGTCTAAGTGTGTAAAATGTAGAAAACTTCATCGAATGATTTTTGTGATGGAAGTGTAGCTAAAATTGAGCTCACATTTCCTCGTTGAATTTCCAGACTGATCTTTTGTTTTAAAAATTCCGCCGACCGAGGTTCCTTGGTCTTGTCAAACATTTTTCGTCCAATTTCGGAAGCAAAAGCTTTTGCCGAAGGACCCCAGGAACCTAACGTTTCAACACCAAAAGGACAAACTACAAAGCGATCTGTTAAATCAGAATATTTTTCAGTCTTCCTCAGTTCAGCAATAGCTGCCATTTTTCCGCCTTCCTTCGATGAAACCGCAATATTGCTTTGACACATAGTGTCGCAACAAGTGGCATCCCAGACCAATTGTCGTCCATTCTTCCACGGAGCGTACGTCATTCCGTCAGGTCGCTTTCCGTCATTTCGACATATTCCGGGGGGCTCTAGAAGTGATGGTACTCCTGCCGACTTCAAAGCACGTCGAAGTAAATCATTGATTGCTGCATGTCGACTAAGGCGGCCTGTGGACGTTTTGTTACATGCTAAGCCATGGTACCCAAATTCGTCGACTCTCTCTCCACATAGACACTGGTGGCTTTCACAAATTTTGCTGCCCAAACGTAACCCTATCGCTATACGGAAACTAACGTCATCTAACAAAGTACCTAAAGTAGCGGTCGGTAAAGCGTTCAGAAATGCTCCAGATTCTTTACAGGCTCCGGCTAATAATCGAGCTTTTGCAAGAGGATTGTTTTCAGCAGATGTCATCAAGGTATCAAAACGTTTTTGGAATATCGGGTTTGTCCATTCGAGCTGCGAGTTTCTGTTGACAATAACTGATTCGTCTACGTTGCTATTGCGACTCCACAGTTCTAAGGCTTGAGATATGTACGATGAAACATTGAATGATTGTATATAAATATTTATATCTTTGATGTTATACTTCTAATCCGGGAAATTCTAAAACCGTTTCGAAATAAGACAATACACTTCATAATTTTTGTATTAGAAAATAAAAAAAATATATATTTTTGAAAAATAGGCGAACGATGAAGTCGTTGCAATTTTGCACCATTTTACGTATCACTCTGTGGAAAATATACATAAAATTTCTCAACACTTACTATCATAGGATGGGTTACGGAAATATTAAGCTAGTTAACGCAACAAACCAAATGGAAATCGCAATCGGCAATCGAGAGATATTGACCTCCAAAGTTGGACCATTTTTCTCGTTACCGGACAATTCGTCCCGCGGACAATTCGTAGCGGACAATTCGTAGCGGACAATTCGTCGCGGACAATTCGTCTCGCGGACAATTCGTCTCACGAACAATTCGTCGCAAAAGAATGTTTTGCCCTTTGTCTTAACTTTAACAAGTCCCTCTGTCTTTCCTCGTTGCTTTTCAAACTTTGGTAAGCCCCCTTATTCCTTTTTGTAGTATTTGGAGCCCTACTGCGCACCCTGGTTTCTTCATGTCTTTGGAGCTCTGCTCAGTCCCCTTGCATCATTCCGAGAATTTTTGCTAGTACACCAAAGCTTTGGGAGCACCAGTAAGCACCCTTATACTTTCATGAGATATTTGGCCTCTATCGAGCCCCTCATCTTCTCTAGTGTAATTTTTGAGCTCTAATGAGTCCTCTTATGTTTTTCATTGCTTTCAGATTTCCATAAGGCCCCTTTTGCAGTCTTGTGTTATCAAGAGCTTCACTGGGCCCCCTTATTCTATATTCAACGTAACTTGAAGCCCTGCTGAGCCCCCTTGAATTTTCCATGAATTCCGGAGCAGCAAGCAGCGTTATGCCGTCATGGCATGTTGAAGCCCTATCGGGCCCCATTGTGCCTTCAGGTGTAGTTGGAGCCCCGTTAAGCCTCCTTATGTTTTTTTATGACTTTTGGAGTAGGTACCAGAGGCCCATTTTGCGTTATTTTGTTATACAGAGCTCCATGGGACCCCCTTGTCTCTTCAATACCGTTTGAAGTTCTGTTGGGCCCCCTTGCACTTTTCCTATAGGCTTTTGGAGCAGTAGTAAGTCCCTTGTGCCTTTATGTTATATTCGACCCCTGATCCCTTGTTACTTCAAATATAATTTGGAGCCCTAATGAACCCCCTTAGAGCCCCTTGGGCCCCTTTGTGTCACCAATATCATTTGAAGCCCTACTGAGCCCCCTTGCATTTTTCCGTGACTTTCTGATTTTTATTGAGCCCTGCGTCATTTGGAGCCCTAAGGAGCCCCCTTGTGTGTTTTCGTGGCTTGTGCGTTCTTGCATTAGTGTAAGTCCCTTGTGCTTTCATGTGATATACGGAGCCCTATCGGACCCCCTTGTGTCCGCAAGTGTATATAGTTTGGCGCCTAGTGAGCCCTCTTGTTTTTTGTCTGGCTATCAGAATTACAGTAAGCCCCTTGTTGCCTTCTTGTATTATGCGGAGCTCCATTGGGCCCCCTTGTCTCCTTAACGTCTTTCAAAGCCCTGCTGAGCTCCCTTACATCTTTCCGCGACTTTCGGAGCAGTAGCAAGCACCTGCTGCCTTCAGGTGATATTCGGAGCCCTATCGGGCCCCATTGTGCGAGCAGATAAGCTTGATTATAGAGAGCTTCATTGGGCCCCCTTGTCATATTTCCGTGGCTTTCGCAGCTCTATCGGGTCCTCTTGTACCCTTATGTGTAGTTTGGAGCCCTAATCAGTCCATTTTTGTTTTTATTGGCTTTCAGTACTACGCAGTGAGTCCCCTTTTGCCTTTTCTCGTTATAAAGAGCCCCTTGTGTCACCAATATCAGATGAAGTTCTACGGAGCTCCCTTGCACTTTCCTGTAATTTCTGGATTTTTCATAGGCCCCTTCTGCCCTATGTGTCCATTGGAGCCCTAACGAGCCCCCGCATGTGTTTTCGTGGCTTTCAGAATTCCAGTAAGCCATCTTGTGCGCTTTAGCATTTCTGGAGTCCCTTGTGCCTCCATGTGTAGCTTGGAACCCTAGTGAGCCCCCTCGTTTCCATGAGTGTAGCTTGGAGTCCTAGAAAGCCCCATTATGTTCGTCAATGCGACTATCAGAGTTCCAGTGAGCCTCCTGCTGCCTTCTTGTGTCATCCGTAGCTGCCGTGGGCCCCCTTGTTTCTTCAACGTCTTTTGGAGTCCTGCATGCTGAGCCCCCTCACATCCTTCCGTGGCTTTCGAAGCAGTAGTAAGCACCTTGTGCCTCTATGTGATATTCGGAGCCCTCTCGAAGCTCCATAAGGCCCCCTTGTGTTTTCAATATCGTTTGAGGCCTTGCTGAGCCCCGTTGCATTTTTTCGTGGCGTTCGGATCTCTGTCGGAACCCCTTGTATTTGCTTATGATTTTTAGATCCTTTTATTGAGCCCCCTTGTGTCTTCATGTGTAATATAACCCCTTTACCTTCCGGAGCCTTCACTTGCGACGAATTGTCCGCGGGACGAATTGTCCGCGGGACGAATTGTCCGCTACGAATTGTCCGCGGGACGAATTGTCCTAGCACCATTTTTCTGATACCGACAACTTCGTTGTCCAGCAGTTTATATGTTTTACGAGAAGAAAATTATGAAAATACTGTAAACATGTGTGGGACCAATAGGAGAATATAGTCAGGAGGCTAATCTTGCTAGTAGAGACTACGCGGAGTGATATCCCTTGAGGAGACAGCTTATGTCCCACATGTAACAATACTCATAGTCGGGATACTAAGGGACTAATTCAAGTGAAATTCTGCACTTGGTGATGAAGTTTTGAAACTTGGCATTCATGTTCTTTGATTCATTCCCAACAAATCTGGGTGTAGGGCAGACTTGGCAGGTAGCGTATACAGGAGTTCAAAAATTAGAAAATTCTGCCTGAAGAACCAAAAGTGCTGGAGTCTTGTAAATCACCATATATACGTGTAATTTAATGTTTATGAAGCTCCCCGAAACAGTTTTGAAATATCTTGTTTGTTCCCTGAGATATTTCAAAAAACGTAGAAATGCCCGAAAAACGACGACAAGATTTCCATTTTCGTTGAAAAAATGCAATATTTTATTTAGACCGTCGCTCACAAAAAACCTTTCAACTGATGATGGTGAATTTTGGCACGAGATCTCGGAAAAGATGAAGGTTTGAATTTCTGGTTGTATTTCACTTCTGCAAGTACAGTTGGGAGCGAAATTATTCATACGGCACCGCTAGGAAGTCGGCTGGATTTCAGAAATGTTAGCTCCTTGTCCTTGGATCGTTCTTGAATGCCAGTTTTGATTACGACCAATCTCTCATCAAAACTGGCATTCAAGAACAATCCAAGCAGCTAACATTTCTGAAATCCAGCCGACTTCCTAGCAGTGCCGTATGAATCATTTCGCTCCCAACTGTACCACGTCACCCGGCATCAGTACTGAAAAGGTGTAAGCCAAGGTGAACTAGATTTACAGCTTTTAATTTACGAAAAGGTAACTACTTTTTCTTGCAGAATGTCATTTTCCATATGTAATGTATTGGGCCCATTGTTCTCCTCTCCCAGACCAGCCGGACTCACCAAGCCGCAATGTGGTGCCTGGATGTTTGATGGTCGGTCCATCCAAGCACTGGGGCCGACAAGCGCACGGTTGACCTTGACTCCGTCTTTCACCCCCGGACCGCAGGTGCGGATGTCTGATACATCCTTGCTCCTTGCGCCGGTGTTCCTCGACCACGTTGCCGGTTATCCTCTACACATTGCCGTACCGTTGGCTGAAGGCATGTATACTCGGGGGGCTTGCCTAAGACCACCTGAGGAGGAGTTCCAGACCGGCTTCGAATCAGATGAAAGACACCTAGTCACCCATCCAACTCTTCGCAGCAGCCAACATTGCTGCAGTCGAGTTATCACCCAACTGGAGCGGCCTACTACACGCTACGTCCTTCTCGATATTCAGGGTTATTCTGTATGGACATTGACTTGAGTCAACTCTGATATTTTGACATAAAATTGTCATTCTAATAAGTAAACACAATGGAAAATGTCAATTTAGTGTCACAATATCAGTGTTGACTCAAGTCAATACATATCCATACAGAATAGCACTGATTGTCCATGCAGAACATAGCCTGATTGAGTTCAAATAAGTCAATATTTCTGTTTTTTTTCTTTCCCTCAAAAATAGTTTTTTCAGCACATCCTGAGCTTACCCGTGAAAGTTGTAAGTTGTGAATCATCCTGTATGTAGCGCGGGCTTTAAAGTTTTGGTTGTAGAAGTATCGGAAGTCTATTTGGACAGGCCAATTCGATTTGAAATCCTAAAAATATTTTGAAAAAATGATCTTTTGTAAAACTTGTAAAAATGGGTTCAACATCACCTTATGGCCGACAAAAAAGAAGTAACTTGCTAAGAATGGTTATTTTTAGATTAATGCATAATATGACCGAAAGAGCAAGCTCACTATATCTCCACCATGCACTTAGTAGTCGTACTATTTACCAAATGCATAACCGTCAGTTTATTAGAGAAGTATTATCACGAATTTGGTTTATGACAGAATTCAAACGAGCTCAAACCCTTATTGTCCTACTTATTCCTTTTGAAAATGTTGCTCTACCTTTGAGCTTTGTCACTTCACTCATGCAACACCCTCTATTTGGATGCAAATAATTCCAACTCAATCTTTCTAAGATAATTATTATCCTCCTAGACTCCCTTCCCTGCTGTATGCTGTAGATTATTTTCTAGATGTAGCTTTTATGTATGCTGGACGAGTTAAGAGAGAGCTGAAAAGACATTGAAATGACGATCGGTGTACCCTTTAAATTATTGTCTTCGGAGAAAGAATTTTAGCTGAACACGCAAAGATGAATTTTTCTTGTTCCAAACAGACCAAAAACCGTGATTTTAGTCATTGCAATAAATTAACTAACAAAGTTTATATCAAGATCCATGTTATGCACGTACCGGCATTAATTCAATTTCGTAATTGACAAAATTTTAAAGAGAACTGTAATTTGCAGGAAATATTCTGTTTCTGCGTTTACTTGATCAATTACTGTGCAATTTCCTCCATCTACTCGGTTTCATATGAATAGCTCAATTTTTTTGTTTCAAACTAAATTGAAATTTCAATTAGGTGAATATGTACAATGTACATGTAAACAGAAGTACGATTCGTACCTACATCTACAAATCTGGTGATTTATTCTAATTTCACGTTCACTTGTTTTTGGGTTGTTGGAAATGAAAAGCTGATGACAACCCAGGGTTGGCTTCAAAATTAAATCCTTGGAAGTTTACCTATAGGTGCTTTTTCCCGCGACGCTCAGATTTTTATGCCCTGACCTATATCTGCGGTGTGCTCTGCATAAAATGATGCACGTCCAGAGTGGAAGAGGGATTTGAGCCGTAATGAAAAGTGGAGCGAAAACAATTTTTCATAATACAACTAAGATTAGTTTTGCTGTGCGCTCCTGAATTTCAATTGAAGCAGAAATATTTACATACCTTTACCCTACGTATAGCAACTACCTAGATATAAATTTTGCACCCCACATAAATCTTGCGTAAATTCCGGAAAGGTACTCTAAAAGGAGGTTTTGCCTGTAGATATGCGGAAACAACTTGTGAACTCCGAAAATTTACCGACTTTTGTGTCTAACGACTAACATGCAGTGATGTATACTTAGTGGATACTATGAGGTAAGTACTTGAAAAAAAAAATAATCAGATGGAAAACGGAAAACTGATTAACCCTTTTTTTAAGTGCCGATAATAATCGATCGCCGTATAAAGTTCGCAAACTATTATACAAAACACATTTACCACAAACTTACTAGGGATGTGATGAGATAGCTGTGATAGTCACTCATCATCCCGATCTGTTGCGCCTGTTTCAAAACATCGTAAATTCTCTCGGTGGAGCAATCCAGGACAATGTGCGACTCGGCTGAATTCTTGATTTGCTTCAGAAGAGGCCTGGAAATTTCAAAGGTTGTATAATAGTTTGACTTGTTACAGTAAGTTGTAAAAGTAGCGGACAAGTGGCGGTAATATAACTATTACCTGAAACGTTATCGTTGCAACTAAATTAGGTGGTGTATAGGTATAGCTCGAGATATACGTAGGTATAGGCTACGCCACAGGGAAGTTTTCTACACTATAAAATTACAAAGCCTCAACCTCGGCCTCAACGTTTACATAATATTCAAGTTCTGCCCCGCAAAAGCTCTCTTGCGACACATTTCATGCCGCATATCTCTTCTAAACACTAAACTTTATTGCCGTAACTCATCCCTAATTCTTTACAATATACCCCATGAAATAAAGATGGATGGCCGCTTTGTTGCCTAATTAACTTTACTTCGTTATTCAAGAAAATGATAAATTACACATTGAATTTTACAATGTATTCATTGACATGTTTTGTTTCTAGAAAAAGGTAGAATGGCATAATGGCGAACAAATAGTAATTGTTCTCATGCTTCTGTGTTTATTAAAACGAGGAAAGTTCTAAAGTTAGAAGAATAATAAAACTGAAGTATTGAATTGTATTACCTCGTCAGGCTGAATTGAATTCAAATAATTAATATATTTGAATATTCCAATATTCGAATACAAATTATGTTCAGAAATACTTATTTGAATACTTGCAAATAATCAAATATTTAGCTGACTAAAATTATCAACTGTAGTAGGACGTTGGGGTGTTCCACGAGTTTTTGGGAATGAATTCAGATACTAGAGCCATCGTGGAGCTCACATGTTTTTCATCTGATTTTTTCGTTCATTTAGACCTCGAAAGAAAAGTTCAACGGAACAACGGTTTGAACGACAATAGACGACAGCTTCCGAGATTTGAAGCTTTTAAAGTGATTTGAAAAATTCAAGGCATGCAAATGTCCTGTAGAGCAGGTCACTTCTGATTCGCGCCTGGCGTTGGCCGAGTCCGTCAAAAGAAATCTTTTTTCACAGAAAACCAGCGGGAAAATGGACGCCTTCGTTTAACGATATAAACAATTAGATCAGGAACTATAGGGAAACACAATTCGAATTTTTTTCAATACAACTTAGGTATGGCCTCGGGTATGACAAAACACCACACCATATACCGTATGTTCGTTAGAATCATGAATTAGGGCAGGCTATGGAAGTAAAAACGTATGTCGTGAATTAATCACTAATCACTCAAATTTGATGTCAATATGATGAGCCGCCGTCATGGAATACATTTTAGACATACGTTTCGGAGTTCACAGCCTGCCTTAATCCCTGATTTTAACGAACATACGGTACATACAATAATATAATACAGAGCTCGATACAAAGGTAATAACTAATGATCTGCCAAGGTTGGTGAAGGTGCACTTCGTCTTTAATAAATTTATCCTATTAGTAATAAATAATCCTTAATCGTCAATAAATCGCATGGAAGGTGGAAGTAATACTTATACCCAATACTCACCTATAATATACCTTCTTATGAAATACTCACGTATTCGGTAGTAGGTATCTATAGTATACACCACCCGGTACACTACACCACCTATATTCCAATCCATATGGAAATTTTTATCATCGAAACTTTTGTGTTACAAACTCAAGTCATTACAGTTCTAGTGTGACCGACCGTAGAGTTTCGAAACTATGAAATCAAATTATTTTCAGCTATTTAGGCAATATGGAATGAATTGAACGTTTCATGAATTATGATGCAAATTGTTTCAATTGCAATTGTATTACTAAATTTTATGAAAATTAGCAACCTGGTCCCAGGATGACAAGATACATTATATTGGCGTTTATGGTTCAAAACGTGGTATAGAGAAACTAACATTATGTTGATTAGGCTGTGGATATTTGTGTCAAAATAATGCCGGATGCACTTCGTTATAAATGAAAACGGTGTGCTCGTGAATCAAACGGATGACAAACAACTTTTTACATGCAGGAGTTTCTTTGTTCAGCTTGACGTTCTTCGGTGTTTGGATGCGAATGGATATTGTCCCTTGGAGATTGAAAAAACGGCCGTCACTCATGGAGTTTGGAAAGCCTGCTTTCATGAAATAACAAACAACTTGGTTTTTGCTTAGGAGACTTCTCTAATTGCTGCTTACTCTTAATTAAGAGCGCCTCAAGGTCAAAATAGTGTAGGTATGGTACTATGGTATTGTTACGCGAGAGACCTCCAAAAGATACCAACGTACCAATTTTTTCAGGAAGGTGGATATAGCTTGCAGACATATAGCATAGACATTATAGCAGGAACACTGGGGACTGTATTGAGAAACCGTTGCCGTTGAAACCGCGTATAGACAATACCACAATACAAATAGAGAAGACCATATGTTATCACCACCGTCGTCAGGGATATTGGGGCATCAAAAATCAGCCAACCTTTTTTTGAATGACGGACTCGCCTGGTTCCTACGCAACCGTAAAAATCCGTGACGACATATAGTCTTTTCTATTTGTATTGTCTATACAATGGCGACCAATCGTTTGAACACACCTGTCAAACTCGTCAATTTTTCAATTAAAATTGCCAACTTCTTGAATATGGTCTAAGGAAATTGCTTTTACACTTCCGATGATGTCGCTTCAATTTTTGAGAACAAGTGATCTTCTCAAGCTGAGTCATATGGTCATAATCTGAATTTAAAAACTGACAAGTTTTGACAAGTTCCACATAATTTTTGGCCGACATTGTATGCTTGGGCACATTCCAAAGTCCAGACCCTTTCATCAGGCTTTAGACGTTTTAAATATTTGCTTGCGTCGTCCGCTGGATTCATCAAATTTTGCAGTGCTATGTTATACCGTGTGATCCAAACCATTCCAAATTGGGGTAGGCTGTGACATGGTCGAATTCCGGGCCCTGGAGCTGCTTTTCGCCAGGGCACAGCTTAGCCCATTTTTCCGGTGCTAGGACAATTCTTCGCGCGGACAATTCTTCGCGGACAATTCTTCGCGGACAATTCTTCGCGGACAATTCTTCGCGCGGACAATTCTTCGCAGGACAATTCTTCGCCGGACAATTCTTCGCAAGCATTGCGCCCGCGCATGACCGGGCTTATTGGGGCTCTGAAAGACCCTTTGAGACACAAGGGGGCTCAGCAGGACTTGAAATCCCAAAAAGTAGACACAAAGGAGGATAGGGCTCTTAATATCACAAGAAGACCTGGCAGGGCTCAATAGGGCCCCCAACAATACTTTAGACACAAGGGAGCTAGCGAAGCTCAAATAACAATAACGCAACAGTGTAGACACAAGGCTATTAAAAGAAATAGATAGGGCTTCCGAGTAACAAAAAAGGCATAAGGGGCTCAATGGAGCTCCAAACGACACTTGAAGGCACAAGGGGGCCTATAGGGCTCCGATCAACACATGAAGACAACAGGAGCTTACTAGAGCACAGAAACAAAGACAGGTTCAAAAGGGGCTCAACAGGGCTACAAATGACACCCAAAAACATAAGGGAGCCTAATAGGGTTCTGAGAAATCTGAGAAGGCACAAGGGAGCTTTCTTAGATGCCAGAAATATCGCTAAGTCAGAAGGGGATCACCGGGGCTACAAACAACAATTGAGGACACAAGGGGGCTCAATAGGGCTCGAAACAATACTTGAAGATACAAGGGGGCTCAGCAGTGCTTGAAATGCTTCAATGTAGACACAAGAGAGCAGAAGCCTCTTAAAATCGGACGGAGGCCTGGCGGGGCTCACTGGGGCTGCAAACAATAATTGAAGATACCGGGTGTTTATAAACGACTGTGATCGCATCGCCTTTGGAATCTGCTTCCGATCACTACAATTGCGCCTGTTACTACGTTTTTTGGCCTGACCCATGCCTGCCGCGATCACAGATTCTTATAAACACCCCGTACAAGGGCTCAGCAGTGCTTGAAACGTTCTGATGTAGAACACAAAGGAGAATAGGGCTCTGAAAATTGCAAGAAGGCTTGGCGGGGCTCACTAGGGCTCCAAATGACACTTAGAGACACAAAGGGAGCCCTGTAGAACTTTAATCAATACATGAAGAGTCACAGGAGCTATCAAGAGCTTTGAAAAATCACACACTATACAAAGGAGCTCTGCAGGGCTATAAATGAAACATGGAAACACAGGGGGCCAAATAGGGCTCCAAGAAACCTAAGAAGAGGCTCAAAGGAGCTTCCAAAAATTCCAGAAACTTAAGAAAACAGAAGGAGTCACCTGGGCTGCAAACGATAATTGGAGACACAAGGGGGCTCAATAGGGCTCCAAACGATACATGAAGACACAAGGGGGCTCAGTAGGGCTTGAAATGTTCTGATGTAGAACACAAGAGAGAATAGCGCTCTGGAAATCGCAAGAAGGCTTAGCGGGGCTCACTAGGGCTCCAAATGACACTAAGAGACACAAAGGGGGCCCCGTAGAACTTCAACCAACACATGAAGACTCACAGGAGCTAACAAGAGCTTTGAAAAATGACACAATATACAAAGGGGCTCTGCAGGGCTATATGAAACATGGAAACATAGGGGGCCCACATAGGGCTCCAAGAAACCTGAGAAGGGGCACAAGGGGGCTTCCAGAAAATTCCAGAAACTCGAGAAAACAGAAGGAGTCACCTAGGCTGTAAACGATAATTGAAGACACAAGGGGGCTCAATAGGGCTCCAAACGATACTTGAAGACACAAGGGGGCTCAGCAGGGCTTGAAATGTTCTGATGAAGAACAAAAGGGAGAATAGGGCTCTGGAAATCGCAAGGAGGCTTGGCGGGGCTCACTAGGTCTCCAAATGACACTTAGAGACACAAAGGGGGCCCTGTAGAACTTGACACAATACATAAAGACTCACAGGAGCTAACAAGAGCTTTGAAAATTGACACAATATACAAGGGGCTCAGCAGGGCAATAAATGAAACATGGAAACACAGGGGGTCATATAGGGCTCCAAGAAACCTGAGAAGGGGCACAAGGGAGCTTCCGAAAATTCCAGAAACTTGAGAGAACATAAGGGGTCACCTGGGCTGCAAATGATAATTTAAGACACAAGAGGACTCAATAGGGCTCCAAATGGTACTTGAAGACACAAGGGGGCCCAACAGAGCTAAAAATGCTCTGATGTAGAACGCAAGGGAGGAGGGGGCTCTGTAAATCGTAAGAAGGCCTGGCGGGGCTCACTAGGGCCCCAAATGACACTTGACGACACAAAGGGGGTCCTGTAGGACTTAAACCAACACATTATGACTCACAGGAGCTAACTAGAGCTTCGGAAACTGAAGTAATGAAAAAGTGGCTCAGCAGGGCTACAAATGAAACATGAAAACACAAGGGGGCCACATAGGGCTCCGGGAAACCTGAAAAGAAGTGAAAGAGAGCTTTCTAAGGTTCCAGAATATTCGAGAAATCAGAAGGGGGTCACCTGGACTGCAAACAATAATTGAAGACACAAGGGGGCGCAATAGGGCTCCAAATAACCTTGAAGACACAAGGGGGCTCAGCAGGGCTTGAAATGCTTTGATGTAGAGCACAAGGGAGAAAAGACCTCTGAAAATCGCAAGAAGCCCTGGCGGGGCTCACTAGGGCTCCAAATGACACTTAGAGACACAAAGGGGGCCCTGTAAGACTTCAACCAACACATAAAGACTCACAGGAGCTAACTAGAGCTTCGGAATCTGAAGCAATGAAAAAGGGGCTCAGCAGGGGTACAAATGAAACACGAAGACACTAGGGGGGCACATATAGGGCTCCGAGAAACTTAAGAAGGAGCACAAGAGAGCTTTCTAAGCTCCCAGAATCTTCGAGAAATCAGAAGGGAGTCACCTGGGTTGCAAACGATAGGGACGCAAGGGGGCGCAATACGGCTCCAAACGGTATTTAAGACACAAGGGGGCTCAGCAGGGCTTGAAATGCCTTGATGTAGAACACAAGTGAGAATAGGGCTCTGAAAATCGCAAGAAGGCCTGGTGGGGCTCACTAGGCCTCCAAATGACACAAAGAGACACAAAGAGGGCCCTATAGGACTTCAACCAACACAATAAGACTCACAGGAGCTCACTAGAGCTTTGAAAACTAAAACAATGAAAAAGCGGCTCAGCAGGGCTACAAATGCAACATGAAGACAGGGGGGCTAAAAGGGCTCTGAGGGGGTTCATCAAGACCCCAAACGACACTTGTAGAGACAAGGGAGCCCAGCAAGGCTTGAAACTCTACGTAAAAACTTAGTGGGGGATAGGGCTCTGAATATCACAATCACACTAGGCCTCATAAGAGCTCCAAAGTTCCCCGCGAAGAATTGTCCGGCGAATAATTGTCCGTGCGAAGAATGGAGTATTATACTAAAAAATTTTTTTGATTGAAATGAAAACTACATTGAAAAATAATTGACCCGTGTTTTTTTATTCAGTCAAAAACCGTACCGTTTGGGCGCAATAAATAAATAACATCAACTAGTTCTGACGTCACAGCGAATCACCGCCTATACTGCCTGTGTAAATGACGTCAGAAATAGGCAGAATATAGGAATTTCGTTTATTTATTGCGGCCAAACGATACGATTTTTGGATGAATAAAAAAATACGGGTCAGTTATTTTTCAATATAGTTTCTGATTCCATCGAAAAAATTTTTTTTTTTCAAAAGTATAATACTCTATTGTCCGCGAAAGAATTGTCCGCGAAGAATTGTCCGGTCACCATTTTTCCGAGCTCTAGTAAGCCCCTTGGTGTCTTAATGTGTTGGTTGAAGTTCTACAGGGCCGCTTTGTATATTCAAGTGTCCTTTGGAGCCCCTATGAGACCCGTCAGGCCTTCTTGTGTTAATCAGAGTCTCATCCCTCCTTGTATCTGTACTATAACGTTTCAAGCTTTGCTGAGCTTTTTCATGTCTACAAGCTGTCATTTGGTTGTTTGAAGTCCTGATGAGCCGCCTTGTATCTCTTAGTGTCGTTTGAAGCCCTAATGAGCCCCATCATGTCTTCTCGTGTTATTCAGAGCCCTATCCTCCCTTGTCCCTACATTGTAGCATTTCAAGCCCCGCAGAGCCCCTTTGTGTTCACAATGTGTCGTTTGGAGCTCTGATGAGCCCACTTGTGTCTTCTATACCATTTACAGATCGATTTCACACTCGTGAAATCCATTTTCATACTCATGAAAACAAACTTCTCACAAATGAAAACAGATTTCATCCTAACGAAATTCATTTTTTCACTCATGAAATCAGATTTCAACCTCATGAAAACAGAATTGGTAATAACGAAACCTCATTTCACACTCATGAAATTCAATTTCATACTGATGAACACCATTTTCGCACTTATGAAATCAGAATTCGTATTAATGAAAATCAATTTCATCCTTATGAAAATCAATTTCTCACTTATGAAATCCAATTTTGTATGCAACGACACGGCCACTATGGAGATACCTATTCCTATGATGATATTCAATTTGTATTTTGATTTCGGCAGCCATGAAGCTCCATCGAATACCATGCTTACAATGATTACGGTATAACACGTCATGAGCCCAAGACTGAGACCTCTTGATTAGGCGGCTGGCCCAGTCTTCTATGTCCAGATTCATGTATGTTGTACCCTGAAACAATACGATGGGCTAATGAGTTGTGGTGTATGTGAAAATCGAATTCTGCGGATGGATTTGAGGACGTAGGACGTTCCGCCTAGGAAGAGGCTATACAGAGTGTTTCGGAAACAGGTAGGTATTATATTTGAATAAATTGTTAATATGAAACTATACTTTCATACAATTCCCTGTACAAATTTGACTCAACTTTTCATAGCATCACAGCCACAGAAAGTGCTTTGTTGAGGCGGGTTTGTTTGTCTGTCTGTCTGTCAGTCTGTATGAACCAGAACATAGAAAGTTGAATTCCTTCTTAGTTCTTAGGATATATATAGCCTTGAAACTCAAAGTAAGATTCCTTCAATGCTGACCAATGGAAAGTTACTTTATTTCACTCTCCCCCCTGGGGGGGGGGGAGCAACAGCCCCCATGCGACTGAAAGAGTTAGCATTATACAGGGTGATTCATGAGCAGTGTACCAAACTCAAATGCCAGGGAGGAAGTCAAGGCTGGTGACTGGTTACCATTTATATAATGCTAACTCTCTCAGTCCCATGGAGGTTGTTGCTTCCCCCCCCCCAGGGGAAGAGTGAAATAAAAATAACTTTCCATTGGTCAGCATTGAAAGAATTTTACTTCGAGTTTCAAGGCTATAGCCCAATATATCCTAAGAACTATGAAGAAATTTAACTTTCTATGTTCTGGTCCATACAGACTGACAGACAGACGGACAAACAAACCGGCCTCAACAAAGCACTTTCTATGGCTGTGATGCTATTAGTCCGGTGGTTAAGCGCCAAAAAAAGCTCGAACTATGCATTTTGAGCTCAAGCAATGCGCTTTTGGGGTTCGATTGGGGATCCACATACCTTAATTTCAAGAGTTGGAGACATCGGTGCACTCGATGCGGAGGGGGTCTGGGGGGCCCTTGAAAGTTGAAGGTGCGAGGCTTCCCACCAAATCACCATACCACCACGAAATTCCTACTTGGATGTCATTAAACGACTCTAACCTACACATTGACAACATTTGTTACCATGTCCCAACAGTTCTTCACACTGAAAAAAATTAATTCTTATGACAGATCGGAAAAAACTGTTTTTCTCAATTCTTCATCCCCACAACGAATCAACTGTCAAGTTTGGTGTCATTTTAGAATAAACGGCATCCTCTGGTTTCATTCACTAAGTCAAAATGTTTGTGAGACCACCGTGCAAAGAATGGCACGCCAAGAAGTGAGCATTTTTGAGCACCTCATTTAACAGTAGTTTCTTGACTGATACCAATCGATATGATTGATAATTTTGACATGGATGAATAACTTGAACTCTTTTGTAACGGTAATACATGTGAATGAAACTCGACACGAGCGTGGAGGCCTGGGAAAAATTTTTTTCTCCAGCGGTCGAATTTATTTCACGCCTACTGAGCGTTAGTTTGTTGGACTCAGGCAGGCAGCGTTTGAATAGGTTCGGAGACAAAATTTCCATATCTGTCTATGCAGCTGAGTAGCATAATTCTGGAAACTGATTTGAGAATCATCAAAGATTATTTTGACAGTCACTAGGTACCCCCATGAGGATTAACTGCAGGGATCATGGCTGACGACGGAGGGCATTCAACTTTTAAAGTGTTATTTCCTATTTTGCTCTACCAACCTTCAAGGTTGTTATCATTTTGTACGTGTAAGTTTTCTTATGTTTGGAGAAGAAATAATTTTATAAAAAACAACCGTGAAAATGACTGTCATAGTGGCAGAAAATAAGATCTTGGACGTTGAATTTCCTCCGCCGTTAGCCATCACCTCTGCAGTTAACCACCATGTGGGTACTGACCGGCAAAACAATCATTGATGATTCATAAATCGATTTCCAGAATTAAACTGCTCAACTTTTCAGAAAGATATAGAAATTTTGCTTCCAAAGCTATCCAAACGCTGCCTGCCTGAGCTCAACAAACTAACGCTCAGTAGGCGTGAAATAAATTCGACCGCTGGAGAAAAATTTTTTTCCCAGGCCTCCACGCTCGTGTCGAGTTTCATTCACATGTATTACCGTTACAAAAGAGTTCAAGTTATTCATCCATGTCAAAATTATCAATCATATCGATTGGTATCAGTCAAGAAACTACTGTTAAATGAGGTGCTCAAAAATGCTCACTTCTTGGCGTGCCATTCTTTGCACGGTGGTCTCACAAACATTTTGACTTAGTGAATGAAACCAGAGGATGCCGTTTATTCCAAAATGACACCACACCTGGCAGTTTATTCGTTGTGGGGATGAAAAATTGAGAAAAACTGTTTTTTCCGATCTGTCATAAGAACTAATTTTTTTCAGTGTGAAGAACTGTTGGGACATGGTAACAAATGTTGTCAATGTGTAGGTTAGAGTCGTTTGATGACATCCAAGTAGAAATTACGTGGTGGTATGGTGATTGGGTGGGAAGCCCCACACCTTCAACTTTCAAGGGCCCCCCAGACCTCCTCCGCATCGAGTGCACCGATGTCTCCAACTCTTGAAATTAAGGTTGAGGGACCCCCAATCAAACCCCAAAAGCGCATTGCTTAAGCTCAAAATGCATAGTTAGGACGCTTAACCACCGGACTATATGAAAAGTTGAGTCAAATTTGTAC
Source organism: Anaspis maculata (assembly GCA_949128115.1). Taxonomy (NCBI): domain Eukaryota; kingdom Metazoa; phylum Arthropoda; class Insecta; order Coleoptera; family Scraptiidae; genus Anaspis; species Anaspis maculata. Next base: position 55,997,755 of record OX421962.1, on the reverse strand, counting down.
AGGGAATTGTATAAAAGTATAGTTTCATATTAACAATTTATTCAAATATAAGGTACCTGTTTCCGAAACACCCTGTATAGTCTATTCCCAGGCGGAACGTCCTACTCTCTCAAATCCATACGCAGAATCCGATTTTCATATACACCACAACTCATTAGCCCATCGTATTGTTTCAGGGTACATCATACATGAACCTGGACATAGAAGACTGGGCCAGCCGCCTAAATCAAGAGGTCTCAGTCTTGGGGTCATGACGTGTTATACCGTAATTATTGTAAGCATGGTATTCTATGGAGCTCCATGACTGCCGAAATCAGAATACAAATTGAATATCATCATAGGAATAGGTATCTCCATAGTGGCCGTGTCGTTGCATACAAAACTGGATTTCATAAGTGAGAAATTGATTTTCATAATGATGGAATTGATTTTCATAAGGATGAAATTGATTTTCATTTATGTGAATTCTGATTTCATAAGTGCGAAAATGGTGTTCATCAGTATGAAATTGAATTTCATGAGTGTGAAATGAGGTTTCGTTATTACCATTTCTGTTTTCATGAGGTTGAGATCTGATTTCATGAGTGAAAAAATGAATTTCGTTAGTATGAAATCTGTTTTCATTTGTGAGAAGTTTGTTTTCATGAGTATGAAAATGGATTTCACGAGTGTGAAATCGATCTGTAAATGGTATAGTATCACTTACAGACCTGATGATCTTCTTTGTATCTTTCCGAAGTTTTTGGAGATTTAAAAAGCTCCCTTGTGCTTAGTTAGGTTTCTCAGAGCCCTATTAGGTGCCCCATGTTTTCATGTGTCATTTGTTGCTCTGCTGTTGAGCCCCCTTTTCCCCCGTCTAGGTTTTCTGAGCTCTAGTAAGCCCGTTTATGTCTTCATCAGTGTTGGTTGGGGTCCTAAAGAGCCCCTTGTGTCTCCAAATGTTTTGGACCCCTAGTGAGCTCCATCATGCCTTTTTGTATTATTGAGAGCCCTTAGTTCTTGTGTCTACATTGGATGAGCTTCTTGTATCTTGGAGTATCGTCTGGAGCCCTGATGAACCATCTAGAATCTTTTCGGAGTTTCTAGGGCTTGAAAAATTTCCTTGTGCCTTGTCAGGTATCTCAGGGCCTAGTAGGCCTCCCTATGTTTTCACGTGTTATTCGGAGTCCTACAAGCCCCCCTTGTATCTCTAAGTGTCATTTGGAGCCCTAGTGAGCCCCGTCAGGCCTTCTTGTGATATTCACAGCTCTATCTTTCTTGTGTCTATATTATATAGTGGGAGCGGTACGCAAAAGCATACCGCATTTTGGAGTGCAGTAACGAGATTTTGCATGGGCGTACTTTATACCAAGACAAGCGATTTGACCCGCAGCACTTGATATTTCGTCCCTTAGGGGGCCAATGGGGGCCCTCCAAATTTTCAAGATACAAGAACTTTCACAAAATAATCATTGAGTATGTCATGTATGTCATAAGTGAAGCTCACGGGTCTATTGAAAATGTTTTCATCAAATGTCGTCGTGTCCGATTCATTCTTCACATTTGAAAAAAAAATTCTTTCGCAGAGGTCAAAAAAACTGTTTTTATTTTTTCTGCTGTGCAAGGAAACGATAAATTCATATGTTTTGTTGCCTTCCCAACTAAATCGCGTTCCGTAAGCCCAAATTCGAAGACAATTTTTTCGCAATATCATTTTCCCAAGAAGAGGTGACCTCTTCAGTACACTTTTTTCAACAGCATTTTTTTCAATGTTCCTAGTGGATAAGACTGTCAATTTTTGCAGATATGAGAAGCTTGAACTCTTTCCTTAGTAATTTCAATGCAACATGGCTTCAAAACACACAAGAGAGCCCTAAAACTTTTTTTTTCTGCTGGGCCGTCAAATTTTTGGCGTGTTGATTTTGTAGTAGGGGAGACGCGCAAATAAGTAAGATCTAGTCTAGGCGAATAAAATCTACCGGAAAATATACCTACTTACACCTAACGACTCTGCGTTTTGTTGTACTGCAATAAAACACGGCATGGAAGAATATTTTCTGTTGAAACCAAATCGCCTGCGCCTGCAGCCTGGATTGAATACTGGTCCGCGTCTCTCCTACTATAAAATCAAAATATCGTAAGTTGGACGGCCCAGCAGAAAAAATTTTTTTTTGGGCTCCCTTGGGCGTTTTAGAGTCATGTTGCTTCGCAACTACCAGGAAAAGAGTTCGAGGTCTCCATTCCTGCAAAAATTACGAGTGATATCCAGTGAGGACATAAAAAGAAATGCTCTTGGAAAAGAAGTATTGAAGAGGTCACCAATTCTTTGAAAAATACCATTACAAAAAAAAAATGCTCCATAATTAGTTTAAGGGAATGCGATTTAGTTGGGAACGCAACAGAACATATGAATTTATCGTTTCCTTGCACAGCAGAAAAAATAAAAACAGTTTTTTTGACCTCTGCCAAAGAAATTTTTTTTCAAGTGTGAAGAATGAATCGGACACAACGACAATGGGGTACTTGCCAATGAAACAGATTTGACTGGAAACACTTTTAATCATCAACAAGAGGAATAAATAGTATTTTCAGAAAATTTCCGGAAAATATATCCATTGATTAAAAAGATTTTTTTTTCGATTTTTTTTTTCAAAAGGTTGGTAAAAGTCGGGAATCTTTAGTGAAATTTTTCTGTCTGTATTTTTTAAATATTGTTAGGCCACTTTAACTGTTTTTTGAGTTTTCAACCCAACAGTGCTGTTTGTTTAGTTTTTAGTATATTTGTGACGTCACAAATATATTTTTAAAACAGACACTACGGCCGCAATTTTGGGAATTTAGGAAAAAGAAAAAATACGGGTACAATATTTTTGCCCATACTTTCGATTAAGCCAATAAAAAAAATTTGGGCAAGTAGCCCATTGATGAAAATAGTTTCAATAGACCCGTAAGCTTAACTTATGACATACATGACGATACTCAATGATCGTCATGTGGAAGTTCTTGCATCTTGAAAATTTGGAGGGCCCCCATTGGCCCCCTAAGGGACAAAATATCGAGTGCTGCGGGTCAAATCGCTTGTCTTGGTATAAAGTATGCCCATACCAAATCTCGTTACTGCACTCCAAAATGCGGTATCGATGTGTTTTTAGGTGTGTACCGCTTGCACTAATAGTGCTTTCAAGCGCTGCTGAGCCCATTTCTGTCTGTAAGTGTCGTTAGCAGTCCTGATGACCCTTCTTGTGCCTTTTCAGGTTTTTCAAAACCCTGTTAGGCCCTCCATGTCTTCATGTGTCATTTGTAGCTTTGCTGAGCCCCTTTAACCTTTGCTTGGTTTTCGGAGCGCTAGTAAGCCTCGTTGTGTCTTCATGTGTTGATTGAAGTCCTACAGGGCCCATTTATGTCTTCAAGTGTCGTTTGGAGCCTCCATAAGACCCGTCAGGCTTTCAACTTTTATGGGTAGTTCATTGCCTTGGTATCCGAACCAAGATAAATCTTGCCGAAATAACGATGGACATTGAATAACATTTTAGTGTGGCGCTGCGTCGCCGATGAAGTGCTGAAGTTCACAATAACTGGGTTTGAAATGTTACGACATGAGACCGAGTGCCCGGTCTTATGAAAATACATAGACACATGTACGGGATTACACAGGGTGTCACAGATAAATGTAGCCAAACGTCCATGAAAAATAGCCCAGACAGGTCTGTTTCTGGCCTGTTGGCAGTCCTTATGCAACAGATGAATTGGACGCCCTTCAGTTGGTAGGTGAGGTTTTTTACGTAGGGGCATTTCTCATTTTGTCAATCATTCTTCACGGTTCAGCGTATCTTTTTAGCTGGAGTAGGCCCAAGGGTCAGTATTTCACATTGCAAAACTTTTTTTGGAGCGACGACATTGTAGGTGTTAGATTGAGAGTCGAAAAGTTGAAATGTTTCCGGTGAAAGTGTTATGTCATGTCATAGGGATACAATATTTTGTAAATATTTCAATTCCTGAGCAAATAAACAATGGGGTACTTGCCAATGAAACAGATTTTATTGAAAATACTTCTTGAAAATCCACTAGAGTAATAAAAATTTCCGGAAAAAATACCCATTGGTTAAAAAGATTTTTTTTCAAAAGGTTGGTAGGAGTAGGGAAACTTCATTGGAGTTTATATGACTATATTTTTCAAATATTGTGATACCACTCCAACAGTTTTTCGAGTTTTCAATCAAACAGTGCTGTTTGTTCAGTTTTTAGTAGGTATACTTGTGACGTCACAAATAACAAATATATTTTTGAAACAGGCATTACGGCCGCAATTTTTGGAATTCAAAAAAAACCTAAAAATACAGATGCAATATTTTTAGCCATACTATCGATTAGGCCAATAAAAAAAAGTTGGGCAAGGACCCCGTTGTTATGTTATGTTAATTAAACGCAACCTCTGTATCAAGATGACATTGAACATCAAAAATTAGGGACATCAATGAAACTTAAATGTTCCATGGCCGCTGTAATATTAATATCCCGTATTTTCCTCAAAAAGTCCATTGTGGTGCAAATGGCACACACCTTTGCATTCACCGTCAATAATAATATAATAATAATGATACGTTTATTCACAAAAGTAACCGGATATTTACATGTGACTTATGAGAAAACATTGTGAAAAAACTGTTACAACACACAGCACAAGTGCTGTCTGTGAGGATACAAAATATAAAAATTGAAAAAATATATATACATGTTGTATATCATAAAATTTCAGAAATAACAGTAAAAAGATTGCGAAGTCAATGCGAAGGTGTCTGTCATTTGCACTAATAAAAAATGGACAGTGAACTTGAAATGGATAATAGCTTTTAGGTAAACCGACCAGGTTGGATATTCACCATCATGGAGAGAAAGTTGAATCAAGGACGGCATTTCCTAGCATAAAAAATGGCTAAAACAGACTGCGGATCAGCTGCAGAGCGATAGAGAAAGAGATAGATTCTTGTGGTGTGAGTTTCTGCCAAATCTGTGCAGATAAAAATGTGACAAAAAAACGAGTTATTCAAATATGGGTTGGCAAGAGAATGAAGGTCATTTATCGGAATTTTTATAAAAATTTTGAAAAAAAAAACGTTTTGAATAAAGTTCTTTGAATTTCAAAATTTTTAGATTCTGATACGTTTTCATTCTTGATTTTAGATCACCCTTATTTTTTTCAATTCTCCCACTCCATTGGTTTCCATGAAACTCACGTTTAAAGAAAAAACAGTAGGAAATGCCGTCCTTAACAGCTCACAAGTTTGTAACTTTTACGGGCAAAATGAAACTATGTACAGCCAATTAGCATTTTCATGCTCGGTATTAGATGTGACAAAATCAGTGACATGGGTTGAACTAGGTATTACCTATATCTACTTCTAGCTACGCTTTATTTAAAACTAAAATCTGGGCAATAAGCGGTAGACCGGTGCAAATTAAACTCCTGTTTAGTTGATTTATGAACTATACACATATAGATACTATACCACAACAATACGAGAGTTATGTCTAGATGAACCGTAAACAAAATCACAGCTTGAAATTTCCATTATTTCCAGTTAACCTAACAGAGCGGAACAAAATAAAGTAGGGGTCAACTAATTAGGCTTTACGTTCGGCAGTTAGGACAGGGCAGAGTGGCGGAGACACAAATAATGACAAAGCTGTTGAGCTTCAGGAGCAAAGCTCGGATCATTCTGGGAGTTAGTAAAACCGAGTGTAAATACCTGTAATCAGAGCCTTCACCCAGCTGGCGGACTGTGATGGGAAATTCGTAGGGACCATGGGCCTTCAGCAGTTCCTGCAGCCGTACCAGACCCTCGTTATTCTCATAGATTATCGTGAAAGACTTCCAGCCCCAGGCCTTCACCAAATCCACATACGCCTGCAACAAGCACCACCATTACCAGATTTCCACATACATACATACCTACTCTCTAGGAATTAATAATAATTTTGCGCATGTACCTAGGTATATCTGTGGGCGTGCGGGTGAATAGACATTTCCCCAGGTGTTCATGAATATTAAACTGGAAGAGAAATTCAAATTTACAGGAACTATGAGTTCAGGAAATGAGAGTCATTAGCGGGCGACTTCGTATAATATCCTATATATCGCTATAAAATGGTTCTCGTCGCATCCTCTAGGATAGATAGGCTTTTAATTGGAATTAATGAGGCCAATTTGAAACTGGCTGAAGGAGAGGCATTTTTGCGGGTTGCTGTGGTTCCACTTCTTTGTTTGCTTTCATTAGCTTGAACAATACATTAAGGGTTTAAGTGCGGGGCAACTCACGTGGAAGAGATATTGGACTGGTGGTTATTAAGGATCATCAATCTCTTAATCTTGATGTTCTGTGCAACATTTTTCTGACATTATACCATGATCTTGATACTGTCTGACATCGGCCAAATTTGCGTGATCACGAGTCAACTCAAGAAGCAGATAATTAAATAATATTCAGAAAGCGCAGGCGGCTAGAAAAATTGAAAAGAATTCCGAGATATTACAAAAGTTAATTTGTCAAGTTCTTGGCACGAATGTTGAGTTTATTAAAAAAATATTTTCCCCGTTATGAACTTCACTCAATTATTAACCTAGCTATTTATTAAATGAAAACTTTCGTCAGAGTTATTGCTGAACTCGCCTACCGACTCTCAAACTTTACAAAAAAAAAAACAACAGAAGAGGTAGCTCTCCCATCTAACTTAACGTTTTAAGTAAGTAGGTGCATTACGATACAATAATAAGATAAAGAAAAATGGGATTTCAGTGATTTTACATTTAAGTGAAGCTGATTATGGTTCTGATTTCAAGTCCTATCGAAAACTTGACTGCCAAGAACGATTTTTCCCAACTGATAGTATTACATATTATGAAAATGGGTGTTCGTTTGTAGAACACAAATGAGAAGTTATTTTTGAAGTTTTGTGCAGAAATTCAACAAAGCTACTGGTTCTCTAGCTAATATTGAAACATTTCAGGATGCTTATACAGGGTGTCCAGGAAATGGCGGAAAAGCTCTGCAGCATGTTGTGCAAGACCCTTAAAGGAATCCCAAAAAAATATAAAAAAAGCTCCGACTTTCATTTTTTTAAATTTTTTGGGTCAAAAACTGGTCCTTCGAATAATAAATTTCTTAGTTTCTGACTCACCCTCTGAATGGAAAAAAATCAATACACATCCAGTGGTAGATATTTCTTTCACATGATTCTGCCGTCAACAGTAAACTGAAATCTTTTTAATCAACAGAACTAGACGGGTTCAAAGAGCCGTTCCTTGACCCTTAATAACCCCAGAAATAAAAGTCAAAGAATTTTTCTATGATTTTACCGGAGTTCCCTGAAGGATTCCTGACAACGTACTGGAGAGCTTTTCCGCCATTTTCTGGGCACCCTGATGTAGAGTCGAGAGTCCTCTGTACGCTTAAAGCAGCTCCGACTAAAAGGCCTCTAAATCGAAGGCGGTGATTCTCTTTCAACTGGTATTTGGTTGGCAATTACACTTCATATCTCCATAAAAACATGTGGGAGGAGAAAGAATCGAGGAAAGCCGATCACAGCCGAAGGTAGTCAAATTTTACGGGCGCCATCCTAGGGCTTTTATTTGACTTGAAAGAAAATTCCTTCTTCCAAGGTGGACTCTCTACAGTATTCTGCACCAACGTACCGAGTGATTCTTCAATACAGGGTGTTTCAGGGATGATAGCAAAAAATTTCACTGTGGGTAGATCTCGTCAAAATATGACGAAAACCTATATACCATTTTGTAAAGTTCGGCCTAATGACGAAGATACAGTCCTCCAAAGTTCACTTTTTCCGGATTTCAAAAATTTGTAACTCAAGAACGTTCCAACAAAGGACCCCGCACGATTCTTATGGAAAATGGCTCCCGGTTAAATTCTCTGAATTTTTGATATGTTGTAGCTCATGAGATACTAATCAAATACCGTGAACCCCAAACTCAAATAATGGACAGTTTTTTACCCACAGGGGGTTGAAGTTGGAGGTTTTGACGGCTTCAAAATGATATTATGACGTTGATAAAAGCTTTTTATTTGGTTTCTCTTCAAGTTGTGTTTCATGCTAAATGTATTTATTTGACAGAAAAATATCAACCCCCTCCTCCACCCCCAACCCCTATCTACCATCATAAAATTCGAGATTACTCCCAAAAACCATGCGGATGGCTTCTGTGATTTAAATTATGAATTTTGACATAAAAATTATTTCCCACCCCTAATGTTGGGTCGCCGATTTTCCAATTTTCCTCGGTTAATTTGGCTGAATTTCTGGTATTGTGTACTTCTAATTCTGCTGAACAAAAAGTTTTCATGTCAAAACTTATTCCTATGGACAGTTTTTGTTCTACAGGGGACTGAAGTTGAAGATTTGAGAGCATAAATATTGAACTTCAGTCCCCTGCAGAACAAAAACTGTTCATAGGAATAAGTTTTGGTATGAGCTTTTTGTTCAGCAGAATTAGAAATACACAATACCAAAAATTCAGCTAAATTAACCAAGGAAAATTGGAAAATCGGCACCCCAACATTAGGGGTGGAAAATAATTTTAATGTCAAAATTCATAATTTAAATCACAGAAGCCATCCGCAGGGTTTTTGGGAGTAATCTCGAATTTTATGATGGTAGATAGGGGTTGGGGGTGGAGGAGGGGGTTGATATTTTTCTGTCAAATAAATACGTTTAGCATGAAACACAACTTGAAGAGAAACCAAATAAAAAGCTTTTATCAACGTCATAATATCATTTTGAAGCCGTCAAAACCTCCAACTTCAACCCCCTGTGGGTGAAAAACTGTCCATTATTTGAGTTTGGGGTTCACGGTATTTGATTAGTATCTAATGAGCTACAACATATCAAAAATTCAGAGAATTTAACCGGGAGCCATTTTCCATAAGAATCGTGCGGGGTCCTTTAGCTTTAATTCAGCATAAGCTGGTTTTCCATACTTATCTATCAACCTGCCAAATTTGGAGAGAATCCAATCAGTGGCGTAGAAGTTATGAGGGGTCACCTTAAGTCAACTTTTTTACGGATGCCTCTAAATTATTGACCCTCATAACTCCTACACCAATGGTTGGATTCTTTCCAAATTTGGCAGGTTGATAGATAATTACGACAAACCAGCTTTTGCTGAATTGAAGCTAAATTTGTCGAAGCGTTCCTGAGTTACAAATTTTTGAAATCCGAAAAAAGTGAACTTTGGAAGGCTGTATCTTCGTCATTAGGCCGAACTTTGCAAAATGGTATAAAGGTTTTCGTCATATTTTGACGAGATCTACCCACAGTTAAATTTTTTGCTATCATCCCTGAAACACCCTGTATAAATATCTGAAGCCGGAGTTATTTGGCTGTGAAAACTATTTAAAAAATGCTGAAAAATTTGGAGCTCTATATCTTCAGCTGAAAATTTTTTACTGAAAAACGACCCAGTACGATTGTGCAGAATACTGCTGAGAGTCCACCCTTGAAAAAGGATTTTTGTTCCAAGTCAAATAAAGGCCCTAGGGTGGCGCGCGTAAGATTTGACTATCTTCGGTTGTGACCGATTTTTCTCGGATTTTTTCCTGTTACCATGTTTATACCATGCGATCAACAAAATTCGGAATTGAGGTAGGCTGTGACCTAGTCAAATTTCAGGATGTCAATCTGCTTTCGGCCAGAGCACCAGCCTACCCCAATTCGGAATTTTGTTGATCGCATTGTATAAAGATATTAAGTGGAACCTCCAAATGCCAGTTCAAAGAAAATCACCGGCTTCGATTTCGAGGCATTTTAGTTGGAGCCACTCTGAGCGTACAGAGGACTCTTAATTTCAGCCAAAATGTTGCCATTGTTCTTGAAAGTGTGGCTGAAGGTCGAAGGCTGAAGAACCAAGCAATAAGCATATCGATTCGTCGTCGATGGTAAAAATTTGAATATTTCATGAATACTCCACTTGACAGTGGATGAAAATATCGATACTTATTTGTTTTTTTTTTAATAATTAATTGTCAATGTTCGATACATTGATAAATATCGATATTTTATGATTTGGTAATTATTAATGCTTGATTCTTTGATCATTAAGTATCGATATTTCATCACCACCTGGTTGCAAGAATTAGGTAACTCAGCTTTCTCGGTTTATTGGCAAAATAAGTTCACGCGCATCTTTGCAAAGTGTCCTGCTATTAACCACTAGTCGATGTTTTACTGGGAGAAGTTAAGCCAGTTCTTGCATAAAATTCTGTACGACCACTGCTTCAGCGTAGAGTGGAAACGTAGAAAAATCAATTTTCAAACCCACTCCAACTTCAAAAAGAGCTCCCTTTTTATTCCAAATGCATCAAAAATCATCAATGTAAAACACAAGCTACGAATCACTCGAAGGAAATAACAACGTGGAGTTAGTGCTCTTGATGGAAATAGCTATAAAGTATCCACAAGAAGTACCTAACACAACTAGAGCTCACTTGCATTTTATGAAGTCCCCTTTTTAAAAGGACCCTTCCGCCACGTCAACATTACGAAAAGCTTTTATATGGAAGCTTTTGTTGGCTTTAGAATATTTGCATGCATTTCTCAGAGTAGAGACTTTTAACAAGTACAACCACTGGCTTTTAGCTTAGTCTTCTCAATACTTTCGAAAAGGCGGAGAAAAAACCTGAATTTATGCACCAGTATAAGTATCTAGGGCAGGGACAAAAAGGGCAGAGCAGGCGAAGGATTTTTTTTTTTGTAATCAATCCAATTTAGTATATTTGAATCAGAATTTTTGCTTGAAGAAAGAAGTTCTCAAACGGTTTTTTGCTATATGGTTAGCTCATCCCCACCTGTTCAACATGTTAAAAGCATACATCCCTGTGACACGTAATACTTAGTATACAGGGTGAAAATTAAAAAATAAATTTTTGAACTTTTTTATTCCGGTGGAATAATTCTCGAAAAAAAACAGCCTCTCATTATTCAGCAACCTTATGGTCTCTCACTGAACGTGTAAAAAACTCACCCCTCGATAGCTGCTGGTATTCTACGTACAGGGTGAAATCGATTTTTTTTTTTCAATAAATTCTATCTTGATCAAATCAATCCAGACAAAGACCAATTCCGGCTCTGTTAGAAGTCTATAATCTCTCATTTAAGATATAAAAATGTCACATTCCTTGAACTGCTAAAACATGACATACAGGGTGAAACCTCTTTTTTTTGCTTGTATTTTTTACCTGGGTCACATTAATTCGGATGATAATCTTACCCACTTCAAAGGAGAGCCTAGAGCATTGGGCAAAACATATCAAAAATTTACAATTCTGCAATCACTGCAACTACTGGCTACTGTAGCATCAAGCATTTTTGCGATTTTGGTTGTGCGAGGAGTTGCTAAGGACAATTTCCTTAGCAACTCCGTGTACAACAAAAGCTGAAGCAACATATAATTCGTCCTGTATATCAAGTCAGAGTGATATTAGAAATGCAAAATTTTCATATGGCTTGCGGAAAACTCTGAGCTTTCCAGTAAACCAGATAAGATTATTATCCTAATCAATTTTATCCAGGAAAAAAAAAAGTATGTTTCACCCTGTAGGTTGTGTTTAGGGAGTTTGAGGAATGTGACATTTTTATATCTTGAATGAGAGATTATAGGCTTGTAACAGAGCTGGAATTGGCTTTTGTCTGGATTGATTTGATAAAGATAAAAAAAAATTTAAAAAAAATTGATTTCACCCTGTACGTAGGATACCAGCGACATGGAGGGGTACATTTTTCAAATGTTCAATAGGAGACTACAAGGTCGCTAAATAATGAGAGACTGTTTCTCTCGAGGATTGTTTCACCGAAATAAAAAATTTCAAAGATTTATTTTTCAATTTTCACCCTGTTACTAAGTATTACGCATCACAGGGATGTATGCTTCTAACATGTTGAAAAGCTAACTATATAGCAAAAAACCATTTGAAAACTACTTTCTTCAAGCAAGAGATATTTTTTTTACTATTTCAAGTACACTAATTCGAACTATTGAAGTGATTCATTATTATTGTGGGTTGGGTTGCCCAGGCACTGAAACTAAGTTTATTGTGATCGAAGTGATACTTGAGTCTGGGTAGTATAATCATGGGTAAGTAAGCAGTTCACATGATGCTTATCAACTTGTTCGTTGAATATTATGAAGTACTAAAAAATGTAATACTAGTTCTGGTTTGGCTAGTTCAAACGGGTCATATAAAGTCGCTGTGATGGGTGTGCTCAAAAGCTCACTTTCACAACAATTTTACTCTGGTTGTACAAAAAATATAGATTTAATGAATTAGAGGGTTAGGAGGTAGGTAGGTATGTAGAAGTAATAAGCATGGACGGCGTTTAGGGGGAGGGGGCAACGAGAGGCAGTAGTAGCCCCAGCCCTGGAAGTCCGTTGATTTTTGCAGAAAAAGGAAAAGTTCATTATAGACCGTGAGCTAGCGGCCTTTGAGAGCTTGTCATTTCTGACCGCACCAGATTTTTTGTGGTGGTAGCCACCCATATGGTGATTGTTGGAACGACAGTCTGCCTCCCTAAAGCGAGTCGTCTTGGGAGCTGCCAGTTGTCAAAAATCGCCCAAAACAACCCAATTTTGTACCGTTAATCCGATCGACTTGAAATTTGGTATACAGACAAGTGCTTGCTGTCAAATGAGCTGATAAGTTTTTTGGCTGTCATCTGTCACGTGGAAATGTCACTGTCAGAAATTGACAAAAGCTATTTTGACGGAGCTTCAAGGGGGACTGTGGGTAAAATTTTGTGTCAATTTTAAAATTTATATAACGTAAACGTACCAATGCCTGACACTGTGCCTTAACCTGACACCTTTATTTATTTCATGGAAAATAGGCAGAATTATTGGCTTTAGACCTATTCTGTTCAAATGTTAGGGTATGCAAACATTTTACTCAAGATTTTTCATACAGTAGAGTTAGCAATACTAATTTTGAAATGTCTACGGCCGTTTGAAGGGTAGCGCAACAGTTGATACCAGAAACACTAATATTTCTGCTAAGATTTTGTCAAATTGAAATAGTTTGTAAAAACGTGAGTTTGGTTAATTTTCGTGAAACATTCATATAGCATTGCTGCATATTGATGAAGAAAGATGCTGTTACATCAATTCCAGGTGATTTCAGAGTTTTATGGTAATAATAGGAGGTGTCAGCTATTGGCACTAAGAAATATAGACAAGTCCAATGCCTGACAATAAGTGTGTCAGCTCCTGGATAATGAAAAATAAACGCAGTAATAGACCGTATAACAAAGATTCAATGACCTTATGCTGGTGTAAAAGTTTCATATTGATATCTTCAGTGGTTCCAATACCTGAGGCCCTAGGTCAGCCACTAGCTTCATTAGTGTCAGCTACTAGCAATGATAGATATTTACAGATCCCATACTTCCAGCCTCGCTTCCAGCTATATAACTAACCGGTATTTAAGTTGTTATCAGTTCAATAGAAGTCTCTATTTTGCAGTTCATCTACTGCTGTTCCTCTGAATATCATATCTGAGCTGTTTACATGTGGGTCAGGCATTGGTTCTCTTGAAGTCAGGCTTAGGGCCAAGTCAAGAGAAGCTATGTCAGGTACTGGACAAAAAAAATCAAATTTTCAAAATCTTCTAAACAAAAACATAAGGCACGTTTCACCGTAATCATCAATGTTATATCATGGATGTTATCTGCTCTAATTATTCCACATTCGAAATGCACCTTAAGTACTTCTGAATCATTTCTAGATAAGAAAATATACAAAAATAGCCCTTAAGGTGTCAGGCATTGGTACGTTTACGTTAGCTGCGGGATGGCTTTAGTTGATTTTTAGTCAAAATCGCATCGAAAAATTCCAAGCCGTTACGAAGTTATCGTAAATTTTGTGGGCTGATTATGACGTCATACTGCGCACCGGAAAGGACAGGTCGACAGGCCAAGGCACCACGCCAACAATTACTAGACCTTTATAAAATTAAACAAGTTTACCAAACGGTAGACGCAGGTCATTTGACTTTTATTTCCAAGTACGGTGAACCAAATTTCAGTAGACATTTTCAAAAACATAATCAAGTGCGACTCATCTGTCAATGAAATAAAGCGGCAACATGGCGAAATCGCGAAGTCGCACTTTAATTGTATTTTTTTAAATGTCTACTGAAATTTGGTTCACCGTACTTTGAAATTAAAGTCAAATGACCTGCGTCTACCGTTTGGTAAACTTGTTTCATTTTATAAAGGTCTAGTAATTGTTGGCGTGATGCCTTGGCCTGCCGACCTGTCCTTTCTGGTGCGCAGTATGACGTCATAATCAGCCCACAAATTTTACGATAACTTCGTAACGGCTTAGAATTTTTCGATGCGATTTTGACTGAAAATCAACTAAAGCCATCCCGCAGCTATATAAATTTTAAAATTGACACAAAATTTTACCCACAGTCCCCTTTTAACTTGCAACATATCATTTGAAAGTTCTAAAAAACTGTATTCAGAACCGTTGAAAGTATCTCTCCAACTGTCATTTGTCAGGTAGGTAAGTATACTTTCAACGGTTCTGAATGCAGCTTTTTCAAGACTTTCGAATAATATTCGCGATTTCAAAAATCTAGACGCCCTCTGGCGACAGCAATGGCGAAGCTAGTTTGTAAGTTTTAACGTCATTTATGCTCTGCCGCTTCTGTCAGATACAGTAGCGGCCTTAAGGTATGGCGAGACGGGCGATAGCTCGGGGCGCCAGCTCATAGAGGCGGGAAAATCGCGGTTGAAATGCAAAAAATTGATAATTTACGAATGCAAAAAACGACTTTCCAGCGGTAATCACCGAATCTGCTTCTGTAAAAGCGCACAAAGCTCCATTATTGCAAGAAAAAATACTTCATTTTTGCTCGCTTCGCTGGCGGACCCATCATAGGGGCGGCGGTTTCGCATTCTTGCCCGAGGCGCCAAAATTGCTAAGGCCGGCACTGGAGATAACCACTGAAAATCGTGCGAATTGTCAAAATACTGGTACAGGTGATCGAGTTATTCAAGAAAATGAACTTTTGTCAAATAACGATCAATAATAATTAATTATAATTTATTAACCCAACTACAACAAATACAACCGTTGTACAAGGCACGATGACAGGTGACAGAAAAACTCACAATCCTCCATCTTGTTTACAGCGCCCCTATCGGTAGTTAAAATCGCGAATACTGCAAGTTGAGCTCCGTGAAAAAAAAGCTCACGTCATTTTCTGATGGTGACATTTCCACTTGACAGATGACAGCCATAAAACTTATCAGCTCATTTGACAGCAAGACCCTATCCGTGTATCAAATTTCAAGTCGATGGGATTAACAGTGCAAAATTGGGATTTTTGGGGGGATTTTCGACTACTGGCAGCTCCCAAGACGACTCGCTTTAGGATTGATATTCCGGCAAAGAATCATGTTTTGTACAAAACGCAATGTGGGGACATCGACAAAGCCTGCTAGATCTAAAACTAAGATCTCAAACTTTTTCTTCCATCGTGAGCGCCATTTTCAAAACAACAGGTGACGACTTTGTTGGACACACACGATCGTTTTATATTGGAAAACCAGGTCCTGAATTGCGCCAATGACCTCTTCGCCGAAGAAACGTATCAAGTTCGTTTTTCTTGATTTATCTCTACTTACGTGACACTCAAGACCAAATGGAGCTTTGGATCGGTGACCTGTTTGCGATAATATAATCCACATTATTTTGTGTAGCCAGTCATTGAATTTCATCATCATCAGCCAAGTGGTATTTTTTTGGTAAACAGTTGAACAAAAAGTCTGCTTCGATTTTTGTGAAAAAGGCAAAAACGGCAGGATCACGTCGTCCTCTTAAACCCGATTGAAGAAAATCTGTTACCGAAAATGCTTCCAATTGATACTGAAAGAGTTCGGAGGAATGTGTTTTGTAGTTTGAAGCTAAACCGGAATGGATCGTTTCATCCTACTTCTGCGGGAGGAAGGTCAAAAATGTTGTTACAGCTTATCTTTAAAACATGTTTTGTTGGATATGGTCAGGAACGCTTCAAAGGTAAGCTGTAGCAACATTTTTGACGTGTCTCTTGCAGAACTAGGATGGAACAATCCATTTTGGTTTAGCTTCAAACTCTAGAATACAGTTCTCCGAACTGTTTCAGTATCTATTGAAAGCATTTTTGTTAACAGATTTTCTTAAATTGAGTTTGAGGGGACGATGTGACCCTGCCGTTTTTGCCTTTTTCACAAAAATCGAAGCAAACTTTTTGTTCAACTGTTTGCCAAAAAAACACCACTTGGCTGATGGTGGTGAAATTCAGTGACTGGCTTCATAAAATAATGTGGATTATAATATCGCAAACATGTCACCGATCGAAAGTTCCATTTGGTCATGACTGTCACGTAAGTGGAGAGAAATCAAGATGAACGAACTTGATAACGTTTCTTCGGCGAAGAGGTCAGTACCGCAATTCAGGACCTAGTTTTTCATTATAAAACGATCGTGTGTGTCCAACAAAGTCGTCACCTGTTGTTTTTTCAACAATTCCATGAATGTCAATTTGAAGATGGCCCTCACGATGGAAGAAAAAGTTGAAGATCTTAGTTTCGAATCTAGCAGGCTTTATCGATGTCCCCACATCGCGTTTCATCAAATACATGATTGTTTGGCGAAATATCAACTTGCAGCTAGATATCTCCAAAAACAACTGATTTATTGAAAAATGAAAAAAAAAAGAAGAAGTTCAACTTCTTCCAGCGTATTTCGGAAACGCCTCAAGATAATTCAAAACTGTTTGCAGCATTAATGAACATGAAATCCGTCATCAATATCCTGATTTACATCCGTTCATCGTTAAAGGGGACCTCAAAACGGATATATCCGTCGAAATCTCGAGAACTATTGTTAGCGCTTCCACAATACTCCCCCTCCTCGTTGGGTGGTAGGTCGGGAAAGTAAAAAAATCATATCGTCATTGTTCGACTTCTGATCTGGAAAATTTAAAAACTATTTCGAGATTGAATATCAGGCTTTATTAATAATTCATTAGAAATCGTAATAAAAATTGTTCACAGAAACGGGGATCGGTCGAACTTGTCACAGTTCTGCAATGTTTTACATTCCACCCTGTGAAAAAAGTGATTCAAATCAAAAACCTGACGTCAATGGAATGGATTGCGGAAAGATGGATCTAAAAAACTATGAAAACAAATTCAAAATCGGTTGTGTCAATTTAAAGTTACGTCATTTTGGAAAAAGGAAAAATTTTCGATACCGTCATTCCAGTTGTTGAGCAGTTTACTCATAGAAAACCTTTTTAAAATTTTGCTAACAACTATATATTTTGATATTCTACATGATTTTCATTTTTTGTTTCTGCTAAATCATTACGCTTACTTCTACTGTTAGCCAATTTTTATTCAGTTATTAACTAGTAACAAAATACATCGCATTCACTTCTACTGACATTTTCACGTCGACTAGGATGAGGGCCGTTGCTGGAAACACTTTCGGTTTCAAGGAATTTATTCATTTCTGTATCAGTACTTTTTCTATGAACGCACGATTTCTATCCGTCTTCACAGATTTCCGGATTGTTTCCACAACAATCGTGCCGTTTGCGTTTGCTTCGGAAGTGTTCGCTGGGAGGCAACAGATCCCGGAGCAAACATGAAAGTATTGAATTTTTATTGTTTATTGTTACGTGTTGCATGTGATCAACTTTACTGCTGATGAACAGTACCCGCTGCTGCAGGACGAGGTACTGGGATGGTTCATAAGGTAAAATAATTGAGTGTGACATGATCAGGAAACGGTCAAAGAAGGCTGACGACTCGAAATATTGAAGGCAGTTTGTAATAATTGTTATGATAATGAATAATTTAAAAAAAAACATATCGGCTATTCCTTATTGCGTAGGCAGCCAAGAATATAACCCGAACCGAAAATCAACAAGCAGTAGCTACAAGAAGAAGGAGCAAACCTGGTCAAATGGAACCGGTAATTCATGTGAGGACAAACTGCAATTTTCCGTACCTGGGTCAATTTGAATTTGTGTTAGAAGAAGAAAAGAATAGTGGTAGTGGTAGAACGATCACACTTGAATGTGTAGTTCCACTCGACCTACATGACAGTGGAAGCGTTAGGTTCATCAGATGACCACTTCTCCTTCTTAGTAACCGTTGCTGTGGGTTTTTCAATTGTGTTCCTTGTTGCTCCTTTCCACTAGTTACTTCCTTTCCCTGAATTACCATAGTTGCCTGTATTTGTTTTTAGCTTCTTACCCGCCCACTCGCCCAGCATACCAATTCGCTCTCTGGCCCCGTGGCTCTGTTTATTTTTTGTTTAATAATTTTGGCTAAAACTACAGTTCGCTTTATGCTCGGCTTTTTTCTTATTGCTTCATTTCCTTAGTTGCTTCCTCCACCTAAACTACTTCTCGTGTGTGTTCTGGGTGAATGAATGAGTGAGTGTATAATAGTATATTATTATACGAGTTTCATAAGATTGTCTTGTCACACGACTGGTTTTAGAGCACGACAAGCTTTCGAGGAGTGCTCCAAAGGAAGAAGTGCGACAATACGTCTCATCAAACGATTGTGATATACTGTTACTCTACATTTTCTTAATAATCGCCCAGGAATTGAAAATTCTGACTGCTAAACATTGTAACGTTTGACCGGTGAAACTTCAGAATTGACGTTCGCGTACCTTCTATTGGCAATAAATTGTTCCTATTGGTTGAAAAACAATTTGATAATATGTTTCAACAGAGCACTGTTTTCGATGTTATAATGAATCCATTAGTAACGCAAAGTTGATGAATTTATTTAGTGTTTTATTTAAGGTTGTAGTTTCCTAACCTACAAATCAGCGAAAACTTTTAGGTACTCGTCTCCCACCGAAATCAATCAATCGAAAGTACTGAAAACAATCATAGATTTCTAAAATATCATTATCACCATTAGGAGTATGATATAGTTAGTATGTATACGTGTGAAATTTTGAATTTCTCAAAAACTCAAGATATAATAAGAAATTTTTGTTTGCAATACCTACCTCCAAAACATTTAAGTACATCACTCGCTAGCCAGCTACCTTGCAAGGGTCTGTTTTTCTTTTACATTTTTTAGCGTACGAATAAGCCCACTTAGCGAGTACAAATTGTAGGTACGTTTTTATTTATCTCACTCCATCACTTCATGTATAAATCTTTCTCACAGGGTGACACCATCGCCGTCCAGGAATCCCAAAATACGTACTGACGGTTTTCAAAATTGGAACCGAATAACCAATTCCAACTTTTCAAATGAGATCTCATCAAGGAAGCGTGCATGGTAGTTTCGTTAGAAGTTGCAGTGACGTAGCCAGGATTTCCATTTGGGGGAGGTCCAAACCAAAAGGTTGCAAAGGAGTGCGAGCAAGCCGAGCAAAATAGTGTCGTAGACGAGAAATTTTTCGAAAAAAGGGCGTGGCAATGGGAGTTCGGAATCAGAAGGTTCCTGAACCCCCCGAACCCCCTCCTCTTTCTTGGCTACGTTACTGGCAGTTGTGGAAATAATTATCAAAAATAATCAATTATCAACAGTAATATCGCAAGTGCTTAGATTTTCGAGATAATTTTGGCCTAGCCATCGCGAGTGCTGGTTGTAGCGTTAAATGCCCGACTCCGTAAGAGGAGGGCATTTATCTAGGGACAACCAGCCCGAGGGGAACGCTTGGCCAAAATAATCTAGGAAAATCTCGAGCACGAGTGATATTTTGATATGTATTACATATTGCAAAATATAAGACCAAAGTGACGGCTGTCAGATTTTGTTGTTTACATCCATTTAATTCTGTTGTCATTGACAGTGGGATTTAGATAAGTGAATATTATTCTTGTAAGGCCCCGTCTTACGAAACCGGAATAGCGTTATTCGAGTATAAACCTGGAATAAATGGCATGGTGGGCATTTATCAGGAGGAGGGCATTTATCTAAGAACAACCAGCCCGAGAGAAACGCTTGGCCAAAATTATCTGGGAAAATCTCGAGCACGAGTGATATTTTGATGATTATTGCAAAAAAGAAGTCACAATGACAGCTATCAGATTTTGTTGTTTACATCAATTTTATTCCGTTGCCATTGACAGTGGGACTTGGATAAGTAAATATTATCCTTGTAGGTCTAATAATCAAGGGCGTTGTATGTAATAATCATGAATAATTAAACCGCCGACCGACGCATCTTTTGCGTAACACATTACATTACCAGAGAACAAATCCGATTGTTGCGACTCAACGAGCATTCCGGATCAAATCCCAAGGGCGGAGTTCTTTCACGTAACACCATTTTGGCGTCCTCACAAATAATGTTGTGTTACGCAAAAGATGCATCAGTCGGCGATATAATTCCGATAAGATTACATTCACTTGAAAAGTTGAAATTGGTTAATCGGTTCAAAAATCACTCAATTTTTGAAACCGTCAGCACATTTTGGGATTCCCTGTGAGTATATTATGTTCTACCTACGCTTTTTGGAACGAGTTTGTAATTTTTTCACTTGAATCATTGCTCTGACTTTCCTGTGCTAATACTTGCGTTACTCTTGAATTGCACAGAGGTACAATCCTTCAACTTTTGGCAACACACAAATGAAGGGGTGAATTTTTGTCGCAAGAGCAGCCAGGCGTGTGGTAGAGTTGTATACAGGTGCTGTACAGGGTGTGCAGCGCGACAGAGAGATTTATGCAAGAATTGTGTTGTGCTCAACTAGAAATTTCCCGCTTCTCAGGTGTTGTTGCCTCGGAGAGCTTTCCCGGAAAGCATTCAGCTTCAATATTCTAAATAGCCCTTGCACTCTATACAGGGTGATTCATGAGTGACCTTACATAGGCTAATGGGAGATAGAGGACTTCGAGGCGAGTCAGGATCCACTGAAATTTTTTTATTTTCTCCGATGGTTACGAAGATACAGGGTGTTTTGTGTGTTTCGTATGAAACTTTGATAAGCGATATTTCTGAAACGGCCAAAGGTATTTTGTTGAAATTCACCAGTAATATTTCTCTGTTGGAACTCATCTCGAAGCCATATCGGTTAAGTCAAAATCCAGGGCCGGGCTAGAAAAAAGATGCCCCTTTTTTGTTTCATCAAAAAGTACATTTTCTGACAGCTTTTCTAAAAAACTGCTATCGGATTCAAAAAGCTAAGGAAAAATGCTTCAAAAATCACTCTTCAATTTAGATGGCACACCTAAACCGTTTCCACAATAAAATTAAAAGTAACATTTGTGGGTGAGTTCCCATTTTCGACCAGACATAATCGACACATTGTTTGATCGAATTCATTAAAATTCATTTTTTGGCTTGTCTCTGTTGAATAGAAGGGCTTGGTTGAAAAAAATTTTCAGTGCTGACAATTTTTTTTTTTATGACAAAATCGAGAGCGAAACCAAAATTAGACTCGATTTGATCGTCAAAAAAAATTTCCGGCTATGGAATTTTTCTTACTACTAAGCCGTTCTGTTCCACAGAGACAAGCTTAAAAATGAATTTTAATGAATTCAATCAAACAATGAGTCGATTATGTCCGGTCAAAAATGGAAACTTACCCACAAATATTACTTTTAATTTTTTTGTCGAAACGGTCTAGGTGTGCCATCTAAATTGAAGAGTGATTCTTGAATCATTTTTCCTTAGCTTTTCGAATCCGATAACAGTTTTTTAGAAAAGCGGTCAGAAAATGTACTTTTTGATCAAATAAAAAAGGGGCACATTTTTTCAATTCCGGCCCTGGATTTTGACTCACCCGGTATGACTTCTGGATAAGTTCTAGCAGAGAAATATTACTGGTAAATTTCAACACAATATCTTGAGCCGTTTCAGAAATATCGCTGATCAAAATTTCACACGAAACACACAAAACACCCTGTATCTTCGTAACCAATGGAGAAAACAAAATTTTCTCAGTGGATCCTGACTCGCCTCGAAGTCCTCTATCTCCCATTAGCCTATGTAAGGTCACTCATGAATCACCCTGTATAGCACAAGCACAAGCCGTATAGATCTCAGCAGCATATAAACGCGTTGTTGGTATATGTATAGTATGTACCTTTGACAGGGTGGTGGGATGAGGGTACAGGTTGACTAGACAGCTTTCCCGGCGGAGACGGTAGTCCCACCTTGTCTCCAGGTGTGGGATTTCCATTGTGTCGCATATTGACTGCACGTGACTGGCCGTGTGTGCCGACTGGGGCCCGAAGATAGCAGCCACTCCGCTCCGTAATAGGTGACAAACTGGAACGAAATTAATTATTCATACAATATTCAGCACACAGATCCGCTGAATTTTACGGCCCGCCGACCAAAGTGTTTCCTTGGGTGTATTCGCTTCGCAAACAATAAACACGGGCACATCCAGCAGCGCGAAACTATGGGATGCGGCGTTGCCTGGAGGATGGGAAAATTTACGCCATCCGTTGAAAAATATTAGGTTCCTACACTTGAAAAATATTAGGTTCCTACACACTCATACACCATACGATAGCTGATACCCCCCGCACCCGATTGGCGTTGCATACTTGGTTCCAGTTTGCACAGAGCAATAAAGTCATTTACACACAGTAAATTACAAAAACGTTCAGATGATCGAGCAGATTATTAAGGCCGAAGGGCCCGGGGCAAACTCCCGACCTTAGTCTGCCACTGCCTACAGCATCAGTACAGCTTCTCTGAGTTCTGACTTCTGAGTATAGCCAGAAAGGTACAGCATAGAGCATTAATTTATGAGCGACCGCCGACTGGCCGCCTGGCCGACATTCTATACGGACACAGAATTATGTACTTCAAAGCCCAGGACTGAAAACTACCAAAAATCAAGAAACGCGCACAGTAGCTGGAACAAACTATTCCTACAACTTACAATCGAATCTATTTATTACCTACATAAGTATCTACTTTGATAAATTTTTGTTCAATACATAATGGATAAAATCCCTTCATCACACTCCAGCCGGTTTAGCCCATGCAAACAAACTCATAACTTCTACGGTTATAGAGCCGAAATCTCGGATGAGATCGGGGACCCCTTTGAGGACTGGCCTGTATTCTCTATTACCTATTATAAATTATTCAGTGTGAATACAACTTGTTCTCGAAACTATACTTCTAAAATATTGAAGGTCGTCTTCCATCTACATCTAGTCCAACTCGATAAATTTTGCTGAGCAGTGGTGTTGGATCGCCGTTGCTAAGTAGTTCGGAAGAACTTCAGAGTTGGTTATACCGAAGCCAGAAATTAATTGTTACAAACAGGGCACTTCAGTTCAAGACGTTATAATTAACCAGCAGCCAGTTTCGGGAACTATTGCTTAGTTGCAAGTTCTTGTTGCCAAAAAGGCAGATTGCGCTACGAGGGCGGGGGTGTCATTTTGAAGTGGAGACGCCTTCGATAAATCTGCACATTGGATTCTTGCAATCATCTTGATGGCGACACCGATGAAACAGTCGCTGCGAGTTCAACCAAAAAATTAACACAGTGCTAGCGCTAACACGCTGTTGAATGGATTCCGAATTTCGTTGTGGCCAATGCTAATTGTTTGACCACGGAAAATATTATGTAAATCTTGAGAAAATGAATTATTCCTTCGTTCTGTTTTGTGAAACCGGGATCTCTATCGCCAACTAAGTGGAAACGTGAGCGAAAAGTGGAGCGCAAGCGCGCCTCTAACCAAAAGTCAGGTGGTCCTGAACATTGAATAAACCTTGAAGATTAAATAATCTCGAAAATTGAATAATCTCGAAAATTGAATAATCTCGAAAATTGAATAATCTCGAAAACTAAATAATCGTGAAAATTGAATAATTTCAAAGAATGAATACCCACCCTTGAAATTATTCGAATTATAATTTCTCCTAAACATTACTTTTTCATCCATTATTGTAGAATACACAATGAAAAAGAAATCAATTTTTGAGATCATTAACATTTCATAGCTTGAAATTTCTTCTTTCCAAAATCTGATATGTACCTATAAGATTCGGAGGCCACCATGAAACATGCTATAAAATGCGATTCCTTAATGGGGAACTATAGGCAAAACGGATTGTAGAGGGCGGCGTGTTCCATGCACCCATATTGACAGTTAACGTACATAACCTCAAAGAAATGCAAACAAATGTACGGAGAGTGGAAAGTGCTCAATGAAGAGTTGAGGCGGGGAGGGAGCCCCACTGAGAGGGAATAAAAAAGAGATAGTGCAAACTGCAAAGGTATGGTCCTTTGGAACTGTTGCAGCCTGATACACAACACATCACTACCAATTTTTTTACCGCGATTTTTGGCTTGTCGGCGTTTCTACTTTTTAACTCACGAAGTAACGCAAACCGCTGGTTTCTATGCTGAGTGCTGACAAATGAAAATGAAATGACAACTACAAAGTTGAGGTTATGTACGCTTAAAATGACACTGATGATAGCTGGGGTGCATGGAACACGAGCGCCATTACTTCAGGCGTTTGCCACTATAGTTCCCCATTGTTTGGCACACTTTGGCTGATTCGAAGAAAAAATATAAGTAACTGAAATGTTTCAGGAATATTTTCAAAAATTTCAATTTAGATCAGTCAAACGCTATTCCAGATATGTATTCACAAAGTGACTATTGCAGTTTTGGTGTTCTTCTAATTGGCCGGTATAACACTCGATAACAACGTAATCTAATGAGATGCACCTAGGTATCTACTCATTTCACTTTCATTAAGCTTGGAGCATAATAATAGGCAACACAACATACAACAGTCACTTTCGCTGTTGTATAACACAACCACACTCGGATGTAGACAACCAAACATACTTCAACTGATGCAGGGGAACAGTGTCTAAGCTAACGCAATCAAATATGGATCATTTTATAAAAAGGACCGAACTTTCGGCAGGACACCAACATTAAAAAATTCATGCTGAAAATTGTGACCAAATATCCTATGATGATCATGTTCGTTTTCACGTTTATTACTTCTTGTGATACACTCAGTGTTCACAGTCACCTCAATGTCCCCTATTAGCTCGTTTCAAACTACCTACTTGACCACGTGATCAAGTTCGAACAGCGCAATCGCTTCCATGGCCTTGAAGTGGACATCTCTTTTCTAGAGTAGGGATACGTTCAAATCAGTCAAATACTTTGACGGTACTTGAATACGTCAGAGATATATATCGCATGATCATAAACTTTCCTCCTCCAGGCAGGCTGTGGTCTGGTCATTGGCAGGCAAACAGGCTCATTTTACTTTCCCGGCCCCACCAACATGGAGGGAAAGTATTGTAATCGTGCAGAAAAAAAGTTTTGAGATTTCACCGGATATATCCATTTTGAGGTCCCCCAAGTCGATTAAGACCATTTCCAGAAGATGTCTGTCTGTGGGTGTGTGTGTGTGTATGTGTGTGATCTTCCACGATAACTGCCGAACCGTTTATCCGATCGATTTAAAATTTGATATGCAGACATGGTTTCGCCTTGGAATGACCGGATTAGTTTTTGGCTGTCATCTGTCAAACAGAAGTGTCACTAACAGCAAATGACAGAAGCTACATCTCACGGAACTTGACTTGCGATATGTCATTTGAAAGCCCTTGAAAAACTGTATTCAGAACAGTTAAAAGTATTTTCCTACCTGTTATCTGTCAAATTATAAAAAATATCAAAGTCTGGAACTTTGCCATTTAATTATTCAAAATCTATACGACAGATGTGAACCAAACACGGCAGGAAGCAACATTACTAAAGAATCAAACTAATGCTGAAGTTGGAGTTTCCCACCGTTTTCCGGACAAGCGCTATGGATTTTCAAAAATTTTGCATCCATGCATCATTTGGGGCAACAGTGCGAACCGATCCTTTGTGTTGTTTGGGGCTCCGTAAACCCCCTTGTATTTTCTGTGGTTTTAGCAACTCCAGTATGCTCATTCCATTGACGTATATGTACAAACTGTAATGTGTGCAGTTCCCTTATTTGATTCGGTACCAGGGCCCCATAATTGTGTCTTCAGGTGTTGTTTGGGGCTGCGTAAACCCCTTTGTGTGGAACTAGCATTGCATTCTTGAGATATCACAACAGTTAACTACCTCTAGCTCCAATCAAATCGAAATCAGGTACGAAAACATAAGGTCAGCCTGGAATGACCTGATTAGTTTTTGGATAGATGATTTCGATCGGGAGTCCTCAAGGGACACATTGGGTGTGAGCTTATCTGGATACAGCATTGCATTCTTCAAATTTTGTAACAATTGTCTTCCTAGTTCTACCTTTCGAAATATTTCATCACTATGGAAACCTAAGAACCTGTCACTTATTTTGTAGGTCCAACAATGGATGCAGAATGATCGCATAACGCACAACTCACTAGAACATTTTCAATCAACTTCTCAATTAAATCCCACTGTCCCGGAGGGACGCTCAAATCAAACTCATTACTGACGTCCCTGGATACCGCCGGGAAAGTTTTGTGTCGCCCCACAACAGATTTTCACCAAGCCACAGCCTGCCTAGAGGAGGGAAGTTTTTGATCATACGGTACTTTTAAATTTTTCAAAGACTTTCCCATTATTCAAATAAAAGAAAGTATTTGAATAGCGACAGTATTGAATATTTACAACTGCAACTTCATAATTTTTTTTTATTATTTAAATATCATTTTGACAAGGCAATAAAAAGTATTTATTTTTCAAATACTTTCCAGAAGTCTTTTGCCAAGTTCTGTAAATACTCACTACCTATCTAATTAAAATGTGACTGTAAGTAGGTAGTTGCCAAATCAAAGCACTGTATTTTGTCATTCATCCCATGTAGCTTTGAATGATGCTATTTTTCCACAATTAGGTACTGTTAGAAGCACTGTAGAGTTGACGGCGCACCACAGGGACCTGTGGGCGGGGCTTGACAGAGAAACAAAAATCGTTTTGGACGAGTCCGTGTGTTGAAACAGGGGAAGCAACACCGTCAGCTGTAGTGGTGGACCATTACCAGGTCACAGGTGAACCTAAAATCTCACTGCAAATCTAGGTGCACCACTAAATGAACTCAGTTTGCGCAGTTAGGCTCCGCCCACAGGTCCCTGTAGTGTGCCGTCAACTTTATAGTTGCAGCGGTACGCTAGCAAAATGACCCTGATTCTGCATTTTGTGATACTGCGATGAAATTTGGCATATGCCAACTACGTAGAATTTCAAGTGATTTGACCCGCAGCACTCATAAATTTGTCCATTAGGGGGCGACTGGGGGCCCCTCCAAATTTCAAGATGTCAGTGTTTTTACCATGCACCATTCAGTACCGCCCTATCTACCGTACAGGACCTAAAGAACTTTGTTCTTGACCATCATAACATTTTTCATCATGTCAATTCCATTCTTCTTACAGAAAAAAATTATTCCTTTGTCTGGTCAACAAGTCGAGAAATATATATTTTTTTGGACCACAAATAGATTGTTGAATCGTTTTTGTGTGATCATCGATAAATCCGCATCCCTTTGATTCATTTATGGAAACAAAAGTTTTGCTGTTTAATTCTTTAACGAAGGGGTGACCTCAGCTTATCATTATTTTCAACATTACCTATTTCAATGTTTTATCCCTAAAAATATGATTATTATTGTACTAATATATAGCTTGAAGTTTTCTTTAACGGTTTGGATGATGAAACGACCTCAGGTTCCACCTGGAAGCCGTGCATATTAATTTTTCTGCAAGGCCGTCAAATTTGGCATTTTTGATTTTCTACCGGGAGCGGCCAAAATGTCAATACACACCACTCTGCCCAAGAGCACCGGTTGCGGTACTTTCGCACCAACTCTCATTCCAGTATCACAAAATGCAAAATTGTTAGGCGTGAATATCGTTTTCCGCTAGAGCAAACCGGTGCTCTTGGGCGGAGTGGTGTGTATTTACATTTTGGCCGCTCCCGCTAGAAAATCAAAAATGCCAAATTTGACGGCCTTGCGGAAAAATTATTATGTACGGCTCCAGGTGGAATCTGAGGCAGTTTCATCATCCACATCGTTGAAGAGAACTTCAAGCTGTATATTAGTATAACAATAATCATACTTACCGAGGTAAAACATTGAAAAAGGTAATGTTGAAAATAATGGTAAGTTGAAGTCACTCCTTTGTTGAAAAATAGCACTGCAAAAGTTTTCTTTTCATAAATGAATCAAGGGGAAGCGGATTCATCGATGATCGCACAAAAACTACTCAACAATCTATTGGTGGTCCAAAAAAAAATTATTTTTCAATTTGTTGACCCGGCAAAGAAATTATTTTTTTGCTATAAGAAGAATGGAATTGACATGACGAAAAATGTTATGATGGTCAAGAACAAAGTTGTTTAGGTCCTGTACGGTAGATAGGGCGGTACTGAATGGCGCATGGGAAAAATTCAGACATCTTGAAATTTTGAGGGGCCCCCAGTCGCCCCCTAAATGGACAAATTTTTGAGTGCTGCGGGTCAAATCACTTGAAATTTCATGTAGTTTGCATCTGCCAAATTTCATTGCAGTATCACAAAATGCAGAATCAAAAAGCGTACCGCTGCAACTATTACACTTTACTACACACATCAAAATTTTTGTAACTCCAAAAAATATGATACAGCCATGAAGGAGCACTTACGTAGTACATTTACCATGAAGTCAGGAACCAAGCCTTTTATTCTGTTGGGCCATAACTGCAACGAAGCAAGACCTTGTCGCTTTTTTTCTAGTGACAAAAATTTTGATGTATACAGTATTTTGCTCCTGGCGGTACAAGCACGAAAATGTCTAGATAGAACTGAATCATAAGTTGATACTCACATAGGTACCTAATTTCTACTGCACATCATTTGAAACCCATGAAAAAATCTTGGGAAAAAGTTGAATCATGGTACCTGAATGCTCAGATGAATTGAAAAAAAATCTGAAAATTTCTGATTTAAGCATCGCTAGCAATGTCCTTCTTGAGTTGCAAAAATTAAATTCATGCATGGACCCTAGTGGTTATCATGCCAGACCACCATAAGCTGAGCAACGAGAAGCTCTGCGCTCTGCTCAAGAAACATTTAACAGTTTTTTTTCCAGCAACGGGCATGAAACCCCTGACATTTTATTAAAAAATCGCATTAAAACTCTTTTTAAAATAAATGAGTTTCTGCCGTTCCCCTCTTTTACATTGACTGGCAATATTTTATCGCTACTTTATTTTCTACGCAATATCCCGCCTGTGCGACCTGCTTGCGCTATTGAAGCGAATAAGTTGCAGGGAAGAATCTCGTAAACGAAAAAAAAATGAAATTTAATATCCACCCTCAGCAGCACAATAGAAATACGAATTCACTTACGTCCTTATTTAAATTTTTTGCGGGCAATATTGCATTGTATGCGAGTAGGTACAACGGTGCGGAAAAACTCTTTGGAGTTTTCCACCGGTGTAGTAGGTTGGTCTCTGATTAAACATTCTAACGTTGAGAAATTTCTATCGAATTTTTCATCGCCGTGCAATTTATCGACGTATACCCGCGATTCGCATTGCGAGAGTTACCTACGTTCCAAGAAATTTAATAAGGAACCCTTTTCAGTTACTTAATACATTGGGAGTTTTTCAATCCTTTTTGTTTTCTAAGAGAATAAGTAAGGAAAAGAACTGAAATACTATTTTCGTTGCTGCTCGTTTCGTCGAAAAGTTGATCGGAAACTTCATTTACAACCTACCTACCTACTGGCATCTAAAGTGAACTTTTAGGACTTTTACCATCGAGTAGGTAGGTACCTACTTAATGATGAATAATGAATGGGTAAAGCGACTAAATAATGCATCAAGTTATTTTGAAGAGAGCAACAGTTTCAGTCGAAAGTTTAGTTCTTGATTTGTATTAGGTATTGATGCTTGTGCACCCAAAGATACGAAAATGCCAAGAGGCAATTCTTTACGAGGCGCCAAGAGAAAATACTGGGGTTGGAATGAAATTATGCCGGAAAAAGCAGTCCTCGAGGGCTATTAAAGCCTTCATTTCATATAAATAAAATCACAAGCTGACGCCTACAAATCAAACAATGGCATCAGTAGCTTTTTTATTGCTTTTACGCCCTCGGTCTTCAAGCTCAACTGTGGAAGTTTTCAGCAAGGATTGCAAGAGAAATATTTGTTGATGAACAAACAAACAACAGCTGTCTGAAAAACCTTTATTTACGGGACCAGACTCCGTAGGAAAATTCCATTTTCAGTAGCAGAGTAGCACAAAAATGGTGGTGATGATTTCTTTGTTCCCTATTTTTCTGTGCCTCGAAAAATATTATTAACGGCAAGCAAAAAGCCAGCCAGTCGTTCTGTATACAGGGTGTTTGCAAAGTTGGGGTAGAAAATTGAACCGCAAACAATACTTCAGAAGTTCCAGAACAATGTTGAAAAAATATATGACTTCTATTTTCGGAAATATGGGGGGTATAATAGTATATTACATACCGAGGCGGAAAGTGCTTCATTACTGCTGAGAGCAAGATAAGCTGCGAGCAGCTCGCAGCTATGCTTGAAGCAGGAATGAAGCAATTACCGCCGAGAGTATGTATACTATTTTATTCACAACCATTAAGAATGGTTAGAATGAAGATTCGGAGTTTAAATAGTCAATTAGGCTATCAGAATCATCAATAATTATATCATAAACACCATACCATAATAATTACTGGCACCCTTAACCTCACAAAACTGCGTTTGACTCTTCAATTCGAGACCCTCCACACCGGTCATTCCGTCATCCATTTGTCAATTGTCAATCAGTCAAGCAGGCCATGCACTTTCCGCCCTCTAACCGAGGCGGAAAGTGATTTCGGAGGCGGAAAAAAAAATCATCAACAAAGCGTCTCTCTCCAACTTTTTAAAAGTCAGTAATGGGTCTATTACCATAATGGTTGTGAATAAAAGTGGTTCTCCGACTCCGACCCCCTCTATTCTCGTTATTTTGAAAGATTTTAGTGAACTTTTATCAAACTCTCTTACACGTGAGAAGCTGGTGAGTTCCCGTATATTTTTTTATGGCTCTTTTGCCTGTTTGTGTTATCCAGGGCTCCATTGGGCACCTGGAGTCTCAAATGTCGATTGTAGCTTTGCTGAGCCCTCTTGCATTGTTCCATGGCTTCGGCTTCGGACCTTTAGCAATCACCCTTGTTCCGTCATGTGGTACATGACCCCTATCGGACCCCCTTGTGTTCTTGTGTGTCGTTTTGAGCCCTAGTGAGCCGCGCGTCTTTTCCGACGTGATATTGGCACCCCCAGGCAAAATGAAAAACGTTTGAAAATAAGCAGGTATAATGAGAAACTTAAACCTCGACTCTTGCTTTGCCGCATTTGTCATTTTGATTGGGTCTAACACCTGAAAAATCAAATATACTCGTTTTGTCGGCTTTTCACAAAATATCGGGGCGTTTTACAAGAAGCCTGGAATCATATTTGTCTACGGCATATCCATCAAGTTCGTCAGTATCTGGATTTAACCAGGTACTTTCGTAAATTCATCTAGAATCACGCGGCAAAATCAAAACCGTTGAGTTTTTTACTTATTCGAGACGCAGTGTGGCATTGGGAAAATGAGCAAGAACTAGCTTTCCTGCAACTAGAAGAATGCTTTATCTCAAACCCAGGGCCGAAATTGTTTGACAAGAAATTGGAAATACGACTTTACACAGACGCCAGCCGGTATGACGTTGCTGGAATTTTGATAGGAGTGCATGGTAAGGTTGAAAACGGAGTTGCGTACTTCAGCAAGACAGATCACCAAAGATGGGATGTAGCTCCACTCAATTGAATTAGAGGCCTAAGCGCGGTTATGTATGTACTCCAGGCAGTTTTTATTGGGTAGGGCATTCGCTATCATCACAGACTGTGCAGCATGAGAAGTGTGTTTGTCAAACAGGAGGATACGTGTTGAGCAAAATTTGTCTCCTTCCTTGACAAGCCAAATAGTTTTGAACTCTACTAAAATTTTCAGGTGTTACATTTCAATTGTCCAGCACTTCAGTGATCCTTGCGCTCGGGTTTCCAGATGGTCGTAGCCGTGCGGTGAGTACACGCTAAAGTAATAAATATCGCAAGATTCGCAAGAAAGGACCGATGACCAGCTTGTCTGGTTTGAGAACTCGAACACAATTCACACGTTTGAAGCCGAAGACTCTTAAACGCGCACGTCATCTCACCCATCCTTGTAGGAAGGAGTTGAGTGAAACGAGGAGTACGGTAAGACATACTAGCGGAATTTCCAGCCACAACTCCACAGAAATCTGCTTGAAAATCATTTCCATTGAAACTACTTTCCAACATTGACCAGAATGTTGGTGCTGTACTGGCATTGATAACAGATTGCCATAGCTGTGTGAAATCACTGAAATCCTTGTTTGTTTTCCAAGTATTGGTTAGGCTGCGTAGTAGTGAAAGTGAACTTTTGGAAATAATAACATTTAGGCTACGCAATGGTATGTAAGCTAGTGAATACGGTTCATTGTCTTTGTATAATGTAATCGACATTATCAAAAAAAGCCGGGTAAAATGGGGTTTCCCATGATTTGTTTAGATGGGGAATACTGTCTATGTGCAAAACTAGGATTATCAAAAAATGGTTGTGAGTATACAAGCTTTATTTCATAATTTAGAATCTCCATCAATTGTATTAATAAATTTGAACAAAATTTTCTTTGTCAGGCCAGGGAAAAATCGTGATAACTTTTGTGTGTTTGCTAGTGCTTCGTATAGACTGATTTATTCAATTTTTGTATATGTTAGGACTGTTAGGAGTCCGAACTGTAGTTTCTAAACTCTATTGTTTTTATTGAAAATCGGTTTAGTGAAGAAAATACCTGACATAATATAAATGTGGGGACTATTTTGTATCACCACCTACCTCGTTCTACTCTACTGGTTAGGTAAAACGGGGCAGATGGCAGTCATGTACAGGTGTTCACGATAAAATTCACCCCCCTCCAGTAGATTCCCCTTCAAGATATTTCGAAGAACTAGAAACTTTTTCTCCACTATTTTTCCCAGAGACCTCAGATCGATCCTCTAAAAATTTCTAATTGGTACCGTATACAGGGTGTGATATGTAACTTTTTTATTTTAAATGCAACACCCTTTATTTTATTGTGTTATTTGGTGGAGCCTTTTTTCTGATTACAAATATATATATATGACACTTATGATTTATTTTGCCAAGTAAGTTGTTGGAAAAATAATAAAATAGGTAGTCAAATAATTTTGTTTCGCGGCAAGATGGCTTTGGTTTGTACAGTTCACTTGAAAGAAAAAAAATTATTCTTGCAACATTTTGTCTGCAGAGTTCAACTCTGCATTGATGAATGGTCTAATTCGTTCCTAATACAGGATGTCGCGTAATTTTTATTTTTTAATTTATTTGACTACCTATTTTATTATTTTTCCAACTACTTACTTGTCAAAATAAATCATAAGTGTCATATATATTTGTAATCAGAAGGAAAGGCTCCATCATGTGAAGCAATAAAATATAGGGTGTTGCATTTAAAATAAAAAAGTTACATGTCACATCCTGTATGCGGTACCAAACTTTTAGACAATCGATTCAAAATCCCTGGGAAAAATCGTTGAGAAAAAGTTTTTAGTTTTTCAAAATATCTCGAAGGGGAATCTCCTAGAGATTCCCGTTGTATCTCAGTGAATTTCATCGTGAAGACCCTGTACCTTTAATAAATGATTTTCTTTAATAATAAGTAAGCATTGCACGCATAAAAATGCTAATGCTTTTGCACCCCCTTGAGAAAAGCCTAGGTCCGGCTCTGGTGCAAGTCCATTCGGTAGACTTGCTAATTGCTTCATTTGGTTGTCAAACCAACAGTAGAATCGAAACATAATCGATCCCGCCAAATGAATATTATATACCTTCATAATGTAATGTCTCGAATCTCAACTCCAACTTTTAACAGATTAACATCCTCCGATCAAGGGGACATACATACAGGCAACCCAATGTTGTGCTGATCGATGATAAACGGCCCGTGCAATTTCATCGGGTCCATTTGCGAAAACGAGAAGAGAGAGGAGATGATTGATTCGAAGAGTTAATGGAACCTACGTTCTCTTCCGCCACGTTAGTAATTAGAAACGAAAATCATGAACCGTAAAAACTATAATAACG
This sequence comes from Anaspis maculata, assembly GCA_949128115.1. Classification (NCBI taxonomy): domain Eukaryota; kingdom Metazoa; phylum Arthropoda; class Insecta; order Coleoptera; family Scraptiidae; genus Anaspis; species Anaspis maculata. The sequence continues at coordinate 55,963,574 of OX421962.1, read as the reverse complement.
CCGCGAAAGGAAGAAGCACGACTAGACGTCGGATGAGGTTTCCTCTATTATATCAGGACGAACGAACCTCTATTGAAATGTAATGCCATTGGTGCGGGTGCTGAACTGCTGAAGTAAAAGCAGGCATAATTTGATTATATTCCGACAAAAAATATGCTCGGCCCTTGACGGTAGTAGTGGTACATAAATTGCCAACCCCTCAATGTCTGCAGAGACGTGATGATGGCATTGGTGGAAAACGAGCGGAAAATGCCGTAAGTCTTAAGCTTTATGAATATACCTTTTTTAGAAGCGTGGAAACTGTCTTGAGGGGACATTTTCTCTATCTGGGCGTTCAACTTGGACCGAGGCAAAATTGTCCTGTCGCTGTTGATCTTCTCCACGGCATATCTGAAAGCTATTTCCTGCTTGTCGTCGGCCGGATGGAATAGGCCACCTGAAACAAAAAAGTATTGCTTGAGAGAAGAAGCAATTTTCAAAGGCGTTGTTCAGACCGAGGTTTAGACGTGAATACTGATACACCAAGGCCACAGTTCTTTTCATATGTTGCCATATTTTCAACATAAGTGTCGAGAAACAATGCTTCCTCCTGTTATACCGGGTGTTTATAAACGACTGTGATCGCATCGCCTTTGGAATCCGCTTTCGATCACTACAATTGCGTCTGTTACTGCGTTTTTCGACCTGACCCATGCCTGCCGCGATCACAGTTTCTTATAAACACCCCGTATAAAGGTGATGCTGTATATCTGTCTAGCTTGTTCTGGATCAAAGTCATTATTAGGTACTTGTTGGATAGAGGTTATGGATGTACCCAGTAGAGATGTTGTTCACACAATGCATTGATTTTGATTGCATGTTATCGGTTCAACTATTTAGTATGGGATTGATCTGAATTGCGAAATAAAAGGGTTCTTATTAGTTCTGTCACGTCATTAAACATTGAATTACTTACAAACTTTGTGCTTATAAACCATTAGACTCATTCTGCGCAAATCTCGTGTGAATAAACCTTAAATAGGTGTATGTCGATTACCTAATGAAAACTCCATACAAAAGGCCTAGTGGCGTAGATTTTTTGGGGTTCCCTCTTTTTACTCCCATCTTGTTTTTGACGCCACTGGATTTTGTTGGGAAATCATCAGATTTTTGATATTGTGATTGAATTTAGAAGAAGAAACTTAGGTGATGAATTTTTGTCAGATCGGTGGTTTCGGTGATTTGAGTTTAAATTTCAAAAACATCATTTTCGTCATATTTTGTTTTGATTCGGTTACTTCCGCCATGACATTCGTTAGGTACTTTCCGTAACACGACAAAAATAAACTATAACAGATTTTCAAAATGCATTTCCTTATCATCCAAACACATTTGACAACTATTTTTACTGTTAAGAATTTCAGTTTTTCACCTTCAGCTTTGACAGGCCATATCTCAGTTAATATGCATTTTTGATAATGTATGGTTTTTGGGTTTGGTTTCATTGTTTTCTCGCGCTCGATCGATGATTGAAATTTTTCAGAATAATCCTGGACCACCCTGTATCCTGTATGGGGACAATCTCCTTGATGGGGACCACTCACCCCATTTCACTAATACTAGACGCCTCCGCAATATTTGCCTGCAGCAGATGCCCAAGTTATATCATAACTTTTCATCGTTTGTATATGAATACCTACCATACCTTTACGAAGTAGGTATGACCTATGCCCCCACACTAATGTGACTTTAAGGGAAATATAATTTGTATTTGATTTGTATTTTTATTTTTTTGAGAATGTGGAAATCTAATAGCATTGCCCATGCATTTCTTTCAAAGTCCCATGCGAAATTAGAATTCTGTTTTCAAAATGAAGGTAAGTACCAAAAGAGTAATCTACCAATCCAAATTTCCAGCGAAAATAAAAACTCTTTAAATACAAAGTGATTTATTTTTGCACACTTGCAAGAACGCTGAATGACTGCTTACGGCACAAGTAGTTGGCAATTAGCTATGTGAGTGGTGGGACATGCCGACCCATCAATCCGTACTAATTTGATTTCTGAAATTTCCTTCTTCCCTCATGCCGCGTAAAGTTAGCCGACCCATTAGCTGTCAATAATCCTATTAGTTCACTTTGTTCGGACTGTCGGAACTCTTGTGTATTGGGCAAACGCAACATATATTGCATCCAATCGAGCTTCATGGAAGCTCCTCTCCAACGGATTTACCGATTAATTTTTTGAACAGTAATAAATCATCGGAAAAAAATTTGGCTGCATGAATTTTTGAATTCGGCGCCCCTTTTTATTTTTTTTCCCTGAATGGAAACGTACACTACATCGGTGAGTGAGCGATCAATCGATTACTTTAACGTATATTTCATGAAGTCGTTATTATTGTCCGTGAGCCATAAATCAGTTTCTTTTGCGATTTCCGTTTTGGCATCCAGCTATATACAAGAAAATTGATGTTAGACCTTTGAACTTACCATGTATTATTGGCTATATCCTTAAAAATGTTTTTTCACAATCACATTACTTTCTTTAACTTCTTATATGTATATTATTCATGTTTTCTAAACTATCAGAGTGCACTGAAGGACAAAATTTACGCACCATCACCAGAAGTTATCAAAGTGTCACCCAAAGATTATTTGGGAACGAGAGAACGATACATCAGATTAGATAGATTTTTTTTTAATTGTAGAATGATTCTTTGGGAATCTGTACAAAATTTTTTTATATAATGTGCTTTTATGTAGATATACTATTTGTTTACGTTCATGTGTAAATATTGCGTGGATAATTTAAATAATGTAAATATATGTAAATAATGTAAATAGCGTAATCGTAAATGAAGTGATTGAATCAAGATAGGTAATTAAGGCTTCTTAGGTCTACTGATAGGGTTGGAATAACCTTTATTATAAAGCATTGACAGTGATATAAAAAGACGGTCATTTATTATTGTGACAAATGACCGGTCATGTGACCGTTTTTATGACTCATGTTGGAAAATCTATTTTCTTTATTTTTGTACTTTCCACATCGACATCGAGAAATGATGCAGATTATCCTTAAAACGTATTCAGTAACTTGAATAGTCCCTTATTTGCTTTCTATACCCTAAAAAGACTTGCATTTATCCAGTATTATTAAACAATAATTATTGTTGTAGTGTTTGTTACAGAATACCATGTTTGTGTGTCACATGACAGAATAAAACATAGATCAATATACTTGTTCAAAATTTCAAGTGCAACAAATTGGAAAAACCTCCGAACATTGCAATCAAAGCTCAGTGCTGTTATTTTGAGATTAGAATGGTCACGGTTATTTTATGATTGTGACATGACAGTCATGACCGTCGCGACAAAGTGTCATGACCTGGTCATACGACCGACTCACATCACTGAGCTTTGACAAACCCGAATTAAGTTATGTTTGTTGTTTTCGGATTATACACATTTGGTATACATTTAAAACTTTTCACAGGCACCTAAATACAGAGAGCGTGTGAAGTTTAAAAACTTTATGTAATTTTTTCCTGTAGGAATTTTTGAAAGACGGTTTGACAGGACAAATTGATTTATAGGAAACATTCTCCGATGATTTTCATTTTTCCAATGAAATTTTTCGGGCACATGCCCCGTGATAATATGGTGTCATTGAGCGCAAAAACCGAATTTCGGTAAAATCAGACTTACGATATGTTGTACTTTCACCGTCCATATATTTAGGATGTAGATAAGTATAGAGAGGAACAACTTCTCGGGTCAAATTTCGGTCAACAATGTTGGGCTCGTAGACGAGCAGCGAAAAAATTATATTTGAACCTAGATCCCTCCCATATCATTTTATGAAAATAATATTTTTCTTCTTACAGTGGTAGTATAGAGTCTGCTATGCGTTACTCCCAAACAAGTTCACCCTTCATACACATTGCAATGCACTCAGTTTGGAGCACAACTAACTCAATTCCAAAAGTTCCTTCAAGTTTATATCTAGGCACTACTTAAGATTTAGATATATCTGGATATCTGTGAAAAGGGCATCACTTACCTATTCGTATCACATCCGGTAGGGCGTTGCACAATTTCATTAACGGCAGCAACAAGAGCAATCGCGTTATCCACTCCATCATGAAAACATCTGAAAATAAGGGACATAAATTATTATTACACTCACATCGTCACGTCTAGGTGTACTGTTAATAAAAAATTTAACCATACGTGAACGAGTATTGCTCAACAGAGTGAAATTCAATCACCCCTGACGGTACTTCATGCAATCCCATAGTAAAAATAGTAAGAAGTTATCTTCCACGAAGCGTGCGGCCATCATCCATGGGCCATTTAGTCTAATAACTTGAAATTTTGAAATATACGCTGCGGCGAGAAGCTTTTCTGTCCGCATTATTGGAAATTCATGCACTTCGCAGAATCAGATCAAAGTCCATCAAACGTAAATTGAACGCTGCTGGTAAAGTGCGGAACTGCAAACGAAACGAACGGGTGGTAACGCCCAGGACGCAAAATAACAAGCAGCACAGTACTCACGAAGTGAGTTACTCACTTGGATGGTAATTCATTCTCAGATATCATTATCAAAATTCGAAAAAATTTCATGGATGGGAGAAGATGACAGAACGTTCGTCCTTGCAAAAAGAAGAGGGCTGCGTGAACAATGCCCGGGCACACGCAAACCAAGACGACAAAGCAACTCTGGACAGTAAAGTATTGTCACTGTTGATCAATTTGAAGAGAAACAGAACGGAAACTATTAGGATTTGGCACAGTTGATGGACATACCTTCACCCTACTTTCAAGAATGGTGCCCAGATGGCACTACGTGCAGATGCCGTACACAGGATGTTCAATAATGCAAAAATTACAACTTATCAACCAAAAAGTTTCAGTCATGAAAGTCACACGTAAATCCACAATGCAATGCTTGTTAAGATGAAACAAACCGCGTCTCAATATCTTCAGCCGTTCCTGAAAAATCCTGAAGTTAGTGGTCAGTTTCATGACAATTGACATTTTTAATAAATCAGTAGTTTTTCAGGATATCCGAGTGAAAGTCGGTGGTCTCATGAAGAGTGAAGTCAAGAATGGAATGCTGTATGTTACCGTCGATCGTCCCCATCTAGTACATATTTTCAAAAATTTGACAGTCAACTGTTTTTCTTCTCATTATCCGGTGGTTAGCCTACCAACCTTGCACTTTTGAGTAGAGCATTGAGACTTGGCACAGTTGAAGTACATACCTATCTATATCTTAAATTGTGAATCTGAATGGTGACTTTCAAGACTCCAACTCATACGCTAGACTTGGTGTTGGCAGTACCGTCAGGAGAAAAAGACCACATACATCAAAATTTTTGTCTTTAAAAAAAAGCGACAAGGTCTTGCTTCGTTGCAGTTATGGCTTAGGAGAATAAAAGGCTTGGTTCCTGACCCCATTCACCAAAAATGGGGTGAATGGGCAGGGAGCATTTTCATTCCATTTTTCATACTACTGCCGCGCTTGGGCATCATTTTCGTCTATGGCCCTAGTGGTCACTACTACCTAACAGCTTTAGCGAAGAGCCACCAACCAGCAGGAACGATGTTTGCCACGTAATCTCGACCATTTTTATTGGCGCGGACATCAGAAGCGTATAGACAATACAAATAGAGAAGACCATATGTTATCACCACCGTCGTCACGGATATTGGGGCATCAAAAATCAGCCAACCTTTTTTTGAATGAAGGACTCGCCTGGTTCCTACGCAACCGTAAAAATCCGTGACGACATATGGTCTCTTCTATTTGTATTGTCTTATACATCACGTCGCGATGTCACCGTGACAACCGTCACATTACACATAGCACATCTGTCAAGACGGTAGCTCAAGTTGAAAATATGTTCTACCAGTCCTTGATCAATCATCGCTTTCTGGACAAGAATAATGGAGAGTGGCTGAACTTCTTGGCCAAACTGAAGCAAATGCAGATTGCCGATGTTTGACCACAAAGTCATCATTAGTCTAGGGCGAGGAAAATAAAAATTCAACCATCACCTTCCTCCGGTCTAAAAAGCTTTGTTTATGGTGCGTGCCTGCAGAATATCCTCCTCGGCTTGATCTGTACACACATACATCGCCTGTGCTAGGACCTCTAAGCTCTCCTCATGCATACTACATCATCTCATTATCTCGAATTCTTTCATCTCTCTAGCTGTCCGCCGTCTGGTCCCGGGGGCTTTTTGTCAAAATGGGTACATACTGCTTCCGGCAATTGCCATGCATTCTTTACTATTTTTCTCGGGAATAAAAACGTGTTAAAGAAGTTTACATAATAAAAGTTTAAATGGGACTGGCTGGAGATGGAGAAGGACGTTGCCGTGAAATTTAAAATGCATTTGCACAGCGCTCGGACGACATAAAATGGAATTTCCTTCCTCTCCTCTCCCCCATATATAGGAAGTTATCCCCCGACACTAACTCTAGTTCTGGGAAGTGTGTTAGATTTAGGAGCGGAAAGCAGCAGAACTGTTATTGCTGAGTTTGAGTTAAAATAGATAAACGCATAAAATGTGATAGGCATGGTTTGCATTTAGCAGTTAAATGAATCTACCGATAAACTAGTTCTATCATTTTGAAACATGTTTAATATAGAGAATACAAGATGGCGGCGGAGCATCAATTGTCAAAAATTGGATGTATCCCACATACTTAAATAGCTATACCGCGCAAGAGAGACGTCCGACACTTGTAATAATGGGCGCCGCCATCTTGATGGTTATTTAGGGACTTTGGGTGGTGTGGACTGGCACCACTTCGCTAGTTGGCCACTTGACTAAGCACGACATTATTTTGCTTCTCCCTCAAAGTACGTGGAATCAACACTAATAACATCAAGTGGGAATCAACAGGTGAAGAAAAGGTGTGCGATCATTCCAGCATCCAAAAGTCCGGTCAACTACGTGATGTTTATTTACACTGTCAAAAAGCTGTCACTTGACGTTTCGTTTACTGAGAGTACAGTGACTTCCAACCATCCAACTCGATGTGAGTATTTCGTAATTTCAAGAAAACTAAATACACTTACGTGATGGTACTTGAGAAAACTGGATCGCTATTGTAAAATTGCAGAAAATTTGATCAGTTTCACGGCACTTGGGATATTTTGTGGTAGCTATATAGCTCGGTATTTTGAGATACACTGGAAATTAACCATCAAAATGGCGTCATTCTCTAACTCCTTTTGTTACGCGGCGCGGCAGAATGCGCAATAGGTTCATGAGCGGTATAGCTATTTAAGTATGTGATGTATCCTGATGAAGTTCACATCGCCTGCAAATTTCACTCAAATCGGACCACTTTCAGAGAAATTCAAAATTGCGGATCAAAGATGGCGGCCAAGTGACAAACATTATTGGTCAACTTCATATGGTGGTCACGTACATATTCAATTGGCGTTTGCACCACATCGATATCTCTTTTTGTTGAGGCATAATTCTCCTAGTTCTATCACTTCGAAACATGTTCAATAGTGAGAATACAAGATGGCGGCGGGGCATCAATTGTCGAAGGTTGGATAGATCTTGATGTGGTTCACATTGCCTGCAAATTCCATTTCAATCGGATCACTTTTAGAGAAATTTAAAATGGCGGATCAAAGATGGCGGCAGAATAACAAAAAACCAAAAGTCAACTTGACATCCTGGACATATCGCTGTACTAGAATGATAGTAAGACAACTTGAAAAACATAGTTTCGAGTAATCGCCACTTGAACATTTCAGAAGAACGAAAAACACTCTTCTTCTCGAAATTTCGGAGATTTTTTAATTTTCCAGTTGTATTCAATCGCTCCTGATGGACCTGTGAGGAATTCATTATGAAATCACATTTACTCTTTGAGAAAAAAATTAAAAAGTGAACATATCCTTGTATATCGCTAGAAATAATGGTTCTGTTGGAAGTTGTCCGTTTTTTCATGTAAGTTATCCTACTATTCGTCAGGAATTCGTAGAGTGATTTTGAATTTATCCCTCTTTTTTTTCAAGTTGTCCGAGTATTGCACAGTAAGCATAGCCTGGTTCAACATATTTTTCATAGTTATCCTTAAGTAGTGTATGACATGGAATAAGCCCATTAGTTTTTGGCTGTCATCTGACAAATAAAAGTGTCACTATCAGATATTGGAAATTCATTTGAAAGTCCTTGGAAAACTGTATTCAGAACAGTAGATAGTGTTTCGCTAACTGTCGTGTGTCAAATATTGAAAAATGTTAAAGTTCATAACTTTGTCATTCAACTATTCAAGATTTTTCATCAAACATTTCATCCTGTGAACCGATTTTCACGATTTCTTATACTTTTGGCAGTTTTGGCCATAGCTATAACCAATATAGTCTGCCTCTGCATCTATCCATCGTTTTGGTTCAGTTTTACCCAATACAAACTGACCTGTGGATAACGAAATCATGGTAATGTACATTGGAGATAAGTTAATAGTTGTTTATACAACAAGGGACTAAAGTGGATTTTTAGTCCCGGGGGTGAAGTTTGTTGCTCGAGGGCCCTTTGGGCCCGAGGGCAACAAATCACCCTAAGGGATTAAAAATAACTTTAGTCCCGTGTTGAATACAAGACTTTTCGCAATACCGGAATATTTTCTGAAGCCAAGGAATTACAAAAAGAAATTCCAGTTTTTGGTGCTTTCAATAAATAAGAAGGCTGAATCGCTAAACGTAGGTACCTATAGCAACCATAGCAAACTGAAGTGTGTTGTCAAACAATGAACACAAATTTGACGTTCGACATTTTCTACATGGGCATTTTCAGTGAAAATGTATGAAGATTCCATTCCACAAGAAGTTTTGAGCGAAGCCTTCCAAGCGAAGAAAAATCTGCAGCCGAAGTCGCTTGGTTTATGAATCGAAGAAATCGCTAATATTGATTGACAAGGGAACAAACAACTAAATCCATGGTGGAGGCTCCAGATGGTACTTACCTTATACATAGGTACATAACTACCTTCTAATCAAGATACATAAGTAGATCCGCAGTTTGAAATAATTTATAAGTACGGTTGAAATTATTGTAAACCCCATTTTTTAGTGAGAACCTAATTATCCTTTTTTTTTAGGTTGCTGTATTATTTGGACTTTGAGGGGCGTTCAGGTGAAAGTACCCTATCATATGGCGAAGAGATCACCATAAGAGATTCAGAAGAACGTTGGTCCGTGGTGCACACCTACGATGCTTTTCGCAATGCCGAAGTTATTACAATAATATTAAAGATATATGCCACAATTGAAAAACATAGAAACAAACTTTTATTGCAGGTACGAGATTGAAGATGAATACAAATACCTAGAATATATAATGTAGAACATCAATAAATAACTATGTAATAACTAAGCTTTCGTACGTCGCTTGTTTTGCCGTCTCTTCCAGCTCGGGTGGAATAAAGGAATCTTCTGAATCGGAACAATCCATTGCTATAGCGATAGCCGATCACTTTGGTTATTAAAAGCCAAACTTTCCCACGTACAACAACCACAACGAAACTCAGAAGCTAGATGTCAGTTTGAAAAATTAATTATTTCAAACTGACATGCCGGCACTCTATCCCGTCAAATATTATTATTGCCCGCTTTCAAAAAGCGGGACTAAAATTCTACTTTAGTCCCGCAAAAGTGGGAGCAAAGTTGTTGTTATCGTTACGGTATTGCGAAAAATTATTAAGTCATTTCAAACAATTCACGGAACATTTCTGGTCAAATAGTGGGACAACTTAGAGAAAAGTAAGATATTTTACAAACGCATGAGGGTATGTTTGTGCAATAGTGAGTTAAAATGAAATATCTGAAGACTTTCATTGAATCAGTTGGTTTTTTGGTATAAGAGTGAGACATCTTTCACAGTAAAATACTGAGATAACATGAAAAACAAGGACAACTTGAAATTTCCAAATCAGATTTGTTGTAAAATTGGGACATGTTGAAATGTCTTCGTATTATACCAGAAGGCAAGATCAAATTCGATCTATTTCTCAGTAGAAGAAATAGAACATTTTAAGATGTCCGAGTATTAGACGAGAAATGTTTAAAAAACAGATAATTATAACAGTGAGATATTCATTTTTTATGTACTTCCATGATGATTCTGAGTAATTCGATTTTTTTACCAGGTAGAGATTAGCTTGGAGCTATAGATTTTAAAATAATCCGAAAATCAGAAATTTGAAGTTATCTTACTATCATTTTAGCACAGCGATATGTACTATTGATCAGCGTTCACACCACATCGATATCTTTCTTCCCTGAGGAATTATACCGGGTACGGACGGACGGACAGACGGAAGGACGGACGAAAGGACGGACGGACGGACGGACAAAGTGGAGCTAAAAGCGCCTTTCTCCCATTTTTTGGGAAAGTGCGCTAAAAATAATCTGACTGGAACATTTTATACCATGGAACCTACATTTTGCCAGGAAGAAGAAATGAAAAATCAATTGTCAGCCATACAACATGTATGTGGCTTGGCTCAAGCGCGATGTAGCACTACATTACTCATCCCCCAAAAAAGAGAAATAGAAATTGAATTAAAAAAAAAACTGTTGTACCACCACAATACTTCCCGGTATTATACAGGTGCTCATTTTCAAACTTCTCACCCCAGATTTCTCGCCGTCAAACTTTTTTTACACAAAAACGCTCGAGTCTTCTCACGGTTTGTGTTCGAAGTCAATTTGCCTTTCAAGTTCACCCTGTAATTGCATAACAACCATTACCATCATTTCCTAGTTTCAATGATCTATGGTTGACAACTAATCATTATTCATGGTCATTTGTCATTTCTGGCTGCCAAATGGATCTGGGATCAACTTAGCATGCTGATTGGATGCCATGAGTTGATACTTCAGAGAGTTCTAGAAACCATAACTCAAGAGCCGCAAGTAGCGCGCAGACGATTGAAAAGTCAAACTGTAGAGAATTGAACGAGAACGAGCTTTCATTCGCATCTAATCTTTTCAACCTCACGTCGATGGAAATGAAAATTTGACAGGAGTATTTTTTTTGGCCACCATTTCTTGAATATGGCCGCCAGAGTGGATACAAAGTGAAAGAATAGAAAATTCAGAAAGGGCAACTCAAAGTCTCTAATACATGATACCAAGTTTCAAAAATATCGGATAACTTAAAAAAAAACGCTGTATTTTAGCATATTACTTTCCCGGCCCACCCACGAACACGGAGGGAAAGTATTGTAATCGTGCAGAAAAAAAGTTTCGAGATTTCACCGGATATATCCGTTTTGAGGTCCTCCAAGACGATTAAGACCATTTTCAGAATGATGTCTGTCTGTGTGTGTGTGTGTGTGTATGTGTGTGTGTGTGTATGTGTGTCTGTCTGTGATCTTCCACGATAACTGCCGTAACGTTGACTGGATCGACTTGATATTTGGTATACAAACATGGTTGTTTCCTGAAAAGAGCCCATTAGTTTTTGGCTGTCATCTGTCAAACCCAACTGTCACTATCATCAAATGTCAGAAGCTATATCTCACGGAACTCAACTTGCAATATGTCATTTGAAAGCCCTTGAAAAACTGCATTCAGAACAGTTGGAAACATTGCCCTATCTGTCATCTGTCAAATAATAAAAAATGTTAAAGTTCAAAACTTTACCAATTGATTATTCAAAATCTATCCGATGGATTGGAACCAGATTTGGCAGGAAGCAACACAACAAAAGAGTCAAATTGAGGCCGCAGTTGCAGTTTTCCACCATTCTCCAGTTGAGCGTAATGAATTTTCGAAATTTCTCCTGGCCGTTGCCACTCAGGAGGGGCTCTCGCCGGTGTTTCGACCAGCACGACTCGCTTTTGTAGCAGGACTCCACTCAAAAATTTATTCCTGCTCGGGGATCGACTTTTTTTTGGAAATTTCAACTGATATCGAAAGTAGATTGTATTGAGCGTCGTGCAGGTCTATTTTCAGAGTTGACACGGTTTCGGTTTCCCGACTGTAATTTTTTCAAAATGAAATTTGCACATTCCGTGAATTTGAGAAAAACGCAATGCAAACTTCTACATGCGGTAAGCCCCACGAAATATCAATTTTAGGTGCAGACATGCTGTGAATAAAAGTTAGAGAAAAGATTGAGCTAATTTTTGAAGGAAAAAGTTTCGAAATCGGATCAACAGTTGCCGAGTTTTCCTCTCTGGAAAAACTGCAAATTTTCCAACTTTTTATTCCGTGAACAGATTTCTTGGAATGTTTCTTTTAGAGAATAGATAACTGGTTCTTGAACATTTTCCAATAATTTCTCTCCAATTTCCCGGAAATTTTCCTCCTGAAAATATAAAACCACTCATGCGATCGTACAAATTAAGCGGTTCTGTCACGATAATTACCGAATTATTGATCCGATCAAATCGAAATCAGGTACGGAGGCCTAAGTTCAGCCTGGAATGTTCTGATTAGACTTTGGGTGGATGATTTTGATCGGAAGCCCTCAGGTGGCACATTGGGTCTGGGTTTGTCTGCCCAAGCTCTAAATTGAAAATATAGAGTTGAAATTTGACACAAAGATGCAGTGAAAGTTTTCAATCAAGTTTTTGTAATTTCATCATCATATCTGAAGTAGGAACAAAAATTTCAATAAGGAACCAGCATTGCATTTTTGAGATATCACAACAGTTAGCTACCTAGTTCTACCTTTTGGATCATTTCATCACCTTGGAAAACTGACCTAACCTGTCATTTTTTCTGTCCGCTCAACAATGGATGCAGGATGCTCGCTAAACGCTCGACTAAATAGAATTTTTTCATCAATTTCCAAATCGAATCGCCCCCTCCCGAAGGGACACTTCGATCAAAATCATTACTGACGTCTCTGGATACCGCCGGGAAAGTTTTGTGTCGCCCCACAACAGATTTTTTATCTTATAGAGATAATTATGACAGTTTCCCTTTATGCGTTTTCGAAATTAGGGTACGAAATTATAGAATAATTTGTTTGTCTACAAAAGGACGTTTTAAGTGTTGAAATCTGTTTAAAAAACGAGGTACAGCCATTTCATTTTTACAAAACAGAGCCTCGTTATTCCGAGGGATTTTTATGCTTGGCGGTCTCCTGATTTCCTGTTTTTGGCCAGGTTTTTTTGCTCGTGTATATTTTGTGGATCAGCCTAACTTCCGATGCATCGACAATTTGATCGACAATTTGACCCAGAATAGTTCAAAGAAGAATGGAAACAGGAGCGAAAAAGTACAGAGAAAACAATAGGAAAAGGAAAAGGCGTCTTTATAGGTTTTGTGGATTTAGGAAAAGATTTGATAATGTGAAACGGGGAAAGATGTTTGAAATAAGTATGCAAAACAGTAGGGAAGAAATCAGATGAATCATAGGGATGTATAGAAAAGTATTACATGAGTTGTACAAAGAACAATAGCCCAGGCATTTTAGAATTTGACCCTGAAATAAATATGTCTCTTTTGAAATTTTGCACAAACTGTCTTTGACCAATGCTGAACAACATACTAAAATCTCCGGTCTAACAAGTGTGCGGAACATAGTTTTTTTTAGCAAAAACGGAGTAAGTGCCGTCAAATCAGATAAACTCTTATTTTAGTTCACAATAGGGTACTGTAAGTCTCAACCACAGATGAGTCTCAACGTTGACCAGCGTATCCCTCAAGCAATGCTGATCAATGTGCTAAAAGCTCCAGGCCTTGAAATGTGAGCGTCATTGTTTTTGATGAGCAAGAAGGTATTAAGTTCCGCACAGTGGTAACTCTGTAAAACTTGATTTCCTGAAAAATTTTAAGAACCCTGGTTGGTCTGAATGCCTTTCAAGCATTGCTGATTCACATTTTAAAACAGAATTCTGTGATTCTTGTCCTCTCGACCCACCAGTCAAAAAGGAGGGAAAGTATTGTGAAGACGCTCAAAAACATTTTTCGAGATGAACACGGAAATATACATTTTGAGCCTCCCTCTGAGACGATTAGGACCATTTCCAGAAGAAAGTTTGTCTGTCTGTGTGTCTGACTGTGTTTGTGCCAGGCTGCTGTGTGTGTGTCTATCAGTAATATTTCACGATAACGACCAAATGGTTGATCTGATCGACTTGAAGTTTGGTATGCAGACATGGTTTTTCTGTCGAATGAGCCTATTTATTTTTGGCCGTCATCTGTCAAACAAAAAAGTCACTATTGAAAAATGACAGAAGCTATATCACACGGAACTTGACATGCAATATGTCGTTTGAAAGACTTTGCAAAACTGTATTCAGAACAGTTAAAAGTACTTTGCTAGCTGTCATATGTCAAATATTAAAAAAGTCCAAATTCAAAACTTTGCCATTTAATTATCCAAAATCTATCTGATGGATTGAAACCAAACTCGGCAGGTGGCAACAGAATGAAAAAGTTGTATTAAGTCTGAAGTTAGAGTTTTCCATTATCTCTCAATCAAGCGCTACGAGATTTTGTGGCACTTACTCCTTTCTTGGCCAAAAAAACTATGTTCCGCACACTTGTTGGACCGGAGCTTTTAGTATGTTGTTCAGCATTAGTCAGAGGCCGCTTGTGCAAAATTTCAAAAGGAACAAGGGACATATTTAATTCAGGGTTTGACCAAAATTTCACCTAAAATGCCTGGGCTACAAACGGAAGTGATCGATTTAGGGCAGCAACGTAGAGAAGTAGATATTAGGAAAGGGGTGAAGCAGAGAAGCGGGCTATCACCGTAAGTTTTTAACTTGTATATCGAAGAGGCATGACAGCCAACTTTATCAAGATCAGACGATTATTAGTATTAAATTTGGGATTAACACGAGAATAGAGATTGAAAACGAAGAGGTAGAAGAAGTCGCATTTTTTTTCTATTTGGGCTTCAAAATCACGCAGGATTTTACAAGTAAGAGGGACCATTAAGCAAATAGTCCGGCGGATTAGCTGATGAATCGTGCATTTTGAGTAAAAGCTAGGGTCAAGTTGTTTTCGTGTTCTACGATAAAAACGAAAATTTTTGAGGGTGGTAGGCATTCTGGGATTTCACCCAGGGGGGGTTGAGGGGGGGTTTTTCGGGACCCTTTGGGTGATTCACTTGTTTTTCATGAGAGAAGCCGAATCCATTTTTTTTCAAATTCTGTGATTTATTTCGAGATTTTTGGGATGTATATTCACCCCCCATTTTCAACCGGGGGGCCTTGGGAGGACTATTTAGGGTTGTTTCCACGATTTTCATCTTCTGCTAAATTAAGACGTATATTGACGTGCTTGATATCGTTTCTCACTAAATCCCGCCTTCTGAATACGAATCTGGCCTTGAAATTACAACACGAGCAGGTTTGAACTAGTTATGCAAGAAAAAACAGTTTTTTTGGGCCCACTTTTTTCACACGCCTTAATTTGGGCCCAAGGCTTAGGCGATCAAAATCCTCATGAGGATCATTAGTTTCAAGTATTTTGAACATAATAATCGTGTACTGGATGCGCCTTTTGCTTTCAGAACCACACCCAATTGTTTTCTTGGAGAACGGTCCAATAATTTTTGAGCTTACTAATTAATTTGCTTGAACAATTGTGCATTTCGTGTAAAAGGCAGACATCGGCAATTTTCCTGGTCTACAATTGAAATGAAAATTTTTGAGAGTGGGAAGCATTCTGGCTTTGCACCCAGAGGGGGCTCAGGGGGGATCTTTTTTGGGACCCTTGGAGTAATTCACTTGTTTTTCATGAGAGAAGCCAAATCCATCATTTTTTCAATCCTGTAATTTTTTACAGGATTTTCGGAATGTTTACTCACCCCCATTTTGAACCAAGGGGCCCTGGAGGGACTTCAGGGCCCCTTGGTCCCTTTCAGATTGTTTCCACGATTCCTATTTTTTGCTAAGTAAGGATCTATATTGACGTGCTTGGTATCGTTTCTTACTAAATACCACCTTCTAAATCCAAATCTGATGTTGAAAATACGATACAAGCAGGTTTGAACTAGTTGTGTGGGAAAAAGCAGGTTTTTTGGATCCAGTTTTTTGACATACCCTAATTTGGGCTCAAGATTCCAAAGCGCATGCTTTTTATGTTGTAAATACTTGAAACTATTGATTGTGAGGAGGATTTTGATCCTGAACCCTTAGACCCAAATTGAAAGATGTCATAAAAATGGACCCAAAAAACCTGTTTTTCTTGCCTAACTAGTTAAAACCTGCTCAAATCGTATTTCCAATACCAGATTTGGATTTAGAAGGTGGGATTTAGTAGTAGTCGTAGCGGTACACCAAATTATTCTGCACTTCTAACGATTTCGATTATTTTCGGCACAGATGATCATTAGACCTATTCAAGCGTTTTGACCCGCAGCACCACCAAATTTGCCCCTCAGGAATGGAGGGGTGGGGGTATCTTCAGAATTTGAAGCTCCAGGTCTAGTATGGTCCAATGAAGACCCACAAAGGCAAGTGAGTAGTCATTTTCGAATGATTTTCATCCGCTGATGTCGATTCTGACGTGAAAAATGAGTTGCGCAATCATTTGACAAAGATAATTGGCAATAATAAGAGATAAAGATGAAATCAAGTGGTCATCTATTGAGCTCTGTGGGAACTTGTTTTTTGTGATAAATACATGAAACTTGGTGTGACTGTTCATTATTACTTTCATCCCAAATATGGAGGGAGCACCACGCGTTCCGACGCATGACGTCGCGACGGAACTCGCGACGGAATATCAAAAAACAGTGGTCGCCATTTCCAGAACAGTCGATAGGAATATTATAATTTCTTTGATTTCTTCCATCAAGCCATATGCTTTCAAGATTCAATAACGTATTTCTGTCGATTTGGGGAAACGGTGTGCTACGCTACCAGTGGTAAACCAGGTGCCTGTAAGGGGAACTGTGAGGTTTCTTCACCCCCAAATTTCCGCGGTCAACATCTTCGGATAAAACCGAGGATAAAACTAACTATTTTGAAGTCTGTGCATACGAATATGTTATCTGGTTGACATTTCTCGTGTTTCGTCCTTCTAGGGACTCCTCAGTATGTTTATACAGATCTAGCGATCAAATGAAGGCACTCAGAAAGGTAGGTACTTTTGATTACTAGAAAAAAGTGATCTTTAATGTTGTAGGTACCATATTAGGTACATACTCGGTTACAGAACTCTTCCAAACTAAACTATAAATTTTTATAACGATTAATCGCCTGTTAATATCGATGCCACCGTACTGAAAAAAAGAAATCGCTTTGTATGAGACCGTATCAAATGATTTAACCATTATTGTTTGTTTATTTGTTGTTTTTATCCTTATCGGCATTTCTTATGTCATAGGAGTTTGCTGAATTTGATTCCCAAATATCACAGGCTGAGAAACTTTGTTTCTATAGCACAAAGCACTGTGCCGGGAATCGAATTCAAGAATTCAAGTTTTTGATATTGGTGCTTTTTTCAGACGTATTTACTTCACTCATATCCGAGACTTTATTCATACCCTAACACTAGAATCACAGAAATTGCATTTACTCCTTTTTTACCCATTTCAAACAAAACGGTATTCCAGAATCGGTTACTTTACCAGGTAGTCTGAATGATCTCGCGCGGTTGCGAAATCTGTATAAACCATACTGAGGAGTCCTTAGAAGGACGAAACATGGAGAATGTTGACCAGATGACATAATTCTTCGTATGGACAAACTTAAAAATAGTTTTATCCGAAGATGTCGACCGTGGAAATTTGGGGGTAAAGAAACCTCACAGCTCCCTCTAGCAGACACCTGACTCACCACTCGTAGCCCACCGTTTCCCCAAGTCGACAGAAATATGTTATTGAATCTCGAAAGCATATGGTTTGATGAAAGAAATCAAATAAACTATGATAATATATCGACTATTTTGGAAATGACGACCACCATGTTTTTTGACATTGCGTCGCGACGTCATGCGTCGGAACGCGTGGTGCTCCCTTCATATTTGGAAAGTAAAGAATAATGAACAGCCCTACCAAGTTTCATGTATTTATCACAAAAAAACAAGTTCCTACAGAGTTCAGTAAATGACCACTTGATTTCATCTTTATCTCTTATTATTACCAATTATCTTTGTCAAATGACTGCGCAACTCATTTTTCACGTGAGAATCGACATCAGCGGATGAAAATCATTCGGAAATGACTACTCACTTGCCTTTGTGGGTCTTCATTGGACCATACCAGACCTGGAGCTTCAAATTCTGAAGATACCCCCACCCCTCCGTTCCTGAGGGGCAAATTTGGTGGTGCTGCGGGTCAAAACGCTTGAATAGGTCCAATGATCATCTGTGCCGAAAATAATCGAAATCGTTAGAAGTGCAGAACTTGGACGATTTTAGGCCCGTACCGCGACGACTATAGGAAATGATACCAAGCACGTCAATATAGATCCTAAATTAGCAAAAAATAAAAATCGTGGAAACAACCCCAAAAAGTCCCCCCAGGGCCCCTTGTTCAAAATGGGGGGTGAGTAAACATTCCGAAAATTCTATTAAAAATTACAGAATTAAAAAAAATATAGACTTGGCTGCTCTCATGAAGAATAAGTGAATTACTCCAAGGGTCCCAAAAAAGATTCCCCCTCAGCTCCTCCTGGGTGCAAAGCCAGAATGCCTTTCACCCTCATTAATTTTCATTTTAATCGTGGAACACAAAAATTACTGGTGTTTGCCTTTTACATGGAATGCACAATTGTTTGAGGAAATTAATTATTTTGCTGAAAAATGATTGGACCGCTCCTCCAACAAATCAATTGTGTGTGATTCTGAAATCAAAAGGCGCATTAAGGGCATGATTTTTATGTTCCAAACACTTGAAACCAATGATCCTCAGGAGGATTTTGATCGTAGAAACCTTGGGCCAAAATTAAGGCATGTCAAAAAAGTGGGCCCGAAAAACCTGTTTTCTCTTGCATAACTAGTTCAAACCTGCTTATGTTGTAATTTCAACACCAGATATGGATTTAGAAGGCGGGATTTAGTAAGAAACGATACCAAGCACGTCAATATACGTCCTAATTTAGCAGAAAATGAAAATCGTGGAAACAACCCTAAATTGTCCCCCAAGGCCCCCTGGATGAAAATGAGGGCTGAATAAACACCCCAAAAATCTCGGAATAAATCACAAAATGTAAAAAAAAATGTATTTGGCTTGTCGCATGAAAAACAAGTAAATCACCCAGAAGGCCCCAAAAAGCCCCCCCTCAGCCTCCCCTGGGTGAAATTCCAGAATGCCTCCCACCCTCAAAAATGTTCATTTTCATCGTAGAACACAAAAATAACTTGACCCTGGCTTTTACTCAAAATGCACGATTCGGCATAAAAATTGCAATAAGCTGCCGGACTAAAAGAATAACACAAGGCTGAATCGTTTTCAAGATAAAAAACACTCTTATGTTTGGAACGATAAGTTTAGCAATTCGAAAGAGACTTCTGAAAACATAAATTGATGGAGAACGACGTTGCACGGATACGAAACATGGATGTTAGAAGGGGCAAATAAGAAAAAATTGGAAGCGTTCGAAATGTAATGTTACAGGTGCATGATGAAAATGCCATGGATAGATAGGGTCAGCGATAGGGAGTACCAGAAATAGTAAGGGAAGAAAGGAATAGGCAGTAAGGAAAAGGAGAAATAGGATGGTAGGATGCATTCTGAGACACGAAGGACTAGTTCGAGATATACTCGAGGCGGAGGTGATAGCAATAAAGAGAATCAGCTATGGGTAGACCCTGGTTAGATGACTGCTCCCAGGGCCGCTATTCTTGAATCGTGTGAGAAAAGTCCCTGGGAGTTTTATATAATCCGTACTACACTTCTGTAGCGAAAGTTGCCTAAAAACCACGATTTCAGGCAACATTCGCTACATCAGTGTACTGTGGAATGTATTTTACTCCCAGGGACTTTTCTCACACGATTCAAGAATAGCGGCCCTGATAGTTGAGAACGTAGGATGTTTGACTTTTAGGGAAATGCACAGGTTAGCGCAGGATAGGAAGGGGTGAAGTTACGCATCCAATCATTTTTAGAACTGAGAACTTTGTGAGAATGAGATTTTGCTCGTGATTCATATGAACTTGAGTGAGACCCAAACGATGTAGATAGGACCCCTCGCTTTTCAGCCAGTTCATTAGTCTGGTTTTAAAACGTAAAGATAATAAAAGAGAAATAGTCCTACACCTACAAATGAATAGAAACAGTGAGGGGTGTCGAGCTCTGATTCCGTCAGTTTAGGTGGATTTTACGACTTTCTCAGTGGGTTGATAGTTACTAAGTATTAGTTATAAATGATAATCTCGTCAAACCCACAAAACGCCAGATAGAGAGGGAAAGGCCCTACTTGCACGCATAAAGGTCGCATTGAAGTCATAAAACCACCACGCCTCAAGCACGTTCCCAAGCTTGTGTGTATCTTTGGCGAAATTTCGAAGCAAGGTTTTGTGTGCTCCAATAAATTTAATCGAAAAATACAGACTCCATTAAATAGATGATAATTAATCTTCGCGCGTTTGTTCCTGCGCAATATTGCAGGTGAATTTATCTGCGGTAGGTAGTATAAAGTGTGCTGGAGAGAGACCAAGTCCGTGCCATATCTGGTAAAATCTCGTACTCCTAACCCTTGAGTTGGTGTCACTATACATTAAACGTAATCTTTGTTCTTACTGCGGTAAATACACACTGGAACCTCGGTACACTCCGAACTATTCTACAACTATTTACATTTTTGTTTAAAATTCTGCACGGACCCGTTGCCATTTATCTTCTGAAATAGTTTGGCAGTTCTGAACATGAATGATGAGCAAACTATTGCAGCTAGATGCATTTTGCAAAGATAAATTATCTCCAGCAAAATGTACACTTTTTGCTTTGTTTTATTCGAAAGCGCTCTTTTTTGCTTCGAATAAAAAAGGACCGGTGGCGTCCGCATTCTCCTATTTGCGCGGAAAATGAAAAGCAGCTGATGCGGACCGTTTAGAATTCCACCATCATCGTGCCGTCATTTAATATGTGCATAATGTTTGCGTACGCAAACGCCAAGAAGTTTTTATATTGAAAAAGTGAAAGCCCGAACCCGAAGAAGTTAATTTGAAAAGTTAACGCAGAACGCGCAACTCATAATGAGCATGAAACTCCTAGTGGTACCTACTGGTAGATAAGTACTTCATTTTCCAAGCAGATGGTACAAGACTGAAAGAATAACGTTACTGAAAGCTTTATTCCTTCATAACTATTCTAGATTTTATTTGGGGGAGTTGATGGAACATAGCTTCATCTAGCACGCAGGACTCGCCTTTTGGTCCATTGCACCACCTCCCTAGACAGACAAGTCAAGCTCTGCAAGCCGCAATGTGAATGATCCAATGCTTAATGATTAGTCCATCCAAGGACTAGGGCCGCCAAACGCACGGCATACCGGTATTCGCACCGTGCACGACGCCAGCGTCACCTGGCGTCCGCAACTTTGTAGGCGTTAAACGTCACTCATGTCATAAATTACAGATGGCTGAACGGTCATAAATGACAGATCGCTGGCCTGAACTGTCATTATTTTGTGGTTAAGTGCTTTGTCAACATAGACTTTGTCATTGACAAACTGTCAGTCAACCACGTGGCATCTGTTGTGACAGTTGGTTGTCAATTATTTCAATTATTTCCACTGTCAAATTGACATAAATGACATCAAACATCAGAAAATTGACAGCCCAATCACGCAGTGCCGAGCCATCAATGTTGCTCTTTTTGTCCACATAAAGCGCTGTGATCGGTTTCGTTACCCCCACTCTGTACTTCGCACGGGGCGAATACCCGGTGCCCATGCTGACGGTTATACCGGGTGATCATTTGAAAACTATCCACCTGCAATAACTCCCGATTCCTAGTGAATATTTTTTCGAGCAAAAACAGGTCGATTTTCATATCGAGGGGGACATCCAAAACATACATTGGCAAATTTCTATATTCACCCCCCTCGCCCCCACTCACCCCAACTTTAAAATTTCAAATGATACTACCTACCTTGCGATACATCAAATTGAAGGAAATTAAATTTTCTTTCTGAAAAAAATATTTTCAAAATTTTCAGCCCCACCCCCTTTTCTCTAAAAATTCTCTGACTGTCCCATTTTATATTCTGGACCCCTCATTTTTTTCTTAATTTAGTTGGCGTCATCCTAGATAGCATCGAAGCAGAAAATTTTCGGTGGAAAAAGTGCTACCTAAATTCACCCCTTCGCTCCCCCCCACCTCAACTCCCAAATTTAATAAAACACCACCTACTTTGTGATACATCAAATTGTAAGGAATTGAATTCTCTTTCCGAAAAGAATTTTTTTGGAATTTTCTTCCCCTCCCCCAATAAATTGGCCATTTGGAGTATTCTAGGGGGGCAATGGGGGGCTTTAAAAATTGTGAAAAAATCTTTTTCAGGGAGAGAATTCAATTTCCTTCAATTTGATTATTACAAAGTGGGTATTGACATTTTAAATTTTTGAGGTCAGGTGGGGGGAGCGAAGGGGTAAATTTGGGTGTCACTTTTTTTATAGAAAATTTTCTCTTTCGATGCTGTGCAGGATGACGTTTACTGTATTGAAGGGAAATGGAGGTCAAGAATATTAACTTGGACACTCAGGGAATTTTAGGAAGAACAGGGGGTGGGGTTGAAAAATTTCAAAATATTTTTTTTAGAAAGAGAATTTAATTTTCTTCAATTTGATGTATCGCAAGGTAGGTGGTGTCATTTGAAATTTCAAAGTTGGGGTGAGTGGGGGCGAGGGGGCTTAAGATATAAATTCTCCAATGTATGTTTTAGATGTCCCCCTCGATATAAAAATCGACCTGTTTTTGCTCAAAGACATTTGCACTAGGAATCGGGAGATATTACAGGTGGATAGTTTTCAAATGATCACCCGGTATAATCAGTTTCACGGCTTTCTGCATTAGAGCAAGCTATGGAAAAATTGCATTGTCTTGGCACGAATGGCTACAGTGCAAGCTAGATTTTGACGCCTTGATAGATGTGCTATGTATAATGTGACAGCTGTCAGACGCGATGCACCCCCAAGTAGAAATGTTAGAGGCTGCGCAGCTAAGGTAGGGAAAAGTAAGCCCCCCTGCAGTGAAAATTGCCGTGTGGTCGGTAAGGCTGGTCTCTACTATGGTTGGCGGCCTTTCGTCGCCGCTGATGCTAGTTGACCGACGTCACTGAATAAAATGATGCCCAAGCGGCTCCAGGCGCTCCAGTACTACTTACGTAAAAAGCAGCAAAACACCCACAAAGTAGTAAGTACTTCCTACTCTAGCTTATACAGGGTGTTTCAGTGACCTTGCATAATACTTTGGGAGGTGATTCCTCTCAAAAAAATAAGTCGAAAAGTAGAAGTAAATTTTTTTCCTAAAGTGCTCCCTGAGGGAGTTACAGCTCCTCAAAGGTACAAAATGCAACAAAGTTTTCAATTATTTGCTCAAAAACTGTCAAAGATAAAGGCTTCAAATTTCATGTTTTCGATAGATTTGTTCAACCCAAAACTTTTATTTTTCTTGCATTTTTTTCGTAGGATGCATCGTTCTGAAGTAAAAGTGAAAAAACACAGACGAGTCATGAATGATTTTCAACATAATCCCAATCCTCTCTAATTTTGCTGCCACTGGTTAGATTTGTTTAGAACTTTGCATGTCCATTTGCACTGTTGAGAAACTTTTCTGTACCAAATCTGAAGTTCCTACCTTCGACCGTTTTTCAGCAAATAATTAAAAACTTTGTTCAACTTCGTACCTTTGAGGGGCATTTCAGGGTAAACTGTTACTCGCACTTTTCGACCTATTTTCTTGAGAGGAATCACCTCCCGAAGTATTATGCAAGGTCACTGAAACACCCTGTATATGTACCCACTGGAACAGCACTCATGTAATAAAAAGAAGATATACATACAGAAAATTGATGACTCCATCAGCACAGTGCACTAAATCACGTGCCTCTCGTCTCCCCAAGTTTTCTCAACTTCACCTCACAGGGGCCACTGGACAGTGGGTGTTTTACTGCATTTTACATAGTACTGGCGCACCTGGGGGCCGCTTGGGCATCATTTTATTCAGTGACGCCGTTCAACGGGCATCAGCGGCGACAAAAGGCCGCCAACCATGGTTGAGACGACCCTTACCGACAACACGGCAATTTCCACTGCAGGGGGGCTTACTTTTCCCTACTTTAGCTGCGCAGCCTCGGAAATTTCTACTTGGGGGGTGCATCGCGTCTGACAGCTGTGACATCATACATAGACATCTATCAAGGCATCAAAACCTAGCTTGCACTGTAAGCATTCGTGCCAACACAACACAATTTTTGCACTAATGCAGAAAGCCGTGAAATTGATTATACTCTATACATTGCCGTATACTGCCGATTGCAGGCGTGATACTCCGAGAAGCGTGACCAAGGTTTCCGAGGAAAATTTCAATCAGCTTGTTCAGAATCCAAATCCTGACTCCGCTCCGTGTTGCTGTGCTGTAGTCGAGTTTTATTTCGATTGGAGTTCTCTACCTTGTGGTCTGCTCTGTCCTTACTAATAATTTATTTTTAATCCATTCAAAAAGCTCAACTTGAACGGTTCGAAAGCTTCGTGCTGAGTTTTGGATGAGCCGAGATAATTCTCGACCTCGTCAGACTCGAGATCAAGTATACGAGATCTCGACATATGCTTTACTTACTGCGATTCATAGATACAGGGTGCCCAGTCCAATAATAAAGCGGTTCCATTATATTGAAGCTTCTTACAAAGAAATAAATTCCTTTTTTTTGCCACATATTACCCATATTCTCATCTTTTGCATTACTAGCTCCGTTTTTTTCCGTTCATGTGGAAAAAAGTACTATAGTTGTCTCAATACCTGAAAAACTGACTCTAGCTGATTACAATGACATTAGACCGATATAAGCATTCTGCATGCCCTGTCTGAGGTTTTTCAGAAAAACTTCTGAGGGGTCGGCTCGGAGTACATACCTATAAGGCTGGACTCAATTCTTCTCTGCATTTTAGTCTGGAGTACCACAGGGATCCATTTTGGATCCGTTGCTTCATTCACCTACTTTTTTTTTTTAATTGGGTGTTTATGGGCGCATCGAGTACTAGCTCATTAGCACTCTTGCGGTGACTTCCTCCGTTTCACTCTTTTCCCTTGACGTGTCCGCTGGGTTAGTACACGCCGAAGTACTTGAGAGCGCATAGAGAAAAGCCACCTGCCCCAGCGGGATTTGAACTCCGGACCTCTGGGTTTGAAGCCAGAGACGGAGCCCAACGAGCTACAGCCAGAATTTTACACCTACTGTGAACAACATTTTTATACCGACGATACTCAACTCTATATTTCGTTTCCACCGAGTGATCTTTTTCAAGCAGTCGCAGCATTGACCATTGATTTATTAGAGCTCAGCAATTTCCTAAGATTCATTGTCGCCGTCATCGTCAGTCCCAGTAAGTCAGTTGCAATTTTGTTTGGTCAAAGAGTAAACAAAGACCGGGCTGCGTCTGTGGTTGGAATTGCGCTCAACAATGGCGTGATTCCTTTTTGCAAAAAATTTTTGTAATCACGAAGTCCACATCGGTTAATAAACGCCGGTTCGGAAATGCGAAACTGCTTTTGGCTAGGGCATAGCCTGCCTAAATTAAGAAATCATTCAAGGATGGAGTTGAATTGGTAGAATAAGGCGTTGTGGAATCAAACGCTCTGGGCTTATTCCTTGACAGAAATTTACCATTTAGGTCTCTTTCGAGAGCTACAAAGGATGTAGTTTGGTTTGAGCCGAGATTTGAGCCCAATAGATATTACACACAAACTTTCCGAGTTAACTGTTTAACAGCGCTATTCTAATTCGACAAATAAAAAATCACCAGTGATGTCTGTAATATGTAATTTGAAAATCAGACAATATTACCTACATGACGTGAGAGTAGTTTGTCATTGTTATTTTTTTAATAAAAAAAAAATTGATGCTTTTGGATGCTTCTAAGTAGAGAAACTGAAAAAAGCCACTCCACTATTTTCCAGTTGCAATTGTACTTATAGCGAATTAAAATCAAGGTACAATTTTGCAAGAAATTTCTAAATTGTAAATTGTGTGTTCATCCAAATTATCCGTGCTGGAAAATACTTCGGCGTTCGAACCATACATTCAAGTATATTCTAATAATTCCACAAAAGTGTCAATTTTACTGCAGCGTTGTTGCCCATGAACTATATGAACCCATAATATTTTTATCTAAGGTTTAACATGTCATTCATTACCCTCCTTGATAAGTCAATAATATTCGCTATAGAGGAACGAAGAGCGAATTTTGCTAAATAATAAAGTCACTGTAGGTAAAAACTTACTTCAGCAGACGAGCTCGTTGGAGACCACGATGCATGAATAGATAGTTAATACACTTACATGCACAAATGGCGGAGAAACCGTTACTCGGAATATCCGTTCATCGAGCGGTATACCTATTCGCGAACCCAATGGACTTTTTGTAGAACTCTCTTGAATAAACTAGCAACAGATGCTGCAATGTACCGGAAGGGCGGTGAAAGCAACGACAACCTTCGAGGCCTTTCCAAAAGAAGTCTGGAATGTTCTCATATACAAACCGCGACTAATATAAGGAGCGGCATCGGCATCGGCATGGCAATGGAAAAAGGTACACCGCACACTGGAGTGCGATATTCAAGTCCAACCATTCATACGACTTGTCAGTTAGCAATATAGGTACGCCCTAGAAGTTTATCTCTCAATAATTATTGAAGTAGCTACCAACTCTACGCAAAATCTAACACTCTAAAACGTGACACATACAACAACTATGGGTAAATCTGTCAAGAACAAGTTACCTCTTGTTTTTAAAAAAATCTGTTGTGGGCGACGAAAAACTTCCCAGACTAGTATTCAGAAACCTATGGGAATTTATGTTCGAGACGCCCTTTTGGGTACGAAGTTAGAATTTCCCATCGGGAAGGAAGTAAGAATTTGAAAAAAAAATTAAAACAAATTTGTAGAAGACTGGAAATTTTGACGAGAAAGTCTTGATTTTCCGGAAAAACCTTGAAGCTTTTTCCAAATCATCGCAGTGTAAAAATCATCAAATCAGGATTTATTGTAAGCTCCATCATTTGAGTCCGGTCTTGATAAGCCAGGCCAGTTGTGCATTTTGACATCGAAAACTCTCGAGAGATCGGGGAAAGAATTTGTTGGAAAATGTGCAAAAACAAGTTACCTCTTGTTTAAAACCAAAAATTGGAAAATCTTTCCACGAAATAAAAAGTTGAAAATTTACAGTTTTTTCATTATTTATTGCTCGAGTCTGCACCTAAAATAAATATATCGTGGGGTTTACCCCAGGTCAAAGTTTGCACTGCAGTTTTTTTGAGTTCAAGGAATGTGTGATTTCCATTTTTAATAAATCAGACTTAGTTTGATTCTTTTGTTGTGTTGCTTTCTGCTGAACGTGGTTCCAATACATCGGATAGATTTTAAGTAATAAAACGGCGAAGTTTTTCAATTTGATATTTTTTAATATATGACAGATGTGAAACTAATTTTAATAATCTTGAATACAGTTTTCCAAAGGCTTTCAAAATGGCATACATATTGCAAGTAATGCTCTGGTTATTTTTTGATAGTGATATTTCCCGTTTGATAGATAGGTAACAGCCAAAAACAAAATGGGCTCATTCGACAGCAAAACCCATGTTTGCATACCGAATTTCAAGTCCATCGGATCAACGTTGCGGCTGTGATCGTGGCAGGTTACAGACCTACAGACACACACAGACAGACATCAATCCGAAAATGGTCTTATTTATCTTGGGGGGGGGAAGGACCTCAGAATGGATATATCCGTCTTCATCTCGAAAAATTCTTTTAGCGCGTTCACAATGCTGCTTCTTCTCGTTGGTGGTGGGTTGGGAAAGTAAGATTCAATTACCCAAGTAATGAAAATTGTCAGCTTTGAAAACAACATACTTATTCTCTAGGTGATTTACTTGTTTTTAATGAGAGAAGCCAAATCCATTTTTTTTCCAATTCTGTGATTTATTCCGATATAAGGGGAACCTTTATGGGACTATTTAGGGTTCTTTCCACGATTTTTATCTTCTCCTAAATTAGGACGTATATTGACGTGCGTGATATCGTTTCTTACTAAATTCTGCCTTCTGAATCCAAATCTGGCGTTGAAATTACAACACGAGCAATTTTGAATAGATTTTTCAAGGCCCTTGGTTGGCGTAATTTACTTCTTCTTCATGAGAGGAGCCAAATCCATAATTTTTTCAATTCTGTGATTTTTACAGTATTTCTGGAATGTTTACCAACCCCCATTTTCAATCAAGAAGCCCTCAGGGGACTTTAGGGTTTTTTCTACGATTTCTATTTTTGACTAAGATAGTATCTATATTGACGTGTTTGGCATCGTTTCTTACTAAAGCCCACCTTCCAAATCCAAATCTGGAAATACGATACGAGCAGGTTTGACTTAGTTATGTGAGAAAAAAACAGTTTTTTTTTGGACAAAATAGGTATTTTATAATAAATGGAATGGAATCAAACCTGTAAGGTTTCAAAACCAAAGGCGCATTGAGTGCATGCCTTTTATGTTGTAAATACTTTTTTTTTTTGTTAATTGGTTGGCTTTGAGGGCTTGCTCTTTAGCCATTAGAACGAACTTTTAATTCAAAATTTTACTTTTTCTAGTTCTTTAATTTAAACTTTCGTCTCAATGTTTTGGAAAAACTCTATTATCAGTGGAAGGATTTGGGGGTTATTTGTAGCCAACAGGGAAGTGATGTTCAGAGGAAGAGAACAGTTCCTGATGCTGACCAAGTTCTTTATCAGAGCTTCGATCAGCCTTTGATGATTCCCACAAGCAAACATCAAATGATTTATGTCACCAATCGATTCATTGTCACACGAGCATACCGGTGTCTCAAGAATGCCAATGCGGAATAAATGGGACGGAAAACATCCATGGTTCAGTTTAAGCCGAGTCAAGGTTAAAACTTTTGATCTTTTGGTCAGACTTCCATTGCTCATGAGGGTCTGCCTGGGGAGAATAGGGTGAATCAAGGTGTAGTGATTCTTCGAAGTGCTAACGAATTCTCCCCATGAGGCTTCCCACTCTTTTCTGATATTCACTCTTACTATGGAGTACAGATCAGAGTATGTGACTACGTCTTCCACATGTGGTAAAGTCAATGCCTCCTTAACCAAGGAGTCCGCCCTTTCATTGCCCGTAACACTGGTATGCCCCTTAACCCATATGAAGATAGTTTTTTTACCTTTGTCTTGCAAAATTGTCAACAGATGGAGGATTTGACAAATAATGCTACTGGTTTTTGAATTTTTCGTAGAAGCCAAAGCTTTCAGAACACTCATGGAGTCCGACAACACAATATTGGTGTGAGCAACGTCGCCAACAGCCCAATCTAGCGCTCTTCCAATGGCATGCGCTTCCGCCGTAAAAATTGAAGCCTCGTCCAAAATTTTATATTTGAACGATACATCAAGGTTGTCCACAAAAAAAGCGCAGGCCGTACCTGAGTACGATCTGGACCCATCGGTATAAATTGTATTGCAAGGCTCACCAGAATTCTGAGTAATAAACTCAGA
Organism: Anaspis maculata; assembly: GCA_949128115.1. Taxonomy (NCBI): domain Eukaryota; kingdom Metazoa; phylum Arthropoda; class Insecta; order Coleoptera; family Scraptiidae; genus Anaspis; species Anaspis maculata. Next base: position 55,933,917 of record OX421962.1, on the reverse strand, counting down.
GACAATAATTTGTCAATTCATTAGTTGTAAATACTTGCAACTAATGATTGTAAGGAGAATTTTGGTCGCTGAAGCATAAGGCCCAGATTAGAGGAAGTCATAAAAGTGGACCCAAAAAACTTGTTTTTTCTTGCATAACTGAATAGTTTAAACCTGCTCGTATCATATCTCAAACACTAGATTTGGATTTAGACGGTGGAGTTGATAGAAGGGGGGTGAATAAACATCCCAAAAATCTAGGAATAAATCACAGAATTGAAAAAAAAAAGGACTTGCTTCTCTTATAAAAAACAAGTAATCGCCCAGAGAGTCCTCAAAAAAACCCTCATCCCCCCCTGAGTGAAATCCCAGAATGCCTCCCACCCTCAAAAATTTTCATTTTTATCGTGGAGCACGAATGTAACTTGATCCTGGCTTTTACTTGAAATGCACGATTCATCAGCTAATCCGCCGGTCTATTATCGTTCCTATGTCATGATATCCAGGCCAAGTAGATTTAATTGCTGCAACAATCACTTTTCCATGGTCATAAAACCAAGTTTTAAGTTAAACTCGAACTAGTGAGCTAATGGACGCTGGGAACCAGTCAAAAATTCATCCTCGATTTCATATCATGAAAATAGTCTCTATTTTCATATTCGGCTGAATCATCGGCCACTCTTGCGGGCTAAGTAGGTACTTAATTATGTTGACCATTAGTACGAAGACAGGTATTGAAAAATTGGGCCGGTTCGCTCAATTTGGGAAAATGGGAAATTAATTTGCCCTTCTCCATACAATAACCAATGTAATAAAATGTTGGAATGAGTGTAGGTGATAATAGACAATACCAGCAAAATAAATTCTGTCTGTCTGAACCAAACCCGAGAAATGATGGTAACAAAAAACACCGGAGAAAGTAAGAGAAATAGGACTAAGGTGATTTGTAAATAAATAATCACTTTATGAGTTCAGTATGCGGAACATGAAGAAAAAACACTGCCTCCCTGATCTGCCCTGCAACCGGCAGGATAAAAACAAAAATAAAAAGAAGTCGCGCTTGGTGGAAAAAAGATGTTTCGCAAAGAAAGGGGTTGTCGAACGTAACAACACAAAGCCTCACGGGTACGTACAGCACACCTGAGACAATCGTAAACCTACCTGCAATCGAAAGGATCTAGCCAGGGAGCGCCTCTCTTGACAGTGCAGTGGATTTGTGTCGGACTATCGGTTGTACCCGCACAACAGTTTGCTGATGTTCAAACGTTACTTTTCGCGATGATATTGACGCGGAACGTTATTGAGTTGCTCCTGTCGGCCCGCAACCCTCACTGCAACCGGGATTTCTACTCCCAGCCTCCGGTCCACCGGAGTCGGCGCGCAACTGCCCTCCTCCAGGATCCTGCTGCTCTCTCCTTGTCCAGCGCCGGATTAAGAAGCCAAACGCCCGGCGTTTCGAAAGTCGAAACTGCTGCATAAGCTTACCATATAATTATTATTTTTGAGCAGTGTGGTTCGATCTATCGATGTTGCAGGAAAATGTGATAAATCCGATCTTTTGATGTTGCAGGAAATAGTGATAATTCCCTAACAAGCGCGGGAAGTACCATTTACAACTTATTCTGCTTTGCGTCGTTCAGTCAACACTTTCCCTCAAGAGTTAGGAGCAAAGTTTTTCATGCAAGCAGACGGAAAGTAACATGTATATGGAATAAGGCATCGTCTTCGGCTTCAATAGAAAGAAGCAAACAGTTATTAACATCAATTCTTTGTCGTAGCGCTGGCAATATTTCGCTGGCGACAGCTTTTAACAAGCAACCTTTGCTTGCTTTAATATGTCGTCCGATACAAAATCTTCCATTTTGGATGACGAAATTCTACATGCATGGAATGGGGTCTTATACAAAATACAAAGTACTATTATATTGCCCTAGATCGATACCTGAGTGAATAATAATTTTAATTACTGTTCAGTTGTAACATACATGGGAAATATTTGGCATTAAGAAAGGAAATGGAAAATAGACCGAAGAAGTGTGACGTCACAACACGGCAACATGGCCGGCGGTTGACATTTTCTGGAGGCCAACGTCAAACGTGACACGACCGTGGAATGCACGGCACGTGGCATGCACTTGACGTTTCTCTGTTTGTGTTTGTCATGTGTTTGTCAACTTTTTGCGAACGTAAATAACGGAAATGGATATAACAAAAAATAATCCATATTTTGGGCTATATCAGGTGGAGGAAATCAAACTATATTGCTATAAACTAAAAACTGCTAACTATAAACTGCGATCCATTGCTCTTTGCCTCTGAGCATCTCATGAACGAGATTGTCGACGGCGATTCTCCTGCCCAGTTTTTCTTCGAGGTCTTCTCGCTGCTTTGATGGACCGTTACAATGAAAACGAGCGTGTTCCGCGTTGTCCTGACGCTGAGGCTTTTGAGGCTCTCCATTATTTCTTTCATCCAACTTTGAACCAAGGCGTTCCACTGCCGTTGCCACTGCTCGACGAACTGCTCTGTGGCCTTGTTTCTGCTTTCTGGTTTGCTGGTGGGCACTCCTAGGCTTGTTTCCTCTAATCGCAAGCATCAGGGCGAAGGGTGGGATACCCGAGAGCACTCGTGCTGCATCATGCGGAACCGTTCTGTAGGCACTGGTGATTCTGAGTGCAGCTTTGCGCAGCTCTCTGTTGGGCTATGTCTGGCCTTTTTGCAACCAAGTCCGCCTGTATGACGCTGGCTGTCTCTTAGGCTGGCAATTTCAGCAATGCTCACTGCCATTTTGCACAGACTTTTGTTGTGAACCTCCAGAAAATGTCATGCCAAACACAACCAAACATAGAAACGTCACGTTCATGTGATGACGTTGGCCTCCAGAAAATGTCAACCGCCGGCCATGTTGCCATGTTGTGAGGTCATCACTTCTCCGGTCTATAGGCATTTTGCCGCGAGGCACCGTTGAGTCAACGGTGCACGATTCTGCATGACCGCTGCGTTGCCGCGACCTAACCGGTTCAAACTTTTTACTTAAAGTGTACTTCAACGGTTCGCAATATCAGGGACCGGGTGGAGTGGCCGGTTCAGTGTAGCGGTTCATCTGTTCTATGTCAGAATTGTCAGATCTAACCTAGCGGGACGGGAGCTCGGGAAAATTGGTGGGTTTAGCTGGAACGGAACTGGATTTATTCCATTTGGATACGGATACCCAGCTCAGAGGTTTGTTGTTATGTTGATGATTGTGTCGATTGTGAGGTCAAGATAACATTTAAACTTCAAACTGAAACCGCGTTCCCCTGACACCTCACCACGGTTAGGACCGATGCATTTTCGCGCTTGAAGGATATGAAAAGAGAACGCAATTGGATAGCAAGAGATGGAGATAGGACCGTTGTTGGAACCGCTGCGGTTCAACGGTGCCTCGCGGAAAATTCCCTAAAGTGTTTGAATCGAGTGAATTAGCGCGCCAAAAGTCTTACCAGGTTGCCACATGAACGTTGGGGAACAGTCAACGTGACTAACCGTGGGTTCCACCAACATATTTAACCAGCTGATAGCTAACTCGAGATTTATTTTGATGAATTCTGGCCAAATGATTAATGTAAATTCAGGTTTCACGCTGAGTAATTAACTAAAGTGTGGTATACTTGCGATTTAACGTATTTTCCAAAATGAATCTACCAACATTGACCAGAAAAAAATCCGTTTAACCTCGCTTTAGCTTAAACCGCTCATAAATTTTTCGGTGGAACCCGTGGTCAATCAACATCAATATTTGCTGTTTGGTGTTCAAAACGATGCTGCCGCACAAAGAATCGGGTTTGAGCAGGATAAATCTCCCAAAGGTTCCAGTGATCATGATGCGGACCTAGTCCATAATTTCCCTAATAATGTCGGATAAATGCCGATTGTTTAGAGACCTGTGTCAAACTTCGGCTTGTCAACCTGACGCAAGCGAAGAAGATTCACTTTGCTCAAGTTGCAAGAAGAGCACCATCTGAAATAATCGATATTTCATCTTGGTACATTGAAACGTGCAGCATGTTGTCCAAATCATCGTCCTTCTATTGGTGTGCAATACTTTGTTTCGTAGCTTTTGACCATAAACCTGACCGAGTCACCTAATTTCTTGGCCAGTTACCATTTGAGAAGACGCAGCTATTTTTTGGTGGAGCAGGAATGGAGATGGGGCAGCCTCCTTGGGGGCAGCCCTTGAAAATACATCACTTGTTCGACACTTTCACATGAAAACCGGGGAAAACAGGAGATACACATGCACACAGAGTCTGGCCGTATTCCTTTTACACAAAAGCTGCGTTCCTTTGATCATCTGAACTGAGAATTCTCACTTCAATTGCTAGTTGTGTCTCTCTCCCTCTCATGCAATTCTCAAAAGAAATACAGGCTATTAGCTGCATTCCTTCCACACGAAATCTCAGATAATCTCACCTCAGTTAGAGAGAGAAAAAACGAGAATTGCATGAGAGGGAGAGGACACAACTAGCAACTGAATAGTGAGAATTTTTAGTTCAGATCATAAAAGGAACGCAGCTTTTATATATGGGCGGAGACGTCATGTAAACATAGACAAAGTTTGACATGGCAACTCTCTGTTATAGTGGGTTCACTTGTACCGTGATTCTAGTCGGCTGTGAGATTTTGTTTCAGAGTTTTCGAATTCGAAATTTGAAAATCCCAAGAACTTGGCAATTGCTTGCACTGATGTTTGAAAGCTCAAGCTTGACGCTGTCATAATAAACTGCGTCGCGACAAATATGTTGTCGCGAGGGAAAAATTGGTCCGAGTTTACACCACAATAACTTTTGAATGACACAAACCATCTCGATTCTGTTTTGACGGTTAGCGAGCTCAGTTTTTCCGTTATTCACCTTAAGGAGGTGAAGATCAGGAAGCTCCATGTAAAATATCTACAGGGTGAAATGTAAAGCAATACAAAATTTTAGCAAATTCAACGGACCCCCATTTTCAGAATAATTTTTTTTCTCAAATGCAAATGGAAGAATTATGAAGCGTTATGTTAGCTTGCTCCCAGTTTTGAATTTTTTTAAATCGGTAGTCTGGTTCTGACTTTATGATTTTTTTTTCTTGGAGGATGCTGATTTCTCCTATGTTATTCTGATGATGGGAGGTTGCAATTCACGAATCTTGTTGCTTAAACGGTTCTCAGCAACTTGACTCGCAGACCATCTGGAATACCTCGATCAAGACTTCAAAAAGGGGACCCATTCAAAATGAGCGACACAGGTGTTTTCATTAAAAATTGAATTTGATCAGATTTTTAAAATTGAAACAAGCTTTCTTTGTGATTTTGACACACTGAACTTGATGCTGATGGTCAATTTTAGTATTTGATAATGACGGGTTCCCTAGGCTAACATAGTCTTCCTTGTAGCGATAGGATAAATCAGCATCCTCCAAGAGAAAAAAAATCATGAAGTCAGAACCAGAGTTTCGATTCTAAGAAATTCAAAACTGGGCGCAAGCCAAAACATCACGCTTTATGATCTTTTCATTAACATTCAAGAAATTTTTTTTTGTAAAAACAGGGTTCCGTTGAATTTGCTAAAATTTTGCATCGTTTTACATTTCACTCTGTAGATATTTTACATGAAACTTCCTGACCTTCACTTCCCGAAGGTGAATAACGGAAAGATTGCTCTCAAAAACCGTCAAAACAAAATCGAAATGGTTCGTATCATCCAAAAGTTCTTGTGGTCCAAAGTCGGACCAATTTTTCGCTTGCGACAACATATTTGTTGCGCAGTTTAATTGATGATGAGAAAATTACCTAAATGGAATGTGAAAACTGTGCTTGTGGCTCGGCTTGCCTGCCTTGAACAAAAATGTTCAGTCAGTGCTTGTTGAAGCCCTTGCAGGTACCATAAGGACTCGCTTCTGGGATAAAATGGGCGGAGTAAGCGTTGGGCATATACCCCATAACGTTTCGCTTTGCGGAGAAGACGTGAATTTATTTTCAAAAACCACATAATATGAGAACATTATGAACTATTTCTGGTTTTCAAAAGAAGTACCCACACTCTGGAAAACTGGGAGCTGTGGGAAACTACCCCCTTCTAATTTTCATGTGGATGGAATTCATCGGCGTTAATACTTGATTTCACTGCTCAGGACATCGTACTGGAACAAGAAATTTGCGGAACTTGTGAAAGGTGAACTACATCTACTCCATACTTGCATTGCAAAGTTGATTCTGGTATTTTTTTCATTTTTGACAGCAACAGTCAACACACCAACATAACCTATCTTTCGCAGCCAAACGTTTAGGGGCACACTAAGCAGTTGGACGTGAAATCCATCATGCCAAACTGTAAATTTTCCCTAGCCTACTAGAATCACGGCACAAGTGAACCTACTATAACACTTCGTGGTTCTTTGGATGCATAATTGCCAGATTCATTGTGAACTGTCACCACAAACAGATAATAGGTGCTTTCCTTTTACAACCTAAACTAAGTATTCTGACTTAAGTTGTCAGTGGTGTCTCATTTTCGCGCATTATATAATTTCTCGTTTTTTCTCTTTCTAACTTAGATCAGATCAGTGAGTTTTTTGGTAAGAGGAAAGCACCTAATGTAATTGACCTTTCCAATTTTAGGAGATAGAAAATAGAGAGTTTTTCGAGGTCACCTTTGACGTTTTGACGTTTATGACGTTTGGACGTTTCGTTTCTGACTTTAGCGGGAATTTTGAATCGGTTAGCTATACTGTTCCCATTATCATGTGGGGAAAGTCACTAGAGCCCATAAGGGAGTTTTTAATGGACGAAGTAATAGAGTTTTTTCGTAGTAAGATGCACGTGTCTGGTGCAGCGTGATCCCTGATGCTGGTGCTGGTGCAGCCACACTTCCATCAAGTTTGGGTCTTCCGTGAACCGGTGCATACCGGGTGTATTCGTCTTATTCTCGCACTCGCATAGAGCGACACAACACCCTTGAACCATTTCTGTAAGTATCTTCTCAGTTTTCCACTACATATAACACACTTATTGGTAAGAACGAGGGTAAGAACAAGTGAAATCATGAAATCCATGCTGAAATCAAATAAATACACGACAGAGCGCTTGTCAGATTCAAAAAATTTCCCATTGTCAGAAACGAAATGTCATATCTCAAGAAACATAGGGCGCTTTCCAATAACTGCGACAAGACCATAGACAAGGACAAAAGTAGAAGAAGGAAGAACCACTGCGCATCCATTTCAGCCGATATCGCATGGGGTCCGCCATTTTCAGGTCATAACGGCTTTTCCAAGGCGGCAATTTAAATGGGGGGAGTACGCGCGAGTCAAAATCATAAACAGACGTCAAAACAGATGACAGTCATGAGACAATTTGTAGGTTATACTTTGTAAACGAAACAAATAACTCAAGAATTTCTGCTCACGGCCTTGACTAATCCTCATACTCATGGTCAATACTTCGCTCGATCTCTGACTTCGCATCTCTCAAGTCCTTCGGACAATTATAACAATTGTTGCCATAGTTGGATTGTGCTTAAATCGGAGACCGACTGTAAGTATGGGCCATAGACGTATGGGCATAAGGCCCACGACATGTTCTTAATTTGAGCTACAGAACAAAATTTCAAGAAAAATATTCAATGTTTTACTTGAGATAAAATAATACAAGTTTGGAAAGTGTTTGTTGAACATAACACTGAATCAGCTCTTCGCTTCACATTTTTTTGCTAGATTTTGCACCTAATCTTATTTTCAAATAGCATCTTACGAGCACTTTCCCTTAAGATAAAATTGTGGTGTTCCATAATGTCATTGTCCGAAACGAGGTTCTGGCTCAGGTCCTGGGAGTGTGGATAAAATTTTATTTACATAACTGCGAAATGCCTCGAACAAATCAGCAGCACTGAGCCTTTCTCATAAGACGTTTCCAAGCTATTTCTTCATCATTCCAATTGTCTCGAGCCACAATCGAAGCCCATCACCCCGTGGAAAACTAAAAACCAAATTTAGTTACCGGAGTGAAATTTGATTATTTAAATTCAGCGTTACGTATGAAAGGATATCTTCTCATCTCTGGGTTCATCAATTGCTTGATGTTCTTGCAAAGTTTGATAGGTATAACAAGACACCTTGTATTGATGCCTTTGCTAAGTTCGATCAGGTTCGATCAAACTTTATTACACAGGGAAAATCGCAAAACGAACACTTCACACAGAGGCCTCGATATCTGTTTCACAGCTTCTAAGTGGAGATAAAACTGCGGACATCTCTCTCCATTTCTTGACAATAATTCATCAAGTACAATGCACTCGACAATGCATTTTTTATGCAATGCATCCCAGGAATATAATATCTGGTTATGAAGTAGAATTCGTGGAAACGAACACTGAATAACACTAAACATTCAATTCTATTGTTATTTTTTACACAAAACCAAATATCGGCGCCGAGAAAAGTTCGATCACAACAAATCAGTCTAACCTAAAACTTCGTAGCTGTCATCAAGTACACTGTCAGTACTGTCACCCACCTGTCATAATTGAAATTGCCGCCAGGAAAAACCGTTATGTAATCAAAATGGCCGGCCTACAAATTACACAGCCGCGCAGGTATCTTGCCTCTTCTACTTTTGTCCTTGTCTATGGACAAGACGGATACGCAATGTCAAAGTGCACTTGCCAGCTCAATTCTAAACTCAGCCTCGCCAATGTTTCGATTGTGTCGACATGTGGTGCCATTAGTGCTATTGGAACGCTAGCTGTGTCAAATTGTGTCCATATGTGTCGAATTGTGTCCTTATACGCCTTATTGGGAAGCGCCCAATGACCTCGATTAACCGTCTCTTATACGCATGACGTCACAGTAAAGAGAGACAACGGAAAATTGGAGACCTCAATTGTTTCCTACTGATATATAAATTCCACAATAAGTATATGTACAAAAAGATGCTGCATTGTGTTGTTTTGTTTTTCCGCCACTTTTAATTATAACTAGTAAATATTCATGGACTGTAGACTGCCTATCTAACAACAACGATCAATGCATATTACACGATGATCGACCTAGTGCGCAAGCGCGGAACAGATTTTTTACGTCATCAATCTTTTAGTTCAATCTCCACCTGTTGCCACCCAAATTTTCAACAATTTTTCTTGAAAAACCAAGGGACTTTTGACACGAAATATTTTTATGACTGTAGTGATCTCAGTTTGTACTCTCTTTTGAACAAATAAAAAAAAAGTTATATAAGACCCCCGTTGACACAAGCCTAGGGAAACCACGAACAAGGTTATTATTACTTTGTTAAAACACGCCATGCAGGGCCGGCAACAATGGTGGTGCTGACGTGCTCGAGCACCACACGTAATCCGACGAGGTGGTGCTGAGCATCACATGTTAAAAATGGAAAAATTGAAATTAGCGCCATAGCACTCCAATTTACCAATTTCGAGGATTTTTGTTTTATTTTGAAAGTTTTATTCATGTATGATTACCTATGTTATATAGGGTGTCCCAGAATAAAGTAGCCAACGGCCTATGGGAGATAGCCCAGAAGAAACTAATAAGAGACCTCTAATCTCTTTTTTTTTGCGAAAGCCTAATAATAATTACTGGGATACAGCTCTTCAAAATTTGACTTTTTTTATTGGTTTTTTTATGAATAATTCATAAACGGGTCGAAGAACTCGAATGATTTTTTACTTATTGGTATAATTTTTCTTAAATCCAACCAGTAGTGAAAAATAAATAAAAATGAAACAATAAAGAAAATCGCATGCCGAAAAAAATGAAGGGGCCCTCCAATTTCTTCTGGGCTTCCATAGGCGTTTGACCTCTTTTATTTTGGGAGACCTGTATAGTATATTTCATTTGAATATAACGTGTGCCTGAATAATTTTTTTTTAGGTTTCAAAACTTCAAAAAAAAATTGCTTGCGACGCTTATACCCCCCCCCCAGTCCTCTTTCTGAAATATTCAACAGTCAGCATCACACGTATAAATCCAAAGTTGCCGGTCCTGACGCCATGCACAAGCAGATAGAAATGTTCCAATTCGACTTCGAGGATGATCTCCAGAATAAACTGACGGCAAGTGATTCTGCTTCGATGAAAACGAGAACGATGTTGAATACAACTTTGGCGGGCACCAACTTAGTGGTGGCCAAAAAAAAACCAAGATCAACACCGCCACAAAACTCCTCGGAAGTTTCCTGGATAGGTGAAGCGAGCCACTACGAGCGACAGCGACACAGCAAAGACAAACATTTGAAAAACTCGGGAATTCATGTCGATAACGGCCTTGAGGAATCGTGGATCGTGAATTATACAGAAACACGCCTGGGGAAAACACAGAGGTCTCCTGATGGAGGCACAGGCTATGCAGTTTGAGTAAGTTTTCTCATTTACTGTTAAACTGGATTAGCACCCAATTCCCGGCAAAGCAGTTTGGTCATATTGAAATGAGCACCCGAAAGTTTTCAACAAGCCCCAACGAAACCTTTCATATCTGATTTTTTTGTGCACAACTCGCGAGAAAAGGATATTAGTTGTAGCTCTGATGTGTCAAATCCTATCAGTATATAATTTCAAGTTTCCGGAATGCTATGAAATTGCATTGTAGACCTAATACATAACCATTAAGGTAAGGTCGTATGTACCACCTTACTTTACGTGTATTATGGGAACATGACCCTAATTGCCACTGGCACACATGTTACCGACGTCTAAAATCTAAATTATTATAATTCATCTCAAGAGACGCAGTATAACAAGGATGCTGATTACTTCAGTATGTTAGAATATGAATATGCCTATGTCACGATGGTTTAATATTACTTCTGTAGAAGCTTTTTCGTGCTGCCATTACCAAAAATGACAATATACGCTCGGTGTCCTGCACTGTAATATTCAGAAAAAGATCTAGAGCGGCAAAGTAAAAAGTACACGTGAAAAATAAACTAACCTCGCAAAATCATTCACAATTCAAGAGAGATCACGTTTCCAATGTTATAACTTGAAATTTTCGGTTTAAATCAGTTAAAATTATAAATAATCACTTTGAAAATTAACAATTTAGGGTCATTTTTCGAATATCTGTTGGTACAATTGCAGAATGATTTTTGACGTTTTGTGGCGCGAAGGTTTAAAAGTGATAAATTTATGCCATTTCCCGTGTTTCGTCGTCACACAAGACACTAGAGCTCAGTGATTTCGGGATTTTTGGGGGATGGCCCTTCTAATTGGGGAGGGGAAGGGCGGTTTTAAGCAATAAAATTCAAAGATAGGACGCAATTTTTCAAATCGACATTTGACACACAATAATCTGCATCTAGTAGGTACATGCCTCGTGCCTTGGTGATGGATGGCAGAAGTACCAACTTGAAATGATTATTGCGATATGATCTTATTTATTTGTAATTTTATTAAAAGCAGCACGAAAAACGATGTATGCTACTCGCGCTGAAAACGGCATAGCATAACTCTCTTACATGCAGCTCTCGGCCTAGGGCCTCGAGCTGCATTCACGTACGTTATGCTATGCCCGGTTTTCGGCGCTAGTAACATAAAATACTATAACAAGTTTCAAAAGTCGAAAGTTTTATATTGAGTTTTTACCTCGGTTCTTACTTAGCTCAAAAAAATTGATTAGTCTGGGGGCAAAAAAGGCTTGGCCGTGTGCAACTTCGTGAAGATATATAGAGATAAATCCAAATCGATTCCTGGGCGATCAAAGACCATGAAAAATTATGGTGGAATATTGACATCTGCTGCAGGCAAATATGGTGAAGGCGCCAAAATGGGCTTCATCTGGTAATAAGAAACTGGCTGTAGCTCGTTTGTTTTTCAACGGATTTCAACATCTGGAACGTCATTTTGTAGACAAAAAAAAATTCTCTTCTTATTTCATGCCTAAATTTACAAACGCCATTTCGGGAAACTGTCAAAATTGTCTTTATAAGATATGCTAAATTCCGACATTTTTTTAAAGTTACCTGATATTTTTGAAACTTGGCAGTATTGTAGATCTTGAGGTGCCCTTTCCAAATTTCCACTTTTTCACTTCGTATATTTGCTGTCTTGACCGCCATATTGAAAAGATGGCGCCCAAAAAACAATTTTTTGTCAATATCTTCATTTCAGTCAATGTGAGGTAAAAGTGTTTGTATGCGAATGGAAGCTTATTTAATTATCTACAATTTGACACCTTATTCGTGTACATGCTATTTCTGGTTTTTGGGTTATGGCTTCTAGAACTCCCTAAAGCATCAACTTTTGTCATCCAATCAGCATATCAAGTTGATCTTAGCTCCACGTGGCAGTCAAATTGACCATAAATAATGATAAGTTGTCAACAACAGACCATCAATATCCAGAAAATTAATCATGGTAACGGTTGTTATGCAACTACAGGGTGAACTCTAAGGGAAAATTGACTTTGAAAAGGTATTGCTTGAAAACCGTGAGTCGCACATTAGTGATTCAGATGTCAAATTTCAGAGAATTTAATAGACCTTCACTTTTGATATAAATCTGAGTATAAATCCTAAAATTTCATGACTAATTTTCCGAAAATATGTTTTTTTGGAAGCCATCTAAAATTATGGCCAGAACAGCAAAGATACGAAGTGGAAAAGTGGATATTCTGAATGATGACCCCAAATTTCATCATAATAATGAGTTAAGAATGTATCTGACATCCTTCAAATGCTATATTACTTTTATTTCTTTCTAAAGTTAGTTTTCTCTCACAGTTCACCCTGTAATTACACAAATAACATCACCATGATCGATTGTCTAAATTTTGATCATCTATGGTTCATGGCCAAGAGCTATTCATGGTTAATTTGCTTACTACATGACGGTGGTATCAATTTGACATGCTGAATGAATGCCGAAAGTTGATGCTTCCGGAAGTTCTGAAAGCTCTAACTCAAGAACCGTAAATCGCACATAAATGACTGATGTGTCAAATTGTAGAAATTTGAATGGGCTTTCCTCCGCGTATACACGTTTTGAGTCAGTTGAATTTAAGATATTGACAAAAAATTGTTTTTTGGACGCCATATTTTCAATATGGTGGCCAAAACGGCAAAGATACAAAGTGGAAAAGTAGAAATTTGGAAAGCGCACCTTAAGATCTATGATACTGCCAGGTTTCAAAAATATCGGATAACCTTCAAAAAATGGCGGAATTTAGCATATCTTATAAAGACAATTTTGACAGTTTCACGAAATGACGTTTGTAAATTCAGGTATGAAACAAGAAGTGAATATTTTTGTCTACAAAATGACGTGTCAGATATTGAAATCCGTTGAAAAACAAACGAGCTACAGCCAGTTTTTTATTACCAGATAAAGTCCATTTTGGCGCCTCCACCATATTTGCCTGCAGTAAATGCCAATATTCCACCATAATTTTTCATAGTCCTTGATCCCACAGGAATCGATTTAGACATAACTCTATATATCTTCACGAAGCTGTACACGGCACGACCTATTCCCCCATACTAGATTTTGAAAACCTGGGGTGTCGAAAAATTAGCATTTCAAATCCACACATCAGGACACCCTGCAATTCATACAAATACGGATTAGGGAAAATCATATATCTATGCCCTGAGATTTGAGGATGTAAGACTAACTTTCAAATCGTTGATAACTTGCTTCGGTTACTTGGATAACTAACTTGGGTTTGGTACCTAAAAAAAGTCGACTATAATAAATGAAAACAGAATGACATCAACCAAAACTAGAAAATATCCTATAAGTGAGAACTATACCTATATCGATCACAAGCACGGAGCCAGAAGCAGCTTGTTGAACCGCAGCGCCACGACCTAAAAATCGCATCCGCATATTAATCCCGCATAAAAATAAAGATATTTTCCTAGTAGTCCATCCGCTAGGTACTATTCTGTATTTTTTTAGAGGTCGAAAAGGTTTTTTTTGGAATTCCAATCAGTTTAGGTCCACAGAATCATATTTTTTTTGTGGCAACGCTCAAAAGTGGTGCGGTCACCCTGTGCACCCCCATGGGGGCCAGCCCCCAGTTAATTGAATTTCAGTTCTGTAACTCGGAGGATCGACACAGAATTACAAAAAATTTAGGATGTCATGAAAAAACTCCCTCAAAAGTCATCCACAATGAAGATACAGCCCTTCAAGTTTCAAAAAAGGCGATTTCCGTGGAGGTACAATTTCCACAATTTTCAACCGATTTTGCTGAAAATTTGGCTAAGCCCCTCTGTAACAAGCATCTAGAAGGGGGAATTTCATTTTCTGGATAAATTATCCAGTGGCGGAACAACTGGAAATTTTGACATAATGCCGTTCCTCCTCATTTCTCAAGTCCCTGGTCAAGTTTGGACCCTGAAACTTTCACTATGTATCGAATACATTAATCAGCTACGATGTTCCAAAAAAAAAAAAAGATTTGAACATAATTTTTTTATATAAAAAGAATACTAGGATATTCAGCTAAAAAAAATGAAAGCAAATTCCCCTCTTCAATATTCAACATTAAACCCAGAAACCAGCTCTGATTCTAATTTTTTTGGGAACATCGTAACTTAACAATATATTCGATACATAGTGAAAGTTTCAGAGTTCAAAGTTGACCAGGGACTTGAGAAATGAAGAGGGACGGCATTATGTCAAAATTTCCAGTTGCTCCGCCACTGGACAATTCATCCCGAAAATGAAATTCCCCCTTCTAGATACTTGTTACAGAGGGGCCTAGCCAAATTTTCAGCGAAATCGGTTGAAAATTATGAAAATTGTACCTCCACGGAAATTGCCTTTTTTGAAACTTGAAGGGCTGTATCTTCATTGTGGATGACTTTTGAGGGACATTTTTCATGACATCCTGAATTTTTTGTAATTCTGTGTCGATCCTCCAAGTAACAGAACTGAAATTCGATTAACTGGGGGCTGGCCCCATGGGGGTGCACAGGGTGACCGCATCACTTTTGAGCGTTGCCACCAAAAAAATATGATTCTGTGGACCTTAGCTGATTGGAATTCCAAAAAAAACCTTTTCGACTTCTAAAAAAATACAGGATAGTATCTAGCGGATGGACTATAGGGAATGAATCAATCAGGTTGTTTTTTTCATGAAAAATGTCTTAATTTATTTCTCCATTTTTCGTTCGCTGGATGTATTTATGTATCTAGAACAGTTTGCAAGATTCCTCGATGTAGAAGTTTACACTGTAGCGTTAAGTACCGACAAATGTGGAATCGCGGGGCGAAACCTTTTTTTAAATTATATCCTCTATTGCAATGAAGAAATCAAAATGATTCTTTCACTAAAAATGTGATTTCCGCATATTTCGTTTGCTGCATGTATGCATGATTGCATGTATCTAGAACGGTTCGCAAGATTCCTCGATGTAGAAATTCACACCGTAGCGTTGAATACCGACTTTTTAAACATTTAAATTTTTTCTGGCAATCGTGCGATCTGACCAATTATTTTTTGTGCCTATCCCCATTCGTAGACAATCGGCATCAATTTGCAAAAAACCTGATACCGTTACCATTTTTCGTTTGGGAGTTCAACTACAAGACGGACAGACGGATGGACTTCCGTGAAATTTGAAATCTGTATCTTGAAAATTGCTAAAATTATCGTAACTGTAAGTTTTCACGCGGACGGACACCCGGTATAATTTAATTAGAATTGCAAATGGGCCCTTGGCAGAGCTACTCAACATATAAAACATATAGAACACAGTAGTTACACAGTTCAACACATAGGTACATAGACGGTTGAAATGTCAAGTTTTTTAAATAAAGGTCTACAAGAAGATTTTCGATCTTTTTTTTATTATTTTATTCAACGTCGGCCTATTTCCGCAACGAGACCTAATACCGACGCCGGTGAATGCTTTCTTTAACTGACCTGTGGGAGCAGTCGGCCTGGGTCATTCTGAATCGTAGGAATCAGGTGTTGGCGAATTATTCGTTGGTTTTATTCTCGGAGGACTTGGAGCATCTCCTCCGCATCACCTTCAGCGAATTTCATTGGCAAGGACCCTCGGTATGAAAACAGTAAACCTCAAGAATACCTCTTGCTCGCGGTCCAGTAAGGTTCCAGAGGGTTGCAGCTCAGGTCCCCTGTACCGGGGTCTTCGGGTCTCGACCTGGCGTGACCCTGACAGCTTCTTGACGTCTACAAAAATCTGGATGTGGTGCAACTATTCAATCTATTGAGTTTATATTGAAACTACGATCGTTCGCGCTAAGTGAATAGCGTAAGAATAAGCCAGTTTTTTCTCATCTACTGCTCCCAGCTACCCTCCCAAATAATTGGCAGCGCCTCCGCCAATTGGGCTGATGCATCTTATTCAGTCATTAGGATCTCCAGTTAAATTAAATGGTCCAAACCATCGCATATGTTCTCAAATGCACTATAGAGCTTCTCGTTACACTGTGTTACGTATTACGAAGGGTCTAGAAGAACCCCTTTACAGTTAAAATCCAGTTGAAAATTTTAAACTAAATATCTAGTTGAGTGTTTTAGAAGGGCATCTAGTTATTCGAACTGAAAATACGTAGAATTTCACTAGAAAATCTAGCTCAACCAATAAAACTCCAGCTCAACTTTTCTAGTTATCCTAAATGAAATCTAGTGGAGATTCAGGTAATCCAGTTACCCCGTTACTACATTTTTTTGTAAAACCCCAAGGAAAAAGGATGGGAAATAAAACCAAATACATAGATTCATAACGTATTATATACCTGAATAATTTTATAGGTAATACAGAGTACTTAGCTATGATAATTATTAACATATTCCTGTCGATGTTAGGCTGTCCATTTGGCATCAGCAATGGCAACAAACTCGCAAATGTTCTGAAATAAAAATAGCTATGTATTAACTTTTCCAAACTATTCAATCAAAAAAGTAATGTGCAGATTTGTAATGTAATCTTTATTAATGTTTTACACACATAAGTATGTTTACACACGTCAAATTGTAGGTACATATAAGTATAAGATAAAATATTATTTAAATCTAGAAACCCATTAACAAACATCATTACAAACAACCAAGTAAACGAAAAACAAGATCACTGTCGTGGGGTGAAACTGCATGTCATGAATTCATTTATTGAATAAAATGCACCGTCGATAAGGTACTCTCTTATAATTTTTTTAAACGTTTGACGTTCTTGTGTCCTGACTGTGGATGGAATAGAATTAAAAAACTTTACTCCATAATAGCTGATACCATCACGGGTTTTGCTCAACCTCAGAAATTTCAGGTGGATGTCTTCCCTGTTCCTGATTTTGTAGCGGTGGGTCTCACCCCTGGACACGCTACTCTCGAGTTGATGGTCCCTCACGTAGAGCAAGCATTCCAAGATATACATAGACGGTGATGTCAAAATACGCAGCGACCTGAAGGCCTCCCTGCAGTCGTCACGATATCCCAGCCCTGCAACCACACGAGCGGCTCTCCGTTTGATTTCAAAATCAACAGCTCTAGAAATGTCTAGGTGTTCATTAATCTACCTCAATCTATATCAAAATTATTCAAGCGCCAATAATATGATTAGGATGTGTGTCACATACCATTTTTTTTGTCAAAATCCGAAAGTCGTGGGTAACGTGAATCTGCGATTTGGAACCCTCCTCCTTTGTTGGACTTGCTTGGGTATGGTATGCATAATCCTTAGAGTATACAGTGCTGAACCAAAGCGCCTGAAAAATTAACTTATAAAAAGATCCATGGAAGTTTGGTCACTAACATACTTACATGCAAAAAAATATCTGATCAGCTTATTACCCGTTGTCCGTTTGTTTGTTCAAAACATAGATATCACTATAGTATAGTGTAAATCAGTATATCAGTGTATAGTATATCACATATCAGTGTATAGTTATAATTATTGGGAGCAGAAACACTGGTTTAATAAGATATTTTCACCAAACATTGATATTGCAACAAAGTTAGCCAAAATACCAGAAACATGGACAAAATGGAGAGTGAACTGTGCCACGTAAACAATGAAATCGACTTATCTTCTATATGTGCAGATGCAGCATCAACTGAAATCCATCTAAAACTATACTGTTATCCAGCCAAATCAATTAGAAATCTAGTTTGTTAGCAAAAGTAAATAACCTGATCGTTTGAATTCAACTGGATATCCAGCCACTTTATCTCTTAACTAGAACAAAATATTTAAATCTAGTTCAGCTACTGGTCGCAGGGCCGGTGATAGGTGTGTAGCTCGCGTGTTCAAGCAACACACGGGGTCAAGTCACATGTAGCTGAGCAACACACGGGAAAAAATCAAGCTGAAGATAATTTTGCATTTCTCTATCTATATTACCTATATTGTGTAAAAATGGAATTTTCTTCACAAACTAGAATCAATTCATCTTTATGTCTTATCATTTTTGTCCAATTTATAATTATTTTGCCATTTTGAATCAGTGTCTACCTATGTTCATTAAAGTTGCATTGAAATTCAGTTCTCGCACAACTATATTGTCTCTCCCTGTTGAAATTTTTTTGCGTTTTTGTTTGAAAAAATGTATTACAATTTAGTCACCGGCTTTTCTTTTTTGTTGCTTATTATTATTAGTATCATGATTATTATTCGAAAAATAATTGCCTGCGGCGCCAACTGAGGGTGCAAGTTCCCCAGACCCGAGAAAGCAACACACGGCAAAAGATAAAGTCGCCGGCCCTGACTGGTCGCATCTTGGACTCTAATCGTAATACAGTCATAATAACTAGAAAACTAGGTGGAATCGCTGAAACTAGGCATATCTAGCTGACATCAACTAAACTGCTTGACAATTGAACTGCAACACCTAAAAATTTGGTGCGTTTTCAAATTGAGATAGCTCGAAAAATATTTGACGGATTCCAGAAATTCAGGCATGTGAGGAAAGACCATTTCTTTGACTATCGAGTGCTGGTACTGATGATAAGTTTGATTGCACGATTTGTCATATACAGGGTGCCAATGGAGAGCGTGCAGATATGGGCAATCTTTCACCTTGTACAACTTTCGAAAAAAAAGTCCGAGATTTTTTCTATCACCTGATTTTGAAAGTTTGTATCATTATGCCGAAACGGTTTTGGAATTTTGACCCTAACTTTTTTTTTCAAAAAATTGTGCTCAATTTTCTGAAATATGCACTTTCTGATTAAGAAAAAGGAATAGAGACATTGCTTGTTTTCAAATGGCGTCCATATTGAATTTGCTTACGAAGATTTTCATTTGAGCCTCCACATCCCCTAGAAACTACCCCTTTTGGGACACCGTCTCACAACAAGATATGCAATGCTTCATTTAAAAGGCCTAAGAAAAGTACTCATCAATAATTGGATTGAAATAAGGATACTACGATGACCCCACACGTACAGCTCCCTAAAAATCACCCCTTGACTTCAAGGGACAGGGACAGGGTTGGTATGATGAAGACATGAAATACATGAAAATTCCAAAAAAAGTCTTTTTCAACTGTTCCACTAAAAAAGTGATGATACACGATGACCCTTTGAGTAGGTCATCCCAGCAGCTACCTCTCGAAAAAAGAACTAAATACCCTTTAAAAAACCAGTACTTCCGCAATACCTGCATTTGTTGGAATTTTTTTGAAATCTGTCGCAATAGTTTGCCGCTACGATGATTTCATTCACATATCTACCCGACAATTCACCTCACTCCTCAAAACAGTAGGCCGTATAAGTGCATTACCACCAAGGTCATTAGTGAAAACACCCCTCCAGAATGACCAACCTTGAATATTCAAACAGTTTTCACTTTTTCAGGAAGATTTTCAGGGTGGTTCGGTTAATTGTCTCAACGAATAAACCTCTAGGTTCGATATATTATCGCTTACATCTCGATTGACACTCGGATCCCCTCGTGAAAATCCTCGATGTGGCGATAATACACCTCACCTATCGGTGTATTACATACGACAATTCACCTCACTCCTTAAAATAGTAGGCCGTATAAGTGTATTACCACCAAGGTCATTGGTGAAAACACCCTCCAGAATGGCCAACCTTGAACATTCGAGTAGTTTTCATTTCTTTAGGAAGATTTTCAGTGTTGTTCGGTTAATTGTCTTAACAAATACACCTCTAGGTTCGATATATTATCGCTTACATCTCGATTTACACTCGGATCCCCTCGTGAAAATCCTCGATGTAGCGATAATACACCTCACCTATCGGTGTATTTTGTATTACATACGAAACTACTCCTTCAACTCACTTCAAGGGGATGTGGAGGCTCAAATGAAAATCTTTGTAAGCAAATTCAATATGGACGCCGTTAGAGAACAAACAATGTCTCTATTTCTTAATCAGTTCGTGCATATTTCAGAAAATTGACCACAATTTTTTGAAAAAAAAAGTTAGAGTCAAAATTCCAAAACCGTTTCGGCATAATGATACAAACTTTCAAAATCAGGTGATGGAAAAAATCTCGGACTTTTTTTTCGGAAGTTGTACAAAGTGAAAGATTGCCCATATCTGCACGCTCTCCGTTGGCACCCTGTATATGACAAATGGTGCGATCAGACTTATCATCAATGACAGCAATCGATAGTCAAAGAAATGATCTTTCCTCACATGCCTGAACTTCTGGAATCCGTCAAATATTTTTCGAGCTATCTCAATTTGAAAACGCACCAAATTTTTAGGTGTTGCAGTTCAATTGTCAAGCAGTTTAGAAAAAAAATTTGTGTGGAGATTTTTAGATGTTTTCTAAAGTTTCAAACCCAAATATCTCGATAACGAAGCCCTAATCAAAATTGTAAACTTTGGTTTAAATTTGAACAAAATCGGTTAAACGGTTCAAAGCTTATGCAAAAAATAATTTTTCAATTCCAACTTTCTATATCCGTCAAAGTTTTCGCGATTAAACACCGGACATCCTGTAGTAAAGCTTACTAAAATAAGTATCTATACTGTGCAATAATAAACGCATGTTATCAAACATTTCTAGAGGCGAAGATTATTAGTAGAGGGAAGCTTCATTTTCAAGATATTTTGGCTTGAAACTTCAGAAATCATCTTGAAATTCCACTTTAAGTACGGTTCCACAAACTTTTATCAACAAATTGAATGTATCACTCTCATAGTAACTAAGCAACTAGTCATGCTATTGACTGGTGCATAGTAATTATCAGCGAGATAGATTCAATCCGCTCATAAAACTTTAGTGGAACCAGAGGTTAAATAATATACCGGGTAATCATTTGAAAATTATCCACCTGCAATAACTCCCCATACCTAGTGAAAATGTCTTCGAGCAAAAACAGGTCGATTTTTATATCTAGGGGGACATCTAAAACATACAGTGGCGAATTTCTTCAGCCCCTTCGTCCCCACCCACCCCAACTTTGAAATTTCAAATGACACTACCTGTTTTGCGATACATCATATTAAACAGACTTGAATAATGAAAAAATATTTATAAAATTTCCAACCCCACCTAAAATTCTTCCTAAAATTTTTTGAGTAAATTGATTATTATTCTTGATCTCTCAATTCTCTACAATGCAGTCAACGTCATCCTGCACAGCTTCGGAAGATCGGATTTTTTGTATAAAAAAAGTGCCACCCAGATTCACCCCTTCGCTCCCCCCACCTGACCCTAAAAATTAAAAATGACAATACCTACTTTGTGAAACATCAAATTGAAGGGGATTGAATTCTTTTCTTGAACAAAATTTTTGAAATTTTTTCAAAACCTCCATTTTCTTCCTTAAATACTTTAAATGTCCAATTCAATCGGGAAGAGGTTGAAAATTTCAAGAAAATTATTTTCAGAAAGAGAATTCCATTCCTTTCAATTTGATGTATCACAAAGTAGGTGGTGTTTCGTTTAATTTTGAAGTTGAGGTGGGGGAGAGCCATGGGGTGAATTTGGGTGGCACTTTTTGCAACGAAAATTATCTTGTTCAGTGCTATTTGGGATGATGTTGACTGAACTGAAGAGATTTGAGGGGTCCCGAATATTAAATGGGACACTCAGAAACTTTTTAGGGATTAAAAATTAAAATTTTAAAAATATTTTTTTCAGAAGGAAAATCAATTCTCTTC
The DNA here is from genome assembly GCA_949128115.1 of Anaspis maculata. NCBI lineage: Eukaryota > Metazoa > Arthropoda > Insecta > Coleoptera > Scraptiidae > Anaspis > Anaspis maculata. Next base: position 55,911,852 of record OX421962.1, on the reverse strand, counting down.
AGTTTGATGTATCGCAAAGTACCAGGTAGTGTGATTTGCAATTTCAAAGTTGGGGTGAGTGGGGGCGAGGGGGCTGAAGATAGAAATCTGCCAATGTATGTTTTAGGTGTACCCCCCGATATAAAAATCGACCTGTTTTTGCTTGATGAAATATTGACTAGGAATCGGGAGTTATTGCAGGTGGATAGTTTTCAAATGATCACCCGGTATATATTAGTTCAAAGTTACAAACGCATATTCAATGCTCATTGGCAAAATACGTCCAAACAAAAACTACTGCAAAGCCTCTGTTTATTGTTGCATCATAAGTCACCTAGTATACAGGGTGTCCGTTTTTCGAGGCTAAGCATGGGTATCTCGCTTATCTTTAGAGATACAAAGTCGGTTAAATTAGAAAAAAGTTGCGAATTTTTATGACGATCAATTATCCAAAAAGATATTTGACTTGTCAGTTTTAGTTTTCGAGATATTGAAAAAAAAACAGAAATTTGTAATTTTTGTTTTTATTTTTCATTTGAAAAACGGTTGAAGGTAGCCTTTTCTAATTAAGATATTGTGGAGGCACTTTTTCAAGGGGAAAATCCAATCCAATCAAAATCCAATATGGCGCCCATTGAAGAAAAAAGTTGAATGTCGTATCTCGGTTGCTTTGAGAGCTGGAATAAAGATTTTGGCAGCTTTGAATTCCCCTTTAAAAAGTGCCCTGACAATGTCTAGATTAGAAAAGGCCACCTCCAACCGGTTTTTGTCCCAATCCAAATGCGCAACTTTTTCCTAATTTAACCGACTTTGTATCTCTCAAGATAAGCGATATACCCATGCTTAGTCTCAAAAAACGGACACCCTGTAGAGATGAACAATGAATTTTTTACTGTGCTGTTTTTGAACCACCTTATTCGCGATTCAAATTCATTTTTTCCGCCACAAGATGGCTGCCAATAGTGGCATGCGTTGATGATGATTGGCTGCCGTTGTTATGTTGCTTTGTTGTCATTGGCAGTTCAGTTGTCATTACTCAAATTCAATCCGCGCGGATTTGGAAGCCATCTTGTGGCGGACAAACTTAATTCAAATCGCAAATAGTTCAAAAGATCTGGAAGATCGTGGTTGAAAAAAGATAAGTACATATAATGAAAATTTTGTTTTTCCTGGGATGCGTATTTTTCGAGTTGGATGCGATTGCCGTGGAGGATGATACACCCTGTACAAAAGTACCTACATTCTATTAGTATAAAGATTTCCCAAAATCACCGGCCACTAGCTACCACGCATTGTGTTGATGGCAACCCTCCATGCGAGTCGCAGTCTTGAATATAATGATGACAACAGTGGAATATTCCATCCCTCACCCGCCACCCTTCACAAGAGTTTGACTGCTGCACAAAATGCAGGTAGTCTCCCATTTTTGTTTTGATCTCTCAGCTGTTGACGGCAGTCGTATACTACTAAACAAAAGTGGCTGCTGAGAATCGATTCATGGATATATTTTTTATCTCCGCTAAACTAAAGGTAAGCAATATTTTATCAAACTAAATACTCTGAATGTTGTTAAGTAAACATTAGGTTTGTGTACCTACTTTTGAAACTTATGTAATACTTGAGTTGATTGTGGTTGTTTGCTAGATGTGAAATTTGTGCACGAACTATAGGACGAAAGTGTACGACTGACTCACCCTGTGATGCTAAATCTGAATTTTCTTTTTACATTTGGTTTAATTGTTTTCTGTTAATAAGCTTGTAAGGCATAGGAAGTTCTGGTTTGCTCACTTATATTTGGCATCTAATGATTAATACATGATTGTTTCCATCAAAAACTGTCTCTCTATCTCATTGTCATCAACGTCATTGAATGCGTGCCACTGCTAATCGTGTTTAAACTATAAACGAGCATTGTAAACATATATAGGGCTTAGGAGAAGAAAAATTAAGACTCATATAAAGTTCTTGCATAGATTTTACCCACGATACAGATATTTTGACAATAGACCGTAACAATTAAGAAAGCAAATGCGTATACTCGCACTTCCGAGCGCACTTCGGTATTGAAAAAAAGATTTTAGGCTGTATTCCTCGCTGGTATCCTCAGCAAGGCAAAATTATCTTTTAGATTTCTCCCTCAAGAATGAAGATAAAAACTCTTTTTTCTCATACGGTGTACGGACTATAGGACGAAACTTGAAAAACTTAATACATAAAGTTTCTTTCAGTTATGTGAAAAAAATATTTCTTTCTTTTTTGATGGCAACTTTTTTCAAAAAAACGGCCATGTATTCAATTTTTGACGTCTTTCAAAATTATAAAACAATTGATAATTTTTTCGTTCGTTACAAAATGTCCCAGCAATCGTTTAGAAACTTTCCCCAGTGTTATAGGGCTATTCGGCTTCTGGAAAAATGTGGGGTAATCCAAACGAAAACAAGGTGGACAAACATTTAATAAAATTCCATCAAAATCTCTATATCTTTCTTCATTTGTGAGGGAGAATATTGATACCCTGATGCGTATACAGCCTCAAATACAAAAACTATGACATTTTAATCAGGTTTAGATGTTTCTCAAAGTCTTGCCACAGGTTTTTGATGTTTTTATTATTGGTCGACGCAAAAAGATTTTTATTCGTCAAATTTGACAACTTTTTTGCTGCGACCATTTTGGATTTTCATTCGTCGTCGTCTCGAAAATGGCCTTTAGTGCCAAAACGCACGTCGACCAATAATAAAAACATCAAAAACCTGTGGCAAGACCTTGAGAAACATCTAAACCTAATTATAATATTCAAAGCCATTTTAAGAAACCAAGAACCAACAATGCTGGACACATACTTTAATATGACATTTTAATTTGCGTTTTAACATTTTGGTTGCACGCCACTTGATAGAAATATTTAGTATGAAGTATTGTCTAAAAATGTGTAAACGTGTATTAATTTTACGAATTTTCTTTTAGATTATGTTTTTGGTAATAATTTAATCTAGATAAGTACTTATAGTTACATGAGTATTATTTATTTTCAGTCGTGAGTTCCCACTGCCAAATTTTTGTTGTAATGATTGATTGTTTGTTTCAGTTGGAAGACATGACAGAGTCCAATCTTACGGTCACAGATCTTCCAGGAGGATCAAACATTGACCCAATAGAAGAGCTTTCACGTCCATTCCCTCCTCCTAAGAACAGTAAGGATTTTAAATATAGGTTCTTTCCAAGGAAAAGATCTTTCGGATGGAACTAAGTACATGTGCGAATATCATTAATAAAGGGGACTTGATTCAGATATGCATAAATTCACAAGGGGGTGTAAATACATTGTATCCATTGATAGAATATCTTGGAGAAAAGTTCGAAAATAGTCGTGCGGTAGGTATATAATTTTTCTTTCAATTTGGAGATGCCGCTATAATAATTTTGGTGAAAGAATGTTTGTGTCTTATCGGTTTATCTGTTCGTAGTGCTATATGCTAAATACAAGATGTCCAAGAACAAGCGCCAGATTTGAAAGCTCAATTGCATGAAACCAAGTACTTAGCTGTGATTTGGCATATTCGTACCTATTTATATTTATCTAATTTTGTCAATAGTTCTTTGGAATCTCTTTTCAGGTGGAAGGTTCTAGTCTCTAACAACGTGCTTTTCAGGTAATCAACGAACTAAACCTTATTTTGTGAATCTTTCCAGGCTCTTTTTCTTCTGCATTACAATTTGCACAGTCTGAATCAAACTTCTTTGCAGCATACCTACCATAAGAAAGAAGCTGGTGGGTTGACAAATTCGAGACACGGTACAACGGCCACGATGGGTGGCAAGCACACAGGACTTTTTGAAAAACTTTGTTCACACATTGTCATTAGCATAGCTTCTGCTGCTTCTATAGGTCGTCCAGTGTGCGTTCGTTCTATCGTTGAAGTCACTGTCTCGAGCCTGTTGCCTCAGTGCTTATAATGGTTCGATTCACGCTGGGCGAATGCTAATGCAAACAAGAAAAAGTATTCTTATAAAGAAAAACGTGAGTACTTGCTAAGAAGATTGTGTCCTTAAAAATGCCTGTATACAAAAACTGCGCTGTTGGAGTAGGATAAACTAACTATCCATCTGGAATAAAATTCTAAGGAACTAAGTATCCACAAAACTTGATCAGTGTAAACCCAGGAACATGATACGCTAATATCGCATTCACCCAAAATTCACTAAATTACTTTCTAACAAATTTTTTTTGGATATTTTTTAAAACTTCAATAATTTTTTCACATGGCTTTGTTGACTGATTTATTAAGTGTGATATGTATATTTATAATCAGAATGATCAGTGGAATCGATTTTCTTATTGAATACAGTTTGAGAAAAAATTTCAATGTTGCACCCTGATCTACCACAGGTGATTTTTGTTGACAGATGCTTACGTATAGAATCGTTTTCCATTTTTAAAATTATAATTGAGGAGATAAGGGGGAGTGGTATAATTTATACGTGCACACCCTGTACAAAAAAATAGAAGGCGTTAAAATGTCAAAAACCGTTTTGAGATATTAATGCGAGGTTTCCAAAAATAAAATTAGAAAAAATCCACAATCCACGTTTACCACCACGTACATCACTTCAGCGCACACATGAGAACGCATACCTGCAGAGCGCGGTAATTTCAATTTTGACGCACGAAGTGTCACTGTCAATGGCAACTGTCAATCAATAATCGAAATGTAAACAAACAACAAACATAACCTCCTAACCATTCAACATTTAATATTGTTCAGGAATGAAATGTTACGTGCCGTATGGCAGAAAGACGCAGAAAAGATTCAGGTGATACGAAACTAACGAAACACAACGAACTGTAAGGCGATCAACGAAACAAGAGCGTTATTTGGTTAGATCTGTCGAAACGTCAAATCGACGTCAAGCGCTGTCAGCTGAAATTTGCGTGACATTACACACGCACACCGTATTATAGTGTTGTCAACTTGTTGTCGTGATATAGATATGGCAACGTCCTACTTTCACAGGTATGCGCAGAAGCCTTTCGGGAAACGTGGATTGTTTTTAAAAAAGTTACCCATTCTTGAAAATTGACCACTTTGCACTCCTTCTTTTGTCACCCTGTATATCATACAGTATATTAGCAAACACGATATCCAAATATGAAACATTTGAACCTGAGCGAGTTTTTGTAATGGACCACTTCAATTTTTGATATGTTTACTTGAATTTTGGCGCCTAGAAGCCAATAAGGAGTATCAATGACAAAACATTTGTTTTGAGATGATCAAGTTGAGGCCTGTTGATCTCTTTCATAAACTGCTGACATTTTTGTGATTTTGTCATATTGTTTGGTAGCTATTTTAGCTATCATGTTCACCGGATGTATTCTTTGACTGCTCGATTCTTCACAATTTTGTATGTAATGATGGGTAGCAGTCCCAATTTTTTCCAGAAATTCACTTGTAACCCTTTGGCTTTTGAGCACTTTAATTATAATTGAGGTAGTTCCGGGTGAGTTGCCCCACCGGGTGAGTTGCCCCACCGGGTAAGATGCCCTAGCAGTTTCAAACTCCATTTTTCAAACTATCCGACAGATGCCGCCGATGAACAATAGCATTCATTCTGCACAACTGATGAATCGGTATGCAGCAGATTCTCCCATGAAATTCCCAGTTTTTCGGGTTTTACGGCAAAATAAAGGGAGCTCAATGGTTTTTAATGCGTGCTATTATATTGCATGATTTAGAAAGTACGAGCAAATTGAAACGCAGTATTATTGGTTGAATATTTTCACTTAGATCATCAATTGCACGGTTTAGGTTAGTCTTGCATCAAAATGCAGGCGTCATTTAAAAGCTGCATATGCCCAAAAGCCCGGAGGCATCTCTCCCCTACAAAAAGGATTGATGCCCCATTTTCCCTAGGTATTGATGCCCTGCCATTTTTGCTACACAATCAGGTCATCTTTCTGTCACTAATTGTGTTGCAAGGTTGAATATGAAGATAATTAACAAAAATGTATTTGGACAAGTGCCATGCTTGTGGGAGAGAAGAGAAACGTGCCGCAATCAAAAAAGCAACTAAGAAAAAGTTGTACAAGTGGAGTGAAGAATATCAAGTGTTTTGTTTTTGTTTTTGTTTTCTTTTTGGATATTGTTTTTTATATCCAATAACCGATTATTATTTTTACAAAAATTGATAATTTTGAAAATTATATTCCTAAATTTATAATAAAAATGGAAATCATTAGTAATATTGACAATTTGCTTCTGGGGCGTCACTCCCATTTACATGGGGCATCTAGCCCGCACTGTTGGGAGAGATGGCCAAAAACACCTGTCTGTTTTTAATTTTTTTTTGTAATTTGTCGATCCGATTTATCAATTTTTGAGTACTTTATATTGTTTTTGACTGAATTTAGTATTCACTAACATTTTTTTAAATACTATGAAACCAAATGCTAGTGGAGAATGAATTTTTCAAGTCAAGTGTGGCATCTGTCCCGGAATTACCTCATACAGTTTATTTATTATGATGTTATTGCAATAAGCGTTGTTGTTGGTAGTTTTTTGTCATGATAAAAGTTTTCATAGTCGCCTTTTCTTTTATATTTAGAAAGAAGAATCGGATATGGCGACCTACTATACAAATATCGAAACAGTGCTAGAGAAGACCAAAAATCCCGAAGGACGCGAAGAGTGTTGAAGCGTCGTGGAAGGGAATTGAACGAGAAAAAAAAACTGAAGATAGAAAAATTTATGGAAATTACCAAGACACATCCGGCTGAATCCAGTTTATTGGCCGACTTCCGTGGAATGTCTATTAGCCAACCTTGTGCCAGTAAGTAATTGGATAGTTCAATTGCAAAAATGAATAATTATTTCTGGATTGTATTTCAGACATGCCAGGACCATCGAGTACCACTTTGACTCCAGCTACAACTTCCAATCAAGCTAGTGAGGAAAATAGTTTCAATACGATCCCCGGCGATTCTGATAGGCTAATTATTAAAATTGATCAAGACACCCATACTTGATTAAAGAGACCGGTTAGGGACTCAACTTGAAAATGATTCGCGTTGGTGGACGCTTTTGATGGAAGGGTATATTTGTTTACCTGATTCCACTTCTCAGTAAAGCTCTAATGGCGGGTTGACGGTTTTTGAACTTAAACACATAGGGGTGTTTGACTCAAAAAAATGATCAAAACCATTTTTCGTATTTTTGAAAAAATGGGAAACATCTAAAGAGAATTTTCAACATACCTAGGCTATAAAATGGTACTCTGAATTTTTTCTGAAAACGGAACTGAAAACAGACTTACTACCTGAAACTTTGAAATGCATTTGCTCGAGAGCTACTTGCTCGGTTTAAAAAAGCCGACCCTTGTTATAATCAGTATTAAGCCTTCAAAATGATATATCACTTGAACTATGTTTCCCTTGAAGCTGTTGGAGCTGTTAAATTCCTGGGGGCTGACTTAACGTATGGTCCGAAAGTTTTGAGAAATTTTTTTGAAGCTAATAACTTTTTTTGGATAGTTTCAACTTTGTAACTTAACATTGCAAAATTTAACATCATCTATAGCAATAACAAATCCATATTTAACATATTGAAGATGGGCCACTATCTTTGGTGGCTCTCAGTTTTCTTCTGCCATGTTCGATCATTCTCTGGACAACAGCAGCATCAATTTCTCGATCTAAGCTCATGTCTCCCAATGTAGCGCAAGCTCGACTGATAAAAGATTTTTGGTCAGTATTGAGCAGAAAAGTATACGACAAGGTTTGGGAGGCTGCAAATGAATACCAATTACGGCGTCGCATTTTCAAAAACATTCGAGCATTTCACATTAGAGAAATTGATCCTGCTGTTGCTCAGAGAATGATGAAACATGACAGAAGAAAAGTGAGAACCATGAAACTTTTGGACCATACGTTAATATGAACGAATTCATGTCAGGAAACTGGATCTTTCAACTTTGCGAGAGTTGGTATTTGTTTAAACAACCTTCCGCCCCCTGTGGCCTATAGGGGACGAACTAATCATACAAATCGATCAAGACTTCCAGCATTCCCTTAATGGATCAAAAGCTACGAAATATCCAAATTACCTCGTTAAAAATTGATCGTGAATTCAGGTCAAATTAACCCGGACTCAGTTCCCTTCAAAATGTAGCGGGTTCTTTGTGTTCTATGAAAACTCCAGTGGAAAATTGCAAATTAGTGAAGTTTTGCAAATTTTTATTTTTGGCCAAGCATTATTAAAGACTTAAGAAAATGATACCACTGAGCTTTCACTTGAGAGAACTTGGAAACATAACAAAATTATTATCAATATGTTGATAAAAAGGGAAAAGCATAGAAAGCATTGTTTCATTAAAAAATTGAAAGTCAAGGATATAATCAATATAAAACATATAGATTCTATGATGAAACTTGATACCTGTAATACTAGATTCGTACCAAAAATCCACACGCAAGGGAAACAAAGGAGGCATTTCTGTTGAATATCGACAAACCATACAAGGAAAAAACTCTGATACCTCCGAACTTTATCTTGTTTTACTCGGAGGTCTCAGGCATTGGAGAATTGAAAAATCTGATGAGAGGTGTAAAATATATCGAAGGATGTGATAACTATTATACTTTCCCGCCAAATACAGATTTTCAATTTTTGTCTTTTGATCACGTTTTTGAATCAAATACCCCTGTGTACGAAGGTTGAACTAATGTAAACTTGCATTCAAATCAAAGTAACACGAGGGGCAAACCGCTGGTCAAATTATGTACACCAGACTTCCCCCTCGTAAGGATTTCCCCCGGACTTCCTTCGGACTTCCTCGGACTTCTTCCGGACTTCCTCGGATTTCCACCGGGTTCCCCCCGGACTTCCCCCGGACTTCCCCTGGACTTCCTCCGACATGTACACCAGACTTCCCCAGCAGTTTGCCCCTCGAATTAACATTTATGAAAATATTGAAAATCGGATGAAATTTATGCCATATTATCCCAACATAATCACCACGGGTTCCACCAAAAAATTTGAGAGCGGTTTAAGCTAAACCGAGTTTAAACAGATTTTTTTCTGGTCAATGCTGGTAGATTCATTATGGAAAATACGTTAAATCGACCACTCTTTCGTGATTTACTTAGCATGAAACCTGAATTTACATTGATCATTTGGCCAAAATCCATCAAAAGAAATCTCGAGTTAGTTATCAGCTGGTTGAATATTTTGGTGGAACCCACGGGAAAAGACGTAATTTAATAAATTTAGGTACCTACCTTCATTATTAATTGAACAACTTTTTTTGCTAGGTAATTGAGATTAATTTTCCATGGAATTGAACTTGTTCATGACTGTTCGCAACGTTAAGTTGTTACTTTCCCTTGTTAATAAATAATTGCCTCAAAAGTTGTTTTATAGATCTTAATAACATTCAACTTCGATTTCGACATTAGTTAAGTAAACACTGTTTGCCCCTGCGTCAGCAATGACTTAAACAGAAAATGAAGCCTCGTCAAATCCAAAATTTTGCCAATAGTACAAGAAAGATAGATTTCAACCTCGGAAAAAATATGGACGTCATGAATATTTGATATTCTGTTCAGAATTGAGTGCTCTACAACATATCCAAAATCGCCAAAAATCGCACCCGGGGGTTTTGAGTTATTGGAGGGGGGTAAAAAATTGCGACTTAAAATGGAGGGGATGAAACACATCAATCCATTGGGAGCAAATACGTTATAATTCGACGCATAATATCCCGTTGATACCATTTTGGCACAAAAAATGACGATCATTGTTGAAGGGGGGGGGGGGGGGGCGAAGCTCTGCTAGGTGGTCCATTTTGTTTTTTTGGCCATGTAGAACCGATCGCGGCAAGTTTAGTATCTTTTCCGACTAAGTTAAATCTCCTAAACTCGAATCCGTTGTGTAAATTTGGATGAAAACAAGTTTGAACAAGTTACCTTGAGAAAACTTGTTTTTTCTTTGACAATTTTGACGATTTTTTTTTACTGTTGAGGTATGTATTCATCTTTGAAAAATTTTCAAAGGCCATTAAATTGAAGTGTATTCTTCAGGAAAATCATCCACTCGATGTATGATTTTGTTTCTCGAGTTTGAAAAATCGATTTGAACCTGAGCCGGCGCGGCGCGTCGTCTACTACTGACCAGAACACTACAACATGCACCTTTAAATGAAAGTAGCTGAAACTATTGGAAAAATAATGACAAATGATTGAAAATTCAAGGATTTCGTATTTGCATCCAGTGGATTGACAGGTTTAATCCCCTCCATTTAAGGTTGCAATTTTTCACCCCCCTCCCCCTCCAATAACTCAAAACCCCCAGGTGCGATTTTTGGCGATTTTGGATATGTAGTAGAGCATTCAATTCTGAATAGAATATCAAATTTTCAGTACGCCCATAGTTATTTCGAGATTTTGCTGATTTTTTTACTATTTTTCCTGTACTACAAGTGTTACGGCTAAGCTAATGAAATTTTGTTGCATATACCCCAGCACAAGATTCTGATCATTCGGGGTAACAAACTAACGTCAAGAACATAACAAGAGTGAAATCAGGTGATTCCAGACTGATTTTCAACATAAAAACAGTATAAGCATGGTGTTCCGATGAACACGCTTTAGAGCATGTGTTGTATATTTTGCTCAATATTTTGTTAAAATAAGTACAGTGGTCAGTGGTCTGATTAGTGGATAGAGTGTCGTTGACATGGTGATCTAACTTACAACCGACTAATACCCATCAACATGAAATTGAGCCATATGCCATGTGACAGTATAATAATTTTTCCAGTAGTTACCCCCTAGGATATACCGTATGTTCATTAAAATCTAAATCGTGTGAAAGGGGTGGCTGTAGAAAGCGAAATGTACGTCCGTTCGTGACTTGACTGAAGCATCAAAGTAAGCGCAGCGTTTTGACATTCCTTGTCTATGATCAAAGCTCAGTGACAAGATTGACAAGACAAGACACAAGTCAAGCCCCCAAGAAGAGTAGATACTTACCTGTAATAATACATTCAGGGCCCGTATTTCAATCGACCAATCGTAAGGTAACTCTCAAGTTACGTAACTTGCAAGTAAAATTATCCGTAAGTTACCTGAAACTTCACTTTCAAACCGGTCTTTCGATTTATTTTTAACCTGAAGTTTCCAAACTGCTGGGTAAAATTATACCGGGTGTTTATAAACGTTTGTGATCGCATCGCCTTTGGAATCCCCTCTCGATCACTACAATTGCGCCTGTTACTACGTTTTTCGGCCTGACCCAAGCCTGCCGCGATCACAGTCTCTTATAAACACCCCGTATTTGTCGAGGAGGTTGACAGAACTGTTTAGTTCTTGACAATTACTTGATATTCGTGCCAATTTATTACATATTTGTAGAACTCATGCCTATATATGGAAATCAAAAATCAGCTCATATACTATTATTGTATTATTGTATGCGCGTGTCTTATATAATTCTACTTTTTGTAATCCTTACTTTAGAAAAGAGATGTCCACCAAGCTTTGACTATAGTACAGACGTTAGCGGCACATGACTGTCAGGACCAACCTTGCATTTCATTTCAATGCAAAACGCTTTTGCACGTGAGTAGTAGGTACCTAGGTAATCTTTGAGAAGTGGTGCCCCGATGGGACACGCGACTGGCGTGCTCCCTAAAAGGTCAAATGTACAAAAATCTACCATTTTTAAAGTCGTTGCTTTTTAAAAAAAAATTTCACTGGACTATATATCTTCAAGGCCGAGAAACACAATGCATCAAGTTTCCAGACAGTGTCATGCACCAGTGGCGTACCAGAAGGCTGCGAAGGGGCCGAGGTGCGATTTTTCACAAGTCTTATGGTAAACCGTGAGTAACACTTTTTTTGACATGTTTGGTATCATTTCTGACAAAATCGCACATTCTGATTCCAAAAATAAGTTTGAAATTTTGATAGAGACGTGTTTGAACCGATTTTATCAGAAAAACATGATTTTTTCCACCCTCAAAATTGATGTTTTGTAATTCTACTTCTACCATTGTTCAATGTTATTATAACTATGATTTTGACTTAGTCAGTTAGTTCGAGCTATTCCACACAAAAATATTATTTGCTGAACTTTTCTCCGGTTTTCACAAAGTCAAGGAGTGATTTTGTTTCTTGAGATGTATGATGTCAAAGCTTGATGTGACGAAACGTGCTATTTCACAGGAAAAATTAGACTAGGGTCAAAATGTGGCTTTGATTTGGTACTCCATTCATTTCAAGGCATAAAAATAGATTTCTCCATCAAACAAAGTAGAAAAAACTGGAATCGGGGTCGTATTTCATTCATGACAGTTTTTCTCCCGACATTGCGGAATAATTTTCTGAAAAAACGCGGAGTTTCGATCTATGAATTTGTCGTTTTTGAGCTCCATTCCATTGTGGTTCAGGAAACTGATGATCACAATTTTGACATAGATTGTTTGATTGAACTATTTTATCGATGAATTTCATACACCACGAGTTTCTATCGATGTGACAAAGTCCCACGGTAGTTTTATTCCAAAACGTGCATCATGTTAAAATGTAATTCCCAAAGCTCGCGATGTCGGAACAAAAGGATGTCATGACTGAAATACGACACCGATTTTAGTTTTTTCTATTTTGTTTGATAGAGAAAACTATTTCCATGCCTTGAAATAAATAAGTACCAAATCAACGCTACATTCTGATCCTAGCCTAATTTTTTTTTGTGAAATAGTACGTTTCGTCACATCGAGCTCTGACATGATACATCTCAAGAAACAAAATCATGCTGTACTTTGTGAAAACGGTAAAAAGTTCAGCAAATGATATTTTTGTGTTAAATAGCCCAAACCAACTGTCCAAGTCAAAATCATAGTTCTAATAACATTGGACAGTGAAGGAAGCAGAATTACAAAACATCAATTTTGAGGGTGAAAAAAATCATGTTTTTTTATGATAAACCCAGTTTAAACACGTCTCTATCAAAATTTTATACTAATTTTTGGAATCAGAATGTGCAACTTGATCAGAAATGATACCAAACACGTCAAAAAAAGTGTTAGGTCAGGTTTACCATAAGATTTGTGAAAAATCGCATCTCGGCCCCTTCGCAGCCGTTTGGTACGCCACTGGTGCATGACACTTTCTGGAAATTTATTGCATTGTGCTCCTCGACCTTGGAAATATCTAGTGCAGCAAAAAAAGTATAAAAAAAGCAACGATTTCAAAAATTGTAATTTTTTTGACCTTCGACCTCTTTGGAAGCACGCCAGTCGCGGGTCCCATCGGGGCACCACTTCTTGAAAATTACCTATAAGTACGTACTACTCACGTGCAAAAGCATTTTGCATCGGGATGAAATGCAAGGTTGGTTCCCCTAACGTCCGTACTACTAGGAAAATGCGCAGTAGGTTCGGTCGGTCCTTTCTTTCTTTCTTTCGCATTGAGTACGATCATTCGTCTCGCTCTTCAGCTCAGCGAAGGTTACTGTTGTATGCTGTGTTGCCTATTATTATGCTCCAAGTTTTATCAAAATTCGAAAGTAAAATGAGTACCTAGGTGCATCTCATTAGATTACGTTGTTATCGAGTGTTAGAAGGAAGGGTCAATCAGAACACCAAAATTGCAATAGTGACTTTGTGAATAAGAAGTATCTGGAATAGCATTCGACTGATCTAAATTAAAATTTTTGAAAATATTCCTGAAACATTTCAGTTACTTATATTTTTTTTCTTATCGAATATTCGAATCAGCCAAAGTGTGCCAAATAATTGAGGAAACGCATTTTATAGCATATTTTATGGTGGCCTACAAATCTTGTATCAGGTTTTGGAAAGAAGAAATTTCAAGCTATGAAATGTTTATGATCTCAAAACTTGATTTTTTTTTATTGAGTGTTCAACTATCACGGATAAAAAAGTAATGTTGAGGAGAAATTATCATTGGAATAATTTCAAGGGTGGGTATCCAAATTCATTCTTTGAGATTGTTCAGTTTTCGAGATTATTCAATTTTCAAGTTTATTCAATGTTCAGGACCACCTGACTTTTGATTAAGGGCGCGCTTGCGCGCCTTGCGTGCCTTCATAACATAGTAATATACCAAAATGAATGACTGCTGCGAAGTAAACTCGTTTTCAGGGCGAAGCTTATTGTTAGACACACCGCGAAGTGGGGAGATAGACTGGTTTTTAGCGCACTTCTCAAACGGGAAGGCGCTTATATGTCCTTGATTTGTCCGTCTCTCTGTCACAGCATCTAGTCCTAGAGGAAATGATTTTTATGGAAAATTTTTACTCCAATGGGCAGCTCATGACCTTGTATCCCGAACCAAGAAAAATCTTGAGGAAATTATGATAAATAATCACAGTCATAACAATTTAGTGAGCCGATTTCAGAACCCGGCTGGATCTACAAAGTCAAGACATGCGGACAAGTACTCGTTCTCCTCAAATTACAATAATACATGTAATACGTATGTTACATCAGAGAAAAATTTGAACTTCATTTTAACAAAAATTCCACATCAGTACGACAGACGGGTCAATAGTTACGAATTTTCGAAAATGATCATGAAGCTACGACTTGGTGGCAAAATATCATTCGTTTTTTTTTATTTTCCTTTAAATTACACCACAAATTATTGGGACTTCTTTGGCCAACCGGTTTCGCCGTTAGGCATCGTCAGGGTTGAGAAGTGACATTTTGTGTTATTTATACTTAGGTATTTAAATACCCAATGTAGCGCGAGTGTAGTGTTTTGTGACTCGCCATGTTCGTTAGAGTCGGGTGTGTCGCGAGCGCTCCGGCCGAAGAGTGGTACTAGACTCTTCGCGTGAGCCTGCGGCGTTTTATCAGAGCTCCGCTCAATTATTGTTTTTCTTTGTTTGTACCCACTCAATAATTATAAGTAATTGTACCAACAGTACCTAGTTAGTAGTGAGTAGTGAATAAAACACCTAAATGAACTGCAAGTGTTCGCAAACCCGTCCTTTTCACACATCAAAAGCTCTTTGGCGGGAACGAGCCCGTTGAGAGACTTTCACACCAATTTATAACACATTATTCGTTGTTTGCTGGCGCTTAGAATCTTCTTGGAACGGAACTAAATCTTAGACAAGAAAGATTTCAACTTGAATGGGTAACTCATGGTCTTGGTACACGAACCAAAAAAAGCTTGCTGAAATAACGATGAACATATACAATATTAACATTTTAATGTGGGACGGCGTCACGGATTGATTGCTGAATATCACATTTGGATGTAAGAAATTAGGGCATGCTAATAAGTACATGTTCTTTTGAAAATACAATACCACATGTACGGAGTTATATTTAGAAAAGAATTTGGAATTTCTTTTGGCAAAAGCTTCACTTCAATACGACCCCCGGGTCAATAGTTACAAATTTTTGAAAACGACCGCAAAGTTACGGCTTGGCGAAAATTGAAAATCTCTTAGGGCACGTGTTTCTTAGCGCATTTTCGTAAGAGGTATGTGGCTGGTTTGCCTGTCTGTCTGTCCGTCTGTTAAGCCGTGTAGAAACTATGAAGTTGTACTCCTTCTCGGAGATTGAAACCATAGCCTTCTGACTTTTTCTGATGTATAGCTGATGTCCCTAACTCCCAAGGGTGGCCAATGGGCACTATCTTTGTCATGCATACATAGTTATCATTATGTATTATAAAAAAAACAACGATCTCCTATGCACTTCGAAGAAGTTGAACTTCTCCTCTGGGAATTAAGCTATAGCCCTTGAACTTGGAACCGATGGATAGCTCAGGTCCTCAAGGGTGAACAAATAGGCAGATTGGCTTCCATGGTTACGCTGCCATCTTGGTCGCCATATTGAAATCTCTTATTAGTTGAACGATTTTCATGAAACTTGGAACTTACCTTTGTTTCGTATGCATGATCATTCTTATTTTTTAACTAAATTTCAACATTCCATCGCCATCTTGGCCGCCATATTGAAATCTCTTATTAGTGGAACGATTATCATGAAACTTGAAACGTACTCTTGTTTTCTATGAACATTCTTATTTTCCAGCTGGGTTTCCTGAATTGTCATGAAACTTGGAACTCACCCTTGTCTAGTACGATCATTCTGATTTTCAAGCCAAATTCCATGATTCTACCGCTATTTTGGCCGCCAAATTGAAATTTCTGCCCAAATAACGGTAGAACCTTAATCAACATCTTTGCGTTCACTAATCCTTCAAAAGGGAAATGCGTCACTGAGCCTTACGGCCGTGAGGCATATTCGCTTGTTTCATACCACAATGTGTTTGTGAGAGTGACTTGAGCGAGGATATGAGTCTCGTTATGGGCTTGTCACGTGCCCTCCTGGAAGGGATCTGCAAACCTACAAAAAACTCTCGAATTAAATTGGCGATATTTTAGATTTGAATTAAAAATCAACATCAATCGGGAAACAAGTGAGTAAATAGTACCTATCGCTCCAAAGACAATTGAAACAAGTGAATATGCCCTCACATGCGTGAGTCTCCATAGCGCATTTTCTCAGTGCCAGGTCTGTCATTGATAGGGATGAAGTACAGCTTGGAACTTGAATGTTCATCATACGAGACAAGAGTAAGGGCATGTTCCGTTTTACAACTCTTCGAACCGGTAACCGAAAAAGCGGTACCTTATGGTTACCGGTTATTTCGGAACGCTCTGGTCAATCTTCCGTCAATGTGAAGTTGTCAAACGTTGAAATTTGATTTCAAAATTTCCAGGCTTTTGTGAAGCAGGCAGAGCAAAAAATGGTGAAGGGTACACAGAAGCGAGGCTGTTTTTAAATCACGTCGCAAGCTTCCAGCTCGCTTACTACCTACCTCGCTACGTCCTACCTATCTTTACGTTGCTCAAACTCTTATCATTTTGCGACATGGGGTTACATTGAAATTCAAGTCCAAGACATACCTGGCGTTCAAGATGGACATTTTGACCAAGGGCCTTGACCGAGCAAGCTTGTTAAGTGTGTCTGACTTTAGCTGCAGAATGCAGAACACGCTGCTGGACCGCCAATATAGGTATACCTAGGTAGCTGCCTCTTCTTCTGCGGGTACCCTCCTGTATGCCTGTATCTGGTTCCAAGGGCGAACCCATATCGCAGAAAATCATGTGAACGGACGGTATGGTGCAGATTTAAAAGTTATTTGATGTCTTCTGGAATCGTTTCGTGATTCGTGTCATGACAAAACTCAAAACCAACTTTCAAAATTGGCAAGTAATGTCATCCGCCATGTTTTTAACCGGAGTAACCAAGCTCAAACGCCGGTCGCTCTGTAGGCCAGGCGGTAGGTCATTCTGGATGGAAAAAATTCCGACCAAAGCTTTTATGGTGTCAAACTCTTCGTAAGGTCAGTAGGTATCTTCCACTGAGTTTCCGCCCAAAAACGAGTTGTGCTAATTCCTCCACATCTGCCCAAAGGTAAAAGATGTCTTGAAGGTGCAAAAAGACCTGTTAAACCCCAGTACTTTTTCATTTTATTCACCTCAATGCAAACGCACAACTCTAACGCAAACATTGGAAGCATTTGTCATCATCTCTGTGCCAGTCTTACTGTTGAAAAAAAAGATTTCTTTGTGCGGGTCAGATAAATCACATTTTATTGTTTTTCCACACAAGAAAACGATGGAGCAACATGTATTTGGGATGTTTCCTAATAAATTGTACTCACTGAACCCATTTATGGCGTTAAAAATTCAATAACAGCATTTTGGAAGATGTTGCCCGCTAAGAAGAGAATAATTTTTACCCGTCTGTTCAGCAGGATTTTTTTCAATTTTACCAAACACCGTTCTCGGAAATTTTATAGGAAATGACACGCTGGAACTGTTTTTTAATGATATTATATCTGGCTTAACCGCGGCATGCTTTTTGAGAGTGTATGAAACTGATTTCTTTAGAGCGGTTCTATTTTACCCGCGTGCGACCATGCCTACTTGACATAGACCGGACTGATTACAAAAGCTTGGAAATGTACTCTCTTCCAGCTTTGAAACACGACCAATAATGATAAAATAATGTATGATTTCTTCATAAATCAATGTACAAAGTCGCAATAATGATGTTCGCGTTTTAAAGCTGAAAAAGAGTACATTTCCAAGCTCGTGTAATCAGTCCGGTCTATGTCAAGTAGGCACGGCCGCACACGGGTGAAACAGGACCTCTCGAAAAGAAAATAGTTTTTTTAGACTTTCAAGTGCGTGCCGCGGTTAAGCCAGGCACGATATCGTTAGAGAAGAGTTTGAGCTTTCCATTCCTTATAAAATTTTCGCAAACGGTGTTTGGTGAAATTGAAAAAATTGCTGCTGAACAGGCGGGTGAAAATTATTCACTTTTTTGCTGGCAACATTTTCAAAAATGCTGTTATTGAAATTTGATTGCCATAGATGGGCTCAGTGAGTACAAGTCATTAGAAAACATCCAAAATACATGTTGCTCCATTGTTTTCTTGTGTGGAAAAACAATAAAATGTGATTTATCTGATCCGCACAAAGAAATCTTTTTTTTCAACAGTAAGACTGGCACAGAGATGATGACAGATGCTTCCAATGTTTGCGTAAGAGTTGTACGTTTGCATTTAGGCAAATATAACAAAAAAGTACGGAGGTTTAACAGCTCTTTTTGCACTTTCGAGGCATCCTTTACCTTCGCGCAGATGTGGAGGAATCAGCACAACTCGTTTTTGGGCGGAAACTCAGTGGTAGATAACTACTAACCTTACGAAGAGTTTGACACCATAAAAGCTTTGGTCGGAGTTTTTTCCAGATTGTAGTGATTTTACCGACATACCGCCTGGCCTACTGGTTCCCTCTGGTTAAAATAACCGTGGTCCGATTTATGAATAATACCGGGTGTTTATAAACGTTTGTTATCATATCGCCTTTGGAATCTCCTATCACTCTTTCAAATCGTGCCTTTCACTGCGACTTTTGGCCTGACCAAAGCCTGCCGCGATCACAGACGTTTATAAACACCCGGTACAAGTAATATTACCAATTCGGACCGGGTAACCGGAGTTTCGGTACGAATATTACTAAAACGGGACATGCCCTAAGTTTCACGTTTCATGACAATCCGAGTGACAATCGTTCCACTTATGAGAAATTTCAATATGGCGGCCAAGACGGCGGCCAAATCATGAAATTCAGCTTCAAAATAAGAATGTTTAATGTTTATACAAGACAAAAGTAATTTCCAAGCTCCATGACAATCTCTTCATTAATAATAGATTTCAATATGGCGACCAAGATGGCGACGGAATCATGAAATTCACCTTGAAAATAAGAATGTTTATACAAGACAAGAGTAAGTTCCAAGTTTCATGACAATCCCTCCACTGATAACAGATTTCAATATGGCGGCCAAGATAGCAGCGGAATCATGAAATTCAGCTTAAAAATAAGAATGATCGTACAAGACAAGGGTAACTTCCAAGTTTCATGAAAATCGTTCCTCCAATAAGGAATTCCAATATGGCGGCCAAGATGGCGGCGGAATCATGGAATTCAGCTTGAAAATAAGAATGATCATACAAGACAAAAGTAACTTCCAAGTTTCATAAAAATCGTTCCACTAATAAGAAATTTCAATATGGCGGCCAAGATGGCAGCGCAACCATGAAATCCAATCTGCCCACTGGCCACCCACGAGGATCCAAGCTATCCATTGGAGAAGGTTCCAAGGCTCTAGATTTATTCCCTGAGGAGAAGTTCAACTTCTTAGAAGTGGAAAAGGAATCTTTGTTTTTCGATAATAATAGTAATAACTATGTATGTATAAAAAAGAGAATGCCCATTGGCCACCCTTGGGGACATTAGCTGTCCATCGGAGGAAGTTCCAAGGCTCTAGCTTTATTCCCCGAGGAGAAGTTCAACTTCTTAGAAGTGAACAGTGAATCTTCATTTTTTGATAATAATAATGATAACTATGCATAGATAAAAAAAATAATGCCCATCAGAAAAAGTTCCAATGCTCTAACTTCATTTCCTGAGGAGGAGTACAAACAACTTCTTATCTTCTACACGGACAGACGGACAGACAGACAGACAGACAAACAGACAGACAGACAGACAGACAGACAGACAAACCGGCCATATAAGCGTCATTTTCTTACGAAAATGCGCTAAAAATTTTAAAGTGAGGTAGGTATCAGTATCCTACGGAGCGGCTTAAGGGACATATTATTTATTGTAAAGAAATTTGAATTAACCTAAGCAGTATTATTGTTTAAATTGTGATGTGTTGGTATTGGTATATTTACGAGTGTTGCTGTTGGTGTAGGTAGGTAGATACTTACATGAAGTTTGAATGTCAAAATTTTACTGCGCTATACCTACCGACCAACCAGAATAAATTATGTAAAAATAGACACTTCATCGGCGATGGTCTAATTCGAGCTTTGTCGATCCATTCTTTCCACCGTTTCTCCCAATCCATTTCGAACCGAAATGTAATCAAGCTAATGCTAATCTTTGTGTATAAAGATTAGTGGTACCTATCTGCATTTAATCAAAATCAGTTTGATCTTATTAGTGAAGTGTATAAAACACCGTGGGCTGTGACTCAACATGTGCAGAATTCTACCTTTAGTGTTGACTTTCATGTTTATCAACTGTCATGCACGTGTGAAAAGTTTGGAGTTGAAAAAAATTAATGTCGGTAAGTGGAATTGAATTTTTGTTTGATTTCGAACTACCTACATAGAGTTTAATCAAATTAAGCAAAAGCCGGCCAAAACCTGAGATATATATTAAAAATTTCACAAAATTTCGAAGCTTGAAACCGAGCTTGAAACTTTTTGAGGGCCAATCAAAGAGCCAATCATTCCATCCTAGAGAATTTCTGGTTTTCCCTGAATAACTTGTAAACTCTTATCTCTGCAACAAACACACCATTGAAATAAATGTAGCCCATCAAATTTCCCAAAGACATTTACTTCATTTTTCAGGGAGGACAAAGCCAATATGAAGAAGTAGAGACTGAAGAATACCATAAGAAGATATCTTTTTCTTTATGATGGTTCCTGAGATAAGTAGGTATACAGGGGTGTCTCAAAACTTGCGCCTCAGAGAAAATGAGGCAAAACCAGACGGCAGTCGGATATGTAATACCGAGGAAAAAAGAATCTACCTCAAATGGTATTCGAGAAAAGATAAAGTTAGGTTAACCAATCAGAAACCTACACCTTTGAGGTATGTTACCTTAATTTCAAGTTGCTAGGTTTATTGGATTGACAGTGACTATTACAGTGAGCCAAACATTTATTGCAAAATGACAGGCAGGCAGGCAGGCAGACTTTCGAAACTTAGCAACCGGTTAAATTTAGCAAATTTACCATGAATTGACCCTCCGGGATTGGTGGATTCAAAAGACTCATGGCTCCTTTATGCAAGCAGCAATTAATTTTTTTCTTCCGTTTTCTGGGAACGTGTTGTCATCGGCACATGGCAGTGTTCTCTGGGGCGCGAGTTTTGAGACACCCTGTATAATATGTATCATGATATTTAACATACTATCCCTGGGCTGCACAAAAAAATCAATACTCAATTAACGCTAATACGAGATTAAATGGATTTTAATCTGACCAATCCTAGTAGGTTGTCTATGGGAAATGCATAAAATCTTCAGCTAACCAATCATTGGATCATCCTTTTTTGTAAAACCAAAATTTCTATTGTTCACCAACGAGTACTGACCAAAAGAAATTTCACTAGTCTCGTATTATATTGATTGAGCGTTGGTGCAACCCAGGGTAAGTGAAAAGACTTGAACGACTTAGTTGGGAAGAAAGTCGATAGTCCAGACAATAGTTGCTAGTCTGTACAAACCTTGCGTTCAAGTGGCATCAGTCCGTACAGGCTTTCGTAATTAGTATCCGGACTACCGACTTTTTATTTCAAATAGGTCGTTCTAGTCTTTTAAGCCATGTACCAGAAACCATCGATAGGAAAAAGTTACTCAAAGATGGTATATTCTAGTTTCACATTCTTTATACAGGCTGGTCCATCCTAGCGTAATTATCCCATAGCGGCCTTACCGTTCAAAATAGAAAAAAAAACATGTAAGTATGAAAAAAGTTATATGGTTTGATGAGACCTATGACCTGAAATTATTTCAGCTATACCCAAAATGCCTGTCTCATTTTGACGGGATAAACGAAACGTCATTTTTTCAAATAGAACACCCTATATTTCTTATAATTTTGTCTTCAGCTTTTTCAACTGTCTTATGCCTGTATTACTTTCCCGGCCCGTCCAAGTAGTCGCCGCGGTACAAGCGAAATATGAGTACATTACTGCACTTTAATCTAGAAGCCTATCTAGAAGGAAGAAAATTGCATATTTGTTATTGGGACTATATTAAACGATTTGACCCATATTACCTTTTTTTTTATCGCCCGGAATCCAATATGGCGGCCGATTTTGAAGGTGACCTCCAAAGAATTGGAATTTGTTAATTGTGACCTATAAAGGCGCGGAAAGTGTTATTTTCCGCTGATTACGATAAAATTGTTTATTAACCAAAATGGCGGTTATTGTTGAAATTATATCTTAGAAATATCATAAATAGCAGAAAAAAAGTTAAACTACGAAGTCGCTGGAAAACGGTTAATCCGATCGACTTGAAATTTGGAATGCAGACATTGTTGGTTTGTGGAATGAGCCCATAAGTTTTTGGCTGTCATCTGTCTAACAGAACTGTCACTATCAACAAATGTCAGGAGCTATATCTCACGGAACTTGACTTGCAATATGTCATTTGGAAGCCCGTGAAAAACTGTATTCAGAGCAATTAAAAGTATTGCCCTGTCTGTCATTTGTCAAATATTAAAAAATGTCAAAGTTCAAAACTTCACCATTTTATTATTCAAAATCTATTCAATGGATTGGAACCAAATTTGGCAAAAAGAAACACTACGAAAGTGCCAAACTATGTCTGCAGTTGCAGTTCTCCACCGTCTTCCAGTCGGACGTTATGGATTTTCAAAATTTCTTCTAGCCGTTGCCACTCGAGAGGGCCTTTCACCCGTGTTTTTACCAAGACGACTTGCTTTTGATGCAGGACTACACTTACAAATTCATTTCTGCTCGGGGATCGACTTTCTTCGAGACACGATTCCGGTATTCCAACAGTGATTGTTTTAAAAATGAAATTTGCACATTCCTTAAATTTGGAAAAACTGAAGTGCAAACTTCGACATGATTGTGATGAGCCCCACGAAATATTCAGTTAGGTGCAGACATGCTGAAAATGAAAGTTCAAGAGAAGATTTAATTAATTTTGGAGCAAAAATTTCCGGAATGGGACCCACGGTTTTCGAGTTTTCCTCTCTGGAAAAACTGCAAATTTTTTAACTTTTTGTCCCATCAACAGATTTTCACCATTTTTTTTCACCACGAGGTAACTGGTTCTCAAACATTCCCAACATTTTTTTTCAATTTCCAGGAAATTTTCCGGTTGGAAATGCAAAATGCAAATCTCGGGTTTCCGAGACCGGACTCAAATGATGGAGCTTAAGTGGATCCTTGGTTGAAGATTTTCACAATAAGTTGATTTGGAATAAGATTTGAGGTTTTACCAGAAAATTCAAATTTTCCTAATTCAAATTTTCCTTACGAAATTTTCAATTTCCTGCAAATTATTCTTAATCTTACTTTCTAATCCCAACTTCCTACTCGAAAGAACGTTTTGCATGCACCGCAGACCTTTCAGCAATCTCAAATTACAGGAAAAATTCCCATTTTCAACAAATAGGTACTTAACATGGGCCTCAACAATTAAAATACAAATTCAAGTTCATTTCTTACAATGGTCATCATTCTAGATCCTTTAACCATTATATTCATAATCTGTCACAGTGTACACAGTGTCAATAATAATCTGTATCTCATTAGTTAGACGGGCTGATAATCATTAATCATTTTGAGCAATTGGTTTGTGTCAGGTATTTGTCAATAATTTACTGTATAACTTTTCTTGCAGTTTTTATGAATGAGAGCCTAGAGACTCTTGAAACCGGTCGGCTTTAGAGAAAATTACGTGGGAAGACAGAAGTATTTAGTTCAATACTTATATCACTTTATCCTGTTTATGTTATTACGGATTAGCATGCTTCAAGTCAGCGAGAAGAAACGGCCCTGCGGCCTGAGGCAGTCAGTAAGCTAATTAGGTACAGGTCCATGGTAGGTACGGTTTTCGAGACATACGAGCCTGTAGTGCGAATAGTGGATTATTGTAAAATTGGGCTTAAATCGATAATGACTGGAATTTGATGACACAATGTAAATTAACAACAATCATTATTGACAATTATATTGGATTGCCTTTGGTAGATGGCACCGCTTGGGAGACTTACATATTAGGAGTCCCCCTGAGTGTATATTACCAAGATCTCTGACTGCCATAGCATCGGATGGTTGGACTGAATGCCTGCGCACTGATGAGCCCCCAACAGGGGCGAAACACGTGTCTGTGCAGTTTCGGTCTGACCATGATCGTCTGGTGTTGTGGTATAGGCGGAGAGCTTTGTTTAATTATCATTGAACCTAAATAATGTTATTTTCGTCCTTCGAACATACTCTGATCTTTGCCATGCCCATTTGATAGATAGCGAAAATTTATTCGCTGCAATAACAATTACAGGAAAAGTCGAACAAAGATAATAATAATAAAACATGAACAATTTTTCAGTATTCTTCTTGGAGGAAAGCGATGAGCTAAGCGAACTTGCAATTAAGAGTTCGGCGAACATTGTTAACTACCACACGAAATCCACCAGGTATTTTCTGCACCCCATCATCTACAAATACCGAAGAAGCGACGTGATAGACTTGAGTTTTATCGGTGGGTATGCCTTAGCTATAATCGCATATCCGCCCTCATGGCAGGTTCTTGAAATAAGCATTTTGTGTTTCGACATCGTCCTCCGACACAATAAGAGGCACCTCTTTTCACCCCTATATCTATCGATTTTTCAGTGTGTGAGCTGTTGGGACACGGTGTAGCGGCGATATTTGGACCGGAGCAGCCCGAAACTAATGAAATAATTCAATCAGTGTCTTTGAGCTTGGAAATTCCACAATTTCAAACGTTCTGGAATCCTAATTTGGAGGCGTTTTCCAAGCTCTCGCAGGACGACGGGGCGAATGGAGTGTTCAACTTCGGCCTCCATCCTAGTCCGGGAACGTTCTCCCTGGCATTGGCGACTCTGGTGCGCGAGAACGACTGGAAGAGTTATACTGTCATTTACGAGAATGATGATGGACTTGTCAGGCTTCAGGAAGTCCTGAAGGCGCAAAATCCCCCTGAGCTGGCAGTAACTTACAGGAAATTGGAGCCGGGTCCCGATCACAGGTCCGTAAATACCGCAGGAGATGGCTCCGAAAGCCACCCCTCCGGGCACTTCATATCCATTACCGAAAAAATATTATTTGGCGCTTTTTCATACCTCGGCACGAGTTATGAATGAGCGAATAACCTGAATTTACAGCATAATCATTTCCAAATCGCAATTATTATTCTATTCTTACCGATGTAGGTTATTGTAGGTCTGAGGTGTGAGTTCTTTTAGTCACATAATTTATTATCAAACAGATCGTGGTCTGCACAAAAGTAGGAATAACGCAACGCAACGTGAAACATGAAAATTTACTTGTAACTAAGGAGCTTGCCCTCGGTTATAGGTTAAATTTTACGTGACATTTATCGTTATAAAGTATACGTATACCTCCTGCGGTATTACAACCTGCCAATTCGGTAGGTGGGCATTGGCGTTTGTAAGCTTCTTGACCGTTCGCAGAATAAGCTAATAAGAATATCCCTCACTTTCATTATTGAGAAAAGGAGATTCAAATGCTTTAGCTTGAAGCGGGAAGTTTCTTAAACATCATTTGAAAACGCTACTGCAGATGCTTCGGCATTAGGAATAGAGGTTTTAAATGCGAACAAAAAACTCAAAACTTCAATATGCAGTTTCTCGAAACAACCGGGTGTTTTTTCATAACTGGTGCTGGTGGGCGATTCATAGTGCTTATATAGGTCCCGACTAATTATCTCGAATGTTCCATGGGTCATCCAGAAAATTCCATAGTGGCCCGGCCTATGCTTTCTAGACGACTCCCGAATAATCACACATCTTTCGCGTGCTTCCCGTGTGTTCTAGTATGTGGCACCTCCGCCAAAATGCACAGATGTTGCTTGACCCACTGCTGGAGTCTCCATACAGTTGTACGGGAAAAAACCTACACGCGCTCTTTGGAACACACCAGAACGCTCCGCACTTGTACACTGCGATCTAACGGAAAAAGTCTAGAAAGATCCCGAATCGCCGCCCGTAACAATGCGGTACCTACATAAACCTACAAACAGACACAAAACAAAATTGATTCACCGATTTAGAAGAGAATAACGACGAAAAATCTTCAAATCACTGTCGAGTTGATAATTTGAAAGCTTGTTGGATATGCGCCATCCGGAAAATGTATGGTAGCCATCGCCAAAACCGAACAGCTCAGGTAAAATTGGAAATTAAAAAACACCCGGTATGAATAACATGAGCCGTTTCAAAAAAAAAATCCAGTAGCATATTGCCACTGTCAAAGACCCTGCGGTTAAACCGCCCTGTTTCGTTCTGGCACGTGAAGTTGTGAAGCTGTCAGAAGGTCCCTGAGGCAGATACTGTCAAGTAGATTTCTTTTTACGTCCGTGCGTTTCTTCCCAAGCTTCACTTATTTTATTGCACTTGTAGACTATAATTTTTCATTATACAGACAGGCTGTCTTGAAAGTATCGTATTCTGAGTCCAGAACAATATAATGGAATCACAAAAAAAAAATCAACTAATGACGTTTCTTTTTGAAGATGAGACTTCGTAGCTCCCTATTTTCGTTATTTGAAGTGATTTTGGGAAACTTTTGTGATAGATTATTCAGTGAAAATTATCAATCACTGGGTGTGCACTGAAGTTCTTTTTAATACACTGGGTGATTCGTAAATCTCAAATTCATTCTTGTCTAAAAACACCAGTAAAAATTCTTCTATTGGAACGGAAAGAGTTTTATGGACTAGTGGAATATTTTCCATTCATGTAATAAAGACAACTAGATTTTTGTGATTTATGACCCACCCTGTATCGTTAACGGGCATTCAGTGCCCACTCACTAGTCAGTGACGAAATTTGTTGAAATACTCCGGTGGCAAAGATACTGGGGGAGCTTGCTCTTTTAGTCCCCATATTTTCTACGCCACTGAAAATTTGTTTCACAGGTTTTCGGAAAAAAGTAATCCAAATACTCGAGCCATCGTAATGCTTGCAGGTTTTTTTTTGCTCTTTTAGGACTCGAAAAAATATGAAAAAAATTCGCGTGACGTAGTAATATTGAGAATGAGATTTTGAGTGCGCGACAGATGGCGCCACGTGAAAAGGTAGAGTCTTGTTGTCGGATTTCTTTAGCTGAGCGTTGTCTGAACTCCTGAACAACAGTTTAAACCACAGTAAACGTCAGATTGCAAGAGATTTGAAGTCTCGATTTACACTTCAAAAGTCATTTGAAATTAAAGGCATGAAAACCGGTTACTTTTTGTTGGCGCCTAGTGTTGACCGAGCTACGGTCATAGGATTGAGAGAATAACCAAAATGGACACGATCGTTTTACGATAGGAAAAATCAGATCAGGGACTACAAGAAAATAATTCAAAATCGATATATTTTCTTGAGTATATATAAAACACCATTTTTCAATGGGGTATAATCCAATTTGAAAAAATCGACTATCTAGTTATTAATTTTATGTATTAATATTCCCTAATAAGCGTGTGATATTTCATTTCACTGTAATTATCACACTAAGGCGGTAAAAAAAATTGCAAAAAAGCAGAAGGGGACGGTTTCGTCGGAAGAGCGATCCAGTGACGTCATCCAAATTTGCACTTTCTGGCAACGTTGCTTGAGGCTTGAATTACTATAACAACCAATAAACAAGATTTTCTCTTTCAAACGAGTTGTCAGACTGTCAGATCTGACGGCAAACAGGTACCTCCGTTATTTGTTCTTCGTTCACGGTTTGCGTCTACTTGTTTTTGTAAGAATATGCCGGGTAAGGCCAAGGCATGCTTCTTTGCTGGTTGTCCCAACACCCAAGAATCTGCACCCGCCAAACTCTTCATATCGGTGCCAAAAAACTTGGAGGTGCGCAAACGTTGGTTTCAGTCTGCCTGCAACACAGTGAATTTTCCAAAAACAAGACTCCTCTTCTGTTGTGAAGATCATTTTGTTGTAAGTACCTACTTGGAAAATACTGCTTATTTTCGAATACTTCTGAAAGCAACACCTAATTTATAAAACATACTCTTGTCGACAGCTGGAAACTCAGTGTGAAAAGACGTCCTTGGTGTGAAAATTGGCAGTATTTCAAACTGATGGGCGGCAAAATAATAATCAAACGAGAAGTGGTACCCCAGAATCTTGGCCTTAAAGCACGGGGATCCCAGCTCACAGGATTAGGGGAAAACCGAGAAGAAAACCGAGAAGCTGACACTCCCGAGGCAACAACGGTCGCCCCTCAAAAAAGAAAAACAAATGCTTCTGGGGCTAACGCAGGAAAAAACCCGTGCAAAAGAAGTAAAGCGACTCAGACTACAGGGCCGGCGGTGAGCGTCAACTCAACGAACACCCCAGCTGAATGGTCGGTATCTTCCTTACTACCACCACCACCAGCACCTATCCAGAAAACCCTTCCACGGACGAAGACAGTGAAAGTGACACTAGTTCCGCTGCCTATGGTTCCGCAACAACTGAACCTTCTTCAAGTGGTAGTACCTTGACGTTCAAAGCCTTAAGTGAGAACCGAGAAATAGAAAAAAATTGAAAAGAACCCGCGACTATATACTGGTTTGCCGGAAGACTCCTATTTTATAGTAGATATGCTATGTTCTGAGGGCAAATTAAAATACGTCAATGTATTATTATTATTATTATTATTATTATTAGTGATTAAAACGACAAACAAACAAAACGAGCACACAGGAGTGGATTCATTCTAGTCTTGCAAAACTGTATAAATTCATCAGCATTGGGGTTGTTTGGTTGGGTGTTTTTGTAGGCTAGTATGATGTGATGCAACGAAATTTGTTCAGACAATGTTTGTGTTGTTTTGAAATGAGTGAATAAAACTCCCTGGCAAGACTTTTCCATCCCTCTCGATACCACTGCCTTCAAGAAGGTTTCATTTTTTGGTAGTGAGGTTCTCAATTTCCCTTTACAAATGGTCGCCACTCTAGTCGCTTTCAATGTCCCGACTCTGGAAAGGCTTGATTTCTTCCAATAACACTCTACAGATGTCACAGAAGGGCAGCTGCTTCTTCTCAACAGCCAAAACAGCAATGCAACGCCGTGCTTACATCCACCTGAAATCGGTTTTCTTTAGGCAAAAACTTAAGTATTAATAAGTATTAGTAATTACACTTGAGTGTAGTATACCTACTTAAGTGTACATTATTGAAGTAAGATGGCATAGGTAAGATAATTTTCTAATTCTATGCACCTAACTAGGTACATGTACTCATGTGCAACATCAAATAATAACTTTTTTGCCTATTTTACTTCAGATTTGGTAGGTACTGACCTTCACTAGCGGCACAGTCGTGACATCTGCAGTCTAAGACTTCATTTGAGCCTTCATTAACAGACACGGTGACATTATAGGGCTTGTTACGAACTTTATGTTCGGGTGTCACCTTCGCCTTTATCGTACAGATTGGGTACTTTTCTTTTTAACTGAACGTACCCGACAGCATCGTCCATGTAGCTTTCTCTACCTGCTCTGTAAGGCAAACATAATAGTTCTGTAGAGTCAAGCCCGTAAATTGGAATTGTAATATTTATCATTAAAGAACTGGGAGTCTCACCTTTTCGCTTTTACGTTCTTGACACCCGCGATCAAAAAATTTGCATTGGTGCGGTAGAACGTATCAACCATGTCGTAGTCAATATTGGGCAAGTTGCTTGAGTTTCCTTCTTCATAACCGCTCTCCATAACAAATAACTACGTAAAAACTTCTTTCAAATCAAAACTTCTGTTTGACGTCTAACTTGACGTCTGGTACAAAGTTTGAAATAGGTGGAAATTCAAATAACAATTCGTTACCAGGGTACCCCCAAGCGCGACGTTGCCTAAGAGGGCTTTTTTGATGACGTCAGTAGGTCGGGAGGGCGTTTCGCTCGTATTTTTTTGAGATTTTTTCCCCGCCTTATTATGAAGATCAAAGTGAAATAAACTACCACATGTTCATCAAGGGGTGTTCAGCTTCAAATTGCACATTTAAAAAAAAAATTGGATTATACCCCATTCTACGTCCAATTTGAAGGAGGAAATGGCGCACTAAAACTTTTGAGAAGAAGAACCGTTTACAAAATATTCAAGTTTTGGCTTTCAAGTTTTCAAACAGCTTGGATAAAAGAATATTCTTATATTTGATAATTAGTTTCAGAAATTTCAGTCATTTGTTTACTGAAACGAGTTCTTCGACGCTTCTTAATCACAAAAATTACACTATATTTTTTTGTAATTGCGGTAACATGTTTTTTGATTTAAATTTTCAGTCACTTGGAATGGGCCTTTTTTGAGCTGTTCTCAATTTTAAAACTCAAATATAGGCTGTCTGATTCCTACATGATTCTAGTGGGCTGTGTTTCTGGTCGCCATCGGCCGATCACGGCCTGAATCGCAGCTCACTAGAATCATGTAGAAATCAGACAGCCTATATCTTGACAGCGCGTTGGCTGTCAATACACGTTTCTAACAAAAATTGTCTATCTCCAATCAAGCCACTGAATAGACACCGGCACTGGAAATTGGTGGTCTCATGTTTGGTTGGTTGCATAAGCACTTGAAAGAAATTGCGCGAAGGCCCAGTTTCTCCTAAATCTTGACTTTCTCTTGCTTTAGCCTTTTCAATCACCGCTGCTGCCATAATGAGGCAATACAGTGACGAGCACGTCAAAAATTTTCAAATCCCATAATGCGACTACTTGGCTCTGCAAGGAGTCTTGTGTAGTTAAGCCATCGTAATGGACAAGGAGCTGGAGCCTCAAAACTTACGTTATAAGGTACATGACCTAATTCCTAAAGATCTAACGTACTTTGATAAGGTTGTCAACAACATTGTCTTTGTCTTACATGTCAGACCGGAGGCTTTGGGCTGGTATAATTTTTTAAAACAGGGCAAAATTTACGTCATAAGGTACATGAATGAAACCAACAGGATTTTGTATGAGAACATCGCCTTTATCAAAAATCTGGTCGTAAGATGAAATTTTTGGAGACCTTCCGGTCCATAATTTTTTTTTGAAATGTTCAAAAAAGACCAAAATTTACATTCAATATTCATCAATTTTTTCACAGGTGTTTTGTTGACTAACTGGATATAGAATACCCATTAGTGTGATCTATATTTGTAATCACCGTGAAAAGCGGAATCGATTTCCATGTTAAAATATAGGGTGTCCGATTTGACAAAAGTTTTTCGATGTTGCACCCTGTAAGCGATGTATATCATTGAAAACTTTTGCGAACAGATTCGAAGCCGACGTAAAAAATCATATAAGAATCATTTTTCATTCCAAAAATTATGTCTAAAGAGAAGTCTCTAGGAGGAAGTAAATATTGGCCGGTTTTTGAAAATTTGAAACTTATTTTATGGACCGAAAGCCTCCAAGAATTTTGTCTTACGACTCGATTTTCGATTAACACGAAGTTCCCACATGGAAGCTCGTAGGTTTCATTCATGTACCTAATGACGTAAAATTTAGCTATTTTCGAAAATTGTCGAGCTTATACCAGCCTCAAGCCCCCGCCCCGGTCTAACATGTAAGATAAAGAAATTTTGAACAACCTCATCAACGCACATCCTTTGAGGTTAAAATCATGCACCACTTTTCCTTATGACGTAATTTTTCAGGCACCAGTTCCCTGTCCATAAAAACCAGCAACCCTGCCAATAGTTCAATCAAGTTACAATTACAATAAAAGCAAGACATGTAGTTTTTTGTAATTAAAAAAGCTTACATTCAATATTTATTGCTCACCACTGTATTAGGAGTCTCTGCCGTACGTAGATATGCATTCTCAAATAAGCTCAAGATGCAGATATTCTTTCTTGAATATGACCTGACTTTTCCCAAATTTTGTCTAATACGCGACAGCGAAGAAACGCATATAGCACTGCATACATCCCTAAAATCAAAATAGATGGTCGATATGTATTACTGGTTGCATGAAACCAGGAGCAAATCTTCATCGCCTTTAGTTGGAAATGTGTATTGCATGAGCTTTTTGAAGGCTCTGCTTCATGGTTTGAAACATTAAGGCATTAAATGGATAACAAAGTTGAAACGCTGTAAATAATAAGTAGGTACCTACATAGGTAATAAAACTAAAGACGAAATAACACATACAAAATCATAAAGATTCCCAACTATCGCACATTTCGCATATCTCGTAAACTCCGTAATTCTATAAAACTCATAAAACTGACGATTCCAGACGAATCCTGAAGCAAATAAAAGCATCCGGTGCCACAAACATAATCCTGGACTGCGAGGCGCATCACATAATCAACATTTTACTGCAGGCCAAGGAAATTAAATTAGTGGAAGGGTATCATAGCTACATAATAACGTCTTTGGTGAGTTTCAAGATGGTAGAATGAAGGCAATGAATACTCCAAATTAATTAATCGATTGCTGGAACAAGCTTAGTCCAGTCTTTAGAATTTAAATGTCTGTGAAATTTAGTTTGTAGGTGCCTTATTTAATATAGAGTTGATGCAGTTTTATTCTTTGCAGGACGCCTATACAATAGATTTTAGCTTTCTGGGCGACATCAAAGCAAACATCACGACTTTCAGCGTGCTAGATAAGACAGTTCTGGATACAGTGATAGGAAACTGGGAACTGGCCGACACGAGCCAACAGACTGAACTTTCCTGGAAAGCAATTACGGTAAAATCTATTCCATTAAGTGTTTTATGCAAATAGAGGAAATGAACTCAGAGGTATCAGAAAAACCAATTAAATAAGACTAGATATATCGATTAAAATAAATATTATTTATAGCAAAACGTTGCTTGTACTTACCCACATACAAAAACAAAATAGTAATTTTGTTTTGTGCTAATCAATTGTATCGACTTTAGTTCGTTTTTGGTTTAGACAGTTATTACGAATAGAGAGATAGTTGCAGTTGCTGTGGTTCTATTTAGTTGACTTACAACTATCCCTATAGGTCCCTCAGTTAATCGAAAAGGGTAATTTATCAAACATAACTAGGCGCTTTGCTCGGCACTTTGTATGTACGGTCGACGAGAATATCGCTAATGTAATCTGCTTATATGCAGTTGAAACCAATTACATTAACTTTTTGCCCATCCTGTGGGATTTTTCAATTACATTTATTTGAACAAGTCTTTCCAGCAACACTACACTCCTCTCAACCATTAGAAGCCAGGTCAAAAGCTTCGGTCGTTCTTGATGTTGCAATCATTCACGCTAGATTTGCCCAGTTTCCCACTCGCACCCAACCTTTATGGCCCCGTATGATAGTTGATTTGCCAAATATCCCTGAATCCGTCCGGCAGAAATGGCTAACATACGTAATATATTTGTCTGGACTGTCTGGAGGTCCCGAGTTAATTCCGGTCGATTAAACTTCGACTTGGGACATGCACGAGATGGTCCCGGCCATATCAATCACCCGAGATATCACACCGTAGATGTCGCGTAAAGTCTCAAAATAAATTGCATTGATGCAGGACTGTATCTTGATGAATCATTATTGTAACTCGCATATGGATTCATTCATAATTCCAATATTCACTAAATACATTAAGGGTCGGCTTTGTTGTCTAAAAATCCACTTATTCACCCAATACCTACAGTCCTCTATTCAGTCCAATCGATGAATATTTTATTTTGAAGTCATCCTTATAAAAAGTTTATCCTAATTGAAAATTGAAACACCCTGTGTACAGTGATATTATTATTTGAGTATAGTACAACAAGGTGCACAAAGCATTTC
This sequence comes from Anaspis maculata, assembly GCA_949128115.1. Lineage (NCBI taxonomy): Eukaryota > Metazoa > Arthropoda > Insecta > Coleoptera > Scraptiidae > Anaspis > Anaspis maculata. The sequence goes on along the minus strand of OX421962.1, from coordinate 55,877,761 downwards.
ATACAATAAATTTTTATTGTATATCCTCTAGCAGTGGGCCGGAACTGAAGAAACCAAACTTATTGGATGACTTATGCAACTATTGATTCACCAGTATATTTACAGTTGACTATTTAGAGTGTCACTTGGACTATTGAAATAGGTGAATAGTACCTAAAGTATAATAATTTCTGCTTCCACTCACAAGTTATAATACTCTAAAAAAATAGTCTCCCTATACTCGCGTCATAAATACTAAGATGAAAGATAATTGATTATCTACTCTAACCTCGACACCAAGTAGGTAGTCCGGGGAAGTGAGGTGTAGAGCTGTAGGGGTCAAAAAAATCCAGACTCTTTTTGATGCTTGTTTTTTTTCCCAAGATAGTGAGAATGATATCTATACCCTTGGTGATTTGATCATATTCCAATTCGTATTTTTATTATTTGCAGGTTTTGATGTGCTTTTTCTGGATGTGCACTTCTCCGATCTATATCTTTGCAGCGCGCGCGTCCAAATTTTAGTCCATTAATAGCCCACGCATTTTAGATAAAAATTGACCAGAAGCTGGAAAAAAAATAACGTAAGTCTGAAAATTGGTAGAACGCTTCCAATTAACCAATTTTCAGACTTACGTTATTTTTTTCCAGGTCAAAATCTAAAATGCCTGAGCTATAAGCCGCATCCCCACATAGGATTAGTGCAGTGGCAACAGCGCCAGCGGTAAGAGAGCTAAAATATAAGTTTCTTTTCATTGAGCGTTCACATAGACTTACGGTAAAAAATGTTTGGCACTGCCAATGTAATTCTTTTCTTACTGTAAGTCTATGTGATTATGTGAATGCTAAATGTAAAAAAGAAATCTATAGTTCAGCTTTCTTACCGCCAAAATTTTTAACAGGAAAACGCCGAAACAGGTCGATTTTTATTTTGAGGGGGATATTTAGAACACATATTGCCAAATTTTCATCTTCAACCTCTTCGTCCCCACCCCACCCTACTTTAGTGGGGTGGTTTGAAAAAATCAGCAATATATTTGAAAAGAGAATTTTATTGCCCTCAATTTGATGTATCACAAGATATACAGGGTCTTTTTTAGCGCACTTCTCCAAATGGGAAGGCGGTTTTGTCCTCGTTTTGTCCGCCCGTCCGTCCGTCCGTCCGTCACAGCATCTAGTCCTAGACGAAAAGGTTTTTGCGAAAAAATTTTACTCCAATGGGTAGCTCATGACCTTGTATCCCGAACCAAGAAAAATCTCGACGAAATAATGATAAACAATTACAATAATAACAAATTAGTGTGACGCGGCATCGCCGTTGAATGCTGCATTTCAGAAGCCGGCCTGATCTCGAAAGTTATCACATGCGATCAAGTACCCGTTCTTATCATTTTACAATGATACATATGGGGAGTTATATTTAGAGGAGAATCTGAACTTAATTTTAATGAAAATTCCACATCAGTGCGAGGAACCAGTCAATAGTTATGAATTTTTGAAAATGACTCCGAAGCTACGGCCGCCATATTGAAATTGTTTGCCCAAATAACGGTAGAGTAGAACCCTATAGTTACTTAACATCTTGCGTTCACTAATCCTTCAAAAAGGAAGTGCGCTGCGCTACTGAGCCTCATGCCCATGAGGCATATTCGCTTGTTTATGGATGTCATCATTTGAATGGCTTCTGACAGGCGAAGTAAGAAACTTATCAACAGGGGCATGACAGCATCTTGTAACTTGTAGTTCCAAGATTTGTTTGGCACTACAACCACAGTTGTCAGCCATCAACTTTGTCTGCACGGTGCGACAGAACAAAATGTTGTGCTTGGCCATAGAAGGAAACAGTGTTAAAAAGTCGCTTTGTTTTTTCTTTGTAGGCATTCTCAAAGACCAGGTATTCACAGACGTAATCAGAGACATCCGTTATCTTGAGAAGAGAATCAAAAATATCTGCACTGAAGTTACGTTTCGAGATTCTGTGACACCCGCCGAGCACTGCATTTTTGATTGAAGGCTTTTTTGGGAAACGGCGGCCATCACCCTGAAGTTGCACGTAGACAACTTTCACCGTATCAAAATTCAAATTCTAGGTTTCATTTTGTTACAAGTTTCAAGTGAATTGGTACAGAAATGAGGGAAAATTTTGAATTTTAATATGAAGAAACAAAAAATTTGCAACTTTAAGGCTCTTGGCACCGTGTACACGAAGTTGATGACTGTCAGCCATGGTTGTAGTGTCAAACAAAACTTGAAACTGTAAACTACAAGATGCTGCCATACCCTTGTCATAAAGTTGAGCTTTTTTTTATTGCTAAAAAAAAGACCCTGTACTACTTGAAATTTTAAGTAGGATAGGGTGGAGTCGAAGGGGTTGAAGATAAAAATTTGACAATGCGTGTCTTAGATGATCCTCAAAATAAGAATCGACCTATTTTTGCTGGAAAGTCTAATTTCTCAAGAATTGGGAGTTTTCCTTCCATCAACAAAGAGAAGATTTTCACAAGTGCTGAGGGGGGGGGGGAAGTGAATTGAAAAAATTGAAAATATGTTTGACGGAAAGAAAATTCCATTGCCCTCAATTTGATGTATCACAGGGTGGGGTGGGGGCTAAGGGGTTGAAGATAAAAATTTGGCAGTATGTGTTCTAGATGCTTCCTTCGAAACACAAATCGACCTGTTTTGGCGTTTTCCTGTAAAAAATTTTGGCGGCGAGAAATCAAGGGCGACGACTTATCGAATGAACACCCTGTATAAAAGCACATTCAATCCTTTACAATTTGTCACCTGAACCGTCTCTTTTTGACTCAGGACTCTAGAGCTAGAGGTTGGTGGACCTGCCACAACCCCATGAGATGATTTTTAATTTATTTGCCAGGGATGGTTCCGGTGTCAAATTGTGGAGGATTGAGTGTGCTTCAATGAGCAACAGCTTTTTTTTCTCAACATTTTTCAATGTGTTCTCTCAATCAACAAAAAGAATTTTCTTCTGAGATATTTTGTGCTTAAATGAAAAAATTAAAATGGTTTAGCAATTATTGTCTTATACGACCGTACTAAGTTCACTTTGTCACTTCCACCATATTTGCCTGCAGCAGATATCAATGTGCCACCTTCTTCTTCCTTGATCTTCAATATCTCATAAACCAATTGAGACATAGAACTATTTTATCTTCACGAAGCTAAATACCACAAGCCACAACCCCTTGGTAATAACTGCCATTTTGAAAAAGAGGCGCCATTGAAATCCCAAGAGGCAAAAAAAGCACTGCATGTTGAATCGTTTATCCAGGTTTCAGTTTTGATCCTGCAAAGTGTTTCGCCTCTATTATCATTTGCAACTTATATTCCCTATTTAGGTTGTACCTAAATAGGTTGATAGGTTGATAGGCTGGCTGGTAGGTTGAATATAGCCTCTATCACCAGCTGAAATTACCGTTGGCGCTAGCCAAATTTGGTGTGAAAAACCATCTCATCAGTGGACTTCGCGCAAAATTCCCCATTTTCCAACAGTAATATCACAAGTGCTTAGATTTTCACGATAATTTTGGCCTAGCGATCGCGAGTAGTGATTTCAACAGAAGGGGGCAATAATCAACAGTAATATCACAAGTGCTTAGATTTTCACGATAATTTTGGACAGACCATCGCGAGTGCTGGTTGTAGCGATAAATGCCCGACTCCGTAGGAGAAGGGCATTTATCTATTCACTTTCTTCATGGGGTGGTTTTTCTTTGACCTACATCAGTGTGTTAGGACTGACTTTAAGTTGTACTTCTCCAAATGTTCGCTCCAACAGACAAGTTCACACATTAGGTATCTATACCTATACCTCTGATTACATTATAGGTAGAATTATTAATATAGGTAATATACATCCAACATGATTTACATAAATTATTAAGATACGTAGATTAAAAAAAAAATTCTACATAAATGGTCTAATTTTTAATTCCATGTTTATTGGGTTGCAGACAAGAACGGCTCTAATGTACGATGCTTTCAATTTATTCATCACTGCGTTTGCAGAATTGGACTCCGCACAAGAGTTAATCGTGAGCCCTTTGAGTTGCGAATTGCGTGAAACTTCCACTCATGGATATCGGTTGGCTTCGTACATTGCAATGGTAGGTCACTTTATTTTAAGGATTTCTTCATCAGGGAACAGAGATGTATAATGATAATTAATATATAATAACATAATAATGCTCGGATAAAAGAGAGACTACTAGAGCGATCCCGAGATTACCGTCTTCTCGTCTTCATTCTACAAACTTTCATTACTCGCATGAATTTGGTGGTCACTTTGAGTCACCCCCATCAACCATGAAACCTTTACTCTTAAATTTTAAAGAGAATATAGGAGAGGTTCATCTTTGGTAAATTCGTAACGTCCTTTTAGCGCAACTTGACGAGGGGTATGCTTCAGGGACCTCTCACCGGCCCAGTGGCGTTCAATTCGTTCGGAATACGATCCTCGTTTCGCTTGGAAATTGTTGAGCTGACCAGACACGGCTCGAGGGTCACCGGCAAATGGGACTCTGACAGCCCCAACGTTATCGTCAACACAATCCCAGTCGAGGACCGGGAAAGGGAGATGTACAAACAATTGGCAGGCAGGAATTTCAAAGTTGTTTCCAGGTATTCTACTGGTTGAAACATTCCGCTGTAGACTTTGTTTGAATTCGCTAATCGCTATTCAACTTATAATTTTTTCCGCCACAATATGACTGCCAACGAGGTTCTCAAAAACAGCATTGAATGATTGGTTGCCATTGTTATGTCAGTTTTGATGTCATTGGCAGTTCGTTTTTCATACCCATCATAGATCTACTCATTGTAATCCAAGTTCAATAATCATCTTATGGTGGAATAGAGAATAGGTCACAAGTTTTATTTGCGCCAATGCGCACTTGGCCAACATTTTTACGGAACGTTGCAAGGAATATTTGAACCGGTCCAGAAAAACGTTAATTTCCAGTATTGCGCAGATAATAATGGTTGGTGACCTGTTTGCTATTGAAATACACTTCACCTATATCCCGTCCACTTTTTATTTTCAGTAGAATGATTTTTTGAGCAAAAATAAAGTGACAAGCTGGAGCGCTGAGAGAATACGGCTGGATGACCGCTGATAGTTTTGCTCCAAAACTATGCAGGTGCTATCAACCGTAGCCGTAAGCCGTAGCCCCCCCAGTTTGTCACCTTATTTTTGCTCGAAAAAGTCATCCTGCTGAAAATAAAAAGTGAACGAGATATACCTACGCTACACATACCGAACCCACTGCTGTCAATTATCTCAGAAGCTTTGAATTATTTGCATTTAAATTAAACAGGAGCCTAAAAGCTCTTTCAAATTCACTTAACGTACGGAAAAAAATATAGCAAAGTAAAAGCTGGAACGTTTTGACAGAACGCATGCGTTTTGCCGTTGAAATTCCGAGTTCTGTTGCGGTTTGCGCTGCGGTTGCGGCTGAAATTGCGGTGTAGTCAAGTCATTTCTTTCTCTTCCGCGGCCGCCCAGAGTGCTCAGACTTACATCCCTCCCTTGAGTGAGAATATACAAAAAAGGACCATGGCAACCTTTTGTCATAAGCCGGTTGATGACGGTGTCACGGTGTGAGCAACTTTTGAAACCAGCTTTCCAACTGATCGTTTTCTAATATTTCATGTATTATAAGGTGGTTTAGATTCAACGTCCGAAGCGATGTCCGAAGGCTGCAAGGAAGGTGCCTGTCACTTGAAATTTTCCGAATGCATGATTCATATCCTTTGTAGTCCTACTGATGATTTAACTCCATAAACTCGTAACCACCAAGTGTTAATTCTTCAATCAATGAAATGAGAAAATTCCCATATATGATTTCAAAAAATTCTTCGTCTTACGTAACAACACACGACTGAAAACATGTCTTGTCTCCTTCACAACCTCTTCGTGTGTTGAGTCATTTCCGTACAATTAGCTGATGAACCATTGTTGGTAGAATCAAAACAATTCCGGTGGTACCTCAAGTTTCATTAGGGAGTCATAAGCTTGATGTCGGATCCTCGAAATCTCCGACTATAACAAAATTCATTACCTTTTTGGAACCCTAGGTATAGCTACAAGGATGGTGAAGGAAGCAGATTTTCTCGAAATTGCTCAAACAAATTGTTTTTCATGTGCCACTTATCCGATTCTGTAGTTGAATATACTGAGCATTCTGTTTCAATGTTTTCAGGTCAATTTTTGTTATTTACGTGCATCCACTTTCACCTAGTGCAAGTTGTAGATCTTTCTATCAAAATTCATATAAGTATCTCTCGTAAAAAGAAACCTCGATGCTTGATGACTTCATTTTTCAACGTAATCACCATAATAAACTTTTCCTCAAAGTCACGTGATCAGCCTTTATTTCGGACGTAAGAGGGGAGCGATAAAGGGAAACATCATTTTTATCAGTTGTTCTTTCCCTTAATTACTCAAAATAATCGACCTCAGTACTTGTACGGCTTTGGAAAGCATTGAAATAACGCTTTTCTTGTAGTTACCCCTGTTGAACAGGCAAATGCCTATACAGCGGCTCTGCATAGGCTCCGTCGTGGCAACCGGGGCTACCTAGCGCTTTGAGGTCTGTGCAACAACTCTGCGAATCGGCATTGCCTAATCATACAATGCATCAAGGTCCATACATTAACGTCCAGCTGAAGTCGACTTTTACTCTTGAAATGCGTTTAGACTGTGACTTTAGCATTTCCTTTTATTTACCTAACGCATTTCAAGCAAAGTTGACTTCAAGTTAGAATTTTGATAATTAAATAAAATGGCAGTTTAAGAATACATAATAGCATAATCCCGATCGAACTTGCGATTTTGATGGGTTCATTTTATCGGCTATATCCCGTTCACTTTTCATTTTCGGTAGAATGATTTTTTGGAGCAAAAATAACGTGACAAGTTGGAGCGCTGGGAGGATACGGCTGATGACCGCTGATAGTTCGCTCCAAAACTTTGCAGGTGCCATCAGCCGTAACCTTATAGCCCCCCCCAGCTTGCCACTCCATTTTTGCTCCAAAAAGTCATTTTCGAGGTCATTTTACTGAATTTAAAACGTGAACGGCATCATATACATAACTATTAAAACCCTGTATATTTTTGAAGACTTGGTCCGCCGTATTTGAGTCGACGCATACCGAAAGCTGGAGAATATTTCTACGGAAACGACGTCTTCGAAGGCTACTCGCTGGATCTCATGCACGAAATCTGCCACCACCTGAATTGCACATACACGTTTGAAATAGTCCCGGATAACAATTACGGCAACTACGACCACGAGAAAAAAGAATGGAACGGACTAATTAGGCACTTGCTGGACAGGGTAAATATCATTATGAGCAATTTATGACAATTTCAACATACCAACAGAAGAATTCATATTATGAATGTTGCCGGCACAGCGCGGTGCCGCCCTTGCTTGGAAGTTCTCAGCAGCAAACATTCACAAATACAGGAAACAGCGCTGCCCACATTCGTTACCTACGATCAGAATGCAAATAATGCGGGCAGGTTTGATTTCCCTGACGTTTTTTCAATTATACCGTTGCCTGTTTATTTTGTCCATTACTTATTAGACTGAAACACAGAGAACCCTTTCTGTTTATTTTTAAATTAAACTTTGAGAGTTTCCACGCGTTTGGAATGTTTGCCTGGTTTTTAACGTACCTATTTCTTTCTTTACCAATTTTACAGAAAGCTGACTTGGCCGTGTGCGACTTGACGACTACGTCTGAAAGGCGGAAAGCTGTTGACTTTTCGAACCCATTTATGACACTTGGTATGAAGATTGCATAAAATTAATTCATCCACCGCTCACCTACCTGTGAATTTGAATTCTTCTAGAGAGCCTATAATTTCCACTTACAACAAGCTTTTATCTAGATATTCCCAGAATAACTTATAATAAATAAATATCACTGACGTATATAAATACAGTAGGTACCTAGTCACCTAATAAAATACTCAACAACTGAAGTGGCCTATCCAGAATTTCGTTAAGGTCCTTCGTATTTGTTCGATTGTGTTGAAAATAACATTCCATAAACGCGCCTTTATGTAAACAAGTGAATGTGTCTTCTTGGGCGTGAGGCTCAATAGCGCACTTCTCTTTTGAAGAATCAGTGAATGCAAAATGTTAACGAGGGTTCTACCTCGTTTGGACACATTTTACATAATGTTACGATATTTCGCGTACGGGTTCGAATATAATTGAGACGATTGTTAACCACACACTGTTTATTTCTGCGTACTACTACAATAAATAACGCCAACAAATATCCACTTGGAATTATATCGCTGGTACTTCGCTTGTTATCGCTCGCTGTCCGCTTGCATTCCAATTCAATACTGCCGCGAGCTGCCGGCTGACGCCTTATACAGGGTGTCCCGAAATTAGCCTGCCATACTTCAGCAGCAGATTCTACGATTTTACAAAAATAAAAATAAAAGTTTCCATAAACTTGGGTCAAAAAATGCCCCATAAGGGAGCTACAGCCCCCTAAAGGTGGGTCCCTGAAGATTATTTTTAATTAATATCTCCGAAATTATTTGGAGCAAAATGATACAGTTTGGCACATGCCCAGAAATTTTTATGATCAACAAGATGGGGCAAAAGTCATTTGAAAAATTTGCCCGGAAGTGGGGTAACTTGGTAGGAGGTGGGGTAAAAATTACCCCAACTTTTTTGTGAATATTTTTTTTCAAGATTTTATGCAAAATTATGAAATTTCAGGGTGATTTACGGAAAAAAGATGCTCTTGTTGAACTTCGATAGCTTGCCCCGTTTCCGACTAAAATCGTTCTGAAATTTTTTTGCAGACTGAAGAATCGAATTTGTTGACGATCGACTTTTTTCTAGTTCCAAAATCAGCTCTGATTATCTCATGAGCGTATTCTACGGTCAAAAATAAAAACAAAAGTTCCTGTAAACTTGGGTCAAAAAATGCCTCATGAGCGAGCTACAGCCCCCTAAAGGCGGGTCCCTGAAGATGATTTTTAAATAATAATGTCCGAAACTAGTTGGAGCAAAGTGATAAAATTTGGCACATGCCCAGAAGTTTCTATTGGCGTTTTCCACTGGGAAAAAAAGTGCGCACTAACTGCTCTGACCTTGCGCATGGACCAATAGCAGGGCTTCCTGGTGAGTTTCTATGACAACGAGAGCAAAAAGTGCGCACTTTTTTTACCAGTGGAAAACGTTATATGCTACACAAGATGGGGCAAAAGTCATTTGAAAAATTTGCCCGGGGTAACTTATTAGGAGTTGGGGTAAAAATTACCCCACCTTTTGTGTGGTTTTTTTTTCAAGATTTTATGCAAAATTTTTAAATTTCAGGGTAATTTACGGAAAAAAGTGCTCTTGTTGAACTTCGATAGCTTGCCCCGTTTTCGAGCAAAATGGTTTTGAAATTTTTTTGCAAACTGAAGAATCGAATTTGTGGATCGACTTTTTTTGGATCCAAAATCGGCTTCGAGTATTCATGAGCGTATTCTACGACCAAAAATAAGAGAAAAGTTTCTCAAGCAACAAGAGCCCCTTTTTTCCGTAAAACACCCTGAAATTTCATAATTTTGCCTAAAATCGTGAAAAAGGGGACACAAAAAAACTGGCGTAATTTTTACCCCATCTCCTACCAAGTTACCCCACTCGCGGGCAAATTTTTTCAATGACTTTTACCCCATCTTGTTAAGCATGGAAACGTCTGAGTATCTGCAAAATTTTATTATTTTGATCTAACTAGTTTCGGAGATAATAAATAAAAACCATCTTCAGGGGCACACATTCAGGGGGCTGTAGCCCTTATGAAGCATTTTCTGGCTCATGTTCATGGAAATTTTTCTCTTATTTTTGGTGGTCGTAGAATACGCGCATGAAATACTTGAAGCCGATTTTGGAACCAAAAAAAGTCGATCGTCCACAAATTCGATTCTTCAGTTTGCAAAAAAATTTCAAAACGATTTTAATTGAAAATGGAGCAAGCTATCGAAGTTCAACAAGAACACGTTTTTTCCGTAAATCACCCTGAATTTTTATAATTCTGCATAAAATCTTGAAAAAAAAAATTCACAAAAATGTTGGGGTAATTTTTACCCCATCTCCTACCAAGTTACCCCACCCCGGGTAAATTTTTCAAATCACTTTTGCCCCATCTTGTTAAGCATAAAAACTTCTAGGCATGTGCCAAATTGTATCATTTTGCTCCAAATAGTTTCGGAGATATTAATTAAAAATCATCTTCAGGGACCCACCTTTAGGGGGCTGTAGCTCCCTTATGGGGCATTTTTTGACCCAAGTTTATAGGAACTTTTTTTCTTATTTTTGCTTGTAGAATCTTCTACTGAAGTATGGCAGGCTAATTTCGGGACACCCTGTATAAGGTCTCCGAATGGTGTTCCCGAACCCTCTGTCTGCTTTCAGCAAATTCCATGGTGGTCTGGCATATGCGGTTTCTAGATCATTCCTGAATAATCGTACACTTTAACCCTATAATTCTGCTGGGTTACTAGCGGCGCCTCCGCCAAAATGGACAGATCTTTCTTGATCGAGCATTGAAGTCTACCTTCAGTTTCACATACACGAACACTCTGGAATGCACCAGATCGCTCCAGACTTCTACACTGCGAAGGATGGAAAGATCCAGAAACATCGAGTGTTTACCAATATGTACGAGATCGCCGTTCGTAACACTGCCTCCCTCTTAAGCCTGTTCGTTCCGAATAGGTTCATCGTTACACCCGGAGTAACGTGCAAGGCGATCACGGTGGACAACTTTCATCTTGGCTCTCGGGGCTCGCTAGATTTTGTACTCGACGTCATTGATCCTCTTGACTACCGTGTACGGTCCTTCCCACGACGGATGCAACTTCGGAGACCTTCCCTTCTTGCGTTGAGGATTGTACAACCAGACCAGGTCACCAGCCTGAAATCCCGTGGAGTTCGCCTTTAAGTCGTAACGGGTCTTCATTCGGTCGGTCGCGATTCGAATCCGGTTTCGAACCAACTCGTGGATGTCACACATTCTTTGCCTCAGGTCGTCGACGTATTCGGGGATGTCTTTCGGATCATTCTCCGGCGTGCCAAATTGCAAATCGCAGGGGAGGCGAAGCTCTCGGCCAAAAAGAACACGTGCTGGTGTTTCACCTGTGGTGTGGTGAATGGCAGCGCGATACGCCATCAGGAAAATCGGCAGATGACGATCCCAGTCTCGCTGATGCTCGTCGACGACCTTTGACAGGTGCTGCTCCATCGTCTGGTTGAACCATTCAACCATTTTGTCGGACCGTGGGTTAAGGGGCGTCGTCCTGGTCTTCTGTATTCCGAGTAGAGTACAGATACCTTGGAACACGTTGGACTCGAAGTTTCGTCCCTGGTCTGAGTGTAGCTCCAAAGGTACTCCGAAGCGGCTTATCAGATTGTCCACCAGCACCCTTGCCACTGTAGAAGCTTCTTGGTTGGGTAGGGCGTACGCTTCCGGCCACTTGCTGAAGTAGTCCATGGCAACCAGGATGTATTTGTGTCCATCTTCCGTTGTCGGGAACGGGCTAGCCACATCGATTGCGATGCGTTCAAAAGGCGCTCCAACATTGTAAGTCTTCAGCTTTCCTCGGCTGCGAGTTCTTGGTCCTTTGCTGGCCGCACAAACCTCGCACTGGCGACACCATGTTTCCACGTCGTTGCGGCAGTTCACCCAGTAGAACCGCTCGCGCACCTTGGCCAACGTCTTGTTCACCCCAAGGTGCCCTCCAGTGACGCCATCGTGCATCTCCTTCAGGACCTCTTTCACTCTCTTCTTAGGAAGCACCAATTGAACCATCTTCTTCTTTCCATCAGGACTCTCCCAGACTCTCCTCAGCAGCCCATTCTCTATCCTCAGAGAATTCCACTGAGCCCAAAGAGCCTTGAATTCGGGCCCTTCACCAGATATCTCGGCCCATTCCGGTCTGTCCTGGCCAAGTTATTTCCTTTCAGCAAGCGTACCGATGGCTGAGTCCTCACGCTGCTCCTTCTTGAGCTCAGCCGTAGTCCAGTTTCTTGGGGTTTCAACGACAAGTGCTTTGACCTTGACGTTTCCACTTTGCTAGTTCACCCTCTTGTCGTGCCTGCAGTCCTCGTTGCGTGGTCTCCGAGAAAGACCATCCGTGTTGCCATGACCATGACTTTTTCTAGGACGATGTTGATTTCCTCGATCAGCAGCTCCCCGTTCCTGCATGAAACGGTCTGCTTGACCTTGTTGATCAGCAGCCTTCCGTTCCAGCATGAAACGTTCTGCTGGAGCGTATCGTCGCCTGCAGTCCCGTTGCAGATGTCCATCTCTTCCACATTCAAAGCAACGTGGTCTTCCTCCTCTACGATTGCTTTCTCTCGGTTGGCGACTTTCTCGATCAGCAGTTCTCCGTTCCGCTATGAAACGGTCTGCTGAACTCGACCATTGCCTGCAGTCCCGACGAAGATGTCCCGATCTTCCACAGCCAAAGCAACGTGGCCTTCCTCCAGCTCTTGGCTCGCCTTGGGGCCTGTTCCGAGACATAGCGCTGAGAAGTTCCTGTTTGAGTTCCTCAAACATCTCCTCCACAGATTTCTCGGGAGTATGTGATGCTCCGGATTCGTCAAAGTTCACCTCCCTAAGACGATGATGGCGCGAAGCATCTTAAGCAGCCTCGATGCGAGTAGCTTGAATGAGTGCGTCGCTGATGTTAGCTGGATTGCTGATCATGACCATCTGACGCAATTCTGGATCTTTTATTCCGCCTATGAAAGATTTCTTGGCGATGTCGGCTAAAACATCCGCTGGATGGGCTAGATAGGCCAGGTAAACCAGCCTCAGGACTTCAGATTCGAATTCCTGGAGGCTTTCTCCGCTCCTTTGTGTTCTGGCCTTCAGCTGGGTTTGATGGATCTGCCGCACAGGATTGTCCCCATACCGAAGCTCCAGGACCCTCGTCAGCTTGGCAAAGTCCTTCTGCTCACTCTCAGGAATCATCTGAAGCAGCTCCAATGCTGGGCCTCTGAGAGCCAGCACTAGCGGCAGTTTTCTGAACCTGTTGCTCCAGCTTTGTCAGGTTGGCCTTCACCGCTTCCACTTCTTTTTCTATCATCGCAACCATTTTCTCCTCCAGCTTGTTTACACTGCCGTCGAAATACAGCGTTGGTTGTTCCACAACGGCTAATATTTCTTCCCTTTTCTCCAGGCGTTTCCTTTCCTGTTCTTCCAGCAGGTTTCTCAGTTCTTCTTTGTCTTCCAAACGCTCTACGACGCGTTTCTTTTTCTGTTCTTCTAGAAGCTTTTTCAATTCGTCTTGTCGCTTCTTGTCCTCTTCTTTTTCTGCCTGGCGTTCCATGCCAGGCATGGAACGTTGGCAGGAATGTTCGCCAAAGCGTCTTCGACTCCTGTCTTCGACATGCTTCTCGTCTCCGGCATTTAACAAATCACGAATGTTCCGAACGTCCTGTAGTCGCAGGCCGAATTACTCTCAATTATACCGCTTTCTGACACCAACTGTTACTATATTTCGCGTACGGGTTCGAATATAATTGAGACGATTGTTGAACACACTGTTTATTTCTGCGTACTACTACAATAAATAACGCCAACAAATATCCACTTGGAATTATATCGCAGGTACTTCGCTTGTTATCGCTCGCTGTCCGCTCGCATTCCAATTTAATACTGCCGCGAGCTGCCGGCTGACGCCTTATATAAGGCCTCCGAATGGTGTTCCCGAACCCTCTGTCTGCTTCCAGCAAATTCCATGGTGGTCTGGCATATGCGGTTTCTAGATTATTCCTGAATAATCGTACACTTTACCCGTATAATTCTGCCGGGTTACTAGCGGCGCCTCCGCCAAAATGGACAGATCTTTCTTGATCGAGCATTGAAGTCTTCCTTCAGTTTCACATACACGAACACTCTGGAATGCACCAGATTGCTCCAGACTTCTACACTGCGATCTAATGATGGAAAGATCCAGAAACATCGAGTGTTTACCAATATGTACGAGATCGCCGTTCGTAACAATAATTTGTTTCTCAAGACAATAAGCTATCCTTCAAAAGTGCGCTGGAATGCAGAAAGTGAGACGCATACTCATAATAAATGGTTCCATTTTCTTAGTTATGTCTAGTTATGGCATGACCCAGTTGAAAACCAGACAGTAATTTTGATTACCGATTGATAGGGAAAAACTTCAACTACTGTTGAAATAGCGAACACTCGCACACAAAAGACAAGAACTCACTCAGGCATGATTTTGCATGTGGTTCAACTCCTTTGGTATGAACAGTTTGTGGACGATGCTGAGGTTACCGTTCTAATGCCAACCTTGAGATATTCTAGTTGTTTCTTGGGTTTACGGTATCTGGGCGTTACTTTTCAAATATTTAGAATCAGTCCAGAACCAAATTGTTTGAAACATTTCATCTACAAACATGCCCCGAGTGCGTCGTTCGGACAAAGTTTTATTTGCCAGCGGTAAAATACCACATAATCAAACAGGCACTACACTTTTTGCAAAAAATCTGTTATCTCTCTGAAAAACGATATACCTACGAAAAAGGCCCTATACTCCGGACGTGGGAAATACCTTCCACTTTTATACCAAGCATTGTCACTTTGCATGCCTGTTAATGAGACCACCCTGGACCAATCTGGATGTACTAGGGACATCGGCGCAAATCGTGCTGACACTTTATACAGGGTTAGGTAGAAAAAACTGTTGAAAAATCGTAAATCTTGTACCATAACCGATGGACGTATGTGGATCAGAATATTGATTGAGGGCTTCATGCTCATGAAGGTGCTGCAAACAGTTTTGAATTATCTTGAGACGTTTCCGAAATACGCTGGAAGAAGTGAAACTTCTTATATTTTTTCTTTTTTGAATAAATCAGTTGTTTTTTGATATAGGTATCGAGCTGCAACTTAATATTCCGCCAAACAACCATGTTTTTAATGAAACGCGATGTGGGAACATCGATAAAGCCTGCGCTAGATTCGAAACTAAGATCTTTAACTTTTTTCCAGGCGCGTGCTGGGACCCTAAAGGGGCCTCTGGGCAAATTTATGGCAAAAGGCCCTCCCCTCCCCCCGACTTGATATGCCAGATTTTCAAAAATCAAAATCAGGACGGGAATTTCTAATAAAAAAGTGGAAACATAAAGCACTTATTTTTCAAAGTGTAAGAAAAATGGCGCCGCAGACGAAAATTTTTTGGAATGATAATAATAATAATGTAAACAAGTTTCATATCGGTAAGTTTAATTTTCATTCCTTTTTTCTTTCTTTCCATGTTTTGCGACGCATCAACTACGAGGTCATTAGCGTCGACGAGACATTCGGTCGGTTTTTGGTACACATTTCAATCACACTTGAATTCGACACATACTGTTAACTATGTGAGGCCTCAGTACTCTTATAGCACTCAACTCTGTAGTCAGAAAAAATTAATTCATTTTTTCTGTAATCGCCGTAGTCAGACAGGTGCAGATATGGCATAGTAAGGTCGGAACAATCGGACAGCACAAAATATCCATGGACGAGGCGGGATTCGAACCCGCGCGGTATAGCACGACTGACTTGGCGCGCCAACACATAAACCACTCGGCCACCGCCGCTCACATTCTCTTATTTTTTTTTTAATTTAATATTTAGCAAATCGAAACTACTTGGGCACATCCCCGATTATTGTTACAAAATTTCTTTACGATCTAAAAAATCTGGAAATCAATATTCAATAATCAATTTTATGCTTGAAAACAAATTCATCCAATTTTTCAAAAATTCAAAAAAATTAAAAAAAACAGAAAGACCCCTTGAGGCCTTATGGCTAAGGGCCTACCGGGAAATGCCCGGCTGCCCGGCGGCCCAGCTTGCGCCTGCTTTTTTCCCATCGTGAGTGCCATCTTCAAATTGCCCTTCGTGGAATTGTGGGAAAAACAACAGATGACGACTTTGTTGGACATACACACGATCGTTTTATAATGAAAAACCAGGTCCTGAATTACGCCAATGACCTCTTTGCCGCAGAAACGTTATCAAGTTCATTTTTCTTGATTTCTCTCCACTCACGTGACAGTCATTACCAAATGAAATTTTGGATCGATGACATGTCTGCGATATGATAATCCACATTATTTTACAAGGCCAGTCACTAAATTTCGTCATCATCAGCCAAATGGTGTTCTTCTGGAAAACAGTTGAACAAAAAGTTTGCTTCGATTTTTGTGAAAAAGGCAAAAACGGCAGGATCACGTCCTTCTCTCAAACTCGATTGAAAGAAATCTGTTACAAAGAATGCTTCCAATTAATATAATACTGATTGAGTTCGAAAAAATGTGCTCTGTACTTTGTAAGTAAACCGAAATGCATGGATTGTTCCATCCTAGTTCAGCAGGAGGAACGTCAAAAATGTCGCTACAGCTTATTTTTAAAACATTTTTTATTGAATATGGCCAGAATCGCTTCAAAGACAAGCTGTAGCAACATTTTTGACGTCTCTACTGCAGAACTAGGATGGATTATGGAACAATCCTCCATTTCGTTTTAGCTTCAAACTAGAGAACGCATTCCTAAGAACCCTTCCAGTATCAATTGAAAGCATTCTTGGCAACAGATATTCTCCAATCGGGTTTGAGAGGACCGACGTGACCCTGCCGTTTTTGCCTTTTTCACCAAAATCGAAGCAAACTTTTTGTTCAACTGTTTGCCAAAAGAACATCACTTGGCTGATGAAGTTGAAATTGAGTGACTGGCTCCACAAAATAATGTGAATTATAATATCACAAACATGTCATCGATTCAAAGCTCCATTTGGTCATGACTTTCACGTAAGTGAAGAGAAATCAAGAAAAATGAATTTGATAACGTTTCTTCGGCGAAGAGGTCATTGCCGCAAATCAGGACCTGGTTTTTCATTATAAAACGATCTTGTGTGTCCAACCAAGTCGTCACCTGTTGTTTTTTCACCAATTCCACGAAAGGCAATCTGAAGATGGCGCTCACGATGGAAAAAAAAGTTGAAGATCTTAGTTTCGAATCTAGCAGGATTTATCGATGATCGATGTCCCCACATCGCGTTCCAATATATTGTTGCAGTATCAAGTTGCAGCTCGATATCCCCAAAAACCACTTATTTATTGGAAAAATAAAAAAAATAAAGAAGCTCAACTTCTTCCAGCGTATTTCGGAAACGCCTCAAGATATTTCAAAACTGTTTGCAGCATCTTGATGAGCATGAAATCCGTCATCAATATCCTGATTGACATACGTCCATCTGTTATGGTTCAATATTTACGAATTTTCAACTAATTTTTACTCCTTCATCCTGTATAAAGTCTCTGTACGATTTACGCGGATGTCCCCACATCCAGATTGGTCCAGGGTGGTCTTAGTAACAGGCATGCAAAGTGACAATGCTTGGTATAAAAGTACAAAAGTACCTCTAATTTTACCCCTTAACGTCCAGACTACTAAAAGGATGATGATACAGTAACAAATGAGGGACAATAAAATAACAAAAGCAAAGTAAAAATGGTTTATCCAACTTGAAGAAATTCTACTGCTATTCAAACTCGATACTTACACTTGAGCTAACACTGAAGTTCATAAAATGATGACGGTGATACTGGGACACGACAAGACTGAGGATTGAAACAAGGTTTTTCCGAGTAACTTTTGTCCGGAATACAAAATACATTTTGACTCCAATTAACATAGACTTTCATTGCAGCACTTTAAACTTAGCTGAGCCACTTCAATTGTTGAGTACTTTATAGTGTTAGATCATGAAGTTTGCTCTGTTGACACCTGAAAATAGCCACTGCTTCCAAAACTAAATCACAGAAACGCTCTGCGACTTAAGCGTAACAACGGTCATTCACAGGGATCAGCATTATTTTTGCGAAAGCTGTGAAACCGCCACCGGAGCTTTTGTCATTCACAAATCCTTTTTCGTTGGATATCTGGCTGTACATGTCCACTTCATATATCTTGATCACAATTGTGGTTTACCTAATTGCAAGGTAAGAGGCATTCCAGATTATTGCTTTTTCTCATAGAAAACCTTTAGGCTTAACCCGAATGAATGGGAAAACCCACATCCCTGCGATCAATCACCTCGAGAACTAGAAAATATATGGGACTTGAAGAATTGTTTTTGGTTAACCATGGGCTCCCTCATGTGTGCTGGCTGCGACCTTTTACCTAAGTGAGTACCCATGTTATTTTCTGCGTAGCCTAAAAAATAAACTCAAACTGTAATAACGAACACTAATAATACAAATTCGATTTTACCGCTTGATTTGCGAATCGCACGGAGCTGGCATAATTCGGGATATCTATTGATTTGGTGTAGATATATTGCAATAATGATACTCATATACTACATAGCGAGCTACATAGTAATGAATATGAATATATACCTACAATATCAATTCATGATATTGGCAATAAAACGCAACCATTCTAACTTTGGTTCGAATACTACCTATAGTGTCCTGATAAAATCCTAACATTATTATGCTGCCGCTTGCTAATCACAACTGCGTTTGAGTTGCGTAAACATATTTTGCTGATTGGTCATTCGACTTTCCGGTAGGCCTAAGGGGATCGGTCTTTCAGGCGAAATCGGTATAAATTTTTATGGCGTTTAAATTTTTAAGGGCGCCTTTGACGGCGCCGTAACGGGGAGGCAGTGCGTTTTCGTAGAAACAGAAGGAATTGAGTACAGCGGACGCACATCAATATTAATAAGAGGTGAAATGACAATCTGGTCAGGTGAAAAAACGTGTCGGCCTCGGGTCCACTTCAAAGCATTTTCCAAGAAGCGCGTGCCAAGTAGGCTCGGCATGTGCCTGGCTGGTACTCTTGTCGGTCATAGTTTATGTTATTCTGACCACTTCCTTGTATGTACAGCCAGAGGACTCCTGTTCAAAGGCACCGCTCGCTCTCATCAGCGGCATCTAATATTCATATCTGCTTAAGACACACATCTCGATTCCGCTCATCACTGCCACCTCGCCGCCGCAAATCAGCAGGCCAGAGCCCAACAAGGCGCTGGTGCTGATGAAGACATGTCCACTTACTTTGAACTTATCATCAGTTACGCAACTTGCACAAAGAGCAATATAATATTTTCTGTGTTTTCGCTTCGATTTGTTACAGGGGAATCTCAACCAGGGTGGTCATAGGCATGTGGTGGTTCTTTTCCATGATCATCATGAACGCTTCGTACACGGCAAACTTGGCGGCTTTTCTTACCATGGAACGCATGGGACCGACTATTTCCAGCGCTGAAAACATGGCTTCACAATCAAAAGTCAAGTACGGATGCGTCGAAGGAGCTTCTACAGCATCTTTCTTCAAGGATTCCAACGACTCTATCTACCACAAGATGTGGGTTCAGATGGAGTCGTCGTATCCGTCTGTTTTTGAGAAATCTAACGAGGACGGCGTGAAAAGAGTCATGACCAACAAAGGCAGATACGCTTTTCTGATGGAAAGCACTACCATAGAATACCAGATGGAACGACACTGTGACCTGGTGCAAGTAGGAGGAAAGCTAGACATCAAGGGTTACGGAATCGCCATGCCAACTAGTAAGTATTTTTATACGGAAGTCGGAAATGTCTCAGCTTTCATCGGCTCTATTAGTATTCATTCTTCCATTGTTCTTTACTCTTTTTTTTGTCCTCATCACTGTGCCTATCCATCCTAATCCTCTTCCATCTTTATTGATCATTACCTCTGTGTGTCTGTCGTTCTTGCGCATCTCTTTACATTCCTTCAACATGATCATGCTTGACAGCGTCTCTCCATCCTATTCCTACATGATACTAATATTCTGTTCCCTCCAATTAAAATTGGTTTTCGCCCTCCTCATTTTCACGCCATCACGTGTACCGGATCCAAAGAGCCCCCAGAGCCAAGATAAAAGTTTGTTCAACTTCACCTGGATCGACTCGCACGAAACTGGGTAAATAACGAAATGCCTGCTCGGGATGAACAGAGTTCGGAGAGGAAAATTTCGCTGGAGACCACAATACACGAATAAGACATCTGCACAATTGGCGGAACAGCCGCGCTTCAAGAGCTTACCAGAATATTCGCAGAAGCAAATAACTTTTTTAGAGCTGACGCGGACGGATGTGTATTTGGGCATTTGTCTTTTTTCTCTTCATAATTATTAAAGCACCCATGCAGTGCCGTGGAGGCCCTGGGACGACAGTAGTTGTGGAGGCCTCAAGTTGAGCCCTAAGATTTTTTGAGGAATAATACTCGGAATAATGATATTGAATAAGGTGTTTTTGGATTTGTGGAGGCCCTAAATTTGTGGAATTTGTGTGTGAGGACCCCAGGGTGGTCGCCCCTGTCGCCCGGGCCTTAATCCGGCACTGCACCCATGCAAAGCAAATTCGTAATACGAGTATATCTCGATTATCTTATTCATTCTATCCTTTTATGAAGGGTGTTTCTTTTTTTTTTGGTGTGATTAATTAACTTTAATCAGCCATAGCGTTGGTGCTTGAAAATATTTTGCCGTAATTTTTCATTTAAATACTTATTAGATCTTGCCATTTTCATTATGCACATGCAATAATTATTCAAGTTCCAATTAAGAATGATCCAATTTTGGGTAACTTTTTGGCAGGGATCGGGCTCTATCTAATTTATACGGCCAACGATATTTTCCGTCCCTAAGACCCTAGATAGTTCGAGACTCATTTAGGGAAGCCAGAGACGTCATATACCCCTAAAGAAAGAAGTCTAATGCTGGCCTTACATTGAGCATCAAATGCTGCAGCTTTCTTTGCAGCAGAGTTCTGATTGGAACTGATGCCTGTTATTGCTGTCAGTGACCAACATTTGACCAATGAGAGCTCGGCAGCAAAAAAAGCTGCAGCATTTGATGCTCAATGTAAGGCCACCATTAGGGAGTTAAACACAGAATCTTGGCAGCCGGTAATTTGAAATTGAAGCACAATTAAATTCCACAAAAAACACGGAAATTGCCATATAGAGAAAACCAATTTGATCGTTGATTTGAACAAATTGCAATAGTTCCAATAGCAATAAATCCTGGCGTAATGCATTACCGAACTTCAGTGAACAAGAATAAGTACTTAATTTTGACACCATGAGAGTTGGTGTCAGAGCTATTCCGGTCAGAAGTTCCACCACGCAAAAAGAAACACCCCATACTTCTTCCCAACTTTACTTTTTGTTTTCAATTCTATAATCGTGTGAGTCCTCTGTATTATTTTACTCTTTTGATATCTTTATTTGCATACCCATTTCTTTCCTAGATTTTTCCCTCCCTTTGCTTTAATTATTTTTTGGTTTTCTTGATTTTATTGAAACTGCGTGTGGTGGTTGCTCACGCTGAATTCTCAAACAGATCCAGGTATTTTCTGTGGTGCACCGCACACACTCGAAATTTATAGGCCAATAATTGAACTTAAAACATTGACAAAGAGACTATAAACCGTCGGAACTATTGAAGAGTTACCTCTCCAACTATCGTAAAAAGACCGCGGGGTTCCAATTGTTTTGTATGCAAAGAACTACCGACGGACGCTTTTCATGCCATCATCGTATTATATGGGCGGATCTTGATACGCGTATTTATATTATTATGCCCTGGACGGGAGACAATAAACAAAAATATGCCCCCACTTTATCAATCCGCTTAATAGCCACCTGACACTTTCATGGGCCCGCAAGAAGGAGCTTTTGTCCTTTGACGTCACACGCAGAATTGTTTTATGCGCACATAAAAAGCTGTACGCACTATAACCCCGAATCCGCCTGGATGTCCTAAAAGCTCCCCTGGAGCGTCTTCAGATGGACTTTGAAATTCCTGTCATCATCATCATGACTTCTTGTTGTGTTTAAGCCTTATGAATACAGGCGTTTTCGTGAAACGCTGACACATTTTTCAGATGCCGAATATCGTACAGCAATCAACCAGGCGATCCTCAAAATGCAAGAAAGCGGGAAACTACGAATGCTCAAACACCGCTGGTGGAAAGAGAAGAATAAGGGAGAAGACTGTTCGGTACGTAAAACTGCCGAAACTGATTATAAAAAGAATATACAGGTATTCAAACATGATGGGTCACTCAATACCCACTATGCTTATTAAATACAAACTTTATTCGAGGTCCTGTGAAGTAAGTGACTCAAGTCATAGATCGTTGGTGTTGGTGTCTTGGTTGCTAATGTTGAAAATATGTATTTCTGTCACTGTAACAAAAACTTGTGGGTGGAAGATGAATTGAATTGATGACTTGAAGAAAATTTCAAGTGAACTGTGGAGGTCAGGTCCTGATATTTGTACAATAATATACAAATCTCGTCCATACATACCAGATCGTAGCGTTGCACAATCGGGGAATCGGGTGTGAGCTCGTGCTGGCTGCGGGCTTCAAAAACCCTGTTCAGGTCCTCAATTCATAATAATATTCCATAAAATTATATCATTGAAGCCAATAAGTCAATGACAACTCTGCGGTCTACCCTAAGAAAATATTGTTCCTGATTATTTTTCTAAAAATGCGAAAATGCACCTTTCAGAGAAGGTTCTCATCTTCCTTTGCTGACTGATTAACTAACAATCCATAAAAATCAATATTATGTCGGCAGGTCGGCGACTTGGCTTCGTCTAAAACGTCCGACACAAATGAAATGGGACTGTCCCACGTGGGTGGTGTCTTTGTGGTCCTCGGCGGCGGCATCGCCATTGCTCTGGTCATTGCGGTGTTGGAGTTTCTATGGAACGTGAGAAAAGTGGCGGTCAGTCAGAAAGTAAGAATGGAACATCTTCATATAGGTACACCTAATCCACTCGTAATCTCATTATATTGTTCTTTTCAAGATGACACCCAAAGAGGCTTTCGTGCAAGAGATGAAGTTTGCCATGAACATATGGGAAAGGAAAAAGGTAGTCAGGCCGCCGCCTTCAGATTCGAACCTGAACTTGGAAATCGTGAAGAAAGAGTAGTACTTATAAAGGTAGATAACAACAGTAATAATGCAATTTATTGTACGTGCCTTTTAATCGGTTATAATTTCAGCTACCTATCATATGCAGCTTTGATTGAAACCTTTTCCAAAGTTTAAATGTGTTGTAGGTACATTTTTGAATTTGAATTAATTGAAATGGAAATATTCGCACATAGCAGCGCTTAGTATAGGGATAGATAGGTATAATAATAGACCTACACATTTCACATCCGAAATCGTGAAAAGATCTTTTGTCCCTTGTCGTTTCCGTTTCAGTACCTTTATTTTACTATTATAAGTAGTCGTAGGATTATTATAACGAACAAAACTAATCTCCTGTGGGAGGCACCGTATTTATTGAATACTCACTATTTTACAAAGTTTACATAGTAATATTAACTTGGCACTGTTTTTGTATTTTTATTAATTTCAGTTCAATAAATGCTTCATTATTATTAATATTATTATTATTATTATTAATGCTATTATTATTATTAGGGATATGTATAGTTATTTTAGTGAAATGAAGCGTTGCGAAATCAATCGCTGTGGGTTTATTCTTCAACAGAAATTTACCATTCAGGTCTCTTTCGAAAGCTATAAGAATGCACTTTGATTTAACAGGTTGAGTGCCATGAGAGACGAACATGGTCTCTCACATATTTGAGACTTTCTGGCCGCGTGAGATCGATGTGGTCTCGCATGTACCCGTACTTGATTTGGCTGCATATCTCCACAGTGGTCTCTCGTAGCAATGTGAAATCGATGGCATTCGAAAGAGGGCGGCCTGGCGGTCCCGGGACACCTTTTGGCCTGTTGATATGAGAGTCCAAAGTGGTGCTATGCGGCCAAAAATGGTAGGAAATCAATATTTTTGTTTTATATGTTGGCAAAATCGTTGTTCTTCCTCGTAAGACTGCATGGTGTGATTCTTGCAGCACTACAAGTCAAATACTGCCGAACAAAAGCCTTTCTAACTAATTTCGCGAAAACTCTCAACATGCAGTCACATGCATTTCGTAGTGACACGTTGGTCTCACAACGGCCATTTTGGCCAAATTATCAAATGTGTGGCCGCGTGAGACTAATGTGGTCTCCAAAAATCAAACGCCATTTTGAATCTTCTAAAAACTTTTGGTACATTGAAAATCATGTTTTTGTCATTAGGACCTTCATATTTGAGAGTTCAAGCAAAAAAATATTAGCTGCTTTCTTTCGGTCAGGATCACGGATCATGATTCGTAAATCCCCTGACTGGATTGGTTGGATTGGTTGCACGTGACACAGCCAACCAACCCCGTGAGCGGATTTCGGGATCATGATCCGTGATCCTGACCGAAAGAAAGCGGCTACTATCGGCCCCTGGGACCAAAACTTTTTAATACATGGTGGCACTCAACCTGTTAAGCCCATTGACATTTCCAGAATCTTAATAATTTGAACTGATTGGCAATCCTAGATCAGGCACTTTTAGTACAATTGACGAAATTAGAGGAACTGGATTTGAGTCAAAATTATTTGTTAGGTACATCTAGGCAATGGCAATGGTCCCCTAGCTGATTTGCATAACTTGAGAAAAGTTGTCATTAGCCAGAATGAGCTGGAAAATTTCCAGTGGAATGATTTAGTCGGTCTTACCAAATCAAGAAAACTCGAATTCCACAACAGTATACAGTTGAAAATCTGACGTCTGTAAGTCACAGTTTGTTTTTGTGTGTACCAATAAATTTAATATTGCTCACTCTTGTTAAACTTATAAGGTCGGTGCAGTCGGCTTATGAAGGCTTCCGCGGTAGGGAGGCTCCGCGGCCACTTGTTGCCTCCGTATAAACATTGCGGTATGCCGATCATAGATGGCGCTGCACGGGAGTCCCACTCATGAATACTCTGCGAAGAGTTGATATATTGGAATCCGATACGCCATCGAATCCGCCCCGTATGCCTCAACACTGATGAGACCCAAATAGGTCGAAACACGTCTGTTGGGTTTCGATGGTGGTGCTCGGTGGGTCTGGCTCTGGCGTGTGGGATTCCTCATTCGCCCTGCTTTATTGAAAGCGTCAACTTTTGCATTTTACATTTTACGTTATCGTTCCTCCAAATGAGAGAAAACTTAAATTTCTTATAGATTTGACATTACTTTGGACAAATGTCAAGCGATAAAATCTATATATTTGATTATGTATCACTGTTATGTATTCAATGCCACGATAACGTAATAACTAGTAGTTTACTACTACATACCGAGACGGGAAATACATCATTACTGCTGAGGACACAGGGGGCCTCCAGGCTTTGCCGGGAGACTCTAGTCTGAAGCTGGAATGATGTATTTACCGTCGAGAATATGTATACTGATTTACTCACAATCATACAGGGTGTCTCAAAACTCGCGCCTGAGAGAAAATGAGGCAAACCGCAAAACTAGACGGCAGTCGAATTTGTAATACCGAGGAAAAAATCTACCTCAAATGGTATTCGAGAAAAGACAAAAGTCTTTTTCGAGCGGATAACTTTTCATGACCGGTTACACTTGGTTATAGAATTTGACGTTTTAGCGAGGATTGGTTACAAGCGGTGAAGGAAGTGCCGCCATTTTGATATCATCACCGGTTATACATTTCATAACCTGGTCATGGGTATGGTTATTGTTATGGTGGGAGAACAAATTGTGGCGGTAACAGATTCAAATTCGAAAGAAGCGGTCCACGTGCAAACGTCAAACCTACCTAACCTCAAAGACTTGACGTAACGACTTGACGAGAGATGAAGAATCTATGAGAAGACGATGGACCGACGGCTAAAATTGTTTTTTAGCCGTAACTTTTGAACCAAAGTTTATTGAAATAAGTCCTTACCAACCAATAGATATATGTTTCATCAAAATTTACAGGGGCGTAGATAATAGCAATATGAGGTGCTACCACTTTCTCTCCCCTATTTTTTATTTTCTTGAATTTTTTGGAAAATGGTTAATATTTTTGGATTACGCGTTCAATTGAGAAGAAAAAGTAATTTTTGCAAAATTTTTATTGGAGGCTAAGGGCTGAATTTCAAGTCCAAGTTGCAACCCGCGCAGCGTGGCGCAAGTAGTCACGCGATCCCTCTGTGCCAATGAGCATGCCATTATTGGATCACGTGACTACTTGCGCCACGCTGCGCGGGTTGCAACTTGGACTTGAAATTTGGCCCTTAGTTTTCAAGATATTTGCATTTGAATTCTTGAAAAACATGTCGAATATACACCTTTTTTTTTCAACACCATTTTTCACAATTTCTAGAGAATAAAAATTAAAATCCAAAAATATTCATGATTTCTTCACTGAAATAGATTTACATAGGCGTTTTTAATTAAGATACCAATATTCCAGATGAAATCAAAAAGTTTCCAGGAAATTAAATTTTTATTCTCTTGCCGGTGCTGCCAAAGTACTGCAGAATTTACTCCGTCAATTAAATAACTCTTTCCCGCTAAATGCTCATGACCAAAGTTATAACCGCAGCGTTTTATCGAGAAATGTCAGATGTCAAAAAAATGACCGTATATGTCAATCAAATGTCAACCGCCAATAACCAACCGGTTACAAAAAGTTACTCGCTCGAAAAAGACTAAAGTCAAGTTAACCAATCAGAGACCTACAGACAAGCAGCTGGTATTACTTTCGAAACTTGGCAACCGGCTAAATTTTGCAAATTTACCTCGATTGACCCTCCGGGATTGGTGAATTCAAAAGGCTCATCACTTCTTTATGCAATCAGCAATAAATTGTTTTCTTCCGTTTTCTGGGAACCTATTGTTGTCGGCACATGTCAGTGTTCCATGAGGCGCGAGTTTTGAGACGTTCTGTATAATCATTTCATCAAATAGAATTTGAATTAAAAATATTGTAGTATATTATTATTATACAAGTTTAATAAGACGAAGTTTGTCACACGACTGTTTTTGGGGCACGACGAACGAAGTGAGGAGACGCCCAATAACGGATACTCCTGTCATGAAAGCTGTCCGATTCTGTGATTATTTCCGAATTGAAATAATCAAAACCAGAACAAATCTGCCTAAAATTGGACTCTTCTAGATTTTTTGCACGTGATCGTTTCTAATGTACTCGTGGGTAAATTCATAATTCGATTAATTCCCCCCTTGTTTAACGCCAGGGGTGGTTCGAGGCAGCGCATAAAATTTGTTCTGAAAAGTGGAAGAAAAATATTTGGTTTATGGCAGCCAGCAGCTGGCTGGGTTCGTAACCCCGGGGTTGTTCGGAAAAGACGTCTGTCTTCTAGAAGCCGTCGACTGAGAGGCCCTTCTCGCTGGAATAACGATCGCAGAACTCATCAGAGCACGTAATTAAGACAAATGACATCAGCCAAACTATAGGGAGATGGACCGGCCTAATCTTGCCATTTAAATTTTTTCGTGTGGCGATTCTTTTCATGTGTGTGGCCTTCTCGAGGGGTTGGGGGTGGTGCGTGCGTTGGGGTTGAGACCAAAGGATGCTGCTCTGTTCTGTAATATATGGCGAGCAATAAGCAAACCGAACCGCCGAGCACCTATGTCGCCATCAAAGGCGGCCTTTACCAAAGTCGTTCTACTTAAGACGGATTATATTAGATAAGTATTTTGACTAGAAAGTCAAGTCACCCCTGTCGGCGGCCGCTTTTATCTCCAAGAAGGCATCCATTGATAATCACGTTCATAGCAATATTTTACACAACGCCAGACGTTAACAGAGAGACAGACTTGCGGCACTCACTGGCGTAGATGGATTATGGGTCAATAAAAAGATGTAAATAGTAATTAGTCAGAAAACGACGTGAGGTAAAAATCAATAAATTATACCGACTCTGATAGGATTATAGTATTTTTAGAAAAATTATTAGATGTTCTTTTGCTGGCTGGAAATGGTCCGAAGCGCGATTCGTATAAGATCCCATAAGACAGACGAGATTTCAGTATAGGTAATCTCGAGCTCGACCAAATCTCGAACGTAGTACATAATGGGGTACTTGCCTAATTTTTTTTTATTGGCCTAATCGATAGTATGATTAAAAATAATGTACCCGTATTTTTTCTTTTCCCTAAATTCCCAAAATTGCGGCCGCAATGCGTGTTTTAAAAATATATTTGTGACGTCACAAATATATTAGATATAGAACATAGAAGGACTCTTTTTCCTCGTTGGGTTGGCAATGATATAACGTTGCCAAGGTGCCGTTTTCAAACAACAAGATCTGAGTCTGACTGACAACGTCAAACCGTCGGCCGTAATTTCTTCCTGTGTCCTTTTTTTGCCTTTGACTGCTTTGATCGAGGCTTTGATCTACGCGGTAAGTACCTACTCGTTTTGTTCATTTCTTGTTCAACCTAACTAGTCTCTTTCTTTAGTCTTCAGTGCTGTCCACTTTAAAGCCTTTCGCATGTTTGTCACCCGTGCTCTGACCTGGCTGACCCTCGGCTTCATTTCGGACATCAGTGTTCCTGCTCCCCACATTTTATTTGGAGATCCATCGCGTCCTCCCCACATGGATCTCTTGTAGCTCTAAAGTATTACCTATCCGGAATTGTATGCTAATGATGAACCTATAAAAGCTCACTGTTTCAGCCTCTTATTTCTGTGCTATTGGTGATCCTCCAGGATT
Organism: Anaspis maculata; assembly: GCA_949128115.1. Lineage (NCBI taxonomy): Eukaryota > Metazoa > Arthropoda > Insecta > Coleoptera > Scraptiidae > Anaspis > Anaspis maculata. Next base: position 55,849,111 of record OX421962.1, on the reverse strand, counting down.
TCCCCTGGAAATAAATTATTTCGACTGAGACAGTGTTATAAGAGGTTTCTGGAGTCAGTTTCTTCGAAACCTTGTTCGACTTTATTGTCTAAATGCTCATGGTAAGAGAATTCGATAGGAAACCGGTTTTGCGATAGCATGTTCAAAATGACAGTGTCACAGTGACATCCCTGACATTCTTGATTATTCCATTGTCACACAGTTAGACCAACCCCACTCAAAATCCCTGTCCTGGCGCGAAGCTTTTAGGAGGATTTTTCAAATTCGTTTTTTTCTGTAGAAAACGACGGGATTTTTGTGAAATTCTCAGTAGAGACCCCTTATCACTTACACTAGCAATCAAAAGTATTTCCAGCTGAATCTATTCCATTGGCAAGTACCCCATTATATTTTTATCTTGAATTCTTGTGAATCTCAAACATATTTGGATCTCAACTTTATTCTCGACAAAGACAGTTGGAAAAGTGCGTCGGGGGCTTTAGCGCCCTTCCCTTACTAGATAGAGGCAAAGGTGTATACATACATAGAATTATTGATTTAAAAAGTTCAACTTCGTGAATTATCTCCAACTATACAGGATGTTCCATTTTTGTGATTAACCAGGGATTTCCGAGAACTAATCGACCAATTATTTAACCTTAGCGGAAATATTCATTATTTTTATTCTCCTACTAGATTTTTACAAAATTACACGACTAACTACATTTTCCTGCAGCAGTCATTTTTCATAAAAGTTTGGTTATATGAATCCCTACTACCTACCAGTTATTTTCAAGCTTTTCGCAACCCCAGTCTACAGGTTTTAAAAAATCAGTTGGATACTGCTAGTTCCTTCCTACGCCTCAAGCGTGAAATTGATGGAACAAAAATTCTGGAAGTATTGAGACCGCTATACTTATAAATTCACAAATTACCTACAGCAGAGGGATGGATCCTGAAGCGTTGCGGAATCAATCTCTGTGGGTTTTATTCCTTGACAGAATCTTACCATTAGGTCTCTTTCGAAAGCTACTTACAATACAAGGATGTACTTTGGTTTGGCCCATTGGCATTTTCAAAATCGAAAAAAAAAAATTTGATTTTTGGATTTTGGAAATGCCAATGGGCTCAAACCAAAGAACATCCTTGGGCTCAAACCAAAAAACATCCTTGTCATCAAAATTTTTTTTCACTGGTTCATCCAAATAATTCACGTCATACTTGATTGTTGGTTCAATTATCATAACCACTCTGATACAAGACACGTTATTCAACAAATGATGCCCTCCAACTTGACAACGACTGTTTCATTGGTTTTTCATAACGACGACCCGTTATTGTCCAAAAGGCCCACTTCCAAGTCCGCAGGCCACGTAATCATCCATCATAGCTTCAGATCCAAGATGCTATGGCGCGATGTGACGGAGAAAAAGTGTCTGCCCTGACGGGGACTCGAACCCGGGTCTTCCATTTGCTGGATGGATACTCTGACCACTAAGCTATCGGGGGAGACAACAGTTCCTCCGCCACATCCCCATGTGAGAGCCGCCACAATGCAAACGGATAGGTACTATGAACTGATTCCAGAATTTCTAGAAATTTTAATTTTTGTGAATTTTAAAAATGTTTTTATGATCACTTCATAGTATCTCCGTTTGGATGGTAAATTATTCCCGAAGAATAAGTCTGCTGGAATTGAGTCCTCATGGCCATATTTCACCAATCCAACTCAACCACATCCTTGAATACAGGGCGATTTTTTAAAAAGGACCCACCTCCAATTTCTCGCTGCACAATTTTTTCTGGAAAAATTCTGACAGAGGTCGATTTTCTTCTTAAGGGGACTAGGGACTATAACTAGCGTATTTCCAATCATTACGTTCCACTCCCCTAGGCAGGGTGGTTACTGTTCCAAGAATTCTAAATGGGAATAAGGGTCAAGTTGCACATCATTACAATAGCTTTGAAAAAATTTAAATCCAACAACCCATTCTGAAATTCATTGTTGCCGAGTTTATTGACTTGAATATTAACTTGGATCCAAAGTAATGAATTTTTCAAAATCGGATAGGTATTTTTTCCAATGTGATCAATATTGTATCTGAGAAAAACCAGTTGATTCATTCAGTAATATGAAGAAGGCGATTATAACTGCGGTGCCGGTGCTGGAGGCGAATTGCTCCATTTCAAATATTTTCGAGAGGAAAATACCGCATGCTATTCTCCTGCTTATAGGTGTGAAAGCCGAGATGTAGTTCGGGCCGCTCGAAGGAAGCCCGAGTTGCTTTCAGCTCCTTGCGCACTTGTTCGGTGAAGTTCGCTGTGTTGTGTTATAGCGACACGTATTGCGATTCTCCATTTTTATATATCGCAACTATTCCCTTGTTTTAAAAGTTCAGTAACTGCATGTAATTTGCATTTACACTTCATAGTGATGGTGTTCTGATATTAGGCATTAGTTACTCTCAACTATTTTGAACCTCGAGTATAGTCATTCCAAACTCCAAAGCGTTCATGTGCCCGTCTCCCCAACTCCACCGTTTTATGTATCAAATTTGTCTCACAGGGAATGCCATCTTAAGGCTGTATACGCAGGGTATCAATATTTCTTCTTCAAAAATAAAGATAAAGAGATACAGAGATTTTGATGGGATTCCATCAAATGTTTGTCCACGTTGTTTCCGTTTGGATTACCCCACATTTTTTTAGGAGCCCAATAGCCCTAAAACACTAGAAAAGTTTCTGAAGGATTACTGGGACATTTTTTGACAAACAAAAAAAATTATCAACTGTTTTATAATTTTGAGAGACGTAGAAAATTAAGTACAGAGCGGTTTTTTGGAAAAAAATTTAACAAAAAAGAAAAAATATTTTTTCACATAATTGAAAAAACGCTTTGTATCAATTTTGTGATACACTCAGTACACCGTATAAAAAAAGGAGTTTTTATCTCCATTTTTGAGAGAGAAATCCTTTGAATAGTTTTTACCTACTGAGAATACAGCCTTAAATCCTACTCACAATCATGGTAAGAACGAAAAATTCATTTTTTTTAGCCTAGGTGTGAAACACATTTCCAAGATAACCTTAATTTTCTTCGTTGCATATTACATACTTGAAGCAAAATTTTTGTCATAAAAAATAATAGGGTCTTGCTATATTGTGATAATAACCTGACAGAATAAATGGCTTACTTGCTGGCTTCATGGTGAATACAGTACCTATAAGGACTTCTTCATGTCTAAGCTACTTTTTTGGGATTACCAAAAATTTGATGTATGTAGGTAATACTGTGCTCCCAACCCAACATTACATAGAATCTTTTTTGGGAAATTGTCAAAAATATCAAGAATGTCAATATTGTTTAGCTACATTGCTACATTATGTTACATTATCAATAAAGTTTATTTCAGGATCTGAGATCTTTCTGTTTTGGGTCACTTTCATGGAAAACAATAATACCTACTTCTGCTACTGGTATTTCGCACTAAGCCCTCTTCAAAAGAAAGATGATCTTGAACAGTTGCCTGTTGCTCGGATTATAAGTCATTAGTTTTTTCATGGACCGATGTTCTCCATTATACAAAGCATCCAGATAAAGAAGCGGCAACAACTACAGCCAAAATCCAAGAGTGGTAATTCCCATGTGTTAAGACAGTATTAACAGATGTTGAAAGGGCCAGTAAGAGCAAAGAACAAGGAACCGTTTAAAGACGAATGATCCTGTAAACACCGTAAATCTGAAAATATTCCGCGAAAGCCAAACTCATTGTCAGCCTCAATACGTCTTGGCTGGATTATTTTAGAATAATTTTGGATTTTGCGAAAATACCTAATAAGTAGATTTTGTTATTTTTGTAGACACTACAATGAGAAAGAAGTAGGAGATGAAGAAGTGGAAGCGAAGCACACAAAATAAAAATAGGGAAATTCAGAAAACCATAGTCAGATGTAACAAGAATCACAATCAGTTTCATGTAGTTACGAATCATCAATAATCAATAATGAGGTGCCTAAAATTAGCTTCTCAAGCAGGTGCCCAATTTCAAAATCAAAACGGCATTTAATAGTTTATCAAAACGGTGAGTACGGTGTGTAGTGTGAGTTAATGTGGAATGATTATTCCAAAATTTCGAGGCAATTTAATTTTACCCATTGAAATTTTTGTTTCGGAAGATCTCAAAATTATAAACTAGCCATTGCATATTGAGTTATACATCATACTTATGTTTCGATGAGTTCTATTGAATGCCGTTTGCAGTTTGAAAAAATACCTATAGATTCTCATTTTATACGTAAGAACGTGTTTCCAGGTTTTTTGTTTTTATCATAAAATGAAAACCGCCGAAATTGTTTCAAAACTTTTTGCACTTTTCCATCGAACTTTCAAAGTTTTTATAGATGACGTAACACTCAACACTGTACAGTGTGAAAAAAAGTTTACATATTTTTGAATCGCCCTCGTACAGAAAGTTTTGGTGTAAAAACTCTGGTAGCATATGAAATCGGACCTTTAAGATATGATTATTTCAACAGTTTTTCTCGCGACTCGATATCGCAAACGGTTCTCGAGAAAAATGCGGGTGAGCATGTTTTATATGAATCACCCTGTATACCTACTCTTAATTGACACTGATTGCGGGTTCCACCAATAATTTCATGAGCGAGTTTAATCTAAGTTAGTTGCTATGAGTATGACACAGCCAATAGCGAGGCCAGTTACTCAACAAAAATTTTTGGTGGAATCTGCAGCATTGACAAGATATCTACAGGTGTCCTGTTTTTCAACGCTCACTATTGGTATCTCGGGAACGGTAAGAGATACAAAGTCGGTTAAATCACAAAAAAGTTGCGCAATTTTATGACTATCTCAAATAGCTCAAGATATCCAAGATATCTTCTGTCATTTCTGAAATATCCACAAAAAAAAACTGAAAAATGCCGAATTCGAAAATTTCAAATCATTTCTTTATTATGACAGATATCAATTTGAAAATTGGTATCTTGACATTTTTCAAGGTCCTTGATCGACTGATAATTTTTTCCTGCGCTCACTAGTTTTTGAGATATGACAGTTAACTTCATTTTTTCTTATGGACACCATATCATTCATCCACCACATGAAACTCAACTCTTTTCTTCCTCTTTGCAAAGATATAAAACACTTGTAGCATTTTTGTCAAAATAACCTGTAAAAATTGGAAAAACTGTTTCTGAGGCGAAAAAATTGAGTTACCGCTTCGGTTGCCATGCTTTTGTGGCATATAAACAATGGCATTTGATTGCTATGGTCTGTTGATTTTGGAAAAAGTTGAGTTACATTCCGTTTTTGTGTATTTGATAATGATAATAAATAACAATAGCACATTTTTCAGTTTTTTTGGATATTTCAAAAATTAACAAAAATATCTTCAATACTTTGACATTTTTGAAATAGACATAAAATTGCGCAACTTTTTTGTAATTCAACCGACTCTGTATCTCTTACCGTTTCCGAGATACCAATAGTGAGCGTTGAAAAACGGGACATTCTGTATACACAATAATTTACAGTATTGTGTATTGTGCGAGGGGTTAACCACTTCGAATTTTGGTGTCCCACATATGCAATACTGCATTAGTATTGCATGGTATTGCATAAGTATTGCATAGTATTGCATAATAAGTATTGCATAGTATCGCATTGTATTGCATGCATAAGTATTGCATAGTATTGCATAAGTACTGCATAGTATTGCATAAGTATTGCATACATTAAAATGACCTATTGCTTAAATCCAATCCTTTAAAATTATATCGCTAACTCGATATTTCCATAGAAACATTGAAAATGCGGTTTTATGATTGGCACATTTTTTAGCGGTCCATTAATTTAAAAGATTTTGTTACTGAACAGGCCCTATAGTTAAAAAAAAAACAGTCTGCTACCCTATTGGGCGGCTCTACCACTAAAGCAATCAGCAACCATGCAGCAACTAGCAACTGGAAATAAGCAATAGGCAATATTATTTTGACTAGCTCTCGCACTGAAGCTACAAAAATTGGTTGCGTACGAATCGAGGTACGAATGTACCTACCGAAGTAATGGTAGACGACTCCGATGAAGGAGTAAATATAAGATGATGTGGTGGCATTTGAGGAGGTCGAAGGAGGAGACTTAAAAGAAAATATGGGATGGCCAGGTATTTTTGAGGCACTTTCTTACTGCTGCGATCTTTTCTGCGATAATCTATTCCAGAGAATAAGAACTAGGTACAATGTAGACCTAAAAATGAATTCTCAAAAAAATCAGAAACATGTGAAAATTTATTTTGAAATTGATTATAATGTAATAACAATTAGGAGTAAATAAAGTTTTAAGAGAAAAATGTTTCCATTTTCTTAACGTGGTATGTACCTCGCCTGTTAATTAATTTTGGTTCGTCAATTTTCTTCATGATGTCTTGTTTCTTATACCATAATATGTCGTCAAATGTAAGAGTACTTTAATATGTATGGGCAAATTCACTCCAGTTTCATCGTGTATTGTGCCCCACAGACAATTGTTTTCCACTTCTTGTAAAATGAGTTCCGCGGTACTCGTGCTCCTTTTATCCATTGTTTTATGGCTTTGGACGAGAGAATCGTCCGTGTTCTGCTCCGATGTCATTATGCTAGGGTTGATAATAAGAGTAGTCAGCTAAGTAGGTACCTACTTGACAATAATTACTTTAAACTTGACTGTGATTTACCTGAATCGTAACCGATATTCCCGATTTTCATTCACTATTTTCCGAGAGAAACTACTGCTAGCGGCTTTCGAGCTAGAGCTTTCGAGAGCGAGGTGGTACTTTTCTCAAAACAGTATTTCGTCCATGTTCGCCGCCAGGCATACGGTACGATTACATCCGAGCATGCACATTATGTTCTAGTATTGCATAAGTATTTCATGAGTATTGCATGAGTATTGCACAGGTATTGCATAGTATTGCACAGGTATTGCAAAGTATTGCACAGGTATTGCATAGTATTGCACAGGTATTGCATAAGTATTGCACGATATTGCATAGTATTGCACAAGTATTGCATAAGTATTGCATAGTATTGCATGAACAGGTGTCCCAACTATTGCATGAGTGATTAACCCCTCGGTATTGTGGTGCCACCACAGATTTTTATTGGAACTTGATTGCGTAGTTCTGTCGCCATCTTGGTCGTTATAGTGAAATTTGCTACTATCCATTACCACAAAATTGCGTGAATGGCTATCTGCTCCCCCCCCCCCCCCTCTGTAAAAACATACCAAGACACTTGAAGAGGCAAGAGGCCGACCACAGAGCTGGTGATAGTTTGTTGATCGAGGACCAGCGGCAATAATCTTCACCACAGAGAAATTTTCAGGTGATGTGTGCGACGTCCAAAGAAGTGTGTCACCACCCTCACTCGCCATCAGGCTCGAGTCGGTCTGTTGGAGACCGGCGGCAAATTTTCGTGAACAAGTTGTCGTGCATTAACTCCGTCGTATACCTACAGATCCCCTGTTGATAACATAGCTTCTGGGAACCGACAATGACTGATCACAGCGGCCGTTCTCTTGCTCTCCCTAGAGAGATTGATCTGCTGGTACGGATCTGTCACCGTCACGGTGGAATTTCGTCGGGTGACATCTGATGCGGATGATTGAGAGGCATTAGAGGTGCCGCCACCCGCCACCCACCAACACACAAAAGCTCGCGTGGTCTTTATTAATTGCCATCGATCAGCGATTCTAATCGCTGATCAAGTCTGCGAATTTGTGATCCTCTGCTCTGTGCATCGACTCTTACACACATCACACACATTTTATAGTAGTGGATGGGACCGCCTGCTGCGCTCAAGGACTCAAGCGGCCTAATTTGCGTAGAAACCTACCTATAATAGTCTATAGTTCAATGCAATGTACATGCAACTGCAATGAGCCGTATCGAGAAATATTTTTCTTTTTTAGGTTTTTGCTCTTGATGTTGTTCAGAAACCAAACATTAAAATTACCTCTTTGAAATTCAGATATACAAGGTGTTTCAAAAGTAAGTCCATAGCTATTATATCCCCGGATTCAGCGATCACAAATATGAAGTTTGCTATAAGAATAAATCGCAACAGTTGCCCCTTATGAAAGTTACAACCCGTCAAAGTTCAATATTTTTTTTTTAATTTTAGCCGGACTTCTTGACCGTTTAGCCGATCCAGCTTCGGCTTCGGATTTGGTAAACGGTATCAGATAATGCATAGCAACAAAGTGACACCCGCGATTTTCATACGACCGATCCAGTTGCGTAGACAAAATCGAACTATGAAGGGGGGGGGGGGGGGGGGTGTCACTTGAATATCTAATGATTTTTATCTACGCTACTGAACCGATCTCATAAATATCGTGGCTGTCACTTTACTTCTCTGCAATATATAGTAGCTATACAATATATAATGTCGTATACCAAATTCGAAGCTGATTGGTTGAACAGTAAAAAAGTTATGATTCTATACGTGACTCGCACTCGAGTGAGCTACGTTTCTTCTCGCCATCGGTCGATCGCAGCCCACTTGAATCACATAGAAATCAGACAGCCTATACCTTATAGGAGTTATAGGATGGTCCTTATGAATGGTATATAAGTGAGTACCTGTAAATGATTTAGCCCAAGGTGCTTTGATGAAATGCTACTGCTACCGACAACAACTGATGACTATAGCACTGATAATAATTGACGATAGAGGCCGTTGGAGTGAGTTGCGAATTCGACATTCAGTGCAGGATAAAATGGGGGATGATTGGATTACAATAACTCTACCTACACAGAACCTAAACCGCGATCCTTATCGTGTTGAGTGATGGTCCATTCACTAAAATATTTCTAATCTTGATAGGTATCCTTTTAGTCGGACCGGCAACGCCACACAGGACATTTCCAATTCCAAATAAAACTGGACCGGAATGTCCATTTTAACACAGGTGACATTAATTTTCTTGGATGAACATGAGCAATCCAAATATTGTGAGTCATCCCAGCGGGTAGGTAATAGATCATCATCTCATGCGAGAGGTTCTTGCAATAACCCTCATCGTAAATTCCCATATCACCTGAACCGATACCTACCAGAGCGGTATATGGATTACACTCAAGAACCCGATTAGGTAAAAAAAAATCGGCTGTGTCATCCCAAAACTTTTCCGACTAGTAGTCCAGTAAAATAAGGATTTAACTTGGAACAAATTAGGGGCAGAATGAAAAAAATATGGCAATGTAGAGAATGGAAAACTGAATCATTTCATTGACTGTTTCATTTCCAGTCATCCCGGGAACCATGGAAAAAAAATGGAGAAGATGGAAAAACATGCGCCGCGAACTTTCTTTTGAAACGGTGAGAGAACGGTGAGAGATGTGTGAAAACTGTCAGGGACAAAGTTGTAGGTTGTAGGGAATTTAATAATCTACAAAAAAGTTCCTGGGGGCATTGTCTAACTTCTTCAGTTTAGCCGTTTATCGCAGTCAAAGTTGTGCGCCGGTCTAGTGAAGTGGAAAAACTGTCCGCGTGACTTTCCTTCTTAGATGCTGTGAGAACGACAAGAGATATCAAAAAATTGTGAGCAACAAAGTTGTAGAGAATTGAATGTTCCACTAGAAAATCTTCAAGGCCAATTATTATCTCTTCTAGTTTAGCCGTGAACCGCGTTTGAAGCTGCGCGACAATCCTGTTGATAAAGTGGTTCTTCTGAAAAACTTACAAAAACCGTAGACTCGATGAAAAAACTATGACAATGTAGAGGATGAAAAACTGGATCTAAAAAACCAAAGTTTCATTTCACACCGTTTCGGGAAACCTGAGAAAAAAAAAGAAAAACTTGAAAAATAGTGATTTGCACTCGCAGCTTCCTCATTGAATACTGAAAGAAACGTGATAAATATGGAAAATCTGAACAAACTAGCTTGTAGAGGATTAAATGATCTATAGAAAATCACGTGATGTCATGTATGCATCTTTGTCGACTTAGCGGCGGAGCGCTATCAAAGTTGGGGTACATGACTCGTGACGCGTCGCATATGTGGTGAAACTGGCACGACGTTGCGGTCATTGTTTAATTGATTATAAAACATGATTAAATGATTTGAAAAAATTGCGTGCTTTGTTTAACGTCTGGGTAGCTACTTATTGTTAGAATTATCATTGTAGTCATCATCATCGTCTTCCGAAACGACAATGCAGGAAGCGTGAGAACAGGTGGCTCCACGGCAGTGGTGGCAAAACTTGGTACACTTGAGGCCGCTTTCTGCATCCACAAAGCTTCTCGCAGTTTTTCAAGCATCTGCAGGAAATCAGCCGTAGCAGATTTTCGAGAGCTACGTTATCCCGGGTTTTAATAGGCATCAACAGAGAAATGTTTAATTTCAAACCCCATTGTTCAGGTGGACAGTTGTTTATTATCTCCGAGCTGTTGTTGAATGATCATTGTTTATCAGAAATCAGTTGAAAAACATCTCATCATCTAACGTGAATCACGTTTTTCAATTGACCTTTCCAATTTTAGGAGATAGAAAATAGATAGTTTTTCGAGGTCACCTTTGACGTTTTGACGTTTATGACGTTTGGACGTTTCGTTTCTGACTTTTGCGGGAATTTTGAATCGGTTAGCTATACTGTTCCCATTATCATGTGGGGAAAGTCACTAGAGCCCATAAGGGAGTTTTTAATGGACGGAGTAATAGAGTTTTCTCGTAGTAAGATGCACGTGTCTGGTGCAGCGTGATCCCTGCTGGTGCTGGTGCAGCCACACTTCCATCAAGTTTGGGTCTTTCGTGAACCGGTGCATGGTTATGCCGGGTGTATTCGTCTTATTCTCGCACTCGCATAGAGCGACACATCACCCTTGAACCATTTCTGTAAGTATCTTCTCAGTTTTCCACTACATATAATACACTTATTGGTAAGAACGAGGGTAAGAACAAGTGAAATCATTAAATCCATGCTGAAATCAAATAAATACACGACAGAGCGCTTGTCAGATTCAAGAAATTTCCCATTGTCAGAAACGAAATGTCATATCTCAAGAAATATAGGGCGCTTTCCAATAACTGCGACAAGACAGATATACAATGCCAAAGTGCACTTGCCAGCTCAGTTTTAAACTCAGCCTCGCCAATGTTTCGATTGTGTCGACATGTGGTGCTATTACTGCTATTGGAACGCTAGTTGTGTCAAACTGTGTCCATATGTGTCGAATTGTGCCTTATACGCCTTATTGGGAAGCGCCCAATGACCTCGATTAACCGTCTCTTATACGCATGACGTCACAGTAAAGAGAGACAACGGAAAATTGGAGACCTCAATTATTATACATATTGTGTTACAAAATACGAGTACTTTCTCAGTTCTAAGCCTGAGTGTCACGATACTATTTTCGTACTATTTCGATGCTATAAATATATGATTAGAAACGACAAATTCAGAAATTCCCTAGCAACCTAGTCTCTCGTCCTAGATTTCTAGAATGAAAATATGACGAAAATAGTACAGTGACACTCACGACTTCAATTTTGCCAAACAAGAAACTTTATATATAACAAAGCGTTTATCCGCGGACTTATATTTCCAACAATAGTTACCAGACGTTCAACAAAGCATGCAATTTTTTCAAATCATTCAATTATGTTTTATAATCAATTGAACAATGACCGCAACGTCGTGCCAGTTTGACCACATATGCGACGCGTCACTAGTCATGTACCCCAACTTTGATAGCGCTCCGCAGCTAAGTCGACAAAGATGCATACATGTCATCACGGCATTTTCTATAGATCATTTAATCCTCTACAAGCTAGTTTGTTCAGATTTTCCATATTTATTACGTTTATTTCAGTATTCAATGAGAAAGCTGGGAGTGCAAATCACTATTTTTCAACTTTTTTTTTATCAGATTTCCCGGAACGGTGTGAAATGAAACTTTGGTTTTTCAGATCCAGTTTTTCATCCTCCACATTGTCATAGTTTTTTCATCGAGTCTAGGGTTTTTGTAAGTTTCCCAGAAGAACCACTTTATCAACAGGATTGTCACGCAACTTCAAACGTGGTTCACGGCTGAACTAGAAGTGATAATAATTGGCCTTGAAGATTTTCTAGTGGAACATTCAATTCTCTACAACTGTGTTGCTCACAATTTTTTGATATCTCTTGTCGTTCTCACAGCATCTAAGAAGGAAAGTCACGCAGACAGTTTTTCCACTTCACTAGACCGGCGCGCAACTTTGACTGCGATAAACGGCTAAACTGAAGAAGTTAGACGTATGCCCCCAGGGACTTTTTTGTAGATTATTAAATTCCCTACAACCTACAACTTTGTCCCTGACAGTTTTCACACATCTCTCACCGTTCTCTCACCGTTTCAAAAGAAAGATCGCGTTTGATTGAGTTTGGTTTTTCTTATTCAGTTTTCCATTCTCTACATCGCCATATTTTTTTCATCCTGCCCCTAATTTGTTCCAACTTTGGCTTAAAAATCGCCTCATTTTACTGGACTTGTAGTATCCAGGAACCCATGAAAATTTTTTTTTGGAACGTCGCGTCCCTTCGGATAGAAAGTTAGAATTAGAAAGAAAGATTGAAAGTCATTTGCAGGACATTGAAAATTTTGTAAGGAAAATTTGAATAAACGGGAAAACCTCAAATCTCATTCCAAAATAAATATAACTTATTGTGATAATCGTCAATTGAGGCTTCACTTTAAGCTTCATCATTCAATTCCGGTCTCGAAAACCCAAGCCGGTTTTACATTTTCAACCGGAAAATTCTCGGGAAAATTGCTGAAAAATTGAAAAAAAGTTTTTCCTCTAAAAAATAACTCAATCTTTTCTCCAACTGTCATTCTCCGCATATCTGCACCTAAAATGAATATTTGGTTGGGCTAACCGTATGTTGAAGTTTGCACTGCAGTTTTTCCAAATTCACGGAATGTGCAAATTTTATTTTGAAAAAATTACCGTCGGAAAACCAGAAATGTGTCGATTTCGAAAAAGGGTCTACATGACGCCAAATCCAATCTACTTTCGATATCAGTTGGCATTTTTCAAAACAATTCGATTCCCGAACAAGAATGAATTTTTGAGTGGAGTCCTTCATTAAAAGCGAGTCTTCCTGGTCAAAACACGAGTGAAAGGCCCTCCCGGGTGGCAACGGCTGGGAGAAATTTTGAAAATTCATTACGCCCGACTGGAACATGGTGAAAGATTGCAACTGCAGACTTGATTTGACTCTTTTGTCCTGCCAAATTTGGTTCCGATACATCAGATAGATTTTGAATAATTACATGGTAAAGTTTCAAATTTTGACATTTCTCATCATTTGACTTGCAAATGACATATGCAAGTCGAGTTCCGTGGGATATAGCCTTTGGCATTTGTTGATAGTGATATTTTTGTTTGACAGATGACAGTCAAAAACTGATGAGCTCATTCCACGGACCAACAATGTCTGCATACCAAATTTCGAGTCGATCGGGTCAACGGTTCGGCAGTTATCGTGAAATAGAATTGGCCGTGTTCAAATTAAGTTATGCCTTTTTGAAAAAAGGCAAAGTTTTTGAGTGTGGAACATTGAGTGTTGCGCAGTTTATGTGCAGTAGGCACGGCCGCGCGTGGGTGAAACAGAATCGCTCGAAAAGAAATCAGTTTTTTAGAGTTTCAAATGCGTGCCGCGGTTGAGCCAGACATAATTAATATCGTTAGAAAACTGTTTCGGCTTGTTATTCCTTATAATATTTCCGCAAACGGTGTTTGGTGAAATGGAGAAAATGGCCACTGAACAGGCAATAAAAAATATTCACTTCTTAGCGGGCAACATCTTCAAAAATGGTGTTGATTAATATTCAACGCCATAAATGGGCCTCAGTGAATACGAGTTAATAGAAAAGTTTCGTTCATAATGGCCGGTAACTTATGTCGCATGCCGTAGGATGTAGGATTAGTGGACGTGGTAGGAAAAAACAAGTTGCAAATGATGATGAAGGCAAACCACTTTGCAGGATCGTAACTAAGACTTGAATAAACGATTTGACCCGCAGTGCTTTTTTTTCGTCCCTTAGGATTTAAATGGCGCCCCTTTTTCAAAATGGCGGATTTTATCTAGGGGCAGAAGGTATCGAATAGTCTGGTGATGTCCAGCTTCGTTAAAATATATGGAGCTATGTCTCGATCGGTCTCTGGGACATCAAACACTATTTAAAAAAATGGTGGAACATTGACATCTGTCGCAGGTAAAATTGGTGGAGGCGCCAAATTGAATTTAGTACGGTCATAAGAAAATTGCTGTAAAATTTTCATTTTCCATCCAATTTCAACAAAAGACATCTCATTTTGTGGAAAAGTAAATTCTTCTTATTATCTTATACCTTCCATGAAAAAAGACATTGAGGAATGTTAAATAAAAAATTAAGAAACAATTTGAAAAAAAAGTTTATTTTTTATTTTTTTATTTCCATGAAAATTGCCCTATTTGTAGATTTTAATGTGCTCTTTCTAAATTTGCACTTTTCCGATTTATATCTTTGCAGTGCGCACCGCCATGTTGGAAAAATGATATCTGAAAAGAAATTTTTGACAATATCCAAATTTTAGTGCATGCGAGATTGAAATGTTTATGTACCTACGGAAGCACATTCAATTCTCCACGATTTGACACCTGAACCATCTCTGTGCGACTCAGGGTTCTTGAGCTAGAGCTTCCGGAAGTATCAATTTTCGGTGTTAAATAGTGACCGCGCCTACGGGATTTCACCACTGGATCACCTCCATGTCTTAATCAAGTCACCCATCAATAACGCGTCGTCATATATCACAAATCATAAACATTGGTGGACCTGGCACAGCCCCAAGAGGCGATTTTTTATTCTTTTGGAACCGAAAATTGATACTTCCAGAAGGTCTAGCTCAAGAACCGCGGGTCGCACAGAGCTGCTTCAGATGTCAAACTGTGGAGGATTGAATGTACTTTCATACCGGGTGATCATTTGAAAACTATCCACCTGCAATATCTCCCGATTCCTAGTGCAAATGTCTTTGAGCAAAAACAGGTCGATTTTTATATCGAGGGGAACATCTAAAACATACATTGGAGAATTCATATCTTTAGCCCCCTCGCCCCCACTCACCCCAACTTTGAAACTTCAAATGACACCACCTACCCTGCGATACATCAAATCAAAGAGAATTAAATTCTCTTTCTAAGAAAAATATTTAAAAATTTTCCAACCCCACCCCCTGTTTTTCCTAAAATTCTCTGAGTGTCCAAGTTAATATTCTTGACCTCCATTTCTCTTCAATACAGTAAACGTCATCCTGCACAGCATCGGAAGAGAAAATTTTCTATAAAAAAAGTGCCACCCAAATTTACCCCTTCGCTCCCCCCACCTGACCTCAAAAATTTAAAATGTCAATACCCACTTTGTAATACATCAAATTGAAGGAAATTGAATTCTCTCCCTGAAAAAGATTTTTCCACAATTTTTAAAGCCCCCCATTGCCCCCCTAGAATACTCCAAATGGCCAATTTATTGGGGGAGGAGTAGAAAATTTCAAAAAAATTCTTTTCGGAAAGAGAATTCAATTCCCTTCAATTTGATGTATCACAAAGTAGGTGGTGTTTTGTTAAATTTGGGAGTTGAGGTGGGGGAGAGCGAAGGGGTGAATTTAGGTAGCACTTTTTCCGCCGAAAATTTTCTGCTTCGATGCTATCTAGGATGACGCCAACTAAATTGAGAAAAAAATGAGGGGTCCAGAATATAAAATGGGACAGTCAGAGAATTTTTAAAGAAAAGGGGGTGGGGGTTGAAAATTTTGAAAATATTTTTTTCAGAAAGAAAATTCAATTTCCGTCAATTTGATGTATCGCAAGGTAGGTAGTGTCATTTGAAATTGCAAAGTTGGGGTGAGTGGGGGCGAGGGGGGTAAATATAGAAATTTGCCAATGTATGTTTTGGATGTCCCCCTCGATATAAAAATCAACCTGTTTTCGCTCGAAAAAATATTCACTAGAAATCGGGAGTTATTTCAGGTGGATAGTTTTCAAATGATCACCCGGTATGTTTATAAACATGTTGATGTCACAAGGGCCAAAATTCATATATTGTCAAAACCTTCGTTCCAGACATCATTTTTTCAATATGGCGGCACGTGCTGCAAAGATATAAATCGGGAAAGTGCAAATTTAGACAGGGCACATCAGAGTCCACAAATAGGGCAAATTGCATAAAAATAAAAAAATATTGAAAATCTTTTTTTTCAAATTTTTTATATATTTTTTTTTAACATTCCTCAACGTCTTTTTTCAACGGAAGGTATAAGGTAACAAGAAGAATTTACTTTTTCATAAAATGAGATGTCGTGTGTCAAAATCCGTTCAAAAATAAAAATGTTACAGCCATTTTCTTATGACAGTACTAAATTCCTTCTGGCGCCTCCACCAAATTTGCCTGCGGTAGATGGCAATGTTCCACCATTTTTTTTATTAGTGTTTGATGTCCCAGAAACCGATTGAGACATAGCCCCATACATTTCTACTAAGCTGGACATCACCAGGCTATTCAATACCTTCTGCCCCTAGATAAAATCCACCATTTTGAAAAAGGGGCGCTATTCAAATCCTAAGGGACGAAATGAAAAGCACTGCGGGTCAAATCGTCTATTTAGGTCTCAGTTGTAACCATGCAAAGTGGTTTGCCTTTATCATCATTTGCAACTAATATTCCCTATTTCGGTTGTACCACGTCCACTACATGTAGAATGTAATAAATATACATATACACAGACTCAAAAATATAATATAAATATACACAGAGTTGAAGGTTTGCGGGGTGGGCATTGGTGGACTAAGGGAGGGGCGGTGTGGGCGGTCTGCCCCGGGCCTCGGGGCCTCAACCATCTGATGGGGCCCCCAATTCCTCTTGTTTGTAAAAAATACTGCAAAAAAAATTGGGATTTGATTGTTCAAGTTTGATTATCAAGTAATTTTGGTAAAAACGTCAAAAACCGAAATCGCAAAACGTATGAAATACATATACCGATTATCATCAGCATCATTATAATTATGCCCAAAAAATTTCGCCTGCGGTGCTACTTTTCCCTGACTTGCACCCTCGCCGTTGCCTTTGCCCTCTCCGCCCTCAAATGCTGACTGCGCTACTGTGTGTTTTATAGTCAATTAACAACACACTAAAACTTTTTCAACTGGACTTCATTTAAAAACTAACTGGAGTGAAACTCCTAGATTCTCCAGTTGAAAATCTAGTTAAAAATTTCAAACTAGATATCTAGTGGAGTGTTTTAAAAGAACATCTAGTTATTCGAACTGGAAATACGTAGAATTTCACTAGAAAATCTAGTTCGTCCATAAAGCTCCAACTGAACTTTTCGAGTTGTTCTAAATGAAATCTAGTGGAGATTCAGGAAATGTAGTCACCCCGTTACTACATTTTCTAGTTAACCCCAAGGAAAAAGGATGAGAAATAAAACCGAACACATAGATTTACATAGTATTATATTCCTGAATAATTTTATAGGTAATACAGATTACTTAGCTATGATAATTAACATATTCCTGTCGATGTTCGGCTGTCCATTTGGCAGCAACTGGCAACAAGCTCGCAAATGTTCTGAAATGAAAATAGCTATGTATCAACTTTTCCAAACTATTCAATCAATGAAGTAATATGCAGAATTCAAAACCAATAGCTCTGAAAATGTCTAAGTATTCAAAATCTACCTCAATCCATATCAAAATTATTCAAGTTCCAATAATATGATTGAAATGTGTGTCACATACCATTTTTTCGTCGAAATCCGAAAGTCGTGGGTAATTTGAATCTGCGATTGGAACCCTCCTCCTTTGTTGGTCTTGCCTGATGGGTATGTAAGCAATCCTTGAGTATCCAGCGCTGAACCAAAGCGCCTATAAAGAATCAACTTATAAAAAAAGTCCTTCGAAGTTTTGTCACTTAATACTTAGGTACATGCAAAGGAATATCTGATCAGCTGACAGCTGTATTGCCCGTTGTCCGTTTGTTTGTTTAAAACATGGATATCACTCAAGTAACACGTACAGTAATAATTATTGGGAGCAGGAACACTGGTTTAATGAGATATTTTCACCAAACATTGATATTGCAACAAAGTTGGCCGAAATACCAAAAACATGGACAAATTGGAGTGTGAACTGTGCCACGTAAACAATAAAATCGACTAATCTTCTATATGTCTCACTTTGTGCGCAGATGCAACATCAACTGGAATCCCTTTAAAACTACTGTAATCTACCCAAATCGATTGAAATTTAGTTTGTTAGCAAAAGTAAATGACCTGATCGTTTGAACTCACTTTTTATCTCTCACCAACTTTATCTCTTAACTAGAACAAAATATTCAAATCTAGTCCAGCTACCGGTCGCATCTTGGACTCTAATCGAAATGCAGTCATAATAACTAGAAAACTAGGTGGAATCGCTGAAACTAGGCATATCTAGCTGAAATCAACTAGACAAATTTTTAGTGTGAACTCATGCATTTTTTGTTTCTTAGGCTTTTGCTCAATTACGGCGGGGCAGGGCGGGCCAAAAAGTCTGCCGGCCCCCCTTCATATTCTCAACTTTCACTCCTTAGGGGCCCCATCTCACAATCCCACCCAGGGCCCCCAAATCCCTTAGTCCACCATCACTGGGGGTGGATAGTACTGTTAACTGGTAGTATAATAGTAGGACTAGTAGCGTGGTACCAATACCTTTGATCTTGGATGTAGAACTTGAATCTTGGACAAGTTTGACAGAACGGCGTAACGGCATAAGTTAACATCCCATTGTGAACCAAAACATTGATTTTCAACTGTTGAAGTTTTAAGGTTACGGAATAAGTTTAAGACTCAACGGTTTAAGTTAACAGCCATTATGAATGCTGCTTTAGACTGGCACAGAGATGATGACAAATGGTTTCAATGTTTGCGTAAGAAATGTGTAAGTTTTTGTTGAGGCAAATATAACGAAAAAGTACGGGGGCTTTACAGCCCCCGTAATAGGTTTTTTTGCACCTTCAAGACATCCTTTATCTTTGCGCAGATGCGGAGGAATCAACACAACCCGTTTTTGGTCGGAAACTCAGTGGTACATACCTACCGATCTATCGAAGAGTTTGACATCATAAGAGCTTTGGTCGGAATTTTTTCCAGATTGTAGTAATTTTACCGACATACCGCCTGGCCTATGTAGAAATTGAAGTCAACTGAACATAATTTTAAACATAATAACAAATACGTACTAAACAGCTCAACAACTGGAATGACGGTATCGAAAATTTTGCCCTTTTTCAAAATGGCGTAACTTTGAATTGACACGACCGATTTTGAATTTGTTCTCACATTTTTGTAGATCCATTTTTCAGCAATCCATCTCATTGACGAGATTCTGTTTTCAATTTCAATTACTTTTTTTACAGGGTGGAATGTAAAACATTGCAAAATTGTGCTGAGTTCCACCGATCCCCGATTCTGTGGATTTTTTTTCGAATCCTAATGAACTATTCATGAAGCCTGATATCTAATCTCGAAACGGTTTTTGGATTTTCCAGATTAGGAGTCCAACAATGACGATATGATTTTTTTTTACTTTCCCGACCCAACAAAATCTGTTCACGGGATAGAATGTTGGAAAATTTGCAGTTTTTCTAGAAAGGAAAACTCGAAAACCGTGGATTCGATTTTGAAATTTTTTTCTCCAAAAACTGATTCAATCTTTTCTCCAACTTTTATTCCCAGCATGTCTGCTTCTAAAATTAATATTTCTTGGGGCTCATCCATATACTCTCATCGCATGTCGAAGTTTGCACTGCAGTTTTTCCAAATTCACGGAATGTGCTTATTTCATTTTGAGAAAATTACCTTCGGGAAACCTAAACCGTGTCAATTTTTAAAATGGATCTACACGTTGGAAATGGTATCAATCGTCAAAGCGAACCTCAAAACAGATATATCCGTCGAAATCTCGGGAACAATTCTTAGCGCGTTTACAATACTTCCCCTCCTCGTTGGATGGTGGGTGGGGGGAGTAAAAAAAATCATATCGTCATTGTTTGACATCTGATCTGGGGAAATTCAAAAACCGTTTCGAGATTAGACATCAGGCTTCATGGATGATTCATTAGAATTCGAAAAAAAAAATCACAGAAACGGGGATCGGTAGAACTTGGCACAATTTTGCAATGTTTTACATTCCACCCTGTAAAAAACGTGAGTGCGTGACCATAGTCACCCTCGGAAGAAGTGAAACTTCTATAGATATGAATCAATCAGCAAACAACGTTCGAAGAGGTGTTCTTTTCGTACTCCCGCTCCGCTCCCTCACGGTTGGTATCATCTTGTTTCTCCTAATATCAATCTTATTATTATTATTAGTCACTCAAAGGGCAGAGTACTTTCGACATGATTTTTTCACGATTAGACTTCTTTTACTTCTTTTCTCGCTGCGCTCGGCAGTGGAGAGCCCCACCAAATGCGGGAATGAAAAGAATCCTTCGAAATTCAACTTAATTATTATATTACCGCCCCTATGACTTGCCGCCTGCCGTACTCGCCTGCGCGCCGGAACGCACTGCACGTTTGCTAGGCCCGGCCCTGAATATACCTTCCTATCCCTATAATGAATCACATCCGCTCGAATCTATTCAAGCCAAGTCGAGAGCCATTCTTGTCGGGCCAACAGTACGACAACACGAAGAGCAGTCCAGTGTCGGCGATTAGTGCAAAATAGAACCGAACGCGGCGAACGCTGCAACAGCTTATTCTTTCGTTTCCTGGGACGACGCTGGTCACCCCAAGGTCAGACAAGACAACGTTACAGCACATCGTTACAGGCGTTCGTTACAACCACTGATGCTATGAAGCAATTTCACTCCCATGTGTGGTTCTGCGTTAGTGGTGTGTTGTGATCTACAGATAGAGAGAATAGAAGTTTCACTTCAAAAAGTAATTGAAATTGAAAACAAAATCTCGTCAATGGGATGGATTGCTGAAAGATGGATCTAAAAAACTGTGGAAACAAATTCAAAATCAGTTGTGTCAATCCAAAGTTCAGTCATTATGAAAAAGGGCAAAATTTTCGATACCGATATTCCAGTTGTTGAGCAGTTTATGTATCTATATCTCCAAGTTTTGCCTGATGGGAGGAGCTCTAGAGAGTTATCAGCTTCACCTATGAATGAACTTGGCAAGATTTCGAACGGTTCCTCCGCCAATTG
Organism: Anaspis maculata; assembly: GCA_949128115.1. NCBI lineage: Eukaryota > Metazoa > Arthropoda > Insecta > Coleoptera > Scraptiidae > Anaspis > Anaspis maculata. The sequence goes on along the minus strand of OX421962.1, from coordinate 55,827,855 downwards.
TACGGGTTTGTTTCTTACCCCCGAGTCGAAGTCTTCAGCTTTAAAATGTGCCGTAAGTATTTCACGACACGATGCAGTAAGTTCCACTGGCATGCGATGCACCAGGAGCGAAGCAGATATCTGGAGAAAAAGGACTACACCTATTTTGCAAAACATGTTCGATCTATGTTCGATAACAACTGATGTATGAAGACATCGAAAGATTCAAAAGTGTATACCTACGTGACTCCGTGCTGAGATAATGATTCGCAAAAATAAATGTGACGCGTATGTACCTACAAGTAAGTACCAAAGTGGTAGTACCTACCTACGACCTATGATAATAAATGTTACCCGGTTAGAAAATAGGGTAACCGGAGAGCAGTAGCGGCCACCGACCACCTTAAATGAGGCGTTGGTGATTGCATGGCCGGTGAGGTCAATGTTGCAGCACTGTCTTGCTTGTTGGTAAACAAGCATTTAATTGCGAGTCTGCGCGGCGCCAATGCGCCAGACTCGAATCCCTGCCAGCCTTTGCGTGGGGCAAACAATCATGCAATATGCAAGTTGTCCAAAAGAAGTCTCCCATAGAGTCCCCCGAATTGCAGTAGCGTGCGTTACCAAAAGAACTTTTTCACAAAAGAACCAATATGCCTTGCGCCTTATTTCAATCATTTTATTAATGGGGGGGATTGTATAAATAGTATCTCAATGTTTCGACTTTTCCAGAGTCCCAAATACAAGCTACACCCCTTATCCCTCAAGTTCCCATATCGTTTGAAATGTCTTGCTTCACACCACCATGCTAGTCGCACTTACTTGGACAACAATAATTAGTGTGAGAGCTCTCTCAGTATGCCTGCCCTGCCTAATTTGTATGATCCTTGCTCGCTACATTGCATCAGCGTCAGTCACTGTAGTAGCAGCAACACGCGGGATCAAAGGACCCGCAACCACGTGGTGAACAATCAGCGCGTCCGACGTGCAACTCAAGAGGACGAAGAACGTGCAGATGAGGGGACCAAGGGGGCCATCAGAACTGGGGCAATTCACGCTTCGCACCGCTCACACAGGTGCACCCATCGGCACGACCAGGCGGATTGGCGGGCCGAGGGGGGCCAGCTGCGGCGGCATCTCTTTGATGTTCGCGTTGCGCCTGCCTCATATTGTTTCCGGCTGCCGAGGACCTCTATTATGTAAACAACGTGAACGTTTGAAGTCGCCGATGGCCCTAACCGGTCGTAAAGTATCCCGCAAATGAGATACGCGCCGGCCCGCCCCTGGCCCCGCTCAAAAATACTTAGGTAGACCTACTCGCGATTGAAGCATAGGAGATAAAGACTCAGGAGGTCGCAAGGACGGCTCTGTGTGCAGCACGTTAATTGCCTTAATTTGAATATAAATAAAAGCGCGTGGATGCCTCCCAGACGATGATGGTCGTTAGAGAGCCTCCGCCAGACTGGCCTGTGCCTGTGGCTAATTGCGCGTTGGCGATGGTTATGTGCGGCGGTGATTGCAGGGCCCAGGCCCAGGGCTGGGAGTATTTTGAAGAAAAAGATACGTGACTGAGGTGCTGGTCAAAACAAGTGTCAACAAAATTTGCCCTTTATCAGAAGAATTGTAACTCTGGATTGCTGTAACGATTTGACTTCTGTTTAGACTAACCGCTGCAATAATAATAAGGAACAGGACAGCTTCTATTTCCGCATGAATTTCCATGTGGTTGCCGATATAGTCCAAGATGCAGTGAATTTCTTTTGTACCGATTTCCCCTGTTAGTCCGGCTGGTAAGAGGAGTCACCTTGCATTTTGGAGACAAGCGACAAAATTTGGCACACTTGTTCCACTAGACCCTACTCTTCGATTTGAGAAATGTTACCACTAGAGATGGGCGCCGCGCCGACGCCGCGCCGCCGCCGACCATATTTTGAGTGCCGCCGCCGCCGACATGAGATAAACAGCGCGCCGGCGGCGTCGCCGCCGGCAACCTCATCGGCGCCGCCGCCGGCGCGATTTTTGTTTTCATATATTTATTTTTTTATTCGTTCATTTAACGTCGGCTTATTTCCGCAACGAGGCCTAACACCGACGCCGGTGAATGCTCTTCTCCACTATACCGCTGTTCGTGCTGAAAAAAACAATTACCTTGCACCCTGGCCTGTAAAAACTGTAAGGGTGAATGTTCAAATAGAAGGTCAAGTTTAACAAACGTCGGTAATCTATTTTTGATACTCAAATATCTGTTTTTGAATTGCAGCAATTGAACCCATGACATAGAAGAGAGTATCAACGTCCAAGTTCAAGATGGACATGTTTAATTTTGTTTATTGGAAGATATAGTCAGAAATTACATCTTTCCTGATTTTTTGGAGCACAATAATTTTGATAATGTGCAATGTTGATACATTTTTCGAAGACTGAACGTTTACGTACATATCATTGCTCTTTTGCTATTTCTACCCTCAACAAGTACCTTTATCCATGGGGTAGTTTTAGTTACTTCAACTTCGTAAACTCAAATCGTATTTTACCCATCATAATCGTACTCAGCGACCCAGAAAAGATTAGAAAAGATACCCCACACCAAATCCTCCGTTGCTTTCTGAATTTGACTTTTTTTCCAAAATGGCGCTTATTTTTCGACTTCCGGTGGCCGGATCGTGAGATGGGTACTTAGGTCATACTAATTAGAGGCAAGTTGCTCTATATCGACCTCAAAAACGTATTTGTAGCGCAAGGAATTCTTTTGAAGATTTTTGCCTATTTTTAGCGCATGGAATTTTTTTTAGGAATACGGGCCAAATCGTTCAAAAAGGTCTTGAACAACTGTACCAAATGGCTTGCTTCAGTCGTCAAATGCGGTATCTTTATGCGAACCACGGGCACTTTATGAGTCCTTTGACGCCGACCACGCCGACCACGCCGCCGCCGAATGACAGGTTGGCGTGCAGGCGTGTTCGCCGGCGGCGCCGCCGCCGCCGGTGTTTTTAGTGAGACACGCCGCCGCCGCACATAGGGGTATTCAAGCCAAATAGCTGGACAAAAGTCAATTTTACAAAAGTTGCCCTAGCTAAGCGAATTTTCCCGTTTAATAAAGTTAAATAGTGGATGGTACATGTAATGTGGTTTTGAACTTGATCACATCAACCGTGTTGTCGTATTTCTGATCAGAAGTTGTCACTTGTTGAGAGAGAATGTGTCGCTGTATAAAACTATCAAACAGACCCCAACTTTAGAAGAAGATTTTATGTTCCACAGACAAAGTAGAAAGTTTTCGATGATGGATCCATCAGTGCCAGGTATGTACTTCAGTTTAACGTAATGGATAATCTTTTCATTTTTTTACTGTAAGCATTTTCGCTACTTTCTTGTGTTAAGAATTTTGGGAAAATTTTTCGCGAATTCCAACTTCTCAAAATTGATTTAGTTACAGGTTTTGCTGGGTTGTGTAAAATGTTCCATACCATTGGAAAGAACAGACATTTGTGTGCTAGATTATGAAAAAAAATCCTGCCTCTATCTGCCACTCTTGATTTTATTGATTTTTCTTCTAGAATCAGAAAATACAAAAATTATTGAAAATTTCAACTTTGCCACTGAATATATTCAACCTGTAAGTTCTGAAAACGGTATCAAACTGGTATCAAACAGTGCGATTTCTTTGTCAAGCTTTTTAAATGCGAAAAAAAAAACAAAAGAAAAGACTTGGCGGAGATTCGAACCTCGAACGTTTGGATCCAAATACTTTTGTCCAGACCATTCGACCATTTACCCCTATGTGCGCCGCCCAGAATGGGGTCGGCGCCCATCTCTAGTTGCCACCATCTGCGGAAATCGTGCAGACACTTTATACAGGGTTCAGTAGAAAAAATTTGTTGAATAATCGTAAATTGTTAACCATAACCGGTGGACGTATGTAAATCAAGATATTGATGACTGATTCCATGCCCATGAAGATGCTGCAAACAGTTTTGAAATATCTTGAGGCGTTTTCGGAATACGTTGGAAGAAGTGAAATTCCTTCAACTTTTTTCTTTTTTCAATAAATCAGTTGCTTTTGGAGATATTGAGCTGCAACTTGATATTCCGGCAAACAAATATGTTTTCAATGAAACGCGATGTGGAGCCATCGACAAAGCCTGCTGATTCGAAACTAAGATCTTCAACTTTTTTTCCATCGTGAGCGCCATCTTCAAATTGCCCTTCGTGAAATTGTTCCAAAAACAACAAGTTACGACTTTATTGGACACACACGATGTTTTATTATGAAAAACCAGGTACTGAATTGTGGCAGCGACCTCTTCGCCCAAGAAACGTTATCAAGTTCGTTTTTCCTGTTTTCCCTCAACTTACGTGACAATTCATGACCAAATAAAACTTTGGATCAATTGAATGTTTGCGATATTTCAATCAACATTGTTTTGCAACGTCAGTCACCAAATTTCATCATCCTCAGTCAAGTGGTGTTCTTTTGGAAACAGTTGGACAAAAAGTCTGCTTAAATATGTATTTATGAAAAGGGCAACCAATGCTGGGTGACCTTCTGCCCTCAAACCCGATTAAAGAAAATATGTACCCAAAAGTGCTACCAACTGATACTGAAATGATTCGGAGGAATGTGCTCCGTAGTTTAAAGCCAAGCTCAAACTGATTGTTACATTTTAGTTCGCAGGAGGGACGCGAAAAGCGTTGCTACAGCTTATATTTGAACCGTTTCTGGCAATATTCAACAAAAAACGTTTCAAATATTAAGCTGTAGCAACACTTTCGACGTCCCTCCAGCAGAAGTAGGATGGAAAAATCCATTTCGGTTCAACTTGAAACTACAGCAGACACTTCCCCAAACTCTTTCAGTGTCAATTGGTAGCATTTTTTGTAACAGATTTTCTTCAATCGGGTTGAAGGGACGACGTGACCCTGCCGTTTTTGCCTTTTTCACAAAAATCGAACAAAACTTTTTGTTCAACTGTTTGCCAAAAGAACACCACTTGGTTAATGATGATGAAATTCAGTGACTGGCTGTACAAAATAATGTGGATTATAATGTCGTCAACATCTAATCGATCTAAAGTTCCATTTGGTGATGGTTATCAGTGTTATCATCTAAGTTGGGGGAAATCAAGAAAAACTAACTTGATAACGTTTCTTGGCCGAAGAGGTCATTGCCGCAATTCAGGACCTGGTTTTCATAATAAAATAAACGCGTGTGTCCAATTAAGTCGTTACCTGTTGTTTTTGTACCAATTTCACGGATGGCAATTTAAAGATGGCGCTCACGATGGAAAAAAGTTGAAGATCTTAGTTTCGAATCTAGCAGGTTTTGTCGATGGCTCCACATTGCCTTTCATTGAAAACATATTTGTTCGCCGGAATATCAAGTTGCAGCTCAATATCTCCAAAAACAACTGATTTACCTATTGAAAAAAAAGTTGGAGAAATTTCACTTCTTCCAAAGTATTTCGGAAACGCCTCATGATATTCCAAAACTGTTTGCAGCATCTTCATGAGCATGAAATCAGTCATCAATATCCTGATTTACATATTATGTCAACCGGTTATGGTTCACGATTTACGATTCTTCAACAAATTTTTTCTACTGAACCCTATATAAAGTGTCTGCATGATTTCCGCAGATGGTGGCAACATTTCTTAAACCGAAGAGTAGGGTCTAGTGAACAAGTGTGCCAAATTTCGTCGCTTGTCTCGAAAATGCAAGGTGGGTCCCATTCATGTAGCTTAACGTCCGGACTATGTCTAGTCCGGCCGTTAGGCGCTAAAATATAGATGAGCTCTGCATTTTGGGGTTAAAGCATGCCACTTGGCATAGTTGTTGTAGTTGTATGAACCATATTTTTCCGATTCAAAAGTGAAGACATCGGCGGCAGCCGTGCAGTCTCTCTCTACAGAGTGAATAAGAAAAAAGAAGGCCAAAAAGTTGTAACTCATGAACCATAAGAGACAGAGGCGTGTAAATCGGCACATACGGTCTACTGTTTATGCTGATGTAGTTCCATCAAACCATTTTTCAATGTCATGAAGAGTTTCGGGATTATCTTGAGCACACTGTTTTTTGTCGTAAAAATTTAATTTCCGTAGGTATAAATTCGTAAATAATCAAAATATCGGAGTGAAACATAGTACCTAGGCATTCAGTGGTGTATGGAATTAAAATGGGGCCTTGCACTGCCACTTTTACACACCGAGGGCGCCACAACCGTTAGGGGGCAAATTAGACAATTTTGACGGCGTTGACGGTTTAGCGACCGACGTCCGTCATTTTATGTCTTGATTTGAAATTTGTATAACCTCTGTTTCTTGCTTGACGCCTCCAGTTACTGTCAGTTACTGGTCAAACTGCCCAAACTCCCCTGTTTTTCGTGTCGTTACGGCCGCTTCATCGAAGTAGGCGCCCCCTACAGTAGTGGCGACCTCACGTTGAGTTTTTCAATTGCAAGGCCCCATTGATCGGTAGCCAGCGTCTAGGCCCACTATTTCCAGAAAAAAGACATACAACTTTTTCTTTTTTCCAGAAGCCATCTTTCTTTCACTATTGATAAGAATAGTGAAGAAATTGGATAGTAATTATAAAGAAGGAAAGGTACAAACATTCTACTACAAAATAACAGTCTTAACAACAAGTAATGCCTTTTGGTCAAGAAAGCATTGCCATTCGAGCTATTTTTAGTTTTACAAACTTCCAGGGCTCATGATGACCAGTGTGGTTCTTGAAAAGATTATTTTCATTTTGCATTACATTGCCTTAAATTTTGTCAAGTCAGTTACCAAAATTCATCGTCCTCAGTGATGAGGTTTCACCCTGCCAGTTGATCAAACTCAATATGCGCCATTTTTGGGGGGAAAATGCAAAAATGAAAAGTTTTTTGCCATCATCAAATGCTTCTTGAGAAAGATCTATTGCCGCAAGAGGCACGAATTTACATGCAAGTGATTTAGAAGGATTCGGTGTTAACTATAATGCTACGCGGAATAGGTGAGGTTTGTCCAATTGTCCTAGAAAGAAGGAGGAAGACGTTGCAGCGTAAATATAAATGCAACTATTTTAACTATATCTGGACAACAGCAAAAAGTCATTATGCAAAAAGCAAAAAGCATTTATGGTTAGAACTTTCCACTCCCCAAAGTTGTTGCATGGGCCATACTCTTTTTACTAAGAAGTGTAGGCATCGGCGTCAACCGTGCAGACTCTGTATACTGGTTGAAGAAGAAAAAGAAACACCAGAAGAGTAACTCATGAACCAAAAGAGACAAAGGCGTACAAAGGCGTGTAAACTGGCACATATAGTCTACCGTTTATGGTGAGCAATGCCATCATGCATGAGTGGAATAGCTGTTCCATGAAACATGGAATGAGCTGGTAGTGAGGTGTGGTGGTCAACATTGTCAACTGCAGCTGTTGTGAAAACGTTATGAAGAAGTCTAGGTACTAGGTGGACATACGGCAACTACTCTTTGATAAGAGGAGCATACAGCATTAGCTTTTTCCACGAGAATAGAATCTAGTCTCTCATACGAAATGCTCATTCCTAAGCGGTACGTGAGATCGATAAGCTTTTTTAGCGCATTTTCGTAAGAAAATGACGCTCATATGGCCGGTTTGTCTGTCTGTCTGTCTGCTGTCTGTCTGTCTGTCTGTCTGTCCGTGTGGAAATTAAGAAGTTGTACTCCTCCTCGGGGAATAAAGTTAAAGCCTTGGAACTCCTTTTGAATGATAGCCCCCAAGATGAATGATGTCCCCAAGGGTGGCCAATAGGCCTTTTTTTTATTCGTACATATTTATCATTATTATTATCAAAAAACGATGATTTACTGTGCACTTCTAAGAAGTTGAACTCCTCCTCCGGGAATGAGTCTAGAGCCTTGGAACTTCGTCCGATGGATAGCTGATACCCCCAAGGGTGGCCAATGGGCATTTTTCTTATACATACATAGTTATCACTATTATTATCAAGAAAACAAAGATTTCCTATGCCCTTCTAAGAAATTGAACTCCTCCTCGGGGAATGAACCTAGACCCCTAGGTTCTCAAGGGTGGCCAGTGGGCAGATTGGATTTCAATTTCGTGTCTCTCTGCTCCGTAGAGTTTCATAGCAAGGTATGTTGGCACTGGAGTTTCCTGTCTGCGTTCATGACGCCTTCTCGCTCCTTTTCGATGCTTCACGGTATGAAAGGCCAGAAATTGCGCTATTGTAGGAACAACTTGGTCATCCACTCTATCTCCAGACTTAGAAGATGAAGCGTGGAAAGCTCACTCTCGAGCCACAGAAGGGTTTCTTGCCGCATGCAGCGTTGGGTAAAACTGAAGAAGCATTAGCAATTTTTTAGAACCATATGTCGTCATCTTATACGGACGGACGTAAATCAGAGAACTTTGATTTCTAGTGATATGTAATTTATTTTCCTGAAATGAATAGATCCAGTACTTGCTCCACCATGAATGAGAGCCGGAAGGAGCTCTTCACAAAAAAAGACAGGCAAATTAAAAATATTCCGCCTACCCGTGACGCTCTCCGGCAATATTTGCCTCGGTGTATGTACCAAGAAGCACATGTGTGGGGACAAACGCTCCAACTGGTACAAAATCCTCCAAACCCTTCCAACTGGGGTTGGAAAAGGAAAGATGGAAATGGAAGCCTATCTGGACAACAGCGGAAGTTGCAGCGAAGGCATGCCCAGAGCTCGTTAGGTGAAAGTGCGTGAAGGGGTGTGTGCCTCATCGCTGCAACTGTACCAAAAGACACTTGAAATGCACCGATCTGTGTCACTGTGAAGGACGCTGCCAAGCAAAGTGCTGATATACATGCTGTTCAATTATTAAATTTATCTTTCACATCTGAAACCTTCATTTATTGAGAAAAGCATCCACCAAAATTGAAGTGTCATGAAAGTTTGTAAGTTAATCGCACGTTGAAGTCTCCGGTCTGAAGGGCAAGGATGAAATTTGGATTATTTGGCAATTTGAACCATCCATCACTTTCAACTGACCTTCGCTTCGGTTCATGAGCTATAATTGTTCGTTTTCCTTCTTTCTTCACTTCTCATTTCTTAACCCTGAATAATTGTGAGTCTGCACGATTGACGCTGATGGCTACTCTTCTGAATCGAAAAAGTATAAAGATTTCTATAGTTACCATAGTAACTAACACCAGTTTATTCCATAAAATTTGAACTCAAGATGGCTGGCTGTCGCAAGAAAAACAGTTTAATGTCTTATTTCTGGAAATAAATGGCCTGGACACTGGCTAGGGATCATTCCTAATTTCTTACATCACAATGCAGAAAAAACAAGTTTCACTCCATTCCTCTGGAAATTCACTTATACCGTATGTTCGTTGAAATCATGAATTAGGGCAGGCTGTGAATTTCGACACGTATGTCCAAAATGTATTCCATGACGACGGCTCACCATGTTGACATCAAATTTGAGTGATTATTGATAAATTCACGAAATACGTTTTTACTTTCATAGCCTGCCCCAATTCATGATTTTAACGAACATACGGTATTTTGTAAAAATCAAGTTCTCGGTTTTATTTTTTGTTTTTGAGGATATTTCAAGAACGCTCCAAGATATTTCAGAATTGTTTGATATAGCTTCATCACCATAAATGCTGGACTATGTGCCAGTTTACACGCTTCTATCTCTTTTGGTTCATGAGTTACTTCTTCTGGTGTTTCTTTTTCTTCTTTAACCAGTATACAGAGTCTGCACGGTTGACGCCGATGGCCACACTTCTTAATCAAAAGAGTATGGCTCATGCAACAACTTTGTGTAGTGGCAAGTTCTAACCATAAAATGCAGGGTACTTTCTGCTGTTGTCGCGATGTAGTTATAATACTTACACTTATATTTACGCTGCAACGTCTTCCTCCTTCTTTCTAGAACGTTTGGACAAACCTCACCTATTCCGCGTAGTACTATAGTTAACACCGAGTCCTTCTCAATCACTTGCATGTCAATTCGTGCCTCTTGAAGCAAGAGATCTTCCTCAAGGAGCATTTGATGATGGCAAAAAACTTTTCATTCTTGCATTTTTCCTCAAAAAATTGCGCATATTGAGTTTGATCAACTGGAAGGGTGAAACCTCATCACTGAGGACGATGAATTTTGGTAACTGACTTGACAAAATGTAAGGCAATGTAATGCAAAATGAAAATAATCTTTTCAAGAACCACACTGGTCATCATGAGCCCTGAAAATTTGTAAAACCAAAAATAGCACGAATGGCAATGTTTTCTTGACCAAAAGGCATTACTTGATGTAAGACTGCTTTTTTTGCAGTAGAATGATTGTACCTTCCCTTCTCTATAATTACTATCCACTATTTCTTCACTATTCTTATCAATAGCGAAAGAAAGATCCGATCAATTTCAATTTCCCACACCACTGAATGTCTCGGTACCATGTTTCACTCCGATATTTTGATTATTTACGAATTTATACGAAAATTAAATTTTTACGACAAAAAACAGTGTGCTCAAGATATTTCCTAAACTCTTCATGATATTGAAAAATGGTTTGATGGAACTCCATCAGCATAAACGGTCGACCGTATGTGCCGATTTACACGCCTCTGTCTCTCATGGTTCATGAGTTACCACTTTTTGTCCTTTTTTCTTATTCACCCTGTATAGAGAGAGACTGCACGGCTGCCGCCGATGTCTACACTTCTGAATCGGAAGAATATGGTTCATACAACAACTATGCCAAGTGGCATGCTTTAACCCCAAAATGCAGGGTACATTCCCCTAACGTCCGGACAAGTCAGCGAACATGGATATAATTGTTAAGTTGATGATTCTGAAAAACAAATCGTGAAATAAATAATAATAATTGTAACAGTCTTTATTGCTCTTCTTTAAAAAAGAAATACATTATTTTAGAGCCCGTCAAGTAAAATAATAATAAATAATTTGGTATTGCTTAGTTACTATGAAAGTGATAAATTTAATTCGTTGATAAAAGTTTAGGTATTTGGTGGAACCAGCGGCCAGTGAGCTAATGCTTTATATTCGGATCTTCAAAATACTCATTTAATGTATAACTAGGTGGACCCAAGACCCAAGGGCTACGCCCCAAGCTTCGCTGGTAGCATCCTTTGAAGAAATGACAAATATTCATTATTATTATGTGGTTATGTTAGTAGTCCAGGCGCTTATGTGTCCCCGTGGACACATTCGTGATAGTTGAAAATTGTTTTGTTCGATTGGAGATAGCCCTTGGAAAAAAAATTCTTTTGGTAACAATCGATATTCCTCGTCGTTGATTTTTGATGGCTTTTCCAAAATGAAGACATAAACCTTCTGGAGCTGCGAATCTACTGGACAGATTTTCAAGTGTGTAGGTTTATTTTGAAGGTAATGTGAAACTCTATAAAATGAATGTAATAGTTTCTGTCAAAACCGATTTTGACAGGGTGGTTGGGTCTGTCTGTAATCTTCCTCGGTAACTGTCGAACCGTAATCAGATTGACTCAAAATTTGACATGCAGACATGGTTTTGCCCTGGAATGAGCCTATTGGCTTTTGGCTGTCATCTGTCAAACAGAAGTGACACTATCAACAAATGTCAGAAGCTATATATCTCACGGAACTAGACTTTCAATATGTCCTTTGGAAGCCCTTAAAAAACTGCATTCAGAACAGTTGGAAGTGTTGCTCCATCTGTCATCTGATGTCATTTGAAAGCCCTTGAAAAACTGCATTCAGAACAGTCGGAAGTATTGCTCTATCTGTCATCTGTCAAAAAACTAAAAAATGTCACAAAGTTCAAAAGTTTACAATTTGTTTATTCAAAATCTATCCGTCGGATTGAAACCAAATTTGGCGGGAGCCAACACAACAAAAAAGACAAATTAAGTCTGCAGTTGCAGTTCTCCATTATTCTCCAGTCGGACGTTGTGAATTTTCGAAATTTCTCGTGGCCGTTGCCACTCGAGAGGGCCTCCCACTCCGGTTTTGACCACGCCTCGCTTTTGAGGCAGCACAACTGTTTAAGGGATAAAAATTTTCAAAATTATGAGAAATAATGCTATTACGTTGTATTTTTTCATTAGTTTACGTCGGGGTTTTCGATTCCAGAGCCGTAACGAAGGCGTGGCGAAAGTGGCATTATTATCACAAAACAAAGATTTCCTGTGCACTTCTAAGATGTTGAACTCCTCCTCGGGGAATGAATCTAGAGCCCTGAAACTTTCTACAATGGATAGCTCAGGTCCTCGTGGGTGGCCAGTAGGCAGATTGGATTTCATGGTTGCGCCGCCATCTTGGCCGCCATATTGAATTTTTTTTTATATTATTACCTACCCTATGATATTCACTACTTTATTATTATAGTTTATTTGTATTATAATTTTTGATGTTCCTTTATGACTTTATTATTATGCATAAACAGTTCATTAGTTTTGAAGTAAAATTCTTCCATGTCTGTAGTGTGTATTTATTAGTTAGTATTCCTGGGAGGGTTCAGTCAAATACTACTGTATTTTTTCTTTTTGCACAATATATATTTCAAGCAATCGCTCATCGTCAGAGTGTTTTGAAAACTTTTTATTTGTCAAAATGATGTTCCGTTCCACCGTCACATGCCCATATGAGAGCCGCCACAGTTCCACCGTTCAACGTTATGGTCACGCCGGACGCGCCAGCTCGCACTGACTCAGTTTCTTTAGCATTTATTTTCTCGACAAAATGTTTAGAAGATAGTTCAGTCTATCCATTTTGACACTGAAAACAGTACATCTGAACTGGATGTTAAAATGTACTTAGTTCTTGGCGTATCAATCAGACAAAAAATTTCCAAAAGTTGAAGAAAAAAAAAGACTTCATAAATGGATTCTGGGAATTAGTGGGGTTGGTAGCCATTACTGTATTGCATTTGAAAATTCCTTTTGCTCGAGTTTTCTGAACAAGGCCTATCAGACGATACTAGAAGAGAAAGCTCAAAAACTTTCCCTTAGGGGGGACGCAGGGGGCTCTGTCAAGTTGATGGTCCAAGAACTCCTCCCAAACCATACTGTTACATTACGAGCGGCGATTCTGTTGTGCATTTGAACGCACACCTGATTTTTCTACACTAGTTTGCATCAGATCGCAGTGTTACGAATTGCGAAGCCGAATCGAGAACTTACGCGAAGCTTTGGACCATACAATTTACCTAGAGATTCCAATAGCCCAGTAAGAAACATCAGCCCAATTGGCGGAGGCGCCGTTTGAGAACACGTTGGTAAATTCACACGCAAAAATGCTGGACTGTTCGAGAGACGTCCTAAGCCACATGCCGCGGCTCAAGGTGGAATTTGCTAGAGGATCGGTGGAAACTCATAGAATGCCAGTCGGAGCTATATAAGCACAATGGATCGGCCAACAGACCAGAAATTTTTTGGGAAAGCTCTGCGACTATCCGCTGGTTCTTATAGATATCGCGCACAGTTTACGAAAAGAAACGGCGTCGGTAAAAGTGTCCTAATGTTTACAGGAAAATGCCATCTAGGATGCATATTGTAAATCAAGATTTCTGTGAAACTGATATACCGGGTGATCATTTGAAAACTATCCATCTGAAGTAGCTTCCGATTCCTAGTGAAAATGTCTTCAAGCAAAAACCGGTCGATATTTATATCGAGGGGAACATCAAAACATACATTGGCGAATTACTATCTTTAGCCCCCTCGCCTCCACCCACCCCAACTTTGAAATTTCAAATGACGGCACCGATTTTGCGATAGGTACATCAAATTGAACAGAAATTAATTCTCTTTCTGAAAAAGAGTTCATGAAGTTTTTAGCCCCACCCCTCTTCTTCCTAAAATTCTCTGAGTGTCCGATTAATTATTCTTGACCTCTCAATTCTCTTCAATGCAGTTAACGTCATCCTGCACAGCATCGAAAGAGAACATTTTCTATGGGAAAAGTGCCACCCAAATTCATCCCTTCGCTCCCCCCATCACACCTTGGAAATTTAAAATGACAATACTTACTTTGTGATACAACAAATTGAAAGAGATTGAATTCTCTTCCCAAACAATTTTATTTGAAATTTTTAAAACCTTACGTTTTTCTCCTAAAATACTCCGAATAAAGAAAATTCAATTTCCTTCAATTTTATACAGAGTGTTTCGCAATTACGGTTACAAACTTCTAGGGGAGATTCCCCATATAAAATGCTCCGTTGAAAAGTTACAGGGTGTTCAAGTTGACTTTTTAAAACTTTTTTTTGACATATGTTTTGAACCGATTTTGTTAAAATTTTCAATAAAGTAAACTGAAATAAGTCTGTATCGAATAATAGTAACGTGTTAAAAAAAAAAGTTCAGGGTCGTAGATAATGGGCAGTGTTCTCATATTTCCCCCCTTATTTTTCACACTCCTAGCTATTTTTCCAAGTTGTTCTTTTTTTTGAATTCTACGTTCAATTTGGAGAAAAAAGTTACTCCCGCAAAATTTTGATTAGAGGTTTCGTTTTTGAGATATTTGGGTTTGAAACTTTGGGGAAAACATCTCGAAATTGCCATTTTCAAAGGCCTGAAAATTAGAATCCGAAAAACTCATGATTTCTCATCAGAAATAGGTTCTCTAGAATTTCTAAGTTGATAAACCACTTTTTTTTGAGAAACGAGAAGTTTTCAGGGGAAAAAAATAGGGCTCATTGGAAGTGGCGATTTCGAGAGTTTTCCAAAGTTCTAAACCCAAATATCTTGAAAATGAAGCCTCTGGTCAAAATTTTGCAAGAGTAACTTTTTTTCTAAATTGGACGTAGAATCCAAAAATTAGGATAATTTAGGAAAATAGCTAAGGGGGTAAAAAATGGGGGGGAAATATGAAGACACCCCTCATTATCTACGTCCCTAATTTTTTTTTCTAAACACGTTGCTATTATTCAATAGAGACCAATTCTGGTTAACTTTGTTTCAAATTTAAACAAAAGCAGTTGAACGGTTGAAAAGTTATGTCAAAAAATTGATTTTAAAAGTCAACTTATTGAACAGCCTGTATCTTTTTAACGGGGCATTTTAGGACATCGAAGTTATATTTATCCTGGTCCATTTTTGATAAAGAATCTCTCCTAGAAGATTGTAACCGTAATTTCGAAACAGCCTGTATATCACAAAGTAGGTGATGTTTTGTTAAATTTTGAAGTTGAGCTGGGGGGGAGCAATTTGTAGCACTTTTTTCCACCGAAAATTTTCTTCTTCGATGGTATCTAGGATGATGCTGACTAAATTAAACAGAATTGAGGGTTCCAGAATATTAAATGGGACATCAGAGAATTATTAGGGAAAAGGGAGGTAGGGTTTAAAATTTTGAGAATATTTTTTCCAGAAAAAGAATTGAAATTCCGTTCAGTTCAATGTATCGCAAGGTAGGTGATGTCATTTAAAATTTCAAAGTTGGGGTGAGTGGGGTCGGGGGTTGAAGATAAAAAATTGCCAATATATATTTTAGATGTCCTTCTCGATATGAAAATCAACCTGTTTTTGCTCGAAAAAATATTGAGGAGGAATCGAGAGTTATTGCGGGTTAGTTTTCCAATGATCACCCGGTATGTAGTTGTATTGTTTTTGAGTCCGTTTTCCTTTTTATCTTGAAAACGCTTATAAAGGTGTTTTTTTTAGAGGTACAGAACTGCAATCAGCGATAGCGTCGGTTCTTGAGAAGATTTTGCCGTCATTTGTTCATCTAAATATTCATTAAGGCTTGCCATTTGATCATGCACCCGCACAATCGCACAACTCCAGACAGTTTTTCAAAAATGATTATAGAACTTGGTTTTTTATACGGAATTCTCGTGCTTTTTGTGGATTTTTTTTCCAATTTCCAATTACCGGCCGATAAGATTTTGTATTTCAACTTCCTTAGACTTCTTTCATTTGGGGCATGTGGAGTCTCTGGCTTTCCTGAATGAAGCCCGAACTGTCCAGGGTCTTGGGGACAATGTCGTTGGCCGTATTAGTTAGATAGAGCCTGATTCTTGCCAAGAAGCTACCCGAAATGGAACCTATCTAAATTGGAATTTAAAATAATAATTTCGAGCTGCCGTGCAATTGTGCGTGAGTTTGAGCAAATGGCAAGCCTCTATGAGTTTTTATATGAAAAAATGACGGCAAAATCTTCCCAAGCACCAACGCTATCGCTGATTGAAGTTCTATACCTCTAAAAAAAACACCCTTTACATAAGTACAGGGTATATTATTCTGTTGAGATTGACCCTTCCACTAGATGCCTTATCTCTGGGATAATTTCAAAAATTAAAACAGATTATTGAACTTTTTTTCTGAACTTTTGAATTTGCTCGTCGAAAATATCTAGATAATTGATTAGTATTTTATGTTACTAGCGCCGAAAACCGGGCATAGCATAACGAACGTGAATGCAGCTCGAAGCCCTAGGTCTAGGAGTAGCATACATCGTTTTTCGTGCTGCTTTTAATAAAATTACAAATAAATAAGATCATATCGCAATAATCATTGGGATACATTTCAAGTTGGTACTTCTGCCATTTATCACCAAGACACGAGGCATATACCACCCACTAGATGCAGATTTTTGTGTGTCAAATGTCGATTTGAAAAACTGCGTCCTATGTTTGAATTTTCTTGCTTGAAACCGCCCTCTCCCTCCTCAATTAGAAGGGCCATCCCCCAAAAAATCCGAAATCACTGAGCTCTAGTGTCTTGTGTGACGACGAAACACAGAAAATGTCATAAAAATAATCACTTTCAAACCTTCGCGCCATAAAACGTCAAAAATCATTCTGCAGTTGTACCAACAGCTATTAGAAAAATGACCCTAAATGTCATTTTTCAAAGTTATTATTCATAATTTCAACTGATTTAAACCAAAAATTTCAAGCTATAACCTCGCAAAATCATTCACAATTCAAGAGAGATCACGTTTCCAATGTTATAGCTTGAAATTTTCGGTTTAAATAAGTTAAAATTATAAATAAATACTTTCAAAATTGACAATTTAGGGTCATTTTTAGCGCACTTTCCCAAAAAATGGGAGAAAGGCGCTTTTAGCTTCACTTTGTCCGTCCGACCGTCCGTACCCGGGATAACTCATCAGAGAAAAAAGATATTGATATGGTGTAAACGCTGATCAATAGTACATATGTCCAGGATGTCAAGTTGACTTTTGGTTTTCTGTTATTCTGCCGCCATCTTTGATCCGCCATTTTGAATTTCTCTAAAAATGATCCGATTGAGATGAAATCTGCAGGCAATGGACACCACATCAAGATCCATCCAATTTTCGACAATTGATGCCTCGCCGCCATCTTGTATTCTCACTATTAAACATGTTTTGAAGTGATGGAATCTATCCCTTCCACCGCTCTCGGCACTTTTCTTGATGACGAATCTGTACGTATCGCCGCCTCATTACGCCTCGGCTGTCCCATCTACGAACATCACAGTTGCCATTGTGGCGCCCCAGTTGATACCTTAGGCCGCCACGGCCTCAGCTGCATCAAACAGTCAGGCAGAACACCTCGCCACGCCTCTATCAACGACATTCTCCATCGCGCTCTGACATCAGCAGGAATACCATCAATACTTGAACCGCCCGGTATCTCCACCTCCGATGGTAGACGACCAGATGGAGTAACTCTGACACCCTGGCACCGCGGAAAAGCACTTATCTGGGACGCAACATGTGTTGACACTTTCGCCACCACCCATATTCCGCGGACAACGAAGGAACCTGCTGCTGCCGCCAACCACGCTGAAGTTCTCAAAACGAGAAAATACGCAGACCTGGAGAACTACGTCTTCATCCCCTTCGGCGTTGAAACCCTTGGTTCCTTCGGGGATCAAGCTAAGTCCCTAACTGACAAAATAGGGCGGAAAATCATCACAAACACGGGCGAAAAAAGGGCCAGATGGAGTAACTCTGACACCCTGGCACCGCGGAAAAGCACTTATCTGGGACGCAACATGTGTTGACACTTTCGCCACCACCCATATTCCGCGGACAACGAAGGAACCTGCTGCTGCCGCCAACCACGCTGAAGTTCTCAAAACGAGAAAATACGCAGACCTGGAGAACTACGTCTTCATCCCCTTCGGCGTTGAAACCCTTGGTTCCTTCGGGGATCAAGCTAAGTCCCTAACTGACAAAATAGGGCGGAAAATCATCACAAACACGGGCGAAAAAAGGGCCAAATCATGGCTCTTGCAAAAGATTAGCCTATGCATCCAACGGGGAAATGCCACCAGCATTTTGGGGACCGCCGACCGTCATTATTATTAATTTTTATTGTTATAACTTTTTGTTTTTATTCTTCACCATTTTTCAACTTCGTGATATATTAATTCAATTTTGATTTTCAAGCCAAATTTCATGATTCTGACGCTATTTTGGCCGCCATATTGAAATATCTGCCCAAATAACTGTAGAACCCTAATTAACATCTTGCGTTCACTAAGCCTTCAAAAAAGAAGTGCGCTACTGAGCCTCTTGCCCATGAGGCATATTCGCTTGTTCTAATATTTGTTGGTACAATGGGATGTTTTCAGCGTAGTTCAAGAAACTCTGCTAGATGTCTCTAGTGGTTCGTAAGGGGCTTGGGAACATTTGTGTTCTGTATGTTGACAGCTCAACCGACTGCTTGTTGTCGTTCAAAATTGAAATGTAACCCAAAAAATTGAGCGACGTTTATCAAAAGTGTCAAAGTCTGAAGTGTTGAGTTTCGCTGGCCATTCTTTGTTCGTTGAACAATAATAACGAACGTGAACTGCAGCAAAACCATGCCTGTAAGGTCAAGGAATAAGAAAGTGCGACTGAAGCTACTTAATTTTGAATTCAACACTTCGCCGAAGTGCTCGTCTGAAGATGCTCAACAGAGTTTAGTTTGGGTGTTATGGTTCTGGTCTCCTCCTGCTTCCTGCTTTGTGTGAAAGAAAAGCGACATGAGAATACGAGTTAGAATCATTGATAAAACCTGGTAGTTTTTACATAATCTTGTTTATTAAAAACGTTCCTAAAATAATTTGCATGGCTTTCACTCGACCTCCTCGCATAGCGCGCTGAAGTTTACATTCAATTCAGTGGTTGTGGCTACTCTCTGGTTGTAGTCTGCAGTCTGCACTACACCTTCTAGTCTCTTCAGGCTCTCAAGCTACGAAGTAATCCACAGAACCATTTGGGGCCGCGCCTTCCACAGGGTGCGTGCTTCTCTCTTCTTTGTGTGAACAGAAATTTATACCGCAATTTCGTCACATCACCCAGCAATAAGAAAATTGTGTTCGATGTTCAATCGATTTCTATTATTGTATCTTCATTTATACTAAGCTGTTCAGCACCAAGGAGCTTTCGTACAAAGGCCGTGCGTGATGATACGGGAATGGGAAATCTGGAACTGACAACAGCTGCCACATAGACAATTTAGCATTCGGCATATTTGGCAACGACTCTATGGCAACGACCGCAACCTGTTGCAGAACCGTCACATTCAAAAATCCCGCTGAAATATCAGGGTAGCCGAACTGCGTCAGTGTCGCCAATTTATGATAATCAAATGTTTCTCAGCCCCTTACGAACTACCAGGGACATCTATTGAGAACCTGTCAGGAAAACATCCCATTGCAGAATGATTTTTGACGTTTTGTGGCGCGAAGGTTTAAAAGTGATTAATTTATGCCATTTCCTGTGTTTCGTCGTCACACAAGACACGAGAGCTCAGTGATTTCGGGATTTTTGGGGGATGGCCCTTCCAATTGGGGAGGAGGAGGGCGTTTTTAAGCAAGAAAATTTAAACATAGGACGCAATTTTTCAAATCGACATTTGACACACAAAAATCTGCATCTAGTAGGTACGATCGCGCGCAAAATAAACGGAGACAGTGTTTCGCGCAGAGTGTACTGATTTAATGAATTTTAGCCTTCTTGTCACTGTGACACCAAGCCAAAATTCATAAAATCGGTACACTCCGCGCAAAACACTGTCTCCGTTTATTTTGCGTGCGATCGTATGGGCCGTTTTAATAAGTCGAACAAAATGAGATGCATTCTGGGGCTGTATAGGCAAAACAAATTGTAGAGGGCGACGTGTACTATGCACCCAATTTGACATTCTATGGAATGATGGCAATCTGATGGCAATGTCACACTGTGTCACATTTGAAGCGGACGGTTTGAATTAAAAAAGTAGCTGAGGTGAAAAAGCGCTCCGCTTCGAAGGAGAGTAAAAAGAATTGGTGCCAAAGTAGATAACAGATAGGTACCTACCTAAAGAAACAAATAATAACCTATTGTGAGATTATGACGCTGCTACTTGGGGGTGAGCGAATTCTCTCCCTGACTTTGTTGGGGTAGGTAGATACCTAATGATCTGGGGCCCCATATTTTCTAGCAGAGAGTAGCAGAGTGGAGAAAATGAAACGATGATGAGGCAGGTATATAGGATACGATAGTATGAAACTTTACATAGTTAGGTATTCCAGAGTATCTGCTTACTTCTATACAATCACAAATTTCGGTGTTTGCTCAATAGTTGTTGGAGAAGGCGAGTCAGTATGAGAAAATTGTATGAGTTTTAGCATCAGTACTCTTTGGACCAAGACGTAAGTACTGGGCAGCCTGTGGGGGCTTAGCATCAGATCAGAACTCGAACGTTGTGCCAAGTCTGGGGCACTTGGAGGTAGGTAGGCTGTTACCGGCACGTCCAGGCTTCGGGGAGCTGGTAGAGGATAGTCAGTAGCTTGGACCGTGTATGGGGTTGGCCTGGGAGGGCTTGGCACCACATGTTCAGCCCGAATCAGAGGGCAGGCAAATGAATCGTCTAGCTGTATCGGACAGTATCTGACAACCATTTTGACTTTTCGAGGGATGAGATGTTGACGGCAGCAATGGGCGAGTTCAGCAAGCTCCATGGTGGAACCCGTGGATCTAGTTACCAAAAATAAGCTGCTGGCCGGCTTGGTCGGTCCACTATCTGATCCACCGCTACCATAAACCAACTGTGGTGGAAAAAATCGCGATTTGGCGGCTGTGACCGTTCGAGAGGCGCATGCGGCATCCACCAATGGCACCCAATATAGGACCTGCTGAACGCGCCCAATGACATCATGGTGACAGCGGTGCATAGTACAATGCGCCATTAATTCAGGCTTTTGCCGCTATACAGCCCCATTGGTGCCGTCAGTCATCGGCCGGTAAAACTACGTCAAGTTGACATGGACAGAAAATGATTGTACGATGGTTTGGGGTTCGCCTTCGGTCACATTGCTCGAACTGCTTACTACGTTCACGTGCTTTCTTTCCACGCTAGCCTGTGCTTCTACGTTCCGCTTAGGTGTGCCTGCTTATGGCACATTCATGTTCCCACAAGACCATTGATAGAGAGGTAGGTGAAAAACACCCATGTAACCACATTTCCCGAAGCAAATCGCCTTTCTTACACAATCTGCGATTTCGCCGCTTGATTTTAACACGACACTTGTAAGGAAAACACGAATTATCACCTAGATATCCTCGTAGAACAGGCAAAACAATTTTTTTTGGGAAATTGGCAATTGCTTGACATTTTCAAGCACGTGAGTTGTCAACTTGGCAACTGAATTTCTTTATCAATCTATCAAATCCCCAACTCCCGCTAACTCGAACCTGAACCATGGCAACGTCTCTACTGTACCGACCGATGACTGACTGTACCAATATACCCATAATGCACTTATTAAAACAGTCCCGAATGGCAGAAGTACCAACTTGAAATTCATTCCAATGATTATTGCGATATGATCTTATTTATTTGAAATTTTATCAAAAGCAGCACGAAAAACGATGTATGCTACTCGCGCTAAAAACAACATAGCATAACTCTCTTACATGCAGCTCTCGGCCTAGGGCCTCGAGCTGCATTCACGTTCGTTATGTTATGCCCGGTTTTCGGCGCTAGTAACATAAAATACTATTTTCACGTGTATTTTTTACTTTGCCGCTCTAGATCTTTTTCTGAATATTACCGTGCAGGACAGCGCGCGTATATTGTCATTTTTGTTCCGATTACAATGTGAAATATTTTTCATAAAATAAAAAATAAAAGAAATTCGGAAATGGCACCTCAAAGTCTTCATATAAAATGACAAGTTTCAAAAATATCGAATAACCTAAAAAAACGCCACATTTTAGCTTATTTCAATTTAATGACAATTTTGACAGTTTCCCAGGGAGTATTTTTGAAATTAAGGTATTAAATGATACAATATTAAATATTAATTAATCAAAAAAAAGAATGTATTTATCTACAAAATGACGTATCAAGTGTTTGAATCTGATTAAAAACAAACGATGTACAGGGTACAGTCAATTTTGTATTGCCAGACAGAGCCCATATTGGTGCCTCCCCCATATCTTAGCAATGTTGAAAAAAATCAAATTTTGGACAAAATATTTGTGGATTTTGAAAATTTCAATAGGTTCAAGCAAAAGTACTTCCTTGTAGCTTTCGAAAGAGACCTGAATGGTAAATTTGTGTCAAGTTGTCAACACATGATCTGTTTTGTGCCAGTTTTGATTATTGTTGTGATACCTTCCCAGACACAAAAATCTCAGACGCTTAAATTAAAAGCAATTGAAAACGAGGTTTTCAGAAATTAAAAAATCTAAATCACGGGGAGCTTCAGCTCTTTCGAGAACAAATAAGAGCTGAAAGGCTTCATCGCCGGCGGTAAACTTCACCAAACCGACGTGTCCTGTGAGAAGAAACATTTTGTTCTGGTTTTGCAATTACAATTTTTTTTGCTTTCCACAGCCTCAGTTACGACCCTCTTTTGTGGCAAAAAGAAGCCATCGAAGTATCAGATGGACCTTGCAGGACATCGGACGTCACGTCCTGCAAGTTGTCCTGCAAGGTCGTAACAGAGGAAGATTTTTGGAGGGCCGACGAGGAGAAACCGGCGGCGTCGGCGACGGCAACGGCGACAGTGTAAGCCGATTTTATCTCTATTTTCTTGGGCTACTATTACGCAAAATATGTAGATTTTTTTATCGCTAATTTTTAGAAGCATAACGGAAGTGAAGATTAATAACTTCACGCGGAAAGAGCCAAGTCCATCGTGGACTGACAAGACAGCAAGCTGCTTCGTCAAGTCCACGATGGACTTGGTGCGAGAGACTTGCACTATACGAGATTTGGCGGCACTTTTATGGTCAAAGCATCTATGATGCGCACACTTGCTCGACGAGAGCTTTTAGTACATATGTTGTTCAGCATTGCTTGAGGGCCATTTGTGCAATATTTCAAAAGGGATATATTTATTTCAGGGTCTGACCAAAATTTCACCTAAAATGCCTGGGCTATTAGATGAGATGCATTCGAAGATTCTTATCCGTGTGATCCACCCTGACAAAATTCAAAAATATTTTTATGAAATGAAAATAAGGGGTACGACGAGAAGTGCTCAGGTAAGTTGTTATCTACTGACTGGAATCGATTTCAATCAAGCTGTGCCATTATCAAGAATATATCGAAAACGCCCCTCGCATAGCGACTAACCCCGGTCATCCGCATAGTATCACCTGGTTATTATTATTGTCCACCCGTACTCCCGTAGTCCCGGCATTTTTCATAGAACCACGGATTTGGTCAACAATTACCCGTGCGCGCGGCTATCTGCAGGTATCAACATATTACAAGTGTATACAAGGAAATAAATAGCTTGCGCCAGAGGAGCTTCGCCGACAGAGGATGCCGCCGAGTCATTTCCATTTCTCCCGGCGTGTGTAATTCACGAAAATTACCCGATGAGGAACGTGCGGCGTAGGAATGCGGTTGGCCGGCCGTGGCGGCGATTCTTCTGCTGCGCTTATCTCGTAAAGAGCGCACTCGAGAGAAGAGATCTCTTGATGATGATGATGATGATGATGATGATGATGATGACGATGATGAGGACGTTGTTGATGAACCATAAGAAGAAGTCGAAGAAGAAGAAGAAGAGGTGAACCATCATCGCTCTTCTTCAGCCTTTCCAAAGGGGAGGGTGTGTTGATCGGTGGTGCGCACCCCCGGCCAAGGGTGGTGGGGCCATTATAAGAAGCGGGCCCATGGAGGAGGCGCTAGTTCGAAGCACCTTGTTGTGGAGTAAGCTTACAGTAGTGACCGTCCGAGTGAAGAACGCGGCCGCGTGCAGACATGCGCGTCTTCGCACAGGTACGATTTTTCTGAATTTCCGTGTCGTTTTTCTTTTTTTTTGTGTCATTGGTTTGAACTTCTGGTGGCGCTATTGTGTACACACTTGACACCTCTTGTTTGTCAAGCACGGAAGCGCTCTAGGTGCTTTCTGTGCATACAGTTGGGCCTCATTATCAATGAACACGAGTCAATATTTAAACGGATATTAGTTTGAATGATCGGTAATTGCTAATTAGGCATATGATTTTTTTGTGAGTAGGTAGTGCTCGCTTTATAGTGCGGAGGAGAACGATTGTGAATAAAAAAAAAGTGGACGTAATTTTATGAATTTGGCGCGTTGAGAGGCACGTGAGCCTGCGAGCGTGAGTGGTAACTGGATCCCCAAAGAGGCCGATTTAAAAAGTTGAAGGGCCTTTTGAGTGAGCTCAATTTTCGGTTTCCATTTCAAAAAGGCTCGATTTGGAATAATGCAATAACCAACAATGTCTTAATCACATAGGTATTTTCATGTCAAAAACTGTTTGTATAAGAACACTGAACAGGAAAGAGGCTTTGACTTGGATCGAATGCATAGGTAGACCAACCTTAACTTATTGAGGTTATCTTTTCAATTCATTCTTCAGTCTTGTAACTTGTTGATGTTCGTTGAAAAATGTCGAATGTAACTTCAACTATTACATTGTCGGGGATTTTCCTAGGGAATTTCCAACTGAAATCATGACAATAAATGGAAAAGCCTGCGTGTCTGTTCAACAATATGATGTGGTTCAGTTGCGCTTCATAAACAGTAGCCCATCACGACAGCAACTTCTTTGGAGGTCCTACTGTTTCCACCCTGCTGTAGACATTTGAGTCTATATAACGTTCCACACGCTTCTCAATTTCATACTGACAGTTCTTTTTTTTAGCCTGCATCAACTACTGCGGTTATTAGAATGATATTTTCTATTTATATGGGTTTTTCGGTTTTTCTGGTAACTATAACAACGACGATTCTATGTTTGGGACAAACAGTGGAGGATTTTCAGGGTGGTTTTTTTTCGATGGCTTTTTCGTTTCATCCCTCTTCCCGGGGCATCACCGCACGGTAGTAGATGCCCCAGTACTAAGGGACGCGTGAAAAAGTTCATCTGGCCCGGTGTGGATTTGAACCTGGGACCTCCACCTTTGAAAGCGGGGCCGAGCTCACCGTGCTACCGACCGGGTTAACTGACAGTTCTGTGAGAAAATCAATTCCATCACACTGTTAGTGAAAGCAGGAAGCAGGCAAGGTCAATTCATTTGCTGATTGTACAGGGTGTTCACGATAAAATACACCCCCCTCTAGGAGATTCTCCTTTGTGATATTTTGAAAAACTAAAAACTTTTTCTCAACGATTTTTCCCAGGGATCTTGAATCGATCGTCTAAAAGTTTTTAGTTGGTACCGTATACAGGGTGTGACATGTAACTTTTTTATTTCAAATGCAACACCCTATATTTTATTACGTCAATTGATGAAGTCTTTTCTTTTTACAAAGATATATAACATTCATGATTTATTTTGACGAAAAAGCTGTCAAAAAAATAATAAAATAGGTAGTCAAATAAATTCATAATTGAAAATTACGCGACACCCTGTATTAGGAACAAATTAGACCATTTATCCATGCAGAGTTGAATTCTGCAGACAAAATGCTGCGAGAATAACTTTTTTTAAGTGAACTGTAGAGACCAAAGCCATCTTGCCGCGAAACAAAATTATTTGACTACCTATTTCATTATTTTTCCGACAACTTACTTGTCAAAATAAATCATAAGTGTCATATATATTTGTAATCAGAAAAAAAGGCTTCACCAAATTACGGAATAAAATATAGGGTGTTGCATTTGAAATTAAAAAAAGTTACATATCACACCCTGTATACGGTACCAATTAGAAACTTTTAGAGGATCGATTCAAGGTCCCTGGGAAAAATCGTGACGAAAAAGTTCTTAGTTCTACGAAATATCTTGAAGGGGAATCTACTAGGGAGGGGTGAATTTTATCGTGAACACGCTGTACGAGCGCGCAAAAAAAATAGAGACAGCGACAATATTTTGAGACCTTAGTTCACGGACTTTTAGTTGTGTGAGGTAGATGCATTCACCCATGTTGATTGACCACATCAGTGTGCATGCAACGTGCATGCTTACATCACCATTACACAACTAAAATTTTGAAAATTGAGGTCTCTAAGTCTTCTGGCTTTCTCTGCTTTTTTTGCGCGTGTGTACCTACCCACTTGATCGGCTACCTTTAGGCTGTATTCGGCTGTGTTCGGCTACCTTTAGGTATTGATATTTCTCCCTAAAAAATGAAGATGAAGAGATATTGTGAAATAAGACAATTGGATGAAAATAAAAGAATATGAGATTTTGATGGGATTCCATTAAATGTTTGCTTACCTTATTCCCGTTTGGATTACTGTGTGAATTCATATTTTTTCAGAAGCCGAATGGTCCTGAACCACTGGAAAAGTTTATAAACGTTTATAATTTTGAGAGACAGAAAATTTGATACATGGCCGTTTTTTTAAAAAAAAGTTGACGCCAAAAAGTGAAAATATTTTTTTTACATAATTATTGAAAAACGCTATGTAAATAGGTATTACATTTTCTAACACACTCATTACACCGTATAAAAAAAATGAGTTTTTATCCTAATTTTTGTGGGAGAAATATCAAAGATACTTTTACCCTGCTGCGGATACAGCCTTAATATTGAACGAATAATCATGATTTGCTCAACGTTGACAAATTCAGATATTCAAGTTTGGTTGTTTATCACTCTAGAAAACGGTAGCCGTAGCGAAAAGCATAGTGTAAAGGTAATAACTCTCATGGTCATGGAATTCATCTACGGCTCACGTTGCAAATCTCGTGTTAGTGAAGAAACGGGTACCCACCATTTCTTACTCGTTATACAATATACCACCGAGGATTGCTGTATATTTGATAAGAGAGAAATTCGTGACACCAACTTTTTCTCACTTTTTGCGAAAAATGTGATTAATTTTCTACTTAGGAAGGAGTCTTCTGTAAAATTGTGTTTGAATCCAAGCTTTTTTTGTAAAAGTTTTGGGTAACGCTTCAGATATAACGGTTAATCAAGTTTTCATATTTTCACTTACCCTCACACTTCTATGCAATAATCGCAAGTTCCCTCATACCATGCAAGAGGGCGGGAAACGACTCATTACCTACCACGCGGGAAAATAAAGAAATGGTAGCTTTAGAAGAAGAATTTCAAAATGATGTTTCCAAGTTTCAGCAAAATTGATCGGCCGACCTCGAAGTTATGACAAAAAGTTGAATTTCAAATTTCAACTTTTGAACGCTTGTACATTGTGAGTAAAGTAGTGAACATACTCCATTTCCCGGCTCAGTATCTAACACAAGGTGACGTATAAAACATGGTCATCCCCATTTTTCTCGAGAACCGTTTGCGATATCGAGTCGCGGTAAAAACTGTTGAGTTGACCATAATTATCTTTGAGGTCCGATTTCATATGCTACCAGAGTTTTTCACCTATATTTTTTGTACGGAGGCGCCTCAAAAATTTATTTTCCAACGTTGTACAATGTTGAGTGATATGTCATCTGAAAGGACTTTGAAAGTTCAATAGACAAGTGCTGAAACTTTTGAAAAAAATTCAGCGGTTTTCAATGACCTGGAATAACACGTTTTCACGTATAAAATGAGAATCTATGGCGTATTTTTCCAAACTGCAAGCAACATTCCATAGAACTCATCAAAACGGTCAGTATGATGTATAACTCAATATGCAATAGCTATTTTATAATTTTGCGATCTTCCAAAATCAAAATTTTAGTTGGTGAGAAAAATGGGGGTGAGCATGTTTTATGAATCACACTGTATACTATTATTCACAATCACAGTAGGAATGCATTCATTGCTGACTCCGGCAAGGTCCAGGATGGACTCATTCCCTATACAGGGTGGTCCGACTTTTATGTCATTAAATTTAAGGATCGATATAGAATGAAAAATGAAGGGGACTTTCTCCAGAAAACATATTTGAGAAATGCCTAACAACAGAGATACAGCCCTTCAAAGTTGGAAATAAATAATCGTTTTTTTCGCATAACTTTTGAACCGTCCAACCAATTTGATTATGAATAAAACCAAAGGTTCACTGAAATTATCCTCTGTCGAACAATTATAACATGTTCCATAAAAAAGTTTCAGGGGCTTAGACATTAGGGGGTGACCCTACTTTTCCCTCTTTATTTTTCACCCCCTAGTTATTTTTGGAAACTGTTTATAATTTTGAATTCTACGTTCAATTTTGAAGAAAAAATCACTGTTGCAAAATTTTGATCAGAGGCTTCGTTTAGGAGATATTTGGGTTTGAAACTTTGGGAAACAGCCCGAAATCGCCACTTTCAAAGGTCTAAAAATTAAAATCCAAAGAAACTCATGATTTCTCAGCTGAAATAGGTTTTCTAGAATTTCTAAGTTGATAAACCACCATTTTTTCCAAACCACGGGAATTTTTCAGGAAAAAAACAATTTGGGTTCTGGAAAGTGGCGATTTCGGGATGTTTTCCAAAGTTTCAAACTCGAATATCTCCTAAACGAAGCCTCTAATCAAAATTTTGCAAGAGTGACTTTTTCTTCTAAATTGAACGTGGAATTCAAAATTATGAACAGTTTTTAAAAATAACTGGTGGGTGAGAAATAGGGGGGGGGGGGTAGGAACACCCCCTGATATCTACGCTCCTAGAACTTTTTTATGGAACATGTTATGATTGTTCGACAGGGGATAACTTCAGTAAACCTTTGGTTCTATTTTGAATGGAATCGGTTGAACGGTTCAAAAGTTATGCGGAAAAAACGATTATTTATTTCCAACTTTGAAGGGCTGTATCTCTGTTATTAGGCATTTCTCAAATATGTTTTCTGAAGAAAGTCCCCTTCATTTTTTATTTTCTATTGATCCTTGAATTTAATGACATAAAACCAGGACCACCCTGTATACAGGTGTTCCAGGGATAATAGCAAAAAATTTTAATGTGGGTAGATCTCGTCAAAATATGACAAAAACCTATATACCATTTTGCAAAGTTCGGCCTAATGACGAAGATACAGCCTTCCAAAGTTCACTTTTTTCGGATTTCAGAATTTGTAACTCAGGAACGTTTCGACAAATTTAGCTTTCATCCAGCAAAAGCTGGTTTGTCATAATTATCTATCAACCTGCCAAATTTGGGAAGAATCCAACCAGTGGTGTAGGAGTTATGAGGGTCAATAATTTAGAAGCATTCAAAGAGAAGTTGACTCAAGGTGACTCCTCATAGCTTCTACGCCACTGATTGGATTCTTCTCAAATTTGGCAGGTTGATAGATATTTATGACAAACCAGCTTATGCTAAAGCTGAATTTGTTGAAACGTTCCTGAGTTACAAATTTTTGAAATCCGAAAAAAGTGAACTTTGGAGGGCTGTATCTTCGTCATATTTTGACAACATCTACCCACAGTTGAATTTTTTGCTATCATCCCTGAAACACCCTGTAGGTCAGTAACGAAACGGACAGCTTCGGCCTTCTTTTTATTACTACCAGTTGACATTTTCTCACGTCAACATTGCAGGTTATACTTTATTCTATTGTGATGTTAACTATTTTTTGTTATATTCGATTGTTGTTGATCATTTTTCTATGGGCTTTGCGATTATTGGACAGAAAATGTGAGGGTAAGTGAAAATATGAAATACCAAATACCGTTATCTAAACCTGGGAACATTTCAACAATGTTATTATGTATTATGTATTGGTATTATTATAATGGTCGAAAAGCAGGTTCAAATAATTGCATTTTGTTGTGGCCTAAAAGACTACATGTAGGTATGCGCATAACTACGTACCACATTAGTTGAAGAACAGGTTGATCAGTCACAATTTTTTCTAAGAAAAGATCTGCAGCAGACTTCGCAACTGCTTCTTGAATTTCTGGCAGTGTTGATTTTAGCTTCTAGTCAGAATATTATAAACAAGATTTTTGCCAATTTTGTTGCCAAACAGGCAATAAACTTGGAAATTGTTAAAACACTGGATTGTTAAAAGCAAATCCACCTTATTTGTTGCGAAGTAGGTACCTATAGGTACTTGGTGAAAACGTGTTGAACTAATAATTGTTTTTTCAATTAAAATTCTATTTGATGAGATGTTTTTGATAAATTCGTATAAGTACGTAGCCTTGACAGTTAGTGTATCATTCCAGCTTCGGGCTAGAACCACTCTTTGCGCTCAGCCTCAGCAGTAATAACGCATGCATTTCCCGATACCTTATGTACAGAATGATGGTCGTGTGGATGCCTGTTATGCAGAAGTCCACGGTTCGATTCCCGTTGAAAAGTGTAGGTGTTGTGTTTTCCGAAACTACACTGTTAAATGAATGTTAGATGAATAATATTTATAATAAATAAACAGGCAAACTCTTATGGCAACAACTAAAGCCGATCGATGGGGCGAAAAACAGAACAAAAATTGTGAGATGTGGTTTGAAATTTCATTCAGTACTCACCTACAGGGTGGGTTTTGAACTCTGCAAAGCTACTATGAGTTGTTATTCAAAATTACCTGTAAAAGGTTACGTGTTCCTGAACGGATGCAGAGCAGAAAAAAGCTCCACGATTGCAAAGGTTTTTGGAAGAAACTGGTTGATTTATTAAGTTACGTCATAGAAATTAACCATACTAACCCAGGTATATTGTAGTGTATGAGTATACACTATACCTATAAAATAAGTATAGGTATGTACACTTACCAAAACTCACTCTCTCAACTTCTTTTTAGAAACTTGACAGGATGCGCTTCCAACGCTCTAATTTCGAAAATTACCCCAGCAATGTTGCACAAAGTACTCGACAAAGTAGCAACATGTTCGCAAAAGCTCTTGCATAATGATTGCCCGTTCCGCGAACTCGCATAAAACGGAAAGCACACGGCTAAAAGTTGGTGAAGTCGGGTGATGGTGGTTGCTTTGGTTTCGGTATTACTCAGCAGCGTGTGGTTGCTGGATGCTGGTTGTTAAAAGAGTTCGGAGATTACAAAGAACAAGCGAAAAGCTCTCGCTCTCTCTGTGTTTCGGGATAATATCTGCGAGGTATAATTTTCTCCCCCCGAAAGACTACACAAGAAAAAAAGGAGCCTGAAGTGGCCCCTATGAGCGGCGGAAGTACCGGCGGCTCGGCTTTTCAAACAGGTTGAACAGACCGAGCGCACGACTTGTACTTTGTTCTTGGTGAGTTCTCGTCGTTTCTCTGTGTAATGAAGATCGCGGCGAGACGTGCCCTGCTAATTGCAAGATCAAACAGCGCGACTATAACAAGGTGCTTTACTTCGAATTTTCAGTTATTATCGCGCCATGGCGAACACTTCACACCCTCCTTGCCGTCGAGATGCAGCCGGAGCCTGCATGCAGAGGACCCGCTCTCTTATGTTTGCCTTTATTGCAAGCTGAAAAGTGGAGGTCTGAGAGGCGCGAGAATCTGTCGTAAGAGATGGGTGCCCAACTCTGCCCATCCTCCCAAAAATTTTCTTGAAATTTTCTTGAGGTGCACTATTGAATGACACTGGTGCAGGAAAATTTGAGCCTTAAGAACCTGCATGTAATTTTCTTCGGTCGGTTTGATCAAAATATCGAATTAAAAAAAAATTATAATCAAGCAACTTTAGTGGTAAATGCATTCTTCTATTCGTCCTGATCCGAAATATAATGCATTATGGCTCAATCTCGATTCGTAAAAAAGATACAGGGTATATTAAAGTTCACGGAAATGATTCATTTTTGGGCTGTAACTTTTACAAAAAAGCTTGGATTCAAACAAAATTTTATAGGATCACCGATCACTCTCCTTCCTAAGGACAATCTTATAAAGATGTTTTTGATATTAGGGAGGACACCAGTGGCGTGCTGTAGGGTACATTTCAATGATGATCCTTTGTTACTGAATGGATTCTTTGTTCACTCATGGGATACAAAATTTTACAGATCACCGAGTCAAGTCTTGATTCCGCGGAGATATTTATACTTGTTCAAAGTGTTATTCAGTTGTTGACTGGAATAAAATTGGCCACATCAATTTTACAGTTAGACGGGGAATTACTGGAACAAATTTTGTAATTGTTTGGCCACAGTCATTTACTACATATTATTATAAATACATAGTTAGTGATGGTGTTGGTGTGGAAAAGCTTCAACTGTATCTTGAGCTTGGTTCAATCCTTATCTTTTGTCTGAAGTTTGACATCCTGTATATTTCTTCGGAAGCGAGATAAAGGCATATAATACAGGGTGATTCATAAGTGACTTAACATAGGCTTCGACTTAATAGAGGACTTCGAGGCGAGTCAGGATCCACAGAAGAAATTTTGTTTTCTTCATTGGTTAGAAAGATGCAGGGTATTTAGTGTGTTTTGTATGGAACTTTGATGAGCGCTATTCCTCAAACAGCTAGAGATATTTTTTTGAAATTCATCAGTTATATTTCTCTGTTGGAACTTATCCAGAACCCATACCGGCTAAGTCAAAATCCAGGGCCAGGTAAGAAAAAATGTTCCCCTTTGTTATTTGATCAAAAAGTACATTTTCTGACCGATTTTCTAAAAAAACTGCTATCGAATTCGAAAAGCGAAGGGAAAATGCTTCAATTTAGATGGCAAGCCTAAACTGTTGCGACAATAAAATCAAAAGTACCTAAATGTGAGTGAGTTTTCACTCTCAACCGGACATAATCGACTCATTGTTCGATTGAATTCATTCAAATTCATTTTTTGGCTCGCTTCTGTTGAATAGAATGGCTTAGCTGAGAGAAAAAATCAGAGCCGACCTTTTTTTATGACAATTTCGAGAGTGAAACACAAATATAGACTCGATTTGGTCGTGAAAAAAATCTTCGAATATGGAATTTTTCTTTAAACTAAGCCCTTCTATTCCACAAAGACCAGTTGGAAAATGAATTTGAATGAATTCAATCAAACAATGAGTCGATTATGTCCGGTCGGAAATGGAAAATCACCCTCAAATTTTACTTTTCATTTTATTTTCGAAACGGTTTCCCCTAGCTTTTCAGAAAAGCGGTCAGAAAATGTACTTTTTGATCAAATAACAAAGGGACACATTTTTTCTAGCCCGGCCCTGGATTTTGACCCACCCGATAGGGCTCCTGGTTAAGTTCCAACAGAGAAATATTGCTGGCGAATTTCAACAAAATATCTCTAGCCGTTTCAGAAATGTCGCCCATCAAAGTTTTGTACGAAGCAAACAAAACACCTTGTATCTTTGTAACCAATAGAGAAATCAGAATGCCTTCTGCAGATCCTGACTCGCCTCAAAGTCCTCTATCTCCCATCAGCCTATGCAAGGTCACTCATGAATCACCCTGTATATATTTTATGGATCAGGACAACTCTGAGAATCTACTTGTACTGAAGTTTGCGCGATTAAAACTGAAACACCCTTTATGGTAAAACAAGAAAGGAATGATTCACATTCTTCCACTAGCATGATATTTGCAACATGTGATGTTCGTGAGCGAATAAGCGATTGTTGCGAACATGCGATTATGAAGGAATGCACATTCTATAAGAGTGTTGATAATACGCTATGCTTCTGTTATGTCCAGATAAACTATGGACTCGACTATGGATCAAGGCGGCGGACCAAATTCTGCACAGCACTCTAGCTGTTAATTAAATTATTGACATCTTTAAAGTCATATTACCCGGATTTACAGCCGTGTTGTGTTTTTCAAGGCAAATTGATGAGGAAAATAAAAAACAAATTATTGATGCTACTTCACAAATAAATAGTGCATTTTGCATACGAATGTGCGCAGTGGCGTACTCAGACTTATGGACAGGGGGGGATCGAAAAGTTTTGGTTCATATTTTAAGAAGTCTGAACTAGAGGAAAAAAACAGCGCCGCAGACATATATTTTGTGATATAATAATACTGACAATAATAAGGACAGGAACCTCCTCAATTCATGTTTTGGGTTTTTCATTTATTCAACGTCGGCTTATTTATTTCTGCAACGAGACTCAATACCGACGTCAGTAATCTTTTCCTCCACCGTAGCGGGAATCTTGCCGAACTCTTGTGTGTTTCAACACAGGGTAAGGATTTTTAACGACCACCAACATTGCATAGGGTTGGCACCATCGTTCACATGTTATGTGCTATGCGACACACAAATCAAGAAGCCTGTTTTTAAGATGAGAATCCGACCGCCCTCGGTGCGGGAATCGAACTTCCGACTCTTGGCCACCACCACATCACAGCTCCTCATTTTATTTTCTTTTCTTATTTTTTCTCTAAATAGCTTTATCTATCCTTATTTGGCTAAGTCTCAATAGCGGAGAGACGGAAGGTTCAGTTAAGTTAAAACTCGAAAGAGCAAAAATATTCGAATAATTGAACATACATTTTATCAAGGTTAGCACAATGACTATATGTTTCCGCGAATCAGACTTCTGAGTTCATGTTAGTAGTTCTACCACATCTATTACAACACAATAAACATAAACTTTGGTAACAACAATGTTCCAGTTGCATTATGTGTGATAGTTAGGCACCCATTATTTTTTTTCAAATCGTTTGACGAACCATATTCCAATTAATCTCGATTTTGCCGACTGAGCTTGATTTTGCCGACTGGATGTTCGCGACTCGGGGGGTGTCACACCTCCCACACTCCCACTTTGGACCGGCCCTGAATGTGCATCGTTCTACTTCCTGCTTTTACTCAGAGTTCTGTGAGGCGAAAGATCCTTTCATACAGGATTGATCAGTGCGGAGATGAAAAGCATGTAGAATGCAATGTTGTCAATGACGGATAACGGATAGATATATGCGAGGATATATGCAATGAGCATTTATATCTTAATCATGGAAATAAGCCCATTTCGATAGAGGCTTCTTACCCTTCAGAAATGGGTAACACAGATGACAGAACGACAGAACACGATAAAAATGACAGAGCAACATTTAGCCAAGTTTTCAGAATTGGTCCGGTATGCCGCTGGAGTCCGGACTGGTGCACTGGTGGCTAATGTTGATCGAAATCGCAATTGAAAAGAAATGCCCTGGGATACTATCCCTACACAATTATAAAAGGTATACTGTGGAAAGTTGAAACCAAAGCCTCTAGCGCATAGCTGTAAATCTGTACAATGACGACAATTTGCATGGGTGCGGTGGTTCGGGGTGGCCTCGCACCGGGACTTTTTGACTTCAACCCTAAAAGCACAATGGATGCTGTTTATTGGCTGTGGTCACTCACAGAGAGCCGGTGCCCTGTGTGCTCGTCTTTTACTGCCGAAGAACCCCATGAATAAATCCCTGCAGAGTGCAAAAGAGCCGACACCCACTGAAAAGACCGGCAGCAATAAAAATTCATTGTCAAGTGGTGTGACGTTGCAAATCGGGGCCCATTGTCGTGTTATTTACGATACACGAGTATTTTGGGGGCGGTCCTTCTCTTACGTCACATTTTTTTTACTCATTCCATGAGACAGGTGTATTCAGCTACCTGATACGGATCCACCGCAAGACTCGAGACTGAGAGTGAAACTGAAAGATGCATGCATGCAGGCTTGTGGGAAGGGCGCAGATCTCCATCCAAATCCCAATCAAACTGTTGATCACGCATAAGCCTTCGGCATCGGTGTTGTTGCATCTTACTCGTGGGCCTAGTCAATGGCACACCTGTTGAGTTTCCGGTGGCAAATCCGCTCTTCAAAAGCGCCATCAAAAAAAGGTTAAGATTCACGTCTCAAAATGACGTCCTCTTGGGAATATTTTTTGGAACGGCGTCTTTGGCGGAGGAATATACATTTCCGGGAAATGATGTGGAATATAGCAAATCACAGTCGGCTTATTTCGACTTCCGTTATAATAACGTGCACCTATCCAATTCAGTCCGGCTAATAACGATGGAAATGCGGCGTTAGGCGCGAGGTAAAAGCCATCATCAGTATCAGCAGCTACCGGCGACTCGGCGGCAAAGATCAAAGGCTCCTATCTAGTACTTCCCACACGCACCGCAATCATGTCTCTCTCTCCTCGATAAATCGCCGACCTAAATCTACAGTAACGAAAGCAAGCAAGGCAAGTGACTGATTTCGGATTTTCGGCATCTTGTTGATAAACGTGGAAGAAGAGGGGATAGTTCTGTTCAGATTTCCAAAAAGCTGCAGGCCTAAACAGGTATACTTACGGGTCTTCTTTATGTAGTCGAGACGCTATTGCTTTTTTTGGTATTAAAGACGGCATTTGCTAGCATAAAAAATTGCTGAAACAGACCGCGGATTAGCTGCAGAACGAAAGAAAAACAAATAGATTCTTGTGATGTGAGTTTCTGCCAAATCTCTGGAGCTGAAATTGTAACAAAAGAGTTAGTTATTCAAATATGGGCTGGCAAGAGAATGAGAGCCTTTTTTCGAAAAACATGTAAAAATTTTTAAAAAAATTGAGTTTTTCGGATTTTAAAATTTTGAAATACTTATACGTTTTCTTACTTGATTTTAGATTACCCTTTTTTTTTCAATTCTTCTACTCCAGTGATTTTCATGAAACTCACGTTTAAAGAAAAAACAGTGGGGAATGCCGTCCTTAAGAAATCCCATTCGGTTTAAATGTTGGTGTGGGCGGGCCTCTTGAACCAATAAAAATAGCTAGCTGCCGCCGCAACCCTGGCCGTCGCTATATACAGGGTGATATAGAAGAAAAAAATAGAAATATTCATATCTCATGAGCCAAAACAGATGGAGCTGTGAAACTTTGCATAAAGATGATCCATTAAATTCTTAATTAAGTACAACAAACCATTTTGGAATCCCTCGAGAAGTTTCTGAAATATCTTGAAAATAAAATCCCAAAAATAATAGAAATAGGCCACTGACCACTCGTGCCATTCTGAGATTTTACCATATTCGGGCTATCAAGTACAAATGAGTAAACCCATTTTAGGAAGAAAAATTCAACTTTTTCCACGCGTCTGTCTGTTTCAGCGATTTTAAAAATTTGCGTGACGTCATAATCTCTTCCATAAGCGCTGCGTGTGGAACGATCACAGCATGCGAGTGTCGCAGTGAGAGGAGCAGAGATAGAGATATGAGGCAGTAACGTCACCAGCGTTCTGTTTTAATTTTCTTAAGGCACTTAGAATTGAGATATCGCGCTGCGGTTTTTACCATAAATCATATAAAAAATTGAAATTTAATCAAAAAAAATAAAAATAATCGAGGTCACTAGCCTATTGTACTTGACTGATTGATTTCTCAATTACTCAAATATTATTGAGGATAGCATGTTGCAACTTTTTATTAAGACGATGAATGGTGTAGAAAATAAAATGAAATCGGTAGCCAACGTTTTCGGTTCCATCAATTTTCAAATAAAATAAGCAATAGCGTCTCGAGTCCCAACTGATGACACTATTTTAAGTATGATACAGGATACTGAATCTAGATAAATAAATATTTTGCTTTAATTCTGAAGGACCATTATATAAGTACAGTATGACCAAGCTCACACGAGCCGCGGAAAATTTGTGAAATGAAACTAACACGAATTTTGGCCGACTGGACGAAATATCACTCAAATTGTCAGCTAGAGAGCGATGGCAACGTGTCAGAGTTCCCCTTGGTGGCACTATAGGTATAAAGTATCGTCTTTAATCCTAAAAAAAAACTAAATTTAGGGAATAAGCTCGGTAATATACTCGTTGTTGTGCTATCAAGCTTTATTTTGGTCACCCCGTATAACAGTTATGTCGGGGGCCGTGAAAACTTGAAAACAAATAATGGATTTGATTATAGCGTCGTGCTGACGTTCTTGGGCTCAATTCAAAGTTGATGATGAGTGAGATAGTAAGTAGGATGTCTCAAAATTCATCTCTTTGGAATTCAGAGCAGTTTACAGGAATGCATTGAAATGCCAAGATAAGGGGGGGCCGAGAAGAGCTCCTTCCAGTTTCGTGATCACAAAAAGGTGAATAATCTGTTGGTGTCAAAATTTTGAATGATAAATATCCACTACTGGAAATGTACTACAATTTCATGTAATAACATGGTGCGTCAAGAAATAGGAAATCCAATCTCTCTGAAACGATTTCCTCCAAAAACAAAGCCCTTCGTGCAAAACCGTGTGTATGATCTTCTGCTCGACCTCTGCTGAGGGACGAATCGAGTCGTGTATACAGGGTGTTTCATTTTCGAATGTCGTCCTTCAGGGACGACAGAGGACGAAGGATAGAGCATCGAAAAATAAGTTCTTTCGCAAAAAAAAAGATATAAAATACAGATTTTACAAAAATGTGACAAAAGTTAATATGACCAGCTTGCAGTGGCGGCTTGTGCCTTGAGAAAGAAGTACGGCCGGAGTCATAAATGGATGTTAGAAAAAGGGGGTTAGGGGGTGCAGTTTTCATTTTTCGTAGTCCGTGTATTATTCAGGGTTAAATTTATCATTTTATTTCATTGGATTTGAATTGGTATGCATTTCTAGCGCATTTTCCATCTTGATGAAAATCGCTATTGCAGCCACTTTGTCCGTCCGTCTGTCCGTTCCTCGAGCTCCTCGCAAACTAGAGGCTCTAGCTTTCTGATGTTTTCGCTGTTACATAGCTGCCGCTGCCACTTCCAATGCTGGGCTAGGCCATATTGAATGTCTGTAAACCGCCCCCGATCAACTTGAAATAACATGATATTGCAATTTCTCCCAGGCCTAATGCTCTGGTGTTTTCATTTTATGAATAACGCATAGTTTCCACTTATAAACGTAAGCCCAGAAACATTCCATCTTCAATATGCGCCGCCGA
Source organism: Anaspis maculata (assembly GCA_949128115.1). Taxonomy (NCBI): domain Eukaryota; kingdom Metazoa; phylum Arthropoda; class Insecta; order Coleoptera; family Scraptiidae; genus Anaspis; species Anaspis maculata. The sequence continues at coordinate 55,788,854 of OX421962.1, read as the reverse complement.
TATGAAAAAATTGCTAAAAACCGCCCCCAATCAATTTGAAAAGATGTTATTGTTACCTCAAACATTCAGAAACTCCCAACTCAAACTGTGCAAGAGTTTCTTTGCCAAACGCTGCCGTTCCCACACGTCGCGCCTAAAGTAAGAAATAAAATAATGTAAAACATAAACCTTCTTGTTGATGATTGGAACAATTTTCATTCAAATCTATATCTCGTTGGCAAGTACCACATTCCGATAACAAAATATAATAATAATAATAATAATAAATTGACTTTAATGTACATTTCAAAGTAAAATACAAAAAAAAAGTACATTTGGGGCGGAGTCCCAATATCACAAATCTGAATATCACAATGAGTTTCGATTGAAGAGAGTGGACGAGGAATAGTGTTTCTCCTTCAACCAAATTTCCTTCCATTCTCATTCACAATAATGCCTCTTTAAGAAAATGCGCTACTGAGACTGACGCACGTGAGTGAAGGCATACTCACTTGTTTCTTTTTGCTCCGTATACCTGCCGTCTTTGACCAGCCGCCACTGCCAGCTTCTAAGTATGCATCTACTCACTTTGTGTACCTTTGGTCAATACAGTGATTAAATTTGGAGTTATAACAAAAAAAACATTTTCAAAACTCAACTTTGGAAGCCTGTATCTCATCCGTTATTATGTAGTCCAGGAATTTTAGCTGTTTAAATCGCAAATAGCGAACAAAAATGAAAGCTAGCCGGATTTTTGTATATAAGCTCAGTTAAGCATATAGTTCAACATAGTAAAAGTCCTCAAGAATCCGGTGTGAGCTTCGGCCGTTGTGGCCTCGAGAAGAACTTGAGGATCAGTTTTTCGTGTTTATCTCGTAAACGATGGCACTTGGGGGAAAAGCACTTTGAGCAAAATTGTTGGAAACTGTGTTGTCTACAAGAAAGGTCCTTACATATTTCATCATCAGTCCATTCCTTCTTCGTCAAAACACAAGAAAATCAAAATAGTCCAGATGCTCGATGCTGAAGACTGTATGGACCTTGAGTTTTATGATGGCGGAGTGCCACTTCGTAGAGGTGTTGTTTGATCCACTCTCTTTTGATTGAAACTTGAAGCCATCAATACGAACTATGCCGGCGGCATATACAGGGTGAAATAAAAATAAAAAGTTGAACATTTGTACCTCAAGAACCAAAATAGGTGAAGACATGTAAATCGCCATAAATAATTCTGATTTTATGGTCATGAAGTCGTCGCAAACTTGAATCAAATATCTTGAGCCGTTCTTGGATTATCTTTAAAAGACTGAAGTTGTTACCTAACAAAAAAAAATTTTTGTCTACTTATCAGAAAAAAAGTTGACTGTGTTTTTTCTAAAAGTAGTTGGCCTAGAGAGGGTTTTTCACTGTTATTTCATTTCAAATGTAATTGATCATTGTTTCGATTCAAAACACCAAGTTTCGATTCAATTTCTAAAGAATTACTGATATACGGAAAACTATTTTTTTCTCGTAATGACCTCAGTCTTCTGAAGATATTTCAGAAACGGGTCAACATATTTGATCCAAGTTTACGACGACTTCATGATCATGAAATCAGAAATATTTTTGGCGATTTACATGTCTTCACCTATTTCGGTTCTTGAGGTACATTTGTTCAACTTTTTATTTTTATTTCACCCTGTATATGCCACCGGCATAGTTGGTATTGATGGCAACAAGTCTCAATCAAAAGAGATTGGATCGAACAACACCTCTACCAAGTGGCACCCTGCCATCATAAAACTCAAGGTCCGTAAGGTCTTCGGCATCGAGCATCTGGACTATTTAGCTTTTCTTGTGTTTTGACGAAGAAGGAGTGGACTGATGATGAAATATGTAAGCACTTTTCTTATAGACAATAAAATTTTCAACAATTTCTTCCCGAGCACTTTCTTCCTAAGTGCCATTGTTCACGAGATATACGCGAAAAACTGATCCCCAACTTCTTCTCGAGGCCACAACGGCCGAAGCTCACACCGGATTCTTGAGGACTTTTACTATGTTGAACTACATGCTTAACTGAGCTTATATACAAAAATCAGGCTGGCTTTCATTTTTGTTCGCTATTCTTTCTATAATTCCTGGACTAATGCGTTTCCGATACTATTTTTTTCGAGAAAGTCCACTTATTGTTAGATGCTCTATCACCTCCTTAAAGGACTACATTTAAAAATGAAACACCCTGTATAGATAACATCTTCAAATAAAAATGATTTCCGTGGTCTCTGACTCACCCTGTGTAGAAAACAAATATTTAATACAGTAATATGCAGTGACTGATACTTTCACGTATAATAACCTCCTCAAGCTGTTTTTTCGAATCATTTGGTATAACGAAACTATAGACGGAAAGGACTAAAAGGACTAGAAGGACTTACCTTCGACTCTCCGTTATCTTGAAAAATGAAAGTACTATTATTTTGTGGGATTTTTTAAGCATTTCCATAAACTGACTTGAACTCCGAAGGCGTGAATTTTGAGACACCTGTATAAATAGGATCATCATTTACGTATTATGAAATAGGGGTATCTGTCTCTATCAAAAAATTAGATGCAGAAATTACACCGGTCATCATAACTTACGTCTCCGACTTGAAATTGAACTGTTCGCTTAATAAAAATTCTTGAAAATGAAAATGGCTCTTTCACAACCCTTGCTATGCAAAGTGGTTCGTTCTTCATCAGGCGTATCCACTACGGTAGTGTGTGAATGGTTCGTCGCTTATCGCCTGATCGGAGTCTCCACGTTGCACGGTTATTGTATCGTACAAGTACAACGTACAAAGCACCCTGATGCATGCGGATGAAGAAATTACCTCGACGCACCACCAAAGCTCTTCTCCGGTACTTTGTTTCATGTCAAAAATGTTTCACTATATTAATTCCATCAATTCAAAAAGCGCCGAAATCCTTTAAAGCAGCAAGAAATTTGATCCATGCTAAACTTGGACACCCGTGCAGTACACACTACACATACAAAAAATGCAATACAATACATAAGGACACTGGACCCTTATCTCTATTCCAAAACGAATATAGCGCAATGTCGCGTAAAGAGAACCTCTCAGTGGAAACACCATCTGATGCGTGACTTTTCATCTTAATCCCACAAAGACCCGCCGACAAAGACCTTGGCTATTGCAGTTTTATTTTTCGAATTAAGTTCGAATGATCAATTTACGATTAAGGCGGACGTCAATTGCTTTGTGGTTTATTCGGGGCAGAATTATGTGGAGGGAGCTTGTGAAAAGACCCGACAAATGGTATTCTATTCGGATGCCACAATCGGGGCAGTTTTACGGCTTTTAAGAGAGAATACCTCATATTTTTTCTTGCATCAGCTGCTGTGGAAAAAATAGGCTTTTTTAATAATTAGAGCTTGATGTTCATGTCTAAGAATAAGAAGTGTTTATTTTTATTATATTGTTTACAGTCCCGACTTTCGGCGCTACCTAAAAGGAAAATTTCGTAGAATTATTGTTTGGCTGTAAGATTATTTTATTTTCTATATGAAATGAGGTAGATTTGAGATAACAAGAGGTGCAGTAGGTAATAATTTTCGTTCTGCATTGACCAAAGGCAAAATCAAAATTTAAGTTTTTAAACGCGGTTTCAGGTTCTAATCAAACTAAATGTTCTTGTAATTTATTCTAGCAAGTTTCAATTGATTATCTGTACATTAATTAGGATATACCGTCCGTTTTTTTTTCTAGGCCCCAGCTTATAGCGCCTTTATTATGGGTTTTACACCCAACATATTATATATTTTTGAAATCAGAAGAAGAAAATCTTTCGATTGATGATATGTCAAATTATTTTTGACATATGTCATTTTTTGACAATTGACGGAATAGTACGTGTGACACACCATTTTAAAGCCCATGGAATTCTTAGGAGAATTATGTTTTCATTTCTAGAATAGGATGTCTTTTACAGCTTCTGGAGGTCTTTGAATAGGAAAAATTGTTAAAATTCAGAAATACCTACTCAATAATTAAAAGGTATTTTTAATATCAACTGATGATAATATTCTGATTTTAAATTGTCCAAATTAGCGGGAGACTCTATAAACACCTCATCTTTCAAATAGGCTCATAAAAAAATCGAGGGGGCCATACCTGGCCACCTCGGATACTATCACGTTGGGCTGGCAGTTGCAATTCACCGGTCGTTAAATCTCTCATTCAAGGAACAAGGAGACGGTCATTTCGAGTAACTTCTTCAGGACATTTTTCGTTTCATTGTGATTATTTATTGATTATTATCATTCGTTATTATTAAAAATACCTGTTTTGCCTATACTTACGTACTTATTGAGTATTTCTGAATTTCAACAATTTTTCCTATTTGAAGACCTCTAGAAGCTGTGAAAGACATCCTATTTCAAAAATGAAGACACAGTTTTCCTCAGAATTTAATGGGCTTTAAAATGATGTCTCACAAGTGCTATTCTGTCAATTGTCAAAAAATGACATCTGTCAAAAATAATTTGACATACCATCAATCGAAAGATTTTGTTCTTCTGATTTCAAAAATATATAATATGTTGGGTGTGGAACCCATACTAAAGGCGCTACGCGCTGGGGCCTAGAAAAAAAAACGGACGGTATTAGACATGGGGTCTTGATAGGACGTTTCACTTGAAAGATGGAGTTGAATCGGTGAAATAAGGCGTTACAGAATCAATCCCAGCGGGCTTATTCCTTGACAGAAATTAACCATTCAGATCTCTTTTGAAAGCTACAAGGAGGTATTTTGGGTCCTCCAAAGTTCCTCAATTCACAAAATCAAAAAAAAAATGAAATTTTGAAATAATTATTTATGGATTTTGAAAATGTTCTCAGGCTCAAACCAAAGTACCTTGTAGCTTTCGAAAGATATCTGAATGGTAAATTTCTGTGAAGGAATGAGCTCGCTGGGCTTGACTCCGCATCGCCTGATTTCACCAATAACTTCATCCTAAATATGAAATGTGCGCATCTTATAATACACCATTATACTACACCACACACATAACATACATATCTGCCTTGAAAGGGGTTTTGTGTAGTTCGAGTTTCAATGAGCCACTCAATTTCGACAAATGGACACGCCGCACCATTATCCTCTCCCAGGATAATTGCTTGTTGACTTTTACCACGATTTCTGAAAGACTACAAAAGTCAAACAAGACGAATCAGTTTTCAGAGTTAGAAAGAACAAAATGTTTTTTGAGTTTATTCCGAAGCCGGCGTCGCAATTTAAATATTAGCAATAATGACTGGTTTTCCTTTGTCACAGCGTATAGCGTACGTAAGCTGCCCATGTTTATTCCAATAAGCTTTGTTTAGTTCAGCTACAGTACAGTTGGTGTTTCCTACTTTCCAACGGGAATTTGTCAATAGAATATCATTTTCTTGATCTCCCCTACACTTTTGTGACTTATTTGCATTGGATTCTTCAACAATAATTGTAATTAATAAGACGTCTTTACAATTACTGCCTAACACTCATTTTTGATAATTTATCAAATATCTTCCTAAATCGTTATTGACTCGCGTTTGATCTTTCGCTGCAGCATTTCGCAACGAACTGGTCGCTAAACTGAGCTGTTCAGTCTTTAGCCCAGGAATTTTAGGTGAAAGATCAAACCCGACTTTCCACCGGGAATCGAACCCGGGGCTTCCCACACCGCAGGCAGTCACAGAACCGCCTGCGCCACGGGGCCGTCCTGACGTTGAGACTTACAGTACCCTCTTCTGAGATACAGCAAGAGTTTATCTGATTTGGTGCCACTTACTCCTTCCTTGCCCAAAAATCTATGCTCCGCACTTTTGTCGGGTCGGAGCTTCTAGTATGTTGTTCAGCATTGGTGAAAGGCCGGTTGTGCAAAATTTCAAAAGGCACATATTTATTTCAGGGTCAAAAATGCCTGGGCTACTTGGTCGGCCAATTATTTTCAACCACAAGCGGCTTTTGAACAGATCCGCACTTCTTTCCCGAGGTCTGTCCGGAAAGTTTTCGAAAGTTCCACATCGCGTCGCAGTCCATCATTATGACGGTGCAGTCTCGTTTTTGCTCGCACCCGATAGTTAGCTTTGGGTGGCATTTGAATGATGAGATCATGAATCTTGCGTCACCGTCAAATCTCCTATCATGCGGTCTACAGTCATGATATTTGATTGAAATTTCAAACTTGAATACAAAACACATCAGGCTACATCCATCTGTTTTTCTGATAGGTCAAGTGGACAGTGGCGTACCAACGGGTGGCGGGGGGTGCGATCCGCACCGGGTACCAACAATAAGGGGGTGTCAGTGTTGGATTATTCGTGGTGTAAAAGGAGTCTACAAAACTGGGACGCAAGGCCTTGTAGGGTGCAAAACAAGATGGTGGAGACCCGTCTCCCAAAAAAAATGTCACAGGGTAGTCCGCCCCGGGTGCCAAATACGCTAGGTACGCCACTGCAAGTGGAGCTGAATTATGGTAATGCTTCAAACTTGTTACCTCTTGGAGAAGGTACTTGCTTTTCATCGAACTGGGATCTTCAAGGTACGGTTGGCATTTACAGAGTTCCCCTATCAAATATAGGTAGAAAACCGCATCTCAATATCTTTTTAAATCTGCCCAGGGTGGTTAGGTATATGATTTTTACGGGAATCACGGGAAAAATGTGCTAAAGTCACGACTTTTGAGGAGGTGGAGTGAAAATCACCCCCAATTTTATGTATTTAATTGTACTTTTTCAAGATCTCATGCAGAATTATGGAATTTATATACAAAAAAAGCTGCTCTTGTTGAACTAGCTTGCACCGTTTTCGAGTAAAATCGTTAGGAAATTTTTTTGCAGGCTGAAGAAATGAATTTGTAGACGACTTTTTTCTGGCCCCAAAATCAGCCCTGATTGTTGAGTATTCCATTGCGTATCCTACGGCTAGAACCACATGGAAAAGTTTTCTTGAACTTAACTCGTAAAATGTGTCAAACCTCGCCTCTTCCCAGGTTAACCCACCCCCGGCCCGGGTAAAATATTTTTCAATGATTTTCCAACCATCTTATTGAGGATAATCTTGGAAGAGACGAATTGGCATAAGTACGGCGCGACACAAACTTTTATTTTATCAATGGATCCTCATCCCTAAGTTTCGATCTATGAGAAAAGTTAAGATATATAATAAATCATATGCATAAAAACGGAGTATACATATGCTCATGCTCCAATTTGCAGGAGTTCCTGAGCAAATTTTCCTTAGCAAATCTTCCAAAACCAGAGTAGGAGCAGATAGCAGATACTCCCTTTTTATGCATATGAGTCATTATTTTTTCTATTTCAATAAAGAACCTCATCTGCAATGGGAGATAAAACTAATGCAACCAGAAAAAAATGGGTTTGACAAGTCCTCTGATTCTGATCGGCGGTAATTAAAAGAACACCTGCAGATCACCTCACAAGATAGAAGCATCAGCCTCTTTAGGTGAACCATGTCGGGTGTATTTATATCCAATATATCTCCTTGAGAGCGGCTTCTTTGAGCCACCAGATAATGGATAATAATTTCACTAATTTATTGACAGCCAAGTTACATAATTAAACAAGCGATTCTGAAAGAAGGTCGTTGTTGCGCTATGCACAAAGGGGCCATCCATCCAAAAAAAAGTGTCCTGCTGAAAGGGGCATCCATCTAAAAAGGTATTTTGAACATACGCTTGGCCCTCGGGTCACCCAAATTGAAATTCTCCAATGCCCATGCCCACCCCCGATCACAGGAACATACCCAAGATTAGTTTAAAATAAAATAGCTACACTGCTGACTAGGTACCTGATATTGATGAGTACCAGTAGACTAGGCTGATGGTTTTTATATCAAAAATGCCATAGGAACATGGTGTCTAGAGGCAGATGATGTTCAATTTTGCCAAAATGCGTTTTCAGGGTAACTTCCCTAGACCCGCAAGTACGAAAACCAATGTTGCCAATCCAAATTTTGCATCGGAAGTCCGCAATCGGGGTGCAAAAGAGGAAGAGCATGAACATTCCTATAAAAAATCATGGCCAAAACCTGTGAAGCGTGAAGCTATAACATCATTATTGTGACTAAGACCTTGCATTATCATATTGACATGAGGACTGTCAAATGTCAAAATATTTGACGAACGAATATTTGAAGGAGAAAAACATTTATATTATTCATTTGACGAACAATGTTACGAATTTCGCGTTTCGGTTCGTTTCGTTTTTAATTGAGACGATCGTTCTAAAACACACACTGTTTATTACTGCGTACTGCTATAAAAATGCACGTTACAATTACTGCTTGCGCTGTGGTAGATCGCTTCAACTTCTCGCTGTTATCGCTCTCGATTCAATACTGGCGCGTAGGCCAAAGATCGGTGCTTTATATAGCTCCGGCCATTGTTCTTCCATCTCCCACCGGTCCTGAAGCAAACTCCGCAATGACCCGGCATACGGTTTCTCGGCGACTCCCGAAAAATCATACACCTTTCGCGTGCATACTGCGTGCTCTAGAGACTCCAGCCTCCGCCAGTTCGGCTGGTTGTTCCTACTCGGCTATTGAAGTCTCCCATGTAATTCAAATCGCCAAGCCATCACGTATGTTCTGGAATGTTCAGAGCTTCGCACTGCGTTCTGATGCGAACAGTCCAGGACGACCGCGTGTTCTCCAGAATGCACGTGAGAATCGCCGTCCGTAGCAATATCTTTATGGGGAGTTTGAGAGGGGGGAGGAATTGGAGAAGGGGACTTGACTGTGTGGATGATACTTCTTTTTTGTTGATTTCGATCAACATTGACATGTTTGGTATGTTTTCCGACTGAATTCCATCTGGTTTGACAGAAATGACTAGTTGCACGACATCAAAGAAGTTTTTTCCAAAGTTTCATTTGTCGTCTTCATTTTATCTCATTATAAAATGAATTTGTTATCAAAATACTTCTAGATCTTATTGGTCTTCAATCAGTTCGTTTGTTTTCATTCATTTTCGTTATTTATCGTCTGCTTATCAATTTTGCAATGGCATTCTTCAAAAGTGCGGTGACCTCTTCAGTGAATCTTTTTCAAAGACATTTTTTTTAAGCCCCACTGGATATCTTTTTTCACTGATATAATTTTTGCAAAAATGGAGACCTCGAACTCTTCTCTTAGTAAAGGGCCCAATAAGAATTTTTTTCTGCTGGACCGTCAAATTTGCGGCATTTTGATTTTATAGTAGGAGAGACGCGGAACAAAGTTCAATCCAGGCTCCAGGCGCAGGGGGTTTGGTTTTTTGCGAAAAATATAGGTACTGCATGCCGAGTTTTATTTCACCATAAAACGCAGAGTCGCTAGGTATAAGTGAAGTAGGTATATTTTTCGCTAGAAGCAAACCGCCTGGCCTGGATCTTTATTTGCGCGTGGCCCTTACTACAAAATCAACATGCCTAGAATTTGACGACCTAGCAGAAATGAAAAATTAGGGCTTCCTTGTGCGTTTTAAAACCATGTTGCATCGGAATTACTATGAAAAGAGTTCAAGCTTCTCATACCTACGAAAATTACAGTTTTGTCCAGTTAGAACAATGAAGAAAATGCTGGTGAAATAGGTGTACCTACTGGAGAGGTCACCACTTCTTTGGAAAATACTAGGTATCGCAAAAATTTTGTCCCCATAATTGGGCTTATATTTAAAATGGGCTTTGGTTGGGGACAAAACAAATCATGAATTCATCATTTCCTTGCGTAGATGAAAAAAATAATAAGTTATTTAGACCTCTGCCAAAGATTTTTTTTTCCATCAAGTGTGAATATGAAACGGACACGACAACAGTTGCTGATAACAGTTTCAGTAGATTCGTAAGCTTCTTTTATGGCAAACATGACGATACTCAATGATCGTTTTGTGAATGTTCTTGCATTTTAAAAATTTGGAGGGCTCCCATTGGCCTCCTAAGGGAAGAAATATCGAGTGCTGTGTGTCAAATCGCTTGTTCTGGTATAAAATACGCCTATGTCAAATCTCGTTACCTTACCCCAAAATGCGGTATCCTTCTCCGTACCCCTTCCAGTATAGGGGGGTTGTGATTTCGTTGGTCCACTTAGTAAAATTATATGCTATAAATACTTCCCTTTTCTCTTAGAGCTGAAAGTCATAAAGTGTTCCAGTTTAGTCCGCATACAATGTAAATTGTCTCGAGGGCTTGTCTGTCAAGTGACGGTTTGGCACATGTGGAAGTGCAGTAAATCGAAAATAATGTCAAGAACGCCACGGGCCTACGTAAAAATGTGGCAGTGAGAGAACGACTGCTAGAGGGAGAACTCCAAGCTGCGGTCGAGATCCCTTCTGCCGGCCGACAGTAGCAGATAATAAGAGGCTTACCGACCTTTGAAGATGCCGCCGAGCACCTACACTGTTTTTAAATTAAATTACTCATTTCATATTACCTCGGGTCATCCGATAGCACTCTTTGAAGCCACAGAAACATAATACGATCTAAATTTCGGTTTTCCTGCTTAGGAGGTCCATACACCAGATTTATTTCTTCTTCCACCGCAGAATGGGGGAAACAATTACCGCTCGGCAGGAAAAAAAAAGCGGCCGAATGAAACCGCTTCGAGATTTAACATGGTTCTTCATATTCAATAATAGTAGTTATAGCCTGCATCGACAAAATTAATACGTGAAACCAATAGTGTACTTGAACTTGCCTATCAAATGTAATTTATGCAATGGCTTGAAGGCTACATATGGACCAATTTTTTTCTCTTTTCCAGTTATTTTTGCTGTACGTGGGCTTTTCGTCAGCGATGCCTAGCTCCGAATTCAGCAGAATTGTGGATACTTCAGTCTATTCAAACAATATACATGGCTTCAACGAGCTACACAGGTCATCAAGCGACGAGCTTAGGCCATTGAAGAAAGTCTTCCTTTCTAACAGGACTATTACTTGCAATGACGGATCTCAAGCAGGGTAAGAATTCATTGGATAACTGCTATATAGTAGGTACAATATTAAATTCTCCAAAGCAACTGAGGGTATTCTGAAGCCATATGTATTGATTCGACTGGTTAAGCTTCCCATTCCATATTATTGAATGCAACAGCATAGGGGTGTCCCAGAAATAATCGAATATAAAAAACAAAAGACTGATACATTATACAGGTGAAAGGAAAAAATCCAAGAAAAACTGATCACAGCCGAAGCTGCTTAGATTTTCGCCATCCTAGGACCTTTATTTGACCCGAAAAAAACTTTAATCTCAGGGTTGACTCTCTACAGTATTATGCACGACAGGTCCGAGTGATTTTCCAATCTTGAGATGGCGCGCGTAAAATCTGATCCTCTTCGGCTGTAATCGGTTTTTCTGGATTTTCCCCTTCACCTGTTTTCCTGTTTATATGAAGATATAAAATAATTTTTCCAAACGGCATCGGCAGTTGGAAAAAAATCACTGGCTTCAATTTGGAGGCCTTTTGGTAGGGTAGGAGCCGACAACAAACGTTCGAGCATATACTACTACTACCGTATGATCAAAAACTTTCCTCCTCTAGGCAGGCTGTGGCCTGGCGAAAATCAGCCTCGTTTGCCTGCCAATGACCAGACCACAGCCTGCCTAGAGGAGGACAGTTTTTGATCCAAATATTGAGTTGAATTATGCACGTATTACGTATTCTGTTTACTCACGTCCAGAATACACTTCACGCACATCACATAATAATTTTGAATTGTTACATCCCATTGTTGAAGTCCCTCCTATGAAGGTTCTTATGAATATTTTACTATAATGCATCACTCAAGGACATTGGTAAAATAAGGCGTTACGGAATCAATCGCTATGGGCTTATTCCTTGATGAAAATCTACCATTCAGGTCTCTCTGTAAAGCTACAGGAATGTACTTTGGTTTGGATTAAATTGAATTAAAAAATTACAATTTTAATATTAAGCTTCTAACGGCATTTCCAAAATCCCGAGAAAAATTGAAAACTTTGAAATTTGAAGAAGTTATTTTTGAATTTTGAAAATGCCAATGAACTCAAACCAAAGTTCATCCTTGTAGCTTTCTAAAGAAACCTGAATGGTGAACTTCTGTCAAGGAGCTGTGGGCTGTCTGTCAAGCCCACAGCGATTGATTCCAACTAATTATTTTACCAATATATTATTATTATTTATATTTGACTCCGTCCTTAATATAATCACAATGCACATACATATTGCAAATATTACAAGTAAGATTTTAACAGCGACTTTATGTTCCGATAACGTTTTTCTGTCTTGTAACACTTGAGTTTGTGTAGGTACAAATTTTCGGCAGTAGATACCTGCATAATATCTACATAGTAGGTACCCACATTTAGTCGAAATAGCGGCAATTACTTTGTAGGTACATATGACAGTATTGCCGGTCCCTACCTATTTTTTAATTTGGGCTACTACTCCTGGGCCGCTATTCTTGAATCGTGTGAGAAAAGCCCCTGGGAGTTTTATATAATCCGTACTACACTTCTGTAGCGAAAGTTGCCTAAAAACCACGATTTTAGGCAACATTTGCTACATCAGTGTACTGCGGAATGTATTTTACTCCCAGAGACTTTTCTCACACGATTCAAGAATAGCGGTCCTGTAATATCGTGTCAGACGATTGTTTTCGCCAAATTCTCTGACAGAAAAAAGTAATAAAACAGCCGGTCGAAAATACCAGTCAAAATGCCAGTAGGTACTTATTAGTAAACGTAGTTTCCTATTTCTGCAGATTTTTTCTGCGAAAATCTCACACCAGTAAGAAATGGATCATCTTTCTAGAAGGTGGATGGTACTGCTTCGACCACCATAGTTGTCGGAACAGGTGGATGAAACAACGCTACTTTATGACATCCTCGAACTGGCCAGATGCAAGATCAAGTAAGTTCTTTTTTAACGTTCCTTCCTTCAACGCTATTTGTGCTAAGGCACTTTTTAATCTTTAAATCTCTAATCCAAGCTTCTCTTATAGTCGGAGGTATTCTTTCGGGAAACGCTGCCGAGAATCCCTTCTGGTTCGACGCCAACCACGTCTACGTCCCGTATTGCTCTAGCGACGCATGGAGCGGCACCAAGGTCAAGTCTCACAACGAAATGTTCAGCTTCATGGGCTCTTTGATTGTGAGGCAAGTGGTCTTAGATGTACTTCCCTTCGGCTTAGAAAACGGCACACAGCTCATGCTGACCGGTAGCAGTGCCGGTGGGATTGGGGTCATGCTGAACTTGGACCCTGTGAAAGAATTGCTTCACGAAGAGAAAGGCTTGAGGAGGATTCGAGTGAAAGGTGTTTGTGATTCTGGCTGGTTCCTGGATCGGACGCCATATTTGCCTACATTACAACCAGCAGTTGAAGGAGTCCAGAAGGGAATTGAATTGTGGAAAGGGGAAGTACCACGGAGGTGCAGGGAGATCTACCCTGCTGAACCATGGAGATGTTACTTTGGATATAGGGTGTATCCAACATTGCAATGTGAGCATGATAAATTTTTTCATAAGCGCTCTTTTTGATGAACACATAAATCAGAAAAATTTTCGCGGTAATTGAAATTTACGCTTCATCCATTATCGCATTCCATATAAGTACTTAGCTTCGTTTTTGCTGTTTTAATCTACACATTTTCTATATATTTCCAGCGGAGCTGTTCGTCTTTCAATGGCTATTTGATGAGGCTCAAATGGACGCAGACAACGTAGGGGCTCCCGTTAGCAAAAAGCAATGGGATTACATCCATAAAATGGGGGACTCGTTGCGGAGAAGTTTCGACAATGTCACAGGCGTTTTCGCACCTTCTTGCATATCACATTCAGTGCTCACGAAACGCGACTGGCAGCGCATCAAGATCGACGACACCTCTGTAGCGGAAGCCTTGCATTGTTGGGAGCAAAAAACCAACAAAAGAAAGCCGAAGAGACCGAGGAATCCTGGAGATATGGTTGCCGATCAACCTAGTGTTAATAGAGATGTCCGGGAGCACAAAGCTAGAAGGAAACAATACAACGGCAGGCCTAGGAAACACCATGGAGAGCTTGAAGCGCACAACAGCGACAACTCCACGATTTCACTTCTGATCACTGATGAAGATGACGAAAAAGTGAAAAAAGCGAAAAGAAAGAAACAAAGAAGAAGAAATCGAAAAAATCGCAGAGGAAAGAAAGGTTTGTTTCATTCCATCATCATCTACCATGATAGTAATGAATTCAAATTAGAGGCAAAAATATTAGGTACCTTCTTGACAGGAGACGTCCTAATCATAGTAATAATGGCGCATCTACGTAGGTATAGTTAGTCGTATTGTCGCCAGGGGCATTCCACGGTTGACACTTGATAAAAAGAGAAATACTGAACTATATTAATTGAGAACAACTCATCAAAAAGACTCTAGGTTGCAACAGCAAGTAGTAGGTACCTACTGGAGACGAACCGATGAAATGAATAGATTAACTCAGAATGAAAAGGGCGAAGGCTCGCGGTCATTTAGCCTACCAGTAATTTTTTGGCGACGATGATTTATAATGTTTACTAAATAAGATATCCTTTACTTTGCAGATCAGCTACAAGGGGAGCCGAGTTTAACGTTGGGAAACAATAGCAGATTCGCTTCACTGTCATCAGCGTCGGATACCACTTCCACCCCGATTGACAAGCGGTCTCAGCGGTCCCTCTTGCATTCGCAAAGTCAGCGAGCAAGATCCGCTGACAAGCACTGTCGACATCGAAAGCTGGAGAGATGCACGTGGCCTCAATGCAATCACTCTTGTCCGCGGCTGCACAACCCATTCACCGGTGAGGAAATGGACTTCGTAGAACTCCTCAAATCCTTCGGCTTGAATATGGAAAGCGTCGCCGTGGCACTCGGAATCGACATGCAGACGCTCGATAACATGGACCATTCCGAACTCCTCAATCTTCTTACGCAGCAAATTAACTAGTATCTCAGATGATGGCTCAATTATTCTACAGAAGATTTCTGTGAAGTACTTAATTTATCATGTGTGAAACCAGTGAGTTGCTGGGTAGGAATCAGGATGCCAAATAGCTCGAGCTAAATATGCTCGACAATGTTGTTACAAGTTCTCATGTTCGCTCAATCTGTATCCAAAACCACCCCTTGAACTTTCCAGTGACATTATTTCCACCGTTATTCCACCATTTGTATATATTATGTTCCTTTTATTATTGAAGTACCTACCAGTTGAACACTTTCTCTTGGAGAATGAATGAAAGAGTCCTGGAAGATGCACGAACGTCTTGACTTGCAACATCGTTGTCGAATATCCAACAGGCGTTTCATAAGCCGAGGAGATACGTATACGAAATGTACAATAGTCAGACTTTTTTTTTATAATGTTTTGTATATATTGACATAGATATTTATTTTAAAGTTCATATATTTCGTACTGTACCTAGACTTAGCTTTAGAATAGTGGGGCAAACTTGTTTGTTGATCAATTATTTATTTTTTTATTCACACACGTTTTACATCCAAAGACCGTTTGCCCGTCATTATAACAATAGGACTGATTTTTGTTCTACCTCATCTGTACAGAGCTCGTATAATAAGTTACCTTATTCTGTATTATATTATTATTATTATTATTATTTTAATATTATTCCGTGTAATAAATTGACATCACCGATATTTTGAGTACCTGAGTATTTATAAATCTTCTAATTTCTTTCTGGTAGGTAGAAAGAGGTTACTTACCTACTATTGTTATTTCATTCACTAAATTTTTTGTTCTGTACATACAGAAAATTAGAATGGCATTGTTTGGGCATGTGATGCAATAAACTTCGCAGATTTACGACAAGCAATTTATGGCAATGGCTTTCTTCTCAAAAATAAGCTCTCATAGAAAAGATAAGAATGATAAATAATTTGAAAGCCATTCATATCAAATTTTTATGCGGAGTTGCACATATTTTATGGTTTAAATCAAATTCTTCAACATGGAAAGGTGGTTCGCTTTTAAAAATCCTATTTATACAGGTGTAATAGAAAAGGTTGAGTAGGATAGCCTCCAGTGGAGCCCTTTCTTCATTGGATAATTATCAGTAGCGTGCGATCAAAACATCATTCCCATTTTGTCTTTGGAAATAAAATATTTATCGATTAGAACGACTAGATAACCCAATCACTAAATGAATATTTCAAGTATATCCTAATTAAGAACTGTCTGAAACTTTCGACAATCACTTCTAGCAACATTTTCGAAATATTGCCTCAAGAACCAATCCTGCCAACAGTGCTAACTAAGCAGACAGTTTCTGGAAGAAAAATCCCCCCAATTCAACTCCGATCGAATAACTTACACAATCATATCTCAAAAACCATAAAGCACAGACCAACCCATATTTTAATCTTCAACATACTGAGCAGGGTAATTCAGTTACATCAGGACCTTTTCGATGTAGAAATTGTTGAGGTTGCATGGTAGAGCAGCTTATAGCTGAATGCCGCCTCGTAAAATAAGACAATTGAATTAAAAAATTAGGGGTGAATAGTTTCATCTCCATCATACCTATTTTACTGTAATACCATTGTACCGTTGAGGGCGGTCTTAGCTCCATAACTCGGCTAGCCTAAACCGGTGCCTTGTTTTTTTTTTTTGTAAAAAGCAAATATCTGATTATTTCTGTAAAAGCTCAGCTTTGTACGAAAAATGCCCACTTCAGCAGTAATGTAGTGCACTTTGCATAGTGAATATGAGTGGCATGCACGCACCACTTTTTTTACAGTTGTTGGTTGCGTCAGAAAAAAGTCATATCTGAAAAACTCCCAAGTCCTAGATCAAATGTTTTTGTTTTAATAAATTCGGCAATACTTTGGCCCCAATTGTTTCGCTGGTTGTATAAAGAAAACTATGAAAACAAAAATGTCTCTCGCTGACTGAAAATCATGATGCATTGATAGCCGATGAAAATGTTTATAAACCTAATAAATAAATAATAGACCATTGTTTCTCAATCGCTGTCACACTGTAACAAAGGTCTGGATATGTACTTCAATTTAAAAAAAAATAGCCACAAAGCTTCATTAGATCGAAAGATATGATGATGGGAAGGCTGACATCTATGCGTTTTCTCTATTTTAGATGAGTTTTACGAGTTGTGCATTCTTTATTGTGGTCAAAGATTGTTTATATGGACGACGGTTTGACCGACCGAAACGTCGTCGGTATCAACCTGCAATAGTTGAGATTCGATGATGATGATGATGATGATGATGATAATTCGAGGATGACGCCAGTAATGACAAGTTACTGGATAGGGTCCTTAGCCGCTTTCGTTTTGCGCCAGTAGCTGCTCCTGGTAGATCACTAGATAGAGAAAGTAGATACATACACCAATCACGGCCCAGCTGGATCTACTTTCTTTGTCTAGTGATCTACCCCGAGCAGCTCCTGCCGGCAAAACGAAAGCGCCTCTTATTCTTGAAACGGGAAACGAAATTCTCATGCGGTGTTGCTATGCAAGGAGAGCTATGATTGGCCCTTGCCTGGCAACTATGGGCTGGGGTTTTAAATATCCTGTTACCTAGGTAGGTACCACTAGCATCATGCCAGCTATACCTACTAGTTTTGCCAGCTACTAGTTTACAATAGACCGAAGAAGTGTGACGTCACAACATGGCAACATGGCCGGCGGTTGACATTTTCTGGAGGCCAACGTCAAACGTGACATGACCGTGGGATGCACGGCACGTGGCATGCACTTGACGTTACTCTGTTTGTGTTTGTCATGTGTTTGTCAAATTTTTGCGAAGGTAAATAACGGAAATGGATATAACAAAAAAGATTCATATTTTGGGCTATAACAGGTGAAGGAAATCAAACTATATTTGCTATAAACTAAAAACTGCTAACTATAAACTGCGATCCATTGCTCTTTGCCTCTGAGCATCTCATGAACGAGATTGTCGACGGCGATTCTCCTGCCCAGTTTTTCTTCGAGGTCTTCTCGCTGCCTTGATGGACCGTTACAATGAAAACGAGCGTGTTCCGCGTTGTCC
This sequence comes from Anaspis maculata, assembly GCA_949128115.1. NCBI lineage: Eukaryota > Metazoa > Arthropoda > Insecta > Coleoptera > Scraptiidae > Anaspis > Anaspis maculata. The sequence goes on along the minus strand of OX421962.1, from coordinate 55,770,824 downwards.
TGGCGCTGAGGCTTTTGAGGCTCCCCAGTATTTTTTTCATCCAACTTTGAACCAAGGCGTTCCACTGCCGTTGCCACTGCTCGACGAACTGCTCACTGGCCTTGTTTCTGGTTTGCTGGTGGGCACTCCTAGGCTTGTTTCCTCTGATCGCAAGCATCAGGGCGAAGAGTGGGATACCCGAGAGCGCTCGTGCTGCATCATGCGGAACCGTTCTGTGATTGCGGAAAATAATAGAAAGAAATTCCAAGAAATTACCACTCCATGCATGAACATTAATTCTGTTGCTCGATGAAGTTTAGTGTGGAATTTCCCATCAAAATTACTCTTAATATTCGAAGAAAAAGAAGGCATAATTTCCAATTATATTTCTATGAACTCTTGTAGAAAATAATATACGGGCCCATCTATCTAAAAAATATAACGACGATATGACCGTTTCCAAAATTTGATGCGTTTCTTGATGAGCTTACTTGTCGGATTTCACGCTTTTTTTGTGGAGAAATCCTTGTCGCAAACCATTTTGATTTGTTTAAGAAAGAATCAGCATATTTTCAGCTCTTTTCCACTTTGGGAATGGTTGGTCTGTGATCTACCATCACCATCATAGAGATATGATCTCTCTTCCTAATTTTGAACTTCTATTAATTTATTGTACATTTTATCATTCAGAAATAAACTACTTACCTACTTATTACTTACTTATTAATCTTTTTATAAGGCACTTGATGTGTCAAACGGTGCAAAATCACTGTAGGTTCAACATAATTAGCCACTTTTCGCGAAATAAGCCACTTTTTTGTTTCGAACATATCGCTGGTGTGGTCAGACCCTAAGAGTTATAGGCCATCCACAATGATGTTAATGTTAACGTAATTTTATCGGCAATTTATGTTAGCATTCAAAGCAACGAGTTTTAATGGTAATGATTACCATTGCCACTAACATAATTGTGAACGTCACCATTTGAAACTGATTGCTTTGAATGCTAACATTGCGTCAACATTAACATCATTGTGCCATGGCCTATTGAGGTCCCCTCAAAAGTCAAAACTAGAAAAAAAATCGCTTGCAGCGCGCTACTGTACGATACGTGGTACGTGCCTTATTCCCACCTCCTTATCCTTCATCATTCAAAAGGCGCCACTACACCGTTTCCATCAGTTGTACATGTTTCAGAAAATATCAATTTTATTTGAGAAAGCGTCATTTGTAGTTTAAAATTCGTCAATTGTGTTTTCATAAAATTATTTCCACGCCCCTACTTCTGAAACGTATCTTGTTTTTCTTGTGACGTGACCAATTCACGATCCTGTCTGAAATGTGCGACAGATGAATCTTTTTGATATGAAACGTCTCAAACAGAATCAAAATCGGTCACGTCAAAAAAATTATCAAATCGGGACTCGAAAATGGATTTACCCGAAACTGACAGGTGGAGTGTCCATTACAAGAGTCTTTTGGCGCAGGAAAGTGAGATTTCCCTGCCTAGGCAGGTAAAGTCTTGACCTGCCTAGGCAGAAAAATGTTACTCTCTTGCGTCAAAAACGTTTTGTTTGCTGGAAACTGGACCCAGCAACGTAATACGTATTTGCCAAATTGTGCCAGAATGACATTTCAGAATTCTGGTATCAATTTCTTTCTTTGTGGTTTATTGAGGTAGTTTCGGGTAAAACGTTATACATAATACGCCAGGAAAGTGTCTTTACAGAGCACGTAGGCTTCCAGGCCTTGCTTACGCTCGTCCTTGAATATGATGCCTACTAGCCCTGTATAAAGATTCACTTTCCTGCCTTATTATGTAAATAACTATTTCCTGAAGAATTCTTAGCTACAAAATTCGCTTTCTCAAATCTATTTGATATTTTCTGAAATACAGTTGGAAATTGTGTAGATGTAATACTTAATTAAAGTACCTACGAAAAATTCTGGAAATCATAGCTCACTTGAATCACACTGTAAGGTTGAACGTACTGTATGTGTCTTCGCCTTGGACGTCAAAAGTTGTAAGGCCCTGCTATGAGTATAAGAAAATCTATATGATCTATGATGATTCATCTTAAATTGTTTTTATTCCTAAGGAAATATACGCCCGACTAATCGCAGAAAACAGTTTATTTCCGTGTTAAGTACATTAACGCGAACATCATGCAAAAACTTGTATTCAACAATTTTATTAGTCACTTAGGTACGTTCAAGGTTGCTACTATTTTCATGTAATTAGATTACCTACCTGGAATGAGTGGAATATCGGTTAGACAACACCATTGTATAATACCTATATCTGGTACAGTGTTCAATTCAACTCAAGTTTCAATTTGCAACAAAGTACTTCAATTCTCAAATCTCATACAAAAACTCATCTAGGTGTAGGTGCTCACCTATACAATTTAATACTCAGTAGGTGAGTATACCAGTATACCTACTTACCCAAAAAGCAAATGGCATAACTGTCGCTTTTTCTTGTCGAATTAGGTAGGTACCTACCAAATGCTTTCTGATAGGACGTAAAAATATTGGAATTGAAAATACTATAGTTCACATGAAAGTAGGAATGAATGAATTTTCTCATTTTTTAATTATCTTAAGATTTAAAAGTTTTAGAAAATATAGCACAGGGTAAAAAAGGTACTTTAACAAGGGTGTTTTTTTTTTATTCAAATAAAATGAATGACTGCCATTAGGGAATTGCTTTTCAGCATCATTTTCTTGAGGGCAAATTAGGAACTGGACCATCCAGCATCCGCATTTAAATCCGTAGTCAGTCGTCCAGATTGATGCGGTGTACAAAAGGAATTACGTTAATAAACTTGGTAGTTATTCGAAACGGATGGCTAACGTCACTCAGTTGCAGTGTCGACGAGCATTTAGCAGCACCTACCATCGACATGTATTTATTATAAACAAAATAACCACTGCTGAATGCTGACATGGACAACACCTGTCCTCAATTTACCTAAACATTTCTCAAGTAAATCAATTAGTAGACAATATAATGATTGGTGCAACTTTAATTTTAGTATTTTGTGTCAGAAATACCTTGTCGTTCTCTTCTGAAGTCGATGGTAAGTTTCTTCTTATAAGTTATAAGTATTATATTTTTTTTAACGGCACTTTGTTGAAAATTGCATGTTATGGTACGAATCGTAATTCGGAATCCATTATGCCCACCCATGTCGTATCACATTAAATTAGAATAAATGAATTTCAAAGTGACAACCGATTCGTTGTTGCGTTTTCATATTTAAAACAATGTGTGATACTGCTAAATCAGTCATTACTATACCTTTGTTAGCTATATATTTTATATCAGGCATCTTGAACCAAATACTTTTTGAAGAAAATTTAAACCGAGTAGGTAGCTATAGAAGGATGAGGCCAAAAAGTTCTTTGTGTCGAATTCGCAAAAACAACAACAACAATGCCAATTTTGGATGAATCATTTCATTCTAAATGATCAAATTATAAGAGTTCAGTGAATGAATTATTCTGATGCTACGCTTTGTTTTGTTTATTCATGAATTGTTTTCTGGAGAATTAAATTAGAATTGGAGACACTAGACGTGATAGTATGTACTTGATCTTATCACAATTGCCAAGGGGGCCACGACGTAATTGATTATTTTGGCGTTGTCCTTGACCCACAGCATCGTGTCAAGAAACCCAAGGGCACTAAACAAGGGAACGAGAAGTCTTAACTCATTTTAGTAAAATATGATATCTTCAATAGATTTGCAGCTCATACCTACTTTTTTCTCCTGTTTCCAAATTGAGTCGCATGTTTTCACCTTTTTAACGAGTGAATAACCTCCATAAATATGCTAATGAATAGATACTTATTTTCTAGTGCAAAGAAAATGCGGTCGTGTTCATCTGACAATATCGTCCTACCAGGATACGTACCTGGAGATGAATTGGATCACCGACTGCGAATATCCTGACAACATTCGACCAGACTACATAGCTTTGTACAACAATGACTTGAGGGATAGAAGTGTAAGGAGATATACATACCTTCCTCTACCTATACAATTATATCTATACCTTCAAACTTTACAGCAGGTTTTATATTTATTACCTACTTTTTTCATTGCCCTGGTTCAGCAAATGATGTTCCCTCATCAGTTTTTGAGACAACTGGCGAAAAGAAAAGAAAAACTTGAGTCAGGTTTATTTAATTTTCGAGGGAGACATTTGAATATCATGAATTCAGTAATGATGTTTCACCTCCACAGTCGGGGTTAGGTACTACCCCACAAAAAATTTTCAATGGCGATAGGAGTCAAGTGATACCTCATTTTAAAGGTCTTTGAATTCCCTCAATGACTGCCTAGGTTTTTTTTAAGTATGTTTGGGAGTTTTTCGAAATGGTCAACAAACCAAAAAATGTATCTTTCTCAACACAAGGCGGTTTTTCACAAGAACTCTATAAAACTCACTAGCATTATTTTTAAGAATAAAACAAGAGTAGGTAGTGTACAAAGCCTGTCACAACGAAATACAAATTTATCACTTAGTCAAAGGACCCAAAAAGCTCTGCATTTTTGTAATAAAGTGCCTGTTAACCCAGTCGGTAGCACGGTGAGCTCGGCCCCGCTTTTGAAGGCGAAGGTCCTGGGTTCAAATCCACACTTAGAGAATTTTTAGAGCATTCTCCAATTAAAGCATTGGTTTTCAACTCAAAGACAAAATGTATGTAAAACTTGACCTTTCCAAAGGGATAAATGACCAGTTCAGTGGAGTATAAAATACAGAAGTTGAAAGAGGCGCCTCACCCTCATCTTGTACACTTTTTATTTTCAGTAGAATGACTTTTTGAAGCAAAAATAAAGTGACAAGCTGGAGCGCTAGGAGGATACGGCTAATGGCCGCTTATAAATAGTTTCGCTCCATAACTTTGCAGAATTGCAGGTGCCATGAGCCGTAGACGTAGTTCCTGAGCTTGTCACTTTATTTTTGCTCCAAAAAGTCATCTTACTGAATTTGAAACGTGAACGGCATATACACATCATTTTAAAAAAAGGTTTTCGCACAAAAAAACCGCTCAGGTTGAAAAAGATATGATGGAAAATCATTCTTTTAGATTCTCATTTACTAACAGATTTTCAGTTTTCAATAGAGAGAGAATGCAAAATTTTAGGGGTTGAAACTCTCCAAATAATTGATAAGAAATATTCCAACCCTAATATATCAAGGATTAGGCCAAATTCGAAAATCGATTGTATTCTTTTTTCGCCCGTTCTCTCAAAAACTGGGGTGGGAACTTTTCGTTGGGCCACCATAATATAAATAGTAGATGGAAATCACAAGCTAACGTAGACTCTATTTTGGAAATACATTTTAACGAATACAAGTACCTACCTATATGTATAGCTAGATCAAACCATAGGTTTTAGACACTAGACAATGAACAAAATATGCAGGACAAATAGAAAGTCACATTATTATTTCTATATTTTTCCAGGAAGAGCCTCTGCCTCTTGTAAAGATTCGGGCTGCGGATCACCCCGAAGGATATTACAAAACTAAGATAAAGTTCGGTCAGCCCTGGCTCCCTGGGAACTGGGAGCATCGTGATACGTTAATCAGGACGGATCCGGGACCTCATTGTTTTCCATATTGGATTACGTCTATAAAAGGGGGTGAAATTGTGGACACCAAGTGTCTGGGAATTCAGCCGACATGGATGAATGATAATAGGTATTTAACCAAAGGTACTTAGCAGCACAACAATATTATAAAGCTTTATTAATTACCGGCGATATTAGAGACAGAGAGCAAAATAGAGCCGCTACTGATAAACTTTAAGAGTGCATTTCATGGCTGCATAGCTAACTGCAGACACTGTATAACAAGTATGTAATGTTATAATATGCACTACTGTGAAATGTGCATAGTAAGTGAAATAATGTTTCGAAACATAGTTGCTTACGACCAGTTATATTATCAAGTACTTACCTCCAGTTCCACGAAACTTTTATGAGCGAATTAACTTTATCGTACTCATAGTAACTGGTCATGCTATTGGCTGTTGCATAGCGACTATGAGCGTGATAAAGTTAATTTCCTCATAAAATGTTGGTGGAATTGGCTGTTCGTAACACGTTTTCTAATACAATTACGTAGGTAGTGCTTGCAACACCGAGTGATTTATAATTAAATCAAAGAGATGAAGAACCACTTCAAAAAAACAAAGTAATATGTGTAGGTGTACCAACCTGGTACCCACCTGTTACGAAATTTGTCTTTGGAACTTGAAAAACATTTTATTTTCATCATTTTATTTCATTGATTGTTATTTACGTTATAAGCCCGACATCGAAAAAGTCAAATTGATGTTACAACTGTCAAGCGCGTGAATGAGTAGCTATAGCGTGAATTGCATCGTCATTGCCAATATGAGAAGAAATATAATATTCCACAGATCTAAGAACGATCAGATGAGCAACAGATGCGCGCGCAACCTGATAATTACGCGCAACCTGATAATTATTTTCACAGAAATAATAAATTCATTGTAGTGGACGTGGTAGGGAAAAACAAGTTGAAAATGATAATAAAGGCAAACCGCTTTCCAGGTCATAACTAAGACTCAAATAAACGATTTGACCCGCTGTGATATTTTTTTCGTCTTTTGGAACTTCAGTGGCGCTCCTTTTTCAAAATGGTGGATATTATCTCGGAGCAGGAAGTATCAAAATAGCCTTGCGATATCCAGCTGCGTAAAGATATATCCCCATGTCTTAATGTCTATGTCCCTATGTCTTAATCGGTTTCTGGGGCATCAAAGACCAAAGACCACGAAAAAAAATCATGGAATTTGACGAATACTGCCAAAGTCATTATATTTGTTAAATGGGGGATAAGTTGCTTTCAAGCCTTTGATACTAAGTAATCTCATGGAGAAGTCACTTGATTTTTTATTTTCCACGTCGTCTGCACGTAATATACCTACAGTTACATACAACGACCCGCACTGTTTCTGGATACGGTTCTCCATTTATTTGATACATCTAGGTATAAATCACCCTGTGTTGTGTCGGTAGATACTTTTTTATAGGTACCTGAACGTGTGCACCGAATGTCTTTGTAATTGATGCAGACGTGTAATTTTGCTGATTTCGTTCCATTTTGCAGACTCCAAATAGGAAATCAAAAAATTGGAAATTTGTTCATACCAGGAACTCACAACTCCGGAGCTTTCAGTGGAGTTCCAAGAATTCTAGAGAGCTATATTTTGAATCAAGATCGAAATGTGTGGACCCAGCTGGTTCATGGAATTCGCTACCTAGATTTCAGAATTGGATTCTACGAACGTGAAGGGTGAGTAGGTACCTCTTGTTTAATGTTTTACAAGAGTCGGGTTCAAAACAACCAATCAACCTTTATGATTTCTATTATTCTAATGAGCTTGTGTCGGTCGTTTTCAAGTTTCACTCATGCACACCACAGAGCTTTTCGTGCCTGCAAATTAAATCCTGTGCAAATTTTTTTAGCACTTTTTTCTTCAATGCGAAAGTACTTTGAATTTTGTTCGTAGCTTTTCTATGCCTTTTTGGAATGAACACGTACTTATCTACATATGTCCCAGAAATAATCGAAAGTATCATTAAAAAAAAACATAGGTACATACTGTTACGTATTTCGCGTACGGGTTCGATTATACCTAATTGAGACGATCGTTTTAAAACACACACTGTTTATTATTGCGTACTACAATAAATACACGCCAACAATTATCTAAATACTTGCAAGTTATCGCAGGTTACTACTTCGCTTTCTATCGCACTCGTTCGTTTCCAAATTCAATACTGCTCGTGAGCCGACGATTGATGTCTTATATAGGTCCGACTTATTTATCTTGAATGTTCCATGCATTCTCCAGCAGATTCCTCAGTGACCCGGCATACGATTTCTAGACGACTTTCGAATCATCACCGCCATTCGCGTGCTTCCCCGTGTGTTTTGGAATGACGGCGCCTCCGCCAATTCGGCTGATGTTTTCTGATCGGCCGTTGAAGTATCCCATACAGTTGCGAGCTCATAAATGGAAACCCTTTGACACCACTGCACTGTTTTTCTTTTTCAATTTGAGCTGATATTATTCAATTTTTCTCCTCAATCTTGACGACAGCACAAAAAGACGTTCTCTACTATGGCTAGCCAAGTTCCCATGAGGAGATATTTTACAATTGGTCAGAATATGGAAAATACGAATGGCAAGTAATGTCAAGTGTTTCCATTTAAGCGATCGTAACTGTACCTATCAATAGCCAATATCCCAATTCAAATGGGGGAAAAAAGTTGAAATTGACTGCGTTTCTATCGCAGTTTTCGATCCGATCGAAACTCTATCCGATCGGGTTGATCCGCTCGAAATTGCCGATATAAACTGTCGGGATTGAGATTTCAATCGGATCGAGCAGCTCAAGCCGATCCGGTGCTTTGGCCGGTTTGACTTGAGTCGAGCGGATCGAGGCTTGCATCCGCTCATACTTACGTGAAAATTACAAACTGCCAAAATACATATCGAGTTATATCGATACATTAGTTGGTACTTTTAAGTTAAATATACATAGGTAGTTGATATTCCTCTCACTTATAATACAATCTACTATCACCTACTATATTTCCATTTCCTTGTTAATTTTGTTATTTTTACTTTTTGAATATCTGGTTTTTTTCATTCAGGTTTTTCATCAATCACGATTTAGTGCGTATCAGTAGAATTGAGCCAATTTTCAAAGAGATCCGAAAATTCGTCCAACTGGCTCCAAAAGAAATAATCATAGTAGATTTCCATCGCTTCCCATATCCATCTAATTTCAACGCAAGTTTGCATAACAGATTTGTGAACTTGATTCATGAACACCTCGGGGACTTGGCGCTACCTCCTGGTGGACTTCAAGTGGGCAAAGGGCCGTCTTTGAATGAAATTTGGGCCCAAAACAAAAATTTAATCATCTGTTACGCTGATAAAGCCACTGCTAGAGGTAGGTAATTTTTTTTTCACTTCCCGTCTTTCTGTGTGTGTGTAACAAATGAAAATGTTGAAATACCTAGGTACCTACCTATATCAACCCGAATAACGGAATGATTGATTAATGATATGTGTGAATTGCAGATAACTACTGGCTCTGGCAGCCGTTACAGCAACACTGGGGCGATACAAAGAACATAGGGGAGTTGAAGAATTTCCTTTCGAGGGCCATCAGGGAGCACAGAGTAACACTAAATCCAATGTTCGCTCTGATGGCAGAGCTCACGCCGCAGACCTTTGATTTGATTTTCAGAAGCAACAGTTTGCGCAAGCTTGCCAACGATGTAAACAGGAAAGTTACAAAGTGGTTCAGGGATGATTGGGCCAAAGATGCTAACATAGTTGCCACAGATTATTTCTTAGGAAATGATATTATTAATGTTGCAATAGAAGCCAACATAAATAAATAATTTTTATACAATCACAAAAGTGCAATTAATTTTCTCGGTAAGACATTACTGAGACAGGTGAGAAAAATGGTTGATTATCCACGAGTCAATTATGAATTTTACATTACCTGCCGCCCTGCCAGACAGGAAAATACTTCTTTCAAAGGAAGCACCAAGTAGGTACTCGTGACATCACTAAAGGCATTCTGACGGCCCCGTGACGCAGGTGGTTGAGTGGCTGTCTGCGGTCATGGGAGCTCCGGGTTCGATTCCCGGGAGTGTCTGGCTGTTTGTGTTGTCCACTTTGCAATTTTTCTGAGCATGTAAGAGTACTAATAAAGGGCAAAAATTCCTATGGCCAGCGCAGGCCGATAAGGAGGAAAACATTTCGACAGGATTGCAAATTCGACAACAGGATTTTCGAAACTCTCGGTAGATTTCGTGTTCTTGACTCACCATGCCGCCCAAAAAGGATCAGAAACGCGACGGGTATTCTCGCTATTGCCCGCCCGCGCAGGATCCCAACGTGACGATGTTCGCGGATCAATTCGCCGCATTCCTTCAAACCGTGCAAAACGCGATAGTTGAACAATAGAAGGCCCTACAATTTACCTTACGCTCATCGCCTGTCCTGACAGGAAAACCAATGTACGGCTCGGTTCAACGGAAGCAAAGACAGCAATGTCAACTAGTTCATCGATGCGATCGAGACTTTCAAAAAAATTATGGACGTTACCGATGAAAATGCACTGAAAGGACTATCGTTAGTTCTAACAGAGCATGCAGCAACGTAGCTTTAAGGTGTCAAGGATACACTGACGACCTAGGACGAAGTTTTAACATTTCTGAGACACACATTAAGTCCTAGAAAACCGTGTCATCGTGTATACCGAGATCTTTTCTCCAGTGAGCATACTTCGAACATGAGCACCGACAGTTTCGTTAGTAGATCGCAAGCCTTACTAGCGCAACTCCCGAAGGGTACCACCTCTGAGACCGTTCAAGTAGACATGGTCTACGGGCTGATGTCGCCAAGAATTCGTTGACATCTGCCAAGAGATAAGGTGTCTAATTTCAAAGAGCTACCTACTTGACGAAGCCCAGACGAATTGAAGATAATCTGCAGGAAGAAGAAAGTACTTCACTAGGAGCTACTCCCAGTAGTAACAAAAGCAGACGAAATGTAGCTTTTGCAACAATTCCGGGCACACAAGGGAAACGTGCCGAAATGGGCCCTCAGGCAGAAAAACGAAGAAAAACCTTCGCCTACCGCGGTAAAATCTGAAATAGCGTGCTTCGGGTGTGAGGAAGTCGGCCATGTGAAATCCAGATGCCCTCGGCGTCCGCAAAAAAAACTGAAGTGAGTACACTAGAACTGCTGGCCGCGTCAGGAGAACGGAAATTAGCAGGTAGACCGCTACTTCGAGTCGACGTTGCAGGCAACATCGGATTGGCTTGCTTAGATACTGGGGCTAAGATGACAATTGCGGGTGAGAAGCTGTACCAGTACTTCTTGCGAGGGGTAAACCGCTGGGGGTATTATGGTGTACACCTCTGAGGAATTAGTATACAGGGAATTAGTGGGTATTACAAGTGTATTAGTCGGTATTACAGGGGTATTAGTTGGTATCAGAGGGTATTACAGGGGTATTACTGGGTATTGCATGGGAATTAGTGAGTATTACAGGGGAATTAGTGGGTATTACAGAGGAATCAGTGGGTATTAGTAGGTATTAAACATCAAGTGCGCATGCGTCAGAGGTGAACAAAGTTAGCAAAATCCCCATTTCAAGTCATGAAAATGTCGGAAAAGTGAGCGGAAATCAGAAAAGTAAAAACACTCGAGTGGAACAAGTAGGTAAAGGTAAGTCAGTGAAACATTCACCAAGACATCTACCTTAGTCTATTAAGGGATCGATTTCTTGGAACAAAGAAAACCGTTCAAAATCGCCGGAGAAAGCATTGTAAGCATTGAAAGTATTGGCTGACGGAACTCGGACAAGAGAGGTCCACATCTTCGAAGCTGAGGTACGCATCGCTGGACGTGGTGTCTCAGTGAGATTCATGGCTCTGCCAGGCTTGAAGAATACGAAAACTCTTTTGGGAGCAGACTTTTTGGCAAAATCAAAGATTGTTCCAGATCTTTGTAAGATGCGTTTCAACTTTTTGGATGAACCAGCAACATTTTACTAAATGATTCCAGAGACATATACAGCCGACTCTAGCAGCCGCTATCATCCCCTGATGCTCAAGCTATCCAACTTCGTACCGACGAGGGCGTCCAGTTACACGAGGATCGACGTAATGAGGCTAACGCCATTTTGGAGCAGTATTTCGATGTTTTCAAGCCTAAAGCAGGTCCCACACCGTACGCAGTACACGAAATTCGGTTCACCGATGATCGCCCCATCTTTATGTCACCATACCGTTTGTCGCCGCCGAAGCGTGAAACTATGAAAGCTGAGGTCAACTCATTGTTGGAACAAGGAATCGTGGGAGAATGCGAGAGTTCACCGTTTGCAGCACCGGCAATACTGGTAGATACCGAAAAAGGATGGCTCGAGTCGACTGAGTGTCGACTATCGTAAATTGAATAAGGGCACCATTCCTGATCGGTATCCTATGCCGAGGTTGGACGACCTTCTCCACTCGGCAAAGTCTGCAGCGTACATGTCTACTATAGATCTAAAATCCGGGTACGACCAGGTTCCCGTGGAAGATGATGACTTGGATAAAACGAGCTTCATTACCCCGTTTGGTCAATTCCGTTTTCGTGGCATGCCTTTCGGATTACGGAATGCAGGAGCTACCTTCTAGCGTCTGATAGACCGTCTGAGGGTTGGCCTTTGAGGACATCGTCATAGTTGGATATCTCGACGATCTCATCGTCGTCAGCATGGATTTTCGGAAGCATCTTCAAGACTTAGAAGAGATCTTCTCCAGATTAATGCAATCCAACCTAACCGTCAACAGGAAGAAGTGTTGCTTTTTCCGATCATCCGTAATATACTTGGGCCACGTTATTTCAGCAGAGGGGATCAGCCCGAATACGGAGACGATGGTTGCCTCAGGGAAAGAGCTCCCCATCCAAACGTTGAAGAGTTACTTTTGTTCGTTCAACTGTACAGCTGGTTTCAACGCTTCGTCCCAGAGTTCGCAGAGGTAGCCAGACCTCTTACAGAATTGACTAAAAAGCAAGCAACATGGAAGTGAGGTGCTGGAATGCTTTCGCCAAGCTGCAGCAGTTGCTTACGCAGGCGCCAATTTTGCACCAGGCCGATCCAAGCCTGCCCTATGTTCTGTGGACCGACGCAAGCGTCGTTGCTTTGGGTGCCTGTCTAGTCCAGGGAGAGGGAGCGGACGAGAAGCCCGTGGAGTACGCCAGCCGTTTGCTGACATCAGCTGAACAAAATTATAACACCTGCACCATCTTTCTCACGACGAAACCGCTGAGGATGCTCAGTTGGTGGTGCTCGCTCACGAGAAGAGTTGCGTGCTCAACGAGTACTATATGATAGTCTCAGCACTGCGCATTATGGATCAGAACGCACTTATCTGCAAATAGCCCAGCGCTACTTTTTCAGAGGAATGCGAAAGTACTTTCGCGATTATGTCAGAAATTGTGTCGAGTATCAATGCTACAAAGCTGCGAACCAGAAGCCCGCTGGACTGGCCCAAACACCCGCCTTCAACCAGCGCTTTGAAACTATCGACTTTTTCAGCCCCCTTCCAGAGGCGCCAACGTGCGTGAAGTAGATCCTGATTATAGAAGATTCTGCACGGAGATGGTTCGAGCTGTTCGGTCTAGTCAAAGCGGCCGCCGAAGATGCGCCGTTACTTTGACAATGTCTTCTTACGATATGGGTTACTCAGGAAGTTGGTGAGTGACAACGGCGTCCAATTCGTGTCAAACGTCATGCAGCACGTAAGTGACTACTTCGACATCAAGCAAAGCCTCATACCACTGTACCATTCGCAAGCAAATATGGTGGAAAAGAAGAACCGCGATCTAAAGCCACGTCTAGCTATTCTTGTCGGAGACGACCACACGTCTTGACTGGACAAGTTACCATCCATACGATTCGCCATGAATACAGCCCAGTGCGAATCTACGGGTCAGACTGCTGTTTTTCTAACGTTTAGCCGTGAGCTTCGTACGCCATACAAAGTCCACAATGACATCAGGACCATTTGTTCCGAGGACAATTTCGTCCCTCGCAGAGACTCTCCAGTACGTATTGTATGAAGCTGAAGATGTACATGAAGTGAAACAAGACAAGCGGAATGGTTCACCTTTCAAACCCGGTGACTTAGTGTGGGTGAAGTTACACTCACACAGTGTAGCTGCTAAAAGCGTCACCTCCAAATTTCATTCCAAGCGTGATGGCTCCTGCAAGATCTTGCGACAGCTCTCCAGTACTAGTTACGACATCGCCGACATCAAGTCGCCTAGCATTCCTTTGGGACGTTATCATCGGCCTGCGCTCGAGTAGTATCATGCAACCGACCGTCACGACCCCGCCTGAGCCCCAGTAGGCGTACGACGACGTGGACGACCCAAGAAAAATGTTGAAGTGTCTCCGGTTTCTTCAACCACACCCACGTTAAAGGGAGAGGATGTAACGGGCGGCCCAGGAAAGCCCTCCGCCACTGGGTCGCCGCGACCGAGGAGAAGTGCTGCAAAAGAGCGTCACGGCGAAGAGGACTACTACTACTACTACTACGAGAACATGGCCAAAGACTGAAGTTGCGACGTATTGTAACTATTCATTACCAGAAATCCATTACTTGTGTTTATTATTTTATTACTCATTGAAATTCAGCATAAAGTGTGAGTGATCAAAATCCACCTCCCACATAGTCAAAAAAGCTTTGCTTCATTTTTGAAGGAATATACAGTGTGCTCATTAAAAAATTCAATAATGGGAGGCCGTGGACCGATGATAACCTGGCCGTTTTCGGATCGGATGGCCTGCGTCACAGCCTCCCTTTATTGAAGTTTTTAATGAACATACGGTACATGTACGGATACGGATAAAATTTCAGCCCTCTATTAATTTTTCCAAATTTGATACAATTTTTATAACCTAGTTACCGGACTATAGTCCAGTAGAAATAGCCAGCAAGTGAAACTCCGAATTTTAGTCGCTATACTCATTGAAGTGAACAAAATAAATCAAATTAAATATAATTTATTTTTGTACATCAGTTGAAAGCTACGCATCAGTTCTTTCCATTACAGTAACAGTACATGTGGTTATGAAATTAAAAAAAACAATTTGGTTATCCCTACGTATTCACGTTTTGTAATCAACTCAAAATTCACACATCAAAGTCTTTACGCAGTCTCATTGATTAGAATAAATATGTACAAAGGCTCAAGACTTCTCTTACGAGAATACTTACATCAAAGAACAAACAAATAAATAAGAATCATTCGCTTAAAACTACCTACTTAGTTATTATATCACAGATGAGTTGCTAGTTTCGCATTTGATGCCATTGTCCGAGCGCGGCAAGTGCTCCATGACCAACGAGGTCTGACCGATGGGAGCAGCCGAGTCGACCAGGTTTTCGGCGCTCAACGACGCTTGAGTGTTATCGTCGCTCAGATTGACGTTCCTAATGGCAGTTCTCGCGTTCCGCACGGTGCTCCTTCTGAAGCTGCTCCTTAGAATTGATGCGACCTCGGCTGCGGTCAGCGTAGGCGACCCGGGCGTGGGCGTTATGTTCCTCAGCCTCTCCAGAGTGGACATCCGCCTGACCGGGCTGGGGAGGCCGTCCGTGACGGTGATGATGGACAGATCGGTGTTGTTCGAGGAAGTCTGGTTCATTTCGACTAGAACTGCGTTGTAGTCCGGCGGCGGCGGCTGGACCGACATGCCTGCTCTTTGCCGGGCGCCGCTGCCTTCCCCCAGGACGTTGGCCAGACGCCGCACGCTTCTGCGGATGCTCTGCCGCAAGAACTTGGCTATCCTGGCGCCGGTGGCTGTGGTATACGAGGGCGGCGGAGTGTACTTTGGCGGAGGATCTTCTATCGTGGGACTTGTGGTGATGGTGGATGAGATATTGGTACCCAAAGAAGCGGTGGCGGTTTCATGGATTGAGAGATCTGTCATGTGTTC
Organism: Anaspis maculata; assembly: GCA_949128115.1. Classification (NCBI taxonomy): domain Eukaryota; kingdom Metazoa; phylum Arthropoda; class Insecta; order Coleoptera; family Scraptiidae; genus Anaspis; species Anaspis maculata. Next base: position 55,755,273 of record OX421962.1, on the reverse strand, counting down.
GCCTATAGGCGGACGGTACAGGAGTTGGATCCTCTGAAAAATCAATTGACATCAGTATGGAAGATATTTTCGCGTTTCAACTTGAATTCCAATAAACAAATCATAGTAAGGCACTCAAGAGAATGAGGAGGGGGATACTAACATGGTTCGAGGTGTCTTCGTACTCCTGATGGTGCCAGATGAAGAGCGAGACAGCAATAAAATTAAACAAGTGGTTAGTAAGTTTGCAAAACTAAATTAGCAAATACCTAGTGCCATTCTCGTTGTATATTCAGAACTAAGACTTTTCAAATCAATAATAATGTGACAAGCTGGGGGGCTAGGGCTACGACTTGCTGTTGTCTGTTTGCTTTTACAGGTGCTATTAATTGTAGTGCCAGCTTGTGAATTCTCTTGCTTGAAAAAGTCCTAGTTCTGAATTTAAAGGATGAATAGAATATAAGCATGTACACGCAGTGTTCCCGAAAAGCTAACTTTTTTTATTGGTCGTGAAGTTTTTCACGAACGGAGATATAGGTACACCTACAGTATTATATGATTGGGGTGTTTTTCACATAACTTCTTAAGGCTGTATATGTAGGGTATCAATATTTCTCCCTCAAAATTTAAGATAAAGACATATAGAGATTTTGATGGGATTCCATCAAATGTTTGTCCACCTTGTTTCCGTTTTGATTACCCCACATTTTTTTTAGGAGCCCAATAGCCCTAAAAGACTAAAAAAGTTTCTAAAGGATTACTGGGGCATTTTTTGACAAACAAAAAAATGAGCAACTGTTTTATAATTTCAAGAGACGTAGAAAATTGAGTACAGAGCGGTTTTTTGAAAAAAGTTGCCAACAAAAAAAATATATATTTTTTCTCACAAAATTGAAAAAACGCTCTGTACTCAATTTTGTAATACATTCAGTACACCGTAAAAAATTGAGTTTTTATCTCCATTTTTGAGGGAGAAATCCTCAAAATAGTTTCGGCCTACTGAGAATATAGCCTTAACTTCAACTTGCTCCGAAACGAGCATCGAGAAAATGTATACAGCTTAGTACCATTAGTGACGTGGTGATGCTGCAAGACTGCTAGCGAATAGTTTACCAACAGAATAGGACTGACTGTTACTGTCAATAATTATTGTTTTAATGGGATCTTGGAGTATTCAAAAGTCAGCAGTTCATTTTGGAAAAGAAGCATTTCAAGAAAATATTGCTGAATGTCATGCGTATAAGAATCGATATCCCTGGACTCCCTGGCTATGTTCTACTTGAAAGGCAAAGCTCGGTAATTTAAACCAGCTTCACTTCAAGAACAAGAGGATTTTCAAGTCAAGGCAACCTGTTAGTTGTTAATCAAGTAAAATTAAAATCATGCTGAAAAAATCTAAGGTAAAAAAAAGATGAAAATAGAGGTCCCCATTCTTCCGAAATTCTTTCATATCGGCCTTGCCACCTTGAAATAATAACTAAGTATCTTTGACTCTGAAAATTCGTCACCACGTTTCCAAAAAGCACAAGAAAAGACAAGGTGGCTTAGTAGCACTCCAAACGACACAATCATGAAGATACGAATTCGGTGCTCTTGAGTGTACTCGTGGCCCCTTGAATCGGAGATTTTTTATCGCGTCACCAGAATATCTGAGAAATCACAGTGCGTCGATATGGCTTTTAGTGTCAGTATTAACAGTGATACAGCTTTGATAGAAAGAAATTGGCTTTCTTGCAGTTCTCAGGATTCCAGGGAAGGTGGTTTCTTCTACAGCAATTTTTTGTGTGGCAAACAAATGGTCTACAGTGGATTGCACCAACAACTTATCGACTGCTTCCCTACTGTGTTGCGGCGTCGGCGTCGGTGGCTGGTCATCTATGCAAATCGTGCGTTTCGTTCCACTTATACGTTGTGAATTGAAAATTGTTGTTTTCATACACCACGCGTTGCAATGATCAGCCTCCTCAAGTTTCGCAATGACAAACCCTCTTTGAGCCTGTGTGACACTTAACCAACTGTGATACCTAGCCCTAGCTATCTTATGACAGCGATGGCGAATCAAAATTTATTGTGTGAGCCAATGAGTAGAACCATAGCTACAAAAAGGAAAATGAACCGTTCCGTTTTATGGGGGCACGATATACGAAACGCTGGGGGACATGCATAAGCATAAATAACATGCAAACAGGTCAGAGATAAGTGTGGGTATTTAAATTTAAATCAATAATATGTAAATGCGACATATTTAAAAACTCACATCTAGAATATCGGATGGTCCATTATTCAAATATCTGTAACTTTGTATCACAGCCACTAGTGGAACGAGTAGAATGGGAAGAAGTTGCAACATAGACCCGACTTGCCTGGCCCACAACGGCCAGTATTCAGCCGCTGGAGCATGATGCCAAATAAATATGTCTCTGAAGCTTCCATTCTTGAAAGTCGTGATGCATAAAACCTGAAATTCCAGAAGTTTATGAAACAAAATATTACAGGTGTGGTGCGCGGCGCGGCAAATGAAACTTCTAAAGCTTGAGTGCGTGGATGGAAAATAATGAATAAAATGAAATAACTGACCCCGCAGAATAACGGGCTCCATAAGTAGGTAATGAATAATGGCCTCTATGGACTTTCACTGTTTCAACATCGAACCACTAGACTAGAGCTCTACAAACACGTGTTTCACTCCTATTGGGGGGCTCAACAGTGCCGAGGCATCCAGGTCCGGCGGTTTGACGAAGCAACAGTCCAAGACTCCTCTATCTAAAACTGCTTGGATCGCTTTGGATCTAAAAGGTGCATTTATTTGCGTTTTGTTCAACCTGAAATATGGTCACTGGACGTTTGTGGAATTCTTGTTCCCAACCTTTTCAACAATGACAGATACATTGGTGCACAATTTGACGACTTTGGCAGTGACGATATTTTGATGTCATGTCTGAAGTTTGAACTATTCCAGCTACACCGGTGCCCTCGGGAAGATGTCAGTATCGGGAACTTTCCCTATAATATCAATGCCATTTTTTATTGTACCATAACAATATTTATTGATTCATCATTTATAACTTTTTAAGAATGACTAAGAGCTTCAAATAAACGGTTGCGTTCCTACAAAAATAACTGGAATAAAAATATATGATGATTCTTTCTCAGAAGAAGTTTTTGTGTGGGGGTCGCTTCAGCTCGGGAGATTTTAAACTAGGGCGGCTAAAGAAGTTTCACTTGTGAAAAATCTACAAACAGCAGGAGAATGAATGGAATAAATTACCATCAACGCTACAGGAAGGATAACGTTCCACGTAAAAGAGAGCAAAGCCGGTGCCCAGCTCAAAATGCACGGGTGATTGTTGGGAGTGAACAGGGCCGTAACGACAGTATCCCCGCTGTAAGGTCGTCCTCGAACCATGAATACTGCCACTATTTGAAGTAAAATTATGAGAATCATCCACCATATCCCTCCTATGGTATAGTCCATGAAATATACCACGTATATTCCGAACTGAAATAAACTTGATTATATTAGATTTCAATACGGCCATGAAGCTGAATAAATTCAATGATGATCCAAATTGATTTCCACATTAGAAGACGCTGTATTCTTGACATTTCAGAAGAAAAATTCAATCTCAAAGCGATATTTGTGAAGTAAAAGGTGTACAAAATTGTCTATGGAGAAATACATGACTGAAAATCGAGTAAAAAGCAAGCAAGCTTCTAAGCGTACAATTTGGAATGTGATGTGGAAAGTCATATGTATGTATGATGTATGTTACGAAGCCATTTCGCTCAAATTTTTAGACGACATTCCACATTGTGTGCTCAGAAGGTCGATTTTCTAGATCCAAAATTATTCGCGTGGAGGAAGATACGCATACTCCTTCTGGAACGTTCATTTTTGTAATAGGCTCCGACAATTTTTACTCGATTTTCAGTCATGTATGTCTCCGTAGACAATTTTGTACACCTTGCTACTTCACAAATATCATTTCGACACTGGAAAATTCTTTGAAATGTCAAAAACACAGTGTCTTCTCATGTGGAAACTCAATTTGAATCACCCTTTATATGAAAGTGGGTGATCAATTTAAATCACGATACACCTAAAGTAGTAGGTACACTTGGGAGCGAAATGATTCATACGGCACCGCTAGGAAGTCGGCTGGATTTCAGAAATGTTAGCTGCTTGGGTCGTTCTTGAATACCAGTTTTGATAAAGATCAATCTGTAATCAAAACTGGCATTCAAGAACAATCCAAGCAGCTAACATTTCTGAAATCCAGCCAATTTCCTAGCAGTGCCGTATGAATCATTTCGCTCCCAACTGTACCTATGTCCAAGCATCTCGTCATATCTTCGATTCAATACGAGTGTATCATGGTTCAAACCAGATAAAGCTCTTACACTTCAAGTAGGTACAACATATTTATTTGAGTACTGAATTAGTAGTTATCATTACCTCTGTGGCCATAGGCAGACCTAAAATGAATCCAAAACAACAGCTGAACAACGTGATGGTCGTTTCCCAGGATTTGAGCACTTTTGCTTTGATGGCCATAATTCCTGTTATCACGCAATGCCAGATCGCTAATTGCTGGGCTATTCCAAATAAAATCAGGATAAAGTAGAACAGGACGGCCCAAAAGGGGGATACCTGATCTGGACCCAAGATTGCAAAAGTCGCTGGTATTAGCTCCGTGGCCAATCGAAGAACCTGTAAAAATAAATTTGCGTTACATATTATACGGTCTCTCATCTACATATCTACGCGATAAAAGAGATTTTTTTTTTGTAAGTTAGAGGTGTACCTACTCCAGAACTACTCCTGAAGTTCAAAAAGGTATCAAACCAACTCTGTAGTCCAAAGCTCAACCTCCAGCCCCTAGGTCTTGCTTTTTAAAGCATTTTTTGTTTAATCTTTATCCTTCTTGCGTTGGCATGCCCGCGCCGTGGTACACACCAACTTACTAAAGGACACAAGGTAAGACCATCTTAAGGTGTGTTCAGTCAGCTTATTTGGACGCAAGTTTTAATTTCAGCCGTAAGCGCTGCATCGCTTACTGGCTGTTCTGAGGAGGCTGGTTCACAAGAGCCAATGGGTGTCGCTTGCGAATAAAATTGAAACTTGCGGCTAAATGAGCTGACTGAACCCACCCTTACTCGACTGATATTCTCTGGTTCTAACATAAGTTGATAGCAGACATGCAGTTCATCTGGTTATCTCCTGGGTAGATCAAGAAATTATTGCTTGATAGATAACACATACCTGAAAGCCACTTTCTATTGTAGGATCGACCCCAGGCCGAACAACCTTCTCTCCGACTATAAAGGAGTTGTGTACCATGTACCTCACAGGTTTGTTAGATAAGCTCGGAGGTAGAGGGTCCTTGAACGATCTCAAAAATGTATATGAAGACATTCGTTCTGCAAATTTCCAATATTTAACAATAATTTAAAAGTTGCAATGAAGCTGAAATTTACCAAAGGAATCTGGCATGTAACTGTATCCATATGAACGAAGGATTTGAACACAAGTATTCGCTAGAAAGGCTATTAACAGTAATATCGTAAATGTTATTACAGCTACAAGACTAGAATCTCTTTGAAGCAAGTGCTTGTTTTTGTTGTGTGATGCTATTTGCATTGCAGCTGTTCCCAAAAGTCCCCAGGTGAGGAATGTCTCTTGCGCCGCCGCTAACCAACTCTGCAACAAATTGAAGTTTCAGTTTTTTTTTTTCAAAATATTTCACATCACAATATTTTCTTCTTCATAATATTATGTTAGTTGTATTGAGAGCATATTGAGAGCCTTTACGGATTTACTGTCAAAACCATCACAATTAAACTGTCTAGCCGACCAACTGGCAGCCATCACTTCTGTAATGCGGAGCGAGTTGGTAAGCTGCACTGTCGTTCACCATGGAGTGGTGACGCAATGGTTAACACATTGCTCAAGCGAACGGCTAGTATCGGGATCGATTCCTTCGTGCAATCTTTGATTCACTTGTGCTCGGACTATTGGTTTTTCTTTTGTTTATCGCCACTTTTAACACCGATTTCAATTCGTCAAGTCCTCGTTACTAGTATTCTTGACCTGCAAACAACTTGGCTACCGGTCGTCATGGTGCCAACTGGCAGCATGGTGGCAGGTACCTAGCGGTCGGCTAGCCACAGCTATTGACAGTGTGCAAAATTGAAAAAATATATCACAGACAACAGAGCTGACCAAAATCATAAGGTCATTATCGCAAACTCTAGTCTATTGACTTTTTAGTTTATTAATTTTTATTTTATACTAGTAAGTATAAGTGGGTACCTTAGGGTTAACGAAGAACTCATTCCACGTGGTCTCAGGGAAAACGATGTTTATGTATTCGGGAGGCATCATGCCCAGAATTTTGGCACACAGCACGAAAGTGCCGAAGACAGGCAGCAATGTGAATACGTATATCACTTTTCCGTACGAGCGCAGGCCTTTGCTCAACGATACAAAAACGATCATCCACACTACGGCCAAATTGAACGCCAGTTGAAACTTTATGGTTCCATATGTATTGGATGAAGCTAAATGGTGCCTTTGTAGTACAATCCCGCTGAAGTAATCAGGAATCGTCTCGCTCAACTTGTAAGTGCCGTTGACTGGAGGTTGCACATCTGAAACACAGGTAATATTGATTCAAATCACAACAGCTTCCAAAATTGATAAAGGGATCCATAGTGCTCAAAATGGAGTCTTCACAATTTTAAAACAGCTTCTGATTACAAGCCATAAATATTTATTGATATAAGTTAGAAGTTAGGTATTATTATATATGAGAGAATGAGCTAGTGGGTACCAAAACAAAGAGTACGTAGGTGGTGAGTGATTTAAAATAAATATTTTCTTTTGATTTACTATGACATTTACATACATCAAATTATGCAGTAATACACAAAGATGTTGAAAGCCTACCGTGCAAACAGCGTTTGAAAATCTACGGTACTATCTTTTACAAGGCATCAACCGCATCTCTATGGATTGATACACAATAACACCTGAATGCAAGAACTAGGTAGCTTGAAAACGTTTTTGGAATTACTCACTTCACGTTGAAAAAGTTTCCAATGCGAAATACATACTTACGGAATGCGGGTACGTATTCAAAATACATAGAATAATTCAAATAAAATGAAAACCTGAATGAGAAAGATCAAAGTTTCAATTTCCACCGCGCCGGAAACCATGGAAAATAAAATGGAGAAGATGTGAAACAGTGAAACCGTGCGCCGCTTTCTCCTGGAACGGTGAGAAAAACGGTAAGTGATACAGCCTTCAAGATTAGAGTCGCAGGGAATTTAATAATCTACAATAATCAATAAAGTCTAGAAGGGCTTATATGTAACCTCTTCCGTTTAGCTGTTAATCGCGTTCAAAGTTGCGCGGCAGACCAGACACAAGGCTCGCGCGACGTTTTTCCTATTTTACTGGACTACACCCGTTCTACCGTTCTCTCACCGTTCTCGAAGAAAGACAGCTGCGCAAAAAAATTTATCTTGTCTATATTCGTTTCCATGATGGTTTTCGGCATTATAGGAAATGTAATTCTCGTTTCTCATTCAGTTCTCAATTTTCTTCATTATCAATTTTTTTTATCAAGTTTACGAATAGTTGCAAAATATATCCTTATTTTACCAAATTTTTTTGCTTCGCGTGTGACGTTATGCGCGAGCTGGATGAATTTCGGCCACCTACTAGCATACCGGTGCCAGTGCCGTTTTTAGGCATGGGCCTAAAGGGCCTATGCCCAGGGCCCCGGCTTTCTTGAGGGCCCCCAAGGCCCCCTTGAATTTTCAAAAGTAAAGAATAGTTTTGTAAAAAATGTTGTTCTCATATTCTGTTTACGACGTTTATTTGATCATGTCAATTTCTGAGCTGTATGTGCGCCTCCCCTTGCCTCCCAAGAGTCCACGACGCTCCGTCCCACTGAACTAATCAAGAAAAGGCCGGTTTTCTGTCGAAAATTTTGAAAAAGCGCGAATTTTTTATGAAAAAAGTCGCCTCACTGGCGTGCTTTTTTTCCACAAATCTTTATAAGAGAGCCCGTCACTGCCTTGTGCCCGGGGCTCCATTTGTTCAAAAGACGGCACTGACCGGTGCCACCACTTCAGTTTTTCGAGATTAGGTAGTTTCTCGTCTGTTTTTTTCTCGAGTTTATTTTCTATGTTTGATGATCTTCGGAGAAGGTTGGTGCGCAGAGCTTGATGATAACAAAACAATACACAACAATAGCGAAGATAAAGTGATTCTTTTGCAGCACATTTGAATGAGCTTGGAACCGGAAATATTGAACATAACTCGAGAAACTTCTTAATTTCGAAAAACTGGGGTGGTGCTATGGTAATACTCTCCAGTCTAGGTACGAAAAAAGGATATAATGATGATGTACCTATCATACATATATTTATACCTACATGTCTAGAAATTCTTTTTTATCGAAAGGTATGAGGTCTAAATTGCACCTTTATTTTGAGCTTTGATTGAAATAGTTGAATTGCATTTTTCTGTTTGTTTCTAAAAATTAATCCGTTTCAACAAATCTCACAAGTTGATACCTTGTGGTGATGAAACTGGTACAGCAAGGTACAAGGTATAGCACCTACCCACCAGTTGCCCTATATCTTGGTTGAAAACCAGAAAAACTAATTATCAAAGGTATCGAAAATGAACGAATCAAGCTCAAAACTATTGTATAAGATAAGAGTATGTATCAGAGTAGGAATTTTCATTTTGAGATGTGCTGTATGGAATTACAGAAGAATAGATTTTTTAATTATTACTGAAGGAGGAATTTTAATGAAAATACCTAATGAATCTGCGTAGTGTGTATATCTCGGAAACTTTTAATAGGCTTCTGCTTAACTACCTGCCCTAGCCATGGATTCATTCAATCGATATCAACCACAATGAATTCCATCAAATATTCATTGTTCTAAGTCATTGAGGACGATAAAAAAAGAGGATTCGTTGGGGATCTCAATATTCCTATTATTTATTTGATAGAATGGAGGATATTTTGCATGATAGAATTTTCACGCTGCAAGGACGCCAACCTGTTTGCGCTATATGTGATTTGATTTACGATTACTTACATCCTACATCCAAGATACAACAAAAGCTTTTAAAATAGATATGGATTGAATCAACAAAAACCCACCCAGACAACCAATATTATCCCGCATTTTAGAGTGTCATAAAGCATGCATTTTAATATTTTCAATCGTGAACGATGTTAACTATTCGTTGAATACATATAGCTTTCAATTTTCAATATTATATTGTTGGAAACGTGGATAACTTTGGCATCGATAGGAAACTTAGAATTTGAACACTCTGGAACCGCAAATCTGAACTACTCTGTTTATAAATTGTTCGCTCGCGATCTTGTTAACGAAGAAGTTGCCATGGCGAAGGAGCCTTTTCAGTGGTTGTCGCAATAGCAACATGTTCGCTAGCAAGATTATTGCTAGCTAATAATTTACTAACAAAGACAAATGGATATCAGTAGGTATATCAAAATAGTAAAATGTAAAACTGCTTACTGCGGGTTCCATTAAAAGTCTCATGAGCTAGTTAACTTTAATCTGAGTTAGTTGCTACTACACAGCCAATAGCAAGGCCAGTTCCTTAGCAACTAGCTCAGATTAACGTCAACTCGTTCATAAAAATTTTGGTGGAACCCGCAGTTAGTCTACTAGTACCATATAGCAATTAGGTTAAGTAAATTTGACAAATTATGAAACAATCGCAGCAGGAACAAAACATTAGTGGTAAAAAACTCTTGAGCATTATTCAAATATCTACTAATGTAAATGTTGTTACAGATTAAATTATTGAAGACAGTAACCTACAAAGCAGTTCCTTGAACTAAGAATAAAATAATAGAAGCGACGTCATTCAGTTAAGACGAATTTTTATCAAACGAACAATGAAGAGGAACAACAAAGAACTATCGATTTAGGCAAAATCAAACATAACTATGAATTATAATATCAAAAATTTAATTTTTCAGGAATAGGACTAGTTGTATTTTCTGCTATTGGGATTATAACGAACTGATATTCCTTGAAAAATTATAGACTATTAATCATACCACGAATTATATTTGATATGCCTACGCCAAAAAATATACCTACAATTGAAAAAAATGCAAACAGGTATTTTTGATGTGTAACATTGAACGTAGTAAAGATAAGGCGCAATCTCGAACGTTGAAAACCAAGTTTTTGCACCGAATTGTTACAGAATCGCCACAGTTTGACAGCACTGGCAGTTCTCAGTAGACTTGGAAATCCCACCGCTTCTTTACACGTCCTCAGAATCCTCAGATACCTACCGGGAAAAGTGAACGTCGGACGCGTAAAATTTTGTCGACAATTGGGCAATGTTTCATTGTGAAAAAATGAATGCCAAGAGTGGAAATCTGTTCTGCGTCGGGGGAAGTGCAGGCGTCGTCTGGAAAGCAAATTCGCCCGGTCCCGCGGATCGAGGAATTTGTGGCGGTTGCACTTTGACAAAGTCGATAAGCCCTAAGAGCCAAGAATCCACGGAAAATGTCAAATTAAACGTATCTACTGTACGATACCTGTCACTCATGCCATTCAAAAAATCCATAATCTGTGGTTTGTTGATATTGATTATTGCTACTCTGAAGCATAATGGGAAGGTTATCCATCGTAAATGGCTTCGTCCGATGATAAATCAACTTCCCACTGCGCCTTCGCAGTGCAATAAAGCAAAGATCTTGGATTTTGTGGATGACATAATTGACACGTTCTGACATAATAACACGTTCTACGCCTTAAAGGTACCTATTTGATTGTTATACGGAACAAATAAAATATTGATTGATTGAATCAGGGAGGATTAAATGACAGGTTCATGAAATTCGGTGCTCTTAACTGTACACAATCTGATTGGCAGGCGGTTTCTAATTCGAGGGTTCTGATTACGATTACTTCTTTGCATAATGAATTATATGCAAATATATGACTTTTGTATATACAGGGTGTTTCATGACTTATACGACATAGCTTAAGGATAGATCCAGTTTTTTGAGGCGGATCCGGATCTGGCTTCGAAATTTTTCTAAGATCCTGCGTTTCAAAGTTACAGGGTGATTTATTTATTACGATTTTGGTCAAAACTTTGATAGGTCATAACTTTGGAACAAATGGATGGAATCAAATGAAATTTGACAGGAGAAGTTTCTTACTAAGAACAATCACAATGACCAACGAGGCATGAAAAAATCCAGAGCCGGACTAAAAAAAATGGCCCCCATTAATTTTTGGGCAAAAAAGTCCTTTTCGCATCGGATTCCTAAAAAAATAACATTGTATTTGGAAAGTTCAGAAAAAATGCTACAGAATCAGCTATCCCATACGAACGGCACACCTCAGTAGGTTTAGTAAAAAAAAAAATTAAAATTTAAATAGCGATATTTTCTGAATGATTTGAGATAATTCATTGCATTCACTACTTTTCAAACAGGAAACGAGCAAAATTTCCAATAAAAAAAATTCAAAACTCCTAATAATAGGTGATAAATACATTACATGCTATTTACAAATGGTTTTCAAAATGCCCTCCCCCAACTTCGACGCATTTTCTACATCTCGTCAATAAATGTCTAGTGGCTTTTCGAATGGTTGGTCTATTGTTCCGCGTTTCATTAGCATCTGCAATGATCTTTCCTCTCCAATCCTTCCTGGTGTTCATTTCCGTCTTGTAGACTTCTAGATCTTTCATGTGGCTCCATACATAGTAGTCTAGGACTGTGAGATCAGGAGATCTGGGAGCCAGGAATGAGGACCCCCGCGACCAATCCAGCGATGGGGGTATTCTGCATCCAAGTATTCTCTGACGTTTCATGAAAAATTAGACGGTGCCCCAATTGCATCCTGATGTAGAATTGTTTTTTTTGCTAATCATAAATCTCCATAATTATGTGCCTGTTCCGAGGCCTGTTCAAATTGCCATATTTTGGGAAGTAGAGCAGCTGCAGACACCGGCACCTCTCTAGCTCTAGCTTCTGATTGAAGCTTAGATTTAGGGCTTAATTTTACAAAAAAGAAGAATTGTATTGGGTGAACGGTTTCAGAGAGAATCACGCCAAGATGTTTCAGCTGGGATACACTGTCTTAAGTATTGAAGTGAAAAATTAAAAAGGACCTACCTTGTGACGTCCGGCACCGTGAGATGGAGAGAGCGCTCCCTGTGGTCCACTGATGTCCAGCGCGTTACAATAGGGGAGGTTGTGGGTTGAAAAATGTAGTGATACACAATAACAATAATGAGAAGTCCGAAATTGCCTTCGTACAACGCGGGCGGCGAAAACGGAACCGAAGAGAAACGAAAAAATGAAGAGAACCTTCAAAACTACTGAAAAATTCGCACATATGGGCATACAAAAACCTTATGCCGCGATACTAAAGAACTCTCAGCAGAGGTTTTCACTGAATTTGTGGTGCGGAGTGGTTGACGACACTTTGATTAGGCCACATTTCTTTGAGGAACGGCTGACGAGGGAAGGCTATCTAAACTTCCTCCAAAATGTTTTGCCTGGGTTGTTAGAGACGCACAGGCGAGGTCTACAAGACGGAAATAAACACCAGGAAGGATTGGAGAGGAAAGATCATTGCAGATGCTAATGAAACGCGGAACAATAAACCAACCATTCGAAAAGCCACTAGACATTTATTGACGAGATGTAGAAAATGCGTCGAAGTTGGGGGAGGGCATTTTGAAAACCATTTGTAAATAACATGTAATATATTTATCACCTATTATTAGGAGTTTTGAATTTTTTTCATTGAAAATTTTGCTCGTTTCCTGTTTGAAAAGTAGTAAATGCAATGAATTATCTCAAATCATTCAGAAAATATCGCTATTTAAATTTAAATTTTTTTTATTTTTTTTTTACTACACCTACTGAGGTGTGCCGTTCGTATTCGATAGCTGATTCTGTAGCATTTTTTCTGAACTTTCCAAATACAATGTTATTTTTTTAGGAATCCGATGCGAAAAGGGCTGTTTTGCTCAAAAATTAATGAGGGCCATTTTTTTTAGTCCAGCCCTGGATTTTTTCATGCCTCATTGGTCATTGTGATTGTTCTTAGTGAGAAACTTTTCCAATTCATCAAATTCATTCGATTCCATCCATTTGTTCCAAAGTTATGACCTATCAAAGATTTGACCAAAATACATAAATTACCCTGTAACTTTGAAACGCAGGATCTTAGAAAAATTTCGAAGCCAGATCCGGATCCGCCTCAAAAAACTGGATCTATCCTTAAGCTATGTCGTATAAGTCATGAAACACCCTGTATAGTCAAGTTCATACCCTATTTATTAACCTATAGTACTTATTCTATTTAAATAGGTATCCAAGAATAAAAGACTTGGCAAATCTTGAAAACAGAAAAGACTCCCCACAAAAAATCCGCAATCCGTCGGTCTGAGGATTTACCTGGGGCCCCATTTCTAGCAGGGAGTTAAGGCTCGCCTCCCTGAAAATCTTGCCGGTTGCCATGTGTGACAGCGGGATTCCCAGGGATGCGAGTTATCAACTCCTTACTAGAAATAGACCCCTGACGTCGATTACTAATGTTGAATGGGCATGTTCGATAAGAGACTCATCGACTCACAGAAAATGGATTGCATTCAAGAAAACCATTTTGAGAGTTGTTAATGAAACCGAGATTGAAACTCTCTGGATCTCAAGAATCCTGGGAAAATTAGGCATTTTAAAAACTTCGATTTTGAGAACATCAAACCAAAATGAACGGACACGAATAGGAAACTTTGTGTTGGTTTGACATTTCGACCAAAACATCAACATGTAAAAAAATATCTATTTATATCTGGTCCACTTTTTATTTTCAGTAGAATGACTTTTGACGCTGAAAAATAAAGTGACAAGCTAGGGGCACGCCTACAGCTGATGGCACTTGCAAAGTTTTGGAGCGAAACTATCAGCGGGCATCAGCCGTATTCTCCCAGCGCTCCAGCTTGTCACTTTATTTTTGCTCCAAAGTCATTCTACTGAAAATAAAAAGTGAATGGGATATGACTAGGTACCTTCTATCTACCTACTTTTTTTTTTCAAAAACGAAGCAAAGAAAATTCAAATAGCCTGTTCGTTTGGTAAAAATCCATCCTTCAAGTTTTTTTCCCCTGGAAAATTTCTCTTAAAATTCTGGATTTTATAGCTCCTAGTGTAAGTATCTAGAGTGTTATTCGCAAGGCTCAGGATGGTGGGTGAATCAGGCATGAAATTCGGTTTAAAGGTAACTATAAAGGCAGAGTGGTCACTTAAAAGTACAAATAATGAAGAAAAACGTGCATTACCGTCTCGATAGTATAGGAACGGCTCGGCCCATCGGTACTTGTCCATTTTTGTGATGAACGAGTCTCGAAAAAACACAAACATCCAGGACACCCCGACGATGCTGTACAGTCCGATCAGTGCTTGGGTCAACAGCAAGGCGACTCCAACTCCTTGGAATAACGGCGAAATTCTCCACATGTCTATGACACCGGCCCCCAGCTGTTGGCCCAGACAGAGCTGCAGCGTAAAAAGCGGCAGACCGAACACCATCGATAAAAAGAAGAATTGGAAGATGAAGTTGGCCCCGAAGTGTACAGTCAAAATCGCAAAACGTGATATGTTGAACAGGCCCAGCGTACAGCCCAGACATGCCATCATGGAGCTCAGGCTGTGGGGCCACTGTCCCAGAGGGCTCTCAGATTCCGGCATGTCGTTTTGACGGTTCCTCTCGCATGGTCTGCAACAAGAAAATAACAAATTAAGTTAGTAGTTATTCGTGGCATTCAAGAAACAAAACTAACACCTTTCTCGTGGTCTAGGATAAATCCCTCCAGTATCAACATAATAATACGACATCATGTTTCACCCAATTATTAACACTCCCGTTGACTAAAAAAAAAGTGCAGCGTTTTCTCAATTTGTATGAAGACAGTTGAACTTTGCGCCTGCATAAAGAATAAAAGATTCAAAAACAAAAGTGTTTATAACGTTATAATTGACTTGAGATCTAGACAACCGGCATATTTAGATGACTCCGGGTTGAAGTTCCGCAGCCGCAGATTTTGTACCTAATCTGAATCGCAATGCGTGCAAACATGGCGACTTCTTCAAATGTCTTATCTTATTGAGGGACAACAAAAATATTTATTGTTTTTATCATGTAGGCAGGTAGGTAAGTAGCATGGCTACTAGGAATAAAGGAATGCGTGTGTAAAGTTCTCATTAATGTTAACGGCACATTCCCATTGTAATTTCATTATTATCGCACAAAAATTGAGACGCATATGTCCATCCTGGTCAATCAAAAATTAACGGCGGTTTTATTACCGGGAGGAGGTACCGGGGGACCTCCCGCGTGCATCTGTGAGATAGGTATACCTATCTACTTAATCAAGACGAATTTTCATGGGACACCGTTAGAATTAAGCAAGAACATAATAATATTGTACCTAACTACTCGTAAAATGTTAGTCACTTAATAGGCATATTATATTATAAGAAGCTAAAGTGATACTTTACGTAGAGTCCGGCAACTACCAGATGAGCCTTCATAAAGTCACTCCAGCTCCGCATGGCAATACCACAGGCAATACTCAAGTATACTACATTATTTTATCTTCAAACGTCGAGAATCAACAATCAACATCAAAGAAATGAAGATAATTCAAGACTTATCTACAGGATGTTTCAATGATGATGTTACCAGTGGCCATCCATGCCAGTGGCGTAGCTAAAAGTATTCAATGGGGGGGAGGGGGGTCACGACTGAAAAATATGCGAGAATGCGAGCGAAGTATCTTGGTTCAGCCTCGGTTTCAACATGGATTGGATATTTCTGTTTCTTGGTGAAAAATGGGAACCAAAAAAATTAAATCACCTTTCAGCCTCCACCCTCGCGCATTTATTCTGGTTTGGTTACTTACACTGGTTGTTACCCATATAATATATCTCCATAGTTTGTTCAATAAAACAGGAATTAGAAACGATTGCCAGGTTTTTCATCCCACATTAGATTCGAAGAACAAAATGAATGTAAGTAATTTAATTTCCATTCAAATATTTACAAACAATAATTAAATTCATTCTCTCGCACTCAGATTTTGCGGTTAGGGGAAGGCTGGAATAAGATCGATTTTTAGCGTGCGAGCGGTCTCCCTGCGTGACTGACTGACCACCGCATGCACGCTATCTACATAAATTGGAATAGTGACACAAAAATACAAATAAAGCAGAAAACACCACAGCAATTTCCTTCCCTTTTCCAACCAAAGAGGCCAATTTGGTGCACCTATTCAACGCAAACGTGACGTTCTTCACATGCATGCATAGAAAATAAATCGAAACGTTCAAACGGAAACTTATGAAATGTCTAGAATGAACTTGACCTAATTTATTTAGAAATAATTAGTATACAAAGAATACAATTTCCCACATTTTTTATCATTCAGAGGCCTTGTATTCTTGAGGATGTCAAAATGCCGTTCTGAATCGATTTTTAAGTAAATTTCACGGTTATCGCATCGCGATTATCGGTATTCTTCAAGCTAAAAAGTAAAATTATTCAACTATGCTCCAATGCAACCTTGGCTCAGGTCATATTTTTTCATTTGGGTTTTGAATACTGAGGTTTTACACAAAGTTGTGTAGGTTATCTAATCACAATTTTCTATCTCAATGGCATACTTCTCAAATATTAGAGTATAATACCATCAGGGTAGAAAACGAAAGGAACATTTCACACGACGATTCACACGTGGTTCCGTCCCAGTCAATATTTAATAAAATTCATTTTTTTTCTATTTTGATTATTCGTAATGATCTGAGCCGGCATGAAATGTTTCTATTAATAAGTAATTATAGAGTTTTTCAATATATGCACTTATTTGCAATAATATCTAACCCTGAAGCTCAGTGGATTGATTTGCATTTTCTGATGTGGGTCAAAAACAGAAAATTCAACAAAGGAACAAAAATGCGGGCAAAGTTTCTATACCAATATATATATAGTGACGACTTTATCATAAGCAGTTCCTTTCTGCTAATGAAATTTATAAATACATAATACCAGGACCATCAATCCATGCATGATGGTACCGTCGTATACCAATTGTGTAAATATCCGATATTCCAGTTAATTACCAAGTGAACTTTTTCACAATCTGTCATGAAACCCACAAACTCTATTCACTCTAAACACATTACTCACATGCCAATAAAATTTGGGTGTTATGGAGATGCATGAACATGTCATAAATTTTTATGGCAATGTGTTAACGCACCTACAATACAACCACAACATTTCACACATCTACCATAGTTTTTTAATATCGACAGTTAGTCACAAATTACGTTACTTCCTAAATTTGACAAATATAAAATACCCAAGGATTCGCCGATTCGATTACCGAGAGATAGCGCCACATGTTGCTGCCTAGCCTAGGTCATAACTTCCCCCCGCAAAATTTGAATCGCTATCAAGAATGCATTGCGGTTTTTCAACATGAATACCTAATATGCGGAATACAGTGGTCAGCCAAAGAGCGCTATGTGGATATTGCCCTCCCCCCTTTAAGACAATAATTCGATTTATTTATAATCGAATAGTCAATTTATTGGAAAATCGATTAATCGGCTATTGAAGAATCTAATAGATTGATTTTTTTCCACTTGAATAATCGATTATTATTTCAGCAATTAATTATTCCCTTATTTCATCAAGCCATATAGTGAATTTTTGCATCAATTTTATTTTCAAGGTAAAAAAAACCTCATGTACACCTACGCCTACGTCTTCATTTGATTGGAGGTTTAGAATCTAAAACCTTGTATAAAATGCTAAGTATCTAAAACAAAATTTGTGCAGGTTATTCAAAGAAAAATTCTGTTTTTTCAACCACACCCTGAAGATAAAATCTTTCTTTTCACTGCCCGAACCCTAAGGGTGGGTTTAGTCAGCTTACTGACCAGTATAGTTTTAATTTCAGCCGTTAACGCAGCATTGCTCTTGTGGCACAACGCATAGCATGGAAGTAAGTCAATGAGCCATGCTGCGCTTACGACGTACCTTATTGTCTCATACAGGTATTTAGTCTCCGTTTTGACTTGACTTGACTTGAAAAGTCAATTTCTCATGTAGATTTTAAGAGGAAGAGAGAGAGAGTTATTTATTGAATGACGACCTATCCCCAACAGTGGTCTGTATAATACTTACAAGGAATACTTAACAACAGTTTAAACAATTTAGAGGTAATTTAAGTTTTGTAAATATACAGGGTGGTCCAGGTTTTAGTCGACAAACTTTACAGTCTGATAGAGGATAAGAAAAGAAGTCGACTCACCCCGAAAAGTATATATCTAAAATGCATATTGAAAAAGTTACAGGCCTTCAAAGTTGCAGAAAAAAATTGTTTTTTTCTTGATAACTTTTGAACACCTTGACCGATTTTGCTGAAATTTTGCACATATGGTTAACAAACACGTCATCAGTGATTTCTTGAAAAAAATTCTGTCAGAATGACGCAGTACCGTAGATATGCGTCATCGGTACTTCGGTACCATGGCTACTTTCTACGCCACTGGATATTTTGGAAAACCGTTGAAAGTATTGAATTCGGCGTTCAATTTTGAAGGGAAAGTTGGCGTGTCATTGCTACATTTGGAGCAGCAGTTCCGGAGATATTTGTGTTTCAACGTTTAAAAACACCGAATTACGTAAATGTTTCAAAATTCGAGCAAGCTTTGATCCAACTACTTTCAACTTTTTTTTCAATTCAAAGTTTATTGATCCATAATTTAGCTCATGAGAAATTAAAAATTGGTTGTGAAAATTCATAATTTCAGCAACAATTAAATATTCAATACCCCCCATATCTACGGCACTGCGTCATTCTGACAGAATTTTTTTTTCAAGAAATCACTGGGGACGTGTTTGTTAACCATATGTGCAAAATTTGAGCGGAATCAAGAGAAAAACAATTTTTTTCTGCAACTTTGAAGGCCTGTAACTTTTTTAATATGCATTTTAGATATGTACTTTTTGGGGTGAGTCGACCTTTTTTTATCCTATATCAGCCTGCAGAGTTTGTCGACTAAAACCTGGAGCACCCTGTATAGCAGGTGGTTTTATAGAGGTATAGAACTTTAATCAGCGATAGCGTTGCTTCTTGAGAAGATTACGCTGTCATTTTTCGATCTAAATATTCATTAAGGCTTGCAATTTCATCATTTTACATGCACAATTGCACAACTTGAAAATTTTTCTTAAATAATAATTATAAAACTTGGTTTTCTACAAAATGTTCGTGCTTTTTGTGGAATTTTTGTTTCAATTTTCAATTATCAACCGGCAAGGTTCTGTATATTTCAACTCCCTTAGACTTCTTTCTTTGGGGGCTTGTGGAGTCTCTGGCTTCTCTGAATGAGTCCCGAACTGTCCAGGATCTTAGGGACAATATCGTTGGCCGTATTAGTTAGATAGAGCTTGATCCTTGCCAAGAATCCAGTTCATCGGATAGGACCTAATGGAACTGAATCACCGACATCTGATTAATCATATATGAATACCGCGACGGAGACAAACAAGATCCGGGAGTACCTATATCCAGGATACCTATATTAAGAGATTGAGTGCGAGGCCAGTATTAAGACAGTGTTGCAAGAATTTCAGTGGTACTCTTATTAAAATGTAAGGCTGCTTGAGATTTGTCCGTCAGGTCTATGGCAAAATGTTGAAAAATAATAATTGCTACTCAATAATTACCTGTGATGTTCTATGCTATTTACAAACTTGACCCAATTTCCAGACCATGTGCAGGTGCTGATTACGTCGATGACACCTGTCTCATTTATATTTTAATTTTTGTTATTACCAGTATACTCGTACTCTTGATAGTGTTTGTTGTTGACATTTCCTTTCCACCTTTCCCGTATCCTTGTGCGGATACCACGCATGATATCACCTCTAACATCACGTATTTTTTATTTATTTGTCTATTTTTATTGAAATTGTTTCATCTAGTCACGTCAGAGATCTGATAAATTGAAAAAGTGAATAAGGTCCTTGCATTTTTTATTTAATTTGTCATTCATATGGGCGATACCTTGGAAACCTGAAATCTTTTCCTGGGTCTACCTGACTTGTCGCTTTAGTTTTGGCTTTGGCGGGCAAGAGCAATTTCATCACAAGGTGAGGTGAGAAGAGAACATAACGGCTTTATTCTGAAGAATTGTTCAAAAGTAAATGATAGTCAATCGACAGGTTATTTACGGGATCAAGGGTAGATACTTAAAGTAGATACTGCTAAAATTTGTATTGAAAAAGTTCTACAATTTTGTTGTACTCGACTGAAGTGATGATCAGAGATAAGAGTATCTACCTATACCTGTATGGATGAAGAAACGCTAGAAGAAACACATTCACATTCTCTCTTCGCAACAAGATGGAAGTAATGATAATAACTATGTCTTGAGTTGACAACAAGAAGACGATGTTGGATCCTAGCAAGCACAATACCTACAGTTTTTTCTGCTCTAGCTAGCCAAAAAAAATCTTGGCAACTTCCTGGGCGCTAGAAAAATATAATAATGAAGAGAAGTGTTGCATGAAACGCAAAAACAACAGCAGGTATCTACTTACATCTCACTGAAATGAACAAAACCACGCAGATTAAAATTTCTATATCTAGATGTTAGATGTGTTGTCTAGTAGGTATCTACAATATCTACAAATTACCTTAGGTACCTACCTACTTGACTTTATCGTGTGTAGGGATGCTACATAGTGTACCCATACCTAACCTACACAAAATATACGCAAGATGTATAGTGCGTTCAACCCTAGTATAGTTCTACTGGGTTGAGGGCTGAGAGTTTCGCCACACGACGCATTTGGATTGGTCAAATCGTCAAAAACTTCTATCTGTACCAAGAATTTTTAAATGAACCGTATAGGTATTAGGTACCTATACCTAAACTGTACTTTTCATCAAAGGATATTCTGAAAGTTACCACTGTTGACAGTGAACGATGCTATTTTTTCAACAGTAATATCACCAGTAGTGCTTAGATTTTCACGATAATTTTGGCCAGGCGATCGCGAGTGCTGGTTGTAGCGATAAATGCCTCACTCCGTAGGAGAAGAGCATCTATCTAGAGACAACCAGCCCAAGGGAAACACTTGCTCAAAATCATCTTGGAAAATTTCAAGCACGAATGATACTCTTTGATTATTGCAAAAAAGAGGTCCGAAGTGACAGCCGTCAGATTTTATTGTTTGTATCCATTTTATTCGGTTGCCCTCGAGAGTGGGAAAATAATAAGTAATAATTATTCTTGTAGCTCTAATAATCAAGGGTGTTGTCTGTAATAATCTGCGTAAAAATTGACCTCTGCGAACTTTTGAATTCACGTTAGCTACCATAACGACGTTAGTAGTATAGCAGTCTACCATGGACCTGTACAGTCTACCCATACCTACTATTTACCGGTTTTATCGAACCTAAAGAGGCAACCATACGTTTTATGTTCACACTTTGTCAGTCGGGCCAGTCCATTTGAAAAAAGATCTGTATGCAGATAAAACACAATACTGAGGGAAAGACACTTTGACCTCATTTGATTGAGGAGTTATCATGCCAAAGGCCCAAAGGGCATCCCGTCTAATTCATTTGCGGTGTTTTGCCATTTTATGTCGCGTATATGGACTTGTTTGTTATAGTTTCGTACTGAATTCTATCTTCTGAATCCAAATCCAGCTTCACAATTCCTACGTAAACGTACGTACGTTTGGACCATTTACTTTGGGTTAGTAGTTGATTCGTAAAACACAAGGTAAAACATTATACAGGTGATCAAGAAATGGCGCATCAAAATAGCGTTACGATATATGGAATCTTCTGTGAAGCCCTCGCGAGATAATAAAAAATACTTCTTCGACTTTCATTTTCGAAGTTATGAAGGATCAAAGTCCTTCGAACCCTTCTAGTTTCGTTATTTCAAAATAATTTAGCGAACTGTTGGTGACAGAATTATGAGAAAGAAGAATCACTGGATCTGATTAAGTTTTCATTTACTATACAGGGTGAGTCAAAAACCCCGAAAATTATTATTCTTTAATAATGCCTCCAAAACCTCCAGTTGATCTCTCAATCGATGTAGAGCAGATGATCACATGGTTTCCCAGCAAAAACAAATTTGTTTTTTGAGACAAAATGTATTTATCTGCTTCATGACTCACTCTGTATAGTGAATGGAAATCTGTACACTCAGCGGTTGGTATTTCTTTCTTATAATTTTGCCACCAACAGTTAATTTTTGTCAATTCGTGATCACCCTGAATCAAAATTTACAACGGCCTCATATTCAATTTTGTTTTGGTATTTCTGATCGGCCAATAGAATACAAGAGCTACTAACACTAACTGTTGCTAACACCTAAGAAGAAATTCAGGACACCAAAAAATTTTGGCGGAAACTCCGATTATTTTTGAAAGTTTGTTTTCTAAAGTTGAATCGAATCTATTCATTTTCCTTTTGATAGAATTTACATTCTATCAGACCTTTGTGAGGTAGGTACTCTTGTTGCAACCCAGATCTGGTTTAAAGCTGTTTAGTACTTCTCGCGTTGTTAATAATAATAAATGCCAAAGTTTGGGTTTTGACAGATCGTATAATTTCTGACAGATGACAGATGGGTCATAACTTCCACATATTCTGAATAGAGGTTTTAAAGGGCTTGAAAATAAGCTATTGTACGTCAAAAGCGTCGTTGTTCCATGATCTTCTGTATCTTCCTGTAAGCTTATTTTCACCTTTCTATACAGGGTGATTCATGAGTGACCTTACATAGGCTAATGGGAGATAGAGGACTTCGAGGCGAGTCAGGATCCACTGAAGAAATTTTATTTTCTCCGATGGTTACGAAGATACAGGGTGTTTTGTGTGTTTCGTATGAAACTTTGATAAGCGATATTTCTGAAACGGCCAAAGGTATTTTGTTGAAATTCATCAGTAATATTTCTCTGTTGAAACTTATCCCGAAGCCATACCGGGTAAGTCAAAATCCAGGGCCGGGCTGGAAAAAAGGTGCCTCTTTTTTGTTTCATCAAAAAGTACATTTTCTGACCGCTTTTCTAAAAAACTGCTATCGGATTCAAAAAGCTAAGGAAAAATGCTTCAAGAATCACTCTTCAATTTAGATGGCACACCTAAACCGTTTCGACAATAAAATTAAAAGTAAAATTTGTGGGTGAGTTCCCATTTTCGACCGGACATAATCGACTCATTGTTTGATCGAATTAATTAAAATTCATTTTTTGGCTTGTCTCTGTTGAATAGAAGGGCTTGGTTGAAAAAAAAAATTCATAGCTGACAATTTTTTTGTATGACAAAATCGAGAGCGAAACCAAAATTAGACTCGATTTGATCGTCAAAAAAAAAAAATCCGGCTATGGAATTTTTCTTACTACCAAGCCCTTCTGTTCCACAGAGACAAGCTAAAAAATGAATTTCAATGAATTCAATCAAACAATGAGTCGATTATGTCCGTCAAAAAATGGAAACTTACCCACAAATATTACTTTTAATTTTTTTGTCGAAACGGTCTAGTTGTGCCATCTAAATTGAAGAGTGATTCTTGAAGCATGTTTCCTTAGCTTTTCGAATCCGATAACAGTTTTTCAGAAAAGCGGTCAGAAAATGTACTTTTTGATCAAATAAAAAAGGGGCACATTTTTTCAACTCCGGCCCTGGATTTTGACTCACCCGGTATGACTTCTGGATAAGTTCCAGCAGAGAAATATAACTGGTAAATTTCAACACAATATCTTCAGCCGTTTCAGAAATATAGCTGATCAAAATTTCACACGAAACACACAAAACACCCTGTATCTTCGTAACCATTGAGGAAAACAAAATTTTCTCAGTGGATCCTGACTCGCCTCAAAGTCCTCTATCTCCCATTAGCCTATGTAAGGTCACTCATGAATCACCCTGTATACCCATAGAATCATAGACCCTATACGTGCAGGCCAAATTTGGTCGAGATCGGTTAAACGGTTCAGAAAAAAAATCAAAGGAAAAAGCAAAGATCCAAAAAACGAACACACCGACACAGACAAAATATCTTTTTCTTCCAACATTATCTCGACGTTTTGTAGTTTTGAACATGAACCATGAAAATTGAGAAGTGAACAAACGTAAACCTCATACTTAATGTCCTTTAAACTAAAGGTGCATTTTTTATTGATAATATCAGCCACAAGTACCCATACGGACATGGTACCTAGAATAAAGCAATCAGTAAAGGTTTTTCCTTTTTAACATAAATCAATACGTTACTAAATTACTCACTCCTGGAAGCTCATTGTAAGTGAAATGTCAAGGTTTATGTTAACGTTATTGCTTCATTCACATCCGCAGGTTTTTTTTGCAATCGTTGCTAAAACATTTTTGAAAGAGCACTTTAGGCCATCGATGGCTGACGCGAAAGAAAACCTGCAGCTGCCATCGAAAGGTCATCGATGTCTTCGAGCGCAATGAGCAGGAGCACAAAAAACAAGTAGACGATGATGATGTTGTGGTTGCTTTGGTTAGGCTTACAATGAAAATTCTGTGCGATGTAATGTGGAGGAATGGGCACTATAACAACACAAAATGTCACTTCAGTAATAATTATTGTTATTTTGTGAAAATGTAACACTGTCAACACTCTTTAAAATATTATGTTGCGATGTTGCACAAGAGAGCACCAACAATCAACTCGGAGTGTCGAAGGAAGCACACACCGTTACCGTAGGTATAGAGAGCGCTGACCCGTCTCATGATATCACATCAATACCAAATATCTAGTTATATCTATTTTTATTTATTTTTTTGATAGAGACGAAAACTTTGCAGAATTTTAAAATGGACTTGAAGACCCCGCGGTTTGACGGCCACTGCCGGAATGGTGTCACGCTCGAAATCTTGCCCCCGGATCAAGCAAATTATTTAACAGTTAGTGCAAAACCAACAATAGAAGATTGAAGAAGGAGGCGTGGGATCTGTTCAGCTCTTTCGTACCATATAAAGCTATTTCTGTAATCACCGTTATGCGTGAACAAAACGCAAAAAATTAAGAATCTGGTAAGATTATTTTTTTATTTTTCTATGTTTTCTTGGACTAGTGACCAGAGCCTTAGATGTGTTACAGCAGAACAAAATTTTCAGCATATTATGCTCTCTCTACTCCTGCTCACGATAGGTTCTCTTGTTGTATGGAGTTTGTGCATTGTGAAATTACCGGTGTAGAATTAGAATGTTAGCTAAGAAACTTTTATTCTTTGATAGGATACGCACTAAATGCGGTACAGACTTGTTGGCAAACTTGCACTGCTCTTCAATTAACTTCGATTGGAAACGTTGTTCATTAACATACAAGTGAATGGAACCTCCTCCTTGAAAATGAATATACATAGTTGCAGTCTATATTGGTGCAACCAACACCATAGAATTATTTAGTACACTATAGTATTTTTTGTAGTATATGAAATCGATTTGAGACCTAAACATTTTAATGATTTCTTCTTCTCTTTGCAATATTTGAGTACTTATAACCCCCGTTCTTTGTTGAATAATGACTTCTTCAGATTGTTTCATCACGACAGTTTCAAGTCCATAGTGTTTCGCTGTAATTTGTGATTTGTGGTTGACTTATGTAACGACTTCGTGACAAAATAAAATCGAATTCGTCATAAATTAGGACTCACGTTTAAATTATTCTGCTATGGGTAGATGGATCCTATACCTCATTAAAGCTCAAGCGTTGAGATTTAGCGAATATTATGCACGGATCTTGTTAAATTTTCAAAACACGGGTTGATGATGTTTAAGCGCACTAGTTTGTCTTTTTATAACTTAGAACAAAACCAGAATCTGACGAGTTCCAGAACCAGAGTTATCAATTTTCCAACGCCTCCGCCAAATGTCCAGACGGGTTCGTCGCTTCATCAGATACAGCTATCTCCAAGCAATGTCAAGTAACAACCTCTGATGGTCACAAAAATGCATCGAGGTAAGTATAATCACTGGAAGTTTGGAACTTTGAATAATTGACTAACAGGCGTCATGTATCTCCCTTACATATCCCTATCCCTATTATTCCAAGCTGGAGTATATCAGAGAAGTTGTAGTACAAAATATGTATTATGAGAGCAGAAGATAGAACATGCAGCAGCTCGCATCAGGTACACTGAACTGATAAAGAAGACGTAGACGTGAAAGCACAGACGGTTTTCTCAACACAATGTAGCTGGTAGCTGGTAACTTTTCGGTAATTTGGGGATGACATTGTGTGAACAGAATGCATGTGAAGTAAGGTAGATATGTGAAAAATAAAGCGAAAACTAGTCAAGGGCGCCGGTCGTTTGCTATAAAATGCGCTCACGCCTTCCTGCACGCGAAACAGCCTTATTTTACAACAGAAATTTATCGTTGAGGTCAATTTGAAAAAAGAAAGGATGGCTCTACTTATTGACTGCAAGTTTTTCATTTTATTTTTCAATTTTTTATTTTCAAAAAAACATTTTCCCAAAAAAATTGAAACTCGCGTGAGCGCATTTCATAGCAATTGACCGGCGCCCTTTCAAGAAATCAAAAATACAACTTTGAACTGTGCATGAAATAAAACTTTCCAAGTATAATTTTTTGAAAGCACAAAATGTTTTCATAAAATCCTTATTATTGTAAAGCTTTTATGTTCTGCAAGTTGTATTATGGAGATTATGAACATAAAAAATTTGAATATAAGCGATTCTCAAGTTCATGCTAATAACAGTCAAAATGTTACGTTACTTATAACTGACCTATGAGCATTTTACGCAGAAATTATGCAAATTTTGACTTTTTTCTCAAGCCCAAGTGCCATAAATCACCGCAAACCGGGTACCTATAGAGCCACTGTCATCTTGACCTATGTTTATGGTTAGGAAGAATTTTAATGAAATTTACAGGAAGCATTTTATTATAATCAAATGGTCGTAGGTGATATCTGATTGTCCTCAATTTGTTTTAATAGTTTCTATTTAACCACACACCACTACACTCCATTATCAATAAAGGAATACATCGCCGTTTATAATGCCAGGCGTCATGATTGATTGGTCGTCGCGGGCCGAAATTTCCATGTCATTTCAGATAAATTCTAATATTTTCCACTATTATTTACCCAATCATGGTGGTCCTGATTGCCCTGTATCAATGATATTGTGACCAAACGTTTCACGTTTCACTTCCCAAGCACCATCCATGTACCAAGTTTCATCAAATTCTATGAAATGATTTTGGAAATGTGGAAAAAAACAAACGTGGTTACCTTCGAAACTAAAAACCAGGCTATTGTTAGACGCATTTCTACAAAGTTATATTACAATCGATCCAGAAACACGGAGAAAAACGAAGGACATGTTATTTTCACCTGCGTTTTTCGCAAAAAAAAATCAGCTTGCACGCCTGACTTTTATGAAAGCTGCATGTATGTTTCATCCTTGGTTTCATCAACTTTCGCAGGACTACTCTGGGGTACTCTGGCTGAAAATCAAATTTGGTTGAAATCCATCGGTACTTTCACGAGTTATTTATCAAACGTCAATCTTTTGGCTTTAACAGCTTATAAATGACACATAATATGTCTCAATTTTCACATGATTTCAAGGAATTTAATGAGTTTTCAAAAAGCTTTTTCAAAATAATCTATCAAAAATCAGAATCGTTCATCAAAATCTTCTATAAATCTTCGACAGTGAAATTTCTGTCTGAAATTAATCACGGTGAAAAGCTGATCACCTTTCTACCATAGACCCACGTGCATACATAATTTGGCTGAAATCAGTCTGACGATTTAGAAGTAAATCGAGGGACAAGAACAACCTGTAATCTTCAGTATTAATTAAAGAATGACGGTTCTACGATTCTTTGTTTAAGGAGAGATAAGTGACAGGATGGACAGGCGAACGAACGGACGGACGGTGAGTTTTTTTCTTATTTTTCGACTCAATGGACAGGGTGTCAAAACGTAGAAAAGTAGATTCCTAAAAGAATGACAAATTGAAATGCAAAGTTGTCAGCGAGGTTGTCAGTAACAAAATTGCAAATCAAACCAAAATTCCACCCTAATAATTCTAACTAATTATGTTATATATCCCGATTTGGTGCAGTTCTTATGTGGCAAAGTTCCACAGTGCGGCAAGTCTCGGTTACACTCCGCACTTCAGTTTCCCCCTTTCCTTTCTTTCAATCCTCATCCATTACATCGGCTTACTGCGTCTATCCATGTGGTCTCTCCAGCAGGGCCGGCGATAGGTGTGTAGCTCGCATGCTCAAGCAACACACGGGGTCAAGTCACATGTAGCTGAGCAATACACGAAAAAAAAATCAAGCTGGAGATAATTTTGCATTTCTAAAATATTCTGTAAAAAAGAAGTTTCCTCCACAAACTAGAATCAATTTATCTTTATGTTCAATCATTTTTATCCAATTTATAACTAAACTACTTAACAATTGAAGTGGCCCACCCAAAATTTTTATTGAAGTTCAAAGTGCTCAAGCTCCAGAAAAATAGGACTAATTCTAATTTTTTTCTTATCTCACATACCTGCGCTCTTTGTCTATCAGAGGATGGATACAGAATAAAGTTCAAATCTTCCGTGTCGGTTATACGGGGCACCGCGTAAAACCCTGCAAAAACTAAAAAGTTTGAGTAACTCCCAATTTGGAAAAACAAGTTATTGAATATTTTCAACTGGTCCAGGGAGGTTGCTACATTCATATTTCGAAAGAGTTTTTCAATTTCCCGATTATCTTTCTTTACTACAGGGTGATTTGAAAAAAACAACTTTTTGCTTTTTTGGTCATAGCCTTTCTCCTTATTGGCCAATTTTTATAATCTGTAGCTATAAAATAAATACTTTTATGATTAAAAAAAAAATCTGTAGCTCATGTTAAAGCTGAAGCTTCAGGGAACAAGAATATGTCTTCAATATTGATGCAGAAGAAAACTTGGAATTAAGACTCTACATCAAAAATGACGCAGATCTGGATAACCCCCGAAATCAGATCTAGAGATGGAACTCGTCGAAAATGAATTTGCTTTAAAGTGAACCATTCAAAATGATCATTTTAAGATATACCTCTTCCTGTATAGAAGAAGATTTCTTGACGAGGGAATCAAATTATGGCTGCATGTTTTCAGGAGAAAATCAGTGTCCGTCTTACCTGCAAACTTATGTTACCTAAGTTACCATTATCAAAGCTCGTAATTATTATTGACCGAGAAAAATTCAACAATGTTTTTAAATTCAATTACCAGCTTTGTTGTTCGTAACGTAGGTTACCTTAGTTTTCACGTAAGAAGGACACTGATTTTCTTCTAAAAACATGCAGCCATAATTTAATTCCCTCGTCACGAAATCTTCTTCTATACAGGGAGAGGTATATCTCAAAATGATCATTTTGAATGGTTGACTTTAAAGCAAATTGATTTCGGACGAGTTCCATCTCCAGATCTGATTTTGGGGTTTTTTCAGATCTGTGTCATTTTTGATGCAGAGTCTCAATTTGAAATTTTCTTCTGCATCAATTTCGAAGACATATTCTTGTTCCTTGAAGCTTTGGCTTTAACATGACCTACAGATTATAAAAATCGGTCAACAAGGAAAAAAGCTATGGCCAAAAAACCAAGAAGTTGTTTTCTAGAATCACCCTGTAGTGAAGAGAGATAATTGGAAAATTGAAAAACCGTTTCGAGTTATGGGTGTACCATCCTCCCTGGACCAGTTGAAAATATCCAAAAACATGTTTTTTTCGAATTGGGAGTCACTCAAACTTTTTAGTTTTTGAAAGGTTTTACGCGACGCCCTGTATAACCAACAAGAAAGATTTGAACTTAATTTTGTATCCAATCTCTGATAGACAAAGAGCGCTGGTATGTGAGAAAAGAAAAAAATTCGAAATAATCCCAATTTTTCGGGAGCTAGGGTACTTTGAACTTCATTAGAAATTTTGGGTGGGCCACTTCAATTGTTGAGTAGTTTATTTTACTATTTTGAATCAGTTTTTACCTATGTTCATTGAAGTTTCACTGAAATTCAGTTCTCGCACAACTATTGTCTCTCCCTGTTGGAATTTTTTTGCGTTTTTGTTTGAAAAAAATGTATTAACAATTTGGTCACCGGCTTTTCTTCTTTGTTGCTTATTATTATTAGTATTATTATTATTGAAAAAAAAATTACCTGCGGCGCCAACTGGGGGTACAAGTCCCCTAGTCCCCCCGAGAAAGCAACACGCACAGCAAAAGATAAAGTCGCCGGCCCTGCTCTCCAGGCCATGACTTTTCAACCTTCAGAGATTTTGCACAATATTTTCCATTATTATTTATCGTTTATAGTGAATACAAATCTACTAGGCAGATATTGTTTACCAGGTATTAATGAAACTAGTAAGTGTGGTAAGTAGATACGCGTGGTGTATGCATATAACATTATTCAAAATAATTATTCATAATGCCATAAACTCATACTCTCGTATTTACTAACGCCGACTTGTGAAATAAACCCATCAACTGAATAACAAAAACACGGAGAGTTCTCTCCGACACAGGCACTGAAGTGAATATTGTAAATTACCAAGGTAAGTAGTTGAACTCTCTAGTTCAGACAAAAAGAACAGGTTTCGGCAGGATACTGTTCGATTCACGGATTAAACAAATCGGCGTACAATTCAGGAATTAACGCTTTGCCAAGTGATATGGCCGAGCAAATAAAATAAAATGTTCTTACCAACGAACACGGAAAGTTTATAACGTATTCGTATACATAAATACAATAAAGAATACGATGAATAACCATGCGATTTACGGAGCTTAAAGTTCAGTGCATTCTTTTATCTAGGAGGCATCTCGTATTGTTATTATTACTGTAGTGAAGCATCCTGCTAAAAAAATATTTTCTACGTCACTGGCTAAGCGGAAAATAAGTTTGTCTATTTCCTTCTCTTGGATATCAAGGCAGATGCTGCCACAAATCACGAAGGTGCTAAAGAGAAATTCGCAATCAGGGACAAGGAAAACCACAAAAAGTCTTATTTGTTGACAAGGTGAACGCTGAACGGACAGTAACACCAGAAGGGGCTTGAGCTTCATATTATCGCGACAGCAACAATAGCATGATCATAAATATTAATTGGGAGAACATTGATATTAAACGCTTCATGAACACCACACACTTCATTATGCGCAAAATTTTCATAATTTAATAAAATATAATTCGGATTCCAAGCCAAGCCACGTGAACTGTATTCAGTCTTTGCATGAATCCTCCAACTCCAACATATTCAAATTTCAGTGGCGTGCCAAGGGGAGGCGGGGGCGGTCCGCATCGGGTACCAGCAGTAAGGGGGTGTCAGTGTCAGATTATTCGGAGTGCAAAAGGGGTCTAGAGCTCTGGGGCGCAAAGCCTTGGAGTGTGCAAAGCAAGCTGGTGTGAAGTCCCGTCTCCCTAAAAAATTCGCCTGCGGCGCATTTTCTCTCACCGTCAGTCATACTATTTGCAGTTTTTTTCGCTTTGTCAAGAAGTTCTTTTTCTGCGTCTGAAAAACCATGCTCCTTTCCAAATAGCTGGGGTGCGATATTCCGATCCCAGAATTCCCAAGTTGCATATTTGCCTAATTCGTCATTGGGGGGTGTCACTACAGTCTGCAGGTCTTTCTCTAGGTAGGTTGTGCGGGGAGTCACATGATAGTCCGCCCCGGGTGCCAAATACGTTAGGTACGCCACTGTCAAATTTGAATTGTAAATTTGTGGCGTGATATTTCCCTAGTCCTGCTTCAAGTGGGTAAGAAAGATGCATAAGGATTAAGGATATACAATTTTCACTCGTCTGTAGTGGATTCCTCCTACAGATTTTGTTGCGAATTGTTTGTTGCGAAGCCTGTTTCGCAACTGAACAACTGATATTTATTTCTTTCCACAACGAAAAGTTCAGTTCTTGAAATCAAAGCTTCACTGATAGTTTTCACTGAAATTACCACAAAAATAACTATCAAACCAAGGCCAACCAGGCCTGTATTCAAAAATTTATTAGAAAGTAGATTTTTTGAAAGAAATAGGTAGGTAGGTACATATATCCACTGCAAAAAACTAGTCAACTTTTGATTGGTAAGTGTAGATTCACCATGTGTGGTGTTCACAAAATTTATTTAGTTATACAGACAGGAATACCACTTGGCCAACCATATGTGAAATGAATGGGTGTGATTTGAGGACGGGCAAAGATTTACTCCAAGGAGTGGTGAACAAAATTACAACTCATGAAAAAATTCTTGTTTCAACAACATATTCAAAATAGCCAATGCTTATATCAGATAGATTGTGTCTACCGTGCGGCGTGACTTCTCACTCCTGAATGAATCCCATCATAGACGAAATTACGGAATCAAACAAGAGTGCAAGAGTATGGGAGCTAAACTTGACTTTGAAGGTAAGGTGTTGAAAGCGCAACATCGAAAAATCAGGAACACCTGTGTTTTCGAGCATTGGTCGAAAGAAGCGCTAACACAGCTAGGCTTGACAAGCTAAGTTTGACATCTCGATGTTACCGATGCGCGTTGGTAGGTATAAGTTGTTTTACAAAGCCCAGATGAGGCATAGTTCACAGTGCCAACTTTGGAAATTCTGCCAGACAACTTTTAGTATTATTAAACCAATTGGAGTATACTATAGTACTTACAATTCAAATGAAATAACCTCTCGGGTCTCGGGTGGCTGTGAAATTTGACATTTGCGCTAGAAATAATGCGTTTTGTAAGTCAAACCGAGTTCATAATGCAAACCTATACCTAATCAATTTGTGAACTTATGATGGTAATCTATCACATAAACTTACCCGGACTCCAAAAACACATTATTTCTTACGCAAATGTCAAATTTCACAGCCGCCCGAAATGTCATTTCATTTGATTCAGGCGATTTACAATTAAAACGCCACCTGCGGTAGAGTTCGGTACTAATACTGCGTTCGGCAATAGACCTATTTCTTATGGGGAACAGAGACGTTCAGACAAGGATGAATAATTTTGAGCCACACCCCTGGCCAATTAAACGCCTTTAATTATTAGGCGCGAAATTCGAGGAAGGCAATACTGTCACAATAAATTAGAAGTGTCACTGTCACTATGACTGTAACATGTGTCGTGTCGCTACACTGATCGAACAATTCAAAAAATGCGCGTATGTTGTGTGAAAAGTTGTCCGCATAAAGTCGCAAGACAGCATTTCCCCCAAATGTTGCATTCCACGGTTTTCCTGCTGAAGAAAATAAGCGAAATAAATAGATGGCCGCCACTGGAAGACACGATGCCGGCATCAAGAAGAATTTAAAGGCTAACGAAACAACCTCAGCTGTTTTACAAGTTGTACTTGCAAGGCGAAAAAGGGGGCGTCCAAATCACCGTTCAAAGTGCTGGGAATGCTACCTCACCTTCCTATTTGGCGATTACTGTAACTTCACAATAAAACTTTAATATTTTGCTTCAATCTTAGGTGTCTCACGGGATCTGTGCTCACGGGGCACTTCAGAGCGGAAGATTTCTATTCATCAGTGATTGATTGGTACAAAGAAGACACTGGAAACAAATGCTGTTCCGAACATTTTTTTGATGAGCTTGTTCCTATTTCTGACTTCTGTAGCACTTCACTCATGGAGACTTCACTTCTACCTTCAGGTTATTCACAAGTTGTACGTCTTCAAAATATCCTTCCGCACTATACTTCAAACTTCAACCCCTTATCACGCTGGTTCCCCGTCATTTGATGCTTACACTTATAAACAAGTGAAGAGTTGTCGAGTCAGTAGGTTTGCATCGTGGCAAGACTTTTGCTCCACATTTTGGTTCTGCTCTACTGACAACTGATGACAAATTGTAACAAATCGTTGTCAGGGGTAATGAGAAGTAGAAAGTCACTGACACTGACAGAGTTGCTACGAAAGAATGTGAGGCAAATCCCGCCAATGAGCGGAGATAAAAGGCAAAATGGGCGTGAAAAAGAAATAGGTCTATTGCGAATCTGTCTCCTCGATTAGCTCGATTGTCTCGAGATCGTTTATCAATTGTCAATATACGGCTCAATCCAATCGGATCTGCGTTTTCCATTAGCTAATCGGAGCACTCGGAGTTGGATCTTCCTGCTCCGATTTTCAATGGAGAGCTCACAGGTAAAATTCCTTCAACTGTCAAAATAATGTCAACTTCGAACTGAATTATCAGAAAAGTGCCCAGAACTAAACTGCTAACCATGTTCCAATTAGAGACCCCAGAGACTTCCGAAAATATAATGTTCGTCTGCGAAATCTGTGGCATTTGTTAGCATTGATACAGCCATGGCGTGTCAACAGTCGGTGTGTAAGGGCTCTGTCTGTTCGGAGGTGACAGTCTTTTGCTGTTCCTTGGGTGAAAGCTATGGATGATGCAAAGAAAGGTCTGCGACGACACTGGTCATCAACGTAGGGCCAAAAAAAAACCTGCGGGGTGCTAAGGGTTTGCAGGAACAAAAAATTGCAGCAGTGGATTGCGCAAGACAGAAAAATGACAGGCGCAGGCGGAGTGGGGTTCAGTTTTACTGTTTTCTTTCTCATCAAAAAAAGTCTACTGGTCTGTCTCATAATCAAAAAAATATTCAACTTTTCTTGAGAATAAATTGAGCTTGCAAGATTGTTTATCAAATCCTTGATACAAGCTTTCAACCATGATGCTTGAAACGATGTTAGAGCAAAAAATCTCATCTCACCTTCTTTGGCTGCCGGTGTGCTGGTCCTGCTCCACATTAATGGGCGTCGGAACAGGCGTACAGCTAGGTGTACTATCCACCGTGGACGCCAGACTCGACACACTAGACGACAAACTTCTTGGTCTTCTAGATCGCGAGGAGGCCGAACTGCTCCTGGCACGCCCTCCCCCAGGTTCCCGCGACACTCGCGACTCCCGCGATCTCGACCTTCCCCCGGATCGCTGCGACTCTGCGTTCGGCAATAACCGCGAGGGAGCGCTCACCGGCCGAGCCAGATGCACCAGGTCCGTTTGCTCACCGGAGAGGGCGGCCGCCTGCTGGTGGAGGCCGCCGTCGGCAACGGGAGGATCGACTGGAAGCCGGAAGTGGCGCAAGCGGCGCATGGAGCTGCGCACCCAGGAGGCGCCATCCTGCTTGGCCATCGGTGAAGAACTGCTGCGGACGGCGGCAGGGGCCGCCGGATCGTCGACGGTGGCGCTGCCGATGGTGGTGGAAACCCGCTGGAGCGGCTCTACCACGACGGTTCCGGTACAGCAATCACCAGAGGCGTGTGCGCGTCTCTCGAGGCTCACGTCACGTGCCACATCCTGCACCCAGCTCCAGTCGATGTCCTCGTCGTAGTGGTCGGCGGCACCTGCACCGGAAGTTTTGGCCGGGTGCTGCCAGCAATGGTGATGGTTTTCCGCTTGATGCGTCCCCCTTATCACCTGGTGACAGGAAAAGGGACTTAGATATGATTGTTTACATTTTGTAGAACATTACCGGCCGTCAGGGAAGGGTGAAACTTATTCGATAAACGGCATGTGTGTGTAGCAGACGGATGTTGTACAAATTCAATCAAATTACCCAAAGTAACTGCCAAAGCGGATGGCTCCAAATAAGAATTGATAAAATTCAATATAAGGTACATAGGATAGCTACTTCTGACTGATAAGGCCAAAGAGTACTTGCACGCTATACAATTTCTATACGGGCAATGAAAAAACGAGAACGAAGGATGCAAGAAAACAGGAATGCAAACTTATAACTATTATATGAGAACTCATTATCTGAAAAAGTGGGTTCCCAGTCATTATATGCCAGTCATTGACAAATGGAAATTCCACTAGATCGAATAAATAATCTTGAACATAATTCAAGAATTGATTTCAAATGACACAGAGCCTCATCGACTAAACACTGAACATACTACAAATATTATTACAAAAAAATCCATCTCAGAGATGGTATACCTAGATAACTACCTATCTGCTTACTGTTGCGTCCAATAAAAATTATTGGGAATTGATCGAGCCACAAATACTTGTATATCAATATGTGATTTTTCATTGAATACAGAACATCAGGCTTTATCTCCAAGTGACGTAATTCTGGGAAAACTCACCCTGCGTTCGGTCGTCGTAACACTGTCCACATTCGCTAGCATTCACCCTTCGCTCTACTCGTAAACGGTTCATTCCTTTCCGTACCTATCGATTTATTCTTTTGAACAGGAAATTTATGGGGACGGGTGAATTTCAACTAGAGAACGAGTTTTGGACAAACAATAAGCTTGATAAAAAGTGAAGGTGGTGCGGTTCTTTCATCTAAACTACCTACACCTAAATACCATACCACATACATACCATCTTAATACCTACAATAACATTTATTAGCGATAGAAGACTTGTTGATTATCGTTTGAAGCTGCATTTGCTGATGTCATTCTAACATCAGACAGTGAAAGTAGCTAGCCTATCCTAATTGAAAAGCTACCATAATATCAGCTGAAATAGTCATAGAACTTTACTTAATAACCTACCAACAATGGAACTCTGTTACACATCCTCAAGAATCTCTCCAACTTTCGACTTCACTAAACAACCACGCAGTGTTGTTCTATGTGTATTAAGTATATCTATGTATAGAGTTGCAGCCTGAGTTCAAAAGTAATGCATGTTTTGAATTCAAAATGAAGTGAAATTGATACCGTTAAACATACAGTGTGTCCTCTCTATTTAGAACGTTCACTATCATACCTGGGAAGCCTGTAGGCACACAAAACCGAAACTTGACTTGGCACTAATCATCTCTTAGCTTTTTAGACACCTTGTTGTGTATTATTATTATACTTATTATTTTATTACGTCTCTTATGACTTTGTCTCCTGATCTTAATCGGTCCAACATGGTCTCGGCAACAGGTATGCCAAGTGGCATTGCTTGTTATAAAACTGGAGGGTATCATACACTAACATTCGAACTAGGTATATTGTCATCAATTCATTCTTTTTCAGCCTATTCATCTATACTCGTAGTACCTACGGTCTCGGATTTTACAGGGGGTAGGATTAATACAGAAAAAAAACTAATAGGTAGGTATAGCTATCCTCCACTATAAAGCTCTTCTCAATTATTTCGTATTTTAATAATACTAGTACTACCTTGAGGAGATTCTTTCAACTGCTTGGAATTACTAGATTTTGTGGTCGCCTCCTTACCAACAATAGGTACAATAATGTACATCTGGAGCTCACACTCGGTCTACACGCACACGCAACACAATCAATCTATTACAACGACCCTCCACCGCAATAATTAGATTATCAAATATTTACACCAACCGATATTGTTGCCCTATGCGGATGGCCTCTGGTCAGCACCTGGTGGCACTCTGCACCGCACGCAGACAGTGGCCGTCGTATGCTTTCAATTTCACGATTATTATTTCTGTAGTATCCCTTCATTGCCGCTGCAACGCAACCGGAAGCCGCCAAAAATTTCACGTAATTCTCCTCGTTCTGGCGCAACTTCCGCCGCAAGGTACCATCGTGGTCTGACAATGATTCGCGGCTGCTTTTCTCGTAGTCCTCGTCGTCCGATTCGAGCGATTGCAAGTAGTTGTCTAGATCTAAAAGGCACTCGTCGATGGTTTCCTGGGGAATTTCTTCGGAGGTCATCAGGATCTTGTCAGACTCCAGCAGACAAGCGTTGAGCACTTCGTCGAGACTGTCGAGCACGTTGAGGGCCTCGCAAGACATGCTCCTATCGGTCTGCAGGATCATATGGTGGCTGCAGATCAAGGATTCACTGTTGCTGCGCCTGATAGGGTGGCACCTAGTTTCGTGGCTGAAAGCGTCCGATTTGTGGCAGCCGTCGTCTTCGTCGATGGAGATGAGGATGTCTTCGATGTCGATGCTATCTCGCCTGACATTGGACGAAGATGACGAGGCCGTCTGGAGCTTTTCGTCCAGGAGCGGCAGCTCAGAGTCGAGCAAACTGTCTTCGGGCAAGACATCTGGTACGAATGCGACGGTTTGCGGCGCCCTTGGCAAGACTGGAGAGCCCACGTGGAGGTCGATCAGGTCGCCCTCACTTTGTTGCTCCATTTCAAGTTATCATTTCCTGTAAATTCAAATGGAAAAATATTGAAATAATAAAGCCACCGGATTTTAATTGGGAACAAATTTGCAATTTACTGCCTAATAATTATGTGAGAGGCTTAATACAAAGTAGTTGTAGGTTGAGCGCCTTGGTTTAGACAGAGGAACCGGTCGACGATTACAAAAAGATGGCAACAAGAATGGTAAAGGCGGTGGCGAGGGCGGTGGGTATTTTTCGAAATTACTTGAAAGAGCTTTTAGTTTTAGGCATTGGAAATTCATGTGCTAAAATCCACAGACAAGAGTACCGACCTACCTGGGGCCCATTTCATAAAACTACTTTGCAACTTTTCATTTTGCACTTTGCAACAACTTAAAGAGTTGCTAGGCAGTATTTTCTTAGGGCTAAATTCCAAGTCTGACTTGCAATCCGCGATAAGCTGCATCACCGGCGAAAGCCGTCGATATGCTTTGCCATTGGCTGGAAGGGATCAGGTAACAAGTTGGGCCGCTGCACAGGTTGCAAGTCGGACTTGAAATTCAGCCTTAAGGGCTATTCCATAAAGCCACCTTACAACTTTTCACTTGGCAGTTTTTTCAGGGCAAAAATATCTGAACCGAGTTGACCTCAACCAGAATTTTAACAAAGTGCAAAGTGAAGAGGTATATGCAAAGTATTTACATGAAATAAGCACTATAAGCAAACTTATGAGGATCCCTATCAATTTGATGTTGAGGAGATTGTGACAAGCTGGAGCGCTGGGAGGAGACGGCTGATGGCCGCTGATAGTTTCCCTCCAAAACTTTGCAGGTGCCATCAGCCGTAGGCCCTTAGCCCCCCAGCTTGTCACTTTATTTTCGCTCCAAAAAGTCATTCTACTCAGGACTGGGCGGTGTATTTGAAATACGTATTTAAAATACATTTGAGTATTTTGTATTTTGGTATAGTTCAGGTATAGCTATAGTATTTTGTATTTAAAATATTTCTTGGGAAAGTATTTTGATGTTCAAAATACAAAATACATTCATTTCCCACGTTTCGACTGAGTGTTTTGATTAAAATCTTTGCTTTTCACGTTTTTTTTTTTCAATAAAATTGCTGAAATATGTACTTATGTATTTGATATGATATATTGAGTCACACATCATACTGACCGTTTTGATGAGTTTTATTGAATGCAGTTTGCAGTTTGAAAAAATTCTCATTGATTCTCATTTTATACATGAAAAAGTGTTTTTCCAGGTTTTTTGTTTTCTATCATAAAATGAAAACTGCTGGAAATTTTCGCAAACTTTTTGCAATTGTCCATTGAAACTTCTTAAGGCCTTTTTAATGACGTATCACTCAATATTGTGCAGTGGAAACAAAATTGCCCAAAATTTTGAGGGTGTCCTCGTACTTAGAGGTTTGGTGGAGTAGTTTCGTTGACATATTCAATTTGACCAAAAAAAGCAGCTGAACCCAACAGTCTTCGCCGTAACTCGCTGTCGTTAACCAATCTTTAGAGAAATGGGGGTGGACATGTTTTTTGAATGACCCTGTATATGTATTGGTAGGTTTCAGTTTAGTTACGCTGCGCTGCTTCATCAAACTGATCTTGTTGATATGATGGACTTCTCAAGTACCTACCTAATTATTATTATTATAATAACGTCGTAATGTAGGTACAGGTGTATGACTGGACAGCAGTATTAACGGTAACAGAAACCGTACATCAGAATTACATCCGATTTCATTAGTGATTTGTACAGGGTCTCCCAGTGTTCACTACCGGAAAAACAGCCCTACTAGATTTTTCTCTAGACTGTTCACATAAACCATAACGGATGTCCGTCTAGTTCTGGGCTGGGGAAAAATTCCATACATCCGCTCTTCAAATTAGAATTGAAGAATGAACATCAAAACGCCGTGGAAGAGACAAAGAAACAAGGAAGAGAGCTCATGCATGATCACTATATTAGAGCCGCATCCAATGTTAGTAAAAGTAAAGCCACATGGGAGATAATAAAAAATGAAACATCCAGTAAACAAAAACAAAAACTACCTAGTAAAACCCCGCAAGAGGTGAATGATGATTATTTTGTTAACGTTTCAAATGCGATATTCTATGAGTCGCCCAAGTCACATTTTAATTTCAAACATTACCTTAAAGCGGTGAGATCACTGAGATCACAACCAAATTCTTTGTTTTTCAATTGTTTGTTTTGAGAGTTGCATTTGATTTTGAAAAAAACCCTACTACCAAGCACCAAACATGTGTATGGATTAGCTGTGCTGTGGTTAGATGTGCTGGGATTATAAGGGTGATAAGCTTTCCCATTTCAGAGTCCCTATCACATGTCATCAACTTGGCATGGAGCAAAATACATAAATTCTCAGCCCAGATGCTACAAAAATTGCAAAAATACTGCCAGTGTTATCACAAAAAAAAAACTTGAGCGACGTTAATACTTCAGGCCAATTTCAATTTTGACAGAGTTCACAAAGATTTTTGAGACCATCATAAAGGTAAGACTCGTCAGTTATTAGTTATTGAAAAAAATCCATTTGAGGCAATGAACAATTTAGGTTTCAAACTAAACAGTCCACAATAAGTACATGCATTTAGTGAATTGGTTGAGGCTGTGTTGGGCTGTTTTGACGGGAAAAGTAGTGTCGGGGCGACGATGCTGGATCTAAGGCTTTTGATCCCGTTGACCATCGCATTCTCAACAGCAATACTGTAAGAAGATCTATTTTGCCGACAAAATTAAATTTCTCGATAACTGGTCTGGTCGCTATACTAGGCATTTTTCGAAAACCAACTGCCACCACAGAAAAAACGACGAGTGCACAGTTCAGGGTTCAGTTTTTACCTTATATGGATAGAGAATTAAACATGAATTGGTTTTTTATTCTCTACAGTTCTTCTTTAATTACGACTGGTTTCGACTACCTATAAGGTGTAGTCATAATCAGATATGAATTTTTCATCAATAAAAGAACTCTTCCATGGATCAAAACAATTATGTAATTTTACGTCATTTCTCGAAAATATTGGATGCTTATAATAACATTTCATTTTTTGATTTTTTTGGAAGAAAACTCCAACAAGAAAAATAATCCAAATTTATCTGAGGCAGGTTGGCAGTTCTGGGCTCAAGCGTTTACGCGGTTTGTCAGATTTATAACCAGATTGACAGTTGTTGTCATGTCGCGAGTGTCGCGAGCCAGTGTATTTTGCGTCCAGTTCGAATCCCCTGTCTTTCTGCTGTCCACTTGATTCATGACTGAATTTATTAATTATTCATTATCGGTGCTTTGGTGAAATAAAATACAACGTCTTGATACGGCAGGCAAAAACGATAAGGAACAGTGACGCGAAACGAAGAAACCAATAAGACTCCAGCACAATGAAGCATAGACAGCGCGGCCACGGTGGCGGTCAAAACCTACATTTACTCTTTACCGCAGCGGTAGGCCGCGTTAGCGTGTGCGGACCTGTGGTGGTCACTTAGTCAGTAAGTAAATTAATGCAGAAATCAAAAAATATCATTTGGAGAGCTAACTTCATTCATGCCAGCAAGGCAGCAAGAGCCGTTTTCTTTCGGCCAGGATCACGAATCATGATCAGGAAATTCGCTTACTGGATTGGTTGTATTGGTTGCAAGTGACAAGTGACACAGTCAACCGACTCCGTGAGCGGGTTTCCGGATCATGATCCGTGAGC
The DNA here is from genome assembly GCA_949128115.1 of Anaspis maculata. Taxonomy (NCBI): domain Eukaryota; kingdom Metazoa; phylum Arthropoda; class Insecta; order Coleoptera; family Scraptiidae; genus Anaspis; species Anaspis maculata. The sequence goes on along the minus strand of OX421962.1, from coordinate 55,713,325 downwards.
CTGGCCTATCTCTCACTGACATTAAATAAATAGGTTCCTACCTACCCAAATCGTAAACACAATCATAGTTCTGATGTTTTCGATTTGTACAAGATTAGTCGATAGGTAGGTAGGTAGGTAGGTAGGTAGGTACCTACTCATCGTTACGCCGTTATAGGAGAAAACGATTTTATGCTCTGCTTCATCCAATTACAATTTTAGTGAATTCACCATTACGCTTATCAGATATCCACATACAGCTTTTTAAACGTCGACGATTAGATGCAAGTGGCAGATGCTAATTTTCATTGATATAATTTTCCGCTGTGAAAATCAGGCCATTTTCTATACACTTTGCGATCTATTACAGGCGTTTTGCAAAACTAACACGGTTTTAAAAGAGAGAATGGTTCAAATTGAATGATTCATAGCTGATATAAATAAGAAAATAAGTATCCACCTATAGTGCAAGGCCACAAAGATTCATGGTCTAAGGACGAATTTTTTGTTAAAAGTGTGTTTGCATCGTACCCAAATTAATCATGTTTTAAGGCAAATGCAAATCTGTAGCTCTTATGTAAAAAATTCAATTTATTTACAGGGTGGCCAACAGCTGAATTGAGAAAATAAGTAGTTATTTATCATTTCAACTTAGAAATTTACGTAGGTAGCCATAACACAATAAATAGGTAGCTTATGGTTTATTATTTACTACACCAGACAAGATTATTGATAACTACATTATCTATAGGTATGTTAGTAAGTATATAGGTACATAGGTACATCTCAGTTTCTTAATGCTGAGTGAAAATACCAAGAAATATAAATTTTATTTTATTTTGCATTTATGGCAAAATAGGTGATTTAGTCGAGCCGGTCTAGGGTCTGGTCTAGTAAAGTCCTGCATCAAATGCGAGTCGTTCTGGTCAAAACACGGGTGAGAGGCCCTCTCAGATGGCAACGGCTAGGAGAAATTTTGAAAATTTATAACGCCGGACTGGAAAATGGTGGAAAACTGCAACTGAAGACTCAATTTGACTCTTTTGTTGTGTTGCTTCCTGCCAAATTTGGTTCCAATCCATCGGATGGACTTCAAATAATTAAATGGTAAAGTTTTGCTCTTAAACTTTTTAAATTTATTATTTGACAGATGACAGTTTGGGCAATGCTTTCAACTGTTCTGAACAGTTTTTCAAGAGCTTCCAAATGACATATTGCAAGTCAAGCTCCGTGAGATGAGGCTTCTGACATTTGTTGATAGTGACAGTGACAAAAACTAATGGGCTTATTCCACGGAAAAACAATGTCCGCATACCAAATTTCGAGTCGATCGGATTTACGATTCGGCAGTTACCGTGGAAGATCACAGACAGACAGACACTCACACAGACAGACATCACTCTGGAAATGAGCTGGGCTATGAAAGTAAAAATCAGTTGACGGGATGAAAAGTTGGAAATTTGCAATTTTCCCAGGATGGGAAACACGAAAATCGTTGGTCTGTTTCAAAAATGCACCAGAATCACTGCTACCCTGCTTGATTTTCTATTTTCCGGGACCAACATTGTTTTTTCGTGGAAAGTTCTTCCGTTTTTGGCAAAAAGAAAACACTAAAGGGGATGTGTGAGATGATACAGATGAACAGAGTTTTTGTTAATTACTGAGCACACTTTTTTTACAGGTCCTTTCATTAAGAGTTGGTAGCCCTGAAGGTGAAAAATTGGGCTTGACTGACAATATTTGAGATAAATTTCATAAGTCACGAACTCGATACGTCACACAACCATTGGTAAATATGAAAGATATTCACTCCGACTGGAGTAAAAACTACAAACCTGGAGACTCGGACAGGAGGATAAGCCACAAACACGGAGACTCCGACAAGAGAATAAGACACACATCCGTACAATTGGCGGAAGAGTCGCTCGATAGCTTGCAGGATTTTCATAGGCGAAGCTACTGGACATTTTTAAAATAGTTCAGGACCATTTTGATGAGTTTTTTCGTTTATTCGACGTTGGCCTATTTCCGCAACAGGGCTCAACATCAACGCCAGTGAATGCTTTCCTTCATTATACCGGCCATTTTGCCGAACCCCTGTGTATTCCAACACTGGATAGGGATTTTCAACGACCATCAACATCGCATGGGGTCGGCACCATCATTCGTATTTTACGTGATATGTGACACAAGGCGCGTCTTGCATTCAGCAAGCATTCCAACTAAATCGAGAAGCTTGTTTTCGAGGCAAAAGTCCAACAGTGCCCGGCGGAAATCGCACCCGCGACCTCTGGCCTGGTAGTCGAGTTTGATAAGTTAATATGGTAGAAGTAGATATTTTTGATATACAGGGTGTTTCAGCGATGATAGCAAACAATTAAACTGAGTAGATCTCGTCAAAATACGATGAAAACTTGAATACCATTCCGCAAAAATCGGCCTTATGACAAGAATACAGTCCTTGAAAGTTCACTTTTTCGGATTTCAAATTTTTTTGTAACTTTGGAACCTTTCAACAAAATTAGCCTTAATCCAGCGTAAGCTAGTTCGTCAACATTATTTATCAACCTGCCAAATTTTAAAAGAATCCAATCAGAAGCGTAGAAATTATGGGGGGTCACCTCAAGTCAACTTTTCTTCTAATACTTCTAAATTATTGACCCTCCTAACTTCTACGCCACTCACTGGCTAGATCCTTTCAAAATTTGACAGGTCGATAGATAGTTTCCACAAACTAGTCTATGGTAAATTTGAGTTAATTTCGTCAAAACGTGCCTGAGTTACAAATTTTTGAAATCAGAAAAATGTGAACTTTGAACGGCTGTATCTTCGTCATTAGGCCAAACTTTACAAAATGGTATATGTACAGGGTGATTCAAAAATGGCGCATTTCCTCCCGTGTACGTTGTGGGAGACGTTGAGGGAGCACGGAAAAAATAGTAAAAAAAATTGGCTCATTTATCCTTCGATTTACGAAGAGGTGAAGTTGAGAATTTAACTTCTTCAGTTTGCATGATTTTAAAGCAAAGCATTGTTACTTACGGAGAGTCACATGTCGTTAGTAGTTTCCGATTGAAAATTTCTCTTGCAATTGAGATTTGAGTCGTATTTTCAAATTTCAAAATTCGTCTTCCACCTCAAAAGTGCCGTGAACATACATTTGGCAAGTATGTTTGGTATGGTCTGGCAGGTTCTACGGAGTTTTCAGGGTTACAATACAATAATGCTATTGTGATGTACCTCTTTGATCAAAAGGTGCGAGGTAGGTACTAATGCGATGCTGCCAGATTGGACAGATTTGTTTTTGTTAATAACTTGCAAATCGAAGCCGATTTTTTTTTCCATGCTCCGTTAACGTCCACTATAACGTGCCCGAAAGGAAATGCGCCATTTTTGAATCACCTTGTATAGGTTTTGATCATATTTTCACGAGATCTACCCACAGTTGAATGTTTTGCTATCATCGCTGAAACACCCCATAGCTAAGCTTTTGGAGGGATAAGTAGTCGGAAGCATGTTCTTAGTCACCAAAAAAAAGTTCCCAAGTGTTCGTTGGCGCTAACCAAGTTGTGGGGTGAAAACCGCCCCTAACGGAGATATGGTGAGGATTTTGCTCATTTTTCTGCCAAACGGTTGATTGTACGTAATAAAAGTATTAAGTATATATAGAATCGTCATATTTAGGTACCACTAAATTTTGCATCGAAAAGGTCTTATCAACCATATGCCCAAATCCCACCCAATTAGGAAAAACAGCGCTTGAAGTGGAGGAGCAGTTCCAAGCGCGCAGCGAAAAACTGTGTAACGCTTTGTTTCAAAGTAGATAATCTTGTAGAAGGGCTGATCTGACAAAAAAAAAACTATTGGTAAAGAAATTGTTCATAATTGCAAGTCCCTTTTGAGAAAATTTTTTTGGTGGAATTGCCCGTTATAATATGCAATGCATAAATTTCAAATAAATTGAAATTTCACAATCGTCTTTGTTCTTACTAGACCGGTCTTTGGCACAGGTCACAGGTCATCAATGATATTTTCGTAGGCACAGAAAAAAGTGCAGGTTTCCCCTTCGAGATAACCAAGGTGGGGGGTAGACCGCCCTCAAAGTAACTTCCAACTTGTGTTTCTCAATTTTCTGATAGCAGCATAATTAGTAGATTGGCAAAACATTGCTAATGAATTTTGCATCGAAAAAGTTCTACACGCAAATCAGATAACTCACGGGGATATCCAAAAAACGAATGAAAATTTTCAATTGTTTTCGCGATTACCATGCTTTTATTTTTCCAATAAATGGATAGAACTAAAATTTATTATTCAAGGTTCACATAACGTAACATTATCAACAGTAACACTCCCTCCGGATGCTATTTTCTTAATAAAGTTTATTCATGGGTAGATAAACACCTACCAAACCAACCTCCAACATGCTTAGTGCTCCGTACCTATTTATGCTGTATGTGTATGCCATTCAATTGAAATTCATTAAAATGCTACTTTTATTTTCGAAAAAAGACTGTCATTGATTATGGATAGTTCCCAGAGACCTACTAACATATTTTAAGATAAACAATTCAGGTACGTAATTCATGTAATAACATTGCTAAACATGCTGCATTAGCAAAAAGTACCCACATTGTGACGAAATCGCATGTGAACTATTCACAACATGATTGAGTACGGTACGAGTAAAGTACCCATTTAGGTAGGTAGGTACACTTAAGCCCGAGAATGAGATTCAATGGGTGCTCTCCATCTACAACGGCACATGTCATATTTTGGAATATATCGTACCTAACAAACAACAAACGAATTTTGACAAGATTTTGATATTATAGATGATATAATTTGATCAAAATATGACATGTGCCGTTGTGGATGAAAAGCATCAAATCCACCACGTGTGTAGCACATTTTTGGCGCTTGAAATTAAAAATTAGTAATTAGTACCTATATCGTGTGTTGGGAGCTCTATTTTTATATCCATGCATAAATGACCCAGTTAATCAGTTATCAATTAAAAATCGCTTCCTGGTGTCGAGCACAAAGGTAACAATTTACATAAATTCATTCTTTTGTGGTACCTATATGAGACACAGTTTACCTTGAAAGTTGAAATGAAGAATTTGGGTGAGCTATTCAGACTTTAAACAACGCTTTTTCTATTCTTAGAGCTCTGTGAGGTATACGGTATACCTAACCGAGTACCTAATAAATATTAGGACAGGCATAGGTACACGTGACGTTTATATTTTTCCTATAAATGGCCCACATCTGTATTTCTTAATCGAACACAAAATTATTGGGCAGGGACAGGGCAGTAATCATCATCCAGGGACCCAAGAATCCCAAGATATAAGACATTTTATTTGAAACTGAAAGCTGGTTTCTGATGGATAACACAACACAATCACCCATCACTTTTGATCGGGATTCGAACCCGGAAGTCCCGATGCACCCCAGCGTCCAGGCATCAGATATACTCGACACGGACGCTTGTGCCAGTACGGACTGTACTTCACCTTCTTTCCCGAGTTAAATCTGTTTGACCAAAACTGGCTTTGGTTCAATTTTTGATTTTAATATGAATTTGGATAGTTAATTTTATGCAGAAGTTGATACAAAGCCAGTTGAGTTGCACGCCTGCGAAGTCGAGTAAAACCTATAAAATGTAAAATGTAAGTCGCGTTCCACTTTCTTCACTAATGCACTGATGCACTGATCAATGATGGGTAATTTTCAATGATAATAAGAAATTTATGTTTCAATGCTTCCTTCCAGCCCGGACGCAAGTATAATTCGCTCCTTTTCACGCCGGCGGATTAAGGCGGGGCTAAGAGGGCTATAGCCCTGGGTCCGTCATCTTATGGGAGCCCTAAAGACCCCGAACCACGAAATAGATCCCCTCTTGATTTCTCTCATAGTTTACTAACAATAGAAAAATTTCGTCATAAGAAAGGTTTCCGAACTTTTTTGTACAGGTACTCAAGGACGGCATTTCCTAGCATAAAAAATGGCTTAAACAGACTGCGGATTAGCTGCAGAGCAAAAGAGAAACAGATACTTTCTTGTGGCGTGAGTTTCTGCCAAATCTGAGCAGCTAAGAATGTAACAAAAAAATAAGTTATTCAAATCTGGGCTAGCAAGAGAATAAGGTACTTTTTATGAAAAAAATATAAAAATTTTGAAATAAAATTGAGTTTTTAGAATTTTGAAATTTTTAAATACTTGATAATTTTCATTCTAGATTTTAGATTACTCTTCTTTTTTCAAGTCTCTTACTCCACTGATTCTGCTGATTCTGATTCTGTGATGAAATTCACGTTTGGAGAAAAAACACTAGGAAATGCCGTCCTTAAGGATACTTCACTATTCTCGAATATCCTGATTTAGCATAATACTCCATCCATTGCCTTGATTCCTTTTGTTCCAATGGAACTTCCCCCCCCCCCCCCTTCCCAAAAAAAAAGAAAAAAAAGAAGCAGAAGAATTACCTACTTGAACATTTAGCCCCGGGCCGGGCCCCAAAATATATCAATCCTACGCTGCTCATTTTCAAAATTGAACAAGGGACTCTCAGATCCCTCGGAGAATTGGAGCACAAGTAGTACCTATTCAAGTAGTTCATCATATCTGAATTATTAAATAACAGACATTTTATCCACTTCAGTAGAACTTTCTCTCGCCTCTAAACGTGCATTTACATCATAACACAACGAGCACAACATTGAAATAATTAGAATCGGATTACCTATTGCTCGAGCAAACAAGATTTACGCACATACCTACTTATGCATTCCTCGTATCATCCTAACTTTACCTAGCCCGAAAATTTCTGATGAACTACTACTTAATCGCTGAAAAAACAATTTATCAGAACAATGCGAATTCACGGTAAGTACCTATCTACGTTAGGGTATAGGTACCTATTTACAGCCACCATTGTTTTGCGGAACTCGCTGAAAACGTGCTGAGCTCTTGTTTCTGTTCTGTTACATTTCTGTGTCATGCATTATTATGAAGGAAAAGAAAAACAGGAATTTCTAATTGAAACTGGATCAAAAATAGACAATTTTCGTTAAGTTCAACGACTTCAGCATTGATTCGGGATATATTTTGGTGCACGAATTCAATGGCGTCAAAACCGTAAATTTGCTTTAAAATAGCAAACATTAACAAGAACTAATTAGGAACTCAACAAAGAAATTAACCAGATGTTACATGCTCGGTGACAAAAACCGTACACATGTAACACGACGACAATAAATAAAGGCAAGAGAACCACTTGAAAAAGTGCCCTCTGGAGGCTGTTGGTTATCATCTCGTGCGTTCCGGGTGCTTATGGATTTTTGCTGTGGAAACCGAGAGGTTCCTACTAAGTGGCGCAGTGGCTTTCAACTTTAAGCTTAATTTACAAGCTCACAATTTACATAAGTCTAATCCAGCGATGAAAAAGTTACTGAAACTTTTGATGCAGCAACGGTGGACAATCAATGCGGTTGCTTAATAAATGCGTTCCAATTCTGATTTCTCAATCTAATCCAATTAACTAGCCGGTTATAGTCGTAAACAATAATCGTGTCCTTCAGATGAATTTCTCAAACGCCATGCACTTGGTCTAATAATAATAGGTCATCTCTATAGAGTTATATAATATTTGGGTTGTTAATCAAATACTACAATAATTATACAGGTGTCCCACGAAGTAACTGACATAGTTCAAGGGTAGATGTACTTTCTCGAGGCAAATCAGAATCTGCCTTCGAAATTTTCCTGACGTCCCCCGTTTCCGATATACAGGTGATTTATGTGTTCAACCGAAAAGTTTTATTGGCCATATCTCAGGAATACATCAATAGAATCTATTGAAATTTTGCACGCATATTCTAGAACCAAGAGTCTTTGTAGCGCTCTATTCACTTATGAAATAAATACAGGACCGTACCCAATATTTTCTTTTTCGAGTTTCTGTTGAAAAAGTCATCCTGTATAGATTTTGTTTCCAAAATCTGATGTCATATTCGATAACTACATAGAAGAAGCTACAAAATGCGATTCATAAATTGTTTGGCACTAATTTAGCTGATTCAAAAAAAAATTATTGACATTTTTCATGGAATATTTTTGAAATTTTGATTCAAATCACTCAAACACTATTCCAGATGGTCAAACAAAATCACAATTTCAATTTTAATGTTCTGCCAAACTGGAGATAATTTCAGGAAATTTTCTGGAAACATGAATTTGGGTAGGAATCTGAGGGTACCAAATTCATGTTTCCAGAAAATTGTCCTGAAATTATATTTGGTTGGTTAGAGCACCACAATTGAAATAGTGACTTTGTTTGACCATCTGGAATAGCGTTTCACTGATTTAAACAAAAAATTTACAAAATATTCCTGAAAAATCTCTGTTAATAATTTTTTCGAATCAGCTGAATTGGTACCAAACAGTTTAGGAATCGCATTTTGTAGCATTTTTTATGTAGTTACTGAATATGACATCAGATTTTGAAAAAATCTACACAGGATGACTTTTTCAACAAAAACTCGAAAAACAAGATTTTGGGTACGGTCCTGTATTAATTTCATAAGTGAATAGGGCGCTACAAAGGTTCTTGGTTCTAGAATATACCTGTAAAATTTCAATAGATTCTATTGATGTGCTCCTGAGATATGGCCAATCAAACTTTCCGGTTGAACACATAAATCACCCTGTATATCGGAAACGGGGGACGTCAGGAAAATTTTGAAGGCACATTCTGATTTGCCTCGAGATTCGCCAAGAAAAGAAATGGAACTATAATTTCTCAAGTAACGATCTTGTTAGATTCGAAAACTCAGGTGGTTCGATTTAATTAAATCTTAAGTTCTTTCTACATCAAAATAAAGAGAGTTGGTAGGTCTTCAAAATGATGTCACTAACTTGATACCTATTTTTATTTAAAAATTTTTAAAGGGTGGTCAGTTGGTCACCCTGTCTTAGGAGATGAAGTAGAAACATTGAATTCATAATAATCATATGTCTCGCTCGAATATGAAATCTGTCTCAGGATTTCTTGAAGAAAAAATTTTCAAGAGAGAAATCGGGTTTAGTAAGTTTTCAAATAAGCACCCTGTATGTTTGCTATTAGCTGTAGATGCCATTAAATAAAAAAGGTACTAATAATTATTAGGAATTGTCTTGTTAAGTTTGAGTTTTACTTTCTCGGCTCTCACCAACATGGAAGGGAAAGTATAGTGATCGTGAAGGAAAAACCACAGAACGACGGATATTATATCCATTTTGAGGTCTCCAAGATGATTGCTACTATTTCTAGAGTGAGTTCTGTGTATAGACAAAACAAATAGAAAAGACCATAATGTCGTCACGGATTTTTACGGTTGCGTAGGAACCAGGCGAGTCCATCATTCAAAAAAAGGTTGGCTGCTTTTTGATGCCCCAATATCCGTAACGACGGTGGTGATAACATATGGTCTTCTCTATGTGTATTGTCTATAGATGTCTGTGTGTATGTCTGTTATCGTCAACGTAACTGCCGATTGATCCGATTGAAATGAAATCTCATTTATACAGAATGATTCAAAAGTGTCGGACCACCTTGATGGTGTGTTAGATATGTACCTAGTAGGGTGCTTAATATTTGTTAAAAAAATTCTATGGCCCGTATTGATAGTTAGATCTCATGTCTTAAGACGGGCTTTATCCAATTTTTATGAGCCATTTTTCACCAAACATAACCATAAGAAGATGTAGTTGTATTTGATTGTGATAGTATACATCAAACATCAAGATGATTGTTATAGGTATAAAATAATCTTAGCTCAAGCCTATGGCTGAATAAGGATGGTCTTAGAACCACCTTATATTTTTGAGATCTGACAATGAACACAGGCCCATGTCGTTTAATTTTGAAGTTATGGGGGAGAAAGGTTGGCCTTTCGAGCCACTTTCGTCAATTCAAAATATTTTGATAAACTGTTGATGGCAAATAATAAGTACAAAAGAACAACCACTTAATGTTCATTGAATTTCTGTTTTCTACACAGGGTGAGTCATAAACTACAAAAATTCAGTTTTCCTAAGGAAAAAACAGAAGCAAAAGAATTCTATGAAAATGAATTGTTTCATCATGCCCTACATAGGTTACGGGACCAATGTAACTAAGTATTTGCAGGCAGTTTTATGAAAATTGCAATTTTCAAAATTTACAACTCGGGTATAGAAAACAGAAATTCAATACAGATTTAGTGGTTGATTTTTGTATCCATCATTTTGCCATTAACAGTTTACTATTCTTTCGAAACAACAATAATAAAAACGATCTACGGACCAACCTTTGTCTCTCCATAACTTCAAAACTAGAAGATATACATTTTTTTTAACAATTTTACAGCACTCTTCTACATCCCTATCCATATAACACACTTTTAAGGTGGATGGACACTGTTTGAGTCACCCTGTATTTAGATATGGTTTCAGCCTGGATTGTGCTAATTAGTTTTTGGTTGTCACTCTCAGACGAAAGTGTGACTGGCAAAAAATGACAGAAGATATTTCTTACGCAACTCAACATACGGTATGTCATTTGGAAGCCCTTCTGTCATCTGTCAAAAGTTATAAAAAATTGGGAAAAAATCGACTGTGTACCATCTCCAGTTTTGTTCGAGGTGCTTCAAAAAGTGTGGGTACCAAATTTCATGCTTGTATCACAACGTGCAACATATTTTGTTTGACCCTTAGCTGCCGCACTAATATAACAAATGCTTTGCTATTACAAAAGCGAGGGTGTGCAACTGACTTTGAACATGTCGAGCAGTTGATAGCCACAATTAGCGACATAGCGACATGCTGAGAATGAATAATGAAAGGTCCAATAACGCCCTGAATTACGAATTGAAATTGTAATAAATTGAAACAGCAAATTCTTAGGTATAGGAAATAGGTATACACATATTGTAGGAGACGATCTGTCAATTTGTGCAGGTCATAAGTCGCGAAGAGACGCCAAGTAAAGCAGTTCTTACTCGTAGGCTCGGGGGATTAGTAATGTTCTTAATAATGACCGTTATAGTCGTTAAGTGGATCATTCAAAGTAATTTAAGTCGATTAATAAAGACAAAAAGTGATGTGACTAGCACGGGAAGATATAAAAAAGCAATAGAGTAAACAATAAAATTTTCTACTGCCATATCCCGTTGGTCGCAGAGCGAATGATGATGATTCATTGATTTATCTAGAACTCGGTTATAAGCGCCCTATTAGATTTCTTGTTATTACCCATAGATTTTATTAGCAATTTCAACTTCCATGACTTATAGTGGAATAATTTACTATTGGTTCCTATCTCACTGTCAAGCTTTTTTCTGAAACTCACCCAACTTGATTCGACTGTTCTCTCGAAAAAAGTATTCTTCAGTTTATTTAACATTCTCGCTTTCTAAAAATACCTCGAAGGATATAAGTGAGGTTCTGAATTTCCAATTTTGTCAAAATTTGCAACATTTTAGACCATTTTCTCAAGGTAAAATGTGAGTCGGAGCAAACATTTTCTCCACGTATTTTTATTCTGACTATTGCATACGTATGTCAAATGACGTCATAGAACCAATAAGAAAGCTTCAATTTCTGAATTCAGACCAATCCCAGATTAGTTAAACCGATAAGTGTATAAGGTAAGCACTTATCGTTTTCGTGCTATCACCTATACAGTGGAGTTTTACTTCTGCAATAGTCACGCAAAATGTATTTTGTGCGTAACTCCTTGCTTCGCAGTCGTGCAAATTTTCGTCGCAACAAGCAGTTGTGCATATCTCCGGCCCGTATTATCGGCAAGTCGTTAGGCACTTAAGGACGAAGTTGAATTGGTAAAATAAGCGTTGCGGAATCAATCCCTGTGGGTTTATTTCTTGACAAAATCTCACCATTTAGGTCTCTTTCGAAAACTACAAGAATGTACTTTGGTTTGAGCCCACTGGCATTTCCAAAATCGAAAAATATTTTTCTTGATTTTTGGATCTTGGGAATGCCAATGGGCTCAAACCAAAGTACATCCTTGTAGCTTTCGAAAGAGACCTAAATGGTAAGATTCTGTCAAGGAATAAACCCCCACAAAATATAACTCCGTCCTTAATACATTACTCTTATTGATAACATTTTTATGCACATCTGCTCTACCTGGATCTTTTCAACGAATTCTCAAAATAATAATAATTTGCGGTGTAGGTATTCTGCAATTTCTATAGTTCAAGCAGTTTATGATTCCTTAAAATCCTTACACATCTTATCTCAAAACTTCCGTCAAGAGCGACCCAAGTAAGATATTCTGAAAACTATCAAGTTTTTCAGGCAGTTTTTGGCAGTTGAATGGAAGAATATCACCAGGTAAACTCCGCTGCTATTCAATTGTAAATAAAAGCTTTTTTTTATTATTATGTGGTATTATTATTATTAATTTAAAAGAAGAATATTTTCGTTGAAAATGCGATTTTTCAATTATTTTCACTGCATGAACAATTGAACAATCATTCCAGAACCTTTATAACTCGTTCAATTTTTCACCCCAAGACTTATTCAAACATCCTGTACCTATATGTATATTCGGGCCCCAAGAAAAAATCGTTCAACTAAAAAAAGATTCAAATATGGCGGCCAAGGTGGCGGCGGAAGCACGAAATACTGTTCGAAAATAAGAAAGTTTATACGAGACAAGAGTGAGCTCCAAATTTCATGCGAATCATTTCACTAATAAAAGACTGAAATATAAAAATCCGCTAGAGCTGCTTTAAAAGTACATAGGTATTTGTTGTTTAAAATTATTCATAGTTGACCAATTGTCCTTGAATGCAATAGTTGTTAAGGAACCATTTGGAAGATATTCGTTGGGGACTCCAACTGGGGGATAAGCCACAAACCCAGAGACTTCGACATGAGGATAAGCCACAAACCTGTACAATACAATTGGCGGAGGAGTAGCTCGATAGCTTACCGAATGCATAATAGTGCAAGCGGTACAACACATCTAGAACACATCGGTACAACACCTGACCCAACCTGACTAAAATTCAATTTTACTCCCGCAGAAGTGGGAGAGTGGGAGAGTACATATAAATGAGTAAAAATCCATTTTCTTGTGGTGGTGTTGTAAAGTTATAAGGTAAAGTATAGGGATGGGCGATATCGTGATCCGGGTATCAAAGTTTGATAAGAAAAAAATATCGATAATTATTGATAATATCAAATATCGATAAATATCAAAGTATCAAAAACTGATATTTATCAAAATATCAAAGATCAATAAATATCAAAGAATCAAAAATTGATCATTATTAAAATATCAGATATCAATAATTATCAAAGTATCAAAAATTGATAATTATGAAAATATAAATATGAAAATAAAGATATCAAGTTATTATATGGAAAAATAAATCATTGATGGTTGATCTAGACTTGCATGATGAATGAAACTTACTTCTTTGGAAGTCTTTGGTCTTCTATCTTGTTATTTATTAATATTTTAATATGATAACCGTTGTCTATATTTCGATAATATGTTGACATTTATCGATATTTGATATTCTGATAATTATCGACATTTGATATTTTGATAATTATCGATATTTGATATTTTGATAATGATCAATATTTGATATATCGATATGTTTTAAAACTGATATCATTAGTTGATATATCGATATATTGATACATTTATTAATATATCAATAGTTTTGCCCATTCCTAGTAAAGTATATTTGTTTGTCTTGAAACTACACCACAATTTTTTCTCTTTTACCAACCGGTTTCGCCTTTCGGCATCGTCAGGGCTTGTAAAATAATTTAAAAGTATTCGACTTTGAAGAAACTTTTAAATACAAATGTCAATAAATTTACAAGTTTCTTCAAAAACGAATACTTTTTAAATATTTTACAAGCCCTGGCCCTGATGATGCCGGAAGGCGAAACCGGTTGGTAAAAGCGAAAAAATTGCGTTATAGTTTCAAGACAAATAAATATACTTTACCTTATCATTTTTACGTTTCCATTTTTTTTCTTGGTGAAATCGGCTCAAACAAAAATTGTGTGTGGTTCTTGAGTGATGTATGGTACTTTATCCAATCATATTGAATAATGCACGCATTATTACGCGCATACACGCCTGCATTTTTCAATAAGACTGGATAAAGCATAGTGTTTGTACTCGCGGGTGATGGCTATTACTCATTCGGATGCTTTACGACACTCGCCAAGGCTCGTGTCGGCAAACTGCATCCTCATCATGAGTAAGAAGCAATCATTACCCGCTTGTTAAATAATATACTATCAAGTGACTCTGGTGCATCCCATTCAGTTTGTGTCAAATTGTGGGTTGGTATAGGTTTCTGCATAATGCCCAATTGTTCCAAAGGTTCCGGTATAGCAAAAACTGAATTCAATCATACGACCCCAACCCCAAGGTTAAAATTGAAGCTAAATCAGGGAGTCAACTTGAAATTCACTTCTAAAATCAATTAAATCAATGAAATCATTTACCGGGTGTATTTTAAAACTATGAATCGGAGTTAGCTATGGGAGTGGAAACGTATCTCCGCGACTTGATTCATCCTCACGCGTTACCTGGCCGACCGCCGCCTCAAGAGCGCAACTTGAATCAAGTTGCGGACATACGTATCCACTTTCATAGCTCAATGCAATTTATTATTTAAAAGAACACCCGGTACTTAATCAAGGCATGACTCCAAATGTGTTGAACCAGCTGAACTTTCACACTTTTATATTGTTTATATTATTACCTGTTGAAATAAGTGTTATTATAATTCCATCATGCACAACTATACAGGCTGTCCGTTTTTCGAGGCTAAGCATGGATATCTCCCTTATCTTTAGAGATACAGAGTCGGTTAAATTAGAAAAAAGTTGCGAATTTCCATGACGATCAATGATCCAAGAAGATATTTGACTTGTCAGTTTTAGTTTTCGAGATATTGAGAGCAAACAGAAACTTGTAATTTTTGCTTCAATTTTTTATTTGAAAAACGGTTGAAGGTAGCCTTTTCTAATTAAAACATTGTGGACGCACTTTTCCAACAGGAAGTCAATGTTGCCAAAATCTTCGTTCTAGCTTTCAAAACAACTGAGACATGACATTAAACTTTTTTTTCTCTTATGGGCGCCATATTGGATTTTGACATTTTTGAATACAATATTTTTTTCTGGTTACAACGATGTGCCACATGCCCTGTTGAATTCATGCTTTTTTGCAAAAAAAATGTTTTTATTTTTCAAAGAGTGGTTTGGAAACAAAATCAGCACCGACAATAAAAAAAAAACGTAAATGTTAAACATTTATTTTGTCGGCTGGGTGGCTCAGAAGCATAAACCAACGCGCTCACAACCCATATTTCAACGCTTCCTCTCAGACCGAGGTTCGAATCCAGCCGGCGGAAGAAACTTTTCTGGGCCAAACACCGCTAAAAACGTTGAAATAATGGTGTTGTAGAAAATATGATTGTGTATAATGAAACTGTTGTAGCGAAAATTTTGAAATAAACTTGTCAAAACTCCTATGACCGAATGCAAGGTCGAAAAGGAGGAAACAATATTTATTTTATATTTATTTTTAAACATTTATTCAACAGTGACATGTGGCACATCGTTGTAACCAGAAAAAAATACCGTATTCAAAAATATCAAAATACAATATCCAATACAATATCCTCGGTTGCTTTGAAAACTAGAATAAAGATTTTGGCAGCTTTGAATTCTCCTTGAAAAAGTGCCCTGACAATGTCTAGACTAGAAAAGGTCACCTTCAACCGTTTTTTGAATAAAAAATTAAAACAAAAATCCGAATTCCTGTTTTTTCACGATATCTCAAAAACTAAAATCGATACGTTAAATTTTGGATCATTGATCGTCATGAAAATGCGTAACTTTTTCCTAATTCAACCGACTTTGCATCTCTCAAGATGAGCGAGATACCCATGCTGAGCCTCAAAAAACGGACACCCTGTATCTACATATAGGGAGTCAAAATATGAAGACAGTCCTTTGCATCGAACGTTTGAATTTTAAACTGAGGTCATGGAACATAACCAGCTTCCTAACCTGTAATTTTTAAACGATAGGTATACAGGGTGTTTAAAATTTAAATCGCGTCCTTTCAGGAAATGATGGGAAACGTCAAAAGAAGTAGACTTTCTCAAAAAAATATATGTCAGAAACGACTAATAACGGAGATGTAGCGTTCAAAGCTGAACTTGAAAAATCGATTTCTCGTTATAACTTTGAAATTTCTCAACCGATTTTGTTCAAATTTGAACCGAAGCTTACTGAAATAAGTCAGTATCTAACGATAATAACGCGGTCCAATGAATTTTTTTTAGGGGCCTGGATATTGGTGGATGCCTCCGCTTTTTTAACCCTATTTTTTACCCCTCAAGGTTATTTTGTGGATTGTTCACATTTTTTAACTCTACGTTCAATTTCAAAGAAAAAGCTACCCTTGTAAAATTTTGATTAGAGACTTTGTTTTCAAGATATTTGGGTTTGAAAGTTTGGAAAACACATCAAAATATCCCAGTTTCAAGAGCCAAAAAAATGTTTTTCCTGAAAACTTCTCGTTTTTTAGAAAAACTCATGGTTAAGCAACTTCTTGAAACACCTTAAAAACCTATTTCAATATAGGAATCAATACTTATTAATTATCTTGGATTTTAATTTGTAGGCCTTTGAAAGTGGTGTTTTCGAGATGTTTCCCGAAGTTTCAACCTTGAATATCTTGAGAACGAAGACTTTTTCTTCTAAATTGAACGTAGAATTCAAAAATAGGAGTTATTCACCAATTGACCTGAGAGATTGAAAAATAGGGGTAAAAAAGCGTGGGCACACCCCATTATCCACGCCACTGAAAAAAATTTATGGAACGCGTTACTATTGTTTGATAGACTTATTTCAGTAAGCTTTAATTCAAATTTCAACAAAATCGGTTAAGAAGTTCCAAACCTATGACGAAAAATCGACTTTTCAAGTTCAACTTTGAACGCCGATATCTCCGTTATTATCCGTTTCTGACACATATTTTTTTAGGAAAATTTACTTTTTTGAAGTTTATCATCATTTCCTGAAAGGACGCGATTTAAATTTGAAACACCCTGTATACATGTATATGTATTTATTGAAACGGTACTAAAAGAGTTATTTTCGACACGAAAGTGCAATTTTTGGCCCGCAAAAGCTGTTTGCTAAGTAAGAGCTAATCAACCAAATGCTGCAAAGAAGGATACGGGATACGGGCCTGAAATGGTACAGTGCTTGAGTATCTAACAATATGTTTAGTAATCGTCCATTAGATAAGAAAAGCTTGTTTTTTTTTGTAAATTTTGACACTCCTTTTGACATAATGTCAAGCGTGAATTGCGTGATACATGGACTGTAAAATCTCTGTTTAATGTATTATGATGAAATGATCATGAAAATGAATAGAAAGACTTTAATTCTTATTATAGAAAATGAAAAAAATGAAGGCTTGAATATTTTTGTAAAAATTATTATTTTGATCTAGGTAATGCACAATTTAGGATTTTTTGAACGGAGGAAGTATTCAAATTCAAATGAATCTCTAAAAATTAAAAAATAAGGTACCTGCCTACTTGGCTAAGCGTTTTTACAAATGTGAAAAAAGTTGAAATTAAGTAGGTATGTGCAAAAGCCTTTAGCAATCTATTATTAATAATTTGAATATGGGTTATTTACCTAGAACAGGAAATTTCTACAGATTTTTCGATTACTTCTTGATAAAGTAACCAGGCAACAAGTAGGTGAGCACACTGACAACATGTCACAAGAACGGTCTATGTCTCTGATTGCACCATCGCGTTTTTTCCAATCGATATGGACACACGGACAGGTGTAAATTTAGAAACAATCCCAATTATCTTCTCCCGGTTTTATCACCAATGGGCTATTTGTTTTGCTTGAAATCACAGAAACGAGCGCGTTCGAAGAACATCGTTGCACGACTCTGGTGGATACAACGAGCCCGTCCAGCGGACCAAGCACTATTAACAATATTGAAAGTATATGTGGGCAGTAGGGTCGACCGGTGCACGTATAAAAGTACGAGTTTGGCTCTTATTGTGTTTACCTGAACTCGCTCCACGACGAAGGCTCGATGTCCATGAACCTCTTGTATTAGTGCTGGGGGCTATTTATGCTACCTATCGCTCGATTTTGGTCCCTCCGGAGCCAGAAGAGCTTGGCTAGCTTCTTTGCTTATTGACCAATGACCATCACACCACAGGTTGTGGTAACGATGATGATGGTCGGTTTTTTATTCCAACTTCATAATCTTCAACATCGGATGCCATCATCCGGGCATGAATAAAGCAGAAACAATGCAGAAGTAAAACTGCACATTTTATGGACCGTGTTACGACCTCGGCAAGCTGCGGAGTCTTTAATTAGATATCGATAGAAGCCCGTTTCGGTTTCATTAAGGATTCGCCATTTATAGGTGCAAGTTCTATTAGAGAGACACGGCTTTGCACAGGTAAAAACAATTTCTTATTCCACCAATATGGCAAAGGCAAGAAAAGTGTGCATTCGTGTAAGTTTTTTTCATTTCTTCACTTTCAGCAAGATAACAATACAATGAATAGGTATGACTTCTATAACCCGTGGGAATGCACTCTTAGTAGTGACCACTTCTCGAGTAAGAATGACCCCCGGGTTTCACCTTTGAAGCCATACCTTATACGGAGCCGGGGTCTTGTTATCATATTTTCCTTCGTAGGTAGGTACTTATACAGGGTCCTGCAACAGTGCGTCGGGCTTTCATAGCACCCTTCCCTTACTAGATAGAGAAAAAAGTCTACAGCGTAAGATCATTGCTTTGAGAAGTTCTACGTCGTTGAGCTATTTTCAACTAAACTGCTGGACAACGAAGTTGTCGGTATCGGAAAAATTGTTCGACTTTGGAGGCCAATACCTCCCGATTGCCGATTGCGATTTCCACTTTGTTTGTTGCGTTAACTAGCTTAATCTTTCCGTAGCCCATCCGATAATAATATCGAATTTTAAGAAACTTCATGTAAATCTTCTACAGGGTGATACGTGAAATTGTGCAAAATTGCAACGACTTCATCGTACCCCATTTAAAAATGTATTTTTTCAATATTCTAATACAAAAATCATGAAGTGTGGTGTCTTATCTCGAAACGGTTTTAGAATTCCCCAGATTGGAAGTCGAACATTGAAGATATAAATTTTTATGTTGAATGTTGCAGATTTACGAAGCTCAGGCATAGCACAAGCACAAAAAGTATAACGTCCAGGGGGGCTTTACTTCACTCGAAATCTGAAGTTTTACATCTTTACCATATTCAGGGGCTTAAACTTGCAAAAAGAACATGTTTCACATCTAAAATTCTGATGAAATTCTGACGTTTATCGTACGAAAAACAGGCAGTGACAACCACTTAAAAAAAAATGCCCCTTGCTTGGCCCAACACCACATATTCGGGTTGTGTTGAGAGTAGAATTGTCTTGGACTGTTGTACGAACAATCTTGCTCAATGTCAACATCCACTCATCAAATGTGACTTAATATCGTGTGCAACAAGGAAAATCTGTAACATTCAACATAAAAATGTATATATTCAATGTTACGACTTCCAATCTGGGTATAATTCCAAAACCATTCCGAGATAATACACCACACTTTATGATTTTGTATAAGAATACATAGCAAAACTTCTGTTTGGCAAATGAAAGTCGTACGATGAAATTGGTGCAATTTTGCAGCATTTTACGTATCACCCTGTAAAAATGTTACATGGAGTTTTTCAATATTTACTTTCACAGGGTAAGTTACACAACAAACGAAATGGGAATCACATTCGGCAACCGGAAGTTATTGGTCTTCAAAGTCGAACCATCTTTCCGATACCGACAACTTCGTTGTCCAGCAGTTTATACAGGATCTCATTCGATTGTTCAGATTTTCAAGCTCTATCATAAGTGTATTTTAGTTTCTCCATTTTGCGACCTTACCACCAACTAAAAATTTAAAAATGAAAGTTTTAGTAATTTCGAGGTCCATTTTGAAAAATTGTAGGGGCCTCGTTTTTTGGATTCGAAAAATTGAATTTTGGCACACCAATACTCGAGTAGAAGATAAATAACTTCATGCTAAAAAAGTTAGATAGTGATACATACAGGGTGAGCACAATTTTTTTTCGAACTTCGCAAATTTAAAGTACCTACCTCGTTATGTATTTTTGTCCTTTTGGGTGATATTAGAGTTCGGCGAATTTTGAGGGTTTGAGGAAGAAAGAAAGTAAAATTGAAATTAAAATTTTTACTCATTGTCCTTAATCCCTCAAAATTCGCCGAACTCTAATTTAAAATATCGTAAGTCATTTTTTTTTCAAATTACTATTTTATCTCACCTCACCATTCGATAGCTTTTTTCTCTTATTTCATTTTGATTGTTAGTACCCCCGACCCCTTTATATTTCATGATTTCCTATATAATCGATAATTTTGATGAAAATTGCTGTTTATTTGTATTTCTAACGCTGAGCAGGCCGTAGTAATTATTATTATAATGAATAATAAAAAACGATAACCAGCTCGATTTGAAATACAAGCTTCTTGACTTCTGTGGAACGGTAAATTCAATTTTAATATTATTAATGAAATACACTTCGCATCGCAATAAAGTTTGGGCTTCTGCTTCTAGTAGTGTGAAAAATACCCTATAGTTCTGACTATGGGCTCCGTGCAAGTGGATGGAGGCAGCTGCAAGACTCTTGGTCGCTAAATCGGTAACTAACAGGTGAAATACGACGTTGCAAAATCAGTCGCTGTGGGCTTATTCCGCTTATTTCTTGACAGTCTCTTTCGAAAGCTACAAGGATGTACTTTGGTTTAAGCCTATTGACATTTCCAAAATCCAGGAATAATTTTTTCAAAGGTCAAAATTTCCGAATTTCTTTGGATTTTGGAAATGCCAATGAGCTCAAAACCAAAGTACATCCTTGTAGCTTTCAAAAAAGACTTGAATGATACATTTCTGTCAAGGAATAAGCCCGTAGCAATCAGAGATATCATGGATATCTTGACATATTTGCGTGACATGTGTAACTTTGCACAATAAAATGTATTTGTTTATATTTGAGATAATCAATAATAATCATAAAATAGTTCAACTTTTTTGTATTTCAACCGACTTTTTATCTCTTACATTTTCCGATATCCCAATAGTAAGCGTTGAAAAACGGAAAACGAGCCACCGGACCCTGCATCAATACCTACTCGTAGGAAATCCGCTACTAGCCAACCACGCTTTGAAGTCTGTCCGTTTGTCCGTCTGCCCGTCTTGTAGTTGAACTTGAACTCCTCTTAAGAGGGGGCATTGAAGAGTCATCATTCCGCAAGTAGCTGAATTAATTTGATAAAATTATAATTTGGAAACAATCGAAAGTGCAGTTTTCTACTAGAAGAAAAGTGTATAGTAAGCTACCAACAGTGAGAGGGCGTTTTTTTGATACTTCGATTCCGACAGTGTAGTGATTTTGGTTAGAATTCAGTCTGTTGCGTCTGTCATTAAAAAGTGACACAGTTTCTTTATCACTCTCCCAAAACAGATGATTTCAAGCAAACTCTCTCTCATCTCAGCGCCACAAGTCCAAGGAGTCACAAGTCTTGCCTTAATAGAATCCGCACTTCGCAAAGCACACAAGGCATCGTTTTGCAACTCCGTTTGAAAGGCAACAGTGACAACTACAGCGATAGCTGGAACCGCTCGACGATCTCTGCGGCTCGTTACAGCGACCACTACCACCCCTGCCGGGCCACCGGGCCTGAATCCAAGCCTCGATCCAAGCCGAGGGAGGCGAAACCTGACCTGTCGCTGGAGAAAGGCAGAGCCCCGCAAGCATCGAAGCCATGGATGGCATGACGTTTTGCAGCAAACCAGCACCATCCCGTCACCCGACAACGATCTCAGCACCGACAACTTTGTCGACGACGGAGACAAAGAGAGCGTCTCACAAAACGAGGAAGGCCTCAAAGGCCATCAGAAGCAATGTCAAAGCCTAGGAGCTTGCCACGAGCTTCCTCACAAGTGTGGCTATCATCGACATCGAGTGATCGCAGTCAGTTGACACATATACGTCAGCGTCGTCAGGCGTCAGCTCGTCAAGCCCTGAAATTTCCAATTTGTGTCACAGTCGCCTCGTGTTTTGCCCTCAACAAAGGCTCTCAACTCAACAAGGGTGCTTGCTGCTCAGCTTGTTGCCGCATTTCAAGAAAATTATTGATATTCCAATTATTAAAGCTGCAGGTAAATTTCGAATGCTAGAAATCTGAAATGATCGAGAGCTAATTTATTGCTTAATTTTGCAGCTACTTTTGGACCGGCAAAGATGTGTTGTGACTGGTGTGGAATGTGGTGTGGTGTTGTGTTGTGTTTGGTACCTATTATTATAAACGCAAAATAAGAAATCAGAAAGTGTAGTAGGGAGATGCCCTGTAATTAAACGTGTCGGTCAGTGGGACAATGTCACGCACTGTGAGGATTATTCTCATTCATGGACAACTTTTTACCCTGTGTTGACCAGGATACTTACGAGTACGACACCTCTAAATGAATTTTTGTAGGTACCTAATAAAACCGACGTATTATGGTCTTCTTGCTTTTATTTTAAGGTATAATTGACATTGACAATCGTTCTTAACCTTAATGACAATGACAGTCGCTCTTAACCTTAATTTTTGGCAATACCTGTCAATCGAGGTAAATAAAACTTGCCAGCAAGGAATATCCGAGTTACCTCAGGGATGTCCTGGTGCAGCGACACCTGTCAGACAGTAGCCAAACTGTTGAGTGTTGAAAAAATTTCGGAGTGCATCTACTTTTTGCAAAGGCATGATCTCAAAAACCAAGCAATTTCGTTTGATGACCTTTTACAGTAAGTTTCAGCAAAAAGTGACCTAGGGATTGAAATACTGTTCATTCGCTAAACGTTAAATCCCGACCCAGGAAAAAAAGAATTCAGTTTTTGCTTATTAGCGATTTATTCAAAAAGCAGTGAAGAAAATGATAAGATCATTGTTTCATACCCTGGAGGATGATTACTGCCGTGTTCGTGCCAAATAGTTTTGCGTTCAGTTGAGAAATACGCCTGAAAATGCCTTTGAAAAATTATAAACGTCACGTGTATGCGCCCTCTTAAACGACAAGTCGTAGCGGTATCGGGTTTTTTGCAAATTAATGCTGATTGTCTGCGGACGGGAATAAGCACAAAAAATATTTGGTTAGACCGCGCGATAGCAAGAGAAAAATTAAAATGTTTAAAAAGTCTGTGTTCAACGCTACGGTATGAACTTCGACATCGAGGAATCTTGCGAACCGTTCTAGATACATGCTTACATGCAGCGAACGAAATATGCACAAATTAATGGAGACATTTTTTGAGAAAGAATCATTTTGATTTATTTATTGCAATAGAAGATTCAATTTAAAAAAAAAGGTTTCGCCCCGCGATTCCACATTTTTCGGCATTTAACGCTACAGTGTGAACTTCTACATCGAGGAATCTTGCGAACCGTTCTAGATACATCATACATTCATCAAACGAAAGATGAAGAAAGAAATGAAGAAATTTTTGGTGAAAAAATTAACATGATTGATTCATTCTCAAGAAGGATGTCTCTATTTTTATGCGGAATTTATACTTATTCACTTATATGCGGATGCGAATTTCAACTCGCGGTGCTGCGGTTCAGCAAGCTGCTTCTGGCTCCGTGCTGGTGATCGATATAGGTATATGTAATTTTTACTTATAGGACATTTTCTAGTTTTGGTTGATGTCATTCTTTTATTTTCATTTATTATTGACTACACTCGTGTTTTCAAGTACCCTCGTCGTGGTACTTTGGGGACAATCTGATGCACTCCGAAAATGCGCTCATTAGACTCACCCTCGTCAGGACTTTGCTACTTGTTTCTTTCAGTGACGAAGAATGTCGGGATAGAGATGAAGATGCTGGAGACAAAGTTGAATTTTTCTCTTGATGCAATAAGTATTTCAAAATCAGAATATTTCAATACGCAAAGCGACATTGATGCATAAACAAAACTGAAACGTCTTATCAGGTACCAATGCAACTGTCATTCTGGAAAAACAGCTCAACACAACAGAAATTATCCAATTACGTTTGATTGATGGTTTATAAAAATTATGAAGGCGGTTAAAAATACATTGCAAAACAGAGCCCAAGCATGCCCAAACAACATTCTTCATCTCTTGGAACAGCTTTTATTCAAGAAATTCATTAACCTCTAGCCAACCACACCTCTAGCTCAGAATATGTGGTGGCTTCGAACATGATTTTATTAGGTAGGTAGGTAAAAAATTGGTGTAGGTACCTTCTTATTCCAAAAACTATGTTTCCATTCTTTGTTGGTGCAGCTATGATGCATTCTCTCAAGTACCTACCTACCATTTTTATCAGCAAGCAACCATAATCAACCAGGTACCACCTATCGTACCTATTTGTTTTTACGCCCGGTACTCCGGGTCTTTGACATTAGGTAGGTATGCATCAACAACTTGAACCATGGAAGAGATGAATCATCCACAAATCATCTCGGTATCTCATCGACGGGAGCTAATTTCAATTGTGACCCCGGAGGTCAACGCCAGCGGCCTTAGCAGTTCTTCTTCCAAACTTGTATATTATGACCATATTGTCAAAAAAATAGTTCTAAAAGCGCTCTCTGCGTTATTCATAATTTGAAATCAGGAAAGCACCAAAGAGTTTCATTTATTCATGTTTACATAATAGGTACCGCGTTGCGAAATCAATCCCTGTGGGTTTATTCCTTGACAAAATCTTACCATCTAGGTCTGTTTCGGAAGCTACAAGGATGTACTTTGGTTTGAGTCCATTGGCATTTCCAAAATTCAAAAATCAGGAAAATTATTCTTTGATATAACATTAAATATAACAATGGTAAGCAGGTAAGCTGGTAAACGTGCGTTGCATTGCAAGTTCCATAGTTACCAGAACAACCTTAATTTTGGTTATTTTTGTACAGGGTGATAACTGATAATTGTAAGATCTCGTGAACGAAGGGGCGTAGAATCCTGTATTTGCCTTGAATTTGACACGACTGTGCTTATTAAGTAGTATGGTGGGGATATTTATCAAAACAACCCAATTAGGGGTTGAAAGTGACGACCATCATCACAAAGTTCTTATAGTACGGACGTCAGGGGAACCAACCTTGCATTTCATCCCGATGCAAAACGCTTTTGCACGTGAGTAGTAGGTACCTACAGGTAATTTTTAAGAAGTGATGCCCCGATGAGACCCGCTACTGGCATGTTTCCTAAGAGGTCGAAGTTCTAAAAAAATACTATTTATCTACTCCCGTATCGTACTGGCCACTTTTCGACACGCAAACGCGTATCGTACTAGCGCTCGACTTTTATGACACTGAACGGCATTGCTTACTCTAGAATTTTTCAATTTCTTTCAAACATTTGAGGCAAAATAGATAAAATAGTATATTGCACTCGTTTAATAAGACGTTCCGTCACACTCCTTTCTTTGGGACCCTCCTCACTGCGTTCGTCGGGCCCCAAAAACAGTCGTGTGACAAACTTCGTCTTATTAAACTCGTATAATAATATACTATTTTATGCAGAATTTGCTAGAGCTGTGGCTTTTCCTTGGAAATTTACAGAAACGTACACAATTGCTCGATGAATTATACCATGAGAAAATTTGACCTCATGGGCCCTCAGAAGAGGTTATTCTCTGGGCCTCTTCAGGGGAGATGCCCAATGAAGCATGCTGCGACATCACATTGACACTTATTGAACCCAGCATGAATAAAAATGTAAGACTTGTAACCATACGTTGCATCAAAATTACCATGGTAACCAATTAGTCCCATCATGAGTGATTTTGTTGGTGCCCAAGTCAATGGAAATTTCCAGAAGTGATATCTCCTAGACAAGTAGAGATAGAGCCATAATTCTTTTTTTGATTTCAATCGGACACATTATTGACTATTCGAGCATGATGTGCAATTTTTTCCTTTCCCCTCTACTGAAAAAGTATAAACTTTTTCAGTAGAGGTCAGCAGGGTAACTGTGACGTTTGTCAAGTCAGAACGTTTTTTTGTACTTGTCATCATTGAAATGTCAGCATGAATGTAATCTACTACTTAACATCAGTAGTGAAAACAAAAGACTAACAAAGGTTTTCTCAGGAAATCTGGACTTTGAGGAAGAAAAACACCAAACGCAAACTTGAAATTGATCAGCTGGAAATGACAGTATATATTTATGTCGACATTTCAATGATGGCAAGTATAAGAAAAAAGTTCCGACATGACAAACGTCAAAATTACCCCCCACCACTGAAAAAGTATAAACGTGAAAAATTTGCACATCATGCTTGAATGGCCAATAATGTGTCCGATTGAAATCAAAAAAAGAATTATGGTTCTATCTCTACTCGTCTAGGAGATATCACTTCTGGAAATTTCCAGTGACTTGGGCAGTGACAAAATCACCCATGATGGGACTAATTGGTAACCATGGTAATTTTGATGCAACGTATGGTTACAAGTCTTGCATTTTCATTCATGCTGGGTTCAATAAGTGTCAAAGTGATGTCGCAGCATGCTTCATTGGGCATCTCCCCTGAAGAGGTCCAGAGGATAACCTCTTCTCAAAGCCCATGAGGTCAAATTTTCTCATGGCATAATCCATCCAACAATTGTGTACGTTTCTGTGGATTTTCAAGAAAAAGCAACAGCCCTAGCAAATTCTGCATCAAAAAATCCAAGTTTCACAAAAAAATCAAGAACTCTTTGAAGAGACAAAATACGATCAAAAGTCAAAAACCGTTTCGAGATATTGATATCTGCTTTCTAAAACTCGAGAGAAAAAAATCGGGATTTTTTTCTAAAAAAGTTTCACGACTTCAAAAATTAACACTTTTGACACTTTTGACACTCTTCCTTTTGGCATCCTGTATATCGTGGACAAAGTCAATGGTGACGTAAGTCGACATAGCGTCTTATAGCTGAAGAAAAGCTATACCAGGCACCATACTTTTTTTTCAAATCGGATATCTTTTCCCTAAGAAATCCTTTCTTGAAATTGGAGCAAATTTTAGTCTATGCTTAACTTTTGACGAGCACTTTATATATTTTCAAGGCCGAGGAACACAATGCAATACGTTTCCAAAAAGTGTCATGCACCAGTGGCGTACCAGACGGCTGCGAAGGGGCCGAGGTGCGATTTTCCACAAGTCTTACGGTAAACCTTAACTAACACTTTTTCTGACATGTTTGGTATCATTTCTGACCCAAAAATAAGTATTAAATTTTGATAAAGACGTGTTTCAACCGATTTTATCATAGAAAACATGATTTTTTTTTACCCTCAAAATTGATGTTTTGTAATTCTGCTTCCATAACTGTCCAATGTTATTATAACTATGATTTTGACTTGGACAGTTGGTTTGGGCTATTTAACACAAAATATCATTCACTGAACTTTTTTTCCGTTTTCACGGTCATGGAGTGATTTTGTCTCTTGAGATGTATCATGTCAAAAGCTTGATGTGATGAAACGTGCTATTTCACAAAAAAAAATAGACTAGGATCAAAATGTAGCGTTGATTTGGTACTTTACTCATTTCAAGGCATGAAAATAGTTTTCTCTATCAAACAAAATAGAAAAAACCAAAATCGGAGTCGCATTCTAGTCATGACATCCTTTTTCTTCCAACATTGCGAGCTTTTGGAATTAGATTTCTACATGATGCACGTTTTGTAGCAAAACTACCGTGTGACTTTGTAACATCGAAAGAAACCTCTGGTGTATGAAATTCATCTATGAAATAGTTCAATTGAACACTCTATGTCAAAATTGTGATCACTGGTGTTCTGAACCACAATTAGTGCAAGCGGTACACACCTAAAAACACATCGATGCTGCATTTTGGAGTGCAGTAACGAGATTTGGTATGGGCATACTTTATACCAAGACAAGCGATTTGACCCGCAGCACTCGATATTTTGTCCCTTAGGGGGCCAATGGGGGCCCTCCAAATTTTCAAGATGCAAGAACTTTCACATGACGATCATTGAGTATCGTCATGTATGTCATAAGTAAAGCTTACGGGTCTATTGAAAATATTTTCATCAATTGTCGTTGTGTTCAATTCATTCTTCACACTTGAAAAAAAAATTCTTTGACAGAGGTCAAAAAAACTGTTTTTATTTTTTCTTCTATGCAAGGAGACGATGAATTCATATGTTCTGTTGCGTTCCCAACTAAATCGCATTCCCTAAACCTAATTATAAAGAAATTTGTCTTGTAATGGTATTTTTCAAAGAAGTGGTGACCTCTTCAGTACCTCTTTTCCAAGAGCATTTCTTTCTATGTACCCACTGGATATCACTCGTAATTTTTGCAGGAATGGAGACCTCGAACTCTTTTCCTGGGGGTTGCGAAGCAACATGACTCTAAAACGCCCAAGGGAGCCCAATAAAAAAAAATTTCTGCTGGGCCGTCCAACTTACGATATTTTGATTTTATAGTAGGAGAGACGCGGACCAGTATTCAATCGAGGCTGCAGGCACAGGCGATTTGGTTTCAACAGAAAATATTTTTCCATGATGTGTTTTATTGCAGTACAACAAAACGCAGAGTCGTTAGGTGTAAGTAGGTATATTTTCCGGTAGAACTTATTCGCCTAGACTAGATCTTATTTATTTGCGCGTCTCCCCTACTACAAAATCAACATGCCAAAAATTTGACGGCCCAGCAGAAAAAAAAAGTTTTAGGGCTCTCTTGTATGTTTTGAAGCCATGTTGCATGGAAATTACCAAGAAAAGAGTTCAAGTTTCTCATATCAGCGAAAATTGACAGTCTTATCCACTAGGAACATTGAAAAAAATGCTGTTGAAAAAAGAGTACTGAAGAGGTCACCTCTCCTTGGGAAAATGATATTGCGAAAAAATTGTCTTCATATTTGGGCTTACGGAACGCGATTTAGTTGGGAACGCAACAAAACATATGAATTTATCGTTTCCTTGCACAGCAGAAAAAATAAAAACAGTTTTTTTGACCTCTGCGAAAGAATTTTTTTTTCAAATGTGAAGAATGAATCGGACACGACGACATTTGATGAAAACATTTTCAATAGACCCGTAAGCTTCACTTATGACATACATGACGATACTCGATGATCATTTTGTGAAAGTTCTTGCATCTTGAAAATTTGGAGGGCCCCCATTGGCCCCCTAAGGGACGAAATATCGAGTGCTGCGGGTCAAATCGCTTGTTTTGGTATAAAGTACGCCCATGCAAAATCTCGTTACTGCACTCCAAAATGCGGTATGCTTTTGCGTACCGCTCCCACTAAATGGGAATGGAGCTCAAAAACGAAAAATTCATAGGTCGAAACTTCTCGTTTTTTCAGAAATTTATTCCGCAATGTCGGAAGAAAAATGATGTCATGACTGGAATACGGCTTCGATTCCAGTTTTTTTCTATTTTGTTTGATGAAGAAAACTATTTTCATGCATTGAAATCAATAGAGTACCAAATCGAAGCCACTATTTGACCCTAGTCTAATTTTCCCTGTGAAATAGCACGTTTCCTCACATCAAGCTTTGACATGATATAAATATCTCAAGAAACAAAATCACTTTGTGACTTTGTGAAAACCGGAAAAAAGTTCAGCAAATGATATTTTTGTGTGAAATAGCCAAAGGTGGGCACCGTTAACGAAAAAGTTAACTTCGTTAAACGCTAAATCGTTACCAAAAAAATTAACTTCTTCAATCATTAATAAGTTAATTTATTTAATCATTAATAAGTTAATTTATTTAAAATGTAACGGAAGTTAACTTTAAACCGTTAACGTTAATTTCTCATTTTGTAAAATAGATGTAGATGTAGAAATAATCATCTCTTAGACCACCAGAACACCACCTTGAAAGCGCCTAAACTATAATATCTACCCTACACTCCACACCAGCGCATCTAACTAAATTAAGTCAGAATTGAAGTGGACCACCCCAAAATTTTGCCTCGATTACCTCAATGAGGATGACTCGAGAAAAAATTGCCCGATTCTGAAAATGTTTGTACTGGTCGATAGATAATCTTTTACAGGTGGTGATATACTTGAAAATTTCACTCCATTCCTTCAGACCTCTTCTATTTCGGGTTTTGAAAACAAATATGACTAAACAAGTTAACGTTAACGGACTTGAGTTAACGGAAGTTGAATGTAACGGAAGTTACTTAATCCGTTAATAATTTTTCAATTTAACTTGTCAACCAAAAAGTTAACTTTGTTAATTAACGATGAACGAATTAACGTTTTGGCGCCCAGCTTTGGAAATAGCCCAAACTAACTGACTGAGTCAAAATCATAGTTACAATAGCATTGAACAATGGTATAGAAGTAAAATTACAAAACATCAGTTTTGAGGGTGGAAAAATCATGTTTTTTTCTGATAAAACCGGTTCAAACACGTCTCTATCAAACTTTCATACTATAATTTTTGGAATCAAAATGTGCGATTTGTTCAGAAATGATACCAAACATGTCAAAAAAAGTGAGGGTTACGGTTTACCATAAGACTTGTGGAAAATCGCACCTCGGCCCCTTCGCAGCCGTCTGTGGTACGCCACTGGTGCATGACACTTTCTGATAACTTATTGCATTGGGTTCCTCGACCTTAAAAATATATAATCCAGCAAAAAAGTTATGAAAAAAGCAGCGATTTCAAAAATGGTAATTTTTCGGACCTTCGAGTTCTTAGGGAGCACGCCAGTCGCGTGTCCCATCGGGGCACCACTTCTTAAAAATCACCTGTAAGTACCTACTACTCACGTGCAAAAGCGTTTTGCATCGGAATGAAATGCAGGGTCGGTCCTGGTATGCGCCGCTAACGTCCGTACTATTAGTCCTAAGACTGGTTGGATACGTACCTCCATGCCTCCCTATCCTGCGCTAACATACGCGCATTTTCCTAAAGATCGAACATCCCACACATCCCTATTATCTGGGTCTACCTCTGCGTCTCTTCATTTCCACTTCCGCCTCGAGTAGGTATATCTTGAACTAGTTCTCGTGTCTCAGAAGCTGTCCTACCATCCTATTTCTCCTTCTCTTTACTATTTTCCATAATATTCCTTCCTTCCCCTACTCTTTTTAGTACTTCCCTATTGCTGCTCCTATCTACCCATGGTATTTTCATCATGAGCAGAAAATGGCGACTTCTATATCTATATCTCTTCGTTTCTAATCTGTATTCTCGTGTTAACCCTATTTTTACGTCCCTTACATACCAAAACTTTAGTCTAATTTTTCTTGATTCTCATATGACATTATCATTATCATTGTCCAACGACAGATTTTTTTTATATAGGTATATTTTCGACAAAGAAGATCAATATGAGCGTTAGACTCGGCGTTAGATGATATTTTCAACTGATACGCACAAGTTTCTACCCCTAAGTGAAAATTAGTAATAAAAATTGTTTGAAACACGAAATTTGCTAGTTTTTGGAACAAGATTATTTATCTAACTTATCTTGTTGCGACTCAAATGGAGACAAATTTCTTGATATTCTGGGGGAAGGGGGTTTATCGAATAAACGAAAACGATAATCTCATGAAAAGAAATAATCTTTATTGGAGTAAAAACATGAGAACATTGAATTCCAATCCATGTTGATTGATATCACACTTATGTGCATGAACATACAGGTCCATGGCATGAGTGCATGCAACATTACGCAACCTAAAGTCCAAAAACTAAAGTCTTCCCCCCAAGTATTTTTGCTGTCTCAACTTATTTTGCGTGGATGGTGCCTTCCTTACCTATACATATATTTTGCAGGTAATAAGCTATGCAACACAATATACACATCGTTGTTAAAAACACCTGTGGCGTGACGGTCACTGGTAGACTTCGATTTTTATTTGAGATCAGATTTTGATGTTTTTGGTCTCTATTGAAAGATAACAGTTGGATCTAGTTATCCACTCGTTCTTTTATATTGTAATTTCAAAAAGTTCAGTTTGAGGGGACAGGAAGTCGACCATCATAAACGGATATTTGAGAAACAAAACTTGGAAAAAAGCCCAGTGGATGAGTAACAAGACTAATTTTGAAACAATTTTATGCAAAACATCTAGATTTTTCGGTACCTATAGCCTTCATTTGCGAGGAATTTAGGATTCTCGTCGAACTCGATTCTCGAGAGCATATGTGCATTGTGCTATTGTGCATAACAATTAGTTTAAAAGTTAGCTGTCTGAGGCCGCCACCAGTATCGTTGATGGATTTAAAATTTGACATATTCTGTCGAGTTGCCGCGTTTGTCCGTATATCTAATTTTTATTTAGCGATGACCTTAACCTGAGGTATTTACAGTCTTTGGATGTCGATGATACAGAAATTCTAGCAGAGACATCACATCCGCATCGAGCTACTGTATATGGCCTGCGTCGCTTCAAATCTATATTCTGCTACTCCAACTTGAAACCACATCGGGTTACTTCACATTGCTGCTTCCGTAATGAATGGAAACAGTAGAAACTTGAGGAGACACACGGCACACTAAAACCGAAACCAGCTGGTTTTATCCTCGCTTTTATCCCGACTGTGTTGCATCATGTGGCTTGCCAGCGGGCCCAAAACCTTATTCCGGTGCGCGGCATGAGCATTTGCCTCCCTCGAAAAACGCGCCAACACGGTGCGGTTTACGAGCCTCGTACCTACAACAGTATGCTATTGTAAAAGTAAAACTAGTGTTATGATGACGACTACTGTAATATGAGGCGGCGAGTTGGGCAATAATGCACGAGTACTCGAGTAGGGAACCCACTCAGCGGTCCACAGCGAAATCAGCCCACTGCTCAAACGTTCCACCGGAAAAAGGTCCACCACGCATTTATCCCCGATTCTTCACACCGATGAATCATTCCACGGCTCAAATGTCCCCCCGAAAAAGAGTCCGTCGCCTACACCCATAGACATTTCAAAACTACAGTAGATGGTCTGTTGAATGTATGTTTGGTTGCATAACTATATTAGCAAGAAAAATAGCAGCTGTTTATTTCTTGTCCATAATATTACTCGACAATTGCTGCAATTCTAACAGTGATCAGTGAAAAGTTTGGAGATGCAAAGAGGTATAGGCTATTTGATTTCTACATGATTCTAGTGGGCTGCGATTAAGGCCGCGATCGGCCGATGGCGACCAGAAACTTCGTCTAGTTTTGCAATGTCTATGGGCGAAGTCACCTGAAGGTGCGTTCAGTCAGCTTATTTAGCCGCAAGTTTTAATTTTAGTCGCAAGCGCAGCAACGCCCATTGGCTCTTACGAACCAGCCTCTTCGGAACAGCCAATAAGCGATGCAGCGCTTACGACTAAAATTAAAATTTGCGGCTAAATAAGCTGACTGAACGCACCTTGACACTCCTGACAGTGGATAAATGCGTGGTGGACCTTTTTCCGGTGGACCGTTTTAGCAGTGGATGTCTTCGCGGTGGCAGAATTCGGGGATAAATGAGTTGTGGATCTTTTTCTGGTGGAAAGTTTGAGCTGTGGGCTGATTTCGCCGTGGACTGCTGAATATGGACTTCACGAGTATTACAAAAAGGAACTGTAATGTGTTTCGCATGCTACTTTGTCTATTTCGCTAATTCACTTATGGCGTGTTCCAGTTTGTGTAAATTTTGACAGTTCCTTGACGTTTCTACGACATTTGAAAATTGACAAATCAAATCATGGATGAAATTGGAGCAGCTGCATTAAGGTTATTAATACTGGACAATTATATTCTTCTGACAACGAGGATTATGAGCATCCAATGAGAGGACTGGAGAGGTCCTCAAGGTAACCAATTATAAAAAGAATCCAATGGGATATATGGGAGCCATGGACGATTTTGCTCCCTCTAGAGTGCGCTAGGGTGGGTAGGCACCTCTAGGGATTTTGAGACTCTAGATTAACGTCCACGTATCGTATATCCCGTTCACTTTTTTATTTTCATCAGTAGAATAACTTTTTGGAGCAAAAATAAAGTGGCAAGTTGGAGCGTTGGGAGGATACGGCTGATGGCCGCCGATAGTTTCGCTTCAAAACTTTGCAGGTGCCATCACTTGTGTCTCGTGCCATCAGCTGTAGCCGTAGCTTATGGTCACTTTATTTTTTGCTCCAAAAATCATTCTACTGAAAATAAAAAGTGAACGAGATATTAATGGAATATAATATACTAATATAGTGATCGTGCTCCCTGATTGTGATGGAGATAGAAGTTTTGTGAAAAGAGTCAAGTGCATAGAAAAGGAATGTCAAAACGCTCCAGTCCGACAATTTAAATTGAAACGTCACTGACAGTGGGTTAGGGTTAGGTTTAGGTTTAGGAGAGACCACAGATAGACTGACAAGAATGACGAGCTCGACGCCTGACGTGGTCCCCCAAGGTCCCCAGCCACGAACTTTCCCCAGCCCATGTTGCGCCCTTTGCAACCCACTCAGCAAGAAAACATCTTTGTGACATCACTTAGATGTTCAAGTCACAACTGCGATGTTAACAAAAAAAGTCTATGCGATGTTAAGTGGACATCTCTGTTACCTCTTATGTCCGGGTAATTAGAACATGAATGAGATATCTCAGAGATGTCCAAATGTGACATACTATCTACATCGCTATTCCACATCTCGTAGATATCACTTTTTGACGTACATATAACGTCGCATTTTGGATGTGTATTTTTCAATAAAAAATAATTTTTCACCACTTTTCAACACACTTTTATGTCATAGGAGGCTCCGCACCTATTTTTACTAATTTTAACAATCTATACAGCACCTTTTTTCCCTAAGAAAAGTTGTTCTTCTATTGGCGTCCTCCAGAGGATTCGAACCTGGATCCCCATAGGTGATAGTTAGAGACACTGCTCCCGATTCGTCTGAGCTACCAACTTGTCTGATACAGTATATTTGAACAGCGTGCTTGATGTTCAGGGATATTTCTCGGGATATTTCATTAAGACTCCAAACGATACACTGAACCCAAAGAGCCTCGCTGGGACTCGAAACGTTACAGCAAGACACAAGGGGCTCCGGTGGGGCCCCGGACGTTACAATAAGACATGAACGGGAGTCATCAAAGTATTCGAAAGCACAATAAGACAAAAAGAAAAAGGAGCCCATTTTGGGGTTCCGAATAACACAAGAGCAGACACAATAAGGGTTCACCAAAGGTGTGAAAGTCACGACAAAAATGCAAGAAGGTCCAGTACTGGCTTTCGAAAAACACAAGGAAGGAGACACAAACGGGGCACACTAGTTCCGAAAGCCACAAGCACAAGAAGACACAAAAATGGTTCCAAATGACACATGAAGACATAAGGGGGCCCGCAGGGCCTCTAACTCCAACTAAACATGAAGACAAGGCTGTTCTGGCAACACACATGGAATCGGGGGCAAAACTATTTATTAAATATTTTCCGACACACCGAGCTGAACGATGACAGCCCGCGATCCCGCTAAATTTAAAAAATCTCTCAGTGACTACGTCTCATTGACGTCAGTGAGATGTTACACTTCGGCAAGTTGAAAGAAGTAACAATGTTACGTCCGGGAGATGTCTCATGTGTGATGTTCAATTTAAGTTCATTTCGAAACATCTCTCAGACATTACATCGTATAACATCGCACATGAACATCACAGAGATGTGGAAGTAACGTTCATTGTGATGTTATTTTGTGACATGATTGAGATCATCTCATTTATGAAACATGACATGCTATGCTGAGTGGGAATGGGCTCGCGAAAGTACATCCCACTGAATAAAAATGTTACTTGTTTATAATTTTTTGCAGACAATTTGTTAAACTCAGGTAAAGTATATACCAAACTTCTTTTCGACTTGTTTTAGTGAGTTTTTTCATTCAGGTCTATTTGTATAAAGTTCAATAGTGGTAAAGCGACTGGATTAGGAGCCAGTACGAGGGTAACAAACGCCCTTAGGATTGGCACCTGCAATCAAGAACAACAATAAGGACTTCCTGAAGAGCTCATGAATCAACCAGAAAATGATGAAAGGAAGCAAATAGCACATAGCCAGCAAAAAAGAGACAATATCGCAGCTAACTTATTGCCAGCTGAAGACCACTAATAATACAACAATGAAAAAGTTTTGTCAATAATTATTGTTGTCTTGGGCAAAATAAGCATTTTAAAATATCTTTATAACTCTCGACTGTTCTCAAAATATATAAGATAGTATATGCCGTTCACGTTTTAAATTCAGTAGAATGACTTTTTGGAGCAAAAATAAAGTGACAAGTCGGGGAGCTAACGACTATGACTGATGGCACCTGCAAAGTTTTGGAGCGAAACTATCAGCGGCCATCAGCCGTATCCTCCCAGCGCTCCAGCTTGTCACTTCATTTTTGCTCCAAAAAGTCATTTTACTGGAAATAGAAAGTGAACAGGATATATGTATTCAAGTATTACTGTATTACTATGAGAACCAGGTATAGTGAATAATAAAACAATAGAAAAGTTTTGCTTTATCGATTTTATTTTTGAAAGTAAAGGAAAACAATACTCCATCTTTGAAACATGTCGTGTTTCTTACTCTAACTCTAAGACTCTAAGGCTGGAAACATACTGGACGGTGAGCAACGCAACGACGAGAGCGGAGAGCAAAGCGACGATAACAAACACACATATTCCTATCAGGACACACATACTGAAGCGTCACCGTTGCACATAATACCTATGTATTGTTGTTTTCGTCGCTTTGCTCTCCGCTCTCATCGTCGCGTTACTCACCGCTCCATTACATTTTCAGCCTGATTGTAGCTCAAGGAAGGGGTTGTTCGGCTGGCTGAAGCAGTAGGGCGTAGGAAACCGTTTCGAGTGTCACAACATACATTGTCTGCATGTACTTCGGAAACGTTTGAGTGTTGTTTTTGTTCTCTCTTGACAATATGACAATATCCTGTTGAACGTGCTCCAAATAATGAATAAATAAATATGGCATCCATCAAGCAGGAGTCAAGCAGGAAGAATTCATGTTTCAAGCTTGACTAGCAGCCAAAAGTTACTTTCAGCCCTAGATACGGTTGCTGACACTATGAAGTGGACGACAATGTCAACGATCAAGTTGGCTTGCTGTCATGCGACGTTTAGGCCAGAATCTAAAAAAAATCTGTTGACTGTCGTCCACTTCCGCAAAAAAAAATTAAAAAGGAACAACGCGTGAAAAGAACAGTTAAGTTTCTGGATGTTGTTGTATTGTTGGTTGCCTACATCACTTCAGTGGAAAATTAGAGCATGTACCGTTGTGGCCTTTTCAAAGTGGACGACAGTTGACAAATTTTTTAGGATTCTGGCCCGAACGACGCATGACAGCAAGCCAACTCGTTGACACTGTTGTCCACTTTATTATGGCCGCAGCCGTACGCCACAGTGACTCATGACTTACCAACAAAACAATGTTGCGCGTGGGCTTGAGATGGACACCGCAAAGAAGAGTAGTACGACGTAAACAATTCAACTGCAAATAAGAAACTATAAGTGTGATAGTAATTTCCCCTCGGTAGGAACTATTGGGACTTATATATAGGGACTTGACTAACCATCGTGAGTAGAAGGCAACAGAGTTGGTTTCGTGGTTGTAAAGTGTTTAAAATGTAGCCGTCAAGTGTACTCGACCCTAAACCTCTCAAAGAGCCTACCGTTCTCGCAATATTTCACTTGAAAGACTGTTTGGTGCAGTGTAATAATTGCCGTGCGCCGCCGCCATCGGTCGTTGAGCTTTGATCGAATTTGACCAGCAAAACAATGAAAACCGCGTCACCGTTTGCCCTACCATGGGGTCTACGGTCATGGCATTGAATCAAAATTTGAAACAAGAATACCATGCGATCAACAAAATTCGGAATTGAGGTCGGCTGTGACTTGGTCAAGTTTCAGGATGTCAAGCTTTCGGCCAGAGCACAGCCTACCCCAATTCCGAATTTTGTTGATCGCATGGTATAAAAGACATCAGCAGGCTACAATTAAGGTGCGTTCAGTCAGCTTATTTAGCCGCAAGTTTTAATTTTAGTCGCAAGCGCTGCGACGCCCATTGGCTCTTATGAACCAGCCTCCTCGGAACAGCCAATAAGTGATGCTGCGCTTACGGCTAAAATTAAAATTGCGGCTAAATAAGCTGACTGAACGCACCTTTAATCTGTCATTGTGGTAAGGCCCTTTAGGCTGGTGCACGAATAACGGACAAGTGTTCTGTTTCATAGGTTTATTCTAATTGTTCGTTCCTAGTCTACGTTACAGCTTAAATAGGCATAGGTAATAATGACCGTCGAAGAATGTGCTGACACAAACTTGCGCTTCGACGCGGCTATTAATAAGTAGGTCACTACACCTCCCCTTTTGGGAGTATGATGCATACCTGTCAGGGAATGCGTCATTCTAACCATTTAAAAACTAAAAAATTAAAAAAAAAACAAATATAACATCATAATGGTATCTCAAAATAAATCAACCAAATGATAGAATACCTAATAAATTTGAATCTGAAATCTTCGAATACCAAATCAAACTACAAAAATTACAAACATGGGAAATAGATCAAAATTTTGGGTTGTTGTACTCAATTTCATTCAAAACATTCAATTGCACTGCGCGCGCATACAGCACAATTAAACCTTTTTTCTGAAATTTGAATTTTTCAAAAAACCAAAATTTTTTATAACCAACTAAACATACTTATAGACAGTAGGTACAAAATTCACGAAAAATACACAAATACACACAATAAAATAATGAAAATCAGGCAGACAATTATTTACAGCTTGACACACAAAAAATTATATAAATCTCCGAATAGCAATGTTCGTGGTTAAAATACCTTTATTAATTGGTACTGGAGATGATACAATAGTGAAAATGTTGATTTTTATTTACTTATATGAATGGGAAAAGTGTTTTCACCATCTTGTAATGCACTATTCGGGTCATCCAGTTCGATCTCTTTATATGGTTCATTTTGCACAGCATCGAGTTTTTGTCTTTTTTCACTTTTCGCGTGTACAAAATTTCCAGTTTCTAACTGAATGGGATTTGCTCTAGAGTCGAGAGTTGACTTCCTATGCTCATTGTCTGTGATTGACAATTCGTGAGCTCTCTTTCGCGTAAATTTGAAACAATATTTTAACTCATTTGCAACATTTTCCATGTCATTGATCGGTTTCTTCAGTTTGCATAAGTCACAACTCTTTATGAAATTCACTACATCTTTTTTCATTTTCCTCCACTTGTAATACAATTTTAATTTCGACAACATTCTCTTGGAGCCCGCATGACCTCCAAGTAGTGGATCCTTATGAAATGTTTCTAAAATTTCTTTTCTGTCGTTTTCGTCGGATAGTGTGATAATAGGGGTACAAATCGCGATTTTTACATGTGTGAGTACTTTACTTGCTATCCTTTTGAATGCGTTAATACCCACCAAATTCCATAGCTCATCTTCATACTGAAGTTTCA
Organism: Anaspis maculata; assembly: GCA_949128115.1. Taxonomy (NCBI): domain Eukaryota; kingdom Metazoa; phylum Arthropoda; class Insecta; order Coleoptera; family Scraptiidae; genus Anaspis; species Anaspis maculata. The sequence continues at coordinate 55,673,716 of OX421962.1, read as the reverse complement.
ACATATCAAGTCTATTCTCACCGGCTATTGTATTTAACCTGGTTAGCAGATGCTCTAAAGCACTGTTAACACTGGCGAGTCCTTTCTCATTACTTGAATAATAATAGTTTTTATCACCGGGAACGACCCTGGATAACAATTCTTTAGGTTTGTTATCACGAATGACTTTATTATCAACTCTAGTAGCACTCTGTAAATTGAAGTCTTGTATTGCAAAACTAATCCGATTTTTGGAAACTTTGAACTTGAGCCGTGGTAATTCGAAAGTTTCTTTATTACTTGTTACTTTGAAAACGGTAACATTTCCGTTCAAAACGTTAGTTTCTTTTTGGTCAGAATTTTGAAAAATGTTTTCTTGTTTACTCTGGGCTGGGGTGTTTACTTTTGCTATATTCACGTTCAAAATATTTTGCGGACGCGTGTCTTTGTTTCCTGTTCTAAACGATCGAACGTTAAATTCTGAAACCGATTGACTCGACAGTTTTGGTTTCTTGCTTGCAATTATTGCTTCGCGCGTTCTATTCACCATTTTTGCTTCGTTAGGCGGAACTGTAGGCAGACTTTTACGAATTTCAATTGCCTTTTCTGTTGAATCAGATATGACGTTTTCGCTTTTAAGCTTTTTTACAATTTGGCAACGCGATGCGATTTTACGTGTGTATTGCGTTTCTGCAGAAAAATACATTGGAATTTCATGGCATTTATTTCCAAATTTCACAATTAACACAGACCTGCCGAAATCCAAAACACACTTATACTTTTGAATAAAATCCGTGCCTAAAATTGCATCGCACGGGATGGGAAAATCGTCATCTACTACGTGAAATTCGTGGAATATATTGAAATTTTTACCGAAGAGGGTCGCTCTGGTCGTACCTAGGGTTTCTGAAACCCCTCCTGTGACTCCTCTTATTTCGACACGATTATCTGGATAAATAATTTGGTTTTTGTCGATTTTTTCGCGTCTGAATATGCTCGAATCGGCTCCGCTGTCGATTAGAAAAGTTATTGCTTTGTCGTGCGTTATGTCTGTGTGAAATTTAGCAAAACTTCCCCTAGCCAAATTAAAAGAAAAAATATTTACTGAAGATGGTCTCCAAGACCCTGACCGGTGGCCTGAAGACCGTTTTCGTTTCCCGACTCGAGACGCCTTTCATTGTAAGTGTCTTGTTTCTTTCCGTGATGATTATTATGAAAATTCTCACGGTAATTAGGGAAATTTTCGCGCTGTCGGTTGTATCCTTCATTTTGGAAATAATTGACTTGAACAGCCTCTATATCGGTATTGGCTTCGACTACCTGAGCTATCAAATCCTGAATCGTATCAGGTTTACTCAATTTAAGCAATAATTTTGTAGTCGGTGATGCCGTATTCTTAATAACTGCCTTTTTGACTTCCGAAATCGTATATTTTTCAGCAACGTTAGCGGGGACTCCGTCCGATAAATAAGCTCGATTAAGTTTATGTGCCAAAATTTCTAATTGTGACGTGTGTGATTCCATCGCTCCATTTCTTGGATGAAGATTCATCAGTCTGGCTTGCACTGAATCCTTGGTCTCTGTTTTTATTACTCTTTTAAGCTTTACAATGATTTCGTCAAGAGATTTCTCATTTGAAATGTAGTTTCTAGCTTTACCGGCTAGTCTTGTTTTTACAAAAGCAATTGCAAGATTTTCGTTGCCAGTCTGATAAATCTTTATAAGTTCAAGAGCATCTATAAAGGTTTGGAGTTTTTCGGAGTCTCCGCTAAACGTATCTTCTAAACTAGTAGAACATAAGTTCAGAAATTTTACGGCATCTAATTTCGACATTTTGGTAGTTTAGATTTATATTAAATTTTATGAAAAAATATGGAGTGCAAGTGCATCATATAAGAGTTTTTGACTTTTCCTAGGAATGCATGGTTAATTTTGCAAATTTTGTCCGTTAAATCATCTTCAGCTAAACGAAAAATATTCCGCATTTTTGCAAATCCTATTCAATTATATTGGGAAATTTGCACTTACTTATCATTTTTAAATTAGCGCTTTTTATGCGTCGTCGAAAACGGCGACGTCCACAAGATTGTTGCTGTTATAGTTGCTTGCTCGGACCGGAATATTGATGTAGGGCCGGGTGGTTCTTCTCTTCGCGCATCAAAAAGGAGCCTCTACTGGGTTGGATGTTGTCTTCGCGCATCAAAAAGGAGCCTCTACTGGGTGATGCTGATTTCTTCCGTGTAATAAGCAGCGTTTTTGTAAAAATGAGCTGGCATCTCGTTTGACATTGACCTTCGCGGAGGGTTACTTCTGGTGTTTCGCCCTCCTGGATTACTGCCGTTACTATCGCATAACGTCTTCGTGGATTGTTTTCTTTGCAGTCCCATTGTTGATGCTGGATTTACCCTTACACGAATGGTGGAGATGAGTTGTTGACACAGCGTCTACTTGTGCTCGAGGATGGGCTCAAGGAACTCATTTCTTGAAGTAGCCATTTTTTGTCTTCTGCACTTTTAATACTCTTACACTGCAGTACATAGGAAAGATTGCAAATCTTATCTCACGGTCGCCATGTGGTAAGGCCCTTTAGGCTGGTGCACGAATAACGGACAAGTGTTCTGTTTCATAGGTTTATTCTAATTGTTCGTTCCTAGTCTACGTTACAGCTTAAATAGGCATAGGTAATAATGACCGTCGAAGAATGTGCTGACACAAACTTGCGCTTCGACGCGGCTATTAATAAGTAGGTCACTACATCATCTAGCTTTCGTTTGTTTCTTTTTTTTTCTCCTTATCGGCCTTTTTTGGCCCATAGGAGATCGCCTTCATTTGTTATCTAGCTTTTTCCAAAGAATCATGTGGAACGGCATCGGTATATGATTCAAACGAGGCTTTGAACTTATCACTTGTAAGTAGGTTGTACTTGCTTTTCATCGAACTAGATTTTTCAAAGATAACTACAGTCGGCAGTGCCAAACCTTGTATAACTTTTCTCTATCAAAATGCAGAGAAAATCGCACTCCAATCTTTTGATATATTGACGTACGTACGATAGGCTTGTGAACCACACCGTGTTGGCGCTTTTCCCGATTGAGCGGCGAATGCTCATGCCGCGCGCTTGCGTCCCGTCAAAGATAACATTCTGATCCGCTTGAACTGGGTAATTATTTTCCACCAAGTTAATCAACCTCTCGTTTTTTTAAGCCTCGCCAGACGTAGTGGCGGAGGCTATTTGTGGCCGCTTTTTTTTTCGTGATTTTTTTTCCTCGTTCCTTGTTCCTCGTTTCTTAACACAATTCACCTAAATTTTCCGTATCTTTTGAACGGTTCAATATATCCAGTTCATTCTTTCGCTAATCGAATGTCAACTATTGCAGGTTGATACCGACGACGTTTAAAGATGATCGGTCAAATATAAACAATCTTTAACAACAATAAAGAATGCACAACTCGTGAAACTCATTTAAAATAGAGAAAACGCATGGATGTCAGCCTTTCCATCATAATATCTTTGGATCCAATGAAGCTTTGTGCCTAATTTTTTTTTAATTGAAGTACATATCCAGACCTTTGTCACAGTGTGACAGCGATTGAGAAACAATGGTTTATTATTTATTTATAAGATTTATAAACATTTTCATCGGCTATGAATGCAGCATGATTTTTATTTTCATAGTTTTCTATATACAACCAGCAAAGCGATTGGAGCCAAAGTATGGCAGAATTTTTCAAAAGAAAAAATTTTGATCTAGGACCTACAGTTTTTTTAGATATGATTTTTTTTCTGACGCAACCAACAACTGTAAAGAAGTGGTGCGCGCATGCCACTCATACATACTATGCAAAATGCTCTATATTACTACTGAGGTGGGCATTTTTCGTATAAAGCTGAGCTTTCACAGAAATAATCAGATATTTGCTTTTTACAAAAAAAAACAAGGCACCCGTTTAGGCTAGCCGAGTTATGGGGCTAAGACTGCCTTCAACGGTACAATGGTATTAACGTGAAATAGGTATGATAGAGATGAAACTATTCACCCCTAATTTCTACATCGAAAAGGTCCTATTCCAAACATTTGCTCTGCTCGTGCCTTCCAAACTTCCAAACTAGTTGAATTTTTACCGCAAATCGCAGATGAGAGTTATTCTTACGTGTCACATACAGTTTCTCTTTTTATTTCATTGCCTTTTTTTGCATTAATAACTACTTATTTTATCTCAGGCCACATTTGGCAAATATGTTTTGATATCACTTCATTGAAGTTTTAGAGTAGGTACCATCATTAAGTTTTTGCCAAGCAAGTTTCAAACAGTTTCCAAGCTAATAAAACAATAACGATACTTCTTATTGTATGTATGTGTGTACGTGTTTTATGTATGTACTTTTTGTAATAATGTACCAAAATGATTTATTGCTGCGAAGACCTTTTTTTGGGCGAGGCTTCCTATTCCTAGGCGAGGTTTGTGATGTTGTCGCCTCTCTTGGGAACTCGTCATCGGCTGACTACTATGGACTGAACAGTAGAATCGTTAAGGAGACGGTGGAGTTGGTGGCGTATCCGCTGGCTGAGCTTGTGAATAGGTGTTTCCAGGATGGTGTTTTCCCTTCCTGTCTAAAAGTGGCAAAGGTCACTCCTATTCATAAGGGTGGTGCCGCTGATGCGGCAAATAATTATAGACCTATATCCATTATTCCAATATTTGGTAAGATTATTGAGATACTGTTAAAAAATAGACTAACATCTTTTTTTGAGAGGCACCATTTATTCAGTTCATCGCAGTATGGTTTTCGTGGGGGTCGTTCTACGACCAAGGCTCTGCTTGAGGTGGTGGAGGGGGTGGTTGGGGGTCTTGAGGGGGGAAAGCACACTGTTCTCGCATTGTGCGACCTCACCAAGGCCTTTGACTGTGTTCCTCACGATCTCTTGCTGCATAAGCTCAGGCATTATGGTGTAAACGGTGTTCCGCTTGACTTGATAAAATCATATCTTTCAGACAGGAAACAGTGTGTGTCTTTGGATTTTGGCAGTCGGTCCGGCCTTGGAATTTTGACGAGCGGTGTACCCCAGGGTTCTGTTCTAGGGCCGCTACTATTTGTAATATTTATTAATGATCTCTGTTACTATATGTCCACTAGGGGTCGCTGCGTTTTGTACGCTGATGACACGACGTTCGCTGCTTCGAGTGCTGACTTTGCTGAGCTTCGCGATATTTCCTCGGCATCCGTCCGGCGTGCTGGTGAATGGTTCCTGAGCAATCGATTAAGACTGAATGAGGGGAAGACTCAAACACTTGCGATTTCCAGCAATACCAGATTTACTTCTGGAAAGACCTGTCGGCTGCTGGGTGTGACTCTTGATGATGCTCTGTCGTGGTCGGCTCATGTTGCGGGGTTGAGTGGTAGGTTGTCCGGTGCTCTTTTTGTTCTTAGGCAGCTTAGAACGTCCATTAGCCTGGAGGTACTGAAGTCTGTGTACTTTGCTCTCTTCCACTCTCACGTTTCATATGGGGTCGTTCTGTGGGGCAACTCAAGTGATGCTATTAAGATTTTCCGTCTGCAGAAGCGAGCCGTCAGACTGCTAGCTGGGGTTGGTCCTTTTGAGCACTGCAGACCATATTTTATCAAATATGGTATAATGACTTTGCCATCTTTATTTATTTACCAATCACTTGTGGAGATCCATGCAAGTCGTGAATCATTAACACTGCACAGCGATAATCATCGGTACAATACTCGTGGGGGTGATAAAGTAGTTTTGCCGCGATATCGTCTTGCCAAATCAAAGAAAAATTCATTGAATCTTAATTTGTACAACAGAATTCCATTGAAAGTTAGGGACTTGCCCCTCTGTGCATATAAACGTGCGGTGAGACGAATTATTTTAAAGAATGGTTTTTATTCAGTTGAAGAATTTTTGTCACTGCAAATTGCGTGAATTTGACATGTTTTAATTTCTTGTACATTTGTTATTTATTACGTGATGTTTCCGTTGATGTTTTTCATGTTTATTTGACTTTTGACTGTTTTTTGTTTGTTTGTATAAATCCAATTATTTATCTTGCTTCAAACTGATGTAATCATGTAATGTGGCGTAATAATATATCTATATCTATATCTATTAGACACACCGCAAGGTGGGGAGATGGACTGGTTTTTCTTTAGGGTAGAGGTACAATTGGAGTGGAAATTTGTTTAGGTACTCACGTCCCTGAATTAATCGCGGATGAAGTATTGTGGCACCCCAATATATCTTAATTCATTTCAATTGATCGTTACAATTACCTTGATCCAATATAACAGTTCTTCTTATTTTCCAGTTCAACTTTCTTTTCTCAATTCAATTTCATCAAGTCTTTGCAGCAGGAGATCTTCATCCAATCGGTTCTTGCATAAGAAGATACCATCCAAGAATACCACAGGAATTTCATACTTGTACAACTTCAACCAGCGTAAATTTTCTTCTCTTGAAATATCAACCAGTTCATATTTCACTCTGTGCATGTGCGGGGACAGTTTTACTTTCAACTCGTCACACAAAGGACAAGGATCCTTTGTATACAACGTTAACTTAGGCAGCTGATCTTTAGGTATTTTTTCATATCTGCACAGAAAGAAAAACAATTGTTAAGTAATCATTGCATGTTTTTTTATTATCAATAAAAGTATAATCAGACTTGCGAGTATAAAAATAAGATTGTTGCTTAGCTAGATAGTGGATAGGGTTTTCGTAATTACAAAAAAAAAACGTTGTTCTGAACCAAACTTACACCTTTTCAATTAAAATGGAAGAAGCTCCTCCTCCACCATTACAAATGGAAGCGATACCTTTTTGACCACTTTTTAATGCATGCACCAAGTGAGTTACGATTCTCGCTCCGGACATTCCAATTGGATGTCCAAGACTCACGGCCCCCCCATGAATGTTGATCTTTGCAGGATCCAAATCCATAATCTTCTGGTTGGCTAGAACTACAGCACTAAAAGCTTCGTTTATTTCCCACAAATCTATGTCATTCTTTTTCAGGCCGGTTTGTTCTAACAATTTTGGAACAGCCACGGCAGGTGCTATGGGGAAATCGATGGGGTCGGCAGCACCATCAGCAAATCCTACCACACGGGCCAATGGTGTAACATTCAGCCTTTTGGCCGCGTCCGAAGACATGAGAATCAAAGCTGCAGCTCCATCGTTCAGTGTCGAAGCGTTCCCTGCAGTTACTGTGCCGTTTTCTCTTTGAAATACAGTAGCTAGCTTGTTGAATTTTTCAAAATTCACTCTTTTGTATTCCTCATCTTCGGCAAAGATTGTGCTCGGTTGGCCTCTCCTTGCTGCCGGTACTTCAACAGGCACCAGTTCAGATTTGATGTTACCTTTGGCATATGCCTCGGCACTTCTTTTGTAACTCTGAATGGCAAATTCATCTTGCATCTCACGAGTGATTCCTAACTTCTTGGCCGTATTTTCGGCACAGTTGCCCATGTGGAACTTGTTGTAGACATCAGTTAGCCCATCAAAAACTATCCCGTCGATTAAATTGACGCCTCCATATGGTGTCACGCCGCGTTTCAAGTAATATGGAACGTTTGACATGGACTCCATGCCACCAGCAAGGACAACTTGTTGAGCCCCAGTTTGGATGGCCTGAGCTCCCAGCATGATCGATTTCATTCCGGAAGAACATACTTTATTAATGGTCGTGCAGATGGTTGACGTGGGAAGGCCTGCAAATAAAGCAGCTTGACGTGTGGGTGCTTGGCCTGCGCCTCCTTGCAATACATGTCCAAGGTAAATTTCTTTCACTTCTTCCTTTGGTATCCCAGCCCTTTCTATAGCACCTTTGATGGCAACTGCACCAAGTCTGGGAGCTGGTAGTTGAGCCAGAGACCCCAGAAACGACCCCATGGGGGTTCTAACAGCTGAAACGATTACTACATCGTTAAGTTGGGGTTGACTGCTGTAATACCTGGGTTTGATAACCTGAAATTTAATCGTTATGAATAATTTATTTCTACGATGAAACAATTTTTTTGGCTTACCCTTGAAAATCTTGATAGAGACATTGCAAAATATTGGTCCTTGCTCACGTCACGACTGAATTTTAATCAGCTCAGCAGAACCTGTTGACGAAAGTGATATAAGCGTTGTCAGTCCAACAAACAACTCTGGAGGACTTTGGTCCTTCCCGTCCTTCCACTCTACTCCTTCCTTTGCCTTTGCATAGAACATAGAACGGTTCCTACGCCGCGAATGACATGATTGGCTTGATTGTTTTGCGTTTGCCGCTGCCGGCTTGTTTTATGATCTGTAGTTTGCACTTATGAATTTTTATACATCATTATGCAAAAAAAAATAACCGATTTAGTATTTTCTGTACGAATCAGTTTCCACTTTATCCAAAAATTGTTCTTATTTTCATAAAATGTTTTATGTAGACTGTCACTTGACTGCACAGCTTGACTGTCAGGGACACCTATTCAAAATTGCCGCGTTATTCAATGACAGAACGTCAAATTCTAGGGTGTAGTGAAATATAAAAGTCACTAATAACTTGAAAATGCTCAATTATGCAACAAAAATGATTCTAAGATTATAGTTTTGCCTAACTTCAAGTTAATGCTAGTCCGATTTTAAACTACTTACTTTTGTTCCAAGTTATTTTACACAAAATGTTTTTGTTCAACTTGCAAAATGGCATGCTTGTGTCAGCGTCAGCCTTGGCGTCAGCTAAAAATCCTAGAGTTAGGTAGGCCATGTGGCCGAGCTGCGGTTTTTTTTTTTTTGTTTCTGTCAATTATCATTGGAGAATCGTTACCTTTCCACCCTGTTTCCACGTTCTATGGCTTTCCCCCTAACAATCGAACATGGAAAATTTTGAGAGCAACTTGAGTGATTTGAGTGACAGAATCGTCATGCACTCTGAGCGTTTCAAGAACGACGTGAATTCGATAGAATTTCTCAATGTGGACCAGTTCTTGTACGATTTTAACATGGAAACTGAGGTTTTCCAATTCCGGATCTGCTATGAGATCGATCAGTGCAAGAAAAGCATTGTTGAACTAGTCGCTTCTGGATCTAGCAACAATAATCTAAGGTAAATTGAGAACCATTGAGAACATCCTGTTACAATACCTACACCTGCTAGAACATCTAGGTATAATACCGGGTGTTTATAAACGTCTGTGATCGCATCGCCTTTGGAATCCGCTTTCGATCACTACAATTGCGCCTGTTACTACGTTTTTCGGCCTGACCCAAGCCTGCCGCGATCACAGTCTTTTATAAACACCCCGTACTTTCGAATCTAAGCATTCTAAACGTTTGTTTTTTTTATCACAGTAACAAGAAAAAGGAAATCCTGACGAAGATGCAGGTGGTTGTCTCGAAGATTGCTCTTCACCTCGCTAAAAATACATAATATTTCAACAAAATAAAGTATAAGTAAATGAAAAAATTAAAAATTGTTTTTGAATTTTGAATATCGATGACGGCCCGCCGCCACGTGACACGTCGCAGCTTTCAGCTTTTGACGTCTGTCAACTGTCACGTCGACGTCGAGGCAGTGTCGGTGACACAAGTTGTAGAAATAATTGCAACTATTGCGAAAAATCAGAAACGTGCAACTTAGTTATGTTCAACATCAGTCGTAGTTCTTAGAGAAGGCTCGAATTGATGTCTTCAGATGATTTTGCCGAGATGACATAACCTAGAAACGTGATACGGGGACGATGAACTCGGAGCAGCGCCGACTAGACACCTTCCGGGACTGGCCCCCCGATGCGGCGGTGAGCCCTGCGAAACTGGCCCAAGCAGGGCTTTACGCCGCAGGTCCAGACTTCACTGTGCAATGCTTTTCTTGCAAAACACTGCTCTCAAAAACCACATATGAAGCCGGAACTGATCCAATGATACTCCATCGGCTGGCAAGTCCCAACTGCCCTTTCGTCGACAACCCCAACGGCTCAGGAAACATTGCAATTGGAACACCCTCTCTACCTCCGAATCCCGATGCCTTGAAGAATGAAGCCGTAAGGCTTAGCACTTTCACTGATTGGCCTGTCTCGCACATCGTAACCCCAGAACAACTGGCCAGGGCCGGCTTCTACTACCTGAACATCGGCGACAGCACTAAATGCGCTTTCTGCAAGGGTGTAGTAAGAGCCTGGGAGCCAGGAGATGACCCCGACAAGGAACACATGAGACATTTTGGATCATGTCCTTTTGTCCGTAATGATATTGCCCGAAGACTCCAGGCCAGAGGGCAAAGCATGCCAGATTGTTCCGGAGAGCCACAGCACGATCAGTCTTTCTCGAATTTGAATTTAGTCAGCAATGAAAACTTGCATTGTCTAGGTGTACATACACACAAGGGCCCCAAAAAGCCCCATTATGGAACTGTGGAGTCCAGGATTCGTACGTTTGTATCATGGTCTCCGGATTTAATTCAAACCCCAGAAGTACTTGCTCAGGCGGGGTTTTACTATGAAGGGTCTGGTGATTTAGTCAGGTGCTTCCATTGTGATGGAGGTTTAAGACACTGGGACCCCCAGGATGACCCATGGACAGAGCATGCGAGATGGTTCCCGTTATGTTCTTTCATTCAGCTAGTCAAAGGGCAAGATTTCGTCACAGCCTGTGCTTTAGAGACTAATCTGGATAGCAGCTTGGTAAGTACATTTCCAATATTTATAAACGCGGTTTAAATTAATTTTTCCCGCCAGGAAATGGCTGTCAAATGCGGATTGAAATGAGTAGTGACAACCAAACAGTCAAGTCAATAGCTGTATTCCTTTTACACGAAATCTCAGATAATCTCACCGCAATTAGAGTAGAGAGAGGAAAAGTGAGAATTGCATAAGAGAAAGAGAGACACTACTAGTGATAAGGCGATTGCATGTAGGGGGCGCTTGTGGCGCCGTTTGCCACTTCGGGACTTAAGGTTTATCAATTGGTATTGCAAACCGTCAAAGAATGTGTCATAACTGTCAATCGCGTCATTTTGACACTTGAATAGCCTAGGCCATTTTTTCTCGATTAATACGCTGCGTACAGTCAGTGGTTTGAAGCGTTTTGGATGATGACGTCACTGTTTAAAGTTGCGAGAAAATGAAAATACGCTGTTTTGAACCACAGCCACTCTATTGAAACTGTCACTTGTCATTGGACGTTGCTGTTTGTGTATTTTCATAACCCAAAAATCATAGCTAAAAATATTTCTGTTTTGGGTGTTTGCTCAGCTGTTGGGTCAAAAGCCAGGGTTGGCAAAAACCCAAAAAGTGGGTGGGTTTTTGTGTTTTTGGTGGGTTTTTGGGTTATTGATGGGTTTTTGTGTGACGTCATCTATACAGGGTGTCCGTTTTTCGAGGCTAAGCATGGCTATCTCGCTTATCTTGAGAGATACAAAGTCGGTTAAATTGGGAAAAAGTTGCGCATTTTCATGACGATCAATGATCCAAAGAGAAATTTGACGTATCGATTTTAGTTTTTGAGATATCGTGAAAAAACAGGAATTTGAATTTTTGTTTTCATTTTTTATTCAAAAAACGGTTGAAGGTGGCCTTTTCTAATCTAGACATTGTCAGAGCACTTTTTCAAGGGGAATTCAAAGCTGCAAAAATCTTTATTCTAGCTTTTAAAGCAACCGAGATACGACATTCAACTTTTTTCTCTAATGGGCGCCATATTGGATTTTGATATTTTTGAATACGGTATTCTTTTCTGGTTACAACGATGTGCCACATGTCACTGTTGAATAAATGTTCAACATTTACGTTTTTTTTTATAGTCGGTGCTGATTTTGTATCCAAAGCACTCTTTGAAAAATTAAAAAAAAAAAATTGCTCAAAATCATGAATTCAGCAGTGGCATGTGACACATTGTTGTAACCAGAAAAAAAAATTGTATCTAAAAATGTCAAAATCCAATATGGCGCCCATAAGAGAAAACAAAGTTGAATGTCATATCTCGGTTGTTTTGGAAGCTAGAATGAAGATTTTGGCAACATTGAATTCCCCTTGGAAAAGTGCCTTCACAATGTCTTAGTTAGAAAAGACTATCTGTCAAATCAATGCACAGTTGCAACCAATGAACGACAGGCCTCTGTAAATCGGAAGCGAGTTTGTACGACAGCCACTTTCACGGCTCACCTGTATTCTTCGAATTCAAAACATTTAGTTACACAGCTACTGACAGTTCAAACTAGGTAGGTACCGTTGCGGCCTTTTTAAAGTGGACGACAGTTGACAGATTTTTTAGGATTCTGGCCTGAACGTCGCATGACAGCAAGGCAACTCGTTGACATTGTCGTCCACTTTATTATGGCCGCAACCGTACCTACATGACATAAATTTTGCTGTCCAGCCGTCTGTTCAAATCGTTCAAATGTTCTTCAATTTTCAATGTTTGTGTTTCGCTGTTCTAGCTGTTCCACATTTCATAAGGATTTTTGTGGGAATTTTTGTGTCGGTTTTCGTGTGGGTTTTTGCGTGGGTTTTTGATGAAAATCCAAAGTGGGCTCTTGTGTCAAAACCCGGTGGGTTTTTCGAGTGGGTTTTATTTCGTGCCATCCCTGTCAAAAGCGCAGTTTAGCTTGGTCCATGGTCCACTCCCACAGTTAGACCTTTCTTTAAGGGGCGGGCGTCTGATGCGACTAGAAAAGTTGTTGACGGGAATCAGTTTTATTTAATTTTCTCTTGAAGTAGAAACTCCTCCAAAGGAAAAATGTACGGGCAATGCTATAAAATTTTAAAAATTTCTAAAAAAATTTGAAAGATTTTGAGTTTTGAAAATTCAAAAATCGAAAATTACGAGGGGTCGACCACGACCAAAAATCTGGTACAAAAAACCTCCAAATAGAATGAAACCTCCAATATCTCCACCATACCTCCACATATCTCCACGGATCCCCACGGATCCCCACGGATCTCCACGGATCCCCACAGATCTCCACGGATCCCCACGGATCCCCACGGATCTCCACAAGACCTCCACGGATCTCCACAAAACCTCCATGGATCTCCACAGTCTAGCGCATGCGCAGTGTTCACGTACATACGTACACACATACTGCATAGGGTTATCTCAAGTGGGGATCAAAATCAATTATTGTCTTCTGATGAAGTGACCAATTGTCTTGTGACCGTGTCATAAAGGGGATCCCGATCCCGATTTCGATCTGTCCAAAAGTAGGAATAGACTACAAACGGTGACTCAGAAGGTTTTTAAAAGAAATTTTGCGGAAAATACACAGATTTTCGAGAAAAAAAATCAAAGGAAGGAAACTACGCAGTGTATTTTTGCGCCGGGCGGAATAACGCGTCGTAAAACGAAAGAGGGCAAAAAATGGCAAGAAATCGGGAGAAAACCAGGAAGACATTGTTTTTGTGACAATATGCTACCAAAAGACACGAACGGGACCATAAAGCAAAATAGGAGTGTTGGGCGAGGAGAAGCTGGGAAGAACGTATCATAAAACTATAAGAACGGGGTGAAAAATCGCAAGTAATTGTAAGAAAATCAGTGAAAGACATTGGTTTTGTGGCAATACGCTACCAAAAGACACCAACGGGACCAAGGGGTGAAATTGGACTGTTGGGCGGGAAGAGACTAAAAAGAACGCGTCATAAAACAAGAAACAGGGCTAAAAATCGCTAACAATCGTGAAAGAAAACATTGACAAGTAAGAATAAATCACACGAAACGATAAGAAAGTCGCAAGATAAGGCAGTCGACGCGTGTAAGAAAGGAATGGAGTGCAAGGAAAAAACGGAAGAGCCCAAAAAAGGATAACAACGCATGGAAAGTATATCCCGCAAAAGCATAAAAAGGAGGTAAAGTACGTTTAAAAAGAAGGAAAAAAACACGAAAAACGGGAAAAAAAAGTCGCGAAAAATAGGTACCCACTCAGCAAGAAAACATCTTAATTTTTCACCACTTTTCAACATAGTTTTATGTCACAGGAGGTTCCGCACCTATTTTTACCAATTTTCACAATCTATACAGCACGTTTTTTCCCTAAGAGAAGTTGTTCATCTATTGGTGTACTCCGGAGGATTCGAAGCTGGATCCCCACAGGTGATAGTTAGAGACACTGCTGCCGATTCGTCCAAGCTACCAACTTGTCTACTACAGTATATTTAAACAGCGCACTTGATGTTCAGGGAGGTTTCTCGGAATATTTCATTAGGACTCCAAACGATACACCGAGCCCAAAAAGCCTCGCTGGGGCTCGAAACGTTACGGCAAGGCACAAGGGACTCCGTTGGGGCCCCGGACATTACAATAAGACATGAACGGGAGTCATCAAAGTATTCGAAAGCACAATAAAACAAAGAGGGGCCCATTTTGGGGTTCCGAATAACGCAAAAGCAGACACAAGGGTTCACTAAAGGTGCGAAAGTCACGACAAAATGCAAGAAGGCCCAGTAGGCTTTCGAAGAACACAAGGAGACACAAATGGGGCACACTAGTTCCGAAAGTCACAAGCACAAGAATACACAAAAGTTGTTCCAAACGACACTTGAAGACATAAGAGGGCCCGCAGGGCCTCACACTAAACATGAAGACATAAGGCTGTTCTGGCATCACACACATGGAATAGAGGACAAAACTATTTATAAAATATTTTTCGACACACAGAGCTTAACGATGACAGCCCGCGAAATTTGAAAAATCTCTCAGTGACTACATCTCATTGACGTCAGTGAGATGTTACACTTCGGCAAGTTGAAAGCAGTAACAATGTGATGTCCGGTAGTGTCTCATGTGTGATGTTCAATTTAAGTTTATTTCGAAACATCTCTCAGACATAACATCGGTATAACATCGCGGATGAACATCACAGAGATGTGGAAGTAACGTTCATTGTGATGTTATTTTGTGATATGATTGAGATCATCTCATTTATGAAACATGACATGCTATGCTGAGTGGGTAGTTGACGCGTGTAATTTCTCTATTTGCCTTTCAAATCATATTGCTGTTTTTATTAATGCCAATAACGTACTGCGCTATAATGTGAAGCACATGCATCTTCACATTTTTCGCATAGCTCCTTGAAACGTCAATTGTCAGAAAAGAACAGCGAGAAGAGAGTGTGGTTACCATGGCGACCAGCAAGGAAAGTGGACATTGTTCAAGTGCGAAAATTGAATAGTTCACGTTAGTAAATCGCATTCTCCCGTACCTAGATCGACTCAAAATTATGGCATGAGGAAGGGAATAATGGTAAAATTGTTACTGTGAAATGTACGGCTTCGGGTCCCCTTTATGACACGGTCACCTACTTTTTACTTGGTATAACCTCCTGGGTTAAACTTTCGCCGGCGTGCAGTTTACTCCAGGATCTATTCCCGAAAAGTGCTATTTCGCTTTCGTCAAACTGGCCTTCACTCGAGCACTCACCCTGATTTTCTCATTCGCAACGATTCGCAAAACAAGAAAGGGAAACAGGGGTGACATCCATTACAGGTCGTCTTGAATGAGATAATACAGAATAGAGTATTATACTTTTGAAAAAAAAATTTTTTTTTCGATTGAATCAGAAACTATATTGAAAAATAACTGACCCGTATTTTTTTATTCAGCCAAAAATCGTATCGTTTAGCCGCAATAAATAAACGAAATTCCCATATTCTGCCTATTTCTGACGTCATTTACACAGGCAGTATAGGCGGTGACTCGCTGTGACGTCAGAACTAGTTGATGTTATTTATTTATTGCGCCCAAACGGTACGATTTTTGACTGAATAAAAAAACACGGGTCAATTATTTTTCAATGTAGTTTCCATTTCAATAAAAAGAAATTTTTAGTATAATACTCCATTCTGCTTTAACGATATCAAAAATTTGCCGATCTATCAATAGGAAGTATTTCCTTACTATTTTCAACTAGAGCTGGCCAACAAATCAAGCTTAGATATTAAAACATTGATCCAAAGACATCATATGACTTCAAATATCAGAAAAGTGTCCAAATTGAGAAGAAATTTCCACGAAATCTCCACGGATCCCCACGGATCCCCACGGATCTCCACCAAACCTCCACGGATCTCCACGGATCCCCACGGATCCCCACGGATCTCCACCAAACCTCCACGGATCTCCACGGATCCCCACGGATCCCCACGGATCTCCACCAAACCTCCACGGATCTCCACGGATCCCCACGGATCTCCACCAAACCTCTACGGATCTCCAAGGCAAGGGACAGAAAACCTCCACAGTGGTTAACCCCTCGGAAAATTAGATAGCAACGCATATACATCTTTCTTCAAGAAAGTCGCATGCCAAATTTGAACTTCCTATTTTGAAAAAAAAGGTGCCAAAAATGATTCCCCGTAGACATGAAGAAGTGAATTAGTAGAAATCATTTTTGGTACCTTTTTTTTTGAAAACAGAAAATTTAAATTTGGCATGCGACTTTCTTGAAGGAAGATGTATTTATGTGCGTTGCTATCTAGTTTTCAAATTTTCAAAAATCAAAATATAAATTTTTCAAAATTATTTGAAATTTTGAAAATTTGATAGCATTGCCCCTACATTTTCTATTTGGAGGAGTTTCTACTTGGAAAATCCACCTATTCTATTTGCTAGAGTGAAAGGGTCTTATGCTCACTTCCGATGAGATGGAAAGAAATGCCTATAGCAAGCGCGCGCATACTGCACCGTCGTCAGCCGCCTCTCCGCCTTTTTTCTCTCGAAAGGCCCAAACAAAAGACAAAATTCTGTTGGTCCGTCTGTGTTTTCTTACGGCAAGAACGTATGCAACATTTAGGACCCATTTCCGTTTCAATTTTACCAGTTTGCCATGCTGCTGATGCACGAAATTCAAGGTTATGTTTAATAAATGTCACTTTCACTTCACTTCTGGCTGGGGTGATTTTGTAATTTCGTCATAAGATTATGTTGTTACAACAATATGTTGGGTGCATAGCTCTGTTGTGCTGGCTATAACATAATGTTGTCGTCTGGCTGCTGCATCTTTGCTGCAAGTGTTCATATATCATATTCGGCGGTGATTATGCAAGTCCTTCCCTGCGGTATGATATGAACACTCACAACACTCTGAATTGAAAAATGGAAGGATTGCTCTACCCTGAGTATACATATGTGGTTGCCTCGTAATGGTAACTGCAGATTACCTAGCAAAATGCTAATATGTGCCGCTCCTAATTAGTACAAAAATATCGCCAATATTTTCCATTACGAGCTTCAACTTTGACTACTGTTTGACTCCTACTCAAATATTGATGCCTCGATTGATGCGAACATTTGGGACAGTAGGTGTGTTGAAAATTTGTTTTACAGTCGGGCTTGTTAGGACGATTAGAGCATGAAATTACCATGCAAGGTCCTTCTGCAGTGTGGGATTGAAGAGCAAATAGACCATATTAATTATTCTCACTATCCCCTTCCACTAGTCATTTGTAAGTTAGGTATGTGCCTGTGACCATGCGCACTGCAGTAGAAGATCTCGCGCGCCACAGCATGCATAGAAAACGGAACTTTGCTGTCGCTGTCAGAATTTACGATTTCAAGGTGTTTTCTTGATTCTTGGGACGTTTTAACCTTTTTAACCATACTTTTACGTGACGGCTGACGCTCGGTTCGCTTTCAAGCGCTGTCAAAATTCTCGTTAGTGGAAGTTGTGCAATAAAATATGGCGGGTAATTTGAAATTGTTTTGGATTCAAAAACCCCATTCTAAATTGCTTCGCATAAACTTCACAGCAAGATTTTCCATTTCATTATGGTGAAAAGTAGATCAGGTATTTCTTTTTACACACTTGCTATGTTATACATTCGTTGAAATTGTCAATTTGCACCTTGAATTGATCATTTTACAAAGTCATTCAACATGCATATTCTTATGGGAGTTTCAACCCAGCACATGTGGTTGTCTCTCTCCCCGATCTGCGACTGCGCTCTGAATAAATAATATGGTCAATTGCTTTTCTATAAAATATTGGCATAACCTCAAAAACATATGTCAAAACACAACACACAGACAGGGCACGGTGCAACGTGCGCGTACGCATATTTCTATGAGGTCAGAGGAGGCGTGTAAATAGGAAAGGTGAATTGAAAATCAAAATAAACCGATTCCCGTCAACAACTTTTTTAGTCGCATCAGAGACCCATTAATTCAACATGAATCATGTTTATGTTTAATTCACATCAACCAAAAGATTACATCCACTGACCTTCAAAAACGAGTAAAATCAGAAATGACACTTGACAGAAATGACACACCGCGTTCAAATCGCACTGCCGAGCCCGCTTTGAACCACAGTCGAAACGCTTCAAGCGTTCTTGCTCATGACGTCATTAGTTTGCGGTAAAAATGCAGCGGTTCGAACCAATTCGCAGCGTTTTAAATGCGCTGCATCAAGAAAAACGGCCCTAACATTTATCTCGCTTCACCAACTGCCCGCTGTCATCAGTTCTCATCTTGCCATTTTGTCGACGCTCAAAAAAGCCCTATAAATGTGCGCCACACTGCGCCCAAAGTTCAAAAAACAAAAATTTCATAAAATTCCACAAGTTCCCCCACAAATGAAGCCCGGAAGAAGCGATGGGCCGTTGCTTGACTTCCATTTGCAATTTGCAAAACATAAACAAACGAAACGAATCAATAATCTTGATCTGGCGCAAGCGCGCTATGCCACCGAACCAAAGCAAGCCACCAAGTGGCGGCAAGCTGAACCAACATCATGCAATTGCCCTGTTCAGATGATAGAAGCATTGTATAGAAGGAACGCAGCTGATGACATCAAAGTGAATACTTTCCTATAGGGTGATTGCATGAAATTCGTTCACCTGATCACAAGCAGCGCAGCGCAAGGATCTAGTTATGTTTTGACGTTTATTAGGGAATTGCATTGGGGCCATAGACAAGGATTGGGGCACATAACAGATGTAAGGCATTGTTAGAATGATTGGAAATCACAATCTCGATCTCGTAAACGCCGAACAAACCAGTATGTGAACAAAACACGTAAAAATGGCAGTATTTAGTGAGGTTAGTCCGGTTGACGTTGACTCCGCATGGATGAAAATTGACAGATGACAATGACACTGTTGACATTTTTCCATAAACTCCCTCTACATACAATCACCTTATAGTTTTGTACAAACTCAGTACTGTACACACCGACCATAGCAGCACAAGGAAGATAGCTAGACATCATAAGAATACACAAGGTATTTCGCAATTACGGTTACAAACTTCTAGGGGAGATTCTCCATAAAAAATGGACCAGAAAAAAATTTAACTTCGATGTTCTCAAATGCCCTGTTGAAAAGTTACAGGGTGTTCAAATTGAATTTTTAAAATCGATTTTTTGACATAATTTTTCAATCATTTAATCGGTTTTGTTCAAATTTGGACCACAGTTTACTGAAATAGGTCTCTATCGAACAATAATAACGTGATAATGGGGGGGCTCTATTTTTCCTCCCCCCCCCCCTAGTTATTTACCAAAATTATTCTAATTTTTGGATTCTACGTTCAATTTAGAAAAAAGTTACTGTTGGAAAGTTTTCGCTGATTCGGATGTCAGGAAACTACAACATTGAAGAAGGAAAACGTTGGATGTGAGAGAGCGACATCAGCAGCCATTAGCAGCAGTGGTGAAGAAAGCTATGACATATTTTTCTTACGCATGCTCGCAGTGTCGCGAGATCGGCTGGCGCATGGTCTTGTGCAAATTATGCAATAATCTTTATGATTACTAATACCACAAAAGAATACAATTCTGTCTCCTTCTTATCTATTGCCAGCGTTGAGTGTATCTCTTACAACATAGAGGTTTCCTTCTTTTCTGGGCCTGGGAAATATACGAATTTGCACAAGAAAAGAAAATACACAAATGAAAATATGAGTATATCCGTTCACTCAAAGTTGTGTGAAAATTTGGAAGTAGAAATAGAGAAGTAGTGCTTCTAAATACACCGCTCAAATAAATCAGCGGAACGCGTTTTGGAAAGATCCTATTTTTGTATTGAATGACCAATTTCAATTTTTCTCACGGGGATTCATTCACTAAACCTTCCTCTCCAAACAGCAAATTGAACATTTATTCTAAATCAACTAAGTTCCTACAGACCTCGCTACAGACAAGACTAAAGCTAAAAAAGGTCACAAAATCAATGAATTGTGATCACTTCCATTGTTAGAAAAAAACTTCTTGCGCTTAGTGTATCGACTATTAGTAACGCGTGTGGCCTCCATTAGCATTGATTACGGCTTGGCAACGTCGACGGATGCTTCGAATGAGGTTTCTTAGAAATTCTTGCAGTAGATTACGCTATTCTTTCAGAAGAGCCTCTGACAGTTGCTGAAGAGTAATAGACGCAACAGGGCGCTTTCTAACACGTCAGTCTAACATGTTCCATACGTGCTCGATCGGGTTAAGATCGGAGCTCATAGCCGGCCACTCCATGACCGAAATTTCGTGCTCTTGGAGAAAATTTCTCGTTAGTTGCGCCGTGTAAACTATGCAATTGTCTTGTTGCAGAATGAATCCATCACCAAAATTATTGGCAAATGGCAAAACATGCTCTTGCAGGGTGGTATTCACGTAAATCTCTGCATTTAGGCGTTGAGGAACGACTACCAAGTTGGTGCGGCCATCTTGCTTATGCCACCCCAAACCATTACACATCCACCTTCGAATCTGTCCATTTCCTGAACAGAGGCTTCAACTCGTACTCGTACACGGCCATCGCAATGAGTCGAAGTGAACCGCGATTCATCAGTGATCAGTGAATAACATTGATCTCCATTGCCGAAGTTGCCACTGAACATGTTCACGTGCGAACGCTAGACGAGCAATTTTATGAATTCTAGTTAACCAAGGAACTCGCACAGGTCTACGTGTCCTCAAACCAGTAGTCCAGGACCGATTTGAAATGAGGTAGACATCTTTGATATAAAGCTGAGTTTTTGCAGAGACATTCGGAAGCATGTTCTTATTGACCAAAAAAAAGTCCCCAAGTGTCCCGTTGGCGCTAGCCGAGTTATGGGGTGAAAACCGCCCCTAAAAGTGACACGGTGCTGGTTTTTCTCATTTTTCTGCCAAACGGTCACTTGCACGTAACATAAGTATAGAACTCAAAATATTCCCCACTAAATTCTGCATCGAAAAGGTTCTATCAACCACATGCGTAGGTCCCACCCAATTCGCGTAAACAGCGGTTGAAGTGGGGGGTAGTTTCAAGCGCGCCACGAGAAATTTATGTAACGCTGTGTTTCAAGGTAGATATCTGATAAATGGCTGATCTGACAAAAAAAACCTTGGAAACGAAATTGTACGTCATCATGTTCTGCATACAATGCATGAGTTGTCAATCCCTTTGTAAAATTTTTTTTGGGCTATATCACGAAAAAGTGCCCCATATGCAATGCAGAAATTTCAAATAAATTGAAATTTCACAATCGCTTTTGGTCCTAAAAGGCCGGTCTTTGACACTGGTCATCACTGATATATTCTTAGTCAAATAAAAAAAGTCCCTGTCCATCCTCCCCACATTAACTAAGTTTTGAGGGGGTAAACCACCCTTGAAGTGACTTCCAACTAGTTTTTCTCAATTTTCGGCTAAACGGTTGCTCAAATGCAAAATTAATAGGTGACCGAAAATATTCCTGAGTAAATTTTGCATCGAAAAGGTCGAATACACTAATCAGCTAACTCCCACCCAGCTCTTGCAATCACCGTTCGAAGTTCTACAAGTTCGAAGAGCGCGATCTAGACACCCGCTCCGACGCTACTTAACAGCGGATATCTCAAAAACGGCTTGTTGTAGAATAAAAATGGAAGAGGTTTAATTTATAGGGCGAAACATGTTCTATGAGGTGCGGGTAATGATTTTCAGTTTTACGGGTGATATAAATGAGTTTCAGCGGTTCCTAAATCGTCTCCCAAATAAGAAAAATTTAAAATTTCATGGTTATGTACCTGTTAAACACAGATTTTTTCGCAACTGATCAATATATGAATTTTAAATTGCCCATCGCTGAATTGGCAAGGAATTGTGCATCGAATGAAGTTTTGCTCATTTGGCTGGTCTTCACCTAAGCTGAGCAAAACACGTACAAAATTTAGGGTTATTCCGAACACGCAGGGAAAATCTCGTATAACTCCGTCTATAGACGCGTGTATCTCAAAACTGGCTGGTTTAACAGAAAAATGCGCCGAGAAAGAATTGATAGAGTGAAGTGTCCTCTACAAGAGGCAGTCCTTGTTTTTTCTCTAACTGAAAAATTATATGAACTACGATCGTTTTTCATAAAGAGTCTCGAGGGAAATAAAGATTTCCGGCTGGGTTTTGCACAGTGCCCTTTTACAATGAAATATATATTTTTAAAATGTCCAGAACAATAATTTTCATTATGGGTATCACAAAAATGGTGACTAGCAATGTATAATGATAATAATAATAATAATAATAATAATACAAGTAACAACACAAATTGAAAAAAAAAAAACTGGTTTTCTGAAGTCCACCGAGTATAGCATCGAAAGGCTGTGAAAGAAACCGCCTTTGAATTGTCATAATAATAATAATAAAAATAATAATAATAGTAAATTGACTTTATTTCCAGGCGGCATTCAGCACAGTGCTGGAAGAGCTGGAATGCTGAATAAGTAATGTACCTACACTGATTTTTCAATAACACGTTTACGTCATTGTCCTTCGAATCAAATATGATTGTTCTTTATCTTGAAAAATCAGTGTACATTATGACATTTCGAAGATGTTGTTTTTTACAGCCTTGGATGCTGTACTTGGTGGACTTGAGAAAACCAGTTGTTTTTTTAATTTGTGTTGTTACCATTACTGTTATCATTATTATTATTATTATTATCATTATACATTGCTAGTCACCATTTTTGTGATACCCATAATGAAAATTATTGTTCTGGACATTTTAAAAATATATATTTCATTGTAAAAGGGCACTGTGCAAAACCCAGCCGGAAATCTTTATTTCCCTCGAGACTCTTATGAAAAACGATCGTAGTTCATGTAATTTTTTAGTTAGAGAAAAAACAAGGACTGCCTATTGTAGAGGACACTTCACTCTATCAATTGTTTCTCGGCGCATTTTTCTGTTAAACCAGCCAGTTTTGAGATACACGCTTCTATAGACGGAGTTATACGAGAT
Organism: Anaspis maculata; assembly: GCA_949128115.1. Taxonomy (NCBI): domain Eukaryota; kingdom Metazoa; phylum Arthropoda; class Insecta; order Coleoptera; family Scraptiidae; genus Anaspis; species Anaspis maculata. The sequence goes on along the minus strand of OX421962.1, from coordinate 55,650,572 downwards.
TTTCCCTGCGTGTTCGGAATAACCCTAAATTTTGTACGTGTTTTGCTCAGCTTAGGTGAGGACCAGCCAAATGAGCAAAACTTCATTCGATGCACAATTCCTTGCCAATTCAGCGATAGACAATTTAAAATTTATATATTGATCAGTTGCAAAAAAATCTGTGTTTAACAGGCACATAACCATGAAATTTTAAATTTTTCTTATTTGGGAGACGATTTAGGAACCGCTGAAACTCATTCATATCACTCGTAAAACTGAAAATCATTACCCGCACCTCATAAAACATGTTTCGTCCTATAAATTAAACCTCTTCAATTTTTATTCTACAACAAGCCGTTTTTGAGATATCCGCTGTTAAGTAGCGTCGGAGCGGGTGTCTAGATCGCGCTCTTCGAACTTGTAGAGCTTCGAACGGTGATTGCAAGAGCTGGGTGGGAGTTAGCTGATTAGTGTATTCGACCTTTTCGATGCAAAATTTACTCAGGAATATTTTCGGTTACCTATTAATTTTGCATTTGAGCAACCGTTTAGCCGAAAATTGAGAAAAACTAGTTGGAAGTCACTTCAAGGGTGGTTTACCCCCTCAAAACTTAGTTAATGTGGGGAGGATGGACGGGGACTTTTTTTATTTGACTAAGAATATATCAGTGATGACCAGTGTCAAAGACCGGCCTTTTAGGACCAAAAGCGATTGTGAAATTTCAATTTATTTGAAATTTCTGCATTGCATATGGGGCACTTTTTCGTGATATAGCCCAAAAAAATTTTTACAAAGGGATTGACAACTCATGCATTGTATGCAGAACATGATGACGAACAATTTCGTCTCCAAGGTTTTTTTTGTCAGATCAGCCATTTATCAGATATCTACCTTGAAACACAGCGTTACATAAATTTCTCGTGGCGCGCTTGAAACTACCCCCCACTTCAACCGCTGTTTACGCGAATTGGGTGGGACCTAGGCATGTGGTTGATGAGACCTTTTCGATGCAGATTTTAGTGGGGAATATTTTGAGTCCTATACTTATTTTACGTGCAAGTGACCGTTTGGCAGAAAAATGAGAAAAACCAGCACCGTGTCACTTTTAGGGGCGGTTTTCACCCCATAACTCGGCTAGCGCCAACGGGACACTTGGGGACTTTTTTTTGGTCAATAAGAACATGCTTCCGAATGTCTCTGCAAAAACTCAGCTTTATATCAAAGATGTCTACCTCTACCATATAAAATTATCAAACGGTCCTGGACTACAGCTTCCTTCAGTGGATTTCTGACTGTTTGGTCAGAAATCTCGACTTCTCCCGTGGCATTTCTTAGATTGTCTTGTAGCTCTCTAGCAGTGGCGGTGCGTCGACGGGGGGAAGTTGTAACAATATATCTGTCATCTTGATGGGTTGTTTTTCGTTTCCTATCTTGACCAGCCCTTCTGGAGTAGTCACTTGTTGTTTGGTATCGATCGAACTTGTTTGAAGTTGATTTGCTACGTAGCGCATAGAACGCCCATCTTGAACCAAAGCAACAGCTCTCGCTATTGCAATTACCGTTGGTGAACACATTTCAAACCCTGTTTCATTCACAAAGAGTGAAAACATCAAAAACAGACGTTTACTCCTTCCATTGGCTATTTGAAACTTTTTTTGAATCTGCTGAAAGATCTAGGAACACTTTGATTTCGTGACATTTTGTACATTTAGTCTTTTACATAGAAAATCAGTAGATTCAGGATAAATTTGCTGTTTGAAAAGAAAGGTTTGATGAATAAATCCCCGCAAGAAAAATTTTGATCGGCCATTCAGTAAAAAAATTAGGATCTTTCAAAAAAAACACGTTCCGCTAATTTATTTGAGCAGTGTATTATTATCAAGACAAGGCATAGGTTTGTCGTTCAGAACAAAAAAAAACTCGCATTTTAATGTGATCTGTCATCGACACATTGAAATTGTCACTATCTCAAAAAAATCCAAATACTCAAAGACCCCTGGCGCCTACAAAAGTATGAGAGCCCTGCCTATCTTATCTTATCCCAAACTTATCGTTCTCAATAAAAATATTTTTGTAGGAAAATAACACAATAACTTATTAACAGTTATTATTGTTGATAGTAATTACATCAATAAAATGCATTTGGTACTACCATAATTTTCAAAAACAATAGCCCATTCGAGAGCCCATTTCAACAATAACCGAAACAAAGCAAAAACAGCAAATTAAGAAAAATACTGGACTTGTCGAAAAAAACACCCTTCATACATACGATGTATGTATTGCAATTTGAAACTACCCACTAGGTTGTCATAAATGGCTTATGGCATCCCATATATCAGTATACACATTATGACATATTGGTTCCATTTCATTTGTATCTCTCTAGCATGTTCAGCCTACATGCAAATAGATAGCCTATTTATTACTAGGGCAGATAAGGGCGCCCACTCAAGGTCCGATATGAAAATATTTGCCATGTTTATGGGAAAAGGGCCATATGGCTTTGAGATGCATAGATTAATCTGTCAGGAGTTACGTAATGAAATCCGATAAATTTGTACTTAATATGTTTTGTTTTAGTTTTTGAACTAAATATCACCTATCACCTATATATTGAAGTAAGTATATCTATCGCGTTCACGACGTAATTTCAGTGATGTCACTTTTTGAATTAATTGAGCGATCTTGTGGGATGAAGTATTTGATTGGATCCGGTCTCCTTCAATACATCTTTTACTGGACTTTCAGAAAAAAATAGGTTGCAGCCATCAAATCCCTCTACGTGAAAGCGCACGATCAACTCAAAAAGTTACATTACTGAATTTACATCCTGAACGGGATATACTTACAGGGTGTTAGGACTGTTAGGTACTGGTTGCTACGAATTTTGAGGGACGATTTCCCATCAAAAGTTGAGTCAAAAAATGAAAATAACTTGTGATTCTGTAATGCTTCTTCAAATAATAATAAAAAAAACTATGTGTTCTGTTTTTATTGTGAATATAATTTGACTGAATTATTATCGGCATGGTTATTGGCGTCCATAACTTTTTTCCTATGGGATACATAGATTTGCAATTTGTATGGGGTATTTAAGAGCACTTTTGCTATTTTTTGCGTTGATCATAAAGCAACACCCACTTCCGGAAGTAACCGGAAGTGACATCAACTTTGGATTTTCAAAGGGAACACCCTGTATATTCTTCGATATTCGGATAGAAATTTTTTTTATTGACACAGTGGTGGTCTTAAAAATTCTCTATGATGGAAAATTACGGTTTTATAACGGATTGAATATAATTAAATTATTATCATCAAAGGTGGCTCCGACCACAAATAAGAATCTGAAGTTAAAAGTTTGTTGATTATTCATGTCATGAAGCGTTGCGGGTTGAAATTGACAAATACTGAACAAAATTCCAACTTCAGATTTTTATTTGTGGTCGCAGCCACCTTCGGCAATAACAATTCCAATTTAAATGATTTAATAATAATCGATTTCAACCGGCAACGCTTTTAGTCCGGGAGGCAGTGAACATTTTTGGTACTTATTTTCTAAGTCACCAAATATAGAAAGGATTGTTCAGTTAGTTAGTGATACTAACCATCTATTACTGAGTTTTGCTAAAATTTTCCGATGGGTTGAGAAAGAAAATGCCTTAGAAAATTCGTAGGCGTTTCACTTATTTTCACACTAATGAAAATGGTTTTACCAACAAGGCGTATGCTAAAGTTGACTAGAAAAGATAGTCTGGCTGATCTCTGGCGATGGGAAATATGTCTGGCCCGTCAAAAACTAACGTTAAAAAAATAGTTTTTGACGGGCCAGACATATTTTTTATCGCCAGAGATCAGCCAGACTATTTTTTCTAGTCAACTTTAGCATACGCCTTGTTGGTAAAACCATTTTCATTAGTGTGAAAATGAGTGAATCACCTATGAATTTTCTAAGGCATTTTCTTTCTCAACCCATCGGAAAATTTTAGCAAAACTTATCAATAGATGGTTAGTATCACTAACTGAACAATCCTATCTATATTTGGTGACTGAGAAAATGAGTACCAAAAATGTTCACTGCCTCCCGGACTATTTTTAACATAAACAATTATTAAATTTCCAACTTCAGGTAGTTATTTGTGGTCGCAGCCACCTTTGGTAATAATAATTTACATATATTCAATCCACTCAAAAAATTTTGAAACCAACACTGTGTCGACAAAAAAATCTATTCAAATATCAAAAAATATACAGGCTGTTCCATTTGAAAATCAAAAGTTAATGTCATTTCCGGTTATTTCAGGAAATGAGAGCAGCTTCGTGATCAACGCAAATTATAGCAAAAATACTCCTAAATACCCATAATACCCATAATACCCATAATACTTTCAAATCAATATAATATCCCATGGGTAAAAAGTTATGGCCTGGTGCGATTTTCGAAAAACACGGTGTATGTAGTATAAAAATAATCCTGCAGAGCTAAATCGCTTTTTTAAATTTCGAAAAAACTGACGAACAAAATTTATTGCTCGCCATAGGGCTTTTCACGGACTTTTTTTGAAGGTCATGCAATCCGTGCGCATGTACAACGTGTGTGTTTTTGGTACGCTGCGCTGGTGTCGTTTTTGAGGTTATTTCAGTTCGTGAATTCAATATTTTTTTTAATTTTGTGACTCAGTGTGGTTTAGTGGTGTAGAGTTGGCCTGAACATGTTTCATGTTTGGTAATAACGCCCCCGGAACTTTATTTTCGTTAAAATCCACCAAAAGTTTGCGTTTTGACGATGCCATGTTTGTTTGGGTCGACGATTTGTTTTTCTCACGGAGTGCACAACAATGACCTCGCGAATGCGCACAGATATCGTGAAAAGACGTATTCAGTGGCGTATCTAGGGTAAATCGCGCCTAGGGCAAAACATGAAAAGTGCGCCCCCAAATTAGGAACCTTGGAAAATGCGTCGCAGACGTTTTCTTTCAAAATTCAGGTGGGCCAGCGACAAATTGGGCCCCCATATTAGGCTATATCTGGATCGGATGAAAAAGTCGAACGTTGATCGTCTGTTTGAATGTATTGGTTTTGTTTTTTCCTTTTTCTATGTTCCTTCTTCAACAGTTCAAATATCTATACATTATTCAATGTTTTCATTTTTCATTTTTATCTTTTCCTCTCATTTGCGCCCAAGGATCAAAGTGCGCCCATGGCACGTGCCCCACTTGCCCCCCCGTAGATACGCCTCTGGACGTATTGTATAACGTTTGTATTTTTTTTCTAAAACTTTTACTTCACATGGAAACAATAATTCGTGTAGAATTAAACAGGCTCTTAATCACTTGTGTCTATTTCAACTTTCCTGTTGCAACAGGCAGGCAGGTACTTGAATGCATGCAAATATGCAAACACTACTTGTCGTCCCTAATGAAAAGTTAAATAACAACACACTCTTTACATTTAGTGTGTCATCCGAGATGGCATCTATATTTTCAATGGAAATTCACGGTGCGCAGCTGAAGGCTTCCCTTGTGTAGCGTTTAAATGGGGAATTCACTATTTAGTTCGTGTGTATGAAAAACTACAAAAAGAAGGTTGCTCCTTACCAAATAAGTTATTTTTGTTGATACATATTATGTTTGGCTCTTGCATTTAAAAATGCTCACCATAAGAGAGTCAGCTCGAAAGTCTTATGTTTTCTAATATCGACACTGTAGTAGAAGCGGCACGCAAAAGGATAAGACTGCATTTCGGGTTAGGGCAAACAGATTTGGTATGGGCGTACTTCATACCAGAACAAGCGATTTGACCCCCAGCACTCGATATTTCGTCCCATAGAGGGGCAAAGGGAGCCTTCCAAATTTTCAAGGTGCAAGAACTTTCACAAAACGATTATTGAGTCTCTTCATGGGATAAAAGAAGCACCCGGGTCTATTGAAAATGTTGTCAGCAATAGGTTTCTTGTACAATTTTTTTTATTGTCCCAAGTGATCCTATGGTAGCCACATAACATAAAACTTGGAAACTGTTGGCTGGACTGATAGGCAACTTCCCTTCGCCTGGGCCTTGTGCGGTATGATGATATGAATGATAGGATGCGCATAACAATACAAGTTGTTACGAGATACAGCATAGCCGGAGATCTCACCCATTTAAAGTTTGAGGATAGGTTGAGGCCGTTTCGACCCCAATGACTGCGTTTCTATCGCAGCTTTGGATCCGATCGAAACTCTATCCGATCGGGTCGATCCGCTTGAAATTGCCGATATAAACGGTGAGGATTGAGATTTCAATCGGATGGAGCAGCTCCAGTCGATCCGGTGCTTTGGCCGGCTTGACTTGAGTCGAGCGGATCGAGGCTTGCATCCGATCGTATTTTACCCAATGTGAACGGGATCGGATCGAAGTGACAGATCACCAACTTGTAAACAAGGCGTAATTTTTACGAAATTAAGGGATGCTTTCCAGTAATTGTGAATAAAATACACAAAGAAAATTCAAAATTAATATCTTTTTCGGTTTGGCGCATTTTGACGCGTTTTAAACCATGTTGTTGTCTCTTCTAAATTCTAGCCCAATTCTAAAGGAGTGAAACAGGATTGAGTGAAGCGGATCGAACATGCGACGATAAAAACGCGCTTGACTGAAGCCACTCTGGATCGGATCGAAACTCAAGCGGATCGAAAGCTGCGATAGAAACGCAGTCTAAGGCCCGTATTCATATCCCACTTTTAAGCTAAAAGCGCTTTTAGTGCCATGCGCATTTAGGGGCATTTCTCATATTTTAGTGTTCAAAAATACAAATTAACTCGCAAATTAATTGCAATTGAGTACATACAATCGCTCCCAATCGCAATAATGTATTTTTGAATACTGAAATATGAGAAATGTCCCTAAATGCGCATCGCACTAAAAGCGCTTTTAGCTTAAAAGTGGATATGAATACGGGCCAATGCCTCTAATCATTCGCTTTACCGGATGAAACTCGTACGCAACGAACGCCAGCTATCCTGAGAGAAACTTCGGATGGATCCAGCAATACAGAATAGTCATGATAGGGTTATTTTGTTCTACACCGAACAGATTAATGCCCTGCGTAAGAGAAATCGTATATTATTCTCAATAGCGGAGTGGAAGGGTGTCCAACGTGTGCAAAAGGCACGGACCCGTAGCCTTGGGGGGCCTACGGACCCCCTGCTGCAATAATAAAATTAACAACAAATTATTGTAAATTATATTATTCACAATTTGATTTACTAATTTGTAAATAATTTACAATTATTTCATCTCGTAATTTGATTTCTGGTGTGATGTTTTTCACCGTAAGATAATTGTGCAAAGTTTTATAACACAATTCAAATTTCCCTTGTGTGGTGACTTCGTCATGACAGTCAGACACGCACAGGAAATGTCAAAGTCAATATCAAAACGAGTGAACACGTCAACACTGTCCGTTGTGGAAAAATTCCAGCAAGAACTTCTTATTTTCACCACCATGGGCTCTGTACGTCCCACGCCTTGACATCTCAAGGTCATGCACATGGGCGCCATTAATGGTAAATGTATAGATAGGGGAGGGCGAAATCAAAATAAAACTGGAATATTTTGGAAAAGATATGTAACGACTCGTGGATGTTTTCAGGCTGCTTCAGTTCAACAAAAAAAAAAACGCGAGCGAAAAAAATGAAAAGCGCCGCAGACAAAAAAATCCAAAAAGGGTCGTAGCCTTCTGGTTTTACTATGTGTGACATCTCGAATCGAAAACAAATCCCTGAAAATTGATGATGTCTAAAATGTTTCATATTGTTACGTATTTCGCGTACGGGTTCGAATATAGTTGAGACGATTATTTTAAAACACACACTGTTGATTACTGCGTACTACAATAAATACACGCCAAAATTTATTTACTTAAAAATATCGCTGTGATTACTACTCGCTTTTGATCCGCTCGCTACCACTTCGCGTTCCAATTCATAACTGACTGTCGCGCTGAGGACGGTGCCTATATACGCCTCCGATTAGTGTTCCCGAACTTTCCATCATCCTTCAGCAATTTTCATAGTGGCCCGGCATATGGTTTTCTAGGCGACTCCCGAATAATCACACACCTTTCGCGTGCTTCCCGTGTGTTCTGGTATGTGGCACCGCCGCCAAAATGGACAGATGTAGCTTGACCACTGCTGAAGTCTCCATACAGTTGTACGGGAAAAAGCCTACACGAGCGCTCTGGAACCACATACTTAAATAGCTAAACCGCGCAAGCGAGACGTCCGACACTTGTAATAATGGGCGCCGCCATCTTGATGGTTATTTGGGGACTTTAGGTTCTGTGAACTGGCACTACTTGAGTACTTGGCCACTTGACTGAGCACGACATTATTTTGCTTCTCCCTCAAAGTACGTGGAATCAACACTAATAACATTAAGTGGAAATCAACAGGTGAAGAAAAGGTGTGCGATCATTCCAGCATCCAAAAGTTTGGTTAACTACGTGATGTTTATTTACACTGTCAAAAAGCTGTCACTTGACGTTCGTTTACTCAGAGTACAGTGGCTCCCAACAATCCAACTCGATGTGATTATTTCGTGATTTCAAGCAAACTAAATACACTTACGTGATGGTACTTGAGAAAACTGGATCGTTATTGTAAAATTGCAGAAGGTTTGATCAGTTTCACGGCCCTTAATATATTTTGTGGTAGCTATACAGCTCGGTATTTTGAGATACACTGGAAATTAACCATCAAGATGGCGTCATTCTCTAACTCCTTTTGTTGCGCGGCGCGGCAGAATGCGCAATAGGTTCATGAGCGGTATAGCTATTTAAGTATGTGTCTGGAACACACCAGAACGCACACCGGCACACCGCACTTGTACACTGCGATCTAACGGAAAGAGTCTAGAAAGATCGCGTGTTATCCAGAATCGCCGCTCGTAACAATATTTTAAAACAGACTTCCATGGTGGGTAAGCGCCCCATTACCCCTCACAAACGGCGCCCATTGTCATGCATTTTCCCCATGGGGATTTACCTCAATACAACTACATTAGGTATAATAATAATAATTGCAAAACAGTTTTCCATTAATTGATTGTGAATTGTTGATCTGTAAATACCTACCATACCTGGATATGAAGATAATGTCGGCACAAATGTAAGTTTTTTCTGCATTCGTCATGGTTTTACTCTTTTCAAACACCTCAAAAAAACATGAAAACAATTTTATTAATAAAAACACATTACTGACCGACAAAAAATTAATTGATCAAGCAATAACTTTTCTACTGTCAAATGATAGTGAGAAATGACCAAAACCGACCACAAATAAAATATGTGAAGTTAATTTGTAGCCGTCATAATAATTACACCAGTCCATAATAAAATGGACATCTATCTGAGATGGCTCTTTTTGATCTATGTGGCATGAACAGACTTTTATTCAAGATTGCAATATTGTTTTATTGTAAAATGGACTTTAACCAGTAAAGAACAATGGCTGGTTAATGGGTTATCACACAATTTCATAAATTTCTAGTTAAAAATAAAGTCATCCAGCAGTAAGTGCGGAAACTTCAATTTCTGTTTTATAGCCGTATATTATTGCAATAATTTCTCATTTTTATCGATAATTCTACATATAGGGCTGCATTTTGGGTTAGGCTAACGAGATTTGGCATGGGCGTACTTTATACCATAACAAGCGATTTGACCCGCAGCGCTTAAAATTTCATTTCTTAGGGGGGCTATGGGGGAGCCTCCAGACTTTCAAGATGCAGCAAGTTTTACAAAATGACCATTGAGTATGGGCTACGTGCGTGACATTCCGCCGCGGAATGTTAAACTCTTGTGGGAGCGATTTAGTTAGCGAACATCTCACTAGATGACGCTCGTGTCGACTAAAAAACCTGTCATTAAACATTTTAAATGTCCTTTACGTGATGGCTCCATCACAACAATCGCAACATGCACAACCAACAAATACACGAGAAATAAATATGGCAATGACTGGTGTCAAATAACACCAGAAATAGGTAATAACCACTTGAATACATCATAACGCAATCACAAATAGACGCAAATCATAAATACGGCTCATGGCATCTTCATCGGCTTGTCACTTTTTACCTCAAAAACCGTTACTAACCTAATCTTCGCACCAAACCAATGTCCCTAATCCTAATCCTAACCTAACTTTAGCCTGTCGGCGAAGAGGTGAACTAATGTAAATATCCGTTGTAGATATCTTTTAAAAAAAATTATTTTTAAAATTGTCCCACGGATAAGGCGGCTATGGAGGTCAATCTTAACGTGAACACCCTGTACTCACGCTGTATTTGAACTTCGAAATGAAAATGCAGACTGTAGGTATTGTAGGTATTGTTGAGTTGTTAAAATAGGTACGTATAAGGTATAAAGTTGAAAAAGTAGTCTCATGCTAGTAAACAGATACATGTAAGACATTCCCATAAACATCCAAGATAAAGCTTAGTTTTAATCATTTTCGATATTGTAAGAATTTTTTAAAATGAATCAACCCGTTATGGTCATTGTCGGCCGGCCAAGGCAATTCTGAGTTCTGACTCAATGCAACCTACTTGGATGCCAATCATATGGTGTGGTGCATAAAAATATACATACACACTGGTTGACCAAATATGTTAATGAAAAAAAAAGTGCTGTATATTTATGAATAATATAGAATGTGTCAATAAACATTCAGTGGCTATGAGAAAAAAAAAACTTTGCGCGTCACAACACAAATTTAAAAAAAAAAGTAAAAGTCAAGGAGACGGCCTATAGCTATATTGATGTGGGTGGAATTCAATGGAGACTAGAGGAGATTCATGTGGCGCCAATATTCAGAATGTTCATGACGGAATGGTATTACCCGGAATTAGCAAAATCACCTTCGCGTATTGGTATACTCCCACACATGTAAACAAACAATTTAAAAACATGACCCACATTTTATATATCATCTTGTGCAACTCTTCAAAATTGCACTTCTTACGTAACGCAAGAATACAGTGGTATTCCATGTACTTTTGTCCCATTAACTATGCTAATTATCATGGTGAATCACGCTAAATCCATTTTTTATTATAAATAATTCATGTGACTTGGCATGCCATCACATGACACTGATTGTGTTTTGCATGTTTGTTTCGAGCTCTGAATGTTTATTGAGCTCGCGGACAAGGATTCACAATTTGTTGTTTTATTATTATCAACAAACCGCTGGGCAATTATAGGCTTTATAACACGAGTGCCAAAATTATCATTCACGTGATTGTGTGACGTGACGTCAGTTCTTGTAAATTACCAGATATGATGAGCGCTGAGGCACCCCCTTTCCTGCGGTGAAGCAATTTTACAAATTATTTTTCAATTCCCATTACAAAACTTGAAAATCATCTCCATCTGTTGTTGATCCACTTCGTTGATGAATCAAAATTGAGTGACAATTACGTTCAAAGTTCAATTGAATTAATTGAAATCATAGTTCTATGAAATTATACACAATGAAGGAGGCTGTATTGGGTTGGAACTATTGAGAGTGACGTGTATGACGATCAGCGAGCCAAGTTTTATTTCTAAAGCCCGTGTTCGGTCAAGATTTTTATATTTTTAATTAGATCACGGGTTCACTGGTAGACAAGTCAAGTTGCTTGGATTATTACTAATGAAGTCCATAAAGTGACTCAAATTCATGCTATCTCCAACAGTTGTAATAATGTATGACAAAATATGACAAAAGATATAAAATATCATCGCTTTTTAAAAAATTGCTTCTGTTGCCAGTTATCTGTACTTACTCAAGAAAGTTTTTTTTCGATTGGAAATTTGAAAAAAATCGTACTTGCACTAAAAAGCTTTTGGCAAAACCTTGAGGGAATCAAATTCAAGTCGACCTTGCCGTTTTTGATATGATCGATGGTGCCGGTATATTAGCGACCAGTATGGAATATATTAGGTGCCAGTCAAATTTCACTTGATTCTATTCAGGGTTCGAAAGATACGGCCCATCATGATCTCGAAAAAAATACGTTAGTCAGCTCCCAAACGAACGACCTTGAAAAATTGATAAGCCTGATCCTGATTCGCTTATGTGTCTTATCACTTATCAGGAGGCTGCAACGCCCGATAGTTGAGAAATTCAATTTTCATATTGCAAGTTTCATAATTATGAAAATTGTTTTTCTCTCTGAATGTAAACATTGTGCGAACACCACGACAGCGACTAGGGGTATTGTTATTGATTAGTTGACCCTGAATTTCATACAATGCTTGCAAATATTTGTCCAGTATGATACAGAGTACACTTTTGCATCGCAGTAGAAGGCGATTTCCAATTTTCAAATCATGAAGACAACAAGCCGAAAAGTATCTCATAAGCCTTGGTGGTTCAGTTTCTAAAACCGTATTTCCATCGATCATAGCTCATATCACTTGAAGACCAATTTTGCTCAATATACATATTTCCAATTTTCCAGTTGAAATGGGAACGATATTCCCCCTGATACTATGCAACCATCAATACACTCTACCCCTCTATAGACGAGTATTTGCTACAATTTATCACAACAAACTAAACTATGAAAAAAGGTAACGATACAGGTATTTCCGTATGCAAGAAAACCGTTTTCTCCATTGTAAGAATGTAGTAACATACGAGGCAAATATTTGCAAGAAAATAATAAAAATTGTTTTGTTTCTTGCAGTAAATTGCAGCAAATACTCGTATAGGGGGGGGGGGGGGGGTAGGGTGTATTGGTGGTTGGGCATATCGTCTCTATTTCAATTAGAAAATTGGAAATGAATATTGAGCAAAATTGGTTTAGTGATTCAAGCTATGATCAGTGGAAATACGATTTCAGAAATCGAACCTCCAAGACTTATGAGACACTTTCTAGCTTATTGTCTTCATTATTTGAAAATTCCTATCCACTATATCAAAATATACAGTTTGGATTTGTAGATGTGTGTATAGTACTTAGTTTTGACAACACACCAGATTGCCTGGCTGCAGTAATAGGTACCTACTTATAGGGTTTTCGGTTTTCCAATTTGTCTTATTTGTCTTATGAATTTATAATTCCGAATTCAAGCAGAATGATTATTTACAGGAAGAAGTACAGGGAAAGAGCTCGAGGGGCACACCGCCAAAGAGAAAGGAAGTCACAGAAAGAGAGCTTCAGGAACACATGACCAGCGACATAGCCCTAGCGGCGCTCAGTATTGGTATCAATTTCGAAAGGGTGAAAATGGCCATCCGAGAGAAGCTTGAAAGAACCGGTCGCGGCTATCCTCAGGCCGATGCTCTGGTGGAAGCAGCCCTGAATATGCAGCTCAACGAGGAAGACATGTCGGAAGAACACGAGCCGCAACAAAGCAGCCTCTCGAATCAAGCAGTGAAAAGTATCGTAGGGAGCGTCCTGGACAACCTGGTGGCCAAAGCGGCCAGCAGCGAAACCAACAGTGATAACAAGGGTGATAATACTCAAATGGCCGTTGACAATAATAAAACTCCAGTGGTTACGGAATCGAAACCGGGCCGCCCTGGAGATTCCAAAGTTTCCCTGGAAGAGGAGAACCGCGTGCTGAGGGAAGCCAGGCTGTGCAAGATTTGCATGGACGCCGAAGTGGGAATCGTTTTTCTGCCTTGCGGCCATCTGGCGACGTGCGTCAATTGCGCTCCCAATTTGGAAGATTGCCCCGTTTGTAGATCGGCCATCAAGGCCACGGTTAGGACTTTTTTGTCGTGATTATTTATTTTTATTTGCAGAGTTAATATATTAATTCAATGAATATAAAGTCTTTTTGTGTATTATTTACCTGAAGTACATTTCTAGGGCAAGAGAAGAGCTATAAGAAGTTTTTCTATATCCCTTCAGAATCTGGTTGTTTTATAGAACAGTCTCTCTTGTTATGAAGTTGTCTAGACCTGCTAATAAAATGACTCTCAGATGAACGTGAGAGAATCCCAAGATCAAGAATCCCCTTCAGATCACAGACCGTTGTTTGGTATTTTGAACGTTGGAAAAGAAGTCGATGATGAAGTTGAAGGCGCTGAAGCTAAAACTGGAAAAGGGGTAAGTAAACCTTATCTAGATTTGTTTTGAAGATTATGGCATCCAGTAATCGCTCAATATAGTATATTTCAACACAAACTCAAAGAAAAATATAGTTATATTTCGGGTGTGAATGTACGTTATCTGAGATAATGGGATGGTAATAATCAACTCAGAACAGCGTTTTGTAGCGTCCAAAAAATAATAACAAGGCTTGTTACTTATCAGCTTTATTATGGAGCTAATGTGTTCTTTTGCATTTATTTAACTTTTTCATATTCAATATGCCATCAAGTCATTGGATTTTGAGGTAAGTAGCGGGATTTTCATGAAATTATTAAACAAACAACCAACCAGACAGGAAAACCAAATTGTCGCGATTAACTGTGGTAGACTAGGTACATATTATTCCATCGCAAGTCTGATTATCAAATATTTTATATATGAACCATAGCTTTATGAATCAGTTCAGTTTTGAAGCATTATTAAATATCTCGGAAGAACATTGTCTTGAAAATATTGTTCTAATTTCTCATTCACTCTGGCCCTAGCTTCTTTATCTACAAACTATGTAATTTAGCAGTCTTGAAGTGTGCTACAAACAATGATGTCTTGAGTGTTTTCAAGTCTTATTCTTAATTTGAGGCAGATGTTTTTAAGGGCAGGTGCAAAACCAGCTGGTATGTGATCATCCGAAACAATCCATCGTATGGTTTTTCAAGTCACGAGCCAAAACATACCTACCTCCATGCCTACCAGCTTGCGTGGCACTGTTACCTGTTACCTTGGGTATTTGATAGCCGAAACTTCCAGACCAGACATTCCACTGGCCTGACCATATTGATATTTAAACGAAATTATATTTTACGAGATTTTAGAACTCTTGAAGATTTTTTACCACCTTTAGCCTTTTGCTGGTCTACATAGATATACAGGCTCCAGGAAAATTGAAATTCATAGAATGTCATTGTCATTTCCTACTTTACTTCTAACATAGGTATTTATTCATACAGAATAACTAACACTAAACAATGAGTGTGTGACTCAACAAATAGGATTTTCATTGAGCTTTACACAGACCTTTCTTCAGCCTTTCCTAGTTTTATGGCATTACGATAGAATCGCGTCTTAGATTTTATGGCGCGATTAAGTTATCGTTATCTCATTGCAAGGTGACCATTCAAATATCTCAACTTTGTAAGTAGGTATAGATGTCCTATTCGTAGGTATAGATCACGAGTATAGATAGATATTCATGCAACAAAGGACGTACCTTAAATCTTACAGGTGAAAAAGACTTGAAATTATCTACACACCTGCGACACTTGAAATTACTGTAATGTAGATATCGCCAAAATTCAAATTTCGTGATACCAGGGTTAATCAAGTTCATTGTACTTTAACTCGCCGCTTAAAAATTCCTAATCTGATAACATATGCGGGGTTTTGTATACACTCGTATAATACAACAATTTTTTACCATGCATTGTATGCCGCAAACAATGGCAGTTGTGGTCATCACCAAAATTCGAACTTCGTCGTTATTTTTTTATTGTCTGTTCCAAGAAAAAATTGCCATAAAAAGCTAACAAACAAATTTTTATCGTTGAAATTTGATTGCAATCATTGCCACAAAAATTTTTAGACATAAAAATAATTTTAATCCTTGCGTCTGTCTGGTGAAAAAAAAGACAACAAACTTGTCCCTATAAATTTAGTAAAAAATCAGTTATTGTTGTGAGAGAACAATGGAATTATTTATTATTGAAATTATCAGAAGAGTCCTTTATCATTCTGAACTTTGTGTTGTTACATTTTATAGCAATAACAATAATTCAAGATGAGTAAGTAGTGTTCACTCTGTATGCACTTGCTGCTGGAAAAAAGGATGCTGTGTACTAGCCGGAGCTGGAGCCGCCATACCATCTGCCACGTTCTGTTAGAACGGAATTTTGACCTGAAAGCCGTCAGGTCAGCTGTTGAAGATCCAGCAGATCGTGGATAATTTGCTATGAAGAGTGAAATACTTTAGATTCCGTGGAGGTTCACTTTGCTGTAATAATTGGATTGATTTGGATTTCATACTTCACACCTCACTGAAATAATTATAATTGGTAGCAAATTCTCCATCAAGGCCTATCTTTATCCATCAAAAAAAGCGTCCTTAGTTCTTGTCCGTTTGAAAAACAGTCAGGGATTAAAAATTATCTCATATTCTTTTCTAGGTCTTGTTTGTGTACGGTTGAAAGTTTCAAAAGTTATTATTGTAGTTATGTTAGTGGAAATTCACAAGATGGAGTCTATGTAAGTACGCAGTTTTTTCTCATTCACTGAGCACCGGAAGTTAATTGAACAGGAAATGCAAGGAAAAACTTTGAAAGCAGCCACCATAGCGTTTATTCAACGTGGGCAACCAACGATGTGTAAAATCATGCGAGCTCTACACCCACCTCAAATGGCAATAATTTGTTGGTGGAATTAACATTACCAATCTTTTTTATTTTATGTATTTGGTCACAAAGCGTACCTAGGTACTTTCCACCGATTTTCTTCGCCGGGATTTGGTGAACCGGCTTTACATTATATTTTGTGTTACCCAGTTTCAAAGAGAACTTGAATTTGAGCAGGAATGTAGTGTCGACTTTACCTATCTACTTTTCAAACTGACTTGTCAAACTTCTTTGTGGGTAATTACTTTGTTGATTGTTGTTGCATAGTTTGTTCTCTCAGCGAAAATATTTGAATATAAATTCCTGCGCTGCTACGTGTGGAAAATTAATTAATTAGCGGAATTTATTTTGTGTTGATAGTTATTGTGTACGGATGTGTACAGGATTACAAGAATTTTTACGTCTCACTTTTGTTCCACTCTGCCGCCCCTATAATTATTTAATTATTGTAAAATGGACGATAATATTATTGTTTAAATGCGTATATTCCGTTGTGCATAACGGTTTTGCCAATTGAATGATAAACATCATTTTATTACAGTTGATTAAAATATCAATACAATAATTCAATTCATTTCATCGTGTTCAAATTGATATGGTTGTATCCTGAGAAAAACATCATAAAAAAATTACAGCGTTGTTATATTGCCTGCTTTAGAATTCTCCAGAGTTTCTCAAGAGAGACCTTTATTCTCGCCTTTATTCGACGTTCAAAGCTTCAAATAAATTGTTGGTTCCAGTTACTTTCACTTCATCTCTCAAATTTTGTAGAACAAAATCAAAAACCACTCAAAATAGTGTCTAAATAAGGATTCAGAATTGAAAAATCCGGACCATTCATGCAGTTTCTTGTTCTCCCCTATTTACTGTGCTGGTAATGGTAGGTAATAAACCGTCTGGGGGCAGGGGAGCAACTAGAGGAAGGGGTAAAGAGAAAGGGAGCACGCACCACTCAATCCTATTTGTATAGCGTGCGCTCGAGAAAATAGTGCGACGCAATTAAATTATTACCCTGGAATCGGGACGTTTGACGTTTTCTATCAACGACCCGTACCAATAGTTGATAAGGAATCTTGTGCAGATGCTATTGTGCCGTGTTTCGTTACTAGTAAAAGTCTAATGGCGTTTTCGACTGACCAGAACGGAGTCAGTTCAGCTCTAAAATCGCTATTCACTGATTAGGTAAGAATTCTCGAGAACCAATCGAATCCTCTGGTTTTAGAGCCGAACTGGTTCTAAATAGCAGTGTTTAGTACTTGCAGCCAAAAATAGTCATGTCCCTCTTGTACCCCCCCAAATCTCGCACCAGCAGGGGGTGATCGAAAAGAACAGCGGGTCAAATTATTCATTTTCAAGATTTCCAATGCAAGATTTTTTTGTGTACCGCTAGTAGGTAAGTACCTACTATTGGATTTTGTCATTTTGCATACAACCATAGAATACAACCACCAGCGTCACCAGCACAACCCTATCGTCCTATCCATGGCAATCGTGGCATAAAATATTATAATGCTCACTGCTCAGTTATTTCCGTATTTTACTGCAGATTTCAGAAAAACCAACCGTGTTTTCCATCTAAAATCTCCCATGTGCAGCCCCGCGTGCGGCTTTTCAAAGAAGAACAATTATCTTTTTGTCCGTCACTGAGAATAATAATTCTTTCTGGCCATAACTTAATTTAAATGATTCTCCTCAGTCTTCATTGCCAATTATGGATAGGTCGAGCGGTGCATTTTAAAAACGCACTGCTGCTCGCTCGCCTGCACTCCACTCTTGCATGCATGTAGGTATATGTATAGGAAAACCGCACATAAAATCCGTAACTGTGTTTTGAAAAGCAACACATTTCACATACAATAGTGGGTGGGAACCATTCCTTATACAACAATACACCCACAGATTGAGAACAAACCTAGACATACCTACACAGGCCACAGGGACTCGTGAGTGGTTTTATTACCCCTTTACGAGCTTTTGTTCAAAAATTATAATCGCGGGCTATTCCAAGTGGCGGTTATGGGAGAGCGGAAGTGACCCGAATCCTACTGCATTTATCAGAAGAGAAGGAAAGCACAGCACGGTACATTCATGAAATTCAAATCAATGAACTAACATCCCTTCACACGAATTTGAATGACACATTAAAGATAAAGCGTGGTTTTTATCTACAAGAAAATAAACATCGATGCAAGGGTGACGAGTAGGTACCGTTGCAAGTTGCAACTATAAGGACAGGAAAATTGGATTGGGTAACATTTTATTATTATTGTTGTTATTCATATTGTATACGCAAGAAAATGTGAAATGTGGTAACTCAGATTTACCGCCAGGTCAGGGGTAAATTATTCATGTATTTAGGTATAGACGCGTAATGCCATTTTTCTTAAATCCATTTTAGTGTCGACCTCGACAATAATAATAATAATAATAATAATTGTTATATCAGTAAAAATTATTTTAGGCATATACTTTGTTATTTAATAACGATATTTTCAGTTTATGTGGTACAAACATGGTACTTGAACTGAACGTGAACATTAAGGGCCAGTTTTACAATAGCGATATAGCGCTACTCCAAGTATAATAAACTATTCCTTTTGTAACAATATAGATTAGTTATCGGTGAATTTGTAACCAGTACGATAAAAAGACCGGCGCCATTCAAATTGGACAACCAAAATTTTTAGCACATAGCTTAGGTGCATAGGTACTGATAAATACATATCTATACTCGTATACCTATACCTTCCCCTTGAAGTAAGTTTTTTTTCAACTGAAAAGTACTTATGCAACAAAAATTGTTAGAGAAGAAATAATAGGTAATATTATGTACATACCTAGAGGTTATATACCTAACCATTCAATAATAATAAATAGAGATAGATAGGTTCTATATTCTGAAATCTTCAGCTATCAAGGCCAAATGGTAACTCCTAAACCAGGACCGTAGTTATAGGGGTCTTGACTTTGGAAAAGTTGGAAAAAAGTTAGGGAAAGATGAGAAAAGTTGGGAAAAGTTTTAAAAAAATGAAAATTTGGAAAAGTCGAAGAAAGGTTCAAAACTGTGAGAAAAGTTGGCAGAAATAAAAAAAACTTGGTATTTCGGCCATTTAAAATGTTCAATTCCCTTGTAGATCGATTCCTATTCCTGTAGAACATTTTCACTAAATAATATGATTGTATAAGGTGTCTCAAAAATAATGCCCCTTTTTTTTTGTTCACCATTTCTTCAATTTTCGGTTCTCAAAATCAGTTGTTGGCTTAATCTCAAATCGAAACTTCACATATTTTTGCAACGTTTTTCCAGACGCAAAGCTTGACAAAAATACACGCCAAAAATTGCTGAAGATCGATTCGAGGATATGTGGTTTCACCAGGATGGGACTACTCCCCCATACCCCATACCTCACATGAAACAATAAGAGATTTATTGAATACAATGTTAACGAACCGTTTAATTTCAAGGAACAGCTATGTTGACTGGTCCCAAAGATCGTGTGATTTTTTTTTGGGCTCTTTCTTTTGGGGTTACCTCAAGCAGTCAAGCTCAAGGCTCAGAGCCATGGCGAAATGCAGCTCGACGTGCGAAAGGCTGCGGGATGACCACTTGGGCGATGTTTTGTTTCAGGAAAAATACAAAAGTTGAAAAGTAATTTTTTCATCAGGCAAACCGGAAATATTTGTTTTATTTCACAAATTATTCAAAAATGAGAATCACTTTTGAGACACTTTTATTTGTTGTTTATTTTATTTCCTTTTCTTGATTATTGTACAGATAAAGGGGTCGTCAACAAGTGGATATAAGTAAAAGGGAAAATTCCATTTTTGTAAAGGGGGAGGGAGAGAGAAAGGTGAATTGTTTGACATTTGTAAGCACGTGCGTTGTCAAATTGACGCAAGCGGAAATGAGAGTCATCGTAAAATCCATCTCTACTTCATCGGCCAAAGACTTATTAAAACGGCCCATACTCGTAATAAATATAAGATACTCACTATGCATTTCAACTTCCCCAGATTTCGATTCCTTAAGTAGTATAGAAAAGATAGTGAAAAAATCGTCAAAATCTCTGAGAAAAATATAGAGCGTCGGTCATTGTTGAAGAGAGGTCGTGGGGGCGCGGCGAAGCTCGGATGGTGGGTGGATCTTTGTCTTTCCTGGGCATGTAGAACCGATCACAAAAAGCTTAGTATCTTTTCCGACTAAATTCAATCCCCTGAACTCGAATCCGATGTGTGAATTTGGATGAAAAACAAATTCGAACTAAATAAATAATAGTTCAATTGGAATAACCTTTTTTCTTTGACAGTTTTGACTTTTTCACTGTAAGAGGTGTTAGTCTTTGAAAATATTTCAAGGGTCATTGAATTGAAGTGTATTCTTCACGAAAATAATCCACTGGATGTATAATTTTGTTTTTCGAGATGAACCAATCGATCTGAACTTGAGCCGGCCCGGTGCGACGTCTATACAGGGTGGCCCAACAAAAACAGAACATAAGGGATTTCGGGCATTTCACATCATTTTTTCGAAAAAAGCTCAGACAGGTCGATTTTTACATCGACGGGGACATCTGAAACATACATTGGCAAATTTCTATCTTCTGCCTCCTCACCCCTACCCACCTCAACTTTAGAATTTCAAATGACACTATCTACTTTGCGATACATCAAATCAAAGAGAATCAAATTCTTATTCTGAAAAAAATATTTTAAAAATTTTCAACCCCACCCCCATCTTTCTAAATTTCTCTGACTGTCCAATTTTATATCCTCGACCCCTCAATTCCTTCCAATTTAATCAGCGTCATCCTAAATAGCATCTAAGAAGAAAATTTTCGATGAAGAAAAGTGTTACCCAAATTCACCCCTTTCCTCTCCCCCACCCCAATTTCAAAATTCAACAGACACCACCTACTTTGTGATGCATTGAACAAAAGGAAACTGATTTATCTTTCTAAAAACAATTTTTTTGAAATTTTCAACCCCTCTCCTGATAAATTAAACATTCGGAGTATTTTATGGAGAAAGGGGGCTTTTTGAAAATTCTGAAAATATTTTATTCAGGAAGAGAATTCAATTCCCTTCGATTTGATGTATCACACAGTAGGTAGTATCATTTTAGATTTTGAAGTTGGGGTGGGGGAGTGAAGGGGTGAATGGAGTATTATACTAAAAATTTTTTTTATTGAAATGGAAACTACATTGAAAAATATTTGACCCGTGTTTTTTTATCCAGTCAAAAACCGTATCGTTTGGGCGTAATAAATAAATAACATCAACTAGTTCTGACGTCACAGCGAGTCACCGCCTATACTGCCTGTGTAAATGACGTCAGAAATAGGCAGAATATAGGAATTTCGTTAATTTATTGCGGCCAAACGATACGATTTTTGGCTAAATAAAAAAATACGGGTCAGTTATTTTTCAATATAGTTTCTGATTCCATCGAAAAAAAAAATGTTTTCAAAAGTATAATACTCTATTTGGGTAGCACTTTTTCACAGAAAATTTTCTCCCTTGATGCTGTGCAGGATGACGTTGACTGTACTGAAGAGAATTAAGAGATCAAAAATATCACATTGGAAACTCTTGACAATTTTAGGAAGAAGGGGGTGGGGTTGAAAATTATAGAAATATTTTTTCAGAAAGAGAATTTAATTTTCTTCAATTTGATGTATCGCAAAGTGGGTGGGGTCATTTGAAACTTCAAAGTTGGGGCGGGTGGGGGTGAGGGGGCTAAAGATAAAAATCCGCCAATGTATGTTTCAGATGTCCCCCTCAATATAAAAATCGACCTGTTCGAGCTTTTTTCAAAAAAATAAGGTGAAATGCCCGAAAACCCCTCTGTTCTGTTTTCGTTGGGCCACCCTGTATAACCACAACACTACAGCATGCATCTTGAACCTTTAACTCAAAACCCTGCAGTGCGTTTACGGCGATTTTGTTTATGTTATAAACAGTCGAAGTTTCAAAGATGGGATATTGTTTTTTTCAACAGTTTGAGCTATTTCTATTGGAAGGTGCATGCGAATCGATTTCTTAATCTCAAAAAATGGAATTATACATCGAGTGGATGATTTTCATCAAGAATACACTTCAATCTAATGGCTTTTGAAATATTTTCAAAGATTTTACCTCTGACAGAAAATAAAATTGTAGAAAATTGTCAAAGAAAAACAAGTTTTCTCAAGTTAAGTTGTTCGAACTTGTTTTCATCTAAATTTACACACCGGGTTCGAATTCAGAAGGTTGAATTTAGACGGAAAAGATGCCAATCTTATCGTGATCGGTTCTATATGGCCAGGAAAGAAAGATCCACCTAGACGAGCTTGTCCCCCCACGACCCCCTTTCAACAATAATCGACACTTTTTATGCCAAAATGATATCAACGGGATACGATGCGTCGAATCACGACGTACTTGCATCCATGGATTGACGGGTTTCATCCTTAGAATGTTTCATCCCCTTAATTTCAAGTTGCAATTTTTTACCCACCCCCTCCAATAACTATCAAAGCTCTGATGTGCGATTTTTGGCGATTTTGAATATGTCGTAGAGCACTCAATTCCGATTTAGAATATCAAATTTTCAGGACGTCCACACTTTTTCCGATAATGGAAATTATCTTTATTGTCCTTACTTACTAAAGGGTAGGTACAAGAAAAATAATTTTCAATCTAGGAAAAAAATACCCATACACATACACCCGTGATAAATCTGATGGAAATGGTCAGTTTTGAGAGAGTGAACGTCCGCTTCATCGTCTTCTTGTTTAATAAGGCTAAAGTGAATTACATTTTGCGGTTGGCTGTTTTAGCATTTTAGCGATTACCTCTCAAGAAGGGAAGGTTTCTAACAATGACATCATAGCTAAATAAGCAATTAGGACTGAGTATGCATCTAATTATTTTAACCGCCAATCTAAAAACTGGGGAACGGTAAACGGAAACTCATCTTGTTCATTAACCATGAACGTTTCAGTCAGCCATCTTTTAGATTTTGTCATGGTCAAGCCGAAATTGTATCACGGAACTTATTTATTGTTGCCAAACAAATCGTGATTATTAGGTATGCCGCGTTGTGGCTGCAGGCGATTTTCATAAGGTCACCCTACCATGCCACTTTTTATTAACCGTTTGCTAACCTCTGTTCTTGTATTAAGCAAACGATTCGTGCAAAAGGGAAAGGATGGCGAAGCAAATTTGGGGGGCCTCATCAAGGCTAGGCGAATAATACCAAACTGCGTAGCCATTCGTGAGAAATAATGATGATGGTTAAATACGCAAGATACAAAATGCCAGTACCTAGATAGGATAGACCCAGACAAGGTTGAGGAATGAAATCATCTGCGATTATTTTTTTACAACCAGCACCAACAACTTTGTTCTTGATGATGGGTAGGTACTGGACATAGCTCTAAATAAGAGAAGAGGAGTTGGAACTGAACACTGAACTCAACCAGAGTCGATGACTGTTAAATTATATGGCGTCCGATCTGAAATTTGCATAAGCAGACTTTAGGCGCGACGTACAGGACTCCACAAACATGGTATGTAATTAGTGTCGCTATTCCTAATTCGCCTTTAGTTTTATCGATCACTCTGTATTGGCTACGGTGCAGAAGAAAGTGGGTCGTGCAGAGAAAGCTATGCAGACTTTACATCCTTTGTTTATGAAGAAGTGCACTGACTGGAAATACATATAGTATTTGTACCTACGTACTTGCAAGCAAATCTTGAGCAAGAGTTACAATCAAAAATATTGATTGAGCACGCAATTCTTGTGTGATTTACTGAAAGATCCTTGATATTTTAGAAGCAAATATATTGTAAGTACCATGTTCAGTGGTGACCGGAAGTTTGAAACACCCACCAATTTGGAGACGTCTGTGACGATGCCGCGCATTCAGTTTTTGGAAAGAATGGTGCATCAATTAAAACACGACTCCCTTCACCTAACTTCCCTAAATAACCAGATTGATAACATGAAAAAGTGGGTGAAAATGCGATAAAATGGCCAAATCGAATACCTAGCCTCAAAAATGTAGATATATAGGTACCTAGTGATGTAAAATGCTCGAGCACGTATTTTTGGAGAACGTTCTCGGAGCACGAACGAGCATGAACGAGAATAAACGAGCAGTAACGAGAAAAACCCGAGCATATATGTTCTTAAACAAATAATGAATGCTTTGAAATGCTTTTTTAGATAAATTCTGAAAATTCCGAAAATTCTCAAAATTCTCAAATTTCTCAAATTTCTCCGATATTTCTCCTGAAATCAACCTTTTAACTACCTAACTAAAAAGAATTCTCCATGTTCTTTTCGAACCAAAAAATGATATTCAAACAGAGCAGTGCCCGATTGATTATTTCAACATCGTAGTCCATATATGCGTCGTTATATTGTATGCCTAGAGTCGATGATTTTTTAATAATATACAATGTATAGATAGCTATTTCCACGCAATATTTCGCTATCCAAAGCAATTTGGTCTTATTTCAATGGCTGCAGTACATGTATCTAAAGTCCTTATGGAGTACCTAAACTATTTAAATACTTCCGAATTACTTGAAATCCCTCGTGAAAATCTTGAAGTACTTGTGAAGTACCTAACTAAATAAATGAAGTACCCAACTAAAGTTCTTGTGGAGTACTTGAAATAGTTGTGAAGTACTTGAAGTATGGAGTAAGGTGTACACGATTTTGCCTGGCAATCGACCACCTTTCGGTTAGGTTAACTCATATTTAGAAAAAAAAAACTTTTTCACGCGACTATTTTTGTTGCAGCGATTTTAAAAATTCGCGTGATGCCATAAGCGTTCCCATTGGCGCTGCGCGTGGAACGAACACAGCATGCAAGTGTCCCGGTGAGAGAAGTAGGGATGGAAGATAGCCTATATCAGTGACGTCACCAGCGGTTTTTTTTCAAATTTTTGAGGCACTTAGAATAGAGATATCGCGCTGCAGCTTTCACTATAAATTTTATGAAAAAATGTAGTTTCATTTTGAAAAAATAAGAAAATGGAGTCCATTAGCCCATTTAACGATATAACTACCTATCACACACGTTGACCTTGGTTCAAAACGAGGTTCAAAATTGATACAGCAAAAACAAAACTTTGGTCAATTTTGAGTTCATTTTTCCACGTGGGTTATAAAAACCTATCATGAATGTTGGATAAAAATGGTGAAATAAGTTGAAAAACTTGGAAACTGGAATTTTTCCAGTGGTTACTTCAACATTTCATGCAAAAATCGAAGCAAAATTGACCAACTTCCTCGCCAACTTCCATTGTTTTGGCTTTATAGTGCGAGAAGTAAGAGGAACCATTGGTCGGGATCGTGCTCGAGAACGTGCTGAAAGTGCTGAATATGCTCAAAGTGCTTTGAGGAGAACGTTCGCGCACAAGCGTTTTTTCGTGCGCGAACATTCGCGAACGTTCTCAGGAGCATAAAAGGAACGTTCCCTTCCTCGCATCACTATAGGTACCTAGCAGGTAGCTCTGCCAGCAGTCTTGATTTTTTTTCCGTGAAAACTTTCAGGTCTACATTCAAGGCAAGTAGGCAAGTACGAGCGTTGAGTGAAAATATACAAAGAGGCGCCATGGCAAACTTTTGTCATAGGCCAGTAGATGACGCCATGCTACTTATGAAACCCGAGACGAAACCAGCTTTGCAGCGGATCATTTTCTAATATAAATAGTGAAATAAGTTGCTGGGAGGACTTTGTTCTGGTGTTAGTTTGTCCTTCATTTCTGAAATATTCTCAAGGATAAAGCCGCAGTTCTCACCTCACCATGTGGGTCATAAGACTCATAGCAAACGAATGCCTGGCCAAAACCATCATCAGTGTCAGAAATGTCAATGTCACCGGTGGCGGCTCTTATAATTTTTCACTCAACAGTACGAGACTGTACAGTTACACGTCATATAGCGATAGCGTAGCTAAATTAAAATGAAGTGGGTATTTAAATATAACATAATAATAAGTACCTACCTACCTAAGTACACTATAACTCTCGTTCCTCCTAATACATACTTGATTTTATAAAATATTCAAAAATCGAGAGTCATACATTCTAGAAAGTGAAGTATTTACCTAATTTAGAAAATAATATCAAGAATGCGAGTACTTATTATCGTAATAACAAAACATAATGAATACCTAGCTCCTAGGATAAAACAAAACCCACTTTCCGAGTAAATACAGTGACGTAAGCAGCTCATTAATAAAAATTTAAACTAGGTAGGCCAAGATATAAACAAAATGTTAATTCTCGCAAATGTCGCTGGACGGGACAAAGAACAAAATGGAAAAGATAAGAGACAGCTTTGTTGCCATGGTTATACGTCTGTGGTTATACTAAGTGACATAACTGGTGAACAGAGCTCTCAGACTACTACAACACCGGACCACCAGTAGACCAGAATTGTTGAGATCTGTATTGAGTCTAGCACTTCTAGCAGCACAGGCAGGCTGAATAAAGCACTCCGAGCTCCAAGCTTTTGAAACTGCGCTGCTAGATTCAATACGAACGCAATAATTTTAAAAACGAAACAAGCGAAGACTGCCACCATTAACATATCAGATCGGAGCTCCACAGGCCTCTACTGGGGGCTCATGCTCATCATCAATGCAGAGGCATCCAGGTCGGACGATCTGGTGAAATACCGGACCAGTCAAGATCTTTGAAGTACACTATTGGGAGACACATGAAATGTTTCATTATTGGGACTCATTCCCATTTTTTTTATTATGTTGAATGCTTCACGACCTCCTAGTTTACGACGCATCAACTACGAGGTTATTAGCGTCGACGGGACATTCAGTGGGTTCTTGGTACACGTTACTGTCATACTTAAATTGTCTACTGTTAACTATGTGAGGCCCCAGTACTCTGATAGCACTCAACTGTGTAGTCAGAAATCCATTTTTTCTGGAACCGCTGTAGTCAGACAGATGCAGATATGGCATAGTAAGGTCGGAACAATTTTCGGAACGATCAGACAACACAGAATATCCATGGACGAGGCGGGATTCGAACCCCCGCGGTATAGCACGACTGGCTTGGCGCGCCTACACCTAAACCACTCGGCCACCGCCGGCCGCTCCCATTCCCATTTTGGGAATCTCACATTTCATGAGTCTCCCAATAATAGTGTACCTACTTAAGAAAAGGTCTATTTATTGCTGTTTCAACGGGTTGTCCAACCTGGATGCTTCCGCACTGATTAGTCCCCAATAGGGGCCAAACACGTGTCTGTGGCGTTCTGGTTTGATGGTCCGGTGTTGTGGTAGCCTCTGCGAGCTCTGTTTAGGGTTCGCATCATTTATTCAATAATATACTAATTATTATCTAATTGTGCACATTTTTCAATATGAATGAAGCATAGTAAGCATAGCCATATTCTCGTGTAATGGCTATTACTTATTTGGGTGCTTTACGGCACTCGCCAAGGCTCGAGCTCGTATCAGTAAACTGCATAGGTACTCTTGCGTGATAGTACCAAAGATATGAGTAATAGCAATCAATACACATTCGTTGAATAATATACATATTATATGTATGTACTATCAATTAACCCAATACCCATCATATCGCGAAACTAAAGAAAATTAACAACGTGCTCTATGTCCTATGATGTCAAGATGTCATTGTATTTGTAAGTAGGTACCTACCTACTTAACTTACGTGTTTATCATATTGCCCAAATAAAATGGAAAGGGAAAAGGGAGAATAAAAACTTCTGCTGCAAATTCATTCCACTTCACGGGAGGCAAGTCATTGGGAGGCACTGATTCTTATGGGTCTCACTTGCTGTTTATCCACAAGTCTGTTTCCGGTATCGAAGATCTATTTATTTATATGTTTGGACGGTTGTCTCTGGTTTTAAGCATGGTTTTCACTGTTCAGTGATCTCTGACGAAGAAAGCTAATAGATACAATTTGATCTGAATAAATTTTTAATAGAAAATACTTAATAGGTAAGGGCGGTATTCAACAACGTTCTATAAATTTAACATTTTATTGAAGCTGAAATATTAAGTTGAAACCGGAGACGATGCTAATTGTTATTGTTTTTTTTTAAGCGACTATTTTCATTTTCAGACCAACAACAGTAGGGTGGGTACTGGGTAGAGTTGAGAGCATAAACCGTTGTTTGTTGACGTCTGGTTTCCAAGCCAAAGCAAATATAAGTCTGCCGTTCAGCGGCAGTTTCGGTCTTATTTGGGCCCATCCACATCCACTTCTTTGATCTCGACCTCCGGACGTATTCAAATAAACATTATCATGAACTGCATTCCAGGATTGGTACCTCCCTACCTTTTCCACGACATTGAGACTTCTTTTTCTTCGCACGAGCATCTTTTTCCTCGGACAACAGCTGCAGCATGCAGAAGGCAATCGAACATCTGTCCATATATTCCTATCGACTATCGTACTTTTATTTTATATAAGGAAGAAGCAGAATGTCTGTTCTTTCTTTTTTCTTCATCCACATGACATCCACATGAACTGAAACCGCATCGCCGACATAACCGACCCTTCATCTTCCCAGCTTCCGATCAAGAAACGGAACTTTGTGCTTTTGGTACTTGTTTTGCGTGATCAGTAGGTACCTAACCGATAACCGCTCAGAAAAAATTTGAAAGCGGTACCTACGATGTAGGTAATAAATAATAAATATTATTGTTAGAAATAAGGATCTCCTACTTCTACAAGTAGGTAGGTACTAGTACCCACCACACAATAACAAGAAACTACTTGATCGTCAGGGCAAACCAATCCAATGCAAATGGTTTTGTTTGTCAAAAGCAAATACTGTAAACGTTACCATTGTTCGGATTTCTTTATTTAAGCCAGACCGGTACTATGCAAGGCAGAGCAGCTCTCTGATATAATTATATCGTGCGTTTTTGTGCATCCGATGAAAAGTCACCGTGGATTCAGTGCGGCCTGGTGTTCTCCTTCGGCACAAGAATCGAAATTCCTCAGCCACACAGACGTGCTGGACCAAAGGCGGCGTATATACCCGTTAGGTATGCTTAGGAAACAGGTAATTATTTTTTTACCGATAAAGCTCGTGAGAAGAGCCCGACTCTCGGACTTGGTCCTTTAACTAGGCAAACAATATAATTGATTTGTTGTGGGCATCCGACGAGAATTGACAAGATCACATTCCATCGAGGAAAACCTCCGTGTGCACTGTGCAGGTAACGCAACACCACAGTAATCTCTTTGGTGGGTCGTTCGGTCGTTCTTTAGGTTTTATTCGGTAAAAATTCGATGTGGTGTTGCTTTATCACAACACAAGCACTGTGGGAGTTGGAACATTCGCACGCATTCCCCACAGCCGTAAGAACTTAATTCCTCTCTTCGGTGTTCCTCTCTTGTTCTTCTACTTCTTTCTACTCTGTCATTATGCTTTATCATGTTTCCGTTTTGTTAGTGAAAAATAAGCTGCAATTTTAAATCGCTAGACCATTTTAGATAATTTCAGGTGATGATAAAACTCATCATTACTTGCATTTTGCATCAAGACAAGACCGTCGTGTATATAAACGGACAATCGGACGTCATTAATTATGTACTAATCTGGATTCTGAAATTATGTCGATAGCAGCTCTAGCAGAGGCGGTATTATGTTATGTCGTAGGTATACGCAAGCGAAGCCATTGTACGGTTACGGTAACTATGGAAAAATCAAAAAAGTTGCTGAAGCAGTCTAGGTACTATTGATAACAAAATTAACTCATACAGCTACATTTTGGCTGCGTGAATTGAACATTTCTGTCAGTGCCAAGGTGACAAAGCTCAATCAAGCTGATTTCCGTCAATCATGCCTCGATTTAGCATTAACGAAAAAACAAAATTGTTATACAGGTGGAAAAAGGTCTTTCTAGACAGGTATACTTTGATGGTTGGCATCGACAAAATGACTGTACCGTCTGTGAAGAAGCAATGGGCGGAACACGGGAATTTCGGTAGAAGAGGTGGTGCCGGAAGGCCAAGAATTTCCACTGTGGACCAAAACCAAGCGCTGCTCGATCAACTACAATATGATCCCTTCAGTACGGCACGAGAAGCAATAAAGGAAACTGCCTTTCCAGGCTGCTCGATGACTGTGAACCGCCGAGTTCGAGAGTCTGAACTGTGCTGCAGGGTGGCTGCTTGGAAGACGTTTTCAACAGCCTTGAGGAAGCAAACTCAACTGCTATTTTCGCTCACGCACACCAACATTTATCGAGAGTAGGCTTTTGGGATCGGACTGCAGCATCCAAGGCAGATTCAGTTCAAAAATGCACCAATATTATCAAATTTCAACTTGACTTTGATAGCTAGATCTTTCAGAAATGACGACTCTGGGAGACATGACGACGAAATCGTCAAAAAGTCGAATCCACCCCAACCAAATGATAAATAATCATGGCGACTGGATTTAGACGCTGTATGAGTTTATTTTGTTACCAATAGTACCTACCTACCTACCCAACTATCCATTATCTATAAACTCGACGCCTATTATCTGTACCTACTTCAGATATTAAATAGAAAATACTTAGGGTTACGGATCGATGGGTGCTGCGGACTCTCGTTCTCGAGATTTAATGGGAGCTGTGTGGTCTGTGGATTGTGGGAGCGAAGCTGGCGCCCTCGCCCTTCACCCTTTTAGTTCTCTACACACTACTCACACATTCTTTGTCACGTGATTCGTGATGCTACAACCTTTACGAGGCATCTACTATAATATTACTACGCCCGATTCATAAAATGGTAGCAAGAATGGAGGAAATGTTGCGCAATTTCATTTAAAAGTTAGAACTCTCCAAATTTTATCATAGAGCACCTAATCAAAGTGTATAATAGTTGGTGGACGATAATAAGCTTGATCCAGCGATTAAGAACTACGGGGTTACACCATTCAGTTTTTTTTTTTTTTGGAAAATTTGGAAATTTAGGAGTTTCATACTCTACATAGTTTTCGAAGTTGAAAAAAAAAATTTTTGCTTCAAGAGAGTACTTATTTTTCGGAAGAAACGGTTATTGTTTTATGGCAAGCTCGTCGCGTATATTTTACTTCAATTATCAAAAGTATACAACCCTGTGACTAACTGGTACAAATTATACAGGGTGAAAATTTGAAAGATCACAATAATATTGAAGCCTTTTCGTGATTTTCTTTGCTTCGTTTTGTCGTTTCCCCTCGTTTCCTAGCTGAATTTTGCTAAATTTTTCATATCTTCCGAACTGTTCAACATACCGAGATCGTTCTTTCGGTTATCGTATTGTTACGATTTCGCGTACGGGTTCGAATATAATTAAGGCGATCGATTTAAAACACACACTGTTTATTTCTGCGTACTACAATAAATACATGCCAACAATTATCTACTTGGAATATCGCTGTGATTATCGCTCGCTTATTCGCTCGCTGTCTCTTCCAATTCAATACTACCGTGAGCTGCCGGTTGATGCCTTATATAAGGCCTCCGAATAGTGTTCCCGAACTTTCTGTCATCTTCCAGCAATTTCCATAGTGGCCCAGCATAATGCGGTTTCTAGACCACTCCTGAATAATCACACACACCTTTCGCGTGCTTTCCGTGTGTTCTGGAATCTGCACCTCCGCCAAAGTGGACAGATGTGCCTTGATCGAACGTTGGAGTCTCCCAATCGCGTATACTTCTGGAATGCACCAGATCGCTCCGCACTTCTACACTGCGATCCAATGGATGGAAGAATCCAGAAAGATCCCGTGTTTACCAGTATGCACGGAGTAGCCGCTCGTGACAGTATAAACCAACGATCTCTATAAACAATGTTTAACAACAGTAAAATATGCACGGGGGGCGAGACTCGCCTTAGATAACGACGCGCGAATAAAACACACCTTGATGCACTGTACCATGCACATGAGTGTTTTTTTTCATTAAAGTATGTACATATAAAAACCTCTGGTACACTCCTGATATAGGGTTGAATCTGAGGAGTGGAACGTTTTTTTAAAAATATTGTTGACATCTTGACAAACATTTTTTATAGGCTTTTAAGACAATAGCCCCTCCCCTCCTCCTTTTTACCACCACAATTATCTCTGGGAATGATTTTAATTGAATTGATTTTGAATTCTACGTTCTATTTTGAGAAAAAAGTTACTGTTGCGAAATTGTGATTAGAGGCTTCATTTTTTAGATATTGGAGTTTGAATTGAACCTTTGGAAAACTTCTCGAAATCGCCACTTTCCAGAGCCTAAATTGTTTTTTCATGAAAACTCCCAGTTTCTCAACAAAAAGTGGTGGTTTATCAACTTGAAACACCTATGCCCGATTGCACGAAGGTGGTATCAAATAAGAAAATTATTTCAGTTAGATAGATAGATAGATAGACTTTATTAGTTCTCGTGTAAATATTATATGCACAGTGCCCGTGAGCGTAAGGAATCATGGGGTGTTTTCTTGGATCTTAATTGCTTCTGGCAAAGGCTTCGAGAATGTCAGAAAAAAATATTGACAACACCCTTCGTTCTCGTTTTTTGTACCAATTTTTGTGAACTCTTTGGAACGAACGATAAGGCATCATTTTTGAACTGTTGAATATGTTTTGAAATTTTATTACTTATACAGGGTGAGTCATCAATTTGAAAATCCCGAATTCTTCGAGAACACCAGCAAGAAGTTCCAGAGGCTCCTAAAACTGATGTAGAGCAACACGATTCGTTTCCATACATTATAACTTTCTGCGTGTTTTTGAGGAAAATTGGATTTTAAAAATTTATGACTCACCCTGTATATAGGACAGGTGTTTCAGAAATAAGTTAAGAATGAATTGCAAAAGGTGCCCCTTAGGCTAAGTCGAAGCTGATCGGTTGAACTGTAAAAAAAAATAGGTTGCAAACTCTTTTCTATTCAATAGTAAAGAAAGACGTCTTTGTACAAAATAAAATTTGAATACATATTGTCTCAATTTTTAAAAAATATAGGTACCTACTTAAATACATAGGTCGATATTTTTCCTTTGGTTACATTACGTCAGGTCCGATCACTTAAATCGAAACACATTAGGCAACAAACGTATTCTTAGGTAAGCCGACTTGTATACAAAGTACAAACCTCTTGCAAATCCAATTTCTCTGGAAATCTATTTTTATCAGTTCATCATTATTGCATTATTAATCAATTTGCACAGAATAATACACTAGAGGAGGCGGATTTTCTGAAATAAAATATGTATGATTGTGTGACAATTCCTGGAAGATAACGCGTTACGAAAGAGCGTGTGTGTAAAGTCAAAGTCTATGGATTCACAGTTTCCACCCTTCATACGAAGCCGGTTATCATCTCTATACTTTTATTACGTTGTTTTCCTCGTTTAGTTAATGCGATAGTCTCCACCCTCATAAGGCTCGATCCAGGCTTGCGTCATTGTCCCAATTATGTGCTAAAACACAATCATGCTAGATCCTAAAATGATAATGACAATGGGGCGTTATACAGGGTGTCCGGAGTTCACTTCCGGAGGAAACTTTGTCAATCGATAAAGAATCGAGAAATCAGTTGTTGCAATATTCACAACATTTTTTTTATTAAAATAATTCACAAAGTTACTTACTTGAATGGAAAAATAAGTAGGCTCACAAAAACAAAGATGAAGCCCTTCAAAGCTGGACTAGAAAATCGTTTTTCATCATAACTTTTAAACCGCTAAACTGATCTTGCTCATCTTGAAGAGACAATTTGAAGTTATACCTATTATGCTTGGGATTCGCATTTGCTTAAAAAATTGCTTGAAAAAGACAGTGGCTCTGAAAATGGGGGGCAAGGGGGCGGACACTTTTATCCTATAACTTCGACGCCACTGCCACTGGCGATTATCCAAAATGAATGGCATTTTTGAGTTCTCCGTTTTTTATCGTATTGATTATCACTAGAGATAAAATTTTGTCTAAAGTTTATTAACCTACCGTCCCTTATTATATGTCAAAATTTAATGTCAAAAATATTTCCATAATTGGTTTACTTTTTGGTTCTCGCGGTACTTCAACAAAAAATTACATAGAATTTCGAAAAACGTTTAAATTGCCAAAAACTTTAGATCATGAAATCGTTTTGAAAATTCTCAAATCATCAACATATATTTTACGTAATCATTTATTTGGTCCTCCAAAAAATTAAAAAAAAAAACTTGTTATTTGATAATTTTACCTTAGTTATTAGTTTTTAACATGTATATGTATGATGATTGTTTTATTTAAATTTCTTTTCAATTTTATGTTAATTTTAGACTGTGTCTCTTAATGGCAAACTGTTTTTTCAGGACAGTCAGTTATGTATTCTTTAAATAAAGTACATTTTTATTATTATTATTATCCCGTACACTTTTTATTTTCATTAAAATGACTTTTTGAAGCAAAATTAAAGTGACAAGCTGGAGCGCTGGGAGGATACGGCTGATGGCCGCTGATAGTTTCGCCCCAAAACTTTACAGGTGCCATCAACCGTAGCCGTAGCTCCCCAGATTGTCACTTTCTTTTTGTTCCAAAAAGTCATTCTACTGAATTTAAAACGTGAACGGCATATAAGTTTCCACTAAAAATATTATGACGTTTTACGCTAAAATTTTTCTTTTAAATCAAATAAAAACCATGTTAGCTCTCGACGATGGCTTTGGTATTTTAACTCATTTTTTCAACACCCGTGAAAGACCCCACGTTAGGTTTTTTTCATACGAATGAATGACAGCTTCTTTGTACAGATTCTAGAAAAATATCTTTATTTTACTTTTTCCCTATTCGTGGATATATCGTATACCTAGGTGACATATAACAAAAATCTACAACAACTACTCTAATATGTAGCATGGTTCTATAGATAGAAGTAGTTAATGGGTGATGTTTTCTGTCGCTGTAATGACTTTATTAATTATTTTATGGAGCAAACGGTCAATCGATATGAAACGGAGGGTGGGTCGTATAACGGTCGGTGGTGTAAAAATGTAACCATAAAAAATATCGATAATGGCGTGTTCAAAATCAGAAATATAGGTATACCGATACGTATTATGTCTTTTATGATCCATTATTAATGGCGGTCTTTTAAATTTAAATGAATATTGCAATCGATTTCCCAATTAATGTGATTCAAAATAACCCAGTACAATGAACATTCTAGGGGGATTCATAAAACACCGCAACCTTGACTGAATATAAAATTTGGCTTTCTTCTCAGAATCCGTTCATTGTTACCTGCTGTTAATCGATCGATAATAATTGACAAATATAGTGCGTTTAAAGTGAATGGGTTTAGTGATTACTGTAGTTTGGTGAATGAATAATTATTATGGGGTGGCTTCATATGTAAAAAAATGAACACATACTGAGCAGTGGTACAGAGAGTTTTTTGCATTTTCAGATTCTTGAAGTTCATCTTCATCTGTCTGAGCTGATCCTTTTGTATTTTTTTCAATAAGAACAAAAATTATTTGAAAAAACAACGTACGTGGAACATGAAAAGGCTCTAGTTATACGTTAACTTCATCTTTTTGTAGAATTTTGTTGGTAACGAAACACATCACATTCACTTCTACAGACATTTCCATGTCCATGTTTCCAAGTCCATGAGGGTGAGAACGAATGCTGGAATTCGTCCCGATTCCAAGATAAAAATTTTATTGCGTCGCACTATTTATTCCAGCGTACGCCACACAACAGCATTAAGTGGTGCGTGGTCCCTTTGCCTTTCCCCCTTCCTCCAGTTGCCTGTAAGTATAGTTCGAGGTTGTTCAGTTGGTATGACCACTTTTCGCGAGGTCAACACTCGCTTATCAATTGAGGTTCAATAAAGAACAAAAGAAGATTCATTACATGCTATTGTTTACCATATGGTCAGTTTCCGGAAAAAAACACAAAAAGCCTTCCAAAGTTTTCAAATTTCAAATTCAAATTTTGCGAGCTCTCTTTGCACTCTTTGGTAAACTTTTAATTGACAAATCTGGCAATGTAAGAGCCAACTCCTTTTTTATTCAAAAAATCTGTTTAGAAATTCAAAGGGGTAATGCGGCAAGTATTCTAGGAACGTTTGAGGATTCTGTTGAAATGGATGAAGTTTTTTACTTGTAGGTATTTATTATTTACTTATTTGTATTATGATTACTAGAGAGCGGATTTATATGCGGTAAAAAAGCTCAGAATATGCAGTTCATATGCGCTTGAAAAGTATCAAAATATGCGGTAAAAATGTTAAAATAAATCAATATATGCGAGTAAATAAGTGATATAAGCAGCAAAAATAGTGAAAATTTCAACATTCACACGTAAAACCAACCAACCAACTTTGACCATCAAAGTAAAGAAAAAAATCGACGAAAATTTCCAATTATTTTTTTCCTAAAAATCGTGATTTTCTAGCACATGTAGATAAAATGGCCGAAATTTAGACTGAATTTTCAGTTATATGTAAAAATATGGACTAAATATGCGGCTATATCCTATTATATGGACTATCAATTTGTATGCGATAAAAACTCAGAATAATAAATTATATGCGAAATAAAACTTGGTATTTAAGTTCCTTTTAGATGGAAACGTCAAGCTGCAAGTCGACAGTTGCATCCAACTTAGCGAATAGAACATGTAAAAAATTATAAATCCGCTCTCTAAATTGATTACTTACTGATTACTTATAGCACATTTCGTGGAACTTATGCGCAAGCGTGATATCGAACATTGACGGATAAGCGAGTCTGCCGTCAACTGTCAACTGTCGAATTTTGCTTGAGTTCCGTTCTCTCAGAGACTCTCACCAGGGCCGCTATTCTTGAATCGTGTGAAAAAAGTCCCTGGGAGTTTTATATAATCCGTACTACACTTCTACCTTTACACCTTAACGGGTAAAAAAGGAATATGATTATATATACTACACTTCTGTAGCGAAAGTTGCCTAAAAACCACGATTTTAGGCAACATTCGCTACATCAGTGTACTGCGGAATGTATTTTACTCCCAGGGACTTTTCTCACACGATTCAAGAATAGCGGCGTGATGGCTTCACCCTCCAAGAAAGTGCGAATTCGCTCAAGTGAACATGATGTGCCGGCTGGTCTGATTTGCAGCCCCCAAAAGGGCACCATTTTGTAGCGCCTTGTTTTAAACGATGCACGTTCATTTCCATGTGGAAATTAGCACGTTGGAATTTCACGCTTTGTTGGTTATGTCTATTGTTATTGACTCGCAGAACTGTCATTTTCTGCCAAAAATCTCGTGCATGCGCTCAGCTCCGTGCAAAAAGTGTGACCTTGAAAATTCCATGGAATGACCTATTGTAACTGTAATTTTACTATGTTGTATTCAATAAACTTCTCATATTTGGAAGAAAAAGTTACTTCTGCATAATTTTTATCAGAGGCTTCGTTCTCGCGATATTTGAGTTTGAAACTTCGGAAAACATCTCGAAAACACCATATACTTTCAATTTCAAAGGCCTAAGAATTGAAATCCAAGATAACTGATGATTCCTTTAATCAAATGGGTTTTCTAGGTGTTTTAAGTTGATAGACCGATCTAAGAAACGAGAAGTTTTCAGGGAAAATTTTTTTGGGCTCCTGAAAGTAGGTACCTAGATATTTTGAGTTGTTTTCTGGAGTTTCCAACCCAAATATTTCGAAAACGAAGCCACTAATCAACATTTTGCGGGAGTAACTTTTCCTTCCAAATTGAACGTAGAATTCATAAGTATGAATAATTCATAAAATTACCTAGGAGGGTGAAAAACGGGTAAAAAAGCAAGGGCACCCTCCACTATCCGTGCCCCTGAAAAATTTTGATAGAACGCAATATTATTGTTAGATACCGACTTACTTAAATTTCAAAAGCTTTGGCTCAAATTTGAACAAAATCGATTGAGATATTTGAAAGTTATTATGACGAAAAATCGATTTTTAAAGTTCTACTTTGAACGCCTATTGCTCCGTTACTATTCGTTTCTGACATATCTTTTGTTAAGAAAGTCTACTTCTTTTGAAGTTTCCCATCATTTCCTGAAAGGACGCGATTTAAATTTGAAACACTCTGTGTACCTACCTATAGTAGTAGTATTCACGTACCTACTTACAGTATATTCTCATCGTAAGGCCTGGAATAGAAACAATTAAGTTTTTCATTCTATCAATAAAGCAAGATCTTGTCATTTTTTTTAATGAAAAATAATATTAAAGTACTTAATTCCGTGCTCTCGTCTGTACGTAAAGTAGGTAGGTACCTTACGGACACGATTTCATAAACAAAAACAAATGAAAGGTTAGCGGTGGGTTCTTGTGGGCGTATGTAGCTCTAAAGTGCCTAGCATTAAGACAAACAATAGAACGAATGTTAGAAAATTCAAGCCAGGCAGTTTATTGCCAAACACCCATTCTCGAAATTGATCACTTCCGTTCCGAGCTGAGCCATCTGCAATTAGCATCTGGCTTTGGGCTCTTGCTTATTTGAATTTCGCGGTTCGTCTGATGCCGGCATTGCGAATTGCGATTGATTTTCCTTGTGCGACATTGAAAGGCATTCTGGTTACACGTGAATGCACTTTTAACTTATGACGCACGTTTGCAAATCACTTTAATTTTCATTCATGCTAGAGTCAATTTCATGGTCAATAATTAAATGCTGCATATTTTTCATTTATATCCTCGCCTAGCCCCGGCGCGCTGGATGTCGCCGAGTCGGCCGAGTACCGTGGGAACGTGATCTTATTTGGCGGAGCAGAGCTCATTCTTTCGGGAAAGCTGCTGTTGCGTTATGGATAAGGTGTTGTTCAATAGATATATAAACTGGAGCATGGACTAGGCTTCAAAATCAGCCTGGCGACGGGAAATTGCCATTTACTGATTAGGTATTTCCACGTACGGCTACAAAAATCCGACCGACTATGTGTAGTAGGATAGCGTACAGTACAAAAGCTGCGGTGCGAACGTGGCAACTACGCCGATGCGGGATATGCTAGGCGTGCGGTGATTGGTCGTTGGGTTTTAGTCGAGTTGGTCGTTTCTCGGGCTGGCTGGCACTGCTGGCAGTCTCAATAGTTGTGAAAAGTTGGTTACGTGTGCAACCCACTGCTCCGTTCACATCCCAAGTCGATATTATGTTCCTATCGCTTTACGTTTAACCATCAGTATTCCAATTAAAGGTTGGTACAGAACTATTATCACTTGTAGTAGTGCATGTTTTAGCGATTTCTGGAGCTTTTCTGCGACTGCTGTGGGAAATTCGGCCACCTAGCAACCATATGCCGTCCTTGCGTTCCACTTTACTACGCTTACTACGAACGTTCGCGAAAAGCTCCACAGCTCGTTTCTTTAGTCCTATTTATTTCGTGTCGATCGGTTTTTTCCATCGTGTAGGTAATCAAAATTTAGACTTCCATCGATCGGCGGAATTAAGACTAGGGTGTAGGGTCGATAGACGGTGCCCGTATCCGTCTGGGAATTATTATGGGCAGCAGATGATAGGTTGTCTCTCTCCCACATGCTAACCGCTCGGTCTGGGTTTTTTTTTTCGTGTTTCCGGTGCTCTCGCTCGCTGCAGACCATTGATGCTTTGCTCTCTGTGGAATGTGGTAGGGCTAGGGCCCCCACGGGGCACGGGGAGCGGAAGAATGGAATGTTAGAAATCGTGAATGGTTTCTGAATTCCAGCTGCGTTGCCGTAACTGCACTCGCCTTCTTGTTCTTCGGGTGCTTATGCACTCGGACGACCGTACAACTCACAAAGTTCTTCGGAGAGTGCTCTCGGCATCCTTGTCGGCGGAACGCCCCTGTAATCACACATACATCAAGACTGGAACGAAACGAATTCCTCTCGAGAAGAAGAGGCAAAGCGAATTTGCATCTCGCCGCGCCAGCCGAAATACGAATATCTTGCAGCCTCCCGACGCCACAGCTTATTTTCATCACTATTGCTCTTGCTGAACCATAACAATATCGTTCTCAAACAAACGCCGCATTTTACTGATGACCTTTACCGAAAATTATATCGGTATAATATTTTGTTGCAACATCATCTGAGGCATCATCATGTTTTTTGATTTATTCATGCGTACTTTTTTGGACTTGAATTGAGCATGCTTGTTTTAAAATGAAGCTTTTAATTCAGTACAGTAGTAACAAAACCTCACGGTCATTTAAAGTCTGCGCCAGCGAAAGCAATAATAATGGCGATAGATCTACGGTCATTTTATTTTGCATTCAAAATTGATAGTACTGTAACGTTCAAATGTAGGTAGTTACTTGTCTTTTCATTCTTGAAAAAAACCGGTGCTTTATATGTGAAATGCAACTAAAATTGAAAAGTAAACCGGAATGCGGTTGGTGAAGTATGCAAGATGGCGCCCGGTCTCAAACTTAGTAGCGCTATCGATTAAACCAAGCAGCGAGATCTCTTAGCTCATTTCCCCTTCGAAAAAAAAATGCTTTCGGCATTTTGTTTT
Source organism: Anaspis maculata (assembly GCA_949128115.1). Taxonomy (NCBI): domain Eukaryota; kingdom Metazoa; phylum Arthropoda; class Insecta; order Coleoptera; family Scraptiidae; genus Anaspis; species Anaspis maculata. The sequence continues at coordinate 55,609,599 of OX421962.1, read as the reverse complement.
CTGGAATGCGAGGACCACACTGGTGGCCTTGCCTCGAATTCCTAGAATCGCGTAGGTGTGATGCAGCCGCGGAGCCCTTTTCCAAGAACCGTACGTGTTGGAATTTCTTAATCTTCCTAGCGCCAGGTCGCTTTTGTTGCCTAGCTTATCTATTTCACCCGTGTATAGCGGCTTGGGGCTTTGCGTCTGGCCGATTTCTGGGAAGGTCCTCTCGCATACAAGAATGCCGCCTCGCCCCATGCCGCTCCTCATAATTCATGAAAGATGGATGGGTGGGTCGAGCCATCCGAACAATATCCCATTGAAAGCCCCTTTCACTGCTACGAGAAAATAGTGTACGGTCTCTCAGGATTCCGGTTGTGTTGGCGCCCATCCCCCGTTTTGTTGAATCGGAGGGTAATGAGAAAGGGTCGTAGGTCTTCATTCTGTAATTTCTAGGCGGTTTACGTGGGAAGATCAAAGTTCATACAAGTCTCACGAGTTGCACGCGTGAAATTGTGAGATAGTTCCCTTTATTTGCTTCTCAGAAGCAATCCCACACGTAGGTACTTGAGAATATTTCGTCAAAAATACCTTTGGAATCAGATATAATCGCTTGACTGCTGTAGCATAACAAGGAGGTTCCTGTAGCGGGTCGAGTTGCTAGGAACAATTTTAAAACAAAGCAATTGTGACAACGGACACAAGTTACTTGGCTTTTTGCAGAGGTGGGCTTTTCCGGAAGCACGCCATATTAAAACTGTTGCAATGTTGCATGCGCCTACTCGGAAAATCAATTACGTCGTGTAATTAGTAATAGGAGGAGGAGGAGGAGACAACTTGAAACAAGAAAAATATAGATGAATGTTCATTAGACCTGTGCCAACAGCAGAATGTAGTGCGAAGTGTAAATATTATTACGTGTTTTTTTATTATAATATACGTTTCGCTGTAACAAGTCATAATAATAAGATTTTTTGTAGGTAATTGTTCTATCATTGAATGACATTTTTATTTTGTTGCAGAAAACTATGTGTGACACACTCATTTCCCCGAGAAGCTGCACTCACACCGACAGTGTAACTTTGAAGAAGTCGTTGGATGTAGGATCACTGAAGTATACTAAACCATTGAAGTATACAAGTTCACACATAATCAAAGCCAAAGAAATATCCGAAGTAGATAATGGACGCAAACTTGACCAAGAAGACCTTAAGCTAGAATACGATTTGAAGGACGAAAAGGTCCGTCTTCTAACCTTCAGAGGCTGGCCCCACAAGTTCATTAAAGGAAAAGACTTCGCCGAAGCAGGATTCTACTTTTTACACCTCGACGATGCCGTGAGGTGTCCATGGTGTGGCATTGAAGGGCACAACTGGAAGCCTCTTGATAATCCCATGGAAGATCACCGGAAGTGGTCGCCCAACTGTTCGTTCGTGTTGGAACGCGAACGCGATGGCAGAGACGGCACCGTTACGAGGTCCAGACCATCGAGTATTGTAGTAGCATCTTCGTCACCATTGGCAGCAACATCTTCAACGGCGTCAAGTCCAGTATCACCAACTAGCCGGGATGTATGCGGAAACTATGAATTTTTCCCAAATTCTCTACCCGAAGACAAAACCACCGCGTGGCTGATCAAGACCGGCATAGTGACGGCTTCCAAACCCTGCTCTTATCCAGAATATTCGACTTACCAGAGCCGGATAGAGAGTTTCGAAACCTGGCCAAAATCTTTGAAGCAAAGACCTGATGTTCTATCGGACTGCGGATTTTTTTATAAGGGAGGTGGCGACCAAACGCTTTGCTACCACTGCGGTGGTGGACTCAAAGACTGGGAAGAAATGGACGATCCGTGGGAACAGCATGCCGCCTGGTTTCCTGAATGTCAATACCTTCTCTTGAAAAGGGGCAAGGAATACGTTGACAAAGTTCAGTTGAACAGAAGCATGCAAAAAGACGCTTCCCTCGAAGAAAATGAAAGTGTTGAATCCAAAGAACAGAAAAATTGTTTAAGCGATGAAGACGACGAACGGGCAAATAGGGGCACCCCCTTGTGCAAGGTGTGCTACAAAAATGACGTTGGGGTGCTCTTCATTCCTTGCGGCCACGTCGTCTGCTGTGTCGATTGTTCCTTATCCATCAACAAGACCTGCCCACTGTGCCGAAAACCGTTTGAGGCTACCGTACGCGCCTTCGTTCCGTGAACGAGCATTATTTATATCAGATTTTAAGTTTGAAATAAAATTTGGTAATTGTTGACGACGACTACTTCTCGACTAGCATTTTCTAAGAGTTAGGCAACCACTTGAACAGCTATATAGGACGCTTCCTTCTTGCATGTACTTACGTCGTAGGACAAGTAATGGAAAGAAGCGGCATTTTACAGTGGAAATAGTGGTTTCCCCAGGAAACTACGGTCGACGAACGTGATGTTGTGGTGGTGTCTACCTACCGTGAAAAGTTGGTGGCTGAAGTCGAGAAGTAGTGGTCGTCAACAATTACCTAAAATTTCCTCCTGCAGGCCCACAAAAATTTCTAGTCATCAAAAACAATATTTATCTTATAATGTGAAGACCGACCCCTTCTAACAAATGTTTTCGAGTACAAAGTTCATTATTTACTTGTTCGCGTGTGGACCTTACAACTGTTGTAAATAGTTTGAAGAATACGCTTGACCTAGATCATAGTTATTCTTGCATTTTGTAATTTATTAGAAACTAAGTTTCAGCACCTGACCAGGTTTAGATTGGATCATGGGATCCAACAGTCATTAAGCCAACTTCGACTTTTATAATTATTTTTCAATAATTCACTAAAATAAAATTAATGTTGAAAGAAATAGTTTCTTTAATTTTCCTTCCAAAGGGTAAGGACTTGAAAAATCTCATGCTGTATTGAGTGGATTTGAGAAAAGGTTGCAGACCGTGTTATCATCTGCGTTAGGTACCATTGCGAGTCAACGTTTGGCTAGAAAAATCGGAAAATATTTTATTGACAATATTGACCAACAACGCATTTGAGTGAAATAAAAGCTTTTTTATTTATTTAGTAATTGACCTGTAGATACGGGAAACGTTTTTGTGCTTTCACAAGCAGGTTACTGGTTACAACGCCCGTTTCGGTGCGAGTGCCGAGTGAACAAAATTTTGGAGGTAAGCACTGTAAAACTGTACATAAGTACCTACCAGGTATTTCTGCAGAACAGGATACCTAAGTAGGTGAATTTTGTTAACCGAGAAAAGCGGAAAAAACAATTATTGCAACACGCAATCATTTTGACACATTCAAACCCACGCGTCGAAAGCAAAGTGCGCTCGTATCGAAAAAGTCTTCGACACAAGGTATCGCAATGGAACCACTGACGCTTTGCCCTGTTCCAGTCAAAAAGTCGTGTGAAGTCCCAGTTTATTTATTAACATGATAGCGTCCCATCACCAGTTGAGCCAGCACCTGGATTTTGATTTTTGATTTTTTTGTCTACCCAAGTCAACCAAAGTATTAGGTAATCCAAATTTCAATAAAAATTTCAGCGGGCTAAAATTTGTGTATTCGTGTAAAATCCAAGTGGAAAACTTCGATTTGACATTTTCGTCGCACTTTTTTGGGCTCCGGGGGACCGGGGGCCGGTCGACTTTGTCCTGGTGATGCCATCACGACAAACTATTCGACCCGATCCGTGGCCCGTGGGGCCTGGCGATTTTGCTTTCCAGATGACGCCGGTATCTGCGGACGTACAAGTGGCGCCCTCCCACGGTTCTTATTCTCGACAGCGTTAAAAAATTCCCGGAAACAAAAAAAAAAGAAATGTTTCCTCCTGGAAATATTTTCAAATGTCCCGGGAAACAACAGAAAAAAACGTGAGTGCGTGACCATAGTCACCCTCGGAAGAAGTGAAACTTCTATACATATGAATCAATCAGCAAATAACGTTCGAAGAGGTGTTCTTTTCGTACTCCCGCTCCGCTCCGTCACGGTTTGTATTGTGGCGGCTCTCATGTGGGCATGTGACGGAGGAACTGTTGTCTCCCTTGATAGCTTAGTGGTTAGAGTATTCATCCGGCAAATGGAAGACGCAGGGTCGAATCCTGCTCAGGGCAGACACTTTTTCTCCGTCACATCGCGCCATAAATGGTGACCCCGAACAACAATAACACGCACGCAACACGCTACTTAAATAAACAAGTAACAGCGAACAATTGAACAGCAACGCCACTTCTCCGCCTACGTCCACCCACGTGTCCTATCCGTCGCCCTAGCTGGGGGGTACCGAACAACGGTTTATAAGAACGGTCAACACGGATGACATACGAGACGAACGACGTCTCTGGAGGGGGAGTACTGTGGCGGCTCTCATGTGGGCATGTGACGGAGGAACTGTTGTCTCCCTTGATAGCTTAGTAGTTAGAGTATTCATCCGGCAAATGGAAGACGCAGGTTCGAATCCTGCTCAGGGCAGACACTTTTTCTCCGTCACATCGCGCCATAGTATCATCTTGTTTTTCTTATTATCAATCTTATTATTATTATTAGTCACTCAAAGGGCAGAGTACTTTCGACATGATTTTTTCACGAAAATCATGTCGAAGACTTCTTTCATTTCTTTTCTCGCTGCGCTCGGCAGTGGAGAGCCCCACCAAATGCGGGAATGAAAATAATCCTTCGAAATTCAACTTTATTATTATATTACCGCCCCTATGACTTGCCGCCTGCCGTACTCGCCTGCGCGCCGGGACGCACTGCACGCCTGCTAGGCCCAGCCCTGAATATACCTCCCTATCCCTATAATAAATCACATCCGCTCGAATCTATTCAAGCCAAGTCGAGAGCCATTCTTGTCAGGCCAACAGTACGACAACACGAAGAGCAGTCCAGTGTCGGCGATTAGTAAAAAATAGAACCGAACGCGGCGAAAGCTGCAACAGCTTATTCTTTCATTTCCTCGGACGACGCTGGTCACCCCAAGGTCAGACAAGACAACGTTACAGCACATCGTTACAGGCGTTCGTTACAACCACTACTGATGCTATGAAGCAATTTCACTCCCATGTGTGGTTCTGCGTTAGTGGTGTGTTGTGATCTAGGCGCGAGAATAGAAGTTTCACTTCAAAAACGGAAACATGGAGATATTGAAAATATTTCAAAACATGTGAACATTTCTGGAATACTGGAAACATTTCTGAAGGATTGAAAACATGTTTGAAATATTGGAAACATTTCTGAAATTGTAGAAACATTTCCGAACATTTCCGTAATTTTAAATTGGCGGCCTCCATTTCACATTTTTAAAAATTGTCATTTTTACTGGAAATATTTCCCGGAAATGGGAATGTTTCTGATGTCACGGAAATATTTCCGGAAACAGGACTATTCTCGACTCCTCTAGATAGAACTGTGTGAGTGTGTGGTTCAACCTCAGAGCTGTAACTTTACAACCAAAAATACACCTCTTTACCTCGTATTCTTTCATAATCCACCCCTGTCTATTATTTATTAACAGAGGTGAGATTCAGTGCCCTGCGCTTTATCAGTATTTTAGGTCAATATTTTAGGAGATGGTAAAACATAAAAAAATAAATAAGTGGACTTTCTCGAAAAAATTATTATCGGAAACGCATTATAACGGAGATACAGGCTTTCAAACTTGAGTTTTGAAAATGGTTCTTTCATGTTAGATATAACTAACGTGACCATTTATTTTTTGACTCAAAACGGGACATCGAAAATTTGGAAATCCAATAACATCGCCCATACATTTCTCTTTAAAGAGGTCAAATAATGCCAAATTTGAATTTTCAAAATAAAGGTATGCGAAGAGTTCTACTGCTTCTACTAATCCACTTTTCAGTGGCATCAAAAGTCCCTTTTGCTCGTCAAAATGTATGGGATTTGGATGGCCAATTCCATACATTTTGGCAGCTCAAGTAGCGTGATCAAATGTGAGTTTCCTTTATGAATGCCGACCTAGGTTATCAGTGAAAAAATATATAAATAGCTTTTCATTTATCAAAAAGTATCAATTTATCATTACTTTTAAAAGTTATGCAACACACAACACAAATGTTCCAGCTATTTATTTTTATATTTGTCAGAGGAACAAATTGGTTCTAATACAGCTGGTGATGATTTTAGATAAGAATGAGGTTCTTGGCACGTTTTTTTATATTTGTGTTGAATTTGTTATTGCCATAAGGACGGTAACCTGTAACAGGGTATTTTCAGACGTCCACAATTTGTTAATTTTAAAGAAAAGACTTTCTATACTGGTGCATTTGTGCCGCGCTTTGGGGAAACGGGACAATTTTGCGTCCCGAGGCTCTTTTCGGGGACACCGGGACGGAGTTCCGAAAAAAGGGACAGTCCCGTTCGAAACGGGACGTATGGTCACGTTAGTTATAACTCGAAATTGAATTACTGGATTTTGACCAAGTTCGGTACACAAAAGTACCTACCTAATAAGTTGATATACAGGTGTCCGTTTTTCGAGGCTAAGCATGGGTATCTCGCTTATCTTTAGAGATACAGAGTCGGTTAAATTAGAAAAAAGTTGCGAATTTTTATGACGATCAATAATTATCCAAGAAGATATTTGACTTGTTAGTTTTAGTTTTTGAGATATTGAGAAAAAACAGAAATTTGTAATTTTTGTTTTTATTTTTTATTTGAAAAACGGTTGAAGGTAGCCTTTTCTAATTGAGACGTTGTGGAGGCACTTTTTCAAGGGAAATTCAATGTTGCCAAAATCTTCATTCTAGCTTTCAAAACAACCGAGATCTGACATACAACTTTTTTTTCTCTTATGGGCGCCATATTGGATTTTGACATTTTTGAATACAATATTTTTTTCTGGTTACAACGATGTGTCACACGCCACTGTTGAATTCATGCTTTTAAGCAAAAAAAATTTCTATTTTTCAAAGAGTGCTTTGGAAACAAAATCAGCACCGACAATAAAAAAACGTAAATGTTGAACATTTATTCATTAATGACATGTGGCACATCGTTGTAACCAGAAAAGAATACCGTTTTAAAAAATATCAAAATTCAATATGGAAAAAAGTTGAATGTCGTATCCCGGTTGCTTTGAAAGCTGGAATAAAGATTTTGGCAGCTTTGAATTCCCCTTGAAAAAGTACCCTGACAATGTCTAGATTAGAAAAGGCCACCTCCAACCGGTTTTTGAATGAAAAATAGAAACAAAAATTCAAATTTCTGTTTTTTCACGATATCTCAAAAACTAAAATCGATACGTCAAATTTCTTTTTGAATCATTGATCGTCATAAAAATGCGCAACTTTTTTCTAATTTAACCGACTTTGTATCTCTCAAGATAAGCGAGATACCCATGCTTAGCCTCAAAAAACGGACACCTGTATACAGGTGTCCCGTGTTGATTCGCAAAGATTTTGCCAGTCGATAGAGCGTCAGAAAAGAATGAGACATGCATGTAAAAATTTTGTTCAAAAACCCGTAATAACGGAGATACAGCTCTTCAAAGTTGGAAAACAAATACAATTCTTTCCACCTAACTTTCATACTGTTCAACTGATTTGCGTCAAATTTCTTACACGTGTTCACTAACCATATGCCTATTAACCTCAAATAACACATTTGGTGAGACCAGCCCCATGACGTAGATAGGGGTGGCTGCGCCCCTTTCATCATCCCTACTTTTTTCCCCACTGCAAATTTTCCAAAACCATTTTCGAGTTGCTCATTCAATTTTGAGCAAAAAGTTGCTCTGCAAAATTTCGATAGGAGACCTACGTACTTTTCGAGATAATTCAGTTTAAAGATATCTGATCAATCTTGCAACAAAATTTGCTTAAAATTTGCATTGCTACATCATTGAAGATAATCAGTTCTAAATTCACACAAGTGATGTTGAGATCATCAAGTATCGTAAAGTAAGAACGATTTTGATCTGAACAATTCAGTGGCGTAGAATCAGGGGGTTTTCTATCTTACATCCACTTATCTGCTACGCCACTGGATATTTTTAAAATTGATAATTTTTTTGAATTTGTCTTTATACAGGGTGATTCACCACCAAATGGACATAGCCTAAGGGTAGGTCCAGTTTTACCAGGCGAACCAGGATCTGGCTTTGAAATTTTTCTAACACTGTTTGTTTCGAAGTTACAGGGTGATTCATGTATTTTGTCGAATTTTTTGACAAGCCGTATCTTCAGAACGACCGAATAGATTGGATTGAAACTTTGTGGGTTGATTCTTCTATTGATATCTGACACATCGCCCTATCAAACAGTTCAAAGTTTCCAGGGCCGGCCTTGTAAAAAAAAACTTCAAATCTTTTTTCAAAAAAATACATTCTGTATGCACATTTTCTGAATTTCATTTTCAAATTCGGAGACTACATCAAACATACTAATAATAACGCGAAAAAAATTGCTTGGCACCATTGAGCTGTCAAGAAAATTTTGACAATCGTAATGATTTTTGAGGTTAGGACTTTTTCTATATTATTATTTTCAAATATTTGCAAATGATCTATTATGACCCTGAATTTCAGCCGTTTCGTCAGAAAAATGAAAATGACATTTTTCTCGTTTTCTCAGAAATAACAAAAAATTTCATCAGAATTTTCAAAAATTTTTTGATACGTTCCTCAATTTCAGCTCAAATTGGGATAGAAGTGAAGCTGACACACGTGACAATGATTTTTTGAAAATTCGGCTGAAACTTTTTGCTACTACTGAGAAAACGAGAAAAATGTCATTTTTACTTTAATGACGAAACGGCTGAAATTTGGGGCCATAATAAATCATTTGTGAATATTTGAAAATAATAATTTACAAAAAATCCTAGCCTCAAAAATCATTAGGATCATCAATTTTCTTTTGACAGCTTGATGGTGCCAAGCAATTTTTTTTGCGATATTGATAGCATGTTTCTTGTAGTTTTTGAATATGAAAATGAATTTTGAATAATATGCATACAGAGTGTCTTTAAATCAAAAAAGCTTTGAAATTTTTTTTCAAGGCCGGCCCTGGAAATTTTCAACTCATTGATAAAGTGATGTGTCAGATATCAATAGAAGAATAAAACCATAAAATTTCAAACCAATCTGTTGGGTTGTTCTAAAGTTATGGCTTGTCAAAAAATTCTACGAAATACATGAATCACCCTGTAGCTTCGAAGCGAACAGCGTTAGAAAAATTTCAAAACCAGATCCAGGTTCGCCTGGAAAAACTGGACCTATCCTTAAGCTATGTCCATTTGGTGGTGAATCACCCTGTATACAGGGTGGTCCAGGTTTTAGTCGACAAACTTTGCAGGCTGATAGAGGATAAAAAAAGAAGTCGACTCGCTCCAAAAAGTACATATCTAAAATGCATACTTATTAAAAAAGTTAGAGGCCTTCAAAGTTGCAGAAAAAAATTGTTTTTGTATTGATAACTTTCGAACAGCTTGACCGATTTCGCTCAAATATTGCACATATGGTTAACGAACACGTCCTCAGTGATTTCTTGGAAAAAATTCTGTCAGAATGAGGCAGTGTCGTAGATATGGGGGGGTACTAATCCTCTTACCCCCCTACTTTCTACGCCACTAGATATTTTGAAAAATTGTTGGAAGTATTGAATTCGGCGTTCAATTCTGAAGAGAAAATTGGCGTGTCATTGCTACATTTGGAGCAACGGTTTTGGAGATATTTGTGTTTAAAGGTTCAAAAACACCGAATTACGCAAATGTTTCAAAATTCGAGCAAGCTTTGATATATTCACTTCCAACTTTTTTTTCAATGTAAAGTTCATTAATTCATAATTTAGCTCATGAGAAATTGAAAATTGGTTGTGAAAATTCATAATTTCAGTAACATGACCAATAAGAAACAATGGGCCCTTGGTTCTTGTTCTCACTAAACTCCCCAACTATCAGTAAGTGAATAGGTACCTATTGAATATTTAATAGTTACTGAAATTATGAATTTTCATACCAGTTTTCAATTTCTCATGAGCTAAATTATGGATCAATAAACTTAAAATTGAAAAAAAAGTTGAAAGTGAATGGGTCAAAGCTTGCTCGAATTTTGAAACATTTGCGAAATTCGGTGTTTTTGAACCTTTAAACACAAATATCTCAGAAACCGCTGCTCCAAATGTAGCAATGACACGCCAATTTTCTCTTCAGAATTGAACGCCGAATTCAATGCTTTCAACGGTTTTCCAAAATATCCAGTGGCGTAGAAAGTAGGGGGATAAGAAGGTTAGTACCCCCCCATATCTACGGCACTGCGTCATTCTGACAGAATTTTGTTCAAGAAATCACCGGGGACGTGTTTGTTAACCATATTTCCAAAATTTGAGCAAAATCGGTAAAGCTGTTCAAAAGTTATCAAGAAAAAAACAATTTTTTTCTGCAACTTTGAAGGCCTGTAACTCATTTAATATGCATTTTAGATATGTACTTTTTGGGGTGAGTCAACTTCATTTTTTATCCTCTATTAGCCTGCAAAGTTTGTCGACTAAAACCTGGACCACCCTGTATATTAAAAAAAAAGTTGCTCTTGTGAAATTTTGATTGGAGGCCTCGTTTTCGGGTTATTCAAATTTCGAACTTTGAGATCAATAAAAAAAACGCAAAATTCAAGTCCCTGCTATTTAGAAGCAGATAGGTACATGACTAGAGAACAAAAATAACTGTAAAAGGTGCGTTCAGTCAGCTTATTTAGCCGCAAGTTTTAATTTTAGTCGCAAGCGCAGCGACGCCTATTGGCTCTTATGAACCAGCCTCCTCGGAACAGCCAATAAGCGACGCAGCGCTTACGGCTAAAATTGAAATTGCGGCTAAATAAGCTGACTGAACGCACCTTAAGCTGACTGAACGCACCTATACATTGACTGACATGCAATTTTGTCTTCCATCCCGGCTTCTGTACCGCTAATAAATTTTTTTCCTTAGTTCAACTTTCTTCAAAATTGATGAACTGTAAAATCAAGGTAATTGTAGGTATGAACTCACACAACTCAAGTAAAATCAAAAGAAAGTAGTACATTAATCAACATGAATAATTGAAAACAAAATTGATTGAAGGGTTTGCTGTTTTCCTCGATATGCCAGCCATTTTTTCGACTCAGAACTTAAAAGTTCGAATAACTCGAAAACAAAGCCTCCAATCAAAGTTTTGCGAGAGCAACTTTTTTTCTGGATTAAACGGCAAATTCAAAAAAATTATTAATTTTGAAAAATATCCAGTGGTGTAGCAGATAAGTGGATGTGTTAGCTATCAGGATGTTTCCCTACAGTATTTTCCAGTGAAACTCGTAATTTTCAACAAAATAATATAACGAGGAAAAGTAAACAATACATCGCCGACCGTCAACCAACCACCTCTTCCCTCCAACTTTTAACTGTCATCCTTATGTCAAACTTGCTGCGCACTGGCGGTAAATTTTTAAATTCAAATGATTACATTCGGTCACTCCTGACACTCTAACGCCCTCGTTAGCATATAGTACAAAACAAAAGATTCTAATTCTTATCCTAGTTAACAATCTGATAATTAATGAACTTAATTGTACACAATTAACATAGTTCACTATTCCACGTAATCAGCCAAATGAGCTGGCTTCTTTCTTGCTCTTCTTTGACTTGGCTCAAGATTGTCTGTGGTGTTCTGTCTCACTTCGACACTGTGTTCGTCTGCTACTCGTTCAGGAGCGATTACGGTTTCTTCATCTGATCCAGACTGTGACTCACTGCTGTCTTTGAGATCGTCCGTCTGCGGCCTGTAGAGCTTCAGCTGCGCTACGTTAGCCGTTGTGGTGAATTTACGACCTTCGTCTCCAATACTCGTAACACGGTAAGTATCGCCTGGCAGACACTCTGCAATCACCAATGGACCTCGATACCGCATTTGCAACTTGGTCGGTAGACCCAAACCTCCTGCAATATAATTGCGCAGTACAACAATATCGCCAACATTATATTTACATCCCTTGTAATGCCTGGCGTCGTATCTCCGTTTCATCTTGGCTTGTTCTTGTTGAATCGCTGCTCTCACCTCGCGCTGAACTTCCTCTGGTGGGGTCCACTCTTCGTCTCGATCTGCAGCTTGCACGACAACACCATCCTTGAACACGGGTAGGTATCCATGTAACACCTCGAAAGGAATTTTGCCAGTGGTCTTGTTAACCACAGTGTTCAGGCTTCGTTCAACGTCTGCCATCTTCGAATCCCATTCATCTTCAGCATCTATACATGTCATGATAGTTGGCACCAATGACTTCATGACGATTTCGACTTGTCCGTTGCTCTGGGGCCATCGGGACGAAATCAAAACGTGCTTCGAACCAATTTCTTCACAATAGGTTTCGAATAGCTGTGACGTGAAACCAGTTCCTCTGTCACTGATTATTACTCGGGGCACACCATAACTGTTCACGAAGCTCTGCATCTTTTCAACAACTTCTGAAGCTCTTGTAGTCTTCACAGGATACAATTTGACAAACTTTGTCAAAGGACAAATGACTACCATCACGTACATGTTTTCCAACTGACTCTTCTGGAACGGTCCAACATGGTCCACGTGTATTCTCTCGAATGGTCTTCTAGGTACTTGGTACGGATGTAATTCTCCAGGCCTTTTGCCTCCAGGGACTTTACACATCAAACATTCAATACAAGCGTGTATGTGACGCTTCACATAATTACGCATTTTTGGAAACCAGTACCTTTCCCGTATTTTCGCCACTGTCCGATCAATACCAAAATGACCATGTAAATCGTGACTTTTGACCACAATACTTTTTCGAGCAGTTTTGGGAATCACATAAAGCTTTCGTTCCTTGCCATTCTCTTTCAGAACTTTCCATACTCTCGATTTGTCAAAAACATACCCAGCAACTTTTTGAACTTCATGGACACTTCTTTCACCTTCAGTTTCGATTACAATCCCATTTGCCTTACATTCTTGGACGATACTTCCAATGGTCTCACGCTCTTCTCGGGTAACATTAGTCGAACAATTCAGCATGTCTTCGGTAATCTTCTTTGGTGTAACATCTTGCTTTTCACCGATACAAGTTGCTTTGACACGTGTTATGACTTGTCCATTTTTCACAGTCTTTGGCGAAAAACTATGATTCATCAAAGGCACGGTTACCTTCTGATTATCAGCAATAGCTTCAACGAACATCATTGAACCAGCAGGCACTTTGACTTTCTCACAAGCCTGTACTTTGATTTTGCTCGGCTCAACATGTGGACTTGCACATTGAAAATGTTCTCGTGCTACAAATAACAATTTGTTATCTACCTTAAGATATACAACCTTATTATTTTCCGTAAAGGATCTTCCGATAATGACATCTGTGGACTGAACGTTATCTGGGACAATCCACATGGGTATACAAGTGAGCTCGACATCATCGATCTTGACGTCAGCATAAGTAACTTGCGAACACTTCACTACGGCGTTTCCAAAACCATGCAATTCCATTTCCAATTTTTCGACCATCCATTTGCTCTTCACTGCGATCGATTCTTTTACTGTACATACAGCACTTCCACAATCTACCATCGCTTGTAATTCAACCATATTGACGTGTACTTTTCGCAAATACTTTTCGACTGCTTCACATGTGATGACGTTCACATTCTGCTTCTCAATCGTGTTTGTTTTCACGTCCTTCTTTTCACTCTTGATAGGACAATCCTTGAAAATGTGACCTTCTAACTTGCAGCTGAAACATTTTTCTATTTTCGGCTTTGGGCATGAACTGGCTACATGTCCGATTTCAGAACAATTAAAACACTTTATTGAGCTCGAACGACTTTCATTGGCCTTTGGAGCAATCTTCACTTGCGCAACCTTCTTAACTTCGCTTCTCGATTCAGTTGCACTCAAGACCTTGGAAAATGCAACACAATCATGCAACAAATCATCCTCGTCAATGTGATTTTTGCCTAAAAGACTCTGAACTAACGCTCGTTCTCTCAAACCTCGCAATGTTTGCTCTTTTGTTTCTGAAAACCCTAAATTCAATGCCTGACACAACTTGAATTTTGCCAAACAATAAGCGGACGTCGATTCGCCAGCTTGTTGAACTCTGTTCGTCATCTTAGTCCAACATTCGGTCAGACTTGTTTTCACAAAAAATGTTTTCTCGAAAGCTGCTTGAAACTGAGCCCAAGTTTTGCACACGGCTCGTTTTGCTTCCCACCATTCCTGTCCTGCTTCAGTCAAATTCATCACAGCAGTTTGCAACTTGAATTCTTCAGGCCATGCGTGGAGCACTCCGGTATGATTAATCTTCTGAATCCATACACTTGCAGCTTCACCAATCTCGCCGTTGAATGTACCTACGGCTTTACTTAAATCGGGCATAACATGATATTTTACCTCGGTCTCAGCATTTCTCTGTTGCAATAAATACATCATATTCCTTTCTGAATTTGCTCGATTTGTTTCGATCATTTCCAACATTCGACACATAACTGCAAAATTATTGTCTTGGGGGACAGGTATTCGGCCTTGTCCACCTGTGCCTGTGCCACTCGCACCTGTTGCATCATCATCTAGCACTCGATTATGGGATTCTCGATCGTCACCACCATGCACGGAGGAAAAATCCTGATCCTCATCGACCTCCTCATCATGCCTTCGGTCCTCGACTTCGATACCCATCAATCTTGCCTGATTTCGCGTTAACGGTCTCGATTCTCTTTCGCTCATCTTGTTTAACAATCACCACACGTGGAATGCTAAAACAAAACTGTAAAATCCGCGATTTTCCTCGGCGATCTCGGCTCTTCAAATGCCACTTCTGAAAATGTGGTAGCTATCAGGATGTTTCCCTACAGTATTTTCCAGTGAAACTCGTAATTTTCAACAAAATAATATAATGAGGAAAAGTAAACAATACATCGCCGACCGTCAACCAACCACCTCTTCCCTCCAACTTTTAACTGTCATCCTTATGTCAAACTTGCTGCGCACTGGCGGTAAATTTTTAAATTCAAATGATTACAGATGTAAGTAAGAAAGTCCCCTAATTCTACGCCACTGGATTGTTTTGATCAAAATCGATTTTACGTTATGATACTTGGTAGTCCAGTCAAATTAAGCAAAAATCTGGCCAAACCGGAAATAAATTCGTAAGTTGACAAAATTTGGTGGATCGATGCAGAATTCAACGTAGAATAACAGACTGAAATTCCTGAAAATTCCAAGGCTTGGATTTTTTTTCAGAACCAATAAAAGAGCGATATCCTTGAAAATTTTAATTTTTTTCTTAATAACTTGTAAACTATTACCTTTAGAGCACTAATACCTGCGAAGCAAATGTAGCCCGGTAAATTCTCAAAAGATCAGTAGGTACTCAACTCATTACTTTGTGGTCAATAGTCTCTGAGATACAGCGTCTGCTAAAACTCAGTGAAAATTACTCAAAATGTATTTCCTAATTTTACGTAACAATTTGCATAGTGTCAGTTCAGGGGCTGTAACGTGGACAGAAAATGTGTGGATTCCAATGTGTTTCACATTTTTGGAAAGCCAATTCAACATTCGGTATCACACTTTTGGCTAGAATTCGCCAACTTCAAAATGGTACTTTTCCTCGACCTTTGAAATAGTTCTTCTTCCTATACAGATTGGGCTCTTCTGCGACGGCGTGGGCAGGTATAGGTAATGGCGGTATATTTGATCAGGCCATAATTTCGAACAAATGATCAATTTTACCATTACAATTAACAAATAGATGCATGGAATGCGTCAAAATTTGTGCTAGAGCATGTAAAAGTATAACATTTTGCTAGGAAAGTAAGCAATAAACTAAATGATTGCTTGATTTTTCATATATTCCGATATTAAAGTTGAAAAATTTGTGGTGAGATTCTGATCCGAGGATGGACTGTATAACTGGTTGCCTGCTCGTTGACCGTTTGTCCTCTGTTTATGTTTTAAACCCACGTCCCACGTGCCATGTTAACCTCAAATATTTGGCCGAGAAAAGTCATCACATCAGAGTATTAATACATCAGAGAAAAGTGTCCGTCGATTCAAGGTAAACAATAGACACTATGCTTCAATTTTTACATGGTTTATTCGTTTGTGTGGCACGTTGTGTCAGTACGTGATAATAAAATAATACAAAAAGGCCTTAAGGGCCTGCCACACGCACAAGCTTTACCTCGCGCTTACTTGTACGGTATAATTTGCGCAAGTTATACGGAACACCACAGGGCCTGCCACACGCACAAGCTTTACCTCGCTCTTACTTGTACGGTTTTATCTGCGCAAGTTATACGGAACACTACAGGGCCTGCCACACGCAAAAGCTTTACCTCGCGCTTACTTGTACGGTATAAATTGCGCAAGTAATACGGAACACTTGAGTGGCTTGCACGTGCTACTATTTTGTCGTCCACACGCACGGGTTTCCCGATACATGCCAGTTTGCACAAGTAAAAAGGGCCTGCCACACGCACAAGCTTTACTTCGCGTTTACTTGTACGGTATAATTTGCGCAAGTAATACGGAACACTACCGGGCCTGCCACACGCACAAGCTTTACCTCGCGCTTACTTGTACGGTATAATTTGCGCAAGTAATACGGAACACTTAAGTGGCTTGCACGTGCTACCGTTTTGTCGTCCACACGCACGGGCTTCCCGATACATGCCAGTTTGCACAAGTAAGCGCGAGGTAAAGCTTGTGCGTGTGGCAGGCCCTTTATCGCTCACTGAACCTTCTCGTATCCCTCTAGCATTCACCATTTAGCTTCTTAATAACTATTTCACACTAAAAACAACTCATTTGATAAGAAATGCAACGTTTTCCAACGTATTGTACACAAATTTTCCAGTTTGTTCGAATGCAGCACAAATTGCCTAATCAAAAGTTGCACATGCGCCTAGAACACTATGTATAGGAACAGGAACTATCGATACTTGTAGTCCCGAAGAATCCCCAAAAATCGATTATTTTCATACCATGCCATTCGCCTAGTTTTTCAAGTAGGGCAAAACCGTTCTGGAAATATGTGAAGAATTGAATACCAAAAAAACTCGATGTTTCAGAATATTTTTCCCAGTGATGGTTCCTGAGTTATATGGGTTGAAATACTAAAACGACCTATTTGGAGAAAAAGATATGTAGTTCGGACACTAACTGCTGAATAATGTCTGGTCTGGACCTTGCACTTGATGATACACAATGCCACTTTAGCAGACGTAGTTGAATATACAATAACAATATACTTACTTATGTACTTTCCACGTCTGCCAAGTGGCATCTTACACCTAAAATGCAAGGTCCGTACAGTATTCAGTAGTTAGTGTCCGAACTACCAATCTTTTCTCCAAATAGATCGTTTTAGCATTGTGTTTTAGTCTTTCAACCCATATACCATATACCTCAGAAACCATAACTAGGAAAAAGTTTCTGAAACATGTTATTTTTTTGGTATTCAATCCTTCACATATTCTCTAGATGGTTTCGTCATACTAGAAAAATGAAGCAAATGGCATGGTATGAAAATAATCGACTTTTGGGGATTCTTCGGGACTTCAAGTACAGATTTCAGGCCTCGTCTTGAGTATGCCTCTATCATTTGGAGTCCTTTATATTCGGTGCACGTTTCCGCTATCGAGAGAGTTCAGCGTCGATTCTTGAAGTTTTTGCATTTCAGAACTTGGGGTACTTATCCTCCTAGGGGATGTCCCCAGGACATGTTGCTGGCACGGACGCAGTTCGTCAGCCTACAGTCAAGACGATGTTCGCATTCCATTGTTTTTCTTTTTAAACTTGTCAATGGTTTACTCGACTCCGAGAATTTGGTGCAGAAATTGATGTTCAGGGTTCCACGCGTAAATTCAAGATGCACCGAGACGTTTTACCTCCCTACTACTAATACTAATGTTCTTAAGGCCTCTCCCATATATCAAATGTGCTCTAATTATACGAGTGTCCAGGATCGAATTGACATATTCTCTTGTTCTGTTGGCCAGATCAGGTCTTGCTTTGACGGATCTGCTTCTGGCGGTGTTGAGTGATCGCGGTTCTTTTCTTGTTGTTTTTTTTTTTCCTCTTCTCTCTTAGCTTGATGTGCGCCTCACTCTGTTAATGGGTATCTACCTGTTGAGTGGGAATCTCAATAATAATAATAATAATAATAATTTCAAAGGTCGAGGAAAAGTACCATTTTGAAGTTGGCGACTTCTAGACAAAAGTGTGATACCGAATGTTGAATTGGCTTTCCAAAAATGTAAAACACACTGAAATCCGCACATTTGCTGTTCACGTTACAGCCCCTGAACTGACACTATGCAAATTGTTACGTAAAATCCGGAAATAAATTTTGAGTCATTTTCACTGCGTTCTAGCAGACGCTGTATCTCAGAGACTATTGATCACAAAGTAACGAATTTAATACTGATCTCTTGAGAATTTAACAGGCTACATTTGCTTCGCTGGTTTTTTTGTTCTAAAGGTGATAGTTTACAAGTTACCCTGTCGGAAATTTCATATAAAAGCCTATTAAAAAAAAATTATATGATTTCTATATGTTCTGTATACGGTTAGTGCATTTGCAATTTGTATATAGAAACCTACAAGAATCTTATTTGCTAATTGTATTACACAGCCTATAGAATCATATGGGGCTCCTATTTGGGAATGCTGATAGATTCGACGTGAAACGGAAAAGCCAATACATTTCTATATGGTATTACATATAAACGCCTATTATCAAATAGCACATAGGGAATTGCAAATAGGTCTCTTGCATGAATATCACATACGAATCTGTATTATGAATTCTAAATGAAGTCGAAGACAAGCTGCTTCAATGGGGGTATACTCATCCTTTTTTTTTGTAATCAATTCCCTAATCTCCTTCTCACTTGCTGAAAACCGATAAACATGACTTAATGAAAAAGATTCAATTGCACTAGTCTAGGTGATACCTCCCACATGAGTAATTGTGGCTTGAAGATATTCGTTTTCGAATTTCACCATATATTTCTTGGAAAAATTAACGTTTTTCTCATCGAATCTCCGTATGCGGGAGATCGGAACGATGCACTTGCAATTATCCTCGATAAATCTTACGTATGCAAATATGACGATGACGGCCTTGACAGGGCAGGACCCTCGGATAGGTCTCACTATAAAATAACATTTTGCAATGAGCATAAATCAAAGCAAACACAAAAATCAAAGATGCCAAAAAACTAATCGCAATGAAAACTGTTGCACCCTGTTGCACAGTGCACACCAACCACACACGCTGAGGGAGCACAGAGTCCACAGAGCGGAAGCACACACGTTTTGACCTGGTTTTGACTTTTGACCGTTAACAAACAAAACCCAAGGATGACAAAACCGACGAGACGCAACGGCGGCACAGATACTTGATACTTCGGCTTCGGCAAAGTGGCGAAGTAGAGCCGACAGTAGGGAATCTGCATTATCGGCAGTCCTCGGCAATTCCAAAATAATTTAATTCTATTTGCATTTTCAAATAGAATTGGATTGGTATATTCCTCATAAGTATTTCCAAATACAATTCTATATGAATTTATACGATTCCAGTGTGATGAGAATTTTTCATATAGAAACCTATTACATTTATTTTGTAATTCCAAATAAAGGATTAAAATTTACTTGTTCATATAAAAGCCTGTAAGCTCAATAACATATAGAACTAACCCTTCATATAGATTCCTATAAGTTCAGATAGAAACATATGGGGAGCAAATACAATTTCTATATGGCATTTCTAACAGGGTATTCAGAAAAAATCGAAAATTTACAAGGATGGCGCTCTTTTATTGGTTCTAGAAAAAAAGCCAAGCCTTGGAATTTTTGGGAATTTCAGTATGTTATTCCACGTTAAATTCTGCATCGATCCACCAAATTTCGTCAACTTCCAAATTTATTTCCGGTTAAAACGTATTTTGACTGGACTATTATTGATGATCTCAACATCACTTGTGTGAATTTGGAACTGATCATCTCCAATGATGTAGGTAGCAATGCAAATTTTAAGCAACTAAAATTATGAGAAGTTGCAAGATTGACTAGGAATCTTCAAACTGAATTATTTCAAAAAGTATACCTCTTATCGAAATTTTGCACGAGCAACTTTTCGCTCAAAATTGAAGGAACAACTCGAAAATGGTACTGATTTTAAAAAATTTGCAGTGTGGAAAAATTAGGGATGATTAAAGGGGCGCAACCACCCCTATCTACGCCATGGGGCTGTTTTAACCAAATGTGTTAACCGAGGTTCATAGGCATTTGTTCAGTGAATACGTGTAAGAAATTTGACGCGAATCGGTTGACCTGTATAGAAGTTAGGTGAAAAGAACTGTATTGGTTTTCCAACTTTGAAGAGCTGTATCTCCGTTATTACGGGTTTTCGAACGAAATTTTTATAGGCATATTTCATTCTTTTCTGATGCTCTATCGACCGGCAAAATCTTTGCGATTAAACAAGGGACAACCTGTACCTATACCTACAAGCTGATCGTATTGACTTCTGTCACATTTGTAAAATTGAACTGAATATTTTTCGATGCTTTTCCATCCCTCAAAATATTGACAAAAAAGTGAAACATCCTGTATTGTTAAAACTGCTAGTACCTAATGGGATTGTCAAATGGAATTATGGGGAATAAAGAGCGTTTCTCGATCGTTCATCATTGGTATTGTTTATCGATAGGTGTTTTTTTGAAAAATACGGCCTTATTTCTAGTATTCTTCCCTGCTTTATGGTGGCTGGCCTTACATTAAGCATCAAATGCTGCAGCTTTCTTTGCAGCAGAGTTCTGATTGGAACTGACGCCTGTTATTGCTGTCAGTGACCAACATTTGACCAATCAGAGCTCGGCAGCAAAAGAAGCTGCAGCAGAATTCTGATTGGATGGGCAAAATTCAAAAAGTTTTTCCGCCATGCTGCTAAAGAATTGCTGGATTGCCCATCCAATCAGAATTCTGCTGCGAAGAAAGCTACAGTATTTGATGGCTCAATGTAGTGCACCATACACTAAATGTTATTAGGATCCACACATCAAATATCCACACATCCACACATCAAAATCCACATCCACCAGGATCCACACTCCACACATCAAAATGAATCCACACATCACATACCTAAACGTCTATGACCTAAACGAGATGAGGCAATAATACATCTCTTATTGCGTAGGTATAGGTGACTAGGTATATGGTTTTGTCAGGACCAGGAGATCCGCGGAAGAGTCTGGAGACATTCTGGAACAGATCTCAAGACTCAAGACCTCCATGCGGCCACGGAACGTTCAAGTTCCATCATTCTGGAAAAATCACCGCCGGAAAACCGAAACCGTGTCGCATCTCGCATCCCGTTCACTTTTTATTTTCAGTAGAATGAACTTTTTGGAGCAGCGAAACCATGAGCGAAACTAACAGTGGCCATCAGCCGTATCCTCCCAGCACTCCAGCTTGTCACTTTATTTTTGCTCCAAAAAGTCATTCTACTGAAAATAAAAAGTGAACGAGATATAACCAGGATATAACTGTTGTGAGTTGTGTTTGACGCTTACGTCGTTGACAGCAGCTGACATTAGTATGACAGTTTTCTCTGGTTGACAGTTCATTGTGTTGTTGTAATGAATGATGTGTTTTTTATAATGCTTGGGCTAATGTTGAAGAAAATGTTCAATGAAAACTTTTAAAAAACAATTATGGACGAGCAGAGACGCGTGCTGTTACCTCCAAATGCTTCTAATTCCATCATTTCAGACGACGAAGAAGAAGAATGGTCAGACTCCAGCGATGGTTCTTACTACTCAGATTCAGATAGGTAGATTTAAATGAGACTATCGCTATTCTCTGTTCTAATAATTTCAAATCAGCAGCTCAATTCCTGAATGGGAATCTTCAGTGGATGACATCACAGGAGAATTATTGTTCATCGACTGCCACCCTGTCGTAACCCAAAATAATGTTGACAATGGATCTAAGCCAAAACCTCCACCGGAACCATTTTCCAAAACTCAAATCCGACACAGCACTCGTGGGAAATTTCTCAGACTTATTCGTCGTAGAGAAAGTAAAAGACACAGCAGAAGATTCCAAAAAGTGCCAGAGAATGTTGAAGCCACAACATCAAATAAAGTGAAATTCCAAGATTTCCAAGAAGGTGAAGAGAAGGAAGTTCTTCTTAAAGTAAACACGGAAAATTACTTGAAGTCAAGTCAAACTGGAGTTTTGCCCGAAATGCTGCTCGGTGTTAATATAAGCACATTATCAGATGGGAATCGAATAATGATAGCAGGATTTTTACCAGACAGTGAGGCTAAGCATGAGAAAAATATCAAAATTGGTGATTGGTTGAAAAGCATCAATAATGTAGAGGTGAATTATCAAAACATCAACAATGTGTTGCATAAGATTTCTGACAAAACTGAAGTATTGCTGAAACTGCAACGAGTTGCTGGTGTGGAGGTGACTAAAGATCCTCCTATTAATGAGCTGAACTGCCAGTCTCGCTTTGTACGTCAGTTGATTGATTACAAAAGTATTGAACAACCAATTCTCGAAGTTCTTTGTAAATTTCCAATAGGAATTCTATATTTGAACTCCGAAAATTTGAGTGAGTCAAGTTCAGAACATGAAGATGTGGTCTACTGCTATCCACGCCCTTTACAAAAGTCAGTTTTATGCAATTCAAGGGGTATTTTCATAACCCTCAATCATTTATTGAACGACTCTATAAAGAGTAGTCCAAAGAGCTCAACTATTTTGTATAGAGACAAAAGTATGTCTCATGTTGTTTATAATTCTTTTGAAAAAAAGTTATTGTTATTCATGTTGCCCGACAGATGTGCAAGTGTCAAAGAAACTGTTTTAATCAATAGCGATTTAATAAGGACCTTGGAGTTTTTATATGAGAACATTGATAAGTGCTTCATAACTGAAACCAATAAAGTGCAACTCGATAACTTTTTTGGAAGATTATTTATGAAGATTTTAAATGGAGGTGTGTGGACAACCAGCCATGATTTTGTTGATGGGCATAAGTCAAGTAAAACTTCAAAACCTCAATTTGAAGATGTTTTACCTGCTGCAAGTGTTCTCCATCTTCCACATGAGGCGAACATGCAAATAGATGATGCTTTAACAGAACTAGAAGCTAGCGATTACCGCGAATGGGTAAAAGATTGTTTACTACTACATCTCAAGTAGTGCGGGCGCTAAGAGCCAAAATCGGGATGAACCTTGCAAATGGTGATGAAAGCATGAAATTCGGTACACATACTCAGAATGAGCACCTCTCTTAAATAAGAGGTGGAGCCACGCCGAATTTTCACCGGAAAGGGGCCCGGGGGGCTCCTGAAAGTTGAAGGTGCTAGGGCTCCCACCAATCCGCTTACCAGTTTGTTTTATCAATTAAAAAGGAAACTCATGAATATATCGTAAAAATTGACGACGTTTATCGCCTTGTCCCGGGAATTTTTCATGATGAAAAAAAATAAGTTCTTCGGCAGAACACACAAATTGGTTTTATTTTATTTTCACCTACAAAGAATTAATAAGAAGATGTGCAACACGTTGATTCCCACAAATTCGTATCCTCTGAATTCGTTTGTGGAGTCAAAATTTTGATGGTGTATCTTCTTGAAGAGGGGCATTCCAAAGAGTAAGCTATTTTCAACACTAAGTTCAAACAGAATTTTTTCAATGTTCTGAATCGAAATTACTAAATTCCTTCCAGCAATGCATACCCTGAACCCTTCTTTGGAAGTACCACGTGCGATTGAACGTGGAGTAAGTCCTGAAACACTATCAGAATTTTTCTTCTGTGATGCTACTATCCACTCTCGACCGGGGAAATTAGGTTCCTACACAGCATGCGCGGAGTGTATACACGATGCAGGGTATTTTCTCGGTTCAGTCAAATTTTTAATGATTGAAATTGTGTCATAATATTGAAATAACGTGTATACACTCCGCGCATGCTGTGTAGGAACCTAATTGCCCTGGTCGAGAGTGGATAGTAGCATCACAGAAGAAAAATTCTGATAGTGTTTCAGGACTTACTCCACGCTCAATCGCACGCGGTACTTCCAAAGAAGGGTTCAGGGTATGCATTGCTGGAAGGAATTCAGTAATTTCGATTCAGAACATTGAAAAAATTCTGTTTGAACTTAGTGTTGAAAATAGCTTACTCTTTGGAATGCCCCTCTTCAAGAAGATACACCATCAAAATTTTGACTCCACAAACGAATTCAGAGGATACGAATTTGTGGGAATCAACGTGTTGCACATCTCCTTATTAATTCTTTGTAGGTGAAAATAAAATAAAACCAATTTGTGTGTTCTGCCGAAGAACTTATTTTTTTTCATCATGAAAAATTCCCGGGACAAGGCGATAAACGTCGTCAATTTTCACGATATATTCATGAGTTTCCTTTTTAATTGATAAAACAAACTGGTAAGCGGATTGGTGGGAGCCCTACCACCTTCAACTTTCAGGAGCCCCCCGGGCCCCTTTCCGGTGAAAATTCGGCGTGGCTCCACCTCTTATTTAGGAGAGGTGCTCATTCTGAGTATGTGTACCGAATTTCATGCTTTCATCACCATTTGCAAGGTTCATTCACCTAGTGCCCCCACTATAGCTGTTCATGACAAAAGCCTGGAAATTTATGCATTTTGTGAAGGAAGTATTTTTTTCTGATGCACCAAATTGATGTCAAAACAATGTGGTTACCAGAAGTTGAATTAACACAGCTGTATTTGAATTTAAATTGATCTTCAAAACCCCTCGGAGACCAAATTTGGATCACCGTCATTGCTGACCCAGAATTCACTTTTATCTCGATTTCTTTGGTGAAAATTTCCACAGTAATTTTTTTGAGTAAAATCCTTGTGTAGTTCCGGACGTTAGGTGGAAGCAGCCTGCATTTCATGGTCAAGTTAAGACATGCCACTTGGCATAGTTGTTGCATGGGTCATAATCTTCTGATTCAGAAGTGTGGCCATTGGCAGCAGACATGCAGGCTATGTGTACAGGGCGAAGAAGGAAAAGTTGTAACTCATGAACCTGAAGAAGTATAGAGTCGTGTAAACTGACATATACCGGGTGATCATTTGAAAACTATCCACCTGCAATAACTCCCGATTCCTAGTCAAAATTTCTTCGAGCAAAAACAGGTCGATTTTTATATCGAGGGGGACATTCAAATCATACATTGTCAAATTTCTATATTCACCCCCCTCGCCCCCACTCACCCCAACTTTGAAATTTCAAATGACACTACCTACCTTGCGATACATCAAATTGAAGAGAATTAAATTTTCTTTCTGGAAAAAATATTTCCAAATTTTTTATCCCACCCCCCTTAGCCCTAAAAATTCTCTGACTGTCCCATTTTATATTCTGGACCCCTAATTTTTTTTCTCAATTTAGTCGGCGTTATCTTAGATAGCATCGAAGAAGAAAATTTTCGGTGAGAAAAGTGCTACCCAAATTCACCCCTTTGCTCTCCCCCAACTCAACTCCCAAATTTAACAAAACACTACCTACTTTGTGATACATTAAATTGAAGGGAATTGAATTCTCTATCTAAAAAGATTTTTTTTGGAATTTTCTACCCCTCCTCCAATAAATTGGTAATTTGGAGTATTCTAGGGAGGAAATGGGGGGCTTTAAAAATTGTGAAAAATCGTTTTCATGAAGAAAATTCAATTTCCTTGAATTTGATGTATTACAAAGTGGGTATTGACATTTTAGATTTTTAAGGTCAGGTGGGGGGAGCGAAGGGATGAATTTGGGTGGCACTTTTTTCATAGAAAATTTTTTCTTCTGATGCTGTGCCGGATGACGTTGACTGTATTGAAGGGAAATGGAGGTCAAGAATATTAACTTGGACACTCAGAGAATTTTAGGAAGAACGTAGGGTTGAAAAATTTCGAAATATTTTTTTTTAGAAAGAGAATTTAATTCTCTTCAATTTGATGTATCTCAAGGTAGGTTGTGTCATTTGAAATTTCAAAGTTGGGGTGAGTAGGGGCGAGGGGGCTCAAGATATAAATTCTCCAATGTATATTTTAGATGTCCCCCTCGATATAAAAGTCGACCTGTTTTTGCTCAAAGACATTTGGACTAGGAATCGGGAGATATTGCAGGTGGATAGTTTTCAAATGATCACCCGGTATATATAGCCTGCTGTTTATACCCATGAAGTTCCATCAAACCATTTTCAGATGTCTTGAAGCATTCCTGAAATATCCTGAAAAACGCACCTTTTTTCATGAAAACTTAAGTTTTAAGTAAATCTAAGAATTTCCAAAGTATATAGAAATGAAACTTGGTAGTTCTTCATTCAGTGATTTAATAAATTGAAAATGATCGGTAGCCACTGCCTAGGCCTACTATTTCCAGGAAAAAGTCTTTCAACTTTTTTCTTCCTTCCGGCAGCTACCTTTCCTTCACTATTTATTCACAGAATAATTTTAAGAACTGCCTCCTTGTAGAGGAAACATTGTCATTCCGAGTTGTTCTTGGGATCTTGGGTCTGGTAGAACTGGAGGTTAGTAGGTAAATGATACAATCATGCCAAACAATTATAATTTGTTTCAGTTTATTACATATATGGTAATAACAATAATTTTTAGCCAAGTTTTTGGGCTCTGGCAATTCATTTTTCGTGGTGAAGGGTTAGGTACATTTTTGGGGAAAGAAATGTAATAAAATATTCACTTAAAATTGGTAAAGATAAAACAATGAACAATCCAGTAACCTCTTGATGGCGACAGTGTCATAAAGGGGATCTGAAGCCGCACATTTTACAGTAACGATTCCACCACCATCTCCTTCCTCATGCAATTTTAAGTCGATGCAGGTACGGAAGAATGCGATTTACTTACGTTAACTGTTCCATTTTCGCACTTGAACATCGCCCAGTTTCTTTACTCGTCGCCACTCCATTCTCGCTTATCTTGAGCTGTTTTGTTGTTTGCCTATCAACTACCTATTTTTCGCGACTTTCTTCCTCTTTTCTGTGTTTTATTCCTTCTTTCCTGTAATGAGCAATGTCGGGTTGTCGCACGTAGCGGTCGGCTAGATGTCAAACATTAACAGTTGTGAATGAAACGTCAGGGGGCGATGTTCAATTGAGAAAATGGAATAGTTAACGTGAGTAAATTGCATTCTTCCGTATCTACATCGGCTCAAAATTGTATAAGAAAGAGAATGGTGGTAGAATCATTACTGTAAATTGTGCGACTTTGAGTCCTCTTTATGACACGGTCACCCCTGTTGATTATTATTGCAATAGACAAATCACAACTAGGTATTGTGTCGAATGGCTTGCTTCTTTTACAAAATGCTTAGGTACGAGTACTATGTCATGAACTGCTAGCTAGTGAGTAGCTTCAGCTACAGATTTACTTACTGAAGAAGTGATATTTGCAGAATGAAGAACCTTTGGATTGCCAACGGCTTTTCACTATCCTTGGTAGCGCCTTATATCACGATGGTTATCTTCTCGCCTCGCATTTTATGTACGAAGATTTGGTGGACGTCCATGTTTATTGTCGATTACAAGGTTTATTTCATTTGTCAAAAACTGAACCCATCAAAACCCTGGTTTGGTGGAAAGAAATTTTTCCACATTCCTGCCAGCGCTTCAGGAACACCAACATCAAAATTCCAGATGGAAAGAGGTTCTTGTTGATTGTTGGAAGTGGAAAAGTAAGGTCATAACTCATCAATGTCTCCACATTAACGGTTTTCTTCTCAGGACCTTTTGATGACCCTCATGGAAACAGGAGGCTGTACAGATCAATCCGAAGACAGCACAGGCCCGGATGCCTTTTACGTTGAAGAAGCTCAAGCAACTCTCGCTCATATTCAGGAGCTGGGTCTTCCTGAACTAGCAGATCGTTGGATAGGAATGAACCCAGGACCCGAAGTGACGATTCCGGAAGCTTGCAATAAACGGAAAATCGACTTCTTGGACGCTCTAGGAAAGTCTTCGTCACAGCACAAGGAACAAAAAAAGCCTGAAGTCACTTCCATCCTGAAACGTAGGAATTCAGATCAGGCCCTCGCAGCATCCGTTTTTGCGTTGTCAGATGATCACTATGAACGTTACTCTGAAGATTCAGAAAGCCAAGGAGAGCACAGTGAAGTTAGTGAAGATAAAAAGAACGAAGAGGAGTCTGATCCTGAGGACTATGGGGTAAAGCATTTATTTTTAAATTAAGTACAAGTTAGTTGAATTACATGTCAATTTTTGCCAAGGATGGGAGTCAAATGAGCAACAATAGTTTTGATATGTCTGAACTGCGACAGACCCTCCTTTCTGACACGGAAGACATTCAACCGCGACAAGTCACCTCAGGGAATGAAAATGTATTGTTTCATTATCTCAAGTTGGATACCACAGAAGGAACTCTGATTTGTCCTCCGGCCTGTCGACTTGAATCATCAACTTTGGAATTAATTTTAGACAATTTTCGAAAGTGTTGCCACAAAATTCATTCTTTATTCAACAACACCATGAGATTCAAGGTAAGTCAGAACAAACAAAGATTTTGATTTGGTTTTCAATGTCTTGATTTACTTCTAGAACATGCCAGTGCAGGACATGGCAAAATCTGTTATGAATAAAAGTTTGATTGCTTTGAAAGAGCATGGAGTGATGTTTGAGTGTCCGTTCTTGGACAGCACTGATATCAAGAAGAATAAATTGAAATACTGGGTCATTGGGTATGTGCTACTTGTTATGCCTTCAAAGTTTATTCGAATATTGTTTGGAATAGTTGACTAACATTTCCTTAAAACACTAGTAGTAACAGTAACCAAGTTCTTCTACTGGAATAAAAAGGGCACTAAAATAAGTGCCCTGACTGATAATAGATCATCCATGACTATTTGGTAATAAAAATGTGAGATTTCAAATGAAACTTCCATTATCAAACTGCTACTTTGATGTAATTAATTCAACTGATCAGACCTCAATCACGGATAGATGCTATTATTAATTATTATGCATTCCAAGCTTGAAAAACCACAGTCGCCTGTGATATTTTTTCTTCAATTTGGACAATCTGATAAGTTGATGAATTGAAAAAGTCAAGTCAAAATTCAAATTTGTCGAAGTGATGTTAGCTATGCTGGATTACCATTTAGATTCAACTGTTAGGTCATATTTTGACACTGACACATTGTTTTCATTCTTTTTTTGTCTTGAAAACGCCGTTAGGTACGTTATTTCAATAGTCAGAAGTGTGAGGGAGGTGCAACAGTATAAATATAGAATTCGTTAATTTTGTGCAAGTTCTGGGTTTTTTCCTGAGTTCTGGGGTTTCGGCGTCGCTGAAACAGGGAGATGATTTGCGTCAAGTAGGGGCACGTTCAGTGTCAGCAACCAGCTGGCCCCTAGAAGTAGCCCTCTGAACTCGATTAAAGCACCCGGAATCATGGTACCGACCATTCTTACCTCAGAAGCGGGAATCCTCATCAGAATATAACCTACTTCCAATCCTCTTATAACGCATGTCAAAATGTTGTGTTCGTTTAGCCATTCAAAGGTTCAGACTCAGAAAATTGTGTTGTTTGATGAGGACTGGCGTTGGAGTAATAAGCGCTATTTATTTCAGATGATTACCTAAGTTTTATTGCATATGAAAGTCTTGTTACTTTCCACTGAAAACGTTTTTTCACACCAACACACACCACAAATAATCTACTTATTCAGTAAATACCTATTGGCGAAACAGCCAGTACTTGGGCGTAAAAAAAGGCACTTGGACGAAGAAAACTCAAATAGAACAATATGTATATTGTTGCCGATCTCACGTAACTAAAGGCGTATCTTGATTTTTGGTATTTTCTGAATGTCCTCTTTTGAAAATTCTTTATGCAAAACTGACGACATTATCTGGTCCTGTATCGAAAATAAAGGGAAGATAAGTCATTTTCATCATTTTCGATCCAGATTTGCTAGATATCATCAATTTAACATGAAAAAATTTCGAAAAAGGACATGCGAAAAATACCAAAAATGATATACGTCTTCACGTGAGATGACCGACAGTATACCAACATAAAGCAGACTTGTAATGGGGTAGTTCCTGCCGTCTTCATAGGCACTTTCATTGTGCCGGCAGGATCTGCTCAGAGTAGATCACTGGACAAAGAAAGTAGATCCAGCTGGGCCGTGATTGGTGTATGTATCTACTTTCTCTATCTAATGATCTACCCGGAGCACGATACCCGGAGCATCTCCTAGCGCAAAACGAAACGGCTCATGTGAGAGTGAGAGAAGCATGCACCTGTTTTTTGACAGTCGACACCCGCAGCTTGGCAGTTGACGGCGAAATCCTCGGACAAAAATTCAAGCATATTTAATAAGAGGAAGATAGGTTAGTGTTAGTGATTAGTGATAAAATGGCACAGGAAAGTTTTATAAAAACATGTTAGAAAGCAAAAAATCGATGGCACACGCAATCGATACACAAAACTTTCACTTACAAGCGTAAATGCTTCCAACTGTTGTCCAAGGATTTTTGAGTCGGCAGTCGCCGAATGCCAGGTCGCCGACCAGCTGGTTGATCTGAACATGCGCTCTAGCGTGCGACAGTGCACGGGAACATTCGGGTGCGTCGGCTTGTTCCGACTCATCATTGCTCCGACTCTCGCTTGGTCCGACCTTGGGTTGGCATCACTGGAGATGAAGTGAGGCTTCTGGTACGTTCTGCAGTGGCGTAGCCCCAGCCGTTTGGGGCAGGGCATAGACCGGGCGCGGGCAGGGCATACAAGGGCAGGGGCATCGGCATCACGTGACTGTCATGAGGACCCTGGCCTGGAGTGAAGAATCAACAAACCGGCACTTTGCATTAGGTAAACATCGCCGTTTACCTCGGGGGTGCCATGAGGATTCGCTATTCTGGGATAACATAAACCATATACTTATCACATAAACATAAACAGAGGCGGTGGTATGGACTCCCGTAATGTGTTCAGCTTTGTGAAGAAGATGTAGGTAAATTTACTTTCAAAAACCAGTACCTAGATAAAACCGCATAATATGGAGGCATTCTGAACCTATACGTACCTATCTGCATGGCTTTCAAAAGAAGTACCCACACTTGTTGTTCGCCTTACTTTCTTTTCCTTGACAGAAATTCACCATTCAGGTCTTTTTGGGAAGTTACAAGAATGTATTTTGGTTTGAGCTTATAGACATTTTCAAAATCCAAAAAAATTCAAGTTTTGAAAAAATTATTTTTTTAAAATAAAAATGTTAAAATTATAAAAATGTTTGTAGGCTCAAACTAAAGTACCTACATCCTTGTAGCTTTCCAAAAAGACCTGAATGGTAAATTTCTTTCTAAGAAAAAACCCACGCGGATTGATTCCGCAATAATGTCTTTATTTCACCAATATAAATAACTTTGTCCTTAAATGTAAAATAGTTATTTCATCAGCGACCATTGCAGCTAGAATCGATAACGACCAATTTTTACATGGAGCCAAAGCGGGAGCCAAAGTAATCAACACCGCCTGACGGAAAAGAGAAATATAGGGTCATTTATCGCAGACAGGTAGGAGGGTAGGACTCAAGGCGAAGACAGCAAAGCTTTTGGTTTTGTCTGCAGCAATCATTTGGTTACCTACTCTAGTTACTTCTAGTTCCTAGTCCTAGTCCTAGTCCTCTAGTAGGATTAGTTGGTTAGTTAGTAGTAGGTGGTACTTAAGTATAGGTACCAACCAGACCCAGTTGGAGTTTTGTTTGTCATGCGAAATTTTTTATGGGGAGGGGGGGCATCTGAGAGTCACTCATCTAGTTTGGAGTAGTATATATTGTATGTGGCGGATTTACCCGTTCAGTCAGCTTATTTAGTCGCAAGTTTTAATTTCAGCCGTAAGCGCAGCACCGCTTATTGGCTGTTCTGAGGAGGCTGGTTCGTAAGAGCTGCGCTTACGACGAAAATTAAAACTTGCTGCTAAATAAGCTGACAGAACGCACCTTTAGAGGCCCCCAAGGGGGGTCTGGGGGAGGGGGGCGTGCCGCGCAGAATTTTTTTGCAGATAATAATATGAATGTTGATAGTAATAAGTGTTTTTTAGTCAACAGTCGACACAAAACAGGTAATCAAAATATAATTCAAAAGCAAATGAAAATGGAAAAAGATGTAAAACAGATTTTTTTAAGGTTAAAAAAAGTGGGGGAGAAGGGCCCTCTCCCAAAAGTTTTCGCGGGGGCCCTCAGCGACCTAGCTAGGCCGCTACCCCACTAAACTCGGGTTACATAAATACACATTATATACCGAGCATTATTATATACCAATCAATCATCATTAATATTATTATATGAAGAAAAAATGAAAAATTAATACATATAAAACAAAGCCCTGCTCGAACTCTCAAACAGAGGCCTCTTGTTTTGTGAATGAAGTAGGTATATAAAGTGAAGTTGAGAATGTGCAGGTTTGAAGTAATGAGACTGAAAGGGCGGAAGGGGGGGAGGGGGCAGGGCCCAGAAACTAGCATACATCGATTTAAGAAAAAATCTTACAAACTTCGAATTTACAAAAATGAAGGAAAAAAAAACAGTCATGAAAAGGGGCCTCCGCTGGGCCCCTTTGATAGCGCGCGTTAGGCCCTGGGCGCGCGTTCACTGCGCCCATGGGTAAATCCGCCAAATTATAATATCTGTGGGACACAGATGACCGAATGTGATTGATTCATATTTTATGTCAAGTTCCTTGTGGCGTGAACCCTACTCTACTAACGTCATCCACTTCCTATAACCTCTAACTTATACTGCGAAGGGGCAAATTATATGCTCTTTCCTTCCTTCCTCAAGAAACAGTCCTAGCTCGAAAATGCGGGGCTTTCATGAAAAATCTAACGGTACTTTATTCTTCAAGATGAGACGACGGATCATTTGATTGTGCCGATTCCCGAAAATTCAGAAGATTATAGTGACACCAGGACCGAGCCAAAGCAGGGGTCGCAAGGCCGTTTTTTCTTCACATTTCGCAGACTTCTTGGGTTTCAGAAACGACAATCGTAGTTGGAATATTCACAGTTGGGTCAATCCCTCCTATATTTGCAGAAGAACCCCGAATTTTTCGATTCCGACTGGCCGAAAAATGGAAATTACACTCCGTACTCCGAGGTACACTCGCTCCGAGCCGTTATGCCGTCGCCATTAACAGCCATTCAAGTGCTGTGAGTCTATGGTGCTGTGATGACATGACCATGGTATCTTCACGTTCACGAAAACGATTTTCCCGGTTATCGAGACCATCGCGTACAGATGCGCTCTAGAAAACTTCAGCATCAGGTACTTGAAGGACAATTTTCGGTGGTACTGAAGCTGAAATAAACCGATAAATCTTCTGAAAGTCTAAATTTGCAAAAAAACAGTGCTAACTTGAAAATGCGGGCTTTAATAAAAAATCTCCTAACGGCACTTTATCCTCCAAATGAAACGGCGGATCAAGCCATGGTACCGATTCCCAAAAAATTTCACGAATAATGATACCAGGGTCGGGCTAAGGGCTCCGGAGTCGATTTTTTTGACATTTCGCAGACTTTGTAGCCTCGAAAGCGACATTCGACGACGCAATTTCCATAATTAGGTCAATCCCTTACATATTTGCAAAACAAACGAAATTTTTCGGGTTCAGCTGACTGAAAATATGACCTGGTCGTTCTAAGAATACAGATCGCATTTTTTTCTTGAATGAGCCTATATTGAACGCAAAAAAAATTGCGTCCAAAAAAACCCGAAAATTTCATGGATCTCAGGTGCTGAAAGGTCTACCGAGCAATTCTTTCGGGAAAATTTCGAAATTACCAATTTTTTTCAAAAAAAAACTTTGCAAATCGAAAACGCAGGCTCTAATCAAAAATCTTCTAACGGCATTTTATTCTCCAAATGAGACAAGAGATCATTCGATTCTGCCGATTTACGAAAATTCTCACGACAGGGTTCTCGCTAGTCAATGCATGGAGTCAAATTTCTTTGACTTTTTCTCTGATTTTACAGACCATGGATGGTCGTGAGTTTTCCCTGACTACTGAGTAAAGAAATTCTCAAGCACCTAATAAAAGAAATAGTTGTGGGTAGCAGGTAAAATAAAGCGATCAATTTTTTCGGCAAACACAAAACATGTTAACTGCATGATTGATGACTAGGAGCGATAACAGATTTGAAAAATGAAAAAAAAAGTTGCTCAGTTTACGAATTCCCTGACCCTCAGAAAAAAACCTTGTCTTTTTCTTTTTTTTTTCAAAATTTCATGACATTTCTTGACCAAAATTTTCAAATAGTGAATTCTCCAGGTTTTCCAGATTAGCGGGAGCCCTGCACGATTAATGATACCAGAGCTGACCAAAGGGCTCCGGGGCCGGTTTTTGATAAATCTTTTATAGCCTAAAACTGACAAAAAAAATAAATTCAACTTGAAAACGCGGGCTTAGATCAAAACTCTTCTAGAATAAGCCCTTCATTCTTCATTTTCACACGATACCAGGGTAGGCCGCCAGGCTCCGGGGGTAATTTTTTTCACATTTCGCTGACTTGTGGCTTCAAAAACGACACTGCAACATTTTATTCCAGCATTTTCGGTTTTTCCGTTCTTTCGAGTTTTTCATCTTTTCGGGGGTATCTTCGCCCATTTTTGGAATTACCAGACAGTGAAATCGTACTTTAAACCTTGTATTATTCTTCTGTTCATAGATCCCCTGTTGTGAAATAACTCTAGCTCTCACTCCAGCTCGTTATTTGTTTTAGCTTCTACCGTTAAAAAAATCGGCTGTGTCACCCCAAAACTTTTCCGACTAGTACCCAGGAACCTCTGGAATTTTTTTTCGAAACGCCCCTCCGGGTGGAAAGTTAGAATTTGAAAGAGAGATTGAAAATAATTTGCAAGAAATTGAAAATTTTGTCAGGAAAATTTGAATTTTCCGGGAAAACATCAAATCTTATTCCAAATCATTGTAAAAATAATCAATTAAAAGCTTCACTCCAAGCTCCATCATTCAAGTCCGGTTTCGAAAACCCAGGCCGTTTTTACATTTTCAACCGGAAAATTCTCGTGAAGTTGAGAAAAAATTGTTGGAGAATGTTCATGACCCAGTTACCCCCTGTTTAAAATAGCACTGAAAATCTGTTCACGGGAGAAAAAGTTGGAAAATTTCAAGTTTTTCCAGAGAGGAAAACTCGAAAACCGTGGGTCCGTTCTCAAAAGTTTTTCTTCCAAAAATTAATTCAATTTTTTTTTTCAAGTTTAATTCCCAGCATGTCTGCCCCTGAAATCAATATTTCGTGGGGCTCACACTGCATGTCAAAGTCTGCATTGCAGTTTTTTCAAATTCACGAAATGTGCTAATTTCATTGTGGAAAAATTACCGTAAGAAAACTGGTACCGTGTTAATTTTGAAAATGGGTCTACACGACGCTCAATTCCATCTACTTTCGATATCAGTTGGAATTTTTCAAAAAAAGTCGATCCCCGCGAGTGGGAATGAATTTTCGAGATCAAAAAGCGAGTCCTCCTGGTCAAAACACAGGTGAAATGCCCCTCTCGGTAATATAACTTTTTTTGTTGTGTTGCTTCCTGCCAAAATTTAATTCCAATATCCATCGGATAGGTTTTAAATATAATTGAATGATGAAGTTTTGAATTTTGTTTCTGGTACATGTTGTAGTGTTCTGGTCAGTAGTAGACGACGCGCCGCGCCGGCTCAGGTTCAAATCGATTTTTCAAACTCGAGAAATAAAATCATACATTGGGTGGATGATTTTCCTGAAGAATGCACTTCAATTTAATGGGCTCTGAAAATTTTTCAAAGACGAACACCTCTAACAGTTGAAAAAAAAAAGGTCAAAATTGTCAAAGAAAAAACAAGTTTTCTTGAGTTAACTTGTTCAAACTTGTTTTTATCCAAATTTACACAACGGATTCGAGTTCAGGAGATTGAATTTAGTCGGAAAAGATACCAAACTTGTCGCGATCGGTTCTACATGGTCAAAAAAACAAAATGGACCACCTAGCAAAGCTTCCCCCCCCAGCCCTTCAACAATGATTGACACTTTTTGTGTCAAAATGGTATGAACGGGATATTATGCGTCGAATTATAACGTATTTGCTCCCGATGGATTGACGAGTTTCATCCCCTTCATTTTAAGTTGCAATTTTTTACCCCCCCCCCCTCCAATAACTCAAAAACCCCGAGTGCGATTTTTGGCGATTTTGGATATGTTGTAGAGCACTCAATTCTGAACAGAATATCAAATTTTCAGGACGTCCATATTTTTTCCGAGGTTGAAATCAATCTTTCTTGTACTACAAGTACTAGTGAAGATAACATCATACAATATACCCATCTTTAGGCAGCCATTTTTGTTCCCGCGACCTATAGCGGGTGCCAAGGTGATGTTATGCTCCCGCGACCTATAGTTTCGGGCACATTGCGCATACTCGCGTCATCCGTCAGATGCTAGATTGTCAATATTTTGAAATGCCTACTTTCTTGTTTTCGTTTATTCTAACCTGACTGTGCGCGGGGTGTGCTTGCGGGTTCGAGTACTGTGGAGTAAGAAATCATAAAAAATAATAATATGCTCTTTTTTATGTGTATATTTAAAACCTTTGTAATATATGATCTCTTTGTTGAACTCGCGAGTGTGACCACAATGACAACTGACTACTGGTGTTTTTATTGTCTTGTGACGTTCTATCAACATCAACAATATCAAAGGCTAGGATTGCAGGGTACTTATCTTCAACAGCTTTCCACCAATTCCGCTAGGTAGAAGCACGCATCGTGTGCATATGTAAATCGTTAATCTCGGGCATTGTGAATGATACCACCACACTATGTTATGTATATGTTTGATGTATATGTAAAAATGTCAATTTGGAGGTTGTGAATGTAGCTTTGTTACACTTTCCAGCACTTCTCACTATTGAAATAACGTGCCTAAAGGCGTTTCCAAGACAAAACACACCACAATGTTATTTTTCAGGAGATTGTTCTACATGCCACATCCCAGAGAAATGTATGTTTGTTATCAGGATAACATTCCACAGAATATCATCGAGATGGCCTTCAAAATTGACTTGAGCAGCATGAATTGATATTTTCACCAAGTTCTCACCCAAGTTCTAGCCATAGATAGTTTTAGCTCGTATAGCAGTTTTCTCCTGAGAGCTCAATTTCAAGTCTGACTTGCAACTCGCGGAAAATTGCACGCTGTCAAAATGTCAAAATGTGAAATTTTTATTTCTGTTTATATTACCCGTGAGCTCAAGTCAAACTTGCGTCCGGAATTGCTTTGGATTACCATGACAACGGCGAAAAACAACCTGTTCTAGTCAATCAGGCCGCTGTATATGGCAATTTGCACCGATGTTGCAACTTTGCGCCACCTGACTTGAAATTGATTTGTGAGGCATATTCCTTTAAGGTGTAGTTTAAAAAAGGAAAGGTAAACAGCACGATAGTTTTGATAGCGCTTTTTTTTACTAGAATTGATTGCAGACCAGTCTTGAAGGTGTCGAGAAATGTAACAGGCTGAGATTATAAATCGTGATCAAAGAAACCTATTGTGATAAAAGGAAAAGAAATACTATAACGCC
Organism: Anaspis maculata; assembly: GCA_949128115.1. Taxonomy (NCBI): domain Eukaryota; kingdom Metazoa; phylum Arthropoda; class Insecta; order Coleoptera; family Scraptiidae; genus Anaspis; species Anaspis maculata. The sequence goes on along the minus strand of OX421962.1, from coordinate 55,571,990 downwards.
CGATTGTACAAACACGATGGTATACAGTTCTTATTCTGTAGGTAACTTATGGTGCGATTCTCTAAAAAATTACATTCCATAAAGGCTCTGTTACCTTGTTATTACCTAGGCAACAGCCAATGGCCGACCCGAATTTTTACATAACAGAGCGTTTATGGAATGTTATTTTTTACAGAATAGCACCATAAACCTATCAAATATTAAGAAGTGGAATAAGAAGCAAAACTCACAACTTCATGGGAATATAAAATACATACCTGTACAGTGCTACCAAGCTTACAAGAGCCGCATGAAAAATATGCCAACTATTGGTGCTATTCTGTAAAAAATAACATTCCATAAACGCTCTGTTATGTAAAAATTCGTGTTGGCCATTGGCTGTTGCCTAGGTAATAACAACGTAACAGAGCCTTTATGGAATGTAATTTTTTAGAGAATCGCACCATTAGTACTAAACAGAGGCTTGACTCTGCGTACTAGGTACATAAGGTTAGGCGCACTCTACCCTGCAGTGCCGCGTAGACATGTCTACCCAGAGCTTTTGTAAGCTCGATACACTTATACTTACAGGATGTTTCAGTGATGGTGTTCAAACTTCAAGGACAGACTCCCTATCAAAAACCTTTACAGTCATTTGCCAATCCAGCAAGAGCAACTCCAAGAAAGTCGCTATTGTAATGCTCCCAAAGTCGTGCAAGTACTGAGGTAGATTATTTTGAGTAACAAAGGAACAGAATAAGTGCGAAACATGTCATTTGTGACCTTATGGCCTATTTTGCATAATTTAGTGACGCTGTTTGCTAAAAAGCTTTTTACGTGGAACTTCCAAGACTTGGCCTAACACTGGAATTGAGCAAGGAATAGATCTCGTTTTGTCGAATTCCAACTTGAAGGTGTTAATTGCTGTTACCGAGACATAGTTCATAGTTCAACAAAACTGTATCATTTCATATGGAGACCTTCTACATCAAAATGTCCCTGTTGGGTAAGCAAATGGCTGTACAGCGGCCCTCTTCGTGGCTAGCGGGCTTATCTGGTGCTTCAAGGTCTGTGTACAACTCTGCCAAGCCAAATGGCATTCATGAATCATAAAATGCAAGATCCATTCACTTTTTGTGCTCAACGTCCAAGCTATTGGCGAGTAACATTACCGATGGTGGCGCTGCTGATGCGCTTCGCATGTAAACAAACATGTCGGATAGTGCACGGATTGTTGCCCGCGCGTTAAAAAGTCTTATCAGTAGTAAGCGGTTTTTAATGTCATCCAGACGTGAAACGTGGTTAATTAGTATTGCGGTGGAACTCGAAACTGGCAGAAGCGAAATTGAGTGTTATATGGAGGTTTTCAATCAGTTGATGGCCTCAATGGATTCTCGATGTATCGTGATGGGAGAGGAAATTCTGAAGTCACAATTTCTTGTGTTGTGTGGTCGAAAGCGAACCGAATCAAGCACCAATTTAAACAAAGACATATTTGGAGTGTGTTTACAAACAAGCGCATTGTATGAATCTCCTCACGAGGTAACTGGGAATGTAATTAAAAGAAATAGTAGTAGCAGTTCCTGTGAAATTGGAACGTTTAAATGCACTTGCGAAGTAGGCCAGTGATGACTATAGTTGACTATACTCAACCAGCGTCTTTCGATTTCGACGGGAAACGGTGAAAATGCAACTCTTCCTTTTTCCGGTTTCCACAGCGCGACTCGCACTCGGAAACACAACAAATTCTCCGCCACTTTTTGTCACTATGACAAAATCACAAATCTTGCCACCTTCCATTCTGATGCCACTTTTGCTTGCCAGTCGTCGTACACGTGTCGCTCTTATTTAAAAATGCAATGCTTTTGAAACCGACGACACCGAGTATATTCAAGATAATGATACGTGCGTGGCTCACGTACTTTGTTGGAAAAAATTACCGCCGCGTCAAGTCAGATGGAATCAATTAAAGTCACCGAACACCGCAACGCTCATAAGAGCCCACACAAATCTGCAGTTGATCCGTGCACAAACGTCGTTTACACGTTGACCGTTAGATGGCGTATTCGATCTTGAAACTCGCCAATACTGAATAATGGGTTTTGCTTATTATTTTTTTTCAAAGATTTCCTTTTTGGTAGGTACACGGAACTAAAATTGTATCCCACATTATTTGTGCAATTGGACCATAGTGTGCAAAATTCAGTATTGGAATCCGTCCTCATCATCATTATTTATAATACAGGGTGCGGCGGGGCAGGCTGACGGTTTTTAAATCGCTAGAACTTTTGCATGGAGGTGCCGATTTTTAAAATTATGGATGGATCCAAATCTGGGAAGCTTCTGATTTATAGTAATCTTGTCATTGTGGTGAAAATGAGGCCGTGGTTGCGTCAAGAGTGGATTTGTGCTGTGCAAGCATACTTGCAAAGTTTCTCACTTGCGTGTGAGCCCCACGAAAATTTCGAAACCTATTGGTGGTGATGAGCAATTGAGCATCGCTGAGGCCAAGTTCCATGGCGGAATTAAATTCTGAATAGGGTGAAGGAATTCGGGCCATGAATGACACATAAAAGCCGGGACCCCGAAGAAGCCGTCTTGAGCTTGCTTATTTTTGTCAATTATGGGCCGGAAACTCTCCATCTAATTCAGAATTCAATTTTCGCGATGGTACTTGGCTCCTGCGATGCATAATCAAATAGGTTTCGAAATTTTCGTTGGATGCGCACGAAACTGGAAAACTTTGCAAATATGCTTGCACAGCACAAATCCGCTCTTGACACGACCACGGCTCCATTTTCACCGCAATGACAAGCATTATTATAAATCCAAAGCTTCCGAGATTTGGATGCGTCAATAATTTCGAAAATCGGTACCCCCATGCCAAAGTTATTAATCATAATTGATTTACCTTCATCAGGTGTCTTGGTTTGTTTTTTTTCCTGGAAACTTCGTACCTCCCTTATAGCGATTTAACAACTGTCAGCCTGCCGCGCCGTACCTGTAGTAGTAGGTACCTAATTATTGTTAGTTATCAGTAGTTTCTTACATTAGTTAATACAATATTCTTATGTATTATGTGTACCCTTGCAACCATAACTTTTCCTTTGTCAAGTTTTTTTCTATAAAAATATCGATTCGGCTTCGAAGGAGTCCTTACTCATTTATGGTAAGGCCAGCAAATATGCCAATAATACAGGTTTCCTAAATTGAGCGTCTCTTTCTGGCCCGTGACGTCACGTTCGATTGCACAGTAAATCGTCGCAGTCATAGTGTGCCAACATTGCCCCGATTCCGTAAGCCGAACGTGTGTTTTGATCATTTGATGGTGTTATTATTGGTATTTATACAGTTTTTACAAGTAGTTATGGTAAATACATGTTGTGTGCCACTATGCAAGTCCACAAGTTATACAGTGATGGCCATAATACCTACACCATTAAAAGTATTAAAACTGGGACTTGGAACACGCACTTACCTGTGCTTTCTGGGCACGTCCATATATCGTTGATATATCCATTACAAAAATAGTTGTATCCGCGCATCAAATGCCTCTCTGGCAAATTCTTCTATGTGAAATATTTATTGAGAAGTTCGTTATATTTTTAGCGACTTTCCCAGCATGGTTGGCTTTAGAATTCAAAAAATTAAACGCACTTTCAACACGGCGGAGCAATGTAAATACAAATGGCGCGATCACTCATGGCACACTGTGCCCAGAACGTGCCGAAAACAGCTGCGCGGAATCGCGGGATTCTCCATCTCTCTTTTGAGGAAACCTGTATTCAATCAGTTTATAATAAATTATACTTGAAGCAAGACTACGGGTTTGGGACGTTTCATCGACAACCAACTTCACCGAAAGGCCGATTTGCGGCCTACATCGACACAGCAAATCGGAGACACACCGGATTTGCGTGTCGTCGCGTCGCGTCGCGTCGTTTCGATTAGTTGTCTGTTGATGAATGTCCTGTCGATGAGTTGGTTGTCGAGGAGACGTCTGTCTCCCAAAACTATCGATGCCACTTTTTTGGAAGGTTAAAAAATTGATGTGGGAAATGTTTTGCTCACACATTTCGCACTTGCGCTTTGAAAAAGTGGGCTATGTAGTTATTTATTTTAGATAGATATTAACATCCAACATCCCCTAATAAGCGTGTGATAGCACTGATAGCCCATTTCACCATGGATATCACAATAAGGCGGTCATTTTTTTTTAAGCAGGAGCGGACGGGTTCGTTTGAAAAGGTGACCCAGTGACGTCATCGAATTTGACACCTTTTGGCAACCCCACAGTTGAGTTCCGATAGCAACGAAGAAATTCTGTTTCAAACCAAGTTGTCAGACTGTCAGCTCTGACTGTAAACACGTACCTACTGTTATTATTTTGTTCATTCTCGTGAGCGGTCTGCCTCTACTTGTCTTCATAACTTCGTTCAAAACAATAATTCCAGGTAAGACCAAGACCTGCTTTTTGCTAGTTGCGCCAGTACCGAAGAATCTGCACCCAATCAGCGGTGAGCGTCGACTGTATGGAAAGCCTCCTAATTGTAAGCATCCTCCAAATTGTACCATGGTCTACAACTTGAGTCTTGAGTTACCTTCCCCAAAGCTACTGTCCATAACACGCTGAGTCACTTATTTTATCCACCCCAGTCAGATCAAACTTCAGTTTGATGTCTAACTTACAAAGTCGTTTCAAACAAATTGAATAAGTATTGGTTACCATTGCACCCCAAGCCCATTGTTGCTAAAGTGGGTATAACCTGGTGACGTCACTGGGTCATGAAGGAATTCTTCGCGTCTTTTTGCGATTTTTTTTCGCCTTATTATGAAGATAAAAGTGAACCAAACTACCACACGCTTATAAGGGAGTGTTAGCTCCAAATTAAGCATTAAAAAAAATAGATTACCCCATTGTACTTATTTATACCTAGGTATTTTCTTTATAAAACAATTTATACAACTTATGTATTTAATAAAAATATTTTTTCACTACTAGCTGTGAAGTACATCATTATTAACCTGCTCCTAAATTAGAATAACGATTTTCTAGTAGTAAAAATAATACTCTATTATAAACCGTGGTCGAGGAAATAATAGCTTCAGCTATACAGGGTGGTCCAGGTTTTAGTCGACAAACTCTGCAGGCTGATAGAGGATAAAAAAAGGTCGACTCACCCCAAAAAGTACATATCTAAAATGCATATTAAAAAAGTTACAGGCCTTCAAAGTTGCAGAAAAAAATTGTTTTTTTCTTGATAACTTTTGACAGCTTGACCGATTTCGCTCAAATTTTGCACATATGGTTAACAAACACGTCCCCAGTGATTTCTTGAAAAAAAATTCTGTCAGAATGACGCAGTGCCGTAGATATGGGGGGTATTGAATATTTAATTGTTGCTGAAATTATGAATTTTCACAACCAATTTTTAATTTCTCTTGAGCTAAATTATGGACCAATAAACTTTGAATTGAAAAAAAAGTTGAAAGTAGTTGGATCAAAGCTTGCTCGAATTTTGAAACATTTACGTAATACAGGTTTCCTCAAAAGAGAGATGGAGAATCCGCGCAGCTGTTTTCGGCACGTTCTGCGCACAGTGTGCCATGAGTGATCGCGCCATTTGTATTTACATTGCTCCGCCGTGTTAAAAGTGCATTTTATTTTTGGACTTTTGAAGCCAACCATGCTAGGAAAGTCGCTCAAAAATACAACGAACTTCTCAATGAATATTGCAAATGAATATTCTGCAGAGAAGAATTTGCCAAAGAGGCATTTGATGCCCGTATACAACTATTTTTGTAATGGATATATCAACGATATATGGACATGCGCAGAAAGCACAGGGCCGCTATTCTTGAATCGTGTGAGAAAAGTCCCTGGGAGTATTATATAATCCGTACTACACTTCTGTAGCGAAAGTTGCCTAAAAACCACGATTTTAGGCAACATTCGCTCCATAAGTGTACTGCGGAATGTATTTTACTCCCAGGGACTTTTCTCACACGATTCAAGAATAGCAGCCCAGGTAAATGCGTGTCCCATGTCCCACTTTTGATATTTTTTATGGTGTATTATGGCCGTCACTATAAATTTGAAGTGTTTGATGCAAAAATGTGGCCAAGTGTACCCTTGAATTAATGATACTTGATGAACTAAGCAGGAAGCTCCCTACTGTTATAACGCTGAAAGGCTTGTGGTTCTCTCTGCTTGTTCGAGTGTCACGTCGTATTTTATGGATCCATGCTTAAGGACACATTCGCTGTATAACTTGTGGACTTGCATAGTGGCCCACAACATTTATTTTCCATAACTACTTGTGAAAACTGTATAAATACCAATAATAACACAATCAAAACACACGTTCGGTTTATGGAATCGGGGCAATGTTGGCACACTAGGACTGCGACGATTTACTGCGCAATCGAACGTGACGTCACGGGCCAGAAAGAGACGCTCAATTTAGGAAACCTGTATTCGGTGTTTTTAAACGTTGAAACACAAATATCTCCGGAACTGCTGCTCCAAATGTAGCAATGACACGCCAATTTTCCCTTCAGAATTGAACGCCGAATTCAATACTTTCAACGGTTTTCCAAAATATCCAGTGGCGTAGAAAGTAGCCATGGTACCGAAGTACCGATGACGCATATCTACGGTACTGCGTCATTCTGACAGAATTTTTTTCAAGAAATCACTGATGACGTGTTTGTTAACCATATGTGCAAAATTTTAGCAAAATCGGTCAAGGTGTTCAAAAGTTATCAAGAAAAAAACAATTCTTTTCTGCAACTTTGAAGGCCTGTAACTTTTTCAATATGCATTTTAGATATAGACTTTTCGGGGTGAGTCGACTTCTTTTCTTATCCTCTATCAGACTGCAAAGTTTGTCGACTAAAACCTGGACCACCCTCTGCGTATAATAATACTTTCTCAACCTTGGTATACCTATACCATTAAAATTAAAAGTAGGTCCTCAATACCAATACCTACTCGTCAATATCCTATCATTTGATTATTTTATTGACATTAGTATATTATACGAGGTTCATAACTCATAAGGCATGTCACACGACTGGTTTGGGACACGAGGAGTGCTCCGAAGGAAGGAGTGTGACAAATTCGTCTTATTTAACGAGTATAATATACAATTTTATCTACTTTTTCTTAATAATCGCCCAGAAATAGGAAATTCTGGCTGCTAAAAATAGAAACGTTTGACAGGTGACATTACGGAGCTGGCGTTCGCCTACCTTCTATTGGCAATAAATTACTACTATCTTGGTCGAAAAACAGTTCAATAATATGCTCTATTAGAGCACCGTTTTCGATGTAATAATGGGTCTCTGGCGGCTCTTATATGGGCATGTGGCGGAGGAACTGTTGTCTCTTTGGTAGCTTAGTGGTAGAGTACCCATCCGGCAAATGGAAGACACGGGTTCGATTCCCGCTCAGGGCAGACACTTTCTCCGTCACATCGCGCCATAAATGGTGACCCCAAAAACAACACGCACGCAACACATAACTCAACAAACACGTACAAAGCAAACAATGAACAATTGAGCAGCACCGCCACTTCTCTGCTCTACGTCCACCCACGTCCTATCCGTCGCCCCAGCTGGGGGGTACTGAACAACGGTCCATAAGTACGGCGAACGCAGGGGTACATACGAGACGAACGACGTCTCTGGAGGGGGAGTACTGTGGCGGCTCTCATATGGGCATGTGGCGGAGGAACTGTTGTCTCCTTGGTAGCTTAGTGGTAGAGTACCGATCCGGCAAATGGAAGACGCGGGTTCGATTCCCGCTCAGGGCAGACACTTTTTCACATCGCGCCATAGGTCATATGCATAAGAACGAAAAGTATCTGCTCATGCTCCGATTTTGCAGGAGTTGCTAAGCAAATTTTCTTCATCAGCTTCTCTAAAACTGGAGCATGAGCAACGCACTCCAATTTTATGCATATGACCCATAACTCCATTAGTACTATTGCGGACTTTTTAAAGTGGACGACAGTTGACAGATTTTCCAGGGTTCTGGCCTGAACGTTGCATGACAGCAAGCCAACTCGTTGACATTGTCGTCCACTTTATTTTGGCCGCAACCGTACCTAACGCAAAGTAGATAATTATAAACAGTGTCGGACTGCGGGCATCTCAGCTGCGGGCCACCGGGCAACCTGGAAAATTCCCGGCAGGCTGACATCAGTGGTGTTTTTTCATCAATATCATTATTGTCTTCAAGTAAAATCATCAAGGAGACAAGCGATCAGTACAAATTTTGCATGAATACGAGAAATTACACACTAATGTGTACCTACATCATCACATTCAGAGTCAGGAGGTTGGTGACATGAACCTTGTTGCACTTGGAAAATGTGGGGTTTCACCCACGGGGGGATTAATCAAACTCTTCGAGGTATAGTAACAACTGAATAACAATTTATTAGCAGAAGGGCACATCTTGCCTGGTGAGTGGTTATCTTTCGTCTGCGGTGCACAGCACACACAAAACATTGCGAATACAGTAAGATCCCGTGAGGGGTTCGCCCAAGCTACCTGGAAGGGCAGTGGGGGTGCTCAGCTCATATTATACAATCTACTTAGATAAGGACATATGCACTTAACATGCTCCCACCTTTGACGGAATGTCAATATTGAACTTAAAATACTGATGTAGGTATAAATAACACTTCGGTAATCAATTATTGTAAATGCAACAGAGTATATCTTAGTATTATTTAGAAACAGGGGAAAATATCAAAAGTAGTAGTAAATCAAACAGTTGCAGTGATATGGTAATTAAATATGAACAAGAATAAAGGTAATCATATCAAAAATATAATAAACAAAATATTTGTGAATCTTCAGTTTAGAAAAGCGCGGATTAAGTTTTACACTTTAGCACTTTGATACTTTGTCAGTTCTTTGTCACCACTTGATCACGGTAGCACTCAATTACTCCCTTGATTCTTCGATGGGAAGTACGCAAATCTTGCGGGTACTTCTTTTGATGGTACCGCCGCTAGCTGTTTGAATTGTAGCCACGCGAGCGACTTTATCGGCGCCCAAATGTAGGGTGACAACACGGCCCAATTTCCACATCAATGGAGGAATGCCATCTTCGGCAATCAGCACCATGGCCCCTGGACGAACTTGGTCCGCTGGAGAATTACGCCACTTAGCGCGCGTCTGCATTTGTGAAAGGACTTCACGGTGCCAGCGGCGCCAGAAATGCTGCCTCAGCTGCTCGATCCGTTGCCAGCGGTCCAAACGATTCTCAGGAATCTCCAGGTGGTCAGGCTCGACTGGTGCAGTGAGGGACTCAAATACGAGGAAGTGGCCGGGTGTGAGAACTTGGAAATCGTGGGCGTCATCGGACAATGGAGTTAGAGGACGGGAATTAAGGATGCTCTCTATACGACACAGCAAGGTACTCATCTCCTCAAAAGTCAGCTGTGAGTTCCCTAAAACCCTCTTATTGTGAATCTTGACTGCTCTAATCAAACGTTCCCACAAACCGCCAAAATTCGGGGAACGGGGCGGAATGAACTTGAATTCCGTGTTCTCAAAATGATGTTGAAATTCTTCGCGAAATTTCGAATTTTTAACAATACTGGCGGCTTCTCTGAGATCTTTGTCGCCTCGTGCAAAATTCGTGGCATTATCGCAGAAAATTTTCGCGACGTTTCCTCTTCGGGAAATGAATCTACGAAACGCGTTCAAAAAGGAAGCCGAAGAAAGGTCGCCAACTAATTCTAAATGAACGGCCTTTGTTGCCATGCATACGAACAATGCCCCGTACGCTTTCACCAGTTTGGCAGAGCGGTAGCTACCCTGTTTAACGAACAAAGGGCCGAAGTAATCGAGGCCCGTGTTCGCAAAAGCTCTACCTGCGGGTTGGATCCTCGCTTTGGGTAGATCGCCCATTTTAGGGTTTATTGTTCGAGGTGTTACTCGAAAACACCTCACGCAATTGCGTGTTATTTTCCTTACGGAACTTCTACCTGAAAGCGGCCAGTATTTTGCTCTCAATGAAGATAGAGTTGATTGTGCCCCAGCGTGCAAATTTGACACGTGTTCCTTTCGGATTAAAAGTTCCGTTACATGATGTTTCGGAAGTATTATCGGGAATTTTCTATCGTACGATATATCAGCGTGCCTGATTCTACCGCCAACTCTCAAGATTCCGTCATCTCCTATGAACGGATCTAAGGAAGTCAATTTGCTTCCTCTGGCTAAATTGCGAGCTTGGTTCAAATTAGCAAGGTCTGAATGGAATTCGCGATTTTGAATGTGTTTTATTATGCGATCATGGGCATTTCTCAGTTCTTTGACAGTCAAGTGTCCCACAATTCTGGAATCGGACTTAGTTCTTGCGTTGTTTATGAACCTCAAACAATGTGCGATTACACGTTGCAGTTTATCAAAGGAAGAGAATCTCTCTAAAACTTTAAATGTTGGAGGGACCGTCACGGCAAGAACTGTCTTGCGTTTTTCCGCGAGTTCCTCAGGTCCATCGCGGCAACTCATTTGAGTTAGCGGGGTGGAATTCCATTCTTCCGTGTTCTTTGAAAGCCACTTTGGCCCATTGAACCAGAGCGCGTTTCCATCTAATTGATGGGCTTCTAAACCGCGGCTCACATAATCGGCCATGTTTTCACGGGTGTTTACGTGATGCCATTGATCTTTATTCGTGTTTCTTTGGATCTCGCCGACACGATTTGACACATATGTTTGCCAAACGTTGGCTGGCGATGCAATCCAATGCAAAACAATGGTGGAATCAGAAAACAAGTACCGGTTCGCTATCGGGATTCTCAAGGAGTTTTGCACTGTCAGCATTAGCTGTACAGATAAAAGAGCACCGCATAGCTCTAATCGCGGTAAGGAAATTACCTTTACTGGAGCGACTCGTGATTTTGATGACAATAATCTGGACTGGAAATTTCCGAGGGAATCACTTGCTCTGAGATAAATGCAAGCGCCAAAGGCCTTTATGGAAGCATCCGCAAAGGAACAAATATCAATCGCAATCGGATTTGATATCACAGCGTGACGTGGTATAGAAAGATCATTCAAACAATGCAAACTTTCTGCAAATTGCTTCCAGGAATCTCGTATACCTGCCAAAACCTCGTCATCCCAGCCCAAATTCTTATCAGCCCATAAAAGTTGCATCAATAGCTTGGCCTTGAGTACAACGGGTGCTATCAGACCCATCGGGTCATATAAAGCGGCAATGCGACTGAGAATTTTTCTCTTTGTTATTGAACCGGAAGTGTCTATCGGGGTTGTCTTGAATAATAAACTGTCAGAGTTTCGGTCCCAAAACACACCTAGTGTTTTGGATATGCCGCTTTTGTTCAAATTTACAACGCTAGCACCAACATCGTCTGGTGCGGCATTTGCCAAAAGGACTGGGTGATTAGAAGACCACTTGGCCAGTTCAAAACCTCCTTGGGCAAATATTTCCTTTATTGCATTTTGCAAATTTACAGCTTCCTGTAAATTACTACTGGCGACGATTATATCGTCCACGTAGGCGTCTCTTTGTATTACAAGACTGGCGTCGGGATACTTATCCTCAACGTCTCGGGCCAATTGTTGAATGCATCTAACAGCCAAATAGCTCGAAGAGCTTAAACCGAAGGTGACCCTATTCAGCCGATAAATTTTTATCGGTTCATCTTCATGAAACCTCCAAAATATTCTTTGGAAATCGGTGTCTCTTTGATCGACAAGAATTTGTCGGTACATGTGCTTAATATCAGCAGTAAATACATATTCACGCGAGCGGAATCTCAGCAGTATTGACAACAAATCATCCTGTATCACAGGGCCCACCATCAGGTTTTTATTGAGGGAAAGGTAATCGCTGTTACCTCCCGCGGTTCCGTCAAATACCACTCGCGTTTTTACAGAATTTTCGGACAGAGATTTGAAAACAGCGTGGTGTGGGAGATAGTACGACCGTTCATTATTGATTTCGACTTCTGGTACTAATTCCATATGCCCCAAATCTAAATACTCCTGTATTACAGCGGAATACTGAGATTTCAATTGGTGGTTTCTGGAAAAGCGTTTTTCCAGCAAATTAAATCGGCGCAAAGCTAATTCCGAGGAATTGCTCCAAATCGTTTGTTCGTTTTTAAACGAAAGTCGCACGACAAATCTTCCTTCGTCATTTCGCCGGTAGTTTTTTACAAAATGTTCTTCGCACGCGATTTCTTCAGCTGTCCAAATGTTTTGCTTATGAGGAATTTCCTCTTGCTCCCAAAACCTTGTCAGGGTGGTATTTAATTGCTCATCTTGCAGCGACGTGACTGCGTGATTGCAGGTCGCGACCGCCGACTTCGTGCTTCCCTTCAGGCTTGTCGCACCCCCAACTACCCAACCCACTCGAGTATGGGTCAAGAACAGCGACGGGTCGCCGATCTTCATCCTTTTATCAAGAAGTAGCTGCCAAAATAACTCCGCGCCGATCAATAAATCTATGGCGCTTGTCTCGAAGAATGTTGGATCAGCCAAGGGAAATTCGGGCGAGATTTCGCCAACGTTCCCGAGCGGGACGCGCGGTAGGTTTTGTGTTATCTTCTCGACAACACAGCAACTCATCATGGCCTCGAATTCTTCGACTCGTGACCTGAACTTGACGCGTGTCATACGGTTTGCCTCGCTGTTTACGCCACTGATTCCCGAAATTCTGAGGTTTGCTGCCGCGGTCTTGAGTTCGAGTTTTCTAATGAACGCAGCGCTTGCAAAATTCATTTGTGATCCAGGATCGAGCAGGGCTCTACCCGAAATCCATTGACCTTTATTGTTGGCTACTAGGACCACGGCAGTGGACAATACGGTTTCATTGGCGTCGGCAAAACAATGAGTAGCGACATTCTCGCTAGATTCACTTGTCGCGGAGACACTGGTGTTTTTATGGGCTTCATGAAGCAAATAATTGTGACCAGATTCATTGCACTCGGAGCACTTTGCTCGAGACCGGCAGTCGGTCGTTGCGTGGTTTTTACGCAAGCAATTCTTGCACAATAGCATCGAATTTGCCTTTTTAACCCGGTCGCTAATGCTTAATCGAAGAAACTCTGGGCAAAAATCTATTGAATGTGGTTTTTTACACAAGTAACATTGAAACTTGTCACGTTGCGCAGTAGCCACATGACTCGATTTGAACTTTGAAAAATTACTATTGTTAGCAATCTTAGGGTGGTGTGTGTTTGGCGCGAAAGGCGGTATACCTTTGGGAGTAGAATTCGCGTCACTTAACGCTTCTAAAAATCTACACCTTTTTTCTAGGAAGGCCACGAGGGCGTCCTGCGTAGGAACTTCGTCATCCAGCGTGTTTTCCCACTGCCTCAACGTTTCGTAATCGAATTTTTTCGACATTATAGGTACGATGATCGCGTTCCATTCATCAACAGGAATGTTGAATGATTTTAAACCCTCACGGTGGCATTTTAGATCGTTTAACAGTGCGTATAGCGCGGTGGCTGAGGCTTTGCGCACCTCCGCGATATTCAAAATTGATCGAACATGATCGTTGACAATTAATCTTTTGTTTTGGAATCTCCTTTTCAGAAGATTCCACGCAACAATATAATTTGCATCCGAAATCTCTATCGCTTCTATGGCCTTAAGGGCATCGCCTTTAAGAGCCGATTTCAAATAATGGAACTTTGAACAGCTGCTCAAATTTGAATTTTCATGAATCAGACTGTTAAAGGAATTATGGAACGGGAGCCACTTGGCATAAACCCCGCTGAACTCCACCAAATTTATTTCAGGGAGTTTGACGTTATAGTGCTGATTGTTCGCATTGATTTGCGATGGCACGGATTGAATTACTCTAATTCGTGAACCTTTCCGTTCATTCAGAGCGGCCTTGACCTTGTACCAGTCATTCTCAAACACTTCATGCAACCGTTCATGTTCTGCGATTACCGCGGCTTCTGTTACTTCATCCGTGCTCAGGATGGAATTTTGCGTGTCTTCGTATTGTTTGAGAATGACTGGCAACATGGCTAGCCTTTCCTCGATCTCCTCAAGTGGTGTGTTTGCATCACACCTTTCATTGAATGACATGATCCGCGTCAATTTTCCGCGAATAGTACCACGACTTTGCACTAACTGTCTGAGGGACATGATGTATGATTTTGATCAAATATACGAAAATGTTTGCTACAAACAAACTGTACAATTTGTACTTACAAATTGAATAATTAATCAGGTGAAATAGAGAATCACAACTAACTTAAGCGGTGATTATGTACCTGCTGGCCGCAATTAGAGGTCAGGGAAATTGTGAACGAATGGATAAGTATTTGAGCCCACTCACCTTCTGCTGTAATTTCGGCAACGTCGAAGGACCACTCCGGGACTGGCACTCGCTGGTCTCGAAGAAACTGGCTCGAATTACTTAATTCGTATTGTTTTTAGGTGGATCACTTAATCACACTCTGCTTGAATTGATGTAGGTACTCCGGGACTGGCACTCGCTGGTCTCGAAGAAACTTTGTCTTTGAATCACTTGATTCAGTGATCAGAATCACTAATCACACTCGCGAACTGCTTTACTCTGCCGCTGGTTCAACCATCCGGTTCGATGGGACCAGAAAATGTGGGGTTTCACCCACGGGGGGGTTAATCAAACTCTTCGAGGTATAGTAACAACTGAATAACAATTTATTAGCAGAAGGGCACATCTTGCCTGGTGAGTGGTTATCTTTCGTCTGCGGTGCACAGCACACACAAAACATTGCGAATACAGTAAGATCCCGTGAGGGGTTCGCCCAAGCTACCTGGAAGGGCAGTGGGGGTGCTCAGCTCATATTATACAATCTACTTAGATAAGGACATATGCACTTAACAGTGACAAAGGCACGAAAATTGGTAGGATATGGCACAATCGACCGTGCTTCTTTCGATTGAGAAGAAGTGCCTCGCAGTTTTTCCTTGAGAGGCTCTTGAAATTTGAAATAAGTGTTGGCACTCCTACGAAACCATTTTTTAATATCGTTATACCGAATAAACAAAAAACGTATGACCGAGCGTATGACTCAATCAAAAACAGCATCAGTCGCCATGCCGCTATCATTCTTTATTGTTGAAAAAATAGTCTTCCGCTTAGTGCGATACATTTCATTTTAATTTTTTTTCTACTTAACAAAAACGAGTAAAATTTGTGCGTTTTATATCGTTTCTCACATTTTTGCATCAGCTCATTCCATTTATGGAGTCGAAATCGCGATGGTCATATTTTAAAGAGAATACCAGGTAAAGAAGTGAGCAATTTTTTTTTGCTCTCAGTTCAACGGTGGTTTTTACAATATTTCAAATCAACTAAAAATAGGAACAATATTTCGAGATGTTGAATGCGGAACAAAAATGTAAGAATCCTGTAGGAGTTTTTAAATTTGAAAATCTAATAGACCATATTATTTATTCTCACTTTCCCCTTCCACTAGTCATTTGTAAGTTAGGTACACGGATTTCTGAATATAGAGCTGGATAGCTAATCACAATATACCCCCACCACAATTTTTGTCGAACGCGTGTTGGCCGCCATACTGTGCTAATTTTCAGTTACTTTAATGCTTGTGGGTCGGCAAAGCTGCGAATAATTGTCATCCCTGAGTGTCACTTTGATTGCCAAATGTCACCCAAATGTCAATCTATTGTCATTTTTTGACGTTTTTCTTATTTATCCGTTTCTTTGTGCGAAGTTTTCTCGACGTTTTTCAGTGATTTGTTGAAGAAAAAGACTTGATGTCGTCCTGTTTTGTGCCTAGTTGCAAAAATAGCGACAAACAAAACAAAACCGGCATAACCTATCATGTGTAAGTTCGATGTTTTTATCCGATTTTTCATTTATTACAAAAGAATTGAGGTCTCCAATTTTCCGTTGTCTCTCTTTACTGTGACGTCATGCGTATAAGATACGGTTAATCGAGGTCATTGGGCGCTTCCCAATAAGGCGTATAAGGACACAATTCGACACATATCGACACAATTTGACACAGCTAGCGTTCCAATAGCAGTAATAGCACCACATGTCGACACAATCGAAACATTGGCGAGGCTGAGTTTAGAATTGAGCTGGCAAATGCACTTTGACATTGTGTATCCGTCTTGTCGCAGTTATTGGAAAGCGCCCTATGTTTCTTGAGATATGACATTTCGTTTCTGACAATGGGAAATTTTTCGAATCTGACAAGCGCTCTGTTGTGTACTTATTTGATTTCAGCATGGATTTCATTATTTCACTTGTTCTTACCCTCGTTCTTACCAATAAGTGTGTTATATGTAGTGGAAAACTGAGAAGATACTTACAGAAATGGTTCAAGGGTGTTGTGTCGCTCTATGCGAGTCGAGAATAAGACGAATACACCCAGCATAACCATGCACCGGTTCACGAAAGACCCAAACTTGATGGAAGTGTGGCTGCACCAGCACCAGCACCAGCAGGGATCACGCTGCACCAGACACGTGCATCTTACTACGAAAAAACTCTATTACTTCGTCCATTAAAAACTCCCTTATGGGCTCTAGTGACTTTCCCCACATGATAATGGGAACAGTATAGCTATCCGATTCAAAATTCCCGCAAAAGTTAGAAACGAAACGTCCAAACGTCATAAACGTCAAAACGTCAAAGGTGACCTCGAAAAACCATGGTATTTTCTATCTCCTAAAATTGGAAAGGTCAATTATGTTATATACGTTGTTTCAGAAATATTGCTATCCCAGTAGGTCATGAAAATCTAAATGCAGCTTTAGATTTAGTTACAAAAAACGTCAAATCAAAAGTGTAAATATCATGGAAACTTCATTATTTATTTTCAGGTTATAAGTCAGATCTTTCACTCCTTTCAGTCAGAAAGTATTTCTTCAGTTTTTTATCAAGTATCACGTGCGGCACCCCATTCAAGGTGCACTTGAAGAAAGATACATGCAGTTTTGATGTCGAACCGTCTCTGTTCCCGATCTCAGGACTGAAAAAAATAGGCACCTGGGGAGTCAGCAGATTTCGTTCTTGCCACAGTCTCAATCAACATTGTGCACATATCACACAGGTAGATAGTAAAGCAGTAAAGCAAACTCCATGGCCTTGAGAGGGATCAGATATCAAGGAACATCTGCTTCTAAAGCCGAGTTACGCTGTTCTACTTCAACTGAGCCTTTTAGTGAAGACAGAAGCACGAAATCTGGTAGGATATGGCACAACAGACTGTACCTACTGTACCTACTCTTTTGATTGAGAACGGGCGCCTGGCTGATTTTTTTCTCGACTGGGCTCAGGGATCCACAGCCACTTTTTGGTTTAAGTAGTGACGATCTGGCTTCTTTTTGCCAGTAGGCGTTTGACCGTGCAAAACGTTACTAAAGTACAAAGCAACGCGCTGAATGCTGGCAGCTGCATTGTTGGAATCTCTGAAGAATTCTTCGTAACAGCGTCAAAGTATTTCACGTTCTCTCGCAGATAAACGAACTGGATCCCCACACACGGCGTGAAAATTATCAGGTAATCAAAACCAATGAAGGAACAACACAACAGTAACAGTAGGTATAACGTAACAGGAACAACAGTAACTGTATAAGTAACACGTACAGATTCTTAAAACTTGCGTCGATAGGTGCTTATTACGGTTTTCTTTCCAAAAGCTATCTAGGTGGACAGAAACATGACAGTTTGGATGACAGTAAAAAACTTCGCGGTTGATTTTGATTAAGATGTCACACTGACTTGGGACTAAAACAATAAACGTTTTAGAACTAGACAAAGCTAAAGCGACTTTTACCATATACTTCCAATGCCTACTGAGATAGCAATCAATCTGAAACAACGTATACTTCAATAATTGTTTTCATTTTATTTTTGTGATATAAATCAGGTTCGTGTTTGTGTTGTTTTGTAGCGTTTTAAAATCACTAGAACCGATCCAGTTCGGCTCTAAAATCAGGGGATCCGATAGGTTCTCGAAAATCCTTGCCCAATCAGTGATAGCGATTTTCGAGCTGAACTGGCTCCGTTCTGGCCAGTCGAAGACGCCATTAGTTTTTTTGCTTGAGTTTCTACGTTTTGTCTTCGAAACAATTCATCAAATACCTTACGTTTCCAACATGTATGTAGTTAACTATTCCAAAATAAAATGAGTTGCAATTTGTAATGAACAACATTAATGAAATCATAACCACTAACCAATAATTAAAAAATGAATAATAGGAAGATTCAAGAACCAAGAATCATTCTACGAAACAAAAGTACAAGCATCTTAGCTTTCTCCCTGTAGGACTCGCCCAGTTTCAGGTAATTATTATTTCACAATTAATATTTGAAACAAATGTAAACACCAATGCACAAAAGACGGCGGTTTATATTTTGAATCCGATTTGTTGCCCGTCAGCCAATAACATTTTAGCACAGTATGGCGGCCAGCTGGGTTCGGACAACACGCATGTGTTGTATTAGCTATCCAGCTCTAGTTAGGTATGTGCCTGTGACCATGCGCACTGCAGTATAAGATCTCGCGCGCCATAGCATGCATAGAAAACGGAACTTTGCTGTCGTTGTCAGAATTTACGATTTCAACGTGTTTTCTTGATTCTTGGGACGTTTTAACCTTTTTAACCATACTTTTACGTGACGGCTGACGCTCGGTTCGCTTTCAAGCGCTGTCAAAATTCTCGTTAGCGGAAGTTGTGCAATAAAATATGGCGGGTAATTTGAAATTGTTTTGGATTCAAAAACCCCATTCTAAATTGCTTCGCATAAACTTCACAGCAAGATTTTCCATTTCATTATGGTAAAAAGTAGATCAGGTATTTCTTTTTACACACTTGCTATGTTATACATTCGTTGAAATTGTCAATTTGCACCTTGAATTGATCATTTTACAAAGTCATTCAACATGCATATTCTTATGGGAGTTTCAACCCAGCACATGTGGTTCTCTCTCCCCGATCTGCGACTGCGCTCTGAATAAATAATATGGTCAATAAGACAAAGTAAAGGCAAAAATCCGCGAAAAACTGGTCCCACAGGGAAAATATGCCCAAACCTGCGATAATGTCTTTTCGCCAGTCCAAATAACACCGTTATGAAGAACTTTTCATAGGCTGCGTTTACGCCTTAAGCACGCCAGCCCAATAATTAGGCTGAATAGAATATTTTACTACTTCATAGAAACAACTTGAAAGCGCGATTTATTGGGCTTTGTTAATATCTATAACACATAAAATATGTTACATATATAAAAATATTTAGCAATAACAATAATGACTTAATATAATAACAGCATGTATTTTTACCTATTAGGATATAAAGCAAATCTATTTATTCAGGCCTCATGGAATCAAACAGTATTTTTAAAACACCCCCAGCCATCTTACTTCCATAATGACCTTTCCAAAATTGGGTGTCTTTGCCTTCATGTTCAAATACAATTTTTGTAACTCCAGCAGGGTAGTCCGAGATCATCATTTCCACCTGTAAATAGATAATGACTTTCAAAATGAAGAAAGGCTCGATTCAAATACAAACTTTTTCCCAGGCGCGTCCTGCCCATTGCTCCACACGTCTTGTTTCTTCAACTTTATGTAACACATTCTCTGTGATCTCTTCATGTTCCTGCTCAAACCATTCATCATCATTCTCCAAGTCAGATGTGGAGTTTTCTCTTGACAAATTGCGCTTAGCAGTTATGGGCACATCTCTGTTGTCACCGTAAAGTTTACAACGCAAATGATAAACGCAACCACAGTCGAACCTGCCGCTCATCCATTCGCTAACATAAATATGTGGTTTGTATTCACTAAGTATTTTCTGCATTAGTCTGTTATTTTCAAATGAAATTGTTTGGGTCTTCAAACATTCATAGTAGGATGTAGCAAAACAACTTGTGTGTCCATGGAATTCGGGTACCTCAACTGGCAAAAGGTCAGCACCCGATGGTGTCTTTTCTATTCTAAACTGATCGCCATAATTTCTTATTATTTCCCAGTGTGCAAATTTTTCTTCTCCATTTCCATTTTTTATCAAATTAGTATCAAAATAATCAGTGGAAAACAGTGCAAAGTACACGTACCAAGGCAGTTTCTGAGGTTTTTTATTGTAGCACCTACTGTACAGTTCGCACCAAAAAATGTTAGACTTTATTATATTGCACCATTTTTTGCAAACCAATGTTGCACTTAGGATTTCTTTTGGTTCAATGAAACTCAGAATTGTGGTCACTACTTCTTCTGGTAGGTACGTTCCGTTGAAGGAAAGTCCATTGCTGTCTTCTAAAGCAAAGCTGTCGTGGAATTTGAAAGCTTCAACGGGTGCGAATTTTTGTTGATTTGGGATCGACTGAGTCATTCTTTGGAAGTGATTGCCCATCTAGACCGCAGCATCGGCAATAACCACTAACCAGTGAACTTGATATTTATTATTTATCCTATAAATAATGCATGATTTTTTTTCGGAGTTCTGGGAATTCTGGGATATTACAGCTGCATGATTCATTCCTGCAATGAGAAGTACAAGGACATGTCAACTGGAAGTAAACACTGATGTCAACAATGCACTATAATATCAATGTTACAAACTTACCATGATAGTAGAAAATCACCTTTTTGCCAATAAAACTGCAAAAAAGATCTAAAACTGCTGTTTAAAGTTGAAATGGTCGCGCAAGATAACACAGAGAATGACACTGACAGCTGACTCCGTCACAGCAGGGAAACGTCATAAATCAGTAATACCAACATAAACTATCTACCACAGAGTCTATTTACTTGCTATTTACTAAAGCAGTCCGAGCAGTAGACCATCAGTACAGTAGACCTCACGAACGTAGACCTACATAACCTGTGAATTGTTCAAAATCATATACCTTCAAAATAAAAAATTAGCTTGTGGCTTGTCTCTGGCTTGTGTTACCTGATCCTGATCATGCATGAAGAAAAAATTAATCAACTTGAAAATGAAATTGCAACCCTCAAAAGGGAGTTGCAGTCAAAAGAGGAAAAATTATGCTTCTTAAAAACATGCAAACAAGTGAGTTATTTTTTTAAAATCACTTTAGATCTTTAACAATTAGATTTCTAGCTGCCCAACAGTTTTGAGTCAGATCTTTCATCTGAAGAAATCACAAGGTACAGTCGTCAAATGATTATGCCACAGATTACCACATCTGGACAACTAAAATTGAAAAAGAGCAAAGTTTTGATTGTTGGAGCCGGAGGGTTGGGATGTCCGGCCTCCTTATACTTAGTAGCTGCTGGTGTTGGTACTTTGTTCTATTGATTGTTGTAGGAATTTGGCACTGATTAATTTCTTTTCAGGTGAAGTGCACATTGTGGATAATGATGAAGTAGAATTATCCAATTTACATCGCCAGATTCTTCACACTGAAGATGATATAGGAGTAGCAAAGTCTACTTCAGCCTTCAACAAGTTGTCGAAGTAAGTTCTCTCATACCAAGTAAAATGAGTTTTATAGCGATTTTCATTTACCTGCATTGCCCTAGTTCTGTGCAGCTTTAGATAATGCTATGTTCAATGTGAATTTTAATTTTCTAAACAAATTACTCCATGCCAGTGATGTTGCGCCAAATTGCTCTGAGCTACACAGCAGTGCAAGTAAATAAAAAAGCTGTTACTTGGTATTAGCAGTTCAGCACAGTAATTACATATTAATAAGAAGCAAAATTACTGCATTTTATGTTCATAGTTGAAGTCTTTTCTCAAGTAGTTACTAAATTTAAAGAATAAAATCCACGCCAATTTGCATTTCAGCATTTCTCAAGGACCCCTTCCCTAATACCTCTCACCTTTCTGCATAATATTCCTTGTGGGATGCTGAATTACAAACTGGCGGGGATTTTAACGCCCTATAAGTATAACCTAGGTATTATGCATTCAGCTTTTATTTGCAACAAAGCAAGCCTTGGAATTTTGTTTTTACGTTTTTTAAAATTAAAAATATCCAGACACTTCAGCTATTACAGCTGCCAGTCAGTGTCAGTGTTAATACTCTGTCAGCTATACCAGCTGATATGAAGCAATGTTGTCTTTCCCCTTGCCGCTTAATTTTTGTGCTCACATCAGGGTAGGTGCTCACTGTGTTTGATAAAAAAAAGCCTGATGTTTCTGACAGTTTCTGATGTCAAAGCAGTTACACAGTTGGTGTGAGATGGATTTTGATCTTTGGGTGTGGTTGAAGGAAGATTGGAATAACGTGAGAAAATCTTTTTGAAGATCACCAGATGAAAGCTGTTATTCTGCCTACACACATTTTGTGAAACTCCTTTCTTCAGTACTTTTTGGCTAGCTACCTACAGTGCTCAGTAAAGCCAGCAGTGGAAGGAAAAAATCAATGACGATGAAAACGGAGCGAGGACCTAGCTGATGAAAGTCCGTTTCAGACAGGATGGCTGAAAAGAAACTAAGAAGCTTGTTCGATCATGTCGCAAGCTCAAGTGATGGACAGTCCCTGCCTATCTCCACAAACTTCCGGAGTCCGAAATGTTCCGAGTTCAAGTACCTTGTTTCTAAAAGTACCTACCCTAATAAAAATTGGTAGGCCAGAGCCATCATTCGTTTCAATTCAAAGGTCTTCACTTTTATTGTTATTGGTAGATGCCAGTACCAGATCGATCTCTATCGACCGAAAGAAACACGGCTTTCATGACACAGCTTCCTCCTTGTTAAATACAGCCAAATTTTTAATTTCTCTTCTCACTTTGTATAGCACCGCCTGTACAACTTCGTTTGTTCCATATGTAGAATGAGGAAGAACTTCTCCACCAGGTTCTCCACTACGCTTGAAGAATGACAAGCGTTTGATAGTCTATGTCATTCGGACATTTAATCAATCAGAAATGAACTTGCAACGCTGTTCTGGATTTTGAAGTAAAGCGATAACCCCAGAAAATAATGCATAACCTAAACTGTGGCATTCCACTGACAGCGCTTTTACGGAGTGGATTCTGTCAAACTAGGCTCGCCTGCTTTGTTGCAAATAAAAGCTGAATGCATAATATGTATAGACATAGCCCAGGCGCCAGGGAAAACAATAAGGAAATAATTGTTTCCTGGCTGGAAACTAGCTTGAAACGATCTGTGTAGCTTAGGTTTTGACATACTAGTTTCCCCCCTTTCGGAAATGTCGGCGTCATGTCGCCATCATCAACAAGAAGTGCACCAGCGTGGTTTTTGCCGAATATCTTAATTTTGGGTCATCTGACAGCAAAAGATGTGAGGAGTCATTTTGAAGCCTATGAAATTTCCTACAGTTTGGTTTTTCAACCAATTCTCTGCGACCTATGGTCTTTGAGGTGGAGCTTCTGGAAGCGAGAGTCATTGTCGTGAAAGCTCCATGGCCACTTGACTCGAAAAACTAAAATGTCGATTTGACAAAAAAAGTTCAAAATGAGATTACTCGAGAATTCTTCATGCTATAGTTGCGGTGACGGTCTTAAACTCTTCCTCTTGAACCGTAGATTACGAATATTGAAAAGTGAAAAACGTCACATTGTACATATACAGGGTGTACTACGGGAATCAAATCAGAACAGAGAAATTTGACATATTTCTTCGATTTAGCCTATGCGAAACTCTAAGCACTTATCACGAGTCCAATATCAATATGCATTGCTCTGTAAGCTTCACTTGATACACTTAAGAAGTGATCAGCTCACAGCCTTCCTGTAAAATGTTTTGAAGGCCCTCTGAAATCATCAAAATTTACAGTAGCAAGAAATGTATGTAACAGTATATTATATACCAAGGAACCAAAGTGAATTTGTGATCCCTTGGGTGAAGTTTGTTGCTCGAGGGCCCTTTGAGTCCAAATCCTCAAATTAAAAATTCACTTTGGTCCTTTGGTATATAATATACTGTTATATACATTTCTTGGTACTGTAAATTTTGAATATTTTGATGATTTCAGAGGGCTTTCAAAACATTTTACAGTAAAGCTGTGAGCTGATCACTTCTTTAGTGTATTAAGTGAAGCTTATAGAGCAAATCCATATTGATATTGGACTCGTGTTAGGTGCTTAGAGTATCGCATATAGGCTAAATCGAAGAAATATGTGAAATTTCTCTGATCTGATTTGATTCCCTCAGTACACCCTGTATATGTACAAAGTGACGTTTTTGACTTTTCTATATTCGTAATCAACGGTTCAAGAGAAAGAGTTTAAGACCATCACCGCAACTATAGCATAAAGGATTCTCGAGAAATATCATTTTGAAATTTTTTTGTCACATCGACATTTTAGTTTTTCGAGTCAAGTGACCATGGAGCTTTTACGACAATGCCTCTCGCTTCCAGAAGCTCTATCTCAAAAACCATAGGTCGCAGAAAGGTCATTTTAAAACTATTCCGTAGGGAATTTCATTGGTTTCAAAATGACTTCCTACATCTTTGGCTGTCAGATGGCCCAAAATCAAGATATTCGGCAAAAACCACGCTGCTGCACTTCTTGTTGATGATGGCGACATGACGCCGACATTTCCGAAAGGGGGGAAATTAGTATGTCAAAACCTAAGCCACACAGATCGTTTCAAGCTAGTTTTCAGCCAGAAAACAATTATTTCCTTATTGAGCTGATTTTTGCTCCCTGGCGCCTGGGCTAACAATACAAATAGAAAAGACCATAATTATGTTGTCACGGATTTTTACGTTGCGTAGGAACCAGGGGAGTCCATCATTCAAAAAAAGGTTGGCTGATTTTTGTTGCCCCAATATCCGTGACGACGGTGGTGATAACATTGACCGTGGGTTCCACAAAACAGATAATACGAGATTAGTTGATTCGCGATTTTTGTTTGTCAATTTGTAGCTGACTGATCAATGGAAATACTGGTTTATCCCTCAATAATGAAAAGATGATGGGTCTAGTACAGATTTCAGGCATTTTTTGTGGGTAATTGCCTGGAATTTAGCAGAAAAAAGTTCAATTAATCTGCAATCAGCCTTGATCGCTGATCATCTTTTTTTGTGGAACTGACGGATACTCTTCTCTATTTGTATTGTCTATACTTGATGAACGAGTAACAACTAAACTGGGGCCAAAATTGAAGTGGACCACCCGAAATTTCGCCTCGGTAAAAATGGGGATGTCTCGAGAAAAAATTGCCTGATTATGAAAATGTTTTTGGTGGACGATGGAGCAATCTTTTGACTACAAGATACCATCGTCAATCACCTGATTGTTAACCTTATGTAGGATATACAGGGTGACAATGAAAAAAGTGCAAAAGAGACCTGACTTTCGCAAGATCCCGTTTTAAGAAAACAAGTCGCAGAATCTTGTAGGTCACATTTTTTGAAAGCATTATATCAATATCTCGAAACAGTTTTGCACTTGATCGTAATGATCGTAATTTGTTTTTTCACAGAGTTATTGTTTGTTTTGTGATTTATGGAGTGAGAATTGAGCAGAAAACAAGCACCCATGATGGTACAAACTGGTGACTATGGCAATCTTAATGCAACGGATACTTGCCATTAATGCATTTTAAACCATTCTGGGCCATCTAACATGTAATGCAATGTCACAGCATGCTTGATTTGCCATGGTCCCACAAGAGGTCTAGGTCCTCACCACTTCTGAGGGCCGATGAGATCAAATTGTTCCAGGGTACATTTGATACAGCTATTATGCACGTTCCTGTCAAATTTCAAGGATGAGCAACAGCCCTGGCAAAGTCTATACCAAAAATCAAAAAAAGTAAAAAAAAACCTAATAACTCTTTGGAAAAACAAAATGCCATAAAAAGTCTAAAAACGTTTGAGATATTAATGTATAGACAATACAAATAGGAAAGACCATAGTCGTCACGGATTTTTACGGTTGCGTAGGAACCAGGCGAGTCCATAATTCAAAAAAAGGTTGGCTGATTTTTGATGCCCCAATATCCGTGACGACGGTGGTGATAACATATGGTCTTCTCTATTTGTATTGTCTATACGCTTATCGAGAATATGACGAAAAAAATTCTGCGACTTGTTTTCTTGGAATGGTACTTGGCTGAAGTTAGGTCATTTTTGCACTCCTTCCATTGCCACCCTGTATATTGTCTGTCTATGAAGTTGACAATCAAGCGATCTAAGATGGTGTATGGTAGTCAAAAAACTACTGTGTTGAGCATCACAAAAATTTCCAAAATCGGGCATCTTTTCTCCAGATACCCTCATTTTAACCGAGGCAGAATTTTGGAGTGGTCCACTTCAATTTTTGCCCAGTTTATTTTGAGAATTAAATTTGAACCGCTGCACCACTGAATCCTGGTTCAAGCTTCTAGGGAAGCAGTCCTACAAAAAAAATATAAGTTGGAGCATGGACCTGTACCTAAACTGGACTGACAATAGCGTACATTACTATGGCCCCAAATACTGGGCACACAATCCAACATGGTAGATAACAAACACAGCCTAATCAACGCAATCAATGGGCACTGTTTAGACATTTAACGCACTTGATCGCAGTTTAAATCCAATAATAGATTACATATTCGTACTTACAGAACTTAAATCAGACGTAAATATCTTGTTATTTTGTTGTAAAGCTTTCTACTACTCACCATCTCTCTACTACTAATACTACTACTAATCAGCTTCACGGCTTTTTTAATTTGAATTATGAATGATGTATTTTTCATGCATGGATGTAAAGATGGCTGGATGGAGCATGAAGCCAAAAACAATAATTGAATGTTGGGGTCGATTTCAAATACGGAGGACCGAGGTCTAAATCGGAATGAGGCATCCAAAGGTTACCTACTTAATAATATCAAATATGACAGCACTGCTAGTCAGGACTGTCATTGTTAGTGACGTTTTGAAAGTAAATACACTCTTGACATTTGTGATTTTGACTAAGTAAACTGCTCAAAAGTGAATAGGGGTGATCAAAAATTTCGCATTTTTCAAAATGGGAATATCTCGAAAAATAATTACCTACCCGATTTCAAAAAGGAAGACGACGCCAGATAGGGCCTTCTTTCAGCTACGTGGTGATGGATGGAATAATTTCATTATTAAAAATGTACATGATATACAGGGTGTCAAAAAGAGGTAGTGTGGAGCGTCCAAAGCGTCAATCTTCAACGGTGTGCCATTTTTCGAAAAAAAAAGTAGATTATTTCTGATGTCATTTTTGGAAAGGTAGCATTAATATCTCGAAACGGTTTTTTAGTTTCACAAATATTTCTTTCATTTCAAAGGCTACGTGATTTTTTCTGAAATCTACAGTTTTTGATTGCGAATCTCTAATTGGCCATATTATTAACATAAATTTGGCAGATACGCATGAATTTATTTCATATACCTTCTCACGACAGAATCCCACCACAACGACCCCCAAGGGGGCTACCCCCGGTGGGCATCAGCAACCTCTTTAGGGATGAGTTGAAATGAAGCATGTTGTGGCGGTTACCATGAATTTTCCAAATCAGGATTCTTGATGTAACATTAGTAACTTCATGTAAAATCATAATTACCATCATGGTTACCATATCAGTCCTCTTCTGGTCATTTTTGTACAGGGTGTTCAGTGTTCACGCGAGAGGGATACCCCCATATCAAAAACTTTCTTTTCATGATAATTCAAAAAGGAAAAAACTTTCCTGGAACCATTTTTCCCGTAGTTTTTGGATATGTCAAGTATAATTTTCCATTTCGTGCCATGTACAGGGTGTCGCATTTTTTTGTATTTTTTGCATTTTTTCGAAACCTGTATTTCATCACAACAATCAATGCACACTGTTGTCCTGATTGCAAACATGCATGACACTTCTCAAAAGTTTTCTGAGAAAATTAACAACTTTACAAAAATTTCATTTTTTTTTTAATGATGGATCGTAGAACATTATTTATTATCATTCGTTCGACATTATTTTTAGAATTCAAATATGTTCAGAATATTATGTTTTACTTCTTAATGACATAGAATGACATACAATGACTAATAAAATATCTGGGACATATCTGATTTCTAAAAGGAGTCCATCATTCTAAAAAAAAATATATTTTTAAGATGTCATCGTGAATTTTTCATTAAAAAAAAATAGAAGTGTCATGCATTTTTGTAATCAGGTTAAGAATGTGAATCGACTGTGATGCTGATGACGAAATACAGGGTGTTTCAAAAAAATGCAAAAAAAGCTGCGACTCCCTGTATTTGGCACGGAATAGAAAATTATACTTGACATTTTCTGAAAGTACGAAAACAATTGTTCCAGGATAGTTTTTTCTTTTTTCAAGTTTCACGAAGGGAACGTTTTCAATCGGGTGGGTATCCGTCTCGCGTGAACACCCTGTACAAAAATGCCCATAAGGGAGCTGATATGGTAACCATGATCGTAATTATGGTTTGAGATAAATTTATTAACGTTTCTTACTGACGTTACGTCAAGAATCCTGACTTGGAAAATTCATGGTAACCGCCACAACATGCTACATTTCAACTCATCCGTAAAGAGGTTGCTGGCCTCCACCAGGCGTAGCCCGCTTGGGGGTCGTTGGGGTGGAATTTTGTCGTGGGAAGGTATATTCAGTGAACTCATGCATTATCATGCTTAAGATCAAGTGCGACGTTTTTCACGTACCGCGATTAGTGCTTGCGTCTCGCGTGATCGACGGATCCGATTTATGCAGAAACGATTTATGTAAAAAAAAAACTGCTAACCATGAATCGATCTATCCTTCCCAATCTTACCCAATCACATTTCCAAAAATCTAAAAATGAGTACCAGAACTTCCTAAAGTTACAAAAATTGTACCTCCCACTTCATTAGATAAATAGCACAAGTAATATCTAGATGAACTAAACTTGACTTCGCTTCGGTTGCCGCAGTGCTTCGGCAGTGACGGCATCGTAATCTGTAATAATTCACTTCAATGTATGTTAATGATGGAGTTGGATTGGATTGGTGAAATAATGTTCTGCAACGCCTTATTTCACCAATCCAACTCCTTCCTTGACCGCTACCAAGTATGGCTGAATAGCATTGTTTCATGCCGCTCGAAAAAAAATTCTCTCAGATAAAATTTGGTAACAGTTTGATTGATTTTGGTGCGAGAAATAATCTTTCGTGTTTGCTGTATTTCACAAATTCACAATGTTTAATTTTCAGAGTGAACAAAAATGTTTTTGTGGTCCCTTGGAAAATGCACGTCAACAGTGAGAACATCATGGAACTTATCAGGAGCCACCAATATAACGTGCTAATAGATTGCAGTGACAATGTACCCACCCGTTATTTATTGAATGATATCTGCGTCATGAACAACATTCCTTTGGTTTCTGGAAGTGCCCTTCAAATGGAAGGACAATTGACCGTTTACAATTATAATAATGGACCTTGCTATCGGTGCTTATTTCCTGTGCCACCTCCAGCATTTGCAGTCACCAATTGTGGAGACGGTGGTGTTCTTGGAGCAGGTAACTTTCCGGGACATGTGTCATATAGGGCCCAATAGTTCAAAGAAAACCTGCCTACAACATATAACATAATCCCATTTCGTAGATCATTAGCTCCGATCATTAGGTATGTTTTGTGTGAGCTTGACGTCTGTGTTTGCATAAGCTGTATAATGCGTGGGTGACTATGGGCTCGTTCTTTACTACACCTTTTCCAACTGTAAATCAGAAAGCGTCAAGTGGAATTCTGAAAGCGTCAGATCTAATTCAGATTGGTCAAATGTAATTAGCGTTTCCAATTTTTCTGGAAAAAATCCGACCAAAGCTTTTATGGTATCAGATTCTTCATTAGGTCAGTAGGTATCTGGTATCTCTACCAGTGTGCCACTGAGTTTCCGTCCAAAAACTAGTTGTGCTGATTCCCCCACATCTGCGCAAAGGTGAAGGATGCCTCAGAGCTGCAAAAAGACCTGTTAAACCCCCTGTTCTTTTTCGTTATATTTGCCTCAATGCAAACTTACAACTCTTATGCAAACATTGGAAGCATTTGCCATCATCCCTGAGTCAGTCTCAAGTTGAAAAAAAAAAATCTTTTTGTGCGGGTCACATAAATCACACTTCATTGCTCTCCTATACAAGAAAATGATAGGGCAACATATTTTTTTGTATTTTCTGATAATTCATATCCATTGAACCCACTTATGACGTCAACATTTCAATTATTTTGACTTTCTCAACATGATAAATGATAAATGAGTGATTATCAAAATTGCTGCTGCGTTACTTCTCAGGCAAAATTTTATCACGTGGTCAGAACGAAACGACGTAAACGGAAGAACGTTAAAAAATCACCTTGAAATTGAAGTTCTGTCTAGTTTTCTTTCTCCTAAAATTAAGAAAGTCGATTCAAATTGGTCAGTTGTAATTCAAAAAGCGTCAAGTGAAATTCATAATGCATCAGATGCAGTGATCGAAATGGCAATTTTTACGAACTGGAACGCTAGGACTCTCGATGGGAACGCCGGTCCGGTCTGTTCCGGTCTAGGATTCCGGTACATTTCGACCACTGATCAGATGTAATTCAGCAGAGAGCGTCAAATGTGATTCAGAACCCTCTTTTTCACTTTCACTTAGTTCATTACACCCAGCACTCAGCACATCATTGAAAATTTGCACAAATACTCGCACAAATATTCATGGCAGCTGCCTATGCTGATTGATTTCTGGAGTACCTGAGTACCAGTTGAAATACGTATGGGGAAAGAAGACTGTTTCAAATCAGTCCATTCTCTCACGAGCTAGAACGCTTTCAACCCATCTTTTTTTGTAGATCAGTTCAGTTAGAGAGTTATCTCAATATGGTGGTCGTGTTGGGTCATAATTTTTGCTGCCTGGTGCAACTGAATGATTTACTCTGAATCACACTTGATGTTTTCTGAATAACTTTTGTCACTCTCTGAATTACAATTTAACCATCTGAATTACAATTTAACCATCTGAATGACATCTGATGCTTTCTGAACTACAATAGGGTCCTTGCATATATTTTATTTTCAGAACGTTACTTCATAATGTCATTTAAAACGTTGTTTACAATAAAATGTATCCGACGAAAAAACTGAAAAAAGTCCATTCTTCAAATGAAGATGAAAGTTTGAATGCTTTCGCGCCAAAAACTGTAACCGTTGTACTAGCCGTGCTGACGTCACGCCGAGAGTGTTTTTTCGATTTGCGAGGTTTACAGCCACATCACCATGCGATGACTTTGAACCTTTACCTTGGCAGCCGTCACGATCTAGAATTAGCAGTGGCGTAGTTAATCCAAAAGTCGACCCAGTGTGACGCTGCTGTATATGCAAATGCTCTAGTCAAGTGATGTTGAATAGATACCTACGCTGTAATGAATAAATCTTCATTTCTTGCGGTTCGATTTAAACGCAATTTGGTCCCTATCGATTTTTGGAAGAACTTTTAACTATAATATTCAGAAATTACCTTGACTTGCTCCTTCCACTCTGGAATAGGGATCTGCTGAGTGAAAAAGTGCTATGTTGACAATAGCTCCGGGGCACTATATGGGCCGTGTGAATAAAAAGTAGCTTTTGCTTGTAACGAGCTTTGACTAGGAGTTGCTAAGAAGAATTTGCTTAGCAACTCCTAGGAAAATTTAAGTGAAAGCAAAAGCTACTTTTTATTCACACGGCCCTATGACACAGTTGCCTTTATTCTTTCCACTGGTTTGAAAATATTTGAATTTGTGATTTTGAATTTTAGTGCCGGGAACGATTGGTGTCCTACAAGCATTAGAGACGATTAAAATATTGACAAAATCGGACGGGGTCCTGTCTGGCTTTCTATTGCTTTTCGATGCTTGTGAGACATTATTCCGAAAAGTAAAGCTAAGGAACCGAAGTGCAAAATGTGACGTATGTGGAGAAAGCCCCAAAATCACCAGTCCCATAGATTACGAACAGTTTTGTGGAGCTAGATCACATGATAAAGTACTGACATCTTTTATTTGAAATAGAATTTTTTATATCTAAATCACACCTACCTACTTCATTTTGCAGGTTGTCAACATAGACATTTTAGCTGCCGAAGAACAAGTGGAAGCAACCGAATTGAGGAATAGTCCAGAAAATATTATTATAGTAGATGTGAGGCCCGAGTTAGAGTTTGCAATGTGTAAATTGCCAAATTCTATCAATTTACCTTACTCGAAGATAACATCAAAGAAAGGTTTTGAGGTACTGGATGACTTGGTACAAGAGTCAGAGAAACTTGGTAGGGTAAAATGTGAAGTTTCGTGCAAATCATTTTCTACAGTGTTTTTATTTTCAGTCTATGTGCTGTGCAGGCGGGGAAATGATTCACAGCGGGCCATGTCACCTCTCAAAGAAAGGTTTTCACATTCACAGGTGCAATTTAAAAACGTGAAAGGAGGACTTCATTCCTATTCAAAACTGGTAGATCCATCGTTTCCTGTTTATTAACTGACGCCTGTTTTTTTTACAATTTAATAAAAAAAATCAGTTCATTGATGTCTTAATACTTTCTTAATAATCTACAATTTCTCTATCAAATGCACTATTTGTTCACATTACATCATATTAAAATAAACTTCAACGTCGTCAGTGGATTCACGTCATTGCATTCATAATACATTTTGTTTATATTGATACAATCATATCGATATTCACGTTTGCATGGACTATCAGAAAACAGAAATAAAATTAAACTTATCAACAGAATACTTTTTATGCAACGTTTTTGGTATTAGTGGTGTGTTTTGCAGTATTATAGGATGATTTAAACTTGTCTGATTTGAACATCACCTCATCACCATGCACCATTCTAACTACATGGGAAGTTTTCCTGAAGTCCATTACCTACCTAATACATATTTTCTATATCAGTTATCATTACTTTGGCTGATATGTTTGTTGTAATAAGTTATTGACTACTAGACGCACATAGCCAACTTGACAAATTGATATTTACTGAGCGGTATCGCAAAAACCTGGAACTTTTTCGATAGCGCTGGACGAGGGCCAGGGTTACATTTTATCCGGATTTGGTACAACACTGCTCTCGATAAAAACACGAATATTGAATAACAATTCTAATAATTTTAAATGAGGAGCTAGGTGATGGGCCAAATCACCGCTCACGCGTTCCCTCTCCCAATCTAATTTTACTGATACTGAGTGAACCCTAATCTACTATTCTGTGTACTATCTGGCGATGACCTTTGGTTGTTCGCCACTATATCGTCTTGTCTGTACCGTTTTTGATTTTTATGACATCGGCTCAGTTCAGCAATAAACTCCATGTGCATGTGGATGCGCGTTTAAAATGGGAAAGGACATGTGCATAGTGACCGTTTCGGTGTGGGATAGATTCAAGATACAATTTTTGTCTTTTTTCTTTGGAGTGTGGGTGGTATGCAAGCTTTTCTTGAAGTGGATATGGGATCCCAAGTCCTTCTTCATACTGCAGGAGCGTGACAATCCGCCGGCGTGCCTGGTCGATTCCTTCCTAGGTCAACATAAATACGTCAAATTAAAGGTCAGTATTATAGCTCCAGTGATAATTTTTTATGCAAATTATGTCTCGCAGCCGGAATTCACTACACCTTGTCCTATTTACCTCGACAATTGCGATCTTTTCCAACCTTTCGGTCCGGACTTTGTAAATTCTCAATTGTTCTTGAACGCAAGATATCAATCAAACTTGGAACGTACACAATTACACATGCATGATTGTGTATTTTGTAGTAGTAGGTAGGTAGCTTATCGGTGTGGAATCACAAGTACAAAGTTTTATGTTTTCCAGGACAGCTTTTTATCTTCTTTTTCTTAATTGCTAATTTAATTGGGATTGTTTACAGCTCTTGTTTATGGAATAGTACAAAATGGTATAATAAAAAATGATAAATTGGTACACTACTTGTAATTGATCGTAAAAATCGTCTGCAATAATTTATTTTGTAATTTTGTGGAAAATACAATATGTAGCAGCATTTACACGTACCTACGGTTTTTTACGGTGGTTTCGGAACGTACTTTTGGATTGTTGTTGAAAACGGCTACGGTTTCAGAACGACAGTTTGATTTTACAATACAAGAGAAGAGAGGAAAAGTGAGCAATCCCAATCATCGGACCGACCGGGTCACCACCATCAAAATTTAACAGACACGTGTCTCGACCTGTTTGGGTCTCATCAGTGCAGAAGCATTCGAGGCGGGAAGCCCGGCCGGTCCGGATCATCGAGACTCTGTATGAACACTGCTTGTAGAACACTCACGCATAAGTGGGGCTCCCGTGTGGCCCCAAACGGGCTGAAACACGTGTCGGCTGAATTTCTATGGTTGTGGCGCGTGTTCTCGGTTCGATGATTGCGATTTCTTACTTTTCATTTACAATACGAAACGTCTATAAAATTGTTGGAATTACATCAGTTTCTCTGGTCAGTTCTCTAACGTAATGGCTCCTCTATAAAAGCACCGCAGTAAATTCCTTGCCAGCCAATCAGGAACTTTGCACCTCGCGCTGCGGCTGCGTTGCGCATTTCATAGAGCGGCCTTAAACTAAACAGCAGCAACAGGCCTGTGCATTGTACAGAGACTCACGTATGTTTCTTGAAGCTTGATGATGGATATAAAAGAGGAAGTTAGACGAAGGAGAAGATCTGGGTGAAAAAGTGGCGTGATAACCACTTGATGGTGATTCTTGTAGACGTTGATTACAGTGAAGAGGGTTTAGAGGTAGGAAATCTATTAAATTGGATACTCCAAGAATTCAAGAGGGTTGAAAGTTTTTAGAACATTTTTCTTGGAAAAAATTAATTCTCTTCAGTTTGATGTCTTACAAAGTAGGTACCTAGTTTTATTTGAAACTTAAAAGTTGGGATAAGTGAAGAGAGGGGTTAAAAATAGAAATTCGCCAATATATGGTTTAGATGTCTGCAGGGACCCTGCTGTAGACCCTGCTGTCCTCTGCAGGGTCTACCAAAGTAATGTCAAACATTCGAGAGGGCGATTCCTCAAGCAATTTCATGACGAAAAAGTCAATGAACAAATGTGCCAAGTTTCTTCGTTTTCGAGATATAGATAGTCAGAGTTGAACTTTGGAAATTGATTTTTTGTACAACTTCTAGTTTTCTTGGCCGATTTTGATCAAATTTGGTACAACTAATTTTGAAGTAGGTATCCAAGTAGGTAGGTATAGTCTGTAGGTATTGAACTATATATATAAAATAGCTTAAGTAGCCGCTAAATATGAACGTTTATCGTTTATAGCTGGCTATAAATCATAAATCCGATTTTTCGCGCGGAATAAAGTGAGGCTACAAAGGCCAAATTCAGAGTCATCACTCAACGTACAGTCGTACACTCATATTCAATTTGACCCAACACAATGGTTTCACTTAAAAATGCCATTGTGTTAGGGTAGGTTGAGTAAAGAATGAGTGAGAGTGTAGAATGAGTGGCGTCTTTGAATTTGGCCCTGAGGTCTGGTCCGAAGCTTGTTTGCCACTTGGCTTACCATTTCCTTTTCCTATGCATTTGCGTTGTGTGACTTTCGTTGGTTGAAATTCGAAAAAAATGGCTCGACCGCAGAACAAAGTACCTATGGCCATTTTATAGAATATTCGTGAATGGCGAGAAAAAATACTCTACAATGTATTTGCCACCAAAGAGTTAATGAAATAGTCTATTTTATTCTATTCTATTCTAACTCTTACTTGTTATTCAATCCCTCGAGCCTAAAAAGTAAAAAGTGCCAATACATCAAATTCATCTTCTTCCTAGCGAGTCAAATTTGAATTAATGCTGATCTTGACGTGTGCCGAATGGCAAGTTCAATAGAGACCCACCATTGTTGCATAATATTCATTAACTTGTACTACAACTTCAAAAACTAATATCGAATTGGTGTTTTTCAGGGAGTAAAATTACATTACGTGGAGTCAGGAGCGAAACATCTGCCTCTGGTCCTCTTACTCCATGGGTTTCCAGACTGCTGGTTAAGCTGGAGGCATCAAATCCCCGTCTTGTCGCAATACTTCCGAGTAATTGCTTTGGATCTTAAAGGATTCGGCGACTCAGACAAACCGTCCAAAAGAAACACGTACCGTGTGGATGTTATCTTGGAAGAACTGCAGCAGTTGATATCGACCTTGGGAGTCTCCAGTTGCATAGTTGTGGGTCACGATCTAGGCGCCCTTCTTGGCTGGTGCTTGGTCCAGCAATGTCCAGAGCTTGTGGACAGATTCGTAGCTGTTTCAAGCCCTCATCCCAACGTCTACAGGCGAACGATGGGCAGCAACTCAAATTATGAATGGCTCAATTTCGTTCAGCTGCCTTACTTTCCAGAAGTAGACGCGCTACGAGAAGACGTCAAAATAATCAGCAAATACCACAGACATCTTCCACCGAACGATACTTACCTCGAAGCCTACAAATATGCGTTTTCACGGAAGGAAGATTGGACTGGCCCTTTGAATTACTACCGTAATTTGCC
The DNA here is from genome assembly GCA_949128115.1 of Anaspis maculata. Lineage (NCBI taxonomy): Eukaryota > Metazoa > Arthropoda > Insecta > Coleoptera > Scraptiidae > Anaspis > Anaspis maculata. The sequence continues at coordinate 55,535,555 of OX421962.1, read as the reverse complement.
GTATTTTCAAATTTCTGAACAGACAGAACTAATCGAAGTTCCTTCTGTGCTAATCGTCGGGAATAAAGATAGGTTCGTGAGTTTAGAAAGCATAGTGAAGTCTACGGATTACTGCGACAATTTCCACGTGAAAATTGTAGATGGCACGGGGCACTTTCCGCATCAAGAAAATCCGTTAAAGTTTAATGAAATTCTGTTGAAACATTTGGTGAGAAAACGAAATTCGATGGTTGATAAGGAAATGGAGAGGTCCAACTCCAGGGGGCTGATGAACATGATGTTCGGTGCCATGAGTAATACCATGAAGATCGGAAATTCTGTGTTGGACAGTGTTCAAAAGAAAACAAATGGTGTTGTAGGAAGTATACCGGCTATAGGACGTTTGAATTATAGCGGTAATGATAGCAAGACTGATGTTTGATTATCAAAGCTTCGGAATTATTTATGTATTAGTGTTATCCTTTCAATTTAAGTACCTCTGTCTAGGATGTTGAACACATTGGCATCTCACTACTCTAAGATGACTGTATACTCTGTTTTATTGTGATATTATAGTTTTTTAAGAGCGGCTCGTTCATTTTACTTCCCTGGCTCCCACTAAGATGAAAGGGAAGAATTATGTACCATGACGGGCTTGGCCAATCAGCGTTTGCGAAACGCTACCCCGTCGTTACTCTCCTCCCAATAGTCCCAATTTAGTCCAAAGAGAAGACACCAGACAACTTATCACATCCAAACTAAATGGCAAGCTGAATGGAATCAATCCCACACATTTCTCAACACTATCCAGCCAATCATAGAAACAAAGAAGCCTTATCACACAGTGCTCAACAGTCGAGACCAAACCAGCATTACAAGAGTTAGGATGGGTCATACAAAAGCTACTCATGAATTTTTACTTACAGTTTTTTTTCTATAAAAGTCCATTGTGGTGCAAATGGCACACACCTTTGCATTCACCGTCAGTGCGAAGGCGCTTATCATTTGCACCACAATGTGTATGGTAGCATCGCAGACGAACATTTTTCGGAATAATAAACAGGTCAATACTTGAAATGACACAGTGACACAGTGAATGGTTTTAAAAATTCTGTTTGATGAAAAATGACGATTTTATAGCGGATTGCATATAACAGGAAATATAATTGAATTATTAGTACCAAATCCGCTACAAAATCGTCATTTTTCATCATAGAGAATTTTAAAGACCACCTCTGTGTCAATAAAAAATTCTATCCGAAGATTAGAAAATATACAGGATGTTCCATTGGAAAATCAGAAGTTGATGGTCACTTCCGGTTACTTCCAGAAGTGTGAGTTGCCTCACGATCGACGCAAAAAATATTGAAGGTGCTCTCTCGAGCCGCATAAAATTTTCATATCTATACCTATATTGTATAGTAAAAAAGTTATGGGCTGGTGTGGTTTTCGAAAACACACGGTATATCCGTCTTCATCCCGAAAATTTTGTTTAGCGCGTTTCGCGTCTGATTTCTCTTCAAGGGGTGATGGAGAATCCAGTGTCGACACAAACAATCAGAAGAACTCTACATGCGTCAGGTTCAAGCTAACCAGGATTCATCGAATCAACCGCCTGGCGTGGGCTGATGAACATGCCAACTGGGGCAACGACGAGTGGGGTCAGTGGGGCCGATGTCCCTTATTGTCTGATGAGTCATCAGGAACCAACAATTTAGATAAAAAAATGAGAAAGGAAAGGGTAGCTTTTGGGGGCGGCGGTGTCACCGTATGGGGCAGAATAAACCGAGATGGACGCACTGGACTGATAATCACTCAGCAATCAATTTACTCACTAAGATATCGAGACCTAGGCTTGATTCCCCTTGTTATCTCCTAGGTACGCTAACAACGTAGAAGATGATTTATTTCATCTACGTGGATGACAATGCTCGGCCCGCCACATAGAGCAAGAATTATAAACGAATTTTTGGAAACGCAGAACATTCGACCTTTCAATTGGCCCGCACGGTCTCCAGACTGTTACCCTATTGAACACGTGGGGCTCGATTTGGACGTCAAATGTTACTTCAAGAAGGACCTCCCCAAAACAACAACAGACTGATCCAGGCTCTTCATGAACAATAGGCATCCATACCGCAAGACTTCATTTATTACGAATCTGATCGAAAATATGCCGCGGAGTTGTGCAGCCGTTAGAGAGTCAAGAGGTGGATCAACTATTTATTAGCGTTTGATGAAGCCCAATGTTTATGCCTACTTTTCTCTTAATTTTTTATTCATATTTGAGTTTTGTTCATATTTTAATATTTTTTATATAAATTGTTCCGTTATTAATTTGAACCTAATTAATTTTAGACAGGGAGCTGGTGCCTCAAAACTTACGTCATAAGGTACATGAATGAAACCAACTCGACTTTGTGTGGGAACATACCCTTAATCGAAAATCTGGTCGTGAGACAAAATTTTTGAGGGCTTTCGGATTCTGTGATTTCGGTCCATATAAGACAAGTTTGATATTTTCAAAAAAGGACCAAAATTTATCAATGTTTTCACAGGCGTTTTGTTGACTAACCCATAAGTTTGATATAATTTGTAATCAGGATGAAAAACGAAATCGATTTCCATATTAAAATATAGGGTGTACGATTTGAGAAAAATGTTTCGATGTTGCACCCTGTAAGCGATGTACCATTAAAAAATTCGCAGATTTGAAACCTACGTGAAAAATCATGTAAGAATAGTTTTTCGTTCCTAAAATTATGCCAAGGGAGAAGTCTCCAGGAGGTAAATTTTGGCCTTTTTTGAAAATTCAAACTTATCATATGGACCGAGAGCCCTCAAAAATTTTGTCTTATATGACCCGATTTTTGATTAAGGGGATGTTCCCACACAAAAGCCCGTTGGTTTCATTTATGTAGGTACATATCTTATGGCATATGAATTTTTGACATTTTTCGAAAATTGACAAGCCTATTATACCAGCCTAAAGCCCCCGGTCCAGTGAAGTACCTAGCGTATTTGGCACCTGGGACGGACTATCCTGTGACACCCCCTTCCCCCCAAACCTACCTAGAGATTGAGCTGGATGGAGACTGCGAAGTGCTATTGACGCCCCCTGTGCCGAATTAGGCAATTTTGCGCCCTCATATTTTTAGGATCGAAAAATCGCGCTCAATTGGTGTCATGGTATTTTTGAACATAGAAAAATGATTTCTCAACAAAGTGGAAAACCCGAGGGAAAACCCTACGCATAGTGACTGATGCGAGAAAAAAGCGCCGCAGACAAATTTTTTTCGGAAGACGGGTCTTCACCAGCTTGTTTTGCACACCCTTCAAGGCCTTGCGTCCCAGTTTTGTAGACTCCTTTTGCGAATAATCGAATAATCCGACACTGACACCCCCTTACTGTTGGTACTCGGTGCGCAGCGCACTCCCCCCCCCCCGTTGGTACGCCATTGCTCCGGTCTGACATGTAAGAAAATAGTATATTACATACCGAGGTGGAAAGCGTTTCATTACAGCCTAGAGATTCAATATATTGCCGAGGGGTGCCGAGGTGAGATAGAGTCCCGTAGGCTGTAATGACACTGTATTCCGTGGTATGTATAGGACTTTCGGACCGTGGTCCGAAAGTGACATTATTTTCCAACCTGTAAGGAATCATTCACTTAATTCCCAACTTAAAAGTTAGGAATGTATCGATTGCTAACTCATTGTAGGAATGTATCGATTGCTAACTCATTGTGAATAAAAAAATTCTCAACAACCTTAACAACGCACATTAAACCTATAGGGTTAAAATCATGTAGGTACCTTATGACATAAGTTTTGAGGCACCAGCTCCTTGTCCATTTTACTTTATCAACGGTCAACGCATCCATCCAAAATGATTAAGACTTCCAAGTTTTTTTTCACCTTAAATTTAAATATGCGAAGTCAATTTACAAAATGTCCAGGCACAGATTGTCCAGGTATAGGTACTCACAATGAAATTCAGATTATTCAGGCATGCTTGGAAAAATCGGCGTGTCACCTCAAAACTTTCCCGACGAATAGCAAGGAATGGATGGAAATTTTATTATGAGACGTCCTTTCGGGTAGGAAGTTGAAATCTGAGAAAAAGAAGAATTGAGATATTTTCTCTGATGAGGAATTCATTTTGAGCTCCATGATATGAGTTTGGTCTCGATAAGCTAGGCCAGTTATAGTGCTAGCGGTACGCAAAAAAAGTGGCATTTGATGATAGGTACAAGCAAGCCACTTTGCATATTTGTTGTCTAGACCCATTAGAAAAATTTGACTCGCAGTTCCTGAACATTCATCCCTTACGACCCGAGATTTGGGGAGGGGGAGAGAATACTATAAAAAAATACCAAACTTTGTCATCCAAACCTGCTGAGGCGTGTTTGGTGTCAACACTATATAACTCAGACCTCCTTGATACAATGACAATGTCAAAACTCTCGTGTGGTCACCGGAAGTCGAGTTAAGTCGTCATCTTTGAAAATTCTTTGTTTAGTTTTTGCGACGAGCGGTCGCTTCTTGCCTATTGTGCTGATAAGATAAGTAATAATTCCCTGCTGCCTAACCTAAACATTGGATTGGATATTTCGAAATGGCTGAAAGCAGATCTAGATCTAGGTCCAGAAAATCTAGCCAGGGAGATCTTCCTGATTTTTTCAAGAAGGTTAGAGAAGGCTTGCAGAGCGACGATCCTCGTAAGGGCGAGGATAATCAAGCAACGATGCTGCAAACGGTGCTGGAAGAGTTGAAAAAACTCACTTCAGACGGCAACGAAGTGAAGAAGCAGTTGGTAGCGATCCGAAGGGAGAATGCAGAAGGCAAAAACGAAATCAAGCTGCTGAAGGAGGAGTTAATTCGGCGGGAGAAAGCTTGGGAGACCGAGCGAAATCAGTTTGTGGAGAAGATTACTACTCTGGAGGCAAAAGTCGAGTCATTTGACCGTGGCTCAAGAAGGAAGAATGTAGTGATTCAGGGTCTCTCGATTGTGAGAGAGGAAGGGGTCGAAAATGTGGTGCAGAATTTTTTCCAGGCGAAATTGGGCACCAACATCAAACCATTATCTGCCAGTGTTTTGAATAGAAGGGGTGATGTCCTTGTTGAACTGCCAAGCTGGGCCGAAAAGAGATCAATCTTATCCCGAGCGGGTAGGCTGAAGGGTACCAACGTTTATGTGAATCCCGACCTGACTCAGCAAGAAAGAAGCGTGCAAAAGCAAATAAGGAGCCGTGCTAGAGAAGAGAGGAGTAAAGGCAACCAAGCAAGGGTGGCGTATAGAAAACTGAAGATTAACGACACGTGGTATTGCTGGGGGGATGATGGATCTTTAGTGCCAAAAAACCAGTAAATGCCTCTGCCCCTACTTGTATTTGTTTCTGGAATGTTCACGGGTTTCACAATGTCAATGATTTTCTTTTAACGTACCCAAATAAATTTGATGTAGTGTCATTATGTGAAACGTGGCTGTTGTTACCTGATGATGTCACCAAACTTGCTAATTACAACTTAATACATGCTGCGGCTATAAGGGATAAATCTAGGGGTAGGGCTAGTGGAGGAATATCAATGTTGGTGCACAAGAAATTCAACGTGAAGACGTTATATACTTCGCCTTGGTGGTTAATTTGCTTAATTGAGAGTACCCTACATGGGAAAATGATTGTTTGTTCTGTGTATTTTAAGCCGACTCTGGATATGGATGTAATTTTGGATATGTTCCAGGATGTTCTCGTGGAAATACAGGAGAGGTACATGGATCACATTTTTGTAGTTGCCGGTGATTTTAACTGTAGAGTGGGATCGCTGGGTGATGTTGAGGAGGAAGTTGTTGAGGGGACACCCTTATATTGCACGAGGCACAGTTGTGATAAGGTTTTGAACAACAGGGGTAAGAAAATACTTGAATTTATGGAGAGTAATTTATTTGTGTTGCTGAATGGCAGAGCGGTGGGTGACAGACCGGGTCGGTTTACGTTCTCAAGCTCACTAGGTGACAGCGTGATTGATTTGATTTGGTGTAACACTTTGGGCTTGCAGATTGTGAAAGATCTTGAGGTCCTGTGCTATCCCTCGAACTCAGACCATTTTCCGGTATCGCTGGGGATGTATTCAGGTGCAAGAGTGGAAGGTCCGGTGCTGGGCGAGACTTGTCGAGCTCCTACAAAGTTACTTGTTTGGGATGAAGCACGTCCTGCAGATTACACTTTGGCCATGGCCTGCTCCCCTCGGGTCGTGCTGCGGGATGGTGTCGAGGACTCACATAGCAACATGGTCGAGGTAATTACGAACACTGCGGAGCTCATCGGCATGTCTGCTGTTCGGCCTGGTCGGGGTGGGGCTCTGGTCAAGACAGCCCCCTGGTTCGACCGAGACTGTTATCAGTCGAAGAAGGACATCCGTGCTTGCCTAAAAACGTGTAGACAGTATCACTTTGCACAACCGTATAAACAGATCTACCTGAATGCCAAACGTCAGCACAGAAATTTACTTACAGCGAAGAAAACCAAATATGACAACGAAATTATACAGCGTCTCAGTTCTGTTGATAATCAAACTTTGTTTTGGAAAACGATAAAAAAGTTCCGGGCGAATAAAAATTTATCTCTGCCGATAGCAACCTGGGAGAGTTTTTATGCGGCTATACAATCACCACGGATTATTTATGATATATCACATATGAATTCTCGAAATCCCGTTCTTGATCAATCGGTTTCTCTCGAGGAGCTGGAGGCGACCCTTAGGAAATGTAAAAACAAAAAATCACCGGGACGGGACGGAATTGCATACGAGTTCCTGAAAAATTTACCACAAAATTGGCTTTTGTACATATGCGGCTTGTTCAATAAAATTCTGGACTCATCTGTGGTTCCATCGTCTTGGTGTGATGTTATCATGGTTATGGTTCATAAGGGTGGGTTGATCGAAGAGCCGGCAAATTATAGAGGAATAGCTTTGGTGAATGTAATGGCAAAGGTTTTTACTCAGATATTGTTGAGGAGATTGACATCATGGGTTCAAGAGACAGGGGTGCTGCCGGAGTGCCAGGCTGGCTTCAGGGAGGGTAGAGGTTGTCTGGACAACGTTTTTTCTTTGAATGCAATAATTCAGATTCATTTACGACTCAAGAGACGAACTGTTTATGCTGCCTTTATTGATTTCAGGAGAGCATTTGATAAGATCAAACATTCTATTCTTTGGGAAAAGTTATTCAGGCTGGGAGTGGGAACAAAGATTCTGGGAGTCCTAAAAAATATCTATGATCGGGCCAACATGTCGGTAAGAAGTGAAAATTTTTTCTCACGCAGGTTCGAGATAACGGAAGGTGTCCTTCAGGGAGAACCCATGAGCCCTCTCCTGTTTTCACTCTTCATTGCTGATATTGATATATACTTTAGGGAAAGAGGGATGGTGGGATTGAGTGTTGATGGGAAAACGGATTGTTTGATGCTGTTATATGCCGACGACATGGTTATACTTGGCGACTCTCCAGCTGACTTGTCACGTAAACTGCGTATACTAGAGCAATACACTCATGAAAACTGTTTAGAGGTTAACATCGCTAAGACAAAGATAGTTTGTTTCAGTAAGGGAGGCCATGGAAGCCGCAAAACTTTTGATTTTGTATTTCATAATAAAAAGCTCGACGTAGTCAACAAGTACTGTTATTTGGGCATTGAATTTTCCGCATCGTCTGTGTTTCGGGGGATGGCTGGGGTCGCTGTCTGCAAGGCCAAGAAGTCCATTTCTGCTGTAATGCACCTTATGATGAAGTCAAAAGTGAGCTCTTGGGAAGCACGTATGAAGCTCTATGAATCAATTGTTTGCGGTTCTGTTTCCCACTGTTCTGTCATTTGTGGATTGCAGTATGCCTCAATTCTTGAGAGAATTCAAGTAAGTTTCTTCAAACGACTCCTTTCTCTCCCGAGAAACACTCCCGATTATATCGTGAGACTGGAAACTGGGACTGTCGCTCTTGTCTTGTTGTTCTTCGGGGCCTCTCTTAGCTGGGTAAGGAAACTTCTTGCAATGGATAACTCACGCTTGCCGAAAAAATGCTTCGAGAGACTGATGACGATGGGTGGCGGCGGCAGTCCTAGACACAACTGGGCCTTGCAACTCAGGGAGTGTTTTGTTAGAGCTGGGGCTGTAGATCTCTGGAATACGGTCCGGATGGGTAATTTTGAATTGTCAATGCAGGGCGAGCTTTTGGAAAGCTTTAGAGCAAAACTTCACGGTGAGGATCTCTCGCGTTTGGAGAGATCTTCATATCCCATTTTTTACAAGGAATTCAATACATCAGAAAACCCCTCAGCATATTTGATACTACCGGTTAAAATGTATATCATAAGACTGATGGCACAGATGAGGGTGGTGGGTAGAAATTTTTTGAAATTCACATATCAGGGATCAGCTTACCTTATCTACATGGATCAGTTGTGTACCATGTGCAACCTGAGAGTGTGCGAGACTCTGGAACATATCCTTTTTCAATGTCCGCTTTACAGCTCTCTCAGAACACCTTTTGTGTATGGGTTGAGTCGCCCGGGAAAGCTGGTCAAAGTACTGGACAATTTAGATCGGACTCAAGCTGGATATTTGGCAAGTTTCTTGATTGGCTGTTTAAAACTCAGATCTTTTGTTTTGAATGAATAAATTTGTCCGTTTTATGCTCGGTTTTATGTATTTACTATTTATATACTTTTTGCCAATTGACTGTTAATTTCTTTAATATTGTCTGCTATAGATATTATGTCTTTTCACTTGATTTATGTTTCATTTCATGTTATTATGTTTCTTAACTATTTTCTTTCTTTAAAAATTGTTTTTGTCATAACAAAGAATCTTGTTATAAGAATGTATTATTCTTTATGAACAATAAATTAATAATAATAATAATAATAATAATAATAATTCCCAACTTAAAAGTTAGGAATGTATCGATTGCTAACTCATTGTAGGAATGTATCGATTGCTAACTCATTGTGAATAAAAAAATTCTCAACAACCTTAACAACGCACATTAAACCTATAGGGTTAAAATCATGTAGGTACCTTATGACATAAGTTTTGAGGCACCAGCTCCTTGTCCATTTTACTTTATCAACGGTCAACGCATCCATCCAAAATGATTAAGACTTCAAGTTTTTTTTCACCTTAAATTTAAATATGCGAAGTCAATTTACAAAATGTCCAGGCACAGATTGTCCAGGTATAGGTACTCACAATGAAATTCAGATTATTCAGGCATGCTTGGAAAAATCGGCGTGTCACCTCAAAACTTCCCCGACGAATAGCAAGGAATGGATGGAAATTTTATTATGAGACGTCCTTTCGGGTAGGAAGTTGAAATCTGAGAAAAAGAAGAATTGAGATATTTTCTCTGATGAGGAATTCATTTTGAGCTCCATGATATGAGTTTGGTCTCGATAAGCTAGGCCAGTTATAGTGCTAGCGGTACGCAAAAAAAGTGGCATTTGATGATAGGTACAAGCAAGCCACTTTGCATATTTGTTGTCTAGACCCATTAGAAAAATTTGACTCGCAGTTCCTGAACATTCATCCCTTACGACCCGAGATTTGGGGAGGGGGAGAGAATACTATAAAAAAATACCAAACTTTGTCATCCAAACCTGCTGAGGCGTGTTTGGTGTCAACACTATATAACTCAGACCTCCTTGATACAATGACAATGTCAAAACTCTCGTGTGGTCACCGGAAGTCGAGTTAAGTCGTCATCTTTGAAAATTAGAGCCGAAGGTCAAAATTACAAAGTAGGCTTCAATTACCTCCATGATGGGTATCGATTCTTAGGTTTTCGGGGTCGCTGAAGACGTATGAAATGAAACAAAAACGATTGAGCACACCGTCCGCCCATATGGTCTACCTATGGGCCCAGAAGTCAGACAAGCGAGAAAAATCCGACAAATTTTCGAAAATTGAAGTGGAATAATAATGTGAAATAGCTTCAATCTGTACTTGATGGTGATGCTGTACCAGCTGTTCTATGTGAAACTCATGATGTTCACCTGTGAGCTGTCAAAAATCCAAAATGGCGCCCATTTAAAACACACGGGAATAATTTATCGTGATTTTCTTAAGGGAGCTTTTAAGTGTCACTAGCTCAGCACATGTTGTTCATCAGTGAACAACGACTGAAAAAGTTTCTTACACTACTGGTGGTATCTTGCATCGTTTAAAAGATATCCGCCGCGAAACTGTTTCGGAACCGTTTTTGGACAATAGATCGAGCAATAGATTGAATAATTGAATAGGAGGAAAAACTTCGCATGTATAATTGACATAATCGACCTAAATATATTTGGTCTGTTTCATGCAATCATGTCTTATGATGTATTTTGCCTGATTTGTCATTCCTGGTCTATGCATGGAGGGTCATAAATCCAAGATGTCTGCCGCTGTAAGTTTAAAAATTTCATACCAACTTCATTGTTGGATTTGGATAAATGATAAATATCTACCGCACCTGTACATTATTTATATATTTCTGAAGAGTTCCTCTCATTTTTATTTCTTTAATAATTTGAGAGATATAACCAACTACCTAAAGTAAATGTACCTGAAGTTTGAATTGAAAAATGACATCTACATGATAAAAACTAATGAAAACATCTTTCGTTCTGCTAGCATTTTATTCAATAATGTTGCACTGTTGCAGAGAACAGGAAGAAATACAGTGGCGGAAAAAAGATCTAATCACAAAAAGTCTAAGCAAATATCTAATGCCGTAGATCCAAAACGCAAAATATCTGAAATACAAAAGGTTACGGTACCTAAGATGTGAATATAAAATATCTTATAAAATACAAAAGGTCCAAAATATAAATACAAACCACCAAAAATAGAAAGGGTCACAAGTTTTCTCCTTCTTTTCAGATCCACTGGATCAGGAATTGCTTTTTGACTTGAGTTTCCTCCGTTTGATTTAAGTCCACCAGATAAGGAGCTGCTTTTCGACTCAAGTTTAGTCTTTTTGTTCAAACCTACTAAGCAAGAGTGAGTCGAAGGCCCGTATTCATATCCCACTTTTAAGCTAAAAGCGCTTTTAGTGCGATGCGCATTTAGGGGCATTTCTCATATTTCAGTGTTCAAAAATGCATTATTGCGATTGGGGATCGAGCGATTGTATGTACTTAATTGCAAATAATTTGCGAGTTAATTTGTATTTTTGAACACTAAAATATGAGAAATGCCCCTAAATGCGCATCGCACTAAAAGCGCTTTTAGCTTAAAAGTGGGATATGAATACGGGCCGAAGACTCTAGAGTCTAGACAAATCTAGAGGGCCTGAAAAGATAAAGGAAACCTGAATCATTGAGCAATTTTCATCTGTTGAGTCTGGAAAGAAGGAGGAATCTGAGTCAAAAACCAACTCCTTCTGGTAGGTTTGGAAAGGCGGCAACTTGAGTCAAAAGCCAACTCCTCGACTGGTGAGTCAAAAAAAGCAACTTTCTCATCTGGTGGATTTGAAAGAAAAGGGAGGAAACTCGAAAACCATTTTTATTTTTGACATTGTACATTGTACGGATTGTGCTATAGATCTTTGGAATTTTAATTTAGATATTTTGCATTTTGCATTTTTGTATTTTGGATATTTTGCGCTTTGAATCTAATGCATTGAACCTATCGTTTGTAGACCTTCCATAAGTTTTTTTTGCCCCCCCCCCTCGCTTTTGGACAAAGTTAGCATGCAATTTTCTGAATAAACCTACACCGGCGGACATCTTGGATTTATGACCCTCCATATACCAGGAATGACAGATCACGCAATCTAAACCATAAAACATGACTACATAAAACAAAACAAATATCTTTAGGTCGGTTATTTCAATTATTCATGCAAAGTTTTTCCTCCTATTCAAGTATTCAATCAATCTCTTGTCCAAAAACGGTTCCGAAACAGTTTCGCGGCGGATTTCTTTTAAACGATGCAAGATACCACCAAAAGTGTAAGGAAGTTCATTAGTCGTGGTTCACTGATGAACAACATGTGCTTAGCCAGTGACACGTAGGAGCTCCCTAAAGAAAATCACAATAAATTATTCCCCTGTGTGTTTTAAATGGGCGCCATTTTGGATTTTGGACCGCTCACAAGTGAACATCATGAATTTCACATAGAACAGCTGGTACAGCATCATCACCAAGTACAGATTGAAGCTATTTCACATCATTATTTCACTTCTATTTTAAAAAATTTGTAGGATTTTTCTCGCTTGTCTGACTTCTGGGCCCATAGGTAGACCATATGGGCGGACGGTGTGCTCAATCGTTTTTGTTTCACTTTATACGTCTTCAGCGACCCCAAAGACCTAAGAATCGATACCCATCATGGAGGTAATTGAAGCCTACTTTGTAACTTTGACCTTCGGCTCTAATTTTCAAAGATGACGACTTCCGGTGACTGCACAACAGCTTTGACATTCTCATTGTATCGAGGAGGTCTAGATTATATGGTTTTGACAGCAAACACGCCTCAGTAGGTTTCGATGAAAAAGTTTGGTATTTTTTTATAGTATTCCCTCCCCCCCCAAATCTCGGGTTCTAAGGGATGAATTTTTAGGAACTGCGGGTCAAATTTTTCTAATGGGTGTAGACAACAAATGTGCAAAGTGGCTTGCTATTGTATCATCAAATGCCACTTTTTTTAATAATTCTGGTGTACCGCTTGCACTATTAATCATTTTAAAGTGTAAAACTCTCGGAAAAACTTGGAGAATTTTAAGCCCTCTATATCCCAATTTCCCATGATAAATAATTACTAGGTTTAGGTTATTCTCTTGTCCGTAGGTTTCTCGTACGTGTTTCTGTTCCTTTTTGCACCTTCAAAAACTTTTCACCGTTAGAAAATGAGCACTTACTTGACAAGTAATAATAAACTGCTGCTACTTTTCTACTTTTAATGATATTAAGGAGGTTAGTACCTACTTATTAGTTTCATGCTAATATAATTCTGCAACCAAACAAGAGACCATCTACTAGCTTTGAAATGTCTATGGGCGGAGGCGGCAGCTGATGACAGAGTGGCCAAATGAGTCGCTAGGACCTTTTTCCGGGGAGACATTTGAACCGTCGTGTCGTGTGATGATTGATCTATGTGAAGACTCGTGGATAAATGCGTGGTGATGGTGAACCTTTTCTCGGTGGATCGTTTTAGCAGCGGATGGAAGTCTTCGGGGCGGCAGAACTTGGGGATCGATAAAAGAGCCGTGGACATTTTTCCGGTGGGACGTTTGAGCGTGTTTGAGCGAGCTGAGGAGTGATTTCACCGTGGACCGCTGAGTGGGCTCCCGCGGAAGCTTCAATTATGAGTAGGTAGGTACCTATGTATTTCACTCACCTCCACACCTCCTGCATTTCAGCATATTCTTGATGGATAGCTCTCATAGTATCTTGACTCTTGTACTCTTGAGAACCGCGAACTCAGCAAAATCGTGACTAAATAATGGTAGGGTGCTTGAGTTATAAAGAGCAACGGGAAACCGCACATTTTACAGGAACCATTCTACCACCATGCATTCTCCTTCTTATGCAACTGTGGGTCGATTCAGGTACGAACGAATGCGGCTTACTTACATTAAATATTCCATTTCGGCACTAGAACTTGAACGTTTTCACTTAAGGTGCGTTCAGTCAGCTTATTTGGCCGCAAGTTTTAATTTTAGTCGCAAGCGCAGCGACGCCCATTGGCTCTTATGAACCAGCCTCCTCGGAACAGCCAATAAGCGATGCAGCGCTTACGGCTAAAATTAAAATTGCGGCTAAATAAGCTGACTGAACGCACCTTTAGGAGTCGTCATGACCATAGATGTCATGACTAAAGATGGGCAAAACTATTGATATATCAATAAGTTTATCAATAAATCGATATATCAACCAATTATATCAGTTTTAAAACATATCGATATATCAAATATCGATAATTATCAAAATATCAAAAATCGATAATTATCAAAATATCAAATGTCGATAATTATTATCAAAATATCAAATGTTGATAATTATCAGAATATCAAATATCGATAGATGTCAACATATTATCGAAATACAGACAATGGTTATCATGATAAAATATTGATAAATAACAAGATAGATGACCAAAGGCTTAAAAAGAAGTAGGTCTCATTTATCATGCAAGTCTAGTTCAACCATCAATGATTTCTTTCTCCACGTAATCACTTGATACGTGGATTTTCATATTGATATTTTCATAATTATCAATTTTTGATACTTTGATATTCATCGATATTTGATATATCAATAATTATCGATATTTTTTTCTTATCAAACTTTGATACCCGGATCACGATATCGCCCATCCCTAGTCATGACTACAAGTTCTGTCTAACCCGCTTTCTTTAATTGTTTGTCGAGTTGCATACCCGCTCGGCGTATAAAATATATTTTTTGTGGTTCCAAAATTTCAATAATTTTTTTCTTTAAACCAATGAATAATCCGCCAATTTTCTTTCGCGTAACCTTCTTGGACACTGTTTTCAGTCCACTCCTACTTTTGAAATGTTTCAAATCGAGTCGACCGCCGAAAATCGAGCCGAAAATATAGTGCGTGGGTTCCGTAACTTTAATATTTTTTCCTTAGAAACAAGTGGATAATCCGCAAATTTTCTTTGACTGAACCTTACTGAACACGGTCTTTAGTTTATTTCTTCTTTTGGAATTATCAAAATCGTGTTGCGACACTAATGGTAGAACCCTAGTTAACATCTTGCGTTCACTAATCCTTCAGAAGAGAAGAGAAGTAGGTACGCTATCGGGTACCGAGCCTTAAGGTGCGTTCAGTCAGCTTATTTAGCCGCAAGTTTTAATTTTAGTCGCAAGCGCAGCGACGCCCATAGGCTCTTACGAACCAGCCTCCTCAGAACAGCCAATAAACGATGCAGCGCTTACGACTAAAATTAAAACTTGCGGCTAAATAAGCTGACTGAACGCACCTTTACGCCCGTGAGGGCATACCGGGTGATAATTTGAAAACTATACATACCGGGTGATCATTTGAAAACTATCCACCTGCAATAGCTCCCGTTTCCTGGCGAAAATATCTTTGAGCAAAAACAGGTCGATTTTTATATCAAGGGGGACATCCAAAGCATACATTGGCGAATTTCTATCTTCAGCCCCCTTGCCCCCACTCAGTCCAACTTTGAAATTTCAAATGACACAACCTACCTTGCGATACATCAAATTGAAGAAAATTAAATTCTCTTTCTGAAAATAATATCTTTGAAATTTCCATATTTCCAACTCCACCCCCTTTCTCCCTAAAATTTTCTGAATATCAAATTTAATATTTTTGAACTCTCAATTCTCTTCGATGCAGTCAGCGTCATCCTGCATAGCATTGAAAGAGAAAATTTTCTATGGAAAAAGTGCCACCCTAATTCACCCCTTCGCTCCCCCCACCACACCTTGAAAATCTGAAATCACAATACCTACTTTGTGACATATCAAATTGAAGGAAATTGAATTCTCTTCCTGAAAACAATTTTTCCGAAATTTTTATAACCCCCTGTTTCCCTCCTAAAGTACTCCAAATGTCCAATTTATTGGGGAAGAGGTTGGAAATTTTAAAAAAATTGTTTTCAGAAAGAAAATTCAATTTTCTTCAGTTTGATATATCACAAAGTAGGTAATGTTTTGTTGAATTTTGAAGTTGAGGCGGGAGAGAGCAAAGGGGTAAATTAGGGTAGCATTTTTTCTGTCGAAAATTCTCTTCTTCAGTGCTATTTAGGATGATGCTGATCAAACTGAAGAGAATTGAGGGGTCCAGGATATTGAATGGGGCACTCAGAGAATTTTAAGAGAGAAAGGGAGTGGGGTTAAAACATTTGAAAATATTTTTTCAGAAAGAGAATTTGATTTTCTTCAATTTGATGTATCGCATGGTAGGTGGTGTCATTTGAGATTTCAAAGTTGGGGTGAGTGGGGGCGGGGAGGGGCTAAAGATAGAAATTTGCCACTGTATGTTTTAGATGTCCCCCCGATATAAAAATCGACCTGTTTTTACTCGAGGACATTTTTGCTAGAAATCGGGAGTTATTGCAGGTGGATAGTTTTCAAATGATCACCCGGTATATCCACCTGCAATAATTCCCGATTCCTATAGTGTAGATGACTTCAAGCAATAACAGGTCGATTCCACTTTCAAGAGGCACATATATCTAAAACATACATTGGCTAATTTCTATCTTTAGCCCCCTCGCCCCATCCCAACTTCGAAATTTCAAATGACCGTAAATTAGAAACTTCCAAATCACTGTACGCTTTTGTTGAAAAGCGTTTTATTGAATTCATCGAGGGGTAGGGGCGGAAAATTGTTATGTATTAGACCCGGAGCGCAAAATTTTAGTCCGGCGCTGGTGCCACCCAATTCACCCCTTCGTTCCCCCAACCCCAACCTCAAAATCTTAAATGACACTTCCCACTTTGTGATATATCAAATTGAAGGGAAATAAATTCTCCTCGAAATTCTCTTCATGAACAATTTTGTTTGAGAGAAAGGAGTTGGAGTAAAATAATGTAAAAAATATTTTTTCCAGACAGAGAATTTAATTCTGTTAAATTTGATGTACCTAGGTACCTATCGTAAGGTAGGTAGTGTTATTTGAAATTTCAAAGTTTGGGTGAGTGGGGGCAAGGGGGCTGAAGACAGAAAATCGGCCAATGTAGGTAGGTATATGTTTTCGATGTCCCCTTGATATAAAAATCGACCTGTTTTTGCTCGAAGAAATATTCATTAAAAATCGGAAGTTATTGCGGGTGTGGATAGTTTTCAAATGATCACTCGGTATATATTCAGGGTGTTTCCCATGTCGTCCACTATACTTGTCCGCCGCTGTAGGTTCCTATTCTTATTGCTATACCTATACCTATCGGCAGGACGGTAGGTCAGTTATGTGATGTGACAACGTGACTGGAAAGAGAAAATAGTTGTGGAAAATTAAAGTAGTAGGTGCTTTGAGAGAAAAGGAATGATCGTGCTGCATATCATTATCAGTTGATATTATTTCGAACTGCACTTGATTTATCATAAACTGTAGTTTATTATTAGACAGTATGATGGAGCTTATATGAGTGTTTGGCTTTGAATTTTCGTAGCGGTAGCGTGGCCGAGCGGTCTAAGGCGCTGGTTTAAGGCACCAGTCTCTTCGGAGGCGTGGGTTCGAATCCCACCGCTGCCACTTTTTTTCTTTGTTAACTCCATTTTTTTTATAAATCAAAATCATGTACATTGAGGTTGGACCAAAAAACTTTATTTTCAAATCATTCTGTCATAGAGCGTGAAAATGTACGTGCAGACAAAACTTAGTCGTCCTCCATGGCGATGATGGCCATCAGATTACGGTCCTCCCCGGGTACTCAAAATGATTATCCAATTTTCCTCAGGAATTTTACAATCATTAACGCCTGCAAAAGAGGGAAACAACTTTATTGAAAATAGAGCGGTGCTGCTTGCTTTTAAGCAAGTTGCTCTAGAACACAGCATACTAATCTGTCTATAAAAGATAATACTGATTATTACATACAACGCCCTTGATTATTAGACCTACAAGGATAATATTCACTTATCTAAATCCCACTGTCAATAGCAACGGAATAAAATTCATGTAAACAACAAAATCTGACAGCTGTCACTTTGGACTTCTTTTATGTAATAATCTTCAAAATATCACTCGTGCTCGAGATTTTCCCAGATAATTTTGGCCAGGCGTTTCCCTCGGGCTGATTGTCTCTGGATAAATGCCCTCCTCCTACGGAGTCGGGCATTTATCGCTACAATCAGCACTCGCGATCGCCTGACCAAAATTATCGTGAAAATCTAAGCACTTGTGATATTACTGTTGAATATAAAAATTATTGAGTATTATTCGTTTACTTCCTGGATTACTTTTGTTATTTTATTCTTAAAATGATGACCCATTGACGCCTACATGACAGTCATGACACAATAAACCATATCAATAAACCAATAGAAATTACAAAACAAATTAATAATTCAGCTGCGAGCGTTCTGGAGGCATCGCAGGTGTACTCTGAAGTCCTTATCATCGGAATAGACTTGATTCTTTTTTTCTATGATCTGGAGAGTCGCAGGCACGGAGCTAAGAGAGGGGGGGGGGGCTGGGTGAGCCATGCCCACCCTGGTGCCGGTGCCCACCCAGAGCATTCTAATATTTTTATGCCGACACCAGTACCTATCACAAAAATAAATAAATAATATGAAAGAAGAGGTTGAAAAAACCAATTTCCAAGCGCGAAGCCGCCAAGTTGTATGCATTATTGTATATTTTGTGTAATAAAAATTACACAATCTTCGACGTCTCGTTTTACCATAACCGGAAGTTTGGAGAACACAAAAATTGTCATGATAAATGTATTAACTTTTCAACAATCAAATCCCAGACACACTTATCGGTGACAAGTCGACAAGTCGTATTGATTGATGCAGCTCATTTGACTTTAGTTGAAAAGAACAAAAATTATGTGTAGATCAGATTTGTAAGGGATCGCACTTTTGCGACTAGTATTAAAAAAAAATCACTTTAATTCGCGCGAGAAAAGAATTGTTGGTTGCCTAAGTAGACGGCCATAAATCGAGAGTAGTCAGTGGAGAGACGGTCGGGGTAGAGAAAGGGAACGAGGTAATTTTCGCAGCACGCAGCGGTGTTCCAAGTTCCGGGCCGGAAAGTCGTGAATACAGGTGAGTTTTATTTTGATTTCCCTGCTGATTTTATTCCTCAAGGTGTTGCTTGCCTTGGCACGTAAATTTGTGGCCCGGTCAATGTAGCATGTTCCATTTTTGCGAATTTCAAGTAGGTTTTCCTGGTCGCGGCGGGCGCCATCGCGAATAGCGACGTAAACAAGGAAAACATAGGATTTGGGATTTTCGCCCTAGTTGAAATCAAACCGCACAGAGAACGGGAAAAACATTATTAGTACCTACGATTTGTTTAGTTGGTTTCTGGGAGAAGATACTTACCAGTCGGGTAGGTAGCTACAACGTAGGTATAGCGCCGCGCTGTCTGGAATTCTCGCTAGGTCCGGATTCAGAACACATTCAATTCTTTTAATTAGTTAAAGATGTTTTCTCGTTGGGTTACAATACAAAATACCTTATGCATTCATTCATTCACCCACCCAGGAGTGTGCGTCGTCATGACAGTGTTTGTTGGTAGGTACTACAAGCCCTGCAAGCGGCAAAGCGAAATATGAAAGATCCTGATTGAATCTGAACATGTGTGTGTGAGCTAGCTTTCAACATTTATTTTTATCATGTCCGATATGTCCTTGAAAGCCGTGTACGGGCCAACACTCCCTGGCTGCTCAGGAATTGTTCGAATGTTTGCTACTTTTGCTATCTCTTCCTAACTGTAAAGTTTTATGTTCACCAGCTTTAAGAGAAAAAGACAGGGGAAAGGCTAGTGGTGGTCTGTTGGTTCTGTACAATAGTAGGTATATGGTTGTTACAGTTTCAGTTATTACTAATTGGTGGATCATTTTTAAGGTCAAGCTCAAAACAGTTGAAGTTGTAGTAATATTTATTTACATCAGGCCGTCACTTGAAATTCAACATTTTCTTGAGATCTTACAATTAACGATCACTGAACTATTTGAGAGGTTTGTTGATGCGATGTTTGTCCTGGGGGGTGATTTGAACTGCAGAGTGGGTCAGCAGGGTGAAGTTTTGGTCGAATCAACGATGGATACTATTTTGTATGAGGCAAGATCAAGTTACGATACCACGCTGAACACCAGAGGGCGTCACTTGCTTAAATTGATGGACTTGAATTCTTTTATACTCTTGAATAGAAGAACACCGAATGACTATCCAGGCAAATTCACATGTGTCAGGCCAAACGGTAGTAGCGTTGTCGATGTGATGTTTTGTACAAGCGCGCATTTGCCGTTGATTGGTGATTTTGAGGTCCTGCAATGTCCGGTTTTATCTGATCACTTCCCTACGTGTATCTCCCTCACCGTACCTGTGGCGGCTCTCATGTGGGCATGTGACGGAGGAACTGTTGTCTCCCTCGATAGCTTAGTGGTCAGAGTATCCATCCGGCAAATGGAAGACCCGGGTTCGAGTCCCGGTCAGGGTAGACACTTTTTCTCCGTCACATCGCGCCATATACCCAATGACGTTGATGATCCCCGTGACACTGCGATTGATTCTTATATTTTGAACAAAACATTAATGTGGAAGGAGCATTCATCCGAAAACTACTTACTTCGTATGCATTATTCAGATAAGGTTTCTTGTATTGATGAGCCGGAGAGAATGTACAAAAACTTGTTGTCGGTTATTGCTGATACGGCGGAATCGCTAGACATGACAAAAACAATAGGAAGAAAACGCAAAATAAACACTAACAAACTTTGGTACGACTCAGAGTGTGCCGCACAAAAAAACAATGTTAAAAACACACTGGCCGCCTGTAAAAAGAATGAGTTCACACCTCATTTCAGGGAAGAGTATTTAAGAGCTAAGCAGAATTATAAACGTTAATAAGATATAAAAAAAAGCGCACGAACGGCAGGTAGTAGACATGTTGAGCAAATCTAAAAACCTCGTGGAATTTTGGCGATTAATAAAAAAGTTTCGCGGTCAAGCCTCTCTCCACTCGCTTCCAGTTCAAGCTTGGGATGATTTTTATGGAGAGATTTTTCCGCCGCGACTAATAGATAATACAACTTTCATTGATGTTAGACATCCTTTCTTGGACTCACCGATCACCCTAGAGGAGCTCACAAGCAGCCTTAGGAAGTGTAAAAGAGGAGGAAAGGCTGCGGGTGGAGATGGAATTACGTATGAATTTCTCAAGTACCTTCCTCAGAATTGGTTACTATACATCACAAGCTTATGCAATAGGGTTTTTGAATCTGGAATATGTCCATCTGGATGGTCTAAGGTTGTTTTGGTTATGCTCTTCAAGAAGGGCTCACCTGATGACCCCAAAAATTACAGAGGAATTGCGCTTGTGAATTGTTTGTTAAAAGTTTTTACACAAATCTTGCTTGAACGTTTGACTTCGTGGTCTGAGGAGAGTGAAATTATTCCAGAGTCTCAGTGCGGTTTCCGTAAGGGTCGCGGTTGCATTGACAACGTTTTCACACTCACCTCAGCTATTCAAATAAATATCTGACTGAAAAAACGTAGAGTTTATGCAGCATTAGTCAAAAACATGCAGCAAAGATTATCAGATTAGTCAAAAACTTGTATGATGCGTCATCTGTTCAGGTAAAATCGGCAAGTACCTACACACAAGAATTCAATGTCAAATGTCACAGAGGGGGTACTGCAGGGCGAATCTCTAAGTCCACTGTTGTTTTCATTGTTCTTAGCCGAAATTGAGCAATACTTAAGATCTAGGGGAGCTGTCGGAATTGATATAAATGGGGTTGATGACTTACTGCTGCTGCTTTTTGCTGATGATTTGGTCATACTCGGGGATTCCAGGAATGATTTGAATAGAAAGCTGGGTATCTTGTCAAAGTATTTAGATGAGAACAAGCTAAGGGTAAATGTTATGAAGACTAAGATCATGTGTTTCAGAAGAGGGAACTTTGGTGGGTCCTCCGGGGGGGGGGGGAATTTATCTACGACAAGAAAACTCTTGAGGTGGTGAATAATTATTGCTACTTGGGTGTATTGTTCACATCATCCTCTTTTTTCCTACAACATACAGCAAAAACTGTCCAGAGGTCTAACATCACTATCGGAGCGGTATGAGCTTAATGTCTAAGTCAAAGATGGACTCTTGGGAATCTCGCCTGACTCTGTACAACTCAATCATCATAAATTCTGTTATACACTGCATTCCGGTTTGGGGGGTTGCGTTATCCCGACATTTTGGTGAAAATTCAGTTGAGCTTTTACAAACGCCTTTTGTTATTGCCAAAAAATACTCCAAATTATCTAGTTATCTTACTTGGTTTTAAAACATTGTCTTGAATATTCACAAAAAGTTTTTCTCCTACCGCAATCTCGTTACACGAAAAAGTGCCTCCTGCGATTAATCAAACTAGACGAATCATTTCCGGGTAACAGAGCCGAGTTCAACTGGTTTACGCAAATCAAAAACATTCTCGCTGAATTGGGGTTTTCTGAGTTATGCCGTTTGGAGAATATTGATACTGTAAGCTCTCGCCTTAGTGAAATCCTTCTCAAATATAAAGAAAAACTGTTTGAAAGTGACCTAAACAGGCTAAGTACTTCCGAATTTACGCAATTTTATAGATACTTCACAGTGACCACCACCCCTGCAGGTTATCTCCTCATGAAACTTCCAATCGCAATGATCAGAGTAATCTCTCAACTTAAACTGTCTGGAACAAGCGCAACTCTTAGATTTTATCACAAGGGCTCTTCTCACGTAATTGATGCCAAAACCAACTGCACAATCTGCAATCTTCAATCTCCTGAAAACCTCTCTCACCTGCTTTTTCAATGTCCCTTCTACCAGTGCATCAGACCGCGACTTTTTAGACAACTGGCGAACCTGGATAACTTTGCAGGACTCGTTAACAAGATAACGGAATCTGAGGTGAAAATCACATATAAATACATCATATCGATGTTGGCGCTGCGGTCGTTTGCCTTGAACGAATAATGCATCGTCGGCTAAACAATGTTTTCTTTCTGTTTCATTTTCTTTTCCAAAAAAAGGGTTATTCGGTTTTTTCTTTCTGGGTTCAGGGACTTAATTATAGGAATAGCACAGTGACGCCTGAGAGTGTCAAATCTAAAATAATTTAAAAATAAAAAATAAATAAAAATTATTTTCTCATATTTTTCTATGTTATCTTGAAATATATATTACTCACGTTGTGTTCCTTTTCAACTCCCTTGTTATAAGAATGTATTTTCTCAAAGAACAATAAATTGAATTGAATTGAGCTCACAAAAGCTCAAAAAAAAAGAAAGATTCAGAATTGTTCGAATGTTTGCTACTTTTGGTTGTTTTCTGTTTTGTTTTTTTTTCTGTTTTTTTTCTGTTTTCTATTCGGGGGATTGAGGAGGGTCGAGAATTGGAAGAGCAGCTTTGAGGTTAGTAATAGATCGGTCTCATTTCTAGGGGGACACCAAGCTATTGGGTTTAGGTCTTTTCAATTGAGTCCTGAGCGCTGAGCCTGAAGTTCTCACCAAAGCGTAAGCGAGCGAGTTTCTTTTTGTTGTTACATAAACAATTGGCGAACAAAGCGAACATTTGAGAGACGTTTGAGTACCAATTTACACTGGCTTGATGAATGCATTACTAGAGTGACTTCTCTGTCATTTCACCATAGCTCATTCACACTCAATTTTCATTAGATCATTTGGGAAGGGATTTTTCAGCACTCAATCAGACAATACGCAGGAGTTTCTTTGCGTGTTCTTCCCATGTGTGCCTGTCAGCGAATACGTCACTATTCTTTTGCGTTTACTGACAGTTTGACTCGTTTTATAATAATTTCTTGTTGTGCTTTGTTGATCTAAAATATTATGTGTTTATTCTGTTGTTGTAAATTCCTGCATTGTCTAAATGATTTGAAATGAGTTTCTTGTTTCATTTGTGTGTTTTGCTGCTTTGGTCCATGTCATGTCATTTTGTCACTCTGTCAGTTTATTGTTGTGAGGTGTTTTACGAAAAGAAACATGTGGACTTTTCATTTGTATGATTCATAAAAAACTTTGCTAACGATTCAAATAAAAACTTCATTTTGCTTGCCCTCATTCGTGTTTCATTAGGAACTTTCAGCACCATCCCCAAATCCACGTTCTCATCTAGATTAAGAATCACACAACGTAGGGAAAACGTAGACAGCGTAGGAAGGGGGAGGGGGGTAATAGAGAGTTAAAGCAAGGCATGAAACGTATCTCATACGTGTATACGTAAGATAGATACGTTGTTACGTATCGATTGATGTATAAACAGTAAAAGCAACAGCAACGTTAAGCGTCAGGACATAACGTAACCATATGCTTATTTTGAAATGGAATTCATTTATTCGTGTCCAACCAAGATGTATAATAATTATGTGGATAAAATAAAATAAATGTAAAATGTACCTATAGATAAGAATAAAATGGTGTAAATAAAGGTATAGCGAACAGTAAACTAAATTGTTTGACTCCAATAAGTCGCGCATGCCTGTGCTACTGGGGTTGGATTTGCCAGATCTAGAGGCATGCATGGAGTTTGCAGAGCAGGGCAAATGAGTATGTGCCGATTGGCATGAATGTTTACATATATTCAAATGTTGGGAGCGTATATAGTGACTTCACCCTGTAATATTGTATCCACCTACGAAAGTATCGATTGAGAGTGGTACTCAGATTTAGATATTGATTGTGTCGTCAGTACGTAGCGTAGTATAGGTACCTAGGTATATAGCATGTTAATTCTGGAGGGCGCGAAAAAGTCGAGTCTCCCCTGAGGCCATGTTTTAACAAAACATACTCCAATCAGTTCTGCGTTGGCTTATGCACCCCTGCAGCTCCATTAAAATGACATAAAAAAGGCGACAGAATAATCTGGCTCACAAAAGGGGAAGACACACAATGCGAGGGTCCTTTTCATCACAATAACAATACAGCGTTTCGCAGACGCTGATTGGCCAAGCCCGTCATGGCGACAGAAACAATGGAACAAAACACGAACTCTCCCAAATTAGAAATACTCTTATGTGCCGTTTGGAATGCCATTAAGTATATGCAATGGCAGCAGACACTATTTCATTCCCTGAAGCCTGAAGGTATAAGTAGTCGGCGACAGTGAAGTACCTGAAATCATTCCTGCCCGAAAAAAGGACTAACAAAAAGAATTTAATTTCTTAATGGCAGGAAATAAATTGGTATTTTTATCCTTGAGGAGCACAGGAGCTAACCTTACTTCAACCTTCAACTCCCTCTTTAGGTTTTGATTCATTTAATCCATTAGTGCCTACATACACCTATACTTGCTTACTTTTTGCATAAGGTCCTGGCACAATAGGGTGATTGCATGTAGAGGGAGTTTATGGCAAAACTGTCAATAGTATCATTGTCATCTGTCAAGTTTCGTCCATGTCGGAGTCAACGTCAACC
Source organism: Anaspis maculata (assembly GCA_949128115.1). Taxonomy (NCBI): domain Eukaryota; kingdom Metazoa; phylum Arthropoda; class Insecta; order Coleoptera; family Scraptiidae; genus Anaspis; species Anaspis maculata. The sequence goes on along the minus strand of OX421962.1, from coordinate 55,510,453 downwards.
GGACTAACCTCACTAAATAGTAAATACCGTCATTTTTACGTGTTTTGTTATTCACACACTGTTTTGTTCGGCGTTTACGAGATCGAGATTGTGATTTCTGATCATTCTATTCTAACTTATAACAATGCCGTACACCTGTTATGTGCCCCAATGAAATTCCCTAACAAACGTCAAAACATAACTCGATCCTTGCGCTAAACTCCCAAAACTTCTTTGGTTCTTTGTGGAGCTTTCGCCCGATATCAGATTTATATGAAATGTAACTGGTAACGTATAGTCCGAAAGTTTTGGGAATTTTCTCAAAAGCTAATAGCTTTTTTTGGATAGTTTTAATTTTGTAACTTAATATTGCAAAAAATGGCCTCATCTTTAAAAATTTCAAATTTATATTTAACATATTGAAGATGGGCCATTATCTTTGATGGCTCTCAGTTTTCTTCTGCCATGTTCGATCCGAGGTTCGATCATTCTCTGGACAACAGCAGGATTAATTTCTTAGAGCTCCTGCCTCCCAATGTACCGCAAGCTCGACCAATATAAGATTTTTGGTAAGTATTGAGCAGGATAGTATACGACAAGGGATGGAAAGCTGCAAATGAAGACCAATTACGGCGTCACATTTTTCAATAACATTAGAGAATTTCGCATTTGAGAAATTGATACAAAAAATTATGGAACATGGCAGAAGAAAATTGAGATCCATCGAAGAGAATGGTCCATTTTCAATATGTTGAATATGAATTTGTTATTGTTATATATGATGTCAATTTTTGCAATATCAGGTTCAAAAATAAAGGCTATTCAGAAAAAGTTATTAGCCTTGAACAATTTCCCAAAACTTTCGGACCATACGTTATTGATTGCTTTTTTTTAGCTCAGTTCTGATTCTAGTATAATGTTGATAGCAAGATAAATAGAGAATGGTGTTTCTCAAGTTTTTTGTGAAGACTTTTTTTTGTTTATCAGAGGAATTATCCTACCTAAGAACAATGGAATTACTATACTTCGATGAGGATTGTGTGGTTTTAAAGGCACACACCTGTCGAAAGCGGAATGTAAGATTTCATAAAACTTACTTAGGTACAGCTTCATCGACATTCGGAATGTCATATAAAGTAGACCAGTCAGTATGGATGAGAAACAAATCTTATAACTCAACGAAGTTGGTTCTTTTGAAATTATATGTATTGACGCGCATTTTTGTTGGTGTTGAATCGAACATGTTTGGCAACCTTGCATTCAATTCGGAAGCTCAAAGAAGAATGATGCGCATCCTCAACCACCAAAGAATCAGCTCTTTCCACCAACACGATTGGAATGTTGGAAAATATCAAATCCATCATTCTACCAGTAGAGTTCCCAATAGTGTTAAATTGATGGAGATTGTGAAAATTCACCAGACCATTCTGGACCATTTAACAAAGCCGTCCTGCTGTCCCCGTGATCCATCTAAAAACTGAGGAACATTAGAATCACCTAATAAAATTAACCTGTTTTCAAGAACTATGTCCAATTCATAAACAAGCTAATATGCCTCATGGGCATGAGGCTCAGTAGAGCACTTCCTTTTTGAAGGATTAGTGAACGCAAGATGTTAAGTAATTAGGGTTTTACCGTTATTTGGGCAAAAAATTTCAATATGGAGGCCAAAATTTCGGCATAATCATAAAGTTCGGCTTGAAAATCAGAATGATCGTACTAGACAAGGGAGAGTTCCAAGTTTCATGGAAATCCTTTCACTTATAAGAGACTTCAATAGTTATGGCGGAATCATGAAATTTGGCTTGAAAATAAAAATGATCATACGAGACAAAGGTAAGTTCCAAGTTTCATGAAAATCGTAACACTAATAAGAAATTTCAATATGACAGCAAGATGGCGGCAGAATCATGAAATTCGGCTTGGGAATTAGAATGATCGTACTAAACAAGGATAGGTTTCAAGTTTCATGACAATCGTTTCACTAATAAGAGATTTCAATATGACACAGTGCCGGATTTAAGCACGGGCGACAGGGGCGACCGCCCCGGAGTCCCCAAATGTTACCACAAATTTAGGGCCTCCACAAATCCAAAAACACCTTATTTATTCTATTTTTCCGCGTATTATTCATAAAAAAATCGTAAGGCTTAATTTGAGGCCTCCACAAACTACTGTCGCCCCAGGGCCTCCACATTCCCAAATCCGGCACTGATATGGCAGCCAAGATGGCGGCGGAATTATGAAAGCCAATCTGCCTATTTGGTCTTTGAGGACCTAAGCTATAAGCTATCCATCGGATAAAGCTCAATTTTTAAGGGCTGTAGCTTTATTTCCCGAAGAGAAGTTCAACTTCTTCGAAGTGCACAGGAGATCTTTGTTTTTTGATAGTAATGATGACGATGTATGGATAACAAAAATAGTGCCCATTGGCCACCCTTGGGGACATCAGTTATCCATCGGAAAAAGTTCCAAGGCTCTTGCTCCAATTCTCGAGAAGGAGTACAGCGTCTTAATTTCTACACGAGACTCTACACTACATGAGACAGACAGTAGACAAACCGGCCACATAAGCGTCATTCTGTTACTGATAAAAAAAATGTTTCCAACTGATTTCGACCTCCTGAACACAAATATCGGGTTTATTTTTGAATTGGGATTTTTTTTTATCGGAAAACCGAGAAAATGGTGGTCTGTCACATGATTTGTAGTGATACCTACCTATACTTCTTTTTTGTTATGGAGCGAACATGTTTCGTAGTTTGAGTGCCATTATCCTCCAGGTATCTAGTATTGACTATTTCAAAATGTTAAATAGTCTTAATGGCACGTCTGATTTTAAATTTGTAGTCTTAGTCTTGCGTATGCGCCGAGCCGTAGTTTTGCGGTAGTTTCCAAAAAATCATAACATTTGACCCGAGGGTCGTATCGAAGTGGAGTTTTTGTCAAAAGAAAGTTCAAATTGTTCTCTAAATATAATCCCGTACATGTATGGTGATGTATTTCCATAAGAACATGTAGTTACCCGCATATCGCAACTTTCTACATCTATACAGGGTGTTTCCGATTTGAATCGCGTCCTTTCAGGAAGTGATGGGAAACGTCAAAAGAAGTAGACTGTCTCGAAAAAATATATGTCAGAAAGAAATAATAACGGAGATATAGGCGTTCAAAGTTGAACTTTGAAAATCGATTTTTCGCCATAACTTTGAAACTTCTCAACCGATTTTGTTCAAATTTGAACCGAAGCTTACTGAAATAAGTCGGTATCTGACGATGATAACGCGGTTCATTAAAAATTTTCAGGGGCGTGGATAATGAGGTATGCCCTTGCTTTTTTACCCCTATTTTTTACCCCTTGAGGTAATTTTGTAGATTGTTCACATTTTTGAATTTTTAGTTCAATTTTAAAGAAAAAGTTACACTTGCAAAATTTTGATTAGAAGCTTTGTTTTCAAGATTTTTGCGTTTAAAACTCCGGAAAACACATCAAACCATCCACTATCAAAAGCCAAAAAAATATTTTTTCTGAAAACTTCTCGGTTCCTACAACAAATCATGATTTAGCAACTTGAAACACCTAGAAAACCTATCTCAATAAAGGAATCGTTAGTTATCTTGGATTTTAATTTGTAGGGCTTTGAAAATGGTGTTTTCGAGATGTTTTCCGAAGTTTCAACCTTAAATATCTTGAGAACAAAGCCTCCAATCAAAATTTTGCAAGAGTAACTTTCTCTTTAGAATTGAACATAAAAGTCAAAAATATGATCAATTTACCAAATTACACGAGGATTGAAAAAATAGGGGTAAAAAAGTGGGGTCACCCCAAATTATCCACGCCCCTGGAAATTTTTGTTGGAACGCGTTATTATTGTTTAATACAGACTCATCTTAGACTAGGCCCATTTCGCTGTAAACCAATATTTCATTTTCAACGATGCAAGAAGCATTTCGTATAACATTTTGCTAACCAATGTTTTAAGACTAATTTGACCTTGCCGAATGCGAAAATCGCGGTTAGCAACTCGAAATATGGACCGGAAGCTCCGTATTCAAGATGGCGGCTCATCCGGTCCCAAAAAGGAGAAATATTGACTAAGAGCTTCAAGTACGCGGAAAACGCCAAGGATACATTTCTGGCATGCCATAATTGATAAACAACTTCAAAAACATTCCATAGCTCAACCGGAAGTGAGTATTTTAACATGGCAACCACCATGAAGTCGTTTTTTCACGATTTTCTTAGGAACCAAAAAATAGGTCCTTATGTTTAGACCAATAAAGAGTATACTCGTAGAGAACAGGAGACCAATCAAGCGGGTTTGGCAGGTTGAAAAAAGTATACAGAAACTTTTTTTTCATACACTAGACAGCGCTGTGAACGCTCAGGGTAGCTAGGGCGCCAAATTTGAATTTCGCGTTTGTTGTTCTACGCTCTCATCAGAAATTTGCCCAAGTTGACCCTGATCACGCTCAAGAGTGGGTTGTAGGAATAAACAAGGATGCTGGTGGTGTTATTGGTATCAGTCAAGACGCCTTTACTCTTAAGAGATGGGCACTTTCTTATTACTGGAGATCTGAAATGAAGACTCAAATACTTGAGATGTATGGTATTGACGCATCTGGAACTTTCAAGGAGGAAAGCACCGGTTCGACAACGACGATGAGATATAGTTGACAAAGACTCATTGGTGGCTATGATGAAATCATTTGGTTTGCTAAATCCTGCTCAGAGCGTGTGCAACGTCGCTACACAGGATCAAGCCACAGAAGAAACTGAGAACGCACTTTCGAGTGCTGAGGAGATAGGCATGTCTCACTACGCCAATTCGTACAAGAACGCCTGATACATGATGGCACAGGTAGACCTTCAGTCTCCTTTCATGCAAGTCTGACTAAGAATAATGCGCTGACTCTCGCAGATCTGCACAAGATCAAATTCACAAAAGACCCAGTCATAAATTGTGACTGCCGATAGGGAAATTCTTCGCCGTCCCGTCGTTGCTTACGAGGCCGGGAGCCAGATATGATAGATCTAAAACCTACTCTAACACACGAGCTGTTTCCCCTCCCTGTGTCATTCTCATTAGCAGAAATGTCTGGTGTCCTGAGAAGTTCTGAAAAGGAGTCACTACACCCTTGCTCATTTCAAATGTTGGCTGTCCCAGTAGTATTTACATTGAGAGATCATCTTCGCATCTTATTATTGATAGTCAGGCGGTCTTTATGGCAATTCTATCGAATCCGGCACGAAAAATAAACGAACTGCCAAAGCGACTCCAATCCAGAGAGTCATTCAGAATTCTGTTGTACCGCTGCCGAATGACTGGAAGTCTTTGTCTCTTCCCGAGAATAAAGCAGATTTGGCAAACTTTCTCAGCTTAGAGCTCACGCAGAATGACTTCTTTTCTGTACAACACAGAAATCGTAACTGCTGGAGGCTTCATGGATGAGGTTGCAGTCCAATACAATCAATCAAGAGATGTCAGTTCTCTTGCCGCCACTCATGAGGGAGCAGATACTCGTGTCGTCCTCCATGCTGTGGACAGTTCATCAGATTCTGTTGTTGTGATGGACAGCGATACTGATATACTTGTCCTTTTTATTGCTCATAAGTCAAAAATGACAGCATCTCAAGTGTGGTTGATTAGCGGTACAGCCAAAGTTCATTCCTGTACACAGCATCTGCATTCTGCACCCATGGACTTACTAACTTGTAAACGTAAAACATACTTACTTTCCATTCGCTTACGGGCTGTGACACCACTTCACATCTATACAATGTTTTAAAGAAACACGCATGGAAATCATTTTGTTAGGATTCAAATCTTCTTGCTGGTCTTGGTGATGATGACATCCAACTTTCTGTGGTTGAAAATGTAGAGGGCTTTATTGTCCAATTGTACAAGGTAGGTACCTATGATAGATATTTCCTTTTCAGTTTGCGCATGACAAAAGTGGTGTTCTTCCATTCAGGTTGGACGCTCGGTTTTCACTGCTGGTGAAGCACGATATCACCTTTTTGAAACATCTAAGAAGCCAGAAAATCTACCGATCTAATCTCGAATCTACTAACAAGTGACGCCGTAAGACTTCATATCTAGAGAAGTCATTGTCCGCGGTTTGAAGCGTATAATTTCTTACAAAACCTTGTCAAGCGTCAAATTTCTCTCCTGTGTTGTAGACTGCTATATGGAAGAAGGCTCATCTACGGAACCCACAAACTCTTTGCTCAGAGGAATATGGATGACAGATACAGAGCAATACACTTGTATTTGTTCTAATGACTTTATATCTTGTTCTAAAGGCTTGCAAGAATCAATGTGCAACAAGAAATTGCAATTGCAGGAAGTCAGGGTTCTCCTGCACCGAAGCCTGTTTCTGCAAAGCCATTTGTCTCATCATTATTGAAAAAAAATTTCCTCGTTCAGATGAGCACCTACCATAGAAACCGTAGTCACGCGTAGTCAAACCACATCATAATAATTATGTTCAAGCATTTTTCACGACGAGAAATGCGCGTTGCGAAGAAGTTGTTTATGACTCTGTTAGCTATAGGTAATAGCTTGGATACCCCCGCTTCAACTCGTTATGATGCTTTTTTGCATTCAGCTTCTCTAAAGCCTAAAGTACTGATTTTTTCAAATTCCATTGTACCAAATGCAGTAAAAATTAATATTTTTTCAAGTGGCGTGCCATGATGGCCGCCATTTTGAAATACTCACTTCCGGTTCAAGGGTGGACTGTTTTCGATATTATTTTTGAATTTAGCGTGCCAAAAACATATCCTTAGGTTTTTTTCCCGTTCTAAAAGATCTATTTTTTTTATTTCCGTTTTTTGAAGTCGAATGAGCCGCCATCTTGAATACCGAGCTTCCGGTCAAGATTTCGGAGTTGCTAACCGCGGTTTTCTTACTCGGCAAGGTCCAGTTAGTCTAAAAACGTCGGTTAGCAAAATGTTATACGAAATGCTTCTTGAAATTAAATTTCTAATGATGGGGCCTAGTCTATCTCAGTGACCTTTGGTTCAAATTGGAACAAAATCGGTTGAGAAGTTCTAAACCTATGACGAAAAATCGATTTTTAAGGTTCAACTTAAACGCCCATATCTCTGTTATTATTCGTTTCTGACATAAATTTTTTTTAAGAAAGTCTACTTCTTTTGACATTTTCGATCACTTCCTGAAAGGACGCGATTTAAATCTGGAACACCCTGTATAACTGTGAATTCCAGCACTTGATCGGCGAAGCCGCCTTACACCAAAATTTTATGATTGTAATTGTTTATGATTATTTTGGAAAGATTTTTCTTGGTTCGCGTATCAAGGCCATGAGCTACCCATTCGAGTTGAGATATTTTCTGTATTAGATTTCGTTTCGTTCGGAGGATAGGATATCAAGCACCAGCAAGCAACAACTAATCATTTGCGGCCGAGCCGTAGCTTCGGAGTCATTTTCAAACTATTGACCTGTACCTCGGCACCGATGTGGAATTTTTATTGAAATGAAGTTCAAATTCTCCATGATGGATTTTCAAGAGAATATGTACTTCTCCGCATGTCCTAATTTCTTACATTCAAATGTGAAATTCAGCAATCAATCCGCGACGCCGCCGTATAGTCAAATGTTATTATTGTAATTGTTTATCGTTATTTCGGCAAGCTTTTTCTTGGTTCGTCTACCAAGATCATGAGTTACTCATATTTGAGTTGAAATTTTCTTGTCAAGCATCATTCCGTCCTGCTCAGAGAAGAAGATTTCAAGCGCCAGCAAACAACGAATTATCATTTGCGGCCGAACAGCAGCTTCGGAATCATTTTCAAAAATTCATAACTATTGACATGTGCCTCGCACCGATGTGGATTTTTTGTTGAAATGAAGCCCAAATCCTTCTCTAAATATACCCAACTCCGCATTTGTATTATTGTAAAATGATAAGACCGGGTACTTGTTCGCATGTGATAACTTTCGAGATCAGGCCGGCTTCTGAAATGCAGCATTCAACGCCAATGCCGCGCCACACTAATTTGTTATTATTGTAATTGTTTATCATTATTTCGTCGAGATTTGTCTTGGTTCGGGATACAACGTCATGAGCTACCCATTGGAGTGAAATTTTTTCGCAAAAACCTTTTCGTCTCGGACTAGATGCTGTGACGCGGACGGACGGACGGACAAAGCGAAGACAAAAGCGCCTTCTCGTTTGGAAAATTGCGCTAAAAAGATCAATACAATGCTCGTCATCGGCACTAGATATAGGTACTAGGAGGAATATAAATAGCAAACACATACAGGGTGTTTCAGTGACCTTGCATTATACTTCGGGAGGTGATTCCTCTCAAAAGAATTAGTCTAAAAGTGGGAGTAATTTTTTTCCTAAAGTGCTCCCTGAGGGAGTTACAGCTCCTCAAAGGCACGAAATGCAACAAAGTTTTTTCAATCATTTGCTCAAGAACTGTCGAAGGTAAGAGCTTCAAATTTGATGTTTTCGATAAATTCGTTCAATCCAAAACTTTTACTCCTCTTACATTTTTTCCGTAGGATGCATCGTTCTGAAGTAAAAGTGTGAAAACACGGACGTGTCATGAATAATTTTCAACATAGTCCCAATCTCCTCTAATTTTTGCTACCACTGGTTAGATTTGTTCAGAAATTTTCATGTACATTTGCACTGTTGAGAAACTTCTCTATACCAAATTTGAAGTTCCTACCTTTGACAGTTCTTGAGCAAATAATTGAAAACTTTGTTCAACTTCGTACCTTTGAGGGGCTGTAACTCCCTTAGGAAGCATTTCAGGGTAAAATGTTACTCCTACGTTTAACTTTATTTTCTTGAGAGGAATCACCTCCCGAAGTCTTATGCAAGGTCACCGAAACGAAACACCCTGTATAACAAAAAATTGCCCAATAACACACTGCAACCGACAATGTCGAGGAAGGGGCCCTGTGAGTAATAAAGTCGGTATTTATTAGCTAAATTTATAAACTAATCGAACTCTTGATGGCAAGGAGGACACCACCTCCTCTGAAATGAATATCTTCAAGGACGTTGCAGTGAGGATGCTACGATAAGAGGTCCCATGACAGACACGACGACTTTTTTTTGTCGCTAAATTCATTTTGAGTGTAAAGTGTGTAAAATTCTTTAGTAATAGCACAGGTAATAGTAACCTTGACTTAACATAAAAGCCTAAAGAGTGCAACAGCCGTTAAGCGACGAACCTTAACACAAATGGTGGATGCGCAATATGGATACGCCAGCGATGAGCCGAAGACATACATACCTCTTTCTCGTAAGTTTTGTCCCACTCAGTTCCCTATAATATATAGTATAGTGTATAGTTAGAATGGATACTGAGTGGCGCTGACCTGGTGTGTTTCCCCAAGACTATACTCAGGTACCTAATGAAAAAATGTTTGCTAAATAATTGAGTCTCTTCAAATTGTTGCGTTGTACTCACCACAGTTTATTGGTATATAATTGAAATCTGCTGCATCTGCGGGGCTGTAGGTATGCAGTTTCGTCTACTTCAATTTCGATTCAAAGTAATGGAGCCTCTGTAGGGTGGCTGATGGTACTGGGGTTGAGCCCCATTGGAACTTACCTCGTGTAGTCTTTACAGGGCAAGCACAGCGCAATGAAAAATGCCCAAAGCCGCAACAGTCGCTTTGGAATAATGCCTGGAACCAGGACCCTTCAGGCTTTAGTAACAGCTTCCATGAAAATTTTCTCCATATCTCATCAGTAGTTGGATCACTTTTCTGTTTAAGTTGTTATGATACAACACTTTTTATTGAGAAACATTAAACTTATAGATCACTTATAAGAACTTGACTTCCTTGACTTGAAAAAATTCAGCACTGAGCACATTGAACACAATAAACAACGAAAATCACAAATACAAATGACAAAACAGACTATTGCAGTTCACTTTTTGTTGACGTCAACCGCACCTAAATATACTTGAAATCCAATACCAAAGCCTTTTCGAATTATACCTGCTATACTTGATTAGTGGAGCTGAAAACGCCACCGGCATTCCTCTCTCTTTATTGGTGCCCCAAAATTATAGATACCTAACAAGATTTCAACTTGTGGAATCCTGTTACAAATCTGTAGGTATAAGGTGGTTTTCTTTTCCATAATGATAATAATAATAATCCTCGCCCAACTCCACGAAACACACAATGATCCTGTCTTCGACTTTGTCATGTTGTATCTGTCGCTTCTCTGTTATATAGTTATTGTGGTGTTGTAGATTAAGATTTATGTGTGAAACCACAATGGCTGTAAATTAGAAACTTAGTTTCCTGTTTGGATACTTCTTATTGTGCTATAGTTAAGGTACGAGTCGGAGTTGACCAAAACTACGCGTCTATCAACATCCACCCATCAGCTGCACTGAACTACCTTCAATGGCATTGCGGTATGATTTGGGATATAATGGGACACTCATATTTTTCTGATGAAAAGTATTGAGTGTCACCTTTTTGGTGACGATTTCACGGACGCTTGGTGAATTTCAAACTTCGGCATATTCCAAATTCTGATTTTATTAGTATGAGAATGACGTATTCCTGGTCATCAATGAAACATCAGTAGAGTAGCGATTTAATTACGTCTCTACGCGATACCTTGTCATGATTTGTCTTATCTCCTATCGAAAGGGCTTCTACGAAACTTGACAGCTTAAAAGAAGTCGGGTAAAAAATATTCTCAGATGCTATATCAGATTAATATAATCCCTAATAGCTTCCTAAGCCCTTTGTTTGTATATGCGTGACTGGACTCAGTGGAGCAAACCATTAAGGATTAATTGGAGATGTGGCCTGTTTGATGCACTTTGAAAAGGTGTGGCTTACCTATCAGAGTCTAGCCATTGTGCTTATTTCGAAAGTGTTAGTTTTTGATACAGTTGGACTTTGGGTATACTGCATATTTTAAATCAGGTGCCTTCCAACACTTAACACTATATAGTTCTTTTACCAGGTGAACTTGAAATCTCATAAAATCTTTTAAAAATAGGATCTGGAAATAGAACGTCAACAGATCAAACTTTACACTACTTTTGGATTTCACCAGCAGGACTAACACAGGAGTCAAACTCAAATCGATAATTAGAAAACATGACTAAACGAAACATTGAAATTGCTCCTCATAACTGTGTTTAGGCTATTTACACGGCAAGCAAGTCAAAAGGTATCATTATGGTTGCTTAAGTATAACCATTCCAGGTCTCGTCTAAAGTTTATTTACACCTGTCTTGATAATAATTGCGATAGCATTTACATTAATTTCCTCAGCGACCAAAGAACGTTTCAGTGAATACAAACAATGATTAATGTACAGGTAGGTACTTACTCTTTATTTAACACTCTTTAATATTTAGTAATTACTACTGATGAGAAAAGTTTCACCGAGAACTTATTTGTTTAAACATTGTATTATCGCGGTAAAGAATCTTAAGAATAGTTATAATTGTTACGTAGGTAAACCATCATACATACGAACACAACCGTCATTTCGATGAAGAAATAATTCACGATGTGTTTGTGACATGCAATTAACTATGGAACTATTATAATAGGTTTTGTCACGCGTGCGATGCCTCTACATACAGGTGATTTTTTGAAAAAGACCCACTACAGATTTCTCGCTGCCAAATTTTTTTCTAGGAAAACGCCGAAACAGGTCGATTTTTATTTTGAGGGGGACATCTAGGACACATGCACATTGTCAAATTTTCATATTCAACCTCTTCGCCCCCGTCCTACTAGCTATTTATGATGTAAGTGTTAAAAGTGAGAGATTATTTTGTGAGCGGGGAGACAATTGCGAAACGAGCTTTAGCGAATGGAGCAACCCCGTGAATAAAATAAAACACTTTTAACATGTACAGGGTGTTCACGCGAGAGCGATACCCCCTTGTCAAAAACTTTCTTTTCATGATAATTCAAAAAAGAAAAAACTTTCCTGGGACAATTTTTTCCGTAGTCTCTGAATATGTCAAGTATAATTTTCCATTTTTGCCATATAGGTACAGGGTGTGGCATTTTTTGCATTTTTTGAAACACCCTGTATATGTAGTGGACTGTCTTGTGCAGTCCACTACAAGCAAACTTTTGTTCCTGTACCCTTGGGACCCCGTAGGCTCTTTATTGGGCCCCATGTTGATGACCAGCGTCAGCGTCGTCGCAGAGTCGCAGATCTTTCTCTAAATCATCCATAGCTTCCGCCCAAGGAAGAGCAACAGACTCTGTCACATACGCACGAAGGGAAACACACAAGCCCGTCGACCAGCCTTGCACCAAGCCAGCCTGCCAGCCCAGAAAAAATCATCTCGGGCTGGCCGTGCAGAGTCAACCACCACCTACCTTTTTTCATCGCTTTTTTCTAGAGATTTTCTGCTTGGACTTCAGCTGGAGATCCGCATTTTTCATTCTAATAAGCTCGCCGTAGCTACCTTTGTGTTCGGGACGTAGACGTTGTCTTTTTTTACCGCAATGTAGTGCATTGCTGGAGGCGTAGCCTATCAGCTGCGCACCTCTGGAGCTAGATCAACTACAAGCCTGCTAGATATGCTAACCATAACATAACATAACAAATAAGAGACACAAATGCAAACCCCTTTTCACATTATTTCTACTTGTCAAATTTCCATGTCAATAATGTGAATGTGGGTATTGCAGGTATCCACTAGTGCCCACTTAGGCTACTAGACGTCGGAGTATGTGTTCCTCTCAAAAAATTCCTCTACGATCAAGTACCGAGCTCTACACGAGGTAGCGTTTTTAAATATAAATCGCCTATAGAAATGTCAAAGTGTCAGATACAGTTTTAATAACAAATAAAAAAGTATATTTTGGTGATTTTATTTATTCAACGCCGTGCTAAAAGTGACTTTGATGACATAAATTATTTAACGCTCCAAGATAATTTGACGTTTCTAACACGGCCAGTTAACGCTAAAAGTGCTACTTTTAGTAAGCGTCGTAGATAAAAAATGTTATTGTCAAATGAAGGGAAGGTGTCCGCCCGATTGGAGAATGACGGAAAACTGCAACTTAATTCGACTCATTTGTTGTGTTGCTTCTTGCTAAATTTGGTTCCAATCCATCGGATACATTTTGAATGATTAAATGGTAAAGTTTTGAACTTTGACATTTTTTATTATTTCGACGGATGACATCAGATAGGGCAATACTTTCAACTGTTCTGAATACAGTTTTTCAAGAGCTTCCAAATAACATAATATGAGTGACACTTTTGCCTGACAGATGACGGCCAAAAACTTGTCGCGTGAATTTGTTTGTGCTTCGAACTGCTCACAATTTGATTCTTTGAAGCAAAATAGCTTAAAATATTTGCGCCGTAAGCCCCTTTGTTTTGAGCTATAATACGCCCCTGCGCCTCTGTCGGACGGACACCGCAACCTCTTTTGATACTGACAAGATAAGTCACGACATTTTTACTTGTGTACAGTCGAATACATCTCTAGGAAATATGTGATCTAAGCGTCATCTGTGTACTTGTTGTGAAAACCTACCCTTTCTTGGATTTCCCAGATAAAGTCCTTCTGGTGTAGGACACTTTCCCTGGTAATGGTTGTCTTTTGAGGAGTGCGAGGAATGCACCTCAACGCTTGGTTTCCAGGAACACTCAAGGCGTAGGACTCACAGAGACCATGGTGGTTGAAATAGAAACCTTTGCTGGACTGATAGAGTGGAAGGAATACTTCGAGTATTCGCATCACACCAGCGGCTGCTTAAGGGAATAATCCAGGGTATATAAATGGTGTAAACAGTACCAACCACCTGAACCCAACGAGAGTTTCACTTAGGGCTCCTGCTCTACGCGGCGCTAGGTACTTGTCTTGCACATAGCTCATAGTGGTAATCATAGAATCAACTTTAGTTTTCCGATTCGCTCAATACCTAACTGAACCTTTCCTGAGTGTACCGATTGTAATGAAATCTGCACCATGCTTTCCGTGAACGATTCATGACTGCACTTACTTACTTATTGAACTTTTTCGTAAGTGAACCGATTTTGATAAAACTTGAATTACATGTTCGTTTCGTACAACTATCTATTTTCTTGAAGTCACTTTCACGATTCTTCGCTATCTTGGCTAGCTATATCACACTTTTTCGTGACTGAACCGATTTTAATGAAATTTGCATAACTTATACTCGTGTCTCATACAGGCTGGCCCATAAGTTTCTGACCGATTTAGAATCGTTGTAATTTTTTTATCCAATGATTTTTCAAAGTATTTTTTCTGTAGATCAAAGCTAAAACTTGACAGTTTTATTTTCATAAACTAAAATATTAAAAATTAAATCTTCTGAATAGTTGCTGTATTTGGATTCAAAAATCGGACTCTTTACATCACTTTTTGTGGTTTTTCTACTGAAATTTGGATTTAATGCTCTTACATGGTACGGCTTCCGACATACACACATATAACCGCCATAGTCCATATATTTGGATATCTTGTAATTTTTTTTTCTCTTGGTCAAGAAGTAGTTTAACAAAGTGCTTCTTTTCTACACCGCTTTTAGTATATCAAAAAAGTGTTACAGCCCAAGCATTCCAAGGTTTGACTCTGAAATAAATATGTCCCTTTTGAAATTTGGCACAAACGGTTTTCGATGCTGAACAACGATACCTACTATAATTGGAACCATGCATTTCCAAATGAAAGTCTGGCTGTGTGTGTGTCTGTCTGTAATCTTCCACGGTAACTGCTGAACCGTTGATCTGATCGACTTGAAATTTGTGTATGGAAACATGGTTCAGTTGTCGAATGATGGCGGCTTGACAAACTCGTGTCGCAGGAATTATGGAGAGAGGTAGGAGAGTACAGGCAGATCGAATCCTATTGGTCAGCGACACTGTCGCCGGCGACATACGAAGTTCTGTAAAGCCGTCATGAGCCTTTCAACTTTTAGTTACCATCTGTTAAAAAGAAGTGACACAACCAAAAAATGACAAAACCTGTAACTCACAGAACTTGACATGCAATATGTCATTTGAAAGCCCTGAAAAAACTGTATTCAGAACAGTTAAGAGTATTTCGCTTTTCGTCGTCTGTCAAATATTTGAAAATGACAAAGTTTAAAACTTTGCCATTCAATTATTCAAAATCTCTCCAATGGATTGTGACCAAATTCAGCAGGCAGCAACAAAATAAAGGAATCAGATTAAGTCTGCAGTTACCAGTTTGAGATTCCCATGATCTCTTTATCGGGTGCTAGAGATTTGGCGGCACTTATTCCTTTCTTGCTCTAAAAACCTATGACGCGCACACTTGCCGGACCGGAATTTTTAGTATGTTGTTCAGCATTGCTTGAAAGCCATTCATGTATCTAAATTTTTAAAATGGACATATTAATTTCAGGGTTTGACCAAAATTCAAAATTCAACCTAAAATGCCTGATGGGCTTATTAAGTATTTAACCAAAGTAGAAAAATAATACAGTGCTCAACAATTGAAGTGAAACACCTGAAAATTTTGGTCAAATCAAAATGGTCGTATTTTCTCAGGAAAAATCCGAATTGCGATTAGTTTTTTTTTCTGGACAGCTTATGTCTTAGACTACAGCATGATATAATTCTTTTTTGTGACAAGCTTTCCATATTATTTATACAGGGTGTAGTAGTGAGGTACTGCAAAAAATTTAAGTTTGCACCCCCGATCCGTGAAAACATTTTTTTGAATTTTTCCAACTTGTTCTGGAGAAACTTTGAGCCCATACCTCGAAACGGTTTTTTGGGTTTTCGTTTATCTCTGTTAATTACAGGGTTTTTTTACATCTCAAAAAAGTGATATTTTAGGCTTTCAATGGTAACTTCTTTCATTGTTATCCGATTTTAAACTTCTTTGGCTCATATTGAAGCTGAAACTTCAGGCGAGAACGGTGTGAGGTCAAAACTTATTGAAGACAACAATTCAATATGAGGGGACGTGTCAAAAGTGGCCCGAATGCAAAACAGCTCCCGACTTTCCGTTTAACAGATAAGAACAAATTGAAACGTGTCTTCAAAGGATCCGCTAATTCGGACCAGTTTGATCTGCTTTTCGCTTAAGTTGTTCAAGATAATGTCCGTGGTAGAACCGAAACTTGACTGCGTGTTTTCGCAAAAAAATCGCATCCCTTATTTACCTGTAGGCGACCGTAACCCAAGTTACAAAATTCAGAACTGGCAGGTATACGGGTAGAGGTACGTGTTTTATTGTCAAGGAGAATTTTTGGAATTGTTGTGAATTTTGTAACTTGGATTGCGGCCGCCTTCAGGTAAATAAGGGATGCGATTTTTTCGCGAAAACACGCAGTCAAGCTTTGATTCTACCACAGAAATTTCTTAGACAACTAAAGCGAGATGCGGATCGAAATGGTCCAAATTAGCGGATCCTCTGAGGACAAGTTTCAATTCGTTTTTGTCTTTCATCAAACAGATACTAGGAAGCTGTTTCGCATTCGGGTCACTTCTGATACGTCCCCTTGTAGTGAATTGTTGTTTTCGATAAGTTTTGACCTCACAACGTTCTCGCCTGAAGTATCAGCTTCAATATGAGCTAAAGATGTTTAAAATCGGATAACAATGAAAGAAGTTATCATTGAAAGTCTAAAATATCACTTTTTTGAGATCACCCTGTAATTAACACAGCTAGACAAAAACCCAAAAAACCGTTTCGAGGTATGGGCTCAATGTTTTCCAGAACGAGTTGAAAAAAATTCAAACATTTTTTTTCGCAGATCGGGAGAGGTGCAAACTTTACATTTTTTGCAGTACCTCACTACTTCACCCTGTATAAATGATATGACAAGCTTGCAACAAGAAAAAATTCTATGGACCGTTTTAATAAGTCGAACAAAATGAGATGCATTCTGGGAATATTGGTGCAGTCAGTCATCGACCGGTGAAACTACGTCAAGTTGACATGGACAGAAAATGATTGTACCGGGTGTTTATAAACGACTGTGATCGCATCGCCTTTGGAATCCGCTTTCGATCACTACAATTGCGTCTGTTACTGCGTTTTTCGACCTGACCCATGCCTGCCGCGATCACAGTTTCTTATAAACACCCCGTACGATGGTTTGGGGTTCGCCTTTGTCACATGGTTCGAACTGCTTATCACGTTCACGTGCTTTCTTTCTACGCTAGTCTGTGCTTCTACGTTCCGCTTAGGTGTGCCTGCTTATGGCACATTCATGTTCCCACAAGACCATTGATAGAGAGCCTTCCATGATAGAGAGATAGGTGAAAAACACTCATGTAACCACATTTTCCGAAGCAAATCGTCTTTCTTACACAATCTGCGATTTCGCCGCTCAATTTTAACACGACACTTGTAAGGAAAACACGAATTATCACCTAGATATCCTCGTAGAACAGGCAAAACAATTTTTTCGGGGAAATTGGCAATTGTTTGACATTTTCAAGCACGTGAGTTGTCAACTTGGCAACTGAATTTCCAACTCCCACCAACTCGAACCTGAACCATGGCAACGTCTCTACTGTATAATCAATTTCACGGCTATCTGCATTAGAGCAAGCTATGGAAAAATTATTTTTTGTTGGTAGGAATGAGTAGGAATCCATAACCGTCGTCGCAGATAGTTTGTGTAAATGTGGTATGTGAAAAGGTTAGGTATTGTGGCAGATGTCACCCGTCGCGCGGTGTGATGCACATCAAGTCAAAATGTTTAGTTTTATTGGGGAAAACAGATAAACACGTGTTCCTCGGGGTGTAAATTTGCTGGACACCGTCTTCACGGGTTGGTGGGTCTTTGCTTGTGCTCTGGTAGTGGCGGCCAGTGAGCCAGTGTATAAAATGACGCCAAAGGAAGTCAGCGGCAGCACTAAAGGAAAGAAAAATTAATGGAAATGCCTGTCCAGTGGCCCCAGTGAGGTTGAGAAAATTCGCTTTCATGGACATTGATTTATGGAGTTGCACTGTACAAGACAAGACAGTCGAGACACGACGCGTGAGTGCACTCTGTGTTGGAAGATCTTCTCAACATGAAATTATTGACTATTTCATGTACATATGTATTCCCTTTTTCATCTTCTTCTGGCTTGTATGCTGTTTTAGTGTTGTAGAGCACGTAGTACTTCCTACTATCAGTCCTACTTCCCTTTAGTGCTGCCGCTGACTTCCTTTGGCGTCATTTAATACACTGGCTCACTGACCGCCACTACCAAAGCACAAGTGAAGAGCCACCAACCCGTGCAGACGGTGTCCAGCTAATTGACACTCCGAGGAACACGTGTTTATCTGTTTTCCCCAATTAAACTGAACATTTTGACTAGACGTGCATCACACCGCGCGATGGGTGACATCTGCCACAAATGCCACAAGACCTAACCTTTTCACATACCACATTTACACAAACCTTCTGCGACGACGGTTATGGATTCCTACTCGTTCCTACCAACAAAAAATAATTTTTCCATAGCTTGCTCTAATGCAGATAGCTGTGAAATTGATTATACCGACCGATGACTGACTGTACCAATATACCCATAATGCACTTATTAAAACGGTCCATAATGCTGTAGTCCAAGACGTTAGCTGCCCAGGAAAAAAAGCTCATTGTAATTCGGTCTTTTCTTAAGAAAATACGACCATTTTAATTTGACCAAAATTTTCAGGTGTTCCACTTCAATTGTTGAGCACTGTATTTCCTTTGAATAAAATTGTAACAATTGTGTTCAGGGTTATTGCATGGAGGATGTTACGATGAGAGATCTCGCGACAGACATGCCGCCGATTTTTTCAGATAACCATTACTACCTTGATCTATGATGAGAGGTAAAGTTGCTTATCCAAAGTTTTGGGTATAAGTTTTGGGTTTGAGCCATTTTTCTTTTGTAATTTCAATTGAGCGGAGCGGGAGAAACGTTGAAAATCATAACGTTGGACGTAGGTGTGTCTACCTAGTACCTATACAGGGTGTTTCGGTGACCTTGCATAATACTTCGGGAGGTGATTCCTCTCAAGAAAATAAGTCTAAAAGTGAGAGTAACATTTTACCCTGAAATGCTTTCTAAGAGAGTTACAGCCCCTCAAAGGTACGAAGTTGAACAAAGTTTTTAACTGTTTGTTGAAAAACCGTCAAAAGTAGGAACTTCAAATTTGGTATAGAGAAGTTTCTCAACAGTGCAAATGTACATGCAAAGTTCTAAACAAATCTAATAAGTGGCAGCAAAATTAGAGGGGAATGGGATTATGTTGAAAATTATTCATGACACGTCCGTGTTTTTTCACTTTTACTTCAGAACGATGCATCCTACGAAAAAAATGCAAGAAGAATAAAAGTTTTGGATTGAACGAATCTATCGAAGACATCAAATTTGAAGCTCTCACCTTTGACAGTCTCTGAGCGAATAATTGAAAACTTTGTTGCATTTTGTACCTTTGAGGAGTTGTAACTCCCTCAGGTAGCACTTTGGGAAAAAAATTTACTCTCACTTTTCGACTTATTTTTTTGAGAGAAATCACCTCCCGAAGTATCATGCAAGGTCACTGAAACACCCTGTATAGACTTTGTATAATCATGTCCTATACAATCAATGGGTTTGAGTGCTCCCAGCTCCACTGATGCGACAAATCAAAATTGTCCATTCCAATTGAAATGCAGATTATATGGAATGGATGTCATATTGGTGTAGCAAGGGTAGCTAGGTGAAAGACAAGCATACAGGAGTAGATGAAAAGTCAGCCATCCAGCGGATTCATCAAACAAATGATCGGCACGTTTCAAGTGCCTCTTCATGTAGTCAAGAGGCTGGAGGGCTCGCGAAATTCAGCTTCAACAAGAGCTGGGGTAAAATAACAGTACAGATCCTCTGCAAAGTGGTGCGGGTACATCTACAAAAGTCAACAATCTCTTCGCGATCGTATTCACGCAAAGCTTGCACGAAATTTGCATCCTGCAATAATGTATATATAGGTACAATAACACGTGAATAGGCAGATAACTATATGTATAAAAATAACTTATTGTTGACTTTTAAAATAAATGTGTGTGTCAAATATATTACTTACCTAGTATAATTTTCAGTTTTGAAAAGATCTATGATCAAACATTCTTTTGAAGAAGTGAATTTATAAAAAAAATCAAATAAGAAACCGATTGCCCGTTGCATTGAGACGGTGGCAGGGTTTATATTCTCAGTGTTCCGGAGTTGAAGTCTCATCCGGATTGTTCCCGGACTTGTGCAAGATGTCAGCTGCCACTCACTTCACTCGAGAGGGTTGTGTAGAATTCAAGATTGTAAAAGATAAAGCACGGTAAAATGTTGGTGATGCAAAACGAAACTCCATTAGATGCAAAGATATCATCACACAATCTCGTGTGGTGGAGCTTTCACCCTATCCTATCTACCGATGCTTAAATATCCAGATGTGCGAAAAATAAAAATCTTGCTGGCATATCGATATGATGTTGGGCATTTCAGAAAAGCTGGAAAGTAAACAGAAGAAGTCGATCAAAAGCAACATTTTCGATGCAGCAATGTTACATATAAATAATGAAACAGTCACAACTGTTTCATAGATTAGGTATATCGTGTGATCAAATGAATCCTTAATTATTTATAGGCCAGACTCTGTGCCCCAGCTAAATTCCCACTCCTGGATTTGATTAGGCGACAGCCTGCCCAAATTAGGAATTCATTCAGTGACACGATATTTACAATATTACAATTAATATCAATAACAAAAAATACGAATACCCACTAACTTGTACTATATATACTTATCGGATATAGGTACCACGAAAGTTAAAGTTGTAGGTAATCAATATCATGTGTTTGTGTTTGAGTTTTAAAAAAAGTCGTACCTATTTTCAATATTATTTCCAAAACAAATGTAGAAATTGTGCCCAAATAGCACCGACCGTATTTTATTATTGAAGAAGTCGCATGTAGAATTTGAAACATCCACCTATCAGGAAAAGCTCTCAAAAACCGATTCTCGTAATACACCTTTTCAGTCACATCACATCTAGAAACCCCGTAATGAAATTTACTGGCGGAGACGCATATATTTCCACCCATAATTTATTTCTCGTGATGGAAGTTGGGTTGGGAATCGTCCTGCCTAGAAATTCACGACCATCACACCCAAATTATCCATTCATTCATTTATTGGGTTATTTTCTAACTTATTTATCGATTATCAATAAACGACTGAGTATTAAAATTCTGTGGGGTGTGCTTGGAGTTGATAACGGATTATATTGCTCGTGACAGACGCGCTTTCATTCAGTTCTCTCCCCCTTGCATAATATGCGGGCCCGTGAAAGCCCCACTACATGACATTACTCCCTTTAGACTCGCGACCTTGCTGCCTGGATGAACAAAGGCTCACCGAACGGCCATCTTGTCGACACATGTTCTGATGCGAGAAATGTCCAAGTGAAATTGCATAAATGGGCGGAATTATTAACATATTAAATCGAAAATCGTGGATTTGTATTATAAAATGGACACCTCGTCTGCCTTCTGCCTGATATATAAGTATAGTTAGTACACCTACCTAAACTGCTGGACAACGAAGTTGTCGGTGTCGGAAAAATGGTTCGACTTTAAAGACCGATTGCCGAATGTGATTTTCATTTTGTTTATTGTGTTAATTAGCCTGATGTTTCCGTAACCTATCCTGTAAAGTTGATCGTCAAAAAATTTCACGTTACATTTCTACAGGGTGATACGTAAAATGCTGCAAAATTGCACCGACTTCATCGTACCCCCATTTGTCAAATTTTTTTTGTTTATGTCTTCTAATACAAAAATCATGAAGTGTGGTGTATTATCTCGGAATAGTTTTGGATTTACCTAGATTGGAAGTCTAGCATTGAAGATATAAATTTTTATGTTGAATGTTACAGATTTGCCTTGTTGGCACGCAAGGTTAGGTCACTTTTTGATTAATGGATGTTGACATATTGAGCAAGATTGTTTGTACATCAGTCCAAGACAATTTTATTCCCAACACAACCCGAATATTTGGTGTGGGGCCAAGCAGGGGGCATTTTTTCAAGTGGTTGTCACTGCCTGCTTTTCGTACGTTGAATTTCGTCAGAATTTGATCAGAATTTTAGATCTGAAACATGTTCTATTTGCAAGTTTAAGGACGGAGTCATATTGGTAGAATAAGCGTTGCGAAATCTATCCGTGTGGGTGTATTCCTTGACGGATTCTCACCATTTTGGTCTCTTTCGAAAGCTAGAAGGATGTACTTTGATTTGAGCCCAATGGCATTTCCGAAATAAGGAAAAAAAATAAATTTTTACATTTGAAAAAATTATTTTTAGATTTTGGAAATGCCAATTGGCTCAAACCAAAGTACATCCTTATAGCTTTCGAAAGAGACCAAAATGGCAAAAATCCGTCAAGGAATAAACCCACACGGATTGATTTCGCAACGCTTATTCTACCAATATGACTCCGTCCTTGCAAATGGCTTGCAAATAGAACATGTTTCAGATCTAAAATTCTGATCAAATTATTATTTTAATAATTATGTTATCAATTCAACACCGTCCTTATAGGCCAGTCAAATTAGAACAAATTTTTCTGTTTGAGGGAAAAAACTGTTGGAGTTTTGGAAAGTTGACAGTAATGTCCGGTAAGGTGTACTATTAAACATACTAAAAGTCCCCAACTCTACCTATTGAGCTCGAGCCGCCATCTTGGAAAAATGGTCCTTCGATCCAATTTTCTGCTCATATTCCGCTAATCATCAGAGATATTTAATTAAGTTTCATGAAAAATCGAGGCTATAAAATTGCCCACAAAAATTGTTTCATACCGATTTTTTTCTCGTATATGTTGATATTAATAAAATTAACTTAACAAAAAAAAAATCAAAAAATTAGCGATTTTTTGCCTATGGCTGAAGATATTGTCTTCAAAATTTGTGAAGATGTTGGCAGTTCACATCAAAGCTAAACGTGACAGTTGAGATAGAAAAAAAATTGCGAAAATATTTTTTAATTTTTTTTTTCAAATTAAGCAAAATATTGATTTTTGAGTTTGACATTTCCAACAGGGCGGAGTGAAGGTTTCAATCGAACATAAATCAGTTTTGATATTTACATATTGTAAGACAAGATTTCATCAGTATTGTGCCTTCACGAGCTTCTGGAATGCTCGATATGAATTAAACTAAAAGAATAATATCTAAGTCCAAAAAGTGTTGTCGAATGGTTATAAAGGAAACATTTTGATACAAAAGACATCAGCAAAGGATATACAGGAGGTCCAAAGGTTATTCAACTGTATATGAGCCCCATATTGATGTGCCTTATTCAAAATAGTACAAAAGAATCAGTCAAAATGTTAAAATCCACCCTGTATAACAAAAAGTAACGATACAAAATGGAAGTAGTAAAAAGTACCTGGTGCCAAAAATACAGCCTTTACATTGCTGAAAAAAAGAACAAGATTGATCGATTTATTTGAAAGTTATTAGTCCTCAAACTTGACTTTGCAAATTTCAGCCAGTGAAATAGGGAAAAGTAGAGAGAAGTAACTGTCGGAGTTTCAGGAATTTGACAAGGATTTTCGCTAAGATATACTAATAAACATACTAAAAGTCCCCGCCACTACCTGTTGTGCTCGAGCCGCCATCTTGGAAAAATGGTAATAAATTTGATCGAAGGACCATTATTTTAAGATGGCGGCTCAAGCGCAACAGGTACTGGCGGGGACTTTTAGTATGTTTATTAGTATACTTCAGCGAACATCCCTGTCAAATTCCTGAAACTCCGACAGTTACTTCTCTCTACTTTTCCATATTTCACTGGCTGAAATTTGTAAAGTCAAGTTTGAGGACTGATAACTTTCAAATAAATCGATCAATTTTGTTCTTTTTTTCAGCAATGTAAGGGCTGTATTTTTGGCACCAGGTAAGCTCTACTACTTCCATTTTGTGTCGTTACTTTTTGTTATACAGGGTGGATTTTAACATTTTGATTGATTCTTTTGTACTATTTTGGATAAGGCACATCAATATGGGGCTCATATACAGTTGAATAACCTTTGGACCTTCTGTATATCCTTTGCTGATGTCTTTTGTTTCGGAATGTCTCCTTCAGAACCAATCGACAACACTTTTTGGACTTAGCGATTATTCTTTTAGTTTAATTCATATCGAGCATTCCAGAAGCTCGTGAAGGCACAATACTGATGAAATCTTGTCTTACAATGTGTAAATATCAAAACTGATTGATGTTCGATTGAAACCTTTACTCCGCCCTGTTGGAAATGTCAAACTCGAAAACCAAATTTTTGCTTAATTAAAAAAAAAATTAAAAAATATTTTCGCAATTTTTTTTCTATTTCAACTGTCACGTTTAGCTTTGATGTAGACTGCCAACATCTTCATAAATTTTGAAGACAATATCTCTAGCCATAGGCAAAAAATCGCTTTTTTTTAAATTCTTTTTGTCAATTTAATTTAATTAATATCAACAGATACGAGAGAAAAATCGGTATAAAACAATTTTTGTAGACAATTTTATAGCCTTGATTTTTAATGAAACCTAATTGAATATCTCTGATGATTAGCGCAATATAAGTAGAAAACTGGTTCGAAGGACCATTTTTCCAAGATGGCGGCTCGAGCTCAATAGGTAGAGTTGGGGACTTTTAGTATGTTTATCAGTACACCTTACCGGACATTGCTGTCAAATTTCCAAAACTCCAACAGTTTTTTCCCTCCAGCTTTCCTTATTTGACTGGCCTATTAAGCCCCTGAACATAGTAACGATGTAAAACTACAGTTTTCGAGTGAAGTAAAGCCAATCTGGACGTTACACTTTTTGTGCTTATGCTTTGCTGAGTTTCGCAAATCTGCAACATTCAACATAAAAATTTATATCTTCAATGTTCGACTTCAAATCTAGGTAATTCCAAAATCGTTTTGAGACAAGACACCACTCTTCATAACTTTTGTATTAGAATATTGAAAGAATATTTTTTTGGAAAATGGGGGTACGATGAAGTCGTTGCAATTTTACACCATTTTACGAACACACTGTAGGAAATTCACGTGGAGTTTCTCAACATTTACTATTATAGGATGGGCTACGGAAAGATAAGACTAGTTGACGCAACAAACAAAATGGAAATGGCAATCGGCAATCGGGAGATATTAGCCTCCAAAGTCGAATGATTTTTTCGATACCGACAACTTCGTTGTCCAGCAGTTTATATCTCATACTCGCACGAGCTGAAATAAAGCTAGACGCAGTGCCGGATGTAGGCTGTTT
Source organism: Anaspis maculata (assembly GCA_949128115.1). Classification (NCBI taxonomy): domain Eukaryota; kingdom Metazoa; phylum Arthropoda; class Insecta; order Coleoptera; family Scraptiidae; genus Anaspis; species Anaspis maculata. The sequence continues at coordinate 55,485,178 of OX421962.1, read as the reverse complement.
TTAAGGGATGCGAAATTCAATTTTGCTGCCCCCCACATCGATACGAGAAAAGCAAAGGGGGCTTTAGGGATTGAAACCTCCCAGCAGCCCCGCAGGCGTACATTTTTAGGGGGGCGTTTCAGCGAAATATCCCTCTTTTCCCAAACATTTTCACAATCTGAAAACAACAAGTTGCTGAAGTACTGCAGAACATTTCTTGTTGCCCTCTTCCAAGTGGGTACTTTGCTTTTCTCCATTTTTAACAGCAATGAACATATTTGAAACAAAAAAACTATATTATATCAAGATAAGAAAGAAATAGAACATTTTACTTATCCAGTTTCACTTTTGTCAGAATTTTGTTTCGGCTTTGCTTTAGGCGCCAAATTATGTTGATAGCCAAACGCTACTGTCGACCGCCTGCTACCCACTCCCGCTGTTGCGAAAAACTGTTGTAAGATGTATTGTTGTTTTCGGAAATCCTATTTGAATACTTTCACAAAAAGATGAAGAGCAGAATGTTCCTTTCATATTTTTTCTCCTAAGAATGAAACTGGACTTTATTTTGCCGCCCCTCCATTCTGCCGCCGGTTTGCTCCCCCCTAGATCCGGCGCTGGCTAGACGCCTATTAGAAATGATCGCTGAGATTGGGTTGTTTTGAGCTCATTGTTACAGTGAATAAATTTGATTTGTTGAATGTTGATTTAATATGACAAAGAAATAATCATATATATTAATGTAATAAACACCAGTGGTCCGGCTCGAGTACGCTGTGATGAAAATCAACCCGTGTGCGCAGCACGAGCATGCACGGTTCCTCCGCCATTTCTGCACAAATCCACTCTTGACGCTCAACACCTCCACCATTCATGCATAAGTTTGCCGCTTCATCACCCATTCAATTATTTTATTTTCATGACATTTTTGCAACAAAATCAACGATAGCTGCGGCTTTCTCGGCAGTCATGCAGAGAAGCATAGATTTAAGGACGGAATTTTTAAGTGTTTTGCTTTAAAGTGGGTTTCATGGAAACCAATGGATTTGTAGAATTGAAAAAAAGAAGAGTAATCTAAAATTAAGTATAGAAATGTATATGTATATTATACATATATACATAATTATACATATACATTTCCATACCTAATTTTAGATTACTCTTAGTATGTATATGTATTTCGGAATTTTAAAAATCCAGAAACTCAAATAAGTATTTTTTTCCAAAATTTCTAAGTAGGTATGTACAGGGTGATTCATGAGTGACCTTACATAGGCTAATGTGAGATAGAGGACTTCGAGGCGAGTCAGAATCCACTAAAGAAATTTGGTTTTCTCCATTGGTTACGAAGATACAGGGTGTTTTGTGTGTTTCGTATGAAATTTTGATAAGCGATATTTCTGAAACGGCTGGAGATATTTTCTTGAAATTCACCAGTAATATTTATCTATTGGAACTCACCCTGGAGCCATACTGGGTAAGTCGAAATCCAGGGCCGGGATTGAAAAAATGTGGCCCTTTTTTATTTGATCAAAAAGTATATTTTCTGACCGCTTTTCTAAAAAACCGCTATCGGATTCGAAAAGCTAAGGGAAAATGCTTCAAGAATCACTCTTCAATTAAGATGGCACACCTGAACCGTTTCGACATAAAAATTTCAAGTGAAATTTATGTGTAAGTTTCCATTTTTGAACGGACATAATCGACTCATTGTTTGATAGAATTCATTCAAATTCATTTTTTAGCTTGTCTCTGTGGAATAGAAGGGCTTGATAGGAAGAAAAATTCCATAGCCGAAGATTTTTTTTACGACCAAATCGAGTCTAATTTTGGTTTCACTCTCGATTTTGTCAAAAAAAAAAGGTCGGCTCTGAAATTTTTCTTTCAACCAATCTCTTGTATTCAACAGAGATAAAACAAAAAATGAATTTTGATCAATTCAATCAAACATTGAGTCGATTATGTCCGGTCGAAAATGGGAACTCACCCACAAATTTTACTTTTAATTTTATTGTCGAAACGGTTCAGGTGTGCCATCTAAATTGAAGAGTGATTCTTAAAGCATTTTTCCTTAGCTTTTTGAATCCGATAGCAGTTTTTTAGAAAAACGGTCAGAAAATGTACTTTTTGATAAAACAAAAAAGGGGCACCTTTTTTCTAGCCCGGCCCTGGATTTTGACTTACCCGGTATGGTTTCGGGCTGAGTTCCAACAGAGAAATACTACTGGTGAATTTCAACTAAATACCTCTGGCCGTTTCAGAAATATCGCTCACCAAAGTTTCATACGGAGCACACAAAACACCCTGTATCTTCGTAACCATTGGAGAAAATGAAATTTCTTCAGTGGATCCTGACTCGCCTCGAAGTCCTTTATCTCCCATTAGCCTATGTAAGGTCACTCATGAATCACCCTGTATATGTTTTAAAAAAGACCCTCCCTCATTCTCTTACCAGTCCAGATTTGGATAGTTTATTTTTTATTACATTTTTAGCTGCACAGATTCAGCAGAAATTCACGCCACAAGAATCTATCTGTTTCTCTTTCGCTCTGCAGCTAATCCGCAGTCTGTTTCAGCCATTTTTCATTCTAGGAAATGCCGTCCTAAAGTTCTGTAGTCCTTGAGTAATTCATGCTTCTGCTGCTCTTATCAATCCTGTCATGCAGAACCTGTGAGACAAAGTCCACTTGGCTTTGGATTAGTCAAGGGATGAGGATGAGGAAGTATTAGTAAGCTAGTAACTGAGACTCTTTGAGGCTACAAGGCTACAAGGCATGTCTACAAACTATACAATACGGTGTTTAGTGTTTAGTTGTAAGTCGCAAGTGATTATCTCTTTAGTCGAAAAAGTTGGAGCTGGATCAACCACAGCCTATACCTGAAGACCTGTATCCTGTAATTCCTGTATTACCTACATTTGATTTCTTATTTTTAAAACTGATGATAAACATTCACAAATTCGAGATTATAGTGGGGGGAGGGGGTTTAGCGGAATGATCTGTGCATTTTGTAATTAAAGCATAAAATTTGGCATACTTGTTCGTTGTTCGGAAGACCGACCCTCCTTTGCAATTCCAGATGTGGCACCACGCAAGATTTTGCGCCAGAGGCACTGTATTGCGGTTAATATACCTGCTAGGAGTAAATTCTGCAAAAATGGTTCCTGGTCGGTCTCTGGCACCGCAGTCGAGACTTTTTAGGTCTGTTTAATTGACAATACTTGTAAAATGAGTGGAGAGTACATATTCACATGCAAAGTTTCAAATGCTGCCTTTGCACGTTGTTTTTATACCTACATTTTAAGGCCAATTTTGTTCCAGTACAGAAAAGATGGGGAAGCGAAACTCGGCTGGGTGGTTCTTCTTCTTTACCTGGGTAATAAATAATAATAATAATGATAATAATCTTTATTGATGATTATACATACAGAGTATGTTTACACACGTCACAAACAAGCAAAAAATGTAAAACACCGCAATACATCAAATGTAGGTATCACAACAGAACATCACAAGACATGAATTCATCTAATGTATAAAATGCATTTACAATAAGAAATTTTTTAATTTCGGTCTTGAACTTTTCACGATTATGCGTCCGGATTGAGGATGGTAGTTGATAATAAAGAATTTATCACGAGAAGATTTGTATCTTTTCCGACTGAATTCAATCTCCTGAACTTGAGTCCGATGTGTGAATTTGAATAAAAACAAGTTAACTTGAGAAAACCTGTTTTTTCTTTGACAATTTTCACAAAACTTACTGTTAGAGGTATTCATCTTTGAAAATATTTCAGGGGCCATAAGACCGAAGTGTATTCTTCACGAGAATCATCCACTTGATCTATAATTTTGTTTTCCGAGATTGAAAAATCGATTTGAACTTGAGCTGGTCGCCCGGCTCAGCGTCTACTAATGACCAGAACACTACAGCATGCACTTCAAGTAATAATTCAAAACCCTGACCCTGCAGTGCGATTTATGACAATTTTGTTTATATTATAGGGAATTCAGTTCTGCACAGATCCTGAAACTTTCGATGATGAGTTATAATTTTTCTGATAGTTTGGGCTATTTATATTTAAAGGTGCATGGTGTAGTGTCCTGGTCATTAGTAGACGCCGGGCCGTGTTGAGTTGAGTTCAAATCGATTTTTCTTACCTCGAAAAACAAAGTTAGAGATCAAGCGGATGATTTTCGTGAAGAATACACTTCAATCTAATGGCCTCTGATATATTTCCAAAGGTGAGTACCTCCAACAGTAAAAAAAAGTTTTGTGAAAATTGTCGAAGAAAAAAACAGGTTTTCTCAAGTTGGCTTGTTCGGACTTGTTTTTATCCAAATTTACACATCGGATTCAAGTTCAGAGATTGAATTTAGTCGGAAAAAATACCAATCCTGTCGTGATCGATTCTTTATGGCCCAGGAAAAGAAGGAGAACTATCGAGCCGTGTTTCGCCCCCCCCCCACAACCTCCCTCCAACAATGATCGACATTCTTTGTGCCAAAATGGTATCAACGGGATGTGATGCGTCGAACTACGACGTGTTTGCATCCATTGGATTGACGGATTCCATACCCTTCAGTTTGAGTTGCAATTTTATACCCCCCGCCCCTCCTCCAATAACTCATCGGGGTGCGATTTATGGCGATTTTGGATATGTAGTAGGGCACTAAATTCTGAACAGAATATCAAATTTTTAGGACGTCCATATTCTTGCCGAGATGTTGGCAATTTTTTCACCATCTTTCCTGTACTAAAATAATACACTGTCTCTGACGCGAAATCTTGCATGGCGCCACATCTGGAATTGCGAAGGAGAGTTTTCTGAACAAGTATAGTAGTAGTGGTAGTTTTTTATTCTCATGTACTGTCAGGGGCACTGTATTACATGCATCAAATTGTTTGTAACTCCATCAGAAAAAGTGACATAGCAATGAAGGAGGCCTTACGTAGTACATTCAACATGAAGCAAGACCTTGTCGCTTTTTTTCTAATGACAAAATTTTTTTCATGTACCTATGTAATATTTTGCTCCTGACGGTATACTTAGGCGCTTTTACCTGTAATGCGTTCAAGGTAATTTTTTCACAGAACTTGAAGAAAACCTTGTAGTATATTGGAAATAGAATATCTGCTGGAATTAATTCAAACAAAAACGATTTTTTTACCATGGCTAGCTTACAGTTCCCTCTTCAACATATCAAAAGTCCTCAACTCTGGGACTGCTACAAATTAGTATACAGGGTGAAAGTTTATTATTTTTCCTTACTTCCTTTCTTTCTTGAAAAACTGATGACTGAAAAAAACGGTTTTAGGCTAGTTTGATAGGCCATAGTCTTCCAATAAACATATAAAAAATATACCACCCAGCCACTGCTGTGTATCAAGTTACAGGGTGGAAACTATTTTTCATCTCCAATTTTTTTTCTTGGTGGAACTGATCTAGATTAAAGCCGGTTCCAATTCTTTTGCAAGCTTATAATGTCATACTGAACATATAAGAAGGATACATCTCTGCAACTTCTGCTTTTCAATTTACAGGGTGGAAAGTCATTTTCACGTTTTATTTTTTTTCTTGGTAAAATTGGCTCACACAAAAATTGCGACTGATTTTTCTGTAAACTTGAAGTTTCTAGTCAAACATATCAAAATAATATATCCTTGCTACAGCTACGTTTTTTTTAAATACATTTTAATGTTTGGGTATATTTGGGTATATTGCATCAAAAATTCTAAAAATCTTGGAACGCAACCAAACATTCAAATCAGTAAATAAAAACGTAGCTGTAGCAAAAATGTATTATTTTGATATGTTTGACTAGAAACCTCAAATTTACAGAAAAACCAGTCGCAATTGTTGTGTGAGTCGATTTCACCAAGAAAGAAATTGAAACGTGAAAATAACTTTTCACCCTGTAAATTGAAAAGCAGCAGGTGCAGAGATGTGTCTTTTTTATATGTTCAGTATGACATTATAAGCTTGCAAAAGAACTGGAATTGGCTTCAATCTAGATCAGTTCCACCAAGAAAAAAAATTGAAGATGAAGAATAGTTTTCACCCTGTAACTTGATACGCAGCAGTTGCTGGGTGGTATATTTCTTATATGTTTATTGAAAGACTATTGCCTATCAAACTAGCCTAAAACCGTTATTTTTGGTAATCAGTTTTTCAAGAAAAAAATAAAGTTGAGAAGAATAATAAACTTCCACCCTGTATACTGATTTGTAGCAGTCGCAGAGTTGAGGACTTTTGATATGTTGAAGAAGGGACTGTAAGCTTGCATTGGTAAAAAAATCGTTTTTGTTTGAATTAATTCCAGCAAAGCACCTATTTTTTTCTATTTCCAATATACTATTGTGCTTTGACCTAAAGCAAATAAAATTCATGACAAACCGCGTTTTGTCGGATATAATTGACTGCACAGATTTGAAGCCCTTATCAAGGCAAATCCATTGATATCAAAAACTCAAAATCGACCAAAACTCGACTTAGGTACGTCGTTTTGTCAAAATAGGGACTCTATATGTATTTGAAAGAACAACTTTTAATTTTTATTTTGCAAAGCAATAGATGAGTGAATCTGGATACCCTGGGATGAATTTTCATCCGCTGTCGGTCCCGCACTCTGCTGTTCACCCCCATGGGCAATTCCGGTTCTGAAAAAGCTACGAGAATTGAAACCGAACGCAATATAAATGAGATGTAGCTCCCGCACACCATCATGGCTGCCAACTGCTATAAAACAATTTCCTCCTGAGCCACATTCGCAGTTGAGTCACGTTTCTCGATGACATACACAAAATTGAGCCCGGAGAATAGAGTGTATGAAATTTGCCGTCCCCTTGCATTAGGCCCCAGGGCGCACATTCACGCCTCTATGAATCCTTGCGTAGGGTCTCCATTGTGATCTCCAGCAGCTACATAACGATATAACGCGCCTAGATGTGGGGATTATTGTATGATATGCTCGAGCCATTGTGTGCTCCTTGTAAATTCAGGACGAAAGATTTCCTTTGTGGCTGGCAATGGTGCTCTCTGGCACATACAGTATAGGTAGGTGAGATGAGGTTTTGTGATACACTTACCAGAGTGTTATATTTGTCCGAGAGTCAAATTACATGAGACCACAATTATTTCACGGGGCACACAAAAGCCGGGACAGCTGAGACGGAAATTTTTAATACAATTAATTAAATGTGAAGAGGGGTTTCATAGAGCTATCGCATTATTGAGATGCGGAACAGCAAGGCAAACGAGGAAAAATAACGGTTTTGAAAAACTGAAAACTTATTTATGTACGATTCATTTGATGTAGTAATTCACTTGAGCGTAATCAGCGTCGACATTCGAATATCTATCCTGATTCTAATTTACAATAAAATTAGGTCACTATAGGTATTGTACATAATATGTTGAAAGAATAAAGTGTAACATGGGTTTCGAAAAAGAGAGCTTGGATAGTAAGTTTACTATTATTTTTGCTGATTAATTTATCTTTTGCATTTTGAAAAAAGATAGCGAATCAAGTGTAGTTATCATCATAGATAACCAGGTCAACACTTGAAATGGTCCAACCTAAAATTTGATCCCACTTCAAATGATGATAGCAGACACGGTAGGTATTTTAAAAAATTCTTTACCGATGCTAAAAAAATCGTAATCATGTGCCCTAAATGAAGGGCTGTTTTGAAAAATATTGCATAATATTAAAAGTAGTCACTATACTGTGTCAGATAGGATATGCACGATATGCGGAATGGAGAAAGAAACGATTGAACACATGCTAAGGGAGTGTTCAGAAATGAGAGAGAGAAAGGAGAGAGAATCGAAGAGATAAGCGAGGATGGAAGAGGACTGGAATGGATGAAGACGGTAATGAAAAAGAGAGAAAGGAAGAAGTATCACCAATAACAAAAAAATAAATCTGTCATGGGCAACATAAAACTTTCCCATCCGTATCCAGAGACCTATACAGAATCTGGGCCTGTATCTGGGCATACAGAACAAGGTGACAGGTTAGGTTCCCAAGGTGATGAAAAAACTTAAAAGGTAGAACTAGGAAGCTAATTGTTGCTTATCTCGAGGATGCAATACCAGTCCCTCATCAAAATTTTTGTTTCTACTTCAGACTCTTCAGAGATCGAGATCGTGATCAAATTGATACAAACTTGATTCATCAAGACCCTTTCTGCTTCAGGCTTCTGTTTGTCAATTTCAAGTCTATATCTTTAATATGTTAGAGCATAGGCAGAGAAGCCCAGAGCTAATGTGCCACCTAAGGATTTCCGATATGAATAATTATCCAGAGTCTAATCAGGTGATTCCAGGCTGGAATTCTGCTTTCGCACCTGATTTCGATTCGAGCGGATCAACAACTCAAATATGGGCTGGCTAAAATGCAAATCGTTTTCATTCTTTTCATAATGGGAAAGTCATTAAAATAATGAAGTGAAATACTCGATAACCTGTCCATGTGAATTACAAACAAACGCGTTTCGGTGTGCATGTACGAAGTGCAGATTTCAGTTTGTATGAGTTCATATATGAGCAATCAAATCCGTGTTTAATGAGGTTTACACGTCCATTGTGCAAATAATCGAGAAAATTACATAGCGTTTCATTCTGCTGACGACACACACGGAAATGAGTACGGAACGAATTGTATTTGCCGGTTGGTCAAATGGACTTTCAATTTTTTCCAATTTTGCATCTACTGGAGGGGGGAACAATTTAGTTTGAACTGAATGCTATGGGCGTTCGTGATACAAAATTAGCTTTGTTTATGCTGTTGAGTTCTGTTTACCCAGTTGTTTCACGATTTAAACCCGAAGTTAGAGCGAGTTGGGACAGCATTATACGGTACGTACCATGCAGAAACACATGTTCTTGACTTGTTCAGAATGTTCAGAAAACTTATGTTCTTGGAACATAAGGTCTGTTCCAAAAACAGTCAAAACTAGTTCTAGAACCGTTCAAAGCATGCGTTTAATTGAATTATTATTTTGAATTTCAATCCTTACAATAATAATTCATTTGGACGCATTGGATGGAAATTCCATCCCTACAAAATTGAAAATATGGCGCCCCAAAAACAGTTTTTTGTCAATATCTTGAATTCAACTGACTCAAGATTGAAACGTTTATATGCGGAGGAAAGCCCATTCAAATTTCTACAATTTGACATATCAGTCATTTATGTGCGATTTACGGCTCTTGAGTTAGAGCTTTCAGAACTTCCAGAAGCATCAACTTTCGGCATTCAATCAGCATGTTAAATTGATACCACCGTCATGTAGTAAGCAAATTAACCATAAATAGCTCTTGGCCATCAACCATAGATGATAAAAAATTTAGAAAATCGATCATGGTGATGTTATTTGTATAATTACAAAGTGAACTGTGAAAGTAAATTGACTTTAGAAAGAAATAAAGGTAATATAGCCTTTGAAGGATATCAGATACATTCGAAACTCATTATCCTGATGAAATTTGGAGTCATTCAGAATATACACTTTTCCACTTCGTATCTCTTCTGTTCTGGCCATAATTTTGAAAAAATGGCGCCTAAAAAAAAATATTTTCGAAAAAATTTCGGAAAATTTGTCATAAAATTTCAGGATTAATATCAAAAGTGAAGGTCTATTGAATTATCTAAAATTTGACATCTAAATCACTCATGTGCGACTTACGGTTCTTGAGCTATACCTTTTCAAAGTCAATTTTCCCTTAGAGTTCACTCTGTAGTTGCATAACAACCGTTACCATGATTGATTTTCTGGATATGAATAGTCTGTGGTTGACAACTCATCATTATTTATGGTCAATTTGACCGCTACGTGGAGTTAAGATCAACTTGATATGCTGATTGGATGACAAAAGTTGATGCTTCAGGGAGTTCTAGAAGCCATAACCCAAGAATCAGAAATAGCACGTACATGAGTAAGATGTCAAATTGTAGAGAATTGAATAAGCTTCCATTCGCATATAAATGCCTCCGCCTCACATTGACTAAAATAAAGATAGTGACAAAAAACTGTTTTTTGGGCGCCATCTTTTCAATATGGCGGCTAAGACGGGAAAATATACGAAGTGGAAAAGTGGAAATTCGGAAAGGGCACCTCAAGATCTATAATATTGCCAAGTTTCAAAAATATCAGACCAACCTTAAAAAAGGCCGGAATTAAGCATAGATATCTTATAAAAACAATTTTGACAGTTTCCCGAAATGCGTTTGTAAATTCAGGTATGAATAGGAAGAGAATTTTTTTGTCTACAAAATGACGTTCCAGATGTTGAAATCTGTTGAAAAACAAACGAGCTACAGCCAGTTTATTATTACCAGATGAAGCCAATTTTGGCGCCTCCACCATATTTGCATGCAACAGATGTCAATATTCCACCATAATTTTTCATGGTCCTTGATCATCGCCCAGGAGTCGATTCGGACATATCTCTATATATCTTCACGAAGTTGCACGCGGCCAAGCCTTTTTTGACCCTATGCCTCCAGACTAATTTGGACGCATGCTTTGAACGGTGCTAGAACTGTATTCGACTGTTGTGGGAACAGACGTAGTAAAAACACGGTCTTACTCGTATAAAACCAAAATTTCAATTTCAAGCTATCAAGCTAAACACATGATGTTCTTTTACTTTCCCGACCCGTCTCCTCACTCAGAAGGGTAATATATATAATATATATATATACATATATATATATATCTTGATGAATGATGTATTTCGGGCTCATTTTTCTACGTCCATATATTACTTTGAGCTCAAAATTATATATTGGGCTCATGAGTCCAAAAACTGGACATATTTATATAGTATTTTGAGCTCGTCAGTAGTTACACCTCTGGCTTTTTAATGAAAACCAATTATTGTGCTCCGTTGCCACAAATACAACATACCACAGTCTGATATTTTGAAATCAGGCTAGTTGATCCTGAGTTTTTGTTCATCCTCATATTTGACCGGAATCGGGCTCTTATAGCTGTCTAACGCTCTAATCGCAAGTGCGCACTTGAGATAAGACAATTGGTGACTGCACTCGCACTGTGCATGATTGTCAAGTACTTTGATAGGTATGATTTGTTAAGTAGGACCTGTAGTGGGTCTCTGATGCATGAAATAGTTTCGTACGGCCTAAAGGTGCGTTCAGTCAGCTTATTCAGCCGCAATTTTAGTTTTAGCCGTAAGCGCTGCATCGCTTATTGGCTGTTCCGAGGAGGCTGGTTCATAAGAGCCAATGGGCGTCGCTGCGCTTGCGACTAAAATTAAAACTTGCGGCTAAATAAGCTGACTGAACGCACCTTAAGTAAATAGTACTCTGATAGCAATGTGACCGCAAACAGCTCATCTCCTGCTGCCTCTTACGCAAAGCTCCCAATTAAACACTTTGAGTGCAAGGGAGACGGCACCATTTAACGGCGGATCTTTTCAACTGTTAATTGTCAATTCCGGTTATTTTGAGTCTTCAGCCAAAACACTAGGCTTTCGCTGCTTATTATACCAGTTGAAGGGAGAAAGGAGAAACTGTATACAATCGCTTAGTGCGAGAAGCCACGCCCTACGCAGACGCCCAACATCACAACCAATGTCAACTCTAGTCCAAGAACTTGCTCACATGCGCATGCGTCTGAATTATTTTGCACTTTTAACAGAAACTTTTTTTGAAATCTGATACTTATGTATCTAGAAGTCAATCATGACGTGAATCAAGCCCTTGAAAAAAGTTTGGGCGAAAAAAGTGGTATTTGTTGGGAGGCGTATGGCATTTTTGTACAAAATGATATGTTGAGAGCCCATTCTTCACTTTGGATAAGCATGTGAGCCCGAAATACGTCTTGAACATTTTAAACGTGCTCGTGCATAATGTAGATTGGGCTCCCGAAGATTTTCGTAGAAAAAATCAGAAGTGGACAAAAAACGGCCTATAAATTTGTAAAAATGGCACCGTGGGACCGGTTCAACCCAAAAACTAGAAATTATTCAAGAATGGATTTCTGAAGACATCCAAAACTTGAAATAATACCTATTCTGCACTGTTTATTACCATGGGAACCTATCTTTTCTGGAATTTTCGCAGCTGTTCAAATCAAATCTAGGACAAATTTTGAAAAAAGAGACTAAATAACTTTGGAATCACGTTTCATAAGATTGAGAGGTCTTTGAAAACAAAATATGACACCAAATGGCATTTTTCTACAAAATATTGTAGACAGCCCAATTCACATTCTTTTCAAGTCCATGCGAGCCCGAAATACATCATGAATTCTTTCGTCGAGCCCGTGCATGACGTAAATTAGGCTCCCTAGAAAATTTTGAGCGAAAAATAAGTTGAAATTATCAGAATGACAACATCACGAAAGTAGTATTTTTATTGGTAGGTGTCTAACAGACTATTAATTTACAAAATGGCAGGTATGTGCAAAATATGTTGAGAGCCCATTCCTTATTTTGGATAAGCATGTGAGCTCCAAATACGTCTTGAATATTTCAATCGTACTCGTACATAATGTAGATTGGGCTCCCGAAGGTTCTTGTGAGAAAAGTCAGAAGTGGACAAAAACGGACTATATCATTGTAAAAATAGCACCATGGGACCTGTCCAACTAAAAAACTTGGAATTATTCAAGAATGGATTTCTGAAAACATCCAAAACTTGAAATAAAACTTATTCTGCACTTACACACGATAACCTATCTTTTCTGAAATTTTTGCAGCTGTTCAAACCAAATCTAGGATACATTTTTGAAAATGTGACTCAATAACTTGGGAATCACGTTCTAGAAGATTGAGAGGTGTTTGAAAACAAATATTTGTAAACAAATGGCATTTTTTTACAAAATATTGTAGAGAGCCAAATTCACATTCTCGATGAATCCATGTGAGCCCGAAATACATTATGGATTCTTTCGTCGAGCCCGTGCATGACGTTTATCAGGCTCCCGAAAAAAAAATTGGGCGGAAAATAAGTTGAAAAAATTGGAATGACAACATCACGAAAGTAGTATTTTTATTGGTAGGTGTCTAACAGACTATTAATTTACAAAATGGCAGGTATGTGCAAAATATGTTGAGAGCCCATTCCTCATTTTGCATAAGCATGTGAGCCCGAAATACGTCTTGAATATCTCAATCGTGCTCGTGCATAATGTAGATTAGGCTCCCGAAGGTTTTTGTAAAAAAAGTCGGAAGTGGACAAAAAACGGTCTTTATCATTATAGAAAATAGCACCGTGGGACCTGTTCGACCCAAAAACTCGAAATCATTCAAAAATGGATAACTTGGGAATTTTATTCTCTAAGATTGAAAGACGTCTTAGAACATACATAGGTAAACAAATGGCATTTCCCACAAAAATATTGTAAACATCACAAATTGAATTCTCGATGAGTCCATGTGAGTCCGAAATACATCATGAATTTTTACATCATGCCCATGCGTGACGTAAATCAGACTCCTGAGATTTTTTTGGCGAAAATGAGGTGGAAGAGCCTGTATGGCAACTTCAAGAATGTAGTAGGTATTTGTTGGGAAAAATCTAACACAATCATAATTTACCAAAATGGCAGGTATGTGCAAAATATGTTGACAGCCCATTCCTCATTTTGGATGAGCATGTGAGCCCGAAATACGTCTTGTACACTTCAAGCGTGCTCGTGCATGATTTAGATTCGGCTGCCGAAGGTTTTCATGAAAAAAAGTCTTAAGAGAACAAAAACGGACTATTTTGTTGGAAAAATAGCACCGTGAGACTTGTTTGAATCAAAAACATAAAATTATTCAAGAATGGATTTCTGAAAACAGAAACTTGAAATAAAACCCATTCTGCACTTTACAACGGGAACCTATCTTTTTCAAATTTTTTGCAGTTGTTCAAATCAAATTCAGGACAAATTTTGAAAAATGTGACAGAATAACTTGGGACTCACGTTCTAGAAGATTGAGAGGTATTTGAAACCAAATATTTATGAACAAATGGCATTTTTCCACAAAATATTATAGAGAGCCCAATTCACATTCTCGGTGAGTCCTAGTGAGTCCAAAATACATCATGAATTTTTCTGTTGAGCCCGTGCATGGCGTTAATCAGGCTCCCGAAAAAATGTTGGCCGGAGAACAAGTTGCAAAACCGGAATGACAACATCCCGAAAGTGGTATTTGTTGGTAGGCCTCTAACACAATAATAATTTGCCAGAATGGCTGTTTTGTGCATATGTCGAAAGCCCATTCCATAGTTTGGATAAGCATGTGAGCATGAAATACATCTTGAACACTTCAATCGTGCTCGTGTATAACGTAGATTGGGCTCCCAAAGGTTTCTGTGAAAAAAGTCAAAAGTTGCCAGAAAAGCACTATATCATTGTAGAAATAGCACCGTGAGACCTGTTTGACACAAAAACTCAAAATTATTCAAAAATGGATTTTTTAAAACATCCAAAACTTGAAATAAACCCTGTTCTGCACTTTACAACGGGGAACCTATTTTTTCTACAATTTTTGCAGCTGTTCAAAACTAATCAATGATAAATTTTCAAACTGTGACGAAATAACTTGCTTATCACGTCATAGAAGATTGAGAGGTGTTTGAAAACAAATTATGTAAACAAATGGCATTTTTCCACAAAATATGGCAGATAGCCCAATTCACATTCTCGGCGAGTCCATGTGAGCCCGAAATACATCATGAATTTTTTTGTCGAGCCCGTGCATGACGTAAATCAGTCTCCCGAAAAAAATTTGGGCGGAGAATTAGTGAAAAAGCCAGAATGACAACATCACGAAAGTAGTATTTGGTGGTAGGCGTCTAACACGATAATAACTTACCCTCTAATCCACCAGAATGGCAGTTATGTGCAAAATATGTCGAGAGCCCATTTCATATTTTGGATGAGCATGTGAGCCCGAAATACGTCTTGAACACTTCAATCGTGCTCGTGTATAACGTAGATTGGGCTCGTGAGGGTTTTTGTGAAAAAAAAAAGTCAAAAGTGGACACAAACTGTCAGAAACCGACTATATCATTGTAGAAATAGCACCGTGAGACCTGTTTGACCCAAAAACTCAAAATTATTCAAAAATGGATTTCTGAAAACATCCAAAACTTGAAATAAGCCCTATTCTGCACTTTACAACGGGAACCTATTTTTTCTACAATTTTTGCAGCTGTTTAAAACACATCTATGATAGATTTTGAAAATGTGACGAAATAACTTGCCTATCACGTTATAGAAGATTGAGAGGTGTTCGAAAACAAATTATGTAAACCAATGGCATTTTTCCACAGAGCTCAATTCACATTCTCGATGTGAGCCCGAAATACATCATGAATTCTTTCATCCAGCCCGCGCAATACGTGATTAGGGCTCCCAATTATTTTTTTTTGGGCGGAAATGACGTGGAAAAACCTGAATGGTAACTTCAACAATATGATATTTGTTGGGAAGCATCTGACAAAATAGTTATTGAAAAAATGACATTCATGTACAAAATATGTCGAGAGTCCATTCCACATTTTGAATGAGCATGTGAGCCCGAAATACGTCTTGTACACTTCAATCGTGCTCGTGCATGATGTAGATTGGACTGCGGGAAGTTTTCATGACAAAAGTCAGGAGGGGATGAAAACGGACTATTTCATTGGAAAAATAGCACCGTGAGACCTGTTTGACACAAAAACTTAAAATTATTCAAGAATATGGATTTCTGAAAACATCCAAAACTTGAAATAAAACCCATTCTGCACTTTACAATAAGAACCTATCTTGTTTTAAAATTTTTGCAGCTGTTCAAACCAAATTTAGGACAAATTTTGTGAAATGTGACGGAATAACTTGGGACTAACGTTCTAGAAGATTGAGAGGTGTTCGAAAACAAATAGTTATAAACAAATGGCATTTTTTCACAAAATATCATAGAGAGCCCAATTTACATTCTCGGTGAGTCCATGTGAGCCCAAAATACATCATGAATTTTTTTGTCGAGCCTGTGCATGACGTTATTAGGGCTCCCGACAAATTTTTGGGCGGAGAATAAGTTAAAAAACCGGAATGACAACATCACGAAAGTAGTATTTGTTGGTAGGCGTCTAACACAATAATAATTTACCAGAATGACAGTTATGTGCAAAATATGTCGAGAGCCCATTTCATATTTTGGATGATCATGTGAGCCCGAAATAGGTCTTGAACACTTCAATAGTGCTCGTGTATAACGTAAATTGGGCTCCCGAAGGTTTTTGTGAAAAAAAGTCAAGAGTGGCCAGAAAACGACTATATCATTACAGAAATAGCACCGTGAGACCTGTTTGACACTAAAACTCAAAATTATTCAAAAATGGATTTCTGAAAACAATCAAAACTTGAAATAAACCCTATTTTGCACTTTACAACTGGGAACCTATTTTTTCTACAATTTTTGCAGCTGTTCAAAACACATCTATGATAAATTTTGAGACTGTGACGAAATAAGTTGCTTATCACGTTATAGAAGATTGAGAGGTGTTTGAAAACAAATTATGTAAACAAATGGCATTTTTCCACAAAACATTGTAGAGAGCTCAATTCACATTCTCGATGAGTCCATGTGAGCCTGAAATACATCATGAACTCTTTCATCCAGCTCGCGCAATATGTAATCAGGGCTCCCGAATTTTTTTGGGCAGAAATGAGGTGAAAAAACCCGGATGGTCCTTCAAAAATGTAATATTTGTTGGGAAGCATCTGACAGAATAATAAATCAAAAAATTACATTCACGTACAAAATATGTCAAGAGCCCATTCCACATTTTGGATTAGTATGAGAGTCCAAAATACGTCTTGAACTTTTCAATCGTGTTCGTGCAGAATGTAGATTGGACTCTCGAGGGTTTTCGTGGAAGAAAGTCAAAAGTGGCCAGAAACGGACTATATCATTGCAGAAATGGCACAGTGAGACCTCTCTGACCCAAAAACTCAAAATTATTCAAGAATGGATTTCTGAAAACATCTAAAACTTGAAATAAAACCTATTCTGTACTTTGCAACGGGAACCTATTTTTTCTAAAATTTTTGCAGCTGTTCAAAACGAATCTATGATAAATTTTGAAAATGTGACAAAATAAGTTGCAAATCACGTCAAAGAAAATTGAGAGGTGTTTGGATACAAATTATGTAAATAAATGTCATTTTTCCATAAAATATTGCAGAGAGCTCAATTCACATTCTCGATGAGTCCATGTGAGCCCGAAATACATCATGAATTCTTCCATCCATCCCGCGCATGACGTAATTAAGGCTCCCAAAATTTTTCTTTGGCAGAAATGAGGTGGAAAAACCTGGATGGTAACTTCAAGAATGTAGTATTTGTTGGGGACCATCTAACAAAATAATTATCAAAGAAATGGCATTTATGTACAAAATATGTAGAGAGCCCATTCCACATTTTGGATAAGCATGTGAGCCCGAAATACGTCTTGAACTTTTCAATCATGTTCGTGCTTAATGTGGATTGGGCTCCCGAAGGATTTTGTGGAAAAAAGTCAAAAGTGGACAAAAACGGTACATAACATTTTAGAAATAGCAACGTGAGACCTGTTCGACCCAGAAACTCAAAATTATTCAAGAATGGATTACTGAAAACATCCCAACTTCGAAATCGAACCTATTGTGCACTTTACAGGGAGAACTCAGCGTTAAAAAATTTTGCGGAGAGCTCATTCACATTCTTGATAAGCCCATGTGAGCCCAAAATACATCATAAATTCTTCGATTATGCCCGTGCATGACGTACACCGGGCTCCCGAAGAAATTGTGGGCGAAAATGAGGTAGAA
Source organism: Anaspis maculata (assembly GCA_949128115.1). NCBI lineage: Eukaryota > Metazoa > Arthropoda > Insecta > Coleoptera > Scraptiidae > Anaspis > Anaspis maculata. The sequence continues at coordinate 55,467,379 of OX421962.1, read as the reverse complement.
AAACTCGGATGGCAGCATCAAGAAAGTGGTATTTGTTGGGAGGCATCTAACAAAATAAGAATTGATCAAATTGACATTCATGTACAAAAGAAAGAATGTAATAAGGAGAGGAATTTGAATTGGATTGAAAGCTGTCGCGAGCCCATTTCAAATTTTTGATGAACATGTGAGCCCAAAATACGTTCTGAACGTTTTGGTCGTGCTCGTGTATGACGTAGTTTGGGCTCCCGGAGATTTTTTTGAAAAGACAGTATGGACAAGAACGGACGCGCACATTGTAGAAATGGTGACGTAGGACCTGAATCACCCAGAAATTTGAAGTTATTCAACTATAGAAAAATGGAAACGTCCCAAACTCGAAATAAAAGCTACTGTGCACTTTACGACAGGAACTCGTTTTTTCGACAATTTTCGTAGTTGTTCACCCGAAATATAAATGATACGAGTGCTTTAACAGTCAAATCGTAACAAGTTAACTTGGGAATCACGTTCTATGAGGTTAAGAGACATCTGAGAACATAAATTCATAAACAATGGGCGTAATTTCGCAAATTGTTGTATAGAGCCCAATTCACATTCTCGATGAGCCCATGTGAGTCCGATATACATTATGAACTTTTCGATCATGACCGTGTATGACGTAAATCAGTCTCTCGAAACATTTTCGAGAAAAAATGTAGAGTGGAATAATCCAGACGACAAATCTCAAAAGGAAGTACATTGGAAGGTGACAAATAATATAAATACGTGAACAAATGCATTTTTTTTTCAAATTATGCCGGGAGCTCAAAATACATCATGTACATTTAGAAATATATATATATTTGAAAACCAACATTGGCGATGGGATTACCTGAAAATTACGTCCTAAAATGTCATGAGACGTCCATCAATGTGAATCTGTGTAAAAAATATTTTTTTTTACATTGTTTGTCACAAAATATGCCGCGAGCCCGAAATACATCATCCATCAAGATATATATATATATATACATATATTACCCTTCTGGTTTTCTTGGTTTTGAATTCTTATATTTTATTATAAGAATAGCGCTAGGTTTGTCTGTCGGTTACACTTCGTTGTCATGCTTTACGTTCGTGTGTATAGTCGCCGGGAGTCGGGTCGCCTTGGCAACACATGTGTGCTCGCCGCATCGCATCGCCGGCAAATGATGCACTCGCACTTCGCTGGTCGTACTGTTGGGTCCGTTTGAGATAGCTCGCGGATAGCTCTGTCGGACGCCTCTAAAATACTTATTGTCGCCGGGAGTCGGGTCGGCGCCTTAGCAATGCATGATTGTGTCTGGCGTTTGGGATAACTCTTTCAGACGCCTTTGAATCACTTAATAATTTATCGTTCAAAAAATCTGCTCCTGCTCCAGACGCCAAAAACGGGAAGCAAGCGAGTTACACAGATGCCCCTGAAGACAAAAACAGAACCAGAGAACAGAGAAGTTTTAACGGGACAAAAGTAATCGCGTTTCCTGTCCCTTTGACAATACAGGAAAAATAGTTACAACCGACGCCGTCCCCACACGCCGCCCCAGTCGAAAAAAAAACAGAATCGAAGGAGTTATAGCCACAGGAGAAAAACTATACACTAAAACTATATTGTTCCCGGTCCATGATCTGTTACACAATATAGTAAAACATCAAAATATTGTTTTTGTTACACCCAATCGATTCCACGTTCACGTAAAGTCAATGGGCATTATGTAATCTTTCCTTATACATATAATGGGGGAAATATCTCAATGAGCACTCAAGATAATTATTCAAATTATGTTAACTATTTATGTCAAGATACAGTTTTTGCCCAGAAGTTTGGCAAAGTGAAAAGCTGCGAAGTAGGTTTTTCTATGAAAGGCTCCTGGAAACAAATTTAATCTTCACCTACTATAGGTACCACTTTCAAAAAGTGCCTACTTTATGAATTTGAAGCTTTCCAAGGTGGCTACCAGCGGCCTGACTTGAGCTAGTAAGTTATATAATGATGCATCAGGGGAAATGTTTTGACACGATAGCTGCCGAACCGTTAGCTTGATCGACTTGAAATTCGGTATACAGACAGGGTCTTAGTGTCAAATGATCTGATTAGTTTTTGTCTGTCATCTGTCAAACCGAACTGTCACTTCACTAGGTATTAAAAAATGACAGAATCTTTATCTTACGGAACTTGACTTGCCAAATGTCATTTGAAAGCCTTGAAATATATATATTTCAGAACAGTTGAAAGTATTCCTCCGACAACTGTTACTTGTCAATAATTGAAAAATGTCAAAGTTCAAAGCTCTGACACTCAATTATTTGAAATCTATCCGATGGATTGAAAACAAATTCTTCGGGAAGCAAGACAACAAAAGAATCAAATTAAGTCTGCAGTTGCATTTTCTACTATAATAATAATAAATAAATAGTAAATGTTTTCCTCCTTATCGGCCTGCACCGGCCATAGGAGTTTTTGCCCTTTATTATCATATTACATTTACATGAAAAATTGCAAATTGGACAAACTCAAACATCCAGACTTCTTCCGGGAATCGAACTCGGGGCTCTCGCGGCCGCAGGCAGTCACACAACCACCTGCGCCACGAGGCCGTCTGCATTTTCTACTATGTATTTTAGAGTCGGGCGTTACGAATTTTTAGATTTTCTCCTGGTCGTTGTCACTGGAGAGGGCCGCTTACCCGGATTTTGACCAGGGCGACCTGTGTTTGGTGCAGGACTTGAGGCTCTATTTTCAGCAGGCCAACATAATTTTGAGGATTTGTCTCTCAAAAATGAAGGTGAAAACTTAATTTTTTTCTATACGGTGTACTGAGTGTATTAAAAAATTCAATACAATACAGGGTGGTCCAGGTTATAGTAGCAATAATTCACCATTCGATAGTGCATCGAAAACTAGGTTGACATGCATAATTTAATTTTTTTCTAAAACGTTTCCTAAGAGAGATACAGCCCTTCAAAGTTCAGTTTTTAAGATCTTTTTTTGCAATAACTTTCAAGTCATCAAAGCGATTTTGACCAAATTTGGTATAAATACTAACAAAATAAACACTCATCACTTGACGTAGATAACTTTTGTCAAAATTGTCCAGTGGCGTAGATACGGGAGAGTTGTTTTACTTTTCACGCCCTATTCCCTACGCCACTGAATATTTTTTGGAAACTATATTTTCTTCTAATTTCTTGTTCAATAAAAAAAAAGAGTTAGTCTTGTGAAATTTTGATTAGAGGCTTGATTCCCGAGATATTTGGGTTTTAAACTTTGGAAAAAATCTCAAAATCGACACTTTCCAGAGCCCAAATTGTTTTTTTTCTGGAAACGCCTCGTTTCTCAGCAAAAATTACAGTAAATCAACTTAAACGACCTACCGTGGGTTCCACAAAAGAGATAATACGAGATTAGTTGATTCGCGATTTTTGTTTGTCAATTTGTAGCTGACTGATCAATGGAAAGGCTGGTTTATACCTCAATAATGAAAAGATGATAGGTCTAGTACAGATTTCAGGCATTTTTTGTAGTTAATCGCCTGGCATTCAGCAGAAAAAAGTTCAGTTAATCTGCAATCAGCCTTGATCGCTGATCATCTTTTTTGTGGAACTGACGGCTAGAGAACTTATTCCAATTGAGGAACCATGAGTTTTCTTGGATTTCAATTTTTAGGCCTTCGAAAGTCGCGATTTCTGAGCGATTTCCAAAGTTTCAAATTCAAATATCTCGGAAATCAAGCCTCTAATCAAAATTTTACATGACTAGTTTTTTTTCTGAATTGAACAAGAAATTCAAAAAAAGTACAATTTTTCAAAAATATTCAGTGGCGTAGAAAATACGGTGGGAGAAGTTGAACAATTCCCCCGTATCTACGCCGCTGGACAATTTTGACAAAAGTTATCTACGTCAAGTGATGAGTTTCTATTTCGTAAACATTTGTACTAAGTTTGATTAAAATCGCTTCAATGACTTGAGAGTTATTGCAAGGAAAGGATTTCAAAAACTGAACTTTGAAGGGCTCTATCTCCCTTGGGAAGCGTTTTGGAGAAAAATAAACTATGTATTCGATCTAGTATTTGATGGACCATCGAATAGTGAATTATTGCTACTATAACCTGGACCACCCTGTACAGGGTGTCCCGAAATTAATGCAACAAAATTTTCAGGGAGGTTGACGATTGAAAAATAAGGAGACTTCCTCATTGAAAATACTCTCGCAAACGTATTAACGGAGATACAGGCCTTCAAAATTGGTTTTTCAAAACAGTTTTTTTTTCATTACTTCTGAACCGGTAAGCCGATTTTATTCAAATTTGAACTAAAGTTTACTAAAATAGATCTATATCGAACCATGGGCCGTGTCAATAAAAAGTAGCTTTTGCTTTTCACTAGCTTCAGCTAGGAGTTGCTAAGGAGAATTTGCTTAGCAACTCCTAGAAAATCAAAGTGGAAGCAAAAGCTCTTTTTTATTCACACGGCCCAATGATAACGCATTTCATCAAACATTTTCAGGGGCGAAGATAATAGGGGGTACCCTCCCCCTTTTTCCCCTATTTTTCACACCCTTGAATATTTTTGAAAATTGTTGCAATTTTTGAATTCTACGTTCAATTTAGAGAAAAAAGTTACTCTTGCAAAATTTTGATTAAGGTCGGAGTTCAATTGGTAAAATAAGCGTTGCGAAATCAATCCGTCTGGGTTTATTCCTTGACGGATTTTCACCATTTTGGTCTCTTTCGAAAGCTACAAGGATGTACTTTGGTTTGAGCTCATTGGCATTTCCAAAATCCAAAAATAATTTGTTCAAATGTCAAAATTCAATTCAGCAGCAGAACAAGCAGCAATTCGAATGGGCAATGATCAAAGTCAATTAAAGTATGTAAAAATAACCAAAGGAGTCTTGCGGGGGATATTCCAAGCCCACTTTTGTTTTCGATCTACATAGGCCACATTGAAGAGTATTTTTCTTCAAGAGGAGCTAGAGGTGTATCACTGAATGGACTGTTGGACGTAAAGATATTGCTATATGCGGACGATTTGGTTATACTGGCCGATTCACCAATCCAAATACAAAAAGATTTGAAGATTTTAGAGGGATTTTGTGAGGACCTCAATCTAGACGTAAACATCGAAAAGACAAAACTGGTTATTTTCAGAAAGGGCAAAAATATTAGGCAGGACAATCAGTACTACTATAAAGACAACCGCATTCAGACAGTCGATTCTTACAACTATTTGGGCACTATCTTTTTTTATAATGGACTGTTTTGTAGGGCATTAGAAGACCGAAAACGCAAAGCAAGGGTATGCTCAGCGACACTGAGTAAACTCGTGAACAGCTCAAAGATGAACGACATGCACTCTATTCTAAGCCTATATAGCTCAGTGACCCTTCCGACTTTTTTGTACAATGCAGAGATTTGGGGTTTAAGGTACTTAAAAAACGTTGAAACTGTTCAAGATAAAACGCTGAAAAATGTACTTTACCTGCAAAGATCAACTCCTGGATACATCATAAGGACGGAGCTCAATATGTGCAAAGTTTCTAGTGTGATAATAAAAAGAGCGTTAAACCTCTTTCTCTCAATCACGAAATTGGGCAACGACCGGTTTGTAAAAATTGCACTCATGAGACTTCAAGCTTTAGACTCCTTCCCAAATAACATGATACAATACAACTGGTACTCCCAATTAAAAGGTGCACTCAGCGAATTTGATTTTGAATTAAATACGTCATGGTCTGAAAGGGATGTTAACTATATTATCGACAAAATTTCACACAGGGGTAAAATGGATGACTGGAATCGGATTTTGCTCAGTACTTATGCACCCGATTACAAATTTATAATAAGTGAAAACCCAGTGGTGAAAAACTCAAACGAATACTTATTCAATACCACGAACTTGAATGTAAAAAGGTGTATGATACAATTGCGAACCTGCAACGTGGCTACTCTATCTATTTCTGTTAATCATGTCACAACCAAAATCAACTGTCAGGTGCACTGTAGTCTTTGTAACCAGCGTAAACTTGAGAATCTCGAGCATATTCTGCTTCAATGTCCAATGTACAAATGTTTTCGCCCACCTTTGCTTTTGAACCCTACCGACCCTCACAACCTTCTTCAAAACCTATCTGTTGAAAGCTCAAAAGAAATTTTCATTTTTCTCCAGAACTCCCTGCGGCTAAGGTCCTTCATTGTGGAAGAATAACACGTATATTGTGATTGTGAATTGATCTATGATTTGTAACGTGCTGAGTTATACTCTGTAACTATTAAATTTGTCTTTTTTGTTATGTAAACACTTGATTATTACTGTTGATTTATATATTTACTTATATTTATTTACTTATTTTTGATGAGCTAATGGATGTTGTTTTCTTTCTTAATTTGTCTTGTGCTACTCTTGCCAGTAACTTGTTTTATGATATGCTGTATCAAAAAAAACAATAAACACTTATTTAATTTATTAATTAATTTATTTAGAGAAAAAAGTTACTCTTGCAAAATTTTGATTAAGGTCGGAGTTCAATTGGTAAAATAAGCGTTGCGAAATCAATCCGTCTGGGTTTATTCCTTGACGGATTTTCACCATTTTGGTCTCTTTCGAAAGCTACAAGGATGTACTTTGGTTTGAGCTCATTGGCATTTCCAAAATCCAAAAATAATTTGTTCAAATGTCAAAATTCAATTGTTTTTTTTTTGATTTCGGAAATGCCAATAGGCTCAAACCAAAGTACATCCTTGTAGCTTTCTAAAGAGACCAAAATGGTAAGAATCCGTCAAGGAGTAAACCCAGACGGATTGATTTAGCAACGCTTATTTCACCAATATGACTCCGTCCTTAAGGCTTCATTTTCAAGATATTTGGGTTTGAAACTTCGGAGAACATCTCGAAAACACCACTTTCAAGGCCTTAAAAATTAAAATTCAAGAAAACTTAAGATTCCTCAACTGAAGTAAGCTTCCTAGGTGTTTCAAGTTAATAAACTACAATTTTTTCAGAAAAAAATTTGGGCCCTGAAAAGTGGCGATTTTGAGATGTTCTCCAAAGTTTCAAACCCAAATATCTCGAAAATGAAGCCTTCAATCAAAATTTTGCAAGAGTGACTTTTTCCTCCAAATTGAACGTAGAATTCAAAAATTGCAAAAATTTCTGAAAATATTCCAGGGGGTGAAAAATAGGGGGAAAAGGGGGAAGGTACCCCGTATTATCTTTGCCCCTAAAAATGTTTGATGAAACGCGTTATTATTGTTCGATAGAGACCTAATTCAGTAAACTTTGGTTCAAGTTTGAATAAAATCGGCTCAACGGTTCAGAAGTTATGCAGAAAAAACTGTTTTAAAAAACCAACTTTGAAGGCCTGTATCTCTGTTATTACGTTTGCGAGAGTATTTTTATTGAGGAAGTCCTCTTATTTTCCAATTGCCTACCTCCCTGTGAATTTTGTTGCATTAATTTCGGGACACTCTGTATACAGAGCGTTTTTCAATTATGTGAAATTTTCTATTTCTTTTCTGTTGACAATTTTTTTTGAAAAACGGCTCTGTATTTAATTTTCTACATCTCTCAAAATAATAGAACAGTTGATGAGTTTTTGTTTGTCAAAAAATGTCCCAGCAATCCTCTAGAAACTTTTCTAGTGTTTTGAGGCTATTGGGCTTCTAAAAGAAAGTGGGGTAATCCCAGTGACGTACCTAGGGTAAATTGCGCCTAAGGCAAAACATGAAAATTGCGCCCCTGAAGCCCTTAAAGCGCAGTCCCCCGGGAAATGCGTCGCAGCCGGATTTTTTCAGAATTTAGGTGAGCCAACAACAAACTGGACCCCTTTCTTAAGCTATACCTACTTGGGTCAGATGAAAAAGTCGAAAGTTGATTGTCCATAGATGTAAGTAAATACCATAATATTGGATGGTCCAAATATTTTAATAACACAACAGCAAACAAAAAACTTTCATAGAATATTATTAAGTATCCGCAAGTTTCATTAGAGGTAGTATTGTCACACAACTAGTTTTGGGACAGGACGAGCTTGCGAGGACGAGGAGTGATCTAAAGGAAAGAGTGTGACAGCACGTCATATTAAACGAGTTATAACTATGATAATTATAATTATGTTATCTACTTCACCCAAATAATTGCGCAGGAATTGGAAGTTCTAACTGCTGAAAATATAAATGTTTGATAAGTGATATTCTGCGACTGACGTTCGCCTACCCTCTGTACTGACGATGAATTGTTTCTATTGGCTGAAAAACGGTTCAACAAAACTCTTCTTTCAGACACCGCTTTCGGTATCATTGATTATGTTTTTCGACCACATATAAATATATGAAGTTTAGAAGCTTCGCTTGCAATTGTTTTTCTTCACTCTTTTCTTTCGTTCTTCCTCTTTCCATGTTTATTTTTTTTTACATTTTGCTCTTTTCCTTCCAATCGCGCCCTGAGGATCTTGCCCCCCCCCCCCACCGACAATAGTAAGAAATTGCAAATGCAGACTTAATTTGACTCTTTTGTTGTGCTGCTTCCTGCCAAATTTGGTCCCAATCCATCGGATAGATTTAGAATAATTTAATGGTTCTGAGCTTTGACATTTTTCATTACTTGACAGATGACAGATAGGGCAATACTTTCAACTGGTTTAAATACAGTTTTTTATGGGCTTTGAAACGGCATATCGCAAGTCGAATTTGTTGTTGATCCGACACAAAATAATCTCGCTGGAAAAAAGACACACAGTGTTGAGCGTCAGATTTTTGTATAATTTGAGGCTTTATTCTCAGTAGGTAAGAACTATCTAGAGAATTTTTCCCTCAAAAATGGAGATAAAAGCTCAATTTTTCTTATACAGTGTACTGAGTGTATTACAAAATTAAGTACAGAGCGTTTTTTCAAAAATGTGAAATTTTTTTTTTCCTTTTTGTTGACAACTTTTTAAAAGAAAACGGCTCTGTACTAAATTTTCTACGTCTCTCAAAATTTTAAAACAGTTGATAATTTTTTTGTTTGTCAAAAAATGACCCAGTAACCCTTCAGAAACTTTTTTAGTGTTTTAGGGCTATTGGGCTCTTGAAAAAATGTGAGGTAATCCAAATGGAAACAAGGTGGACAAACATTTGATGGGATCCCATTAAAATTTCTATATCTCTTCACCTTTATTTTTGAGAGAAAAATATTGCTACCCTGCGCATAAAGCCTGAAGGACGGAGTCGAATTGGTAAAATGATTTTTAAAATATCTATAGGCTCAAACCAAAGTACATCCTTGTAGCTCTCCAAAAAGACCTGAATGATAGATTTCTGTCTAAGAATAAACTCAGACGGATTGATTCCGCAACTCCTCATTTTACCAATTTGACTCCGTCCCTAATACATAATTCTGTCGACTGCCCAGAGCCCAGAGCTGCTTGAGCGACTCAACATTTTGGTGCCTCGATTAGATGCGAGACACCATTCTGCTTTTTACTGCGACACTCCTAACAGCAATGCTTTGATCATCAGGAGTTCCATATACACTGTGTGCAGCAATTATAACAGGCATTCGACAGACTGTGATATTTTCTATAATTCCTTTGATGTTCTACAGACCAGTATTTTAAATTACGACTACTGATCTTCTTCTGTTATTTGATTTATTATCGTATTGTCCTGTGACTGGACACTTTTGCCTGTTGGAAATGAATCTTTCTTAATCTTATTCTTATTCCTAAGTCAAGTTGCGACTCACAATCACCTAGCAACCCCTAATTCAGGCTCTTCAGCAACTACTTATGATTAGATATATTCCGCACATTTTGTTCACGTTTCCCAGCGCCTCCACCAGTAGTTAAAATCTCGAATACCAGCCATAAAAAATCACCTCTTGAAATCTTTCGCAAATCCTGGTGAAACCCTGCGTCACTTGTCTGGATGACTATTATGTAATACGTAAGTAGGTAGAGTAATAATCAATTTTATTATACATAAGTATAGCATATAATTTAAACATTCTAAAATTTCGACAGCTTTCATATCTATCTACCTATACCGTGATAAGGATTCCATCGTAGGTAGGCTAGTATATTAAACTGTCCAAGTCGATACAACGGTAGCAAAATTTGAACCTCGAGAAAACAGATAATATCATATTTCCTTGAAAACACTCAACGAAGGCTATTGTCTGAATATAACAATATAATGACAAGCCATCCTGTCTCAAGTGGACGAAGACGCCACTCATTCAAATGTTTTGATACTACACTGCTAAAAGCACCAGAATAAACAACCAAAGGGAAGGTTCGAATTGTACTTCGAATTATCTATTACCCATCAGCATCGCATTTTGGTGTGGTGTATTGTTGAACGGCTTATGAACGATACCATCTATTACTCTTCATTCGCCTGTCAGTCGCTTTCATTATTCCAATTACTTTATTGGAATATGGTTTTTTAAGGTGCCTTTTCATCTCATATATTATTGTTATTACTTTTATAAGATATACAGAGGTCCAGCTCGATGATTACGGATAGGTAGGTAATTATTTTTGATTGCTCCTACTAAGCACGCCGGATTTTGTTTATTTTAAGCATTGTAAAATCCGGAGTCGCCCAACAACAGTGTAACGCGACAATAAGGGCTAATTAGGAACAAAACCGGCAGATCCAAACATTCGTTATGACAGGTGAGTCAGCACATCATAGATCTTTGTGGAGGAAATTAGCTATTAAAATAATATTTAGACATATATGACGACGTGATATTTGAACCAATTGTGCACCCAGAGCATCAGTTTAAAATTTTAGCAGTAGATGAACAATTTTCAGGCTTTCATCATGACGATGGCACATCCGATATGTTAACAATTCAAATTGTGGCTGGAATGAAACGTGACTTGCCTACCGTTCGGTTGCTAACGAACGTTACTTTGGAGTGATACGTGAGAATTTCGAAATGGGAATGATTTTTAATGCCCGTTCTATTGATCCTTCCAAAAGGACGCAGCCTAGCGTAGGTACAGCACAATTCGATTCATAGTCATAATGTGTGCTTGAGCACCCTCGGGAAGTCAAGGGCGGGTCTCCAGGACTGATTGGCTAGAAGTTAGGAGGGTATCCTTGCCTAACGGCCTGTGCATGTTACCCCTCATTAAGTTCCTCACATGTGGTATGTATAGGTTAGGTACTTTCAATTCGCATGCGTTCATTATTTTCAACAATACATGGTATTGATGCAATTCGGGGAGCGTCATTGTTATTTCGAAGATATTATTCTACTGATGGTGCATGATGGAAACGGAGGACCTATGAAATCGTATGGGTAGGTCGTTTTTCTGACCTCCGCGTTTTCGTTGTCAAATCGTCAAATCGCTAGAGATTTTCTACGATTTCTTGGTAAAATGGGATCTGTACAAGTTCCACTTGATTTTGATGGTAGGTATCTTTCTATCCGTTCCTTGATCCTGACCCATTGGACCAAGAAGAGCCCTCCCCCTGAGGGGTCGGGCTCTTTCGACTTTCGAACAACAGAGAAAACAAACGAATGCAGTTTTCAGGCAACACGCATTTTTCAGAATTATCGGTGATTTTCATTGCACTCGTGGCATTACACCCGACAAATTTGAAGCAACAAATAAAATGCCATCTATGAAATTTTACACCTTCAAAAACTTATTTGATTTGAGACCAGCCGATCAGCAATCTAATTATGGTCAAAAACGACTCATCCCTCAGCCCTCACTCAAACAACAAGTATTGGATGAAACAAGAACTTGTCCATTTTAAACCTGCAGGCGCTGATGCGCACCAAATTCGGTCGATTTATTTATACAGGGAAACCAACAAAATTCCACTACGTACTTTCCTACCTCTTGCTTCAAGAAAGTAGTTCTCGTCTCGGAAGATCTTTTGCTGTTTAGTAGCGCATTCCCATCTGTTCAACAAGTCAATTGCTCTCTGTTACAAGCCTGTAATCTCTCATTCACGATCCTCAAACTGCTAAAACTTTGGCTAAAACACAACATACAGGGTGAAACATACTTGCTTTATTTGTTTTAGAATTTTTCTGGGTACAAAATTATTTCAGATAATAATCTTATCTGGTTCACTGGAAAGCTCAGAGTTTTCCGCAAGCTATATACCTAAAAAATTTACATTTCTACAATCACTCCGACTTTTTATTCAGGATGAATTATATTTTGCCACAGTTGGCCGGTATAGTTGCAGTTATTGCAGAAATGACATCTCTCTCAGAAACATCTTGAGAGCTTCAGACAAGGATCTCCTCACTATTCTTGTTCTGCTGGATTATTCCAAAGCATTCGACACCATCAACCACCAGATCCTGAAATCTATTCTGCATTATACGGGTTTGTCGACGTTTTCCATCAACCTCCTATTCGATTATCTAACGGGCAGAACTCAGAGTGTTACTTACAACGGCCGTGTCTCCTCTCCTCTTAAAATTTTGAGAGGTGTACCACAAGGATCCATTTTGGGGCCGCTACTGTTTATAATCTACATATCAAATTTTACCTCTGCCTTCCTCTCCGGCTGCCAACATTCTTATGCTGATGACACTCAGGTACGCATTTCATTCTCGACAGACGAATCTCAACAGGCTTTAGCGGCACTGAACTTTGATCTTGCAAACTTGAAAGACATCTCTCAAAAGCACTGCAGCTCAACCCTAAAAAATCGGTAGCACTTCTGTTTGGCAGAAAGGTGGATCGGGACAAGGTGAAATGCCATAATGGTATTGTGATTGGTGATGAAATTGTATCCTTTGCATGCGAGGCTAAGAACCTTGGGCTACACATCGACAATGACTTGAAGCTCACCACTCACGTCTCCAAATGCCTCCAGCGAGGTTATTTTCACCTCAAATCAATTTATCTAAATAGATCATTCTTGAGCTTCCATGTAAAAAAACTGCTATGTGAATCCTTGGTGCTGTCTCAGGTCAATCACTGTGACGTCGTATATGGTCCTTTTCTGAGACAAAATGACAGCTATACCGTCTGCAAAAGCTGCAGAACTCATGCATCAGACTTCTTTACGGAATAAGAAAATACGACCGTGTGAGTCACAAACTCTCCGATGCTGGTTGGCTCTGTATGGAGAACAGAAGAAAATTACACTCTGTAACCATGTTCTTCAAAATTCTGCGTACTAAAGAGCCCCCGGATTTGTTTTCCAGAATAATCTTTAATTCAGATGTTCATAATGTCAACACCAGATTTAGGGGATCCATCACCCCTCCACTCCACTCCAAAGAACTGTTCAAACGATCATTCACTTACCAGGTCTATGAAATGTTCAACAGCTTGTCATTTGAGTATGCCACCCTAGGTTTGAAGAGTTTTCAAACACAGCTTTCCCAAACATTGATGAACTGCCAGTGATGTAAATAATGTAATTGTGTATGTTCCATACTTGTACAGTTTTATTCACTTTACTTTAATTTTGTAGAATGTACAATCTTTCGTTACTTCGTATTGAGCGGAGTTAGATGGAAGAACAGCTGGTGAGCCAAGGCCTACCTATTAAGCTGAATCTCGCCCTGCTCGAATGCTGCTTCAATAAAGACCATTTATTATTATTATTAAAAATGTAAATTTTCAATATGTTTTGCTGAAAACTCTGGGGTCTCCATTGAAATGAGTAGGATTATCATTCGAAATAAGTAATGTGACGAAAAAAATTGAGGAGAGAAAAAAGTGTTTCACTCTGTATGTCATGTTCTAGAAGTTTGAGGAATGTCATTTATATCTTGAATGAGAGATTATATAGACTTCAGAGCCAGAAATGGTTTTCGTCTGAAATGATTCGATCAAGATAGTGGGGGCACTAGGTGAATGAACCTTGCAACTGGTGATGAAAGCATGAAATTCGGTTCACATACTCAAAATGAGCACTTCTTCCAGATAAGAGGTGGAGCCACGCCGAATTTCCACCGGAAGGGGGCTCGAGGGGCTCCTGAAAGTTGAAGGTGCTAGAACTCCCAACAAACCGCTTATCAGCTCGTTTTATCAATCAAAAAGGAAACTTATGAGTATATTGTAAACATTGGCGACGTTTATCGCCTTGTCCCGGGAATTTTTCATTATGAAAAAAAAAGTTCTTCGGCTGATCACACAAATTGGATTTATTTTATTTTCACCTACAAAGAATTAATAAGGAGATGTGCAACACGCTGATTCCCACAAATTCGTATCCTCTGAATTCGTTTGTGGAGTCAAAATTTTGATGGTGTATCTGCTTGAAGAGGGGCATTCCAAAGAGTAAGCTATTTTAAACACCAACTTCAAACATAATTTCTTCAGTGTTCTGAATCGAAACTATTGAATTCCTCCCAGCAAAACATACCCCGAACCGTTCTTTGGAAGTACCGCGTGCGATTGAACGTGGGATAAGTCCTGAAACACCATCAGAATTTTTCTTCCGTGATGCTGCGCTCCACTCTCGACCGGAGCAATTAGGTTCCTACACAGCATGCGCGGAGTGTATACACGATGCAGGGTATTTTGTCGGTTCAGTCTAAGGATGTAGGAACCCATTTACCCCAGTCTCCACGTTCAATCGCACGCGGTACTTCCAAAGAACGGTTCAGGGTATGTTTTGCTAGGAGGAATTCAGTAGTTTCGATTAAGAACATTGGAAGAATTATGTTTAAACTTAGTGTTGAAAATAGCTCACTCTTTGGAATGCCCCTCTTCAAGAAGATACACTATTAAAATTTTGACTCCACCACAATATATTCATGAGTTTCCTTTTCAATTATTAAAACAAACTGGTAAGCCGTTTAGTGGGAGTCCTAGCACCTTCAACTTTCAGGAGCCCCCCGAGCCCCCTTCCGGTGAAAATTCGGCGTGGCTCCACCTCTTGTCTGAAAGAGGGGCTCATTCTGAGTACGTGTACCGAATTTCATGCTTTCATCACATTTGCAAGGTTCATCTCGATTTTGGCTCTTAGCGCCCGCACTAAGATAAACAAGTGAGTATGCCTTCACGTGCGTGAGTCTCAGTAGCGCGTTTTCTCAAAGAGGCATATTGTGAACGTAAAGAAATTTGGTTGAAGGAGAAACACCATTCCTTGTCCACTGTCTTCATTCGAAACTCATTGTGATATTGTGTTATCAGAATGGGGTACTTGCCAATGAAATAGATTTGAATGAAAATTCTTTCACTCATCAATATATTTTTTGTTTGAGGGCGGGAGCTGGGAGCGGCGACTAATCAACAGTAGTCTATTCTTTCCCATTTTTAGTCGGCCATCCATATAGCGAAAGAATCAGATCGCTATGTCTTCGGGTTTATGTTTTCCATTTATCTCTTTCTTTGAGGGCAGCGTGTGGGGGTGGCAGCATTCGGCAAAGTAACTGTTGCACAGTTTGAGTTGAGAGTTTCTAAATGTTTGAGGAAATATGACAATCAGTGAAAATTGTGAAAGTTGCATTTTTTTGTTTGGGAGCGGGAGCTGGAGGCGGCGACTAATCAAAAGTGGCCTGCCTCTCTTCCCATTTTTAGTCAGCTATCTATATAGCGGAACAATTAGATCGCTATGTCTTGAGGGTAATGTTTTACATTTATCTCTTACTTTGGGGGCGGCGTGTGGGAGCGGCAGAGTTTGGCAAAGAAATTTTTCCACAGTTAGAGTTGGGAGTTTCTGAATGTTTGAGGTAACATTAAAATGTAATTCAGTGGAAATTATTGAAAGTTGCACTTTTTTTCTTTTGGGGGTGGAAGTTGAAGGCGGCGCCATGTCAAAGGTAGCTTATTCTTCCCCATTTTTAGTTAGCTATCCATATAGCGAAAGAATTATATCGTTATGTCTTCAGGTTTTTGTTTTTCATTCATCTCTAACTTTGAGGGTAGCGTGTGGGGGCGGCAGCATTCGGCAAAGTAACTGTTGCACAATTTGAGTTGAGAGTTTCTAATTGAGAGGGAAATATGACAATCAGTGAAAATTGTGAAAGTTGCATTTTTTGTTGTTAAGAGGCGGCTAATCAAAAGTGGCCTATATTTTTCCAATTTCAGTCAGCTTATATAGTGAAAGAATTAGATCGCTATATCTTCAGGTTCATGTTTTACATTTATCTCCCACTTTGGGGGCGGCGTGTGGGAGCGGCAGAGTTTGTCAAAGAAATTCTTGCACAGTTTGAGTCAAGAGTTTCTAAATGTTCGAGGTAACATCATCAGCTAAATCAGTGAAAATTGTTGAAAGTTGCACTTTTTTTCTTTTGGGGGCGGAAGCTGGAGGCGGCGCCATATCAAAAGTAGCCTATTCTTCTCCATTTTTAGTCAGCTATTCATATAGCGAAAAACTTGGATCGTTATGTCTTTGGGTTCATGTTTTTCATTTTGGGGGCGGCGTGTGGGAGCGGCAGCGTTTAGCTGAGCAAATGTTGCACAATTTGAGTTGGCAGTTTTTAAATGTTTGAGAGAACATCTCAATCAGTAAGATTTGTGAAAGTTGCACTTTTTATCGTTTGGGGGCGGAATCTGGGGGCGGCGACTAACCAAAAGTAGCCTATCCTTTTCCCATTTTTAGTCAGCTATTTATATACCAAAAGAATCAGATCGCTATGTCTTCGGGTTTATGTTATTCATTTTAAAGTGATTGGAGGCGGTTTCTAGCAGTTTTTTCATGTCGGCGGCGCATATTGAAGACGGAATGTTTCTTGGCTTACGTTTATAAGTGGCAACTATGTATTATTCAAAAAATGAGAACACCAGAGCATCAGGTCTGGTAGAAAGTGCAATATTATGTTATTTCAACTTTATCGGGGGCGGTTTTCTCTATGTTGGCGGCGTAATATAGACATCCAATATAGCCTAGCCCTCATTTGGGAGTGGCAGCTATGTAACAGCGAAAAAATTAGAAAGCTAGGTCGTCTAGTTTGGGAGGAGTTCGAGGAACGGACGGACGGACGGACAAAGCGGTTGCAATAGTGATTTTCATCAAGATGGAAAATGCGCTAAAAACATTGAAAAAAAAAGATTCCACCCTGTACGTGGAATGCCAGTGACTACTGAGGGGTACATTTGGCTATAAGATTGTTGAATAATGAAAGACTGTTTTACTCAAAGTCTACTTTATTGGAATATAAAAATTCAAAATTCAATTTTTTTATTTTCACCTTGTACCTACAGGGTGTTTCCAAAATGGTGATACTAACTCCTAGAGGAAGAGAAGATTCCCCATCAAAAATGGACCAGGAAAAAATATGACTTCGATGTCCTAAAATGCTCCGTTAAAAAGATACAGGGTGTTCAAGTTGACTCTATAATAGTATATTATTATACGAGTTTAATAAGATGAAGTTTGTCACCCGACTGTTTTTGGGGCACGACGAACGCAGTGAGGAGGGTCCCAAAGAAAAGAGTGCGACGAAACGTCTTATTAAACGAGTGTAATATACTATTTTATCTATTTCGCTGCAAATATTTGGAAGAAATTGAAAAAGTCTAGAGGTAGAAATGCCTTTCAGTGTCATAAAAGTCAAGCGCCAGTACGACACGCATTTGCGTGTCGAAAAGTGGCCAGTACGATACGGGAATAGATAAAATCGATTTTTTGATATAACTTTTGAACCGTCCAACTGATTTTGTTCAAATTTGGAACAAAGTAAACCAGAATAGGTCTCTATCGAATAATAGCCACGTGTTTGAAACAAAAAAAATCAGAGGCGTAGATAATGGGGAGTGTCTCCATATTTCCCTCCCTATTTTTGATCCCCTAGCTATTTTCCGAAAGTGTTCTAATTCTTAGATTCTACGTCTAATTTAGAAAAAAAAGTTACATTTGCAAAATTTTGATTAGAGGCTTTGTTTCCGAGATATTTGAGTTTGAAACTTTGGAAAACATCTCGAAATCGCCACATTCAATGAGCTCAGTTTTTTTTTCCTGAAAACTTCTCGTTTCTCAGAAAAAATAGTGGTTTATCAACTTAGAATTCTAGAGAATCTATTTCTGCTGAGAAACCGTGAGTTTTTCTGGATTCTGATTTTTAGGCCTTTTAAAGTGGCAATTTCGAGATGTTTTCCAAAGTTTCAAACTCAGATACCTTAAAAACGAAGCCTCTAATCAAAATTTTGCAGGAGTAACTTTTTTCTCTAAATTGAACGTAGAATAAAGAAATAAGAACAATTTGGAAAAATAGCTAGGGGTGTGGAAAATAGAGGGGTAAAAATGAGGACACCCCCTATTATCTACACCCCTGAACTTTTTGTTTTCAACACGTTACTATTATTCGATAGAGACTTATTTCAGCTAACTTCCCTAGGAGTTTGTATCACCATTTTGGAAACACCCTGTATACCAACATTATACTAGCTAGGTAAATAGTACGCGTCATATAGGGATGTATGGGATGTATGTATCTGGCATGTTGAATAATCAGAGATAAGCTAACCATATAGCTAAAAACCGTTTGAGAACTACATTCATCAAGCAAAAAATCCAATTCAAATCTCGATTCAAATGTTCTTATACGAGGGTGGTTTGACATATATATTTATAGATAACACTGAAATAGTAGCACTATTACTAGTTCCTATGATTTCTGGATTCTAGCAACCTTAGATGACCTAAGTATAAAATTTTTGACAGATACGTCAGACAGTTCTTTTTTGGCAGCCTTTTGAAATAAACGACTCCTGGTATTTTGCGAGAATGGAAAAAAACGAAATTCACGCTGTAACCAGATTTTATTTTTTGGAACGCCTTAAGTCTTTACAAATAATTGAAGACTCCACAAGAACTTTAGGGGAATCTGCTCCATCGAACGCAACCGTTTATAATTGGTACCTACAACGAATTTAAACGAGGTCGTACGAGCCCGAGTGATGAACCACGATCTGGAAGGCCAAATGAGGTCACAACAGCAGAAAAGGTCCACAAAATCCATGGTATTGTGTTAGACGACCGTAAAGTGAAGGTGCGCGAAATTGCTGAAGCTGTGGGCATCTCAACTTAACGTGTGTTCAACATCTGCACGAACATTTGCAAAAGAAGAAGCTGTCGACGCGATGGTGCCGCGATTGCTGAAAATCGACCAAAAGCGCACTCAAATGGACACTCCGTTGCAATGGCCAAAATACACGAATTAAACTTCGAATTGGTTCCCCACCCATCGTATTCTCCAGATTTAGCCCCACGTGACTTTTTCCTATTTTCAATACTGAGAACTTGGCTCGGTGGAAAGAAATTCACATCGAATGATGAAGAAATAGACGCCGAAAACAAATAAGTATTTTGAAGGTCTCGAAAAATCATACCTAGCGAAGAAATAAAAAAAAAGAACATCGTTGGACCAAGTGTATAGAGCTAAAATGAGACTATGGTGAGAAATAAAACTAATTTTGACCCAAAAAAATGTTTCTTCATGTCCATTCTAAAGACTTGTCAAACGACCCTCGTAAGTACTAAATATACATACATATACAGGGTGATTCAAAAGTAGCGGAACATATCTCAACGGTGCGTAATATGGAGGTGTAGTAGAGTGCTGGAAAGTTGTTGAAAAAATTCTATGTCTTTTAATTTTGAAGTTATGGAAGGACAAAAGTTGGTCCTTCGATTGCTTCTATTTCCGTTGTTCCAAAATATTTTAGTAAACTTTTTATGGAAAAATAATAAGAACGAAAAATCAACCTCTGAATCTGTATTGAATTTTTGTTTTCTATACAGGGTGGATCATAAACTACAAAAATTCAGTTTTCCTAAAAAAAAAACAGAAGCAATGGAATTCTATTGAAATGAATTGGGTTTCATAGTTTCATTGCGCTCTACATAGGTTATGGGACCAAAGTGGCTGTTTACAGGTACTTTCAGAAAAAAATTATATCCAGGATTCATGACTCACCCTGTATACAAAACGAAAATTCTTTACAGATTCGGAGGTTGACTTTTTTTACTCAATCTCTTTCCATAAACAGTTTACTAAAATCTTTTGAAACAACGAAAATAGAAGCGATCGAAGGACCAACTTTTCCCTATAACTTCAAAATTAGAAGACATGGAATTCTTTCAACAACTTTCCAGCACTCTAACACTCCCATATTAGGCACCTTCAAGGTGGTCCGACACTTTTGAATCACCCTGTACAGGGTGTTTCAGCGATGATAGCTAAAAACTCGACTGTGGGTAGATCTTGTCAAAATATGACGAAAACCTATACAGGGTGTCCGTTTTTCGAGGCTAAGCATGGGTATCTCGCTTATCTTTAGAGATACAGAGTCGGTTAAATTAGAAAAAAGTTGCGAATTTTCATGACGATCAATGATCCAAGAAGATATTTGACTTGTCAGTTTTAGTTTTCGAGATATCGAGAAAAAACAGAAATTTGTGATTTTTGTTTTTATTTTTCATTTGAAAAACGGTTGAAGGTAGCCTTTTCTAGTTAAGACAATGTGAAGGCACTTTTTCAAGGGGAATTCAATGTTGCCAAAATCTTCATTCTAGCTTTCAAAACAACCGAGATATGACATTCAACTTTTTTTTCTCTTATGGGCGCTATATTGGATTTTGACATTTTTGGATACAATATTTTTTCTGGTTACAATGATGTGTCACATGCTACTGTTGAGCAAAAAAAATTTTTTATTTTTTAAAGAGTGCTTTGGAAACAAAATCAGCACCGACAATAATAAAACCGAAAATGTTGAACATTTATTCATTATTGACATGTGGCACATCATTGTAACCAGAAAAGAATACCGTATTCAAAAATATCAAAATCCAATATGGCGCCCATTAGAGAAAAAAGTTGAATGTCGTATCTCGGTTGCTTTGAAAGCTAGAATAAAGATTTTGGATTCCCCTTGAAAAAGTGCCCTGACAATGTCTAAATCAGAAAAGGCCATCTTCAACCGTTTGTTGAATAAAAAATAAAAACAAAAATTCAAATTCCTGTTTTTTCACGATATCTCAAAAACGAAAATCGATACGTCAAATTTCTTTTTGGATCATTGATCGTCATAAAAATGCGCAACTTTTTCCTAATTTAACCGACTTTGTATCTCTCAAGATAAGCGAGATACCCATGCTTAGTCTCGAAAAACGGACACTCTGTATACCATTTTGCGAAGTTCGGCCTAATGACGAAGATACAGCTCTTCAAAGTTCACTTTCCTCGGATTTCAAAAATAGTACCTCAGGAACGTTTAGACACATTTAGCTTTTAATTCTGCATAAGCTGGTTTGTCGTAATAATTATGTATCAACCTGCCAAATTTCAGAAGAATCCAATCAGTGGCGTAGAAGTTATAAGGGGTTACCTTTGAGTCAACTTTTCTTCGGATGCTTCTGAATTATTGATCCTTGTAACTCTTACACCAATGGTTGGATTCTCACAGAATTTTGCAGGTCGGTAGATAGTTTCGACAAATCACTCTATGCTTAAATTATTTTGGTCAAAACGTCACTGAGTAACCAATTTTTGAGATCCGAAAAAAGTCAACTTTGAAGGGCTGTATCTTCGTTATTAGGCCGAAATTTGCAAAATGTTATATATGTTTCTATCATATTTTGACGAGATCTACCCACAGTTAATTTTTTTGCTATCATCGCTGGAACATCCTGTATATGCATGTATAGAAATTCATAAAATGTAAAAATGTAAAATGTTATGTATAGCATGAAACGTAAACAAAATATGTGCTCTGTTGCAGGCGAATCAGAAAAAACACGTCCCTTACAAAATGTCCCCAGGAAATTACGCCCCTGGAAAAACGTTCCCCTGAAAAAGTCCCCGGTAATAGCATCCCTGGTAATAACGTCCCGAAAAAACCGTTCCCCACGTAAAGTTCCTGGAAAGTGGAAATCACGTCCCCGAAAAAAAACAAGCGAATATGCCTCATGGGCATGAGGCTCAGTAGCGCACTTCCTTTTTGGAGGATTAGTGAACGCAAGATGTTAAGTGATTAGGGTTCTACCGTCTTGGGCAAAAAATTGCAATATGGCGGCCAAAATATCGACAGAATCATGAAATTCGGCTTGAAAATCAAAATGATCGTACTAGACAAGGGTAAGTTCCAAGTTTCATGAAAATCGTTCCACTAACAAGAGATTTCAATATGGCGGCCAAGATGGCGGCAGAATTATGAAACTCAGCTTGAAAATAGGAATGATCGTACGAGACAAGCGTAACTCTCAAGTTTCATGAAAATCCTTCCACTTATAAGAGATTTCAATATGGCGGCCAAGATGGTGGGGCAATCATGAAATTTGGCTTGAAAATAAGAATGATCGTACTAGACAAGGGTAAGTTTCAAGTTTCATGACAATCGTTCCACTAATAAGAAATTTCAATATGGCAGCCAAGATGGCGGCCGAATTATGAAAGCCAACCTGTCTATTTGGTCCTTGAGGACCTAAGCTATCCACCGGATAAAGTTCAATCTTCAAGGGCTGTAGCTTTATTTCCCGAGGAGAAGTTCAACTTCATCGAAGTGCACAGGAGATCTCTGTTTTTTGAGAATAATGATAACGATGTATGGATAACAAAAATAGTGCCCATTGGCCACCCTTGGGGACATCAGCTATTAATCGGAAAAAAGTTCCAAGACTCTTGTTTCAATTCTCGAGAAGGAGTACAGCGTCTTAATTTCTGCACGGACTCGGACAGACAGACAGACAGACAGACAGACAGACAGACAAACCGGCCACATAAGCGTCATTCTGTTACTTATATAAAAAAATGTTCTCCAACTGATTTCGACCTCCTGAACACGAATATCGGGCTCACTTTTGAATTGGAACATTTCTTTTTTATCGAAAAACCGAAAAAATGGTAGCCTTGTCACATGATTTTTAGTGATACCTACCTACTTTTTTTTTGTTATTGAGCGAACATGTTTCGTAATTTGAGTGCCATTATCCTTCAGGTACCTAGTATTGGCTATTTCAAAATGTTCAATTACTATTTCGGCACGTCTGATTTTAAATTTGTAGGGTCGTGTAATATGCGCCGAGCCGTGGCTTTGCGGCTGTTTTCAAAAATCGATAACAATTGACCTAACGGTCGGATCGAAGTGGGGTTTTTGTCAAAAGAAAGTTCAAATTGTTCTCTAAATATAATGCCGTACATGCAGTGATGTATTTCATTAAGAAATTGTAGTTGCCTGCATATCGCAACTTTCTACATCTTACCGCGAATTCCAGCACTTGATCGGCGAAGCCGCCCTACACCAAAATGTTATTTTTGTAATTGTTCATGATTATTTCGGCAAAATTTTTCTTGATTCGCGTACCAAGGTCATGAGCTACCCATTCGAGTTGAAATATTTTCTGTATTGAATTTAGTTTTGTTCGGAGGAAAGGATATCAAGCACCAGCAAGCGACGAATAAATCATTTGCGGCCGAGCCGTAGTTTCGGAGTCATTTTCAAAAATTAATAACTACTAATCGGCACCTCGCACCGATGTGAAATTTTCATTAAAATAAAGTTCAAATCATCCTCTAAATATAACTCCGCATATGTATTATGGTAAAATGATAAGATCGGGTACTTCTTCGCATGTGATAACTTTCGAGATCAGGCCGGGTTCTGAAATGCAGCATTCAACGGCGATGCCGCCTCACACTAAATTGTTATTATTGTCATTGTTTATTATTATTTCGTCAAGATTTTTCTTGGTTCGGGATACAAGGCCATGAGCTACCCAATGGAGTAAAAATTTTTCGCAAAATCCTTTTCGTCTAGGACTAGATGCTGTGACGGACGGACGGACGGACGGACGGACGGACGGACGGACGGACGGACGGACGGTCGGACGGACGGACGGACAAAGCGAGGACAAAAGCGCCTTCCCGTTTGGAGAAGTGCGCTAAAAAACAGGAGGAGCGCATTTAACGTATAGGTAGATGCAATCAATGCGAGGCATCGAAGGAACAAAAAGTTGTTAGAGCTTGAAAAATCTAATGTAAAATGATACAACGGCAAAAAAATTAAATTCTAGAACTAACATGAGCTGGAGCAAGAGGCCCGCGAAACGATTTTGTCCTTTGAGATCCTCGATGCTCGTGGGCTCTTTTTTGTCAGAGTTTGATTGCAAAATATCAAATGTCGTTTTCATGTATCTATTTATTTTTAACTCTACCTGAAGCTGGAGCAAAAAGCCTCCAAATTGAATTTGTCATTTGAGAACTGCAGTGGTGGTGACCCTGTTGAGTGTTGAATGTCAACATGCTGAGAGATGGTTGGTAGCAAATGGCAATGAACATGATAGCTTTTTCGTAGCTGATATTAAAAAGAATTGAAATTAAAAACAAATCATCAATGAAGGCGTGAAAACCTAATTTTGTAAATGTCTTCTTTTTTGTTTTTTCTTCGACTTTTGACTTGATTTTAGGCTTTCAATTTACTTATTCTTATCATCTTTATTTTTATTCTTAAAAAAATGTTCGCCTGCGACGCCATTACGCTTGCTTCGCTTGCGACTCCCGAGCCCCTTTTCGAACTTGCATCACCGCCACCGGGCCCAAATCCTTAAGGAGTTAAGGACTATGAGAAGAAACTCTTAAAAAAAAACTACGATTGTCATGCAGAGGTTTCTGTCTTCATTACTCTTCATGTGTTGGTCGGAGTCTTACAGGGCCCCCTTGTGTTTTACGGTACCGTTTGGAGCGCCAATAAGCCCCGTCATATGCCTTCTTGTTTTATTCAGATCCCTAAACGGTGATTCAAACTGATTTTCTACATGAGAAGACGCTGTATTTTGATATTTCAAAGAATTTTTCAATGTCGAAGCGATATCTGTGAAGTAGAAAGGTGTACAAAATTGTCTACGGAGAAATACATGATGACTGAAAATCGAGCAAAAATTGTCAGAGCCTATTACAAAAATAGACGTTTCAGAAGGAGTATGCGTATCTCTCTTCACGCGAATAATTTTGCATCTAGAAAATCGACCTTCTGACCACGCACAATGTGGAATGTTGTCCAAAAATTTGAGCGAAATGGCTTCGTAACATATACACATGAGTTTCCACATCACATTCCAAATTGTGCTCTCAGAAGGTCAATTTTCTAAATCCAAAGTTAGTTGCGTGCATGAAGAAAAATACGCATATACTCCTTCTGAAACGTCCATTTTTGTAATAGGCTCTGTTAATTTTCACCCAATTTTCAGTCATAACATTCCTCCGTAGACAGTTTTATACATAACTTTCTACTTCACAAATATCGCTTTGAGATTGAAAAATTCCTCGAAATGTCAAAAATAGAGCGTCTTCTCATGTGGAAGCTCAATTGGAATCACCCTTTATATCCCCTGGTTTCTATATACCTACTTTTTCAATAGGTACTGCCCAACAGGATTGACTATACAATTAATGGCCAATAAGATAACTGAAAATGAAGAAAAAACAAACAGGGCAAACAAAAAAGAGAAGAAACAATTAACAGATAAACAGATATAAATAATTTCTATAGAAGATCTTTATTTAGTACGAGATGGGTCAAAGTCAAAGTGCTGGATGGCAGATTGTTCAATTATTTCGATGAAGTCCTAAAAGAGATCTCAATCAACAATATTGTAGCGTTTCAAGCCTTGCTGAAACTATACTTGTTATTTACGTGTTTCAAGCCCCCCTGAGCCCCCTTGTGTCTACAATGTGTCGTTTGGAGCCCTGATGAGCCCCATTGTGTCTTGAAGTGTCAATTTGAATCCTAATGAGCCCTGCCATGCGCGGGTGCAATGCTTGTAAGGACTAAGGAACTGTTCGTCGAAGAACAAAATTGTCCTAACACCCTTTAAAGACATACGAACACACAAAAAGGGTCCGTAATAAACCTTCCAAGAAAATATAAAAGAGGTACACTGAAGTTCCTAAACCCACAAGAAGCTACAAGAGGCCCACCCGGATTCCAAACGACCGACATCATGAAATTACAAGAAGACTCGCTATGGCTCAAACGTTCCGTGAAGACACAAGGGAAAGGGCGTACCTACACCGCAGAGTTTCGAAAGCCACAAGAAGGCACAAGGTGGCTCATCAGGGTTTTAAACGACATTTGGTATTGTCACCCCAAAACTTTCCCGACTAGTATCCAGGAACCTATATGGAAACTTTTAGCCCAGGCGCCAGGGAAAACAATAAGGAAATAATTGTTCCCTGGCTGGAAACTATCTTAAAATGATCTGTGTAGCTTAGGTTTTGACATACTAGTTTCCCCCCTTTCGGAAATGTCGGCGTCATGTCGCCATCATCAACAAGAAGTGCACCAGCGTGGTTTTTGCCGAATATCTTAATTTTGGGTCATCTGACAGCAAAAGATGTAAGAAATTATTTTGAAGCCTATGGAATTCCCTACAGTTTGGTTTTTTAATCAATTTTCTGCGACCTATGGTCCTTGAGATAGAGCTTCTGGAAGCGAAAGTCATTGTCGTGAAAGTTCCATGGCCACTTGACTCGAAAAACTAAAATGTCGATGTGACAAAAAAAAATCAAAATGAGATTACTCGAGAATTTTTCATGCTATAGTTGCGGTGATGGTCTTAAACTCTTCCTCTTGAACCGTAGATTACGAATATTGAAAAGTCAAAAACGTCACATTGTACATATACAGGGTGTACTGCAAGAATCAAATAAGAACAGAGAAATTTGACATATTTCTTCGATTTAGCCTATGCGAAACTCTAAGCACTTATCACGAGTCCAATATCGATATGCATTGCTCTGTAAGCTTCACTTGATACACTTAAGAAGTGGTCAGCTCACAGCCTTCCTGTAAAATGTTTTGAAGGCCCTCTGAAATCATCAAAATTTACACAAGCAAGAAATGTATGTAACAGTATATTATATACCAAGGAACCAAAGTGAATTTTTGATCCCTTGGGTGAAGTTTATTGCTCGAGGGCCCTTTGGGTCCAAATCCCCAAATTCAAAATTCACTTTGGTCCCTTGGTATATAATATACTGTTATATACATTCCTTGGTACTGTAAATTTTTAATATTTTGATGATTTCAGAGGGCCTTCAAAACATTTTAGAGTAAAGCTGTGACCTGAACACTCATTTAGTGTATTAAGTGAAGCTTATAGAGCGAATCCATATTGATATTGGACTCGTGTTATAGGTGCTTAGAGTGTCGCATATAGACTAAATCGAGAAATATATGTAAAATATCTCTGATCTGATTTGATTCTCTCAGTACACCCTGTATATGTACAATGTGACGTTTTTGAATTTTCTATATTCGTAATCAACGGTTCAAGAGGAGGAGTTTAAGACCATCACCGCAACTATAGCATAAAAGATTCTCGAGAAATCTCATTTTGCATTTTTTTTGTCACATCGACATTTTAGTTTTTCGAGTCAAGTGGCCATGGAGCTTTTACGACAATGCCTCTCGCTTCCAGAAGCTCTATCTCAAAAACCTTAGGTCGCAGAAGGGTCATTTCAAAACTATTCCGTAGAGAATTTCATTGGTTTCAAAATGACTTCTTACAACTTTTGCTGTCAGATGGCCCAAAATCAAGATATTCGGCAAAAACCACGCTGGTGCACTTCTTGTTGATGATGGCGACATGACGCCGACATTTCCGAAAGGGGGGAAATTGGTATGTCAAAACCTAAGCCACACATATCGTTTTAAGCTAGTTTCCAGCCAGGAAACAATTATTTCCTTATTGAGCTGATTTTTGCTCCCTGGCGCTTGGGCTATTTTGTGGAAAAAGGTTTCCGGGAAAACCAAAAATCTTTTTCCGAATCATCTTATTGTAAAAATCGTTAATCAAGGCTTCGCACTTTAAGCTCCATCATCCTAGTCCGGTATCAAAAACCCAGGCCGGTTTTGCATTTCCAACCGGAAAATTCCCGGGAAATTGAAATAAAAATTGTTGGGAAATGTTCAAGAATCAGTTACCTCTTGTTAAAAAAATGGGAAAATCTGTTCACGGGATAAAAAGTTGGAAAATGTGCAGTTTTTTCAGAGAGGAAAAAACTCAAAAAAATGTGCGTCCAATTTCAAGAAAATTTTGTCCAACTTTCATTCCCAGCATGTCTGCACCTAAAATGAATATTTCGTGAGACTCACCGCATGTCGAAGTTTGCAATGCAGTTTTTTAAAATTCACGGATTGTGCAAACTCTATTCTGAAAAAACTTCCATCGGAAAACCGACACCGTGCGTAGATTTTGAAAATGGGTTTACACGACGCTCAATTCAATCTACTATCGATATCAGTCGGAATTTTCTGAAAAAAGTCGATCCCCGATTAGGAATGGATATTTGAGTGGAGTCCTGCATCAAAAGCGAGTCGTCCTGGTCAAAACCTGGCTGAGAGGCCTCATGGGTGGCAATGGCTAGAAAAAATCTCGAAAATTCATAACGCCCGACTGGAAAACGGTAGAAAACTGCAACTGCAGACTTAAGTTAACTCTTTTGTTGTGTTGCTTCCTGCCAGATTTGGTTCAAATCCATCGGATAGAATGTTGAATGGTAAACTTTTAACTTTGACATTTTTATTTATTTGAGAGATGACAGGTAGGGCAATTCTTCCAACTGTTCTGAAAACAGTTTTCCAAAGGCTTTCAAGTTACACACTGCGTGCAAGTTGAGTTCCGTGAAATATAGTTTCTGACATTTGTTGATAGTGACACTTCTCTTTGACAAATGACAGCCAAAAAGTAATGGGCTCATTCCACAGGAAAACCATGTCTGCATGCCAAATTTCAAGTCGATCAGAGCAACGGCTCGGCCGTTATCGTGGAAGATCACAGACAAACAGACAGACAGACAGACATCATTCTGGAAATGGTCTTAGCATTTTGATGGACTTCAAAATGGATATATCCGGCGAAATCTCAAAACTTTTTTCTGCACGATTACAACGCTTTCCCTTCCATATGTTGTAATGAGGCCTTGAGGCCTATACGTACCAGGTGAGACTATGTTCCACAAACTCCCCGAATGGGATCCAATCCAATCTCTTCCATGTTGGTGAGGGTCGGGAAAGTAAAACACCTTTTTTGAAAAAAAAAATGCATTCATCAAATCGTCAACTGGGAGTGCTATGTCCTATGAGTCTACAGAGAAATGATCAGCGAGACACGCACATCAATCCAGAAATATCTCTTGACTTAGGAAGCTGTGACAGGCTGACAGAATCTATCCGACAAGAGTTAAAGAGTTGAATATTCGGTGTTCAATTACCCGAGCAGAAAAAGTATAGAGCTGAGAGAATTGAACCAATGATAGGTTTATCGACGAATCGACAATAGATAGGTACATGGTCATGATTCAGGAGACACATGTTTCTTATTTCTGTGACGTAAAGAAAATAAGGCATAAGGCGAAAAGCTCAGATGGTTCACGTTCTAATTTTTTGGCGGGGAAGCCGCTTTGCTCCGTATACCGAAAGATCTTATCTATCTAAATTCATATCCTCGTTCATATCAAATGCGCAGATTGTCATTCTTGTAATAAAAAACCCACACGTTACAAATCTAGGACATGACGTATAATATACATCCTTGATGCCCGTGCACATGAAAAGAATGAATAAAATATCGAAAATGAACCGCGTCATTGAAGAATTTGTTGGGTTTCGTTTCGAACAATATGCTCACATCACTTTTATGTCTTGAAACTTTCGTCTACATGTTTTCCTCTATACTTCTCCCGGAGGTGAAAGAAAAATGATGAGGGCTTATCTCTGCTGGAAGAGATTTTCTTTATACACACCACGTTCTGCCCTCGTACCATGCACCCACCTACCCACCCACCTTCCTCCCTCTTCTGTATCAAGCGGTTTGAATCGACTGAGCTTCCCATGGGATCAAATTAGAAGCATTACTAAACCAGGAGCTCAAGGATAATAAGATATCTTTATTATCTGTCTCAATATCTGACAGAGCTCGGCAGCCATTACACTCCCCCCACTCTGCTAATTTGTAATAAATCTCCTCCTCTGACACCTCCTGAACATTTATTTTTAGGTGGGGATATAGGAGGTGCTCCATTCGAAACCGCCCCGAGCTTTCCTACAACTTTCGGAGCAAGGCGCTAGATGGAGCTGGGCGTCATATTGTCAGAATTATCCTGGGGGCCTAAAGTTGCCGCGAAACAGTTGAATCCTGCAAGGATAACGTTCAGCGTTATCGAATGGGGCACTTCGAATAGATACATAGGTATATTGTACACATTAGATACTGACTGATATAGGTACGTACTATGGAAGTTCTCCATTCACTTACGTCTATAGTTTACAGTGCGAGTTTCTTTATTAAATAAACTATACCTACCTATAAATGAAGCTGAATGTGTACATATAGGTATATTACCTTTTTAGAATTTAGAGATACATTGTTCCATCCTAGCGTATAATTATTCCATAGCGGCCTTACCGTTCGAGATATAAAAAAAATATAGAATAAGAGAAGTTGTATGGTTTGATGAGCCCTACGACTAGAAATTATTTGCAGCTATAGGTACAGGTGCTCCATTTTGAAGGGGTAAACAAAACGTCAATTTTTTTTCAAGCTCTCTCATGCCTCTATTTTAATTTTTCGATTACCTATGTGGCAGTGCTGTAAATAGCTGCAGTAGGTGAATACAAGTGGTTACATAATGTACTATATACAGGGTGAGTCATTGATATGGGCGAGCTCAATTATACACGCCATTAATGATATCGAAATGAACCAAACGGAACTGCAAACGGGAGGTCAAAGTGCAGCTTGTTAAATTATTTTGCTCTATACAGGGTGCCCCATTTTTGCAGAGCAGTTTTTAACGAGCTTTTTTTAATGGCACCCCCTGTATATTTTTGCATATTCGAATTTGCCCTTTTTCAGGCATTGCAGTTTCGTTTAGTTTTTGAAATTCGTTCAAACTGTTCAGAAGTTATTAATTTTTTTCTAAAAATTAATGCGTTTGTTTGTAGGCACTTACTAAATGAATCGCAAGGCACTTGATGGTTTTTAGGTTATCAAGTTGGGACTCTGCTCATGTTTAAGCAATAGCATAGAGTATCTTTTGGCGCAATATCGCCTATTTCCGTTTCGGTATTACCTTGCTGTGACCCATTGATTTTGGTAAACTTTGAAGAGCCATAACTACATTTTTTCAAATAGCATCCCCTATTTTTTATTTTTTATTCGTATCAAGCGTCTCATTTCACATCTTTTTTTGTCTCTTATGTTTTTTCTCAAAATATGATAGTTTGGAAATTAATTCGGTTTTTCTAAAAACTCGGCACAAATTTCATCGATTAAACTTAGCGTGCAATGAAAATCAACTGATTCTGACAACCAATGTCAAAGTGACTTCTATTGTACGTCACTTTTAAATTTAGACAAAAAATTATCAAGTGAAAATAAAGAATGCTACGGAAAGCCTCTCGAATTATTTCTTTCATATTTTCCCTGGTATTGACTTAAGCTTCATACACCCGATCGTAAACAAAGCTCTGAAGAAAAAATCGGGTTAGTCAAGTCAGGTGACCTCACACGCCATGGCACCGGATCAAATAATCAACTTGAAAATCAAACTAAATCTAAATCCAAACTGCATCAACCAATTCTGACAACCAACGTCAATATGATTTCTATTGTACGTCACTTTCAAATTTTGACAAAAAATTATTATGTAAAAATTAAAAAACTCAAAATGTCGGAGCAAGGAACTAAACAATATTATTTATTGAGGTATGTAGTGCAACAAATCAATAGTAGGGAAAACAGGGGCTAGAACTAACACGGGTAGGTTGTAACAGTGCCTATAGTTTCTAGAATTTTTGTAAGATGTCGCTCGGATTCCGTGTGCGATGTTCATTGACATCCACCTCCTCACCCACATTGCTGTTTTGCAACTGTCATTCAGGTTAGGATTGTTCTAACAAGTGTCACTATTTTCCGCCTAAAAGTAAAGTCGTTGTGTCGTCTGTTGAGTGATTTTATGGCGATCTTCCGAACGTAAACTAGAAGGTATGTATACATTGTTTTGATCTTGATTATGTTGACTATCGATGGACGCAAAACAATTTGACGTTGAAATTGCTGTTTATTGTGATATGTCTTAAAATTGTGTTGAGTACCCTTGAGGTCAAAAGTAACATAGTGTTACAACCAACTCCAATCACTTTTTTCACCTGCAAAATATTATGATCAGATGACTTATGTTTTCACAAAGCTTATAGATTGCTCTCAACAGCGATCCGGACGATAATTTGTCAAATTAATGTTCCTATCGTCTCTCGGTACTTTTTCTAATTTTACAATGTTTCATTGTGATACGTTTTATTTGACATTTTGTAGATTCCTACTGTGTTGACGTATTTTTCAGTTTCTCTATATTTTTTTCAAGTCAATAGGGAATAAGAGATTTTTTGTTGAATTTCATTAACATAATACCCAATAATTCATGATCTGTTGTAAATTCTGTTGATGTTACAACCTACCCCAAGTATTGTTACTTTTAGCCCCAACCCCAAGGATCAAGTTGACTTCATTGTAGAGATCGGAAATAAACTGGGCAAAAATTGCACTGGGCCAACCCGAAATTTTGCCTCGGTTAAAATAAGGATACTTATCTGGACAAAAGAAAACAGTCCTATATTTTGGAAATTTCTTTGGAGCTCGATAGAGTAGTTTATTGACTACAATGCATCATCCTAAATCACCTGATTGTGGCCTTTATATGTGCAATATACAGGGTGACAATGAAAGGATTGAAAGGAGTGCAAAAATTACCTGACTTCAGCAAAAAGTGCCGTTTGAAAAAAACAAATCGTAGAATTTTTTTGGTACATTTTCTAGAAGTCCTCATTGATCAAAAGGTTTCAAACTAGTCAGAGCCAATAGGAATCGAGAAAAACAGTTTGCAAACTGATTTGGGCACTTCTCATTAGCTCTGACTAGTTTGAGATTTCTGATGGAACAAACCTTTTATCTCGAAAGTGTTCTGGACTTTTGATCGTATTTTGTTTTTCCAAAAAGTTATTGATTTTCTCTTATGATTTTTGGATTTTTTGATATAGACTCTGCCAGGGGTTTTGCTCATCCTTGGAATGTGACAGGAACGTACACAATAGCTGTATATCAAATTTACCCAGTGGCGTACCAACGGAGGGGGGGGGGCGGAGGGGGCGGTCCGCACCGGGTACCAATAGTAAGGGGGTGTCAGTGTCAGATTATTCTTGGTGCAAAAGGAGTCTACAAAACTGGGACGCAAAGCCTTGGAGGGTGCAAAACAAGCTGGTGAAGACCCGTCTTGCAAAAAAATTTCGTCTGCGGTGCTTTTTTTTCGCGTTACTCACTATTCGTAGTGTTTTCAGCGTTGTCGAGAAATCGTTTTTCTATGTCCAAAAATACCATGTTACCAATTGGACGCTATTTTTCGATCCTAAAAATGCAAGGGCAAAAAACTGCCCAATTCGACACAGGAGGTGTCACTAGCACTACGCAGTCTCCAGCTCATTCTCTAGGTAGCAGCTCATTCTCTAGGTAGGTTCGGGAGGAGGGGGTGTCACAGGATGGTCCGCCCCGGGTGCCAAATACGCTAGGTACGCCACTGAATTTACCCCACAACAATTTGATCCCACTAGCCCCCAGAAGTAGTGAAGACTTAAACCTCTTTTGGGCCTATGACAAATCAAGAATACTGTGACATTGGACCAGTGGCGCAGCCAAGGGGGGGCTAGGGAGCTATAGCCCCCCCCCCAGACAGTCTCGCTTTTTCACCAAAGCAATGAAAAATTTTGAACAAAATAAAAAAATATTGTGTTCGACTGTTACCTTCTTTATCATTTAGAAAATAGATCATTAGTCTCTCTGTGTAAGAGTTTACTGCGATTGGATTGCGCGTTTTTTTTTTTCAATTGGTGCGGAGAGAGAAACTCTTTCGGTTTAAGGACGGAGTTGAATTGGTAAGATAAGCGTTGCGGAATCAATCCCTGTGGGTTTATTTCTTGACAGAATCTCACCATTTAGGTTTCTTCCGAAAGCTACAAGGATGCACTTTGGTTTGAGCTTATTGGCATTTCCAAAATCAAGAAATCAATTATTCATCCAAAAATAAAGAAAAAGATATTTTTCGATTTTGGAAATGCCAATGGGCTCAAACCAAACTGCATCTTTGTAGCTTTCGAGAGAGACCTAAATGGTGGATTATTGATTCCACAACGCTTATTTTACCGATGTAACTCCGTCCTTAAGCAAATATACTCACCTACCTATCAGGCTTATTTTGTAACTTCTCACTTCAGACTTCAGACTGCCAACTAACGACTCGTTAGCGAACGATTATCGTTCAGACTGCCACTATCGATAGATCTAACAAGAGCACGAAAAACCGTATTTCGTGAACAGCTGCGTTCGGCCGTATCGTTTGTATGTGCCGAACGATCATGTATGACGTTTCTACGTGCGCGCAGCGCAGCTGTCAGTTTGCAAGTGTCATTACTACCATTTATTACTGACATTTTCCCGCAAACCCGGGGAATACTGAATTTAATATCTACTTCAATTTGAGGTAGGTAACATTGGTACTACAATAATTATACCCTTTTTCCGGGGGGGGAGCCTTGGCGCAGCTCGCTTCGCTCGCGTTCGTTAGCCCCCCCCCATGGCTAAATCCTGGCTGCGCCACTGCATTGGACATTGCATTACATGGTAAGTAGCTCAGAGTGGTTCAAAATGCACCCACTAGTAAATATCCGTTGCATTAAGATTGTCATACTCACCGCAGTTACAGTTACCCAGTTTGTCCCATCATGAGTTCTAGTTTTACCGCTGAAATCTTGATCCGTAAATCACAAAACAAACAATGACTCTTTGAAGAAACAAAATACGATCAGAAGCCCAAAACCATTTCGAGATATTGATATATGCTTCACGCTTCCCAAAAATGTGACCTATATACAAAATTCTGCGACTTGTTTCCTCTATCCTATGTATCTAACAACGGGCAAAATCAAAATCATGCAAATTCAAAAATATTTTTTGATTTTGAGAATGTCTTAAGGCTCAAAGCAAAATACCTCCTCATAGTTTTAGAAAGCGACCTGAATGGTGAATTTCTGTTAAGGAATAAGCCCGCTGGAATTGATTTCGCAACGTCTTATGGACAATTTTTGTTGTGCGCCATTTTTTCAATATGGCGGCCAGGACGGCAACCTTAAAAAAACGCCGTATTTTAGCACATCTTATGCTGGCCTTACATTGAGCATCAAATGCTGCAGCTTTCTTTGCAGCACAGTTCTGATTGGAACTGACGACTGTTATTGCTGTCAGTGACCAACATTTGACCAATGAGAGCTCGGCAGCAAAAAAAGCTGCAGCATTTGATGCTCAATGTAAGGCCACCATTATAAAGACAATCTTTACAGTTTCCCCGTGCGCACAAAAAATTATGGTGGAACATTTATCAACTGCTGCAAGCAACTATGGTGGAGGCGCCAGCATGGGCTTTGTCTGGTAGTAGGAAATTGGCTGTGGGTACCTCGTTCTGTAGCATTTTGTAGAAAAATAAATGAGAATTCTCATTATTTCGTACCTTAATTTCAAACAAACTCAAGTTTGTTTGTAACCTACAGCCAATTTCTTACTACCAGACTTGGCGAATGGCCCCTCCACCATTTTTGCAGAAATGAATATTGTCCTTGCTGAACTGGAGTCACCGACCCACTGGACATCCGCGCATATTGAAATTTGATCGTGATTGGTTGAATATCGTGCAATAGAATGAATTTCTAATTTCTGGCAAGTTGTGTGAGCTAAAGAAACCTAACTTACGTTGAGAAACTACTGAATTGGGTTGAACGTCGCTGTCAGAACATTATAATTTAGGAACGTATAGCAGAAAGAGGTTGCCTTGATTTAATACTCCTCTTTAAATATCACTAAGAAATGACGGTCTTGTAGGTAGGACTTGAGTAGGATATACATATAGATGTTGTCAAAGAATAAGATTTTCTTGATTTGATAAAGAAGCACCAAATGTCATACTTTATCAAATATGGCCGCCATCTTGGCCGCCATATTGAAATTCCTTATTAGTGGAACGATTTTCATGAAACTCAGAAGTTACCCTTGTCTTGTATGATTATTCTTATTTTTAAGCTAAATTTCATGATTTCGCCGCCATCTTAGCCGCCATATTGAAATTTCTTGCTAGTGGAACGATTTCCATGGAACTTGAAACTTACCCTTGTCACGTATGATCATTCTTATTTTTAAGCTAAATTACATGATTTCGCCGCTATCTTGGCCGCCATATTGAAATTTCTTGCTAGTGGAACGATTTTCAAGGAACTTAAAACTTACCCTTTTCACGTATGATCATTCTTATTTTCAA
Organism: Anaspis maculata; assembly: GCA_949128115.1. Lineage (NCBI taxonomy): Eukaryota > Metazoa > Arthropoda > Insecta > Coleoptera > Scraptiidae > Anaspis > Anaspis maculata. The sequence goes on along the minus strand of OX421962.1, from coordinate 55,431,099 downwards.
GCTAAATTTCATGATTTCGCCGCCATCTTGGCCGCCATATTGAAATATCTTATTAGTAGAACGATTTCCATGAAACTTGGATGTTACCCTTGTCTTGTATGATTATTCTTGTTTTTAAGCTAAATTACATGATTTCGCCGCTATCTTGGCCGCCATATTGAAATTTCTTGCTAGTGGAACGATTTTCAAGGAACTTAAAACTTACCCTTGTCACGTATGATCATTCTTATTTTCAAGCTAAATTTCATGATTTCGCCGCCATCTTGGCCGCCATATTGAAATATCTTATTAGTAGAACGATTTCCATGAAACTTGGATGTTACCCTTGTCTTGTATGATTATTCTTGTTTTTAAGCTAAATTACATGATTTCGCCGCTATCTTGGCCGCCATATTGAAATTTCTTGCTAGTGGAACGATTTTCAAGGAACTTGAAACTTACCCTTGTCACGTATGATCATTCTAATTTTCAAGCTAAATTTCATCATTCCGCCGCCATCTTGGCCGCCATATTGAAATCTGTTATCAGTGGAGAAATTGTCATGAAACTTAGAACTTACTCTTGTCTTGTATGAACATTCTTATTTTCAAGCTAAATTTCATGATTTCGCCGCCATCTTGGCCGCCATATTGAAATTTCTTGCTAGTGGAACGATTTTCATGGAACTTGGAACTTACCCTTGTCACGTATGATCATTCTAATTTTCAAGCTGGATTTCATGATTCCGCCGCCATCTTGGCCGCCATATTGAAACCTGTTATCAGTGGAGGGATTGTCATGAAACTTGGAACTTATTCTTGTCTTGTATGAACATTCTCATTTTCAAGCTGAATTTCATGATTTGTTTCCCACATTTTTGCATCAGCTTATTCCATGTATGAAGCCGAAAATGCGAGAGACCAGTTTTCGGGAGAACGCCAAGCAAAGAAGTGAGCAATTTTCACTGCCCAGTTCAACAGCGGTTTTTAGCGCATTTTCCATCTTGATGAAAATCGCTATTGCAACCGCTTTGTCCGTCCGTCCGTCCGTCCGTCCGTCCGTCCGTCCGTCTGTCCGCCCGTCCGTCCGTTCCTCGAACTCCTCCCAAACTAGACGCCCTAGCTGTCTAATTTTTTCGCCGTTACATAGCTGTCACTTCCAAAGGAGGGCTAGGCTATATTGAATGTCTATATTGCGCCGCCAACATAGAGAAAACCGCCCCCGATAAACTTGAAATAACATGATATTGCAATTTCTTCCAGACCTACTGCTCTGGTGTTCTCATTTTATGAATAATACATAGTTGTCACTTATGATCGTGAGCCCAGAAACATTCCGCCTTCAATATGCGCCGCCGATATGAAAAAATTACTAAAAACCGCCCCCAATTACTTTAAAATGGAAAACATAAACCCGAAGACATAGCGATCTAATTTTTTTGGTATATGAACAGCTAACTAAGAATGGAAAAGGATAGGCTACTTTTGGTTAGTCGCCGCCCCCAGATTCCGCCCCCAAACGACAAATAGTGCAACTTTCACAATTTTACTGATTGAGATGTCCTCTCAAACATTTAGAATCTGCCAACTCAAATCGTGCAACATTTGCTTAGCCGAACGCTGCCGCTCCCACACGCCGCCGCTCCCACACGCCGCCTCCAAAGTAAGAGATAAATGAAAAACATGAAACCGAAGACATAACGATCTAAGTCTTTCGCTATATGGATAGCTGACTACAAATGGGAAAGGATAGGCCTCGGGATAGGCTACTTGTGATATAGCTTCGCCTCCAGCTTCCGCCCCCAAATGAAAAAAGGTGCAACTTTCAACAATTTAGACTGATTCAGATGTTGATGTTACCTCAAACATTCAGAAACTGTCAACTCAAACTGTGCAAGAATTTCTCTGCCAAACTCCGCCGCTCCTACACGCCGCCCCCAAAGTAAGAGATGAATGTAACACATAAACCTGAAGATTAACGATCTAATTCTTTCGCTATACAGGGTGGTCCGACTTTTATGTCATTAAATTTAAGGATCGATAGAGAATAAAAAATAAAGGGGACTTTTTCCAAAAAACATATTTGAGAAATGCTTAATAACAGAGATACAGCCCTTCAAAGTTGGAAATAAATAATCGTTTTTTTCGCATAACTTTTGAACCGTTCAACCGATTTGATTATAAATAGAACCAAAGGTTCACTGAAATTATCCCCTGTCGAACAATCATAACATGTTCCATAAAAAAGTTTCAGGGGCTTAGACATTAGGGGGTGACCCTACTTTTCCCCCCCTATTTTTCACCTCCTTAGTTATTTTTGGAAACTGTTAATAATTTTGAATTCTACGTTCAATTTTGAAGAAAAAATCACTGTTGCAAAATTTTGATTAGAAGCTTCGTTTAGGAGATATTTGGGTTTGAAACTTTGGGGAACATCCCGAAATCGCCACTTTCAAAGGTCTAAAAATTAAAATTCAAAGAAACTCATGATTTCTCAGCTGAAATAGGTTTTCTAGAGTTTCTAAGTTGATAAACCACAATTTTTTTACAAAACACGGGAAATTTTCAGGAAAAAAACAATTTGGGTTCTGGAAAGTGGCGAGTTCAAGATGTTTTCCAAACTTTCAAACTCGAATATCTCCTAAACGAAGCCTCTAGTCAAAATTTTGCAGGAGTGACTTTTTCTTTTAAATTGAACGTAGAATTCAAAATTATGAACAGTTTCCAAAAATAACTAGGGAGGTGAAAAATAAGGGGGGGAAAGTAGGGTCACCCCCTAATGTCTAAGCCCCTGGAACTTTTTTATGGAACATGTTATGATTGTTCGACAGGGGATAACTCCAGTAAACCTTTGGTTCTATTTTGAATAAAATCGGTTTGACAGTTTAAAAGTTATGCGGAAAAAACGATTATTTATTTCCAACTTTGAAGGGCTGTATCTCTGTTATTAGGCATTTCTCAAATATGTTTTCTGGAGAAAGTCCCCTTCATTTTTCATTTTCTATCGATCATTGAATTTAATGACATAAAACGAGGACCACCCTGTATGTATAGATGACTAAAAATGGGAAGAGATAGGTAACTTTTAATTAGTCGCCGCCTCCAGCTCCCGCCCCTAAACAAAAAAATGTAACTTTCATAATTTTCACTGTTTTGTCATATTTCCTTACACATTTGGAAACCCCCAACTCAAACTGTGCAACAGTTACTTTCCCGAATGCTGCCGCCCCCACACGCTGCCCTCAAAGTAAGAGAAATGAAAAACATAAACCCGAAGACATAACGATCTAATTCTTTCGCTATGTGGATAGCCGACTGAAAATGGAAAAGAATATAGGCCACTGTTGATTAGTGGCTGCTCCCAGCTTCCGCCTCCAAACAAAAAAATATTGATGATTGAAAGAATTTTCATTCAAATCTGTTTCATTGACAAGTACCTCATTCTGATAACAAAAAATCACAGTCAGTTGCGACTGAAGAGAGTGGGCAAAGAATGATGTTTCTCCTTCAACCAAATTTCTTTACATTCATAATATGCCTCTTTAAAAAAATGCGCTACTGAGACTCACGCACGTGAAGGCATACTCACTTGTTTATCAGTTTTCATGATTTCATCAGTTCCATCAATGGGTGGAGGTATTCGGCTAAAATTTACCAGTGACTTGTGTTGAAGGATAATTTACTTATTAGTCGAATTCCACTGATATAGAACCAGTGGTTTCAAAGACCACGTTTATACGGCGTTAACTCCAGTAGTTGTAACTATCGTCGTTATAACTATCGTAGTTGTAAGGCCCGTTTACACGTACCTATATTTGAAAAAAATCACTAATTTGTCTCAGTCGGGAGTTACAACTCCCAAGTTTCTGAATGTCAAAGTTGAAGTCTCTTGTCAGCCAACATTTGCGAGAAGCTTTGGGCGAAAATGGACTAGGTTCCATCACAAGGGTCACTGATTATTGTTCGGACAGAACAGCGATATCTTCAAAAGCAAAATGCCATGTCTCGTGCCTTGCAGTGTATACACGTCAAACGGTGGCTAACTACCGATGTTGAACGGGAGTTATAAATCTACTCCTGTTTGGAAACAGTAGTAGATAGCGTTATCAGTCAGGAGTTACATAACTTCGGTATTTAGACACCATATTACACGGCACCCAACATCCGTAGTTAGAACTACGTTAGTTATAACTATCGGAGTTAGCAACCGTGTAAACGTACTCAATGTTGAAAAGGTCTAAGTTGGAAAAAAAAACGAGCGCGAGAGTTTTTCGAGAGTTTTCGGCAAAAACTCTCGCTCTCGCTCTTGTTCATGAACATGCGCTCTCGTCTCGCTCTCGCTCTCGCTCTCGCTCTCGCTCTCGCTCTCGTTCTCGGGTCCGAGAGCGAGAACGAGAATTCTCGTTCTCATGCGAAGCACTAGAAGAGAGAAGATGAGATGGAGAGGACGTGAAATGGGAAATACAGAATACAGAACATAAATAAAAACAACTAGCTACGATAGAGAAATGACATCGACAAATCAAGGAACGACAAAGCTTACGCAGAAATACAGACCACAACAAAAGCTGAATACTTAGGCAAAGCCACAAATATCAAGGCTATGGCCAGATTCGGATGCGGAAACGAAGATAGAGCTAGTCATTACTAGGGAACGGACGAAGAAGAGTTGTGCAGAGGATTAAAAGGGAATTGGCAACCCCTAACCACTGTAGCAATGCTACAAAACCATCAATGGCACACGAGTGATGATCAGGATATCCCGATGACAAGACGAAGAATACTTACTTGATGGGGGTGAAGGCTGGAGAAGGACCAAAGGAAATGAAGTGAGTGGAGGAATGACGGAGAAAAAATAACCGAAGGGAAGATGATTGGAGTTTTATATTATTTTTGTTATCATTGTTTCAATTGTTGTAATCATTTTTATCAATTTTATCACCAGCATTTATTTTTGTACATATGAAATCCACTCAAAGCTAAAAGGTACGGATAAATTTCAAGAAAGTAAGTGAGTGATCACTTGGGAAGTGAATAGTAAACTCAGGGGCGGACTGGGGCTCTAAAAGTTAGGCCGCTGGTGTGATTTGGGGGCCCCTCTGTGACGTGGAGGGGGGGTCATAGGCTGAAACTTTTTTTAATTCCAAGTTGAAATTATTATTATTGGTTTCTACCAACGCTGTATTTGTAAGTACCTGGTAAAATCTACCTACCTGGTGGCCTGATAAAAAAAACATTCAAACATCTTCTGGGAACTCAGCAGCTTAAAAGCGCAACTATAATCAATTTCACGGCTTTCTGCATCAGAGCAAGCTATGGAAAAATGGGTTGCATTGGTACGAATGACCAGGTTAGTTTCCTTCGAGTGATTCGCAGTGTGAACGATGAAGGACATTGTCTTCACTGGTTGGTGAGTCTTTTTGCCAAAGCTACTAGGTTTTTGCCGACCACTGGGAAAATTATGCCGGAAGTCCGTGATGCCGCGAAGAAATGGAATGTAGAAACGAAAAACCCACTGCCCAAGAGAAAACTTATTCTTCAGATGGACAATATGGATAGTAGGACAATAATTTATGGAGTTGAACTGTATACGGAGATGAGACAATTTGGGCGTGAGTAGGTAGATACACTGTGTTGTCTGCCAGCAAATGTTTCCATCCATTCCTTGCTTGCTGTTGCAGTAGGTATAATAGGTAGAGCTAGAGCTAGAGTAGGTACCTAGTTCTCACCACTCCAGTGATGTGCATCAGAAGATGTACCCTTTTGGGCGGTGGGCCTTTTTATCTAAGTAGTATTCTGCCGATCTTCGACATTATTATTAGCAGCCGCCAAAAACCTAACAACCTTGGCGGAGACCCACTAACCGGTGAAGACAAACAAACCTCCAAAAAAACTCACGATTCTTGGCAAATGCTCAAAAATTTTCACTTCCGCATACATTATACCTCGACACGGTGACAAGGTGTCACATTTTAAAAATTGCGGTAATTTGTTTTGTATTTTTTTAACCCCATTACTTTTGGTCTGCGGGGGCCCCTAATCGACCGAAGTTTTGGGGGCCCTTCGCAAAAAATCTAGGCCGGAAATACGGCCTAGTGGCTTTGGCCAGTCCGCCCCTGAGTGAACTGTGATTAACGCTGGCAAGAAAATTGGCACGGGTACTGCAGACATCTAGAAACCTTCAAGCTTCTGCCATCCCATCTGCACTCTCAATACTGCTTCTCGTTTTTTACCGTAAGTCTATGTGAACGCTTAATGTAAACATGTATAGATATAGTTTAGCTTTATATGTATAGGTAGTAAGTACTTTACTTCTTCGGCCCACTACCCAACTAGAAGAAGTATTGTGAAAGCGCTAAAAAAATTTCGAGGTGAAAACGGACGTAGATATCCATTTTGAGGTCCCCCAAGATGATTAAGACCATTTTTGGCGAGATTTTTGGTGTGATATCTGTCTGTGTGTCGATAACAGCCGTAACGTTGATCCGATTGACTTGAAATTCGGTATGCATCAGACATGATTTTGCTATCGAATGAGCCCTTTCGTTTTTGGCTGTCAGCTGTCAAACGGGAATGTCACTTTAAAAAATGACAGAAGCTACATCTCACAGAGCTTGACTTACATATGTCATTTGAAAGCCCTTGAAAAATTGTATTAAGGATTGATGAAGTATTTCTCTGTCTGTCATCTGTCGAATAAGAAAAAATGTTAAAATTCAAAACTTTGCCATTTGATCATTCAAAATCTATACAATGGATTGGAACCATTTAGCAGAAAGCAGCTAAACAAAATAATTACATTAAGTTTGCGGAACTTTTCCCAGTTTCCCAGTTTGGCGCTGAGTTTCCAAATTTGTTCAAAAATTGAAAACGATCGGTAGCCAGTGCCTAGGCATACTATTTCCAAAAAAAAAACGACATTCAGCCTTTTTCCTGCTTCCGGCAGCCATCTTGCGTTTACTATGTAGTTACAGAATAATTGAGGGAGTCATTTAACCACAAAAAAAATGATCTGAACATTAAATTCTTTTTCTTATCTTTTTTTCTTAATAATCTATGACCTCACTCGGTCAACCTCGCGCGCAAACCAAACGCGACCCACTTCACCGAGATTTTGGCGTCTTCAAGTTGAAATCACGTTTTATCACTTTTGTTGTGTAATGTGTAATTCAAAACATCAAAATACATGACATTTGTGATATTTGTTTGAAATCAAAATGGAAGCACCAGCACGAAAAACTACAGGTGACTCCACTCGAACCAGGCAGCAGATCAGTAGACTCCAGTGACTTCAGACTACTCAAAACTTGACCCAGGCTGATGCAGACCAATTATACCTCTTGGTGCCAAACGTTGATGCTGGTGTTATCTTACTGGGTTTTTCGGAATAAACAACAATTATTACAATACTACCAAATCAATTGATAGGCTAAAATAAGAAATAGGTATGTAGGTACCTACCTTAAATCTTCCATGCTAAGTCAAACACATGCAAATGTAGAATTGGTTTGTGAGTAGGTACAAGGAACTAACAGGAATCACTTCAGTGGGACTAAAGGCAGAAGACTTCTTTACTGCTTGTTTATGACTTGTTTTTGTTTATGCAGGGAAGGCAACCATTACCTTAGACTTCTCAGGCTATAGGTAAGAGCTGCAGACCAATAAATGAGAGCTTCTGACGGAATTCTTGAATTTTTCTGTGACCATCCCAAGGTTTGAGTTTGGCTGGGATCACTTTTGTTATACTTTCTTCAATACCAGGGAGCTGGGTATTGGGAAGTTAAAGTTTTTAAAAAAAGTTTGTTTTCCTCCTTATCGGCTTCTTCAACGCCCCGTCGGGTATTGGGAATATTGGAATGTTTTACAAGTAAATAGCAAGACATTTCAACACAAAACACTTGAAAATTGACTGACATTCACGCAGAGTTTTTTCTCTGGAATTCGGAATCAGCTGTTCCTCAGACCAGAGGGAGCACCTCAGACTAAGATGTTCGGAGTTCACCGCGTCCCCGAGTCCGTACGATGTCTAGCAACAAATTCTACCGCTTCACTTGGTGCCATCTGTTATGCACTCTAGAACAATGACTCTAGTCTCAGTACGCGTTAGGTCACGCGAAACTTTCTTTATTTCTTTTCGGGGCTCAATGAACGCAAAAAATCAAATAAAAACTATGTGGGCTCTATGAAGGCTCTAGTATTTAAATGCATTTTTTTCCCAAAACTCGTGGATTGGGTATATGGGCGCTAATCAGAATTAAATTGTGCAGCGAAGAATTGGAGACGGCTTATCACAAAAAAATCACCATTTATGATATAAATGAAACCTCAGGTATTCCGTGCGGGGGGTGGAAGTGCACAATAAAAAATTTGTTGCCTATCATTTAACAATTCGATCGAAATGGCCAGAATCATAAAGTGGCCGTAACTCTAATAAGAGTCGGTTTTTCAAGGGCTTTCAAATAACATATTTCAAGTCAAGTTCCGTGAGATACAACGTTGCGGCTGTTATCATAGAAGATTACAAACAGACAGAGAGACAAACAGCGGGTTTACAATACTCTCCCTTCTTGTTAGTTGGTGGGTCGGGAAAGTAAAATGTTGGGAAAGTAAAATGTTGCTAAAATGATTCTAACTTTATTCAATTGAAAGTTGCATTCACTGGTGCATCTTGAAAATATCACACGATAGACTTTACCACAAGATTTTGGATCTTCAATCTACATACAGGGTGTTCCAGTGACCTTGCATAATATTTCGAGAGGTGATTCCCCTCAAAAATAAGTCAAAAAGTAATAGTGAAATTTTTTTCTCAAGTGCTTCCTGAGGGAGTTACAGCCTCTCAAAGGTGCAAAGTGCAACAAAGTTTTTAATCATTTGCTCAAGAACTGTCAAAGGTACGTGCTTCAAGTTTGATATTTTTGATTGCTCGTTCAATTCAAAACTTTTATTTCTCTTGCATTTTTTCTGTAGAATGCACCGTTCTGAAGTGAAAGTGAAGGAACACGAATATGTCTAGAACAATTTTCAACAGAATCCCCATCTCCTCTGATTTCACTACCACTGGTTAGATTTGTTTAAAACTTTGCCTGTACATTTACACTGTCGAGAAACTTCGCCAGAGTAAATTTAAAGTTCCTACCTTTGACAATTTTCCAGCAAATAATTGAAAACTCTGTTTTACTGCGTACCTTTGAGAGGGCTGTAACTCCCTTAGGAATCACTTCAGGAAAAAATATTACTCTTACTTTTCGACTTTCTTCCTTGAGAGAAATCACCTCCCGAAGTATTATGCAAGGTCACCGAAACACCCTGTATATTAATATTTCTGTCACATCTTGGTAGCTTGAAAACTGTGAACATAAAGGGAGGCGGATGTACCTTGACCCGTTCTGCTCTCGATATGATGTTTGGCGTTTGTGTTTGGTCCCGTTGCCGAACCCTGTATTTTTGATTTTTCAAAATATACGAGATAACCATGAAGCTGGGCGAATTCTGCAGCAATATAATTCACTATACTATAAGGAAAATTTTATTACTCAAGTCCAATTAGGTATGACTACAAAATACCAGTAAAGGAAAATATAAAACGAACCACCTTGTATATAGGTATCTATAGTTTTTCTTTTACACACATTTTATAAGAGGGATACGATACAACATCACAGGTAACTTGTGAAATATCAAAGTTGTTTGCACATTTCATTAAATGCCGAGCCCAGTTTGAACGGTTCTGAATTCGCAGGAAGGTTTTCCATCAAGTTATGTTTTGATTTCTCCATATTGATTTAAAGCCTCCCGAGATACAGTCTACTTCATCCCAGCTTACCGCGCCAAAGCCCCGACTGATTTTGTTTTATTTAAGTGGAATATTCATGTTTCGTACTTTTCATATCAAAGTAAATCACATCAAAGAAAAGCCAAGCCCAGACGCGTTTTCTTTCCTCCCCCTTCTCCTCCAACTCCAAGCAGCGGGAAAATTCACTTTGAAGTTTATACGGTTCCATACGCCAAAATTTATTCGGCATATATTGCCTGCCGCAACCTAAATATAAATAACGTGATTTTTCTTTATCCTAATCATCTAGTGGAGTATTTGCGTCACACCAACAATAAAACTTCTACCTACTTAATAATTTTATATTTTTTAAAGACTGCGTTTTAAAATGTTTATGCCTCCTACCTACCCCTTGCTTGATACGGTTCGTATTATGCGAGCACGCAAGATTTAACTAATTGTTAACAATGTAATCCGCATGTTGAACTTCGCCGTCGTCGTTGGGTTCAGTGATCATCAGTCACCATCAAAATGTTTCCTGATTCAGTGAAGCCAGAAGACGTCAGGTGTTTACGACCAATTCGTTTATTTAGCTAGACAAAGTAATTTAACTTTGATAATGCATCAGCGAGTCAAGTTATGCCAGGTAATGCGGATAGGTCCTACTTTGCGAAAGGTCGCCGAGAGTCTACAATTTGCATGCAATCTGCGGTATGTCCTGGAGTGGTCCTCGTCAACATACTGAATCTTCGAATTCGGCAAGCCGCCGCTTGCTCCTCCACGTTGAAAAGATGGTGCCGAAGGGCTCGAAAAGAACTACAATGGAACTACTTCTACCAATCCACTGTTCATCACCATTTGACTTGCCGCAATGGAACCATGACTCTATTGAAACCCTCCATTTGCTGCCACGCCAGTGCCATTTTTCGCGGTCAAAAACAGATAGTTCCTTCGACGAACGTGTTATTTCTTTTGATTTGAAAAAATCTTTATTCACATTGAGTTAGCAATCGATACATTCCTAACTTTTAAAAAGTTGAAAAGTGAATGATTCCTTACAGATTGGAAAATAATGTCACTTTCGGATCACGGGCGGGAAAATTGAGTCTTCTATAGTCGGGGAGCTGTTGCTTTTTTTTTGGTATCTACTAAGCAAAACCTCTCCGTATAAATGTTGCCTCTTGTGAGCCTGTGCGTTTGAGCCTCTTGAACTAACAAAAATAACTGCCGCCACCGCAACCCTGGTCGCCATTATACAGGGTGATAAATGAAAATTCATATTTCATGAACCAAAAAAGGTAAAGCTGTGAAAGTTTGCATAAAAATGCTTCATTTAATTCTCAAAAAATGTGGAGCAAACCATTTTAAAAAAACTTGTGAAGCTTCTGAAATATCTTGAAAATGAAATCCTGAAAATAATGGGAATTGTACTTGACTGATTGATTTTTCAATTGCGTACTTACTCACAAATAAAATCGGTAGCCAACGCCTTCGCTTTGTTCAATTAAAAAAAAAATAGCAACAGCGCCCTGACTATTCATGGGAAGATTTGGGATGCTCATCATGAGGACTGGTCTGAAAAGTTTGAGCATCCCTGATGCACTACCTCAGTAATGGAATTATCATTTAGCTAAGTTGTAAAACGTATAGAAGTGCTGTTTGCCCCGCTCGTTATTTTTTGCGCGAGCTTTGTGTAAATGCGGGGTGGAATTGTAGAGGGAGCTACCCTTGTTATTATAAAGTTGCATATGTTGGAGTTTTAATGGACCAACATGTTTAAATAAGGAATACTGCCTTTAAACTTCATGGGTACACTGTGATTATATTCACAATTTATTTAGAATCTCAATTTAATGAAAAAATAAAACAACTGATCTAGAAAGAATTGTGCAATTGTGGTAGGTATCTACATAACATACGATGTAAAAAATTTAGAGTTAGCCAATTGGCTCTGGGTAAAAAAAATTGATACAGTCGCAATCGATAAACATTTTGCTTCCAAAGCCTTCCCCTGAATGGTTTTTTTATCGCGTGTAACAGTAATGCCAGATTTTGAAAATAAATCGTAGTTGTCTAAACAAAAAAACTATATCTGTATGGGTGCGTAATGACCCGCACGAGCAGTATCTGCAAAGAAGAGGAGAGAATGAAATGGGATTTTCTTTCACTCACCTCGATGTGAGTGCAAGACAAAAGACTGTCAGCTGTCAGGTTGATTTGATAGAGTGATTCATCTCGTGGCTGGCTAGATCCATGTAACCGATTTCCCAGTTCTCGCCCCCAAGAACTTCGCGTTCAGACAGCCCAGATTTGTGTCTGTTTTGTTGTGTACGAGCCTTGGTGGATTTGATTATGTATTTCCAGTCTGCTTAAAAAAACGAAATGCTTACTCAATTTAATAATTGAATTCAGTTAAAATTTCATTTTCACCTTGCCCCATCAGAACATTAATGATGTTTTCTGTATTTAATAATTTTTGGTAAAAGTAGCTTTAATGAAAAGTGTTTATGGTACCTATACTTGAGCTGAGAAACTAACTGGAAAAACTTTTCAATGCTACATTCAATACGAATTTTGAGTTGTTATTCCACACTTCAGGTATGCCATTTTTGTTGGTTTCAGAATAATCCGAGAGGAGCTTGTGGTATGGTGGTTGACGCGTCTGATTGCCATGCCAAAGCGTCATGAATTGGATTCCCACAAGTGGCGGGTCGAATTTTCGTACCAAAAACAAGTTCCTTAATTTAATAATAACCAATTCTTTCTTTAAGTCAGCACCTTTTCTCCTGATCTCTGATGAGGAAGTCTTGAGATTTTTCACAATGCTACCAGGATTTGCGTATAATGTACCGACCTAATTTATTATTATCTTCACCTACTAGCTTTTGTATCTATATCATGACATAATTCAAAAAAGATCTTGAAGGTGCGTCCATCTCTGACGAAGATTATCAACCTCCGAAATATCTAATCAGTGGAGAGCTTCTGAAATAATAGAAAACTAGACAGTTGCCGCAGCAGATGGTCTCGTCGCCTGCCCTTTCTATATTTCAAATGGAAATGGAGTGAAAATGGCAGTAAAACTTAATTATTTTGACAAATTTGAAAAAATTCAAGAACCATAAAGGCTCAAAATCGAACTCACCAATATAGCTCGACCTGTATGTCAAAATATAACGGTATTATTTACAAAATTTTTGAATTTCATGCATGAGAATATCAAGTTCACGGCTGAGTTAGAACATGGAGATACCCTTCCCTTCCTTCCCCTTAGACACTTTGATTCCTCTTTTCCTTCTCGTGTTACTCCGACTCCGCAGTCACCCACCCACAGATCTCTCCGTTACTCTGGCCACCCCTCCACTGTCTTGGCTGTTTCTTTTGTTGATGATAATGTCTCGATTTCTTTTACTACTTATAATTGGTTACGACGCTGCTTGTGCTGTTCTAAGGACCCTGGTCCCATCTTTTCAGTATTCGGGCGTTTACAAGCTCCAGGTGCTCCGACTGCGATGCCGTCTGTGTGGGTGAAACTGGACAAAGTTTCTCAACCAGGATTCGTGAGCATTCTGTCTGCCTGCTCTCTAATTGTAGATTTGCCGACCGTATTATTTTGTCTCATCACCATTAGAATGTTTGTGATGATGTCTGTTTACACAAAGAATGCTGTTATTCCAGGAGAATCCTTTTTGAATCCCCTGAAATTACCAGGAGGCGACTCAGTCCCAGTGAATTGTGCCTAAATTCACAAGATGAGGAGCTTGATGGTGGGCCCACCATCCTTTCAGATACATTTTGCGGCTCTTAACATGTATTGTTTTCTCTGCATTGATTTCATTTTTGCTCACCTTGTATCAGAATAAAAGGCTTGGTTCTCGGCTTCATGGTGAATGTACTGTAGCCGTATGTAAGTATGAGAAGTTTGTTTCCTTTCTTATACATTACTATAATTGATTCTTCTAGATTTGAAGATGACTCCCACTTGGAGGTGTCGAAACAATGTAATATTGTCACATTAAAGTAAATCTGTGGTGCTGACTTCAAGCAGGAATTGATTATTATATTGTATACTCAACATGCCATTGGAAGAATTAGACTTCTACTATTTACTTGATTTAGTTGGAATGCGTCGGCCAAATTCAAAGGCGTCGTGTGTCGCATATCTCGTGAAATGTGAGCGATGGTGCCGATATACTATGCTATGATGGTGGTCATTGAAGATCCCTACCCAATGATGGACACACCAGAGTTTGGTAAAATTTCCGCTTTAGTGGAGGAAAGCATGCACCGGTTTTGGTGAAGTCAACCTTCAAATTTATATTTTCTTATTGGCCATGCGCCATGCCATTGCCTGTGCTTTGATTATCTTGCAAAGTAAAATCTGGCAGTTGGCAAGCATCAGCGCAAGATAAGTGACGCCGCGAGACGAGACGAGACGAAACCAAATCTCTTCTCTCGACTCGCTAAGTCGCTATCCCGTGACGAGATCTAAAATGAGTGAGATCATGACAAAAAGATGGGATCCCTCAAGTACGGAGTGATCGAATAAATTTCTCCTCAAGGTAGGCCTTGATCTTCTCGCTAGCCATGTTTTTTCGCCAGATTTTCAGGAGTCAAAGGCGACTTGAGGAGGAATTTATCAAATCACTCGTTAGAAAATCGACCTGTTTCGGCGATTCCAGAAAATCTATTGCCTTGTCCTGAAAGAATTCTTCTAACACGTACACATATTTGAAACACCCTTTTGTGTCCTCTCGGGGACAAACTGGTTGTACATCTCTATTATGCTTTACAGAGTTTCCTGTGTGGACCGGAAGCTTCAAAATGTCCATATTGTTACGATATTTTGCGTACGGGTTCGAATATAATTGACACGATCGATTTAAACACACACTGTTTATTTCTGCGTACTACAATCGATAAACGCCAACAATTATCCACTTGGAATTATATCGCAGGTGCTTCGCTTGTTTCGCTCGCGTTAACACTTCGCCTTCCAATTCAATACTGCCGCGAGCTGCCGGCTGATGCCTTATATAAGGCCTCCGAATAATGTTCCCGAGCCTTCTGTCTACTTCCAGCAAATTCCATAGTGCCTGGCATATGCGGTTTCTAGACCATTCCTGAATAATCACACACACCTTCCGCGTGCTTTCCATGTGTTCTGGAATCAGCGCCTCCGCCAAAGTGGACTGATGTGCCTTGATCGAACGTTCGGTCTCCATTGAGTTCCACATACACGAACGCTCTGGAATGCACGAGATCGCTTCAGACTCCTACACTGCCATCTGATGGATGGAAGGATCCAGAAAGATCGAGTGTTTACAAATATGTACGGGATCGCCGCTCGTAACAATATTTTAGCTAATTTGACCGAGAACGAATTTACTTATGAAATGTGCGAGGTCCTTTGGTCGAGATCACCAGTCGAAAGATTTGAGATAAATCCAGGGACAAAAAAAAACTTGGCATAGACCGACCTACACGGAATTTTTTTTTGTCTTGTTATACCTAGACAGACCTCAACGTTTCGGCATATAGAAATTCCAAAAATGAATTGTTCTGATTTTTTGCGATTGCCAAACATAGCTCTTATTTTTTAAATAAATCGATGAGACTGATGAAAAGATAATATTATCAGCAGAATAACACGGTCTCATCAATGTGCAATAAAAGAAGTCACAAAAGAGCATCTACCAAGTCCGAACCTTCCGAAACTCGTTAGTTCTCCAGTCGATAGATTAATTCTAAATCTCCATTTATAGTCATTTAATAGCTTACATGAACCGTTTTAAAAACAATTTAGGTAACAGAAAAAAATTGTAAGGAAGTAGGTAACAACAGTGTCCGTTGAGTGCGCTGCTTTAAAGATTCATCAACGTCCACAATTCTCAATTCACCATATTGACCAATATTATTATGAATAGCGAATGGTTAAAGGATTAAATCTGATATATGGCCGAAAAAAAGGACAAAAATTGTATGCTTTTATAATGAAAAGGAAGGTGTGTATCTAAATAAATAGATAAATTGTTCTATAATAATACTTAATATAATGAAAATATTGCTTTTCTGGACTCCCTGTGTGCTCAAACGTCGAGATCTCTCGAAAACACTTTTTTCTGGTGGCGGTCTGTCTGGATGAGTGTGTGTCAGGTTTTTTTGTATCTCGATTCATTTCTAAGCCGTCAGACTGATTTTGACCTTTGGTTTGCACGTAAGGTATATGGTAAAAGAGTGAAAATAAGCTTTTCAGTGTGATCTGTCAGAGGGATCTCTTCACTTCGCTGTTGAGAGTGACGGGAGATTTCGACGCACGATTTTGATTTTTTAGCTCATCAAGCTCTTTGAATACTTTATTCAAAACATTTGAAAGTTGTAAGTGACATATCTGTCATCTCTCAAAAGTTATGAGCTGTCAAAGCCAAAACTTTGACGTTCAATAGCTCGGGAAGTATCGAACGGATTTCAGTCAAATTTGATATGCAGCAAGATTACTTAGGTACCAGGGCCTTGATAGAAAATGTGCAGCTCTGATTGGAATCAGGCATGCACCTGAAAAAAATTAATACATTTTCTTAAAAAAAAAGAGATTAAAATGAGCTCGTTCCTCTTTTTTTTCGTGTTTCTGAATCGACTGGAACACAAGTCTGAAAATGTCAAAAAATTGGTCAAGGTGAAATTGCAATTTTATCGTACAACAAATATAGCGGCAGAAGGCCGCTAGCACATTGACGAATGAACGTATGCTCTAGCTAGCTAATTCTGCACTACTTAGATATTAGAAAATGGAAAAACTCACTTTTTCATGCCAGTGCGTCATCTATAGAGATTCCGAGGTTAGTGTGTCCTCCAGTCGAGCCGTTTCCAGATGGCAAGCTTCCAGTGACACCGCACGAGCAAAATGTGGCGCCGACTTCGAGACATAACCGGTGAGCTTTTGCCGGGGAGTATGAGAGTGCTGGTGGTGAGTGAGGACGCCACGAATCTTACAGTTTTCCGGGTCTCAAGCTAATGGTATCGATTCGAACGTAGGCCATGTCTGGTCGAGCGGTGGTACTGGAAAACACAAGTCAGATCATAAAAACTCTCGACACAATGGCACATAATGAGATAAAGACAGTACCAGCCAGGACTCAATGAGAATCACGATAAACGGGAAAGACAGCGTTCCTGCATGTTGAGGCTATGTACATTTCAACAAAGCTCGGATGACAGACGGCAGGGTGTCAGACGGCTACCCGGGGGGATAACAACAACGAAAACAACTAAAGCACTTGAAAACACCGAGAAGGTTATCGAGACACCGAAACACTAAAAGTCGTAGAGACCGTTAAATGTGCAATGAGTCATTGTCATTGACAGTTGACACTAATGACAATGACAGCCAGGAACCAGTAGCTAGTCAGACTTCAGAGAGCTAGTCAGAATATCCAGCGTTGCCATTTAAATTGACAGGTGTAAGTTTTTCAATTTGGCGACCCACCCATGCGCACCTTCACAAACGAAATAGTCTATTTTTGTCGTCTTTTTATAGCTGTAAGTTTCCATTACATTTAATTGTGTGATAATAATTTTATACCTACCTACTGTATTTTAATTTTGTAGAGTTGCTGATGATGGACTTATAAGAAAAGAGCGTATATACCTAACAACTCTAGAGCAACAATGAATACTGAGTGTCAAGGACCAAGAACAACCTTTTTTATCAAGAAAAACACTCTCTATATGGATTAGGAACACTCTAATTTCAAGATTCAGTTTTTCATAATAATTCTAGACATACCTACTTACCTACTGTGTATTCATATTCTCATATTCATTTTTCTTCTCGAATATTAATTATGTAGATGTACTTACCTGATGGGTTTTGGGGAAAAATCATGGAGATGGGTGTGGTGAAGTTGTAGTGGTAACTGGTACTTAGATTACTTAGAAGAAATTGAGCGTCCAAGAACTACGGCTGTTACTGTCTCAACATTTATTACATGAACTGTAATAATATTATATCTATCAGATAAAGATACCCATCACGTACTTATGTGTACCTACGTGGGTGAGTACCTGAATATTATGTAATGGGAGCCGCAGGATTTTTAATTAGCCGTGCCAAACGACGTCGATTTAGGATTTTGGCATTAGCAACGGCGGCGGCTCAGTTTTCAGTGACGTGTAAGTGCAATTAGAGTTTGGCGAAGAGTGAATGTGGCGGAAATTAAAGGGTATAGGTTGAGGTGAGGTGTAGCTCGTAGCAGCCAGTTTGCCACGATACGAGAGATTACAGGGCTGCCGCACGTGCTGCATGATCACAGATCCGATCGCCGTATCGGGTCGCCAAATCATCACCTTTTTCATTTATAAGGGGGAAGCGAGGAAGAGGAGAAAGAGGGTATGGCACGTCAGCCTTCCCAATTAATCAAAAGGTCAAAGCGAGCTCTAAACATAAACTTGCTATTATCGTATCTACTGCAAGTTCAAAGCTCCCACTAACTTCATAAACTTTAACCCGGCGTTGATGGTGTTATGCTGTGGGAGAAGAATATAGCTTCACCACTGATGAGCATTATTATAATAGCAGGATCTGCAGTTAATTTACCTTGAGTCGCCGAAGACAGAGTGGGTAATATGATAATTTTGATGATACGCTGAAAAATTTGTTGAGGATGTTTTACTGAATGCGTAGGAATAGTGCATTCTATGATCATAATTAAGTTATGCTATACCCGTATAATAACTATGTATTTAAAAAGGTTTGCCAAATGGCGATTTTCACTTATAGTTATGGCGGCTTTACAGAACTTCGTATGTCGCCGGCGACAGGCCCCCACTCCTTCGTTAAAATCTGACGACACCAACAACTGAAGTTGAATAATTTGAACGACACGACGACAAGAACTTGTGTCGCGAGAATGAAATGAAGGGGAGTAGGGGAATACAGCCAGGTCGAATCCTATTGGCCAGCGACACTGTCGCCGGCGACATACGAAGTTCTGTAAAGCCGCCATTACAGTTAAGAGCGCCGCATCTCGTACACCTGTCATTTATGTCATCAAAAAGTCCAAGATCTACCTACTTCATTTGGGGTGACTTGCAGGAGTAATTTTTGTATCGCACTGTAGCCATTTAAAAAAAAAGAAAAAAAATTGACGCTTCGAATCTCTTTTTTAAATGCCAATCAATTCTAACACCATTTTAACTATTTTGTAGGTTATAACCACGTTTCAATTCGTTACCTTCCTGTGACCAGGTAGTTAGATACTGCAGAGGCCCGCCGACTACAAGTGGAGAATGGGGTGGGTAAATAGATAACTGGGCGCCACGTGGTTTAGTTGATTCACCACAGTACCGTTCTACAAGGTCGAAAGATGTTTGATCAAGAAAACACAACTAAAAATAGTCAGAAGGGAAAATCAGACAAAGTCCAATTTGCCGCCAAGTCACTTGATACTCATCACTTATTGCGCTCAAATGAACCACGAAATAATGACCGCCACAATAAGGTAAGCACTTATAAAAAAAAATACGTAGTTGTGATTGCGAAGGTAATAAAACAAATATATTCCAGAACCAATTCGTGTGTCTGTATTACTTGACAGGAAATGATAATGTTGAAAACAAAAGAAATTACGTGAAGGTAAGTACAGTTATAAGTTATATGAAGTGCAGTTTAAAATAAAATATCAGGTGTATCATAACCTGACTGACAAGAGCCTGAAGGGCCTAAGTGAGCTGATACCGTAAGTAGTGAACAATAAACCAACACGTTAATGATACTGGGTGTAGCGGCGACACCATTCGACCGAAACAGGCAAGTATTGAGCCTCAGCCGTAGGTAGTGTCCTGTAAAAAAAAACACAAGCGCAACCTAAACAAGGATGTTACCTACGTGTACACGGGGCAGTCTTTGTTAGGGGCTAGACCGAAATTAGCGACTACTACCACGACCAATTCCGCAACTACCCACCCGCGGCAAGCGCCAGTATGCGGCACTACGTAATAGTATTCAGAACTAAGCTGTTAATCAAGCGCCAGAACTAACTCAACTACTTATGCATCAATTCAATCACAATTTCAAAATACAATACAATAAAAACAAATGTATGACGTCACTACTGATTGATTGCAACTGATTTAAACTACGTGCTACGTGTCTACGGTTAGCGGTATATCTACGACCGAATAATAGTATTGACTACAACTACAAGCGTAGTAGCACACTACACAAATAAGAATAAACAAAAAAGGAACCGAAGCATGCAACTTAACTGATGGTGGCGACCTAGATGACGGTGATGTGGCCTCGTGTATTGCTGATGACACACACGAACGATAGGTACTTCCAAAAGGGCACGCTTCGATCCAGCAGGTTGCGACTTCGATTCTCAGGAAATGAATACGGAAAATAAAGACCAAAGAAAAGAAAAGGAAAGGAAAGAAAAGAAAAAAGAAGAGAAAAGAGGAAAAGAGCCTAAAAAAAAAAACAACGAATTATTACCAAAGTACCCAAAGCAAAATTCCAAAGCCCACCTCAGATCGTGTGCGGCTCTTTAAGTAGGCAGATATACACTGCAAAACTCAGTTGTACGGATCGACTTCAGCGCTCCAGATTCCGTCCTCAACAACGATGAAGAGAAGTATTTCTTCCGCCTTCCACGAAAAGAAAATCCAAAAGCCTAAAAATATACAATGTTTTCCTCGGGAAACGCGTCAAAGAAAATCAGTGACATACCTGGTGATGGTAAATCGGAGATTGAAGGTGAAGGGGCAAAGTCACGAATTTTTCCAATTTTTGATCCGACCGCAGTCGTGCGAATTTTCAAATAAATTTCGCTTTTACGTGTACCTGTGTTAATCCGAACAGGTTCGACGAAATCTCGACGGCCAATTCTCAATTCCAACGAGAAAAATGCACAAAATCCGTCGAGGTTTCACTTTACAGGTAGCTACACGTTTTTGGAAAAATAGCGACGCCACTTTTTCGTTTATCTCCACTGAGACTTCTTGTTTCTGTTTTTGCCGCGCAAGTGCAACAAAAAAAAACAGTGTCAGTTCATATGCTCGATTGGCAGCAATGCCCAGTGACAGGTAACCAAGTATGACAGCATTGACAGAACGGAATATTCTGCCAGAACAACAAAACAAACCGGTCAATTCCCAATTCCAATTTCTTCCGTGAAGCTTGCATCTTCGAGGAGCGGAGACAACGCCGAAATCAACACCGATCCACACAGCCATCATCCGCGGCAACCACCGGCCGGGCCCAGTTTGACACGAAATCACGAATGAGGTCAGGATCACCCTCGTCAACAAAGTTTTCCAATTAATTAAAACAGTAATTTCAGGTTTATCCTGCACAACAGGACACTTAGGACGACAACAAGGACAAGCGAACACCCCTCAGGAACGGAACCGACCAGAGAAGTGCCCAATTTCAACCAAAAAGTGGAACAGTGCACCCGGAGGAAAATATCAGACGATACCATGCTCAAACCATACAGTGGACGGAATCCAGCCTATAGTACGTAGTGCTGTAATTACGAAATAAAGTGTAAAACAAAGCAAAATAGCGGTATCCTTACTGTAGGCCCATTTTCGGTCGTAACAAATCCCCCCTTTCCACAAGATGATTAACCCCCAAGGTTAATCTTGGTCAGAAGGTCCTGACTTCAGGTCCTTCGCATGCCATGTTCCCTTAAGGTTTCCATCCTGATCCCTCAGTTCATAGGTCCACGGAGATAGACGTCGATGCACAAAGAACGGTCCAACAAACTTCGGGGCCAATTTCTTCGAAAAGTATTTCGCAGCGTCCGACAATACGTAGTTCTTTCGCCATACTAACTGATTTGGTAGATACTCCTCGTGCCTTCTCCTGAGATTGTATCGATCCGCGCTTTTCTCTGCTGCTATCTCCAGCCTCCGCTTGACGTCACCAAACAACTTCCTGAATGCCTCGTTTCTGCTGATCTCCGATGTCTGAGTGCCATTTTCACCTTCCAACAATTCCAGATTTTCATAGTCCTCACCTGAGAGACACATATTCCTACCGAAATTTACGAAATACGGCGTGACTCTTGTCGTTTCTTGCCTCGCGGTGCGCAGTGCGCAGGCCAGCTTATGAAGCTGTGCGTCCCAGGTGCGGTGGTTTTCGTGGACATAGGTCGAGATCATCGTTTTTAAAGTCCGGTTTTGCCTCTCCGTCGGATTTGCTCTGGGGTGATAATTGGCATTGAACCGTATGTGACACTTGTACTCGTCCATCAGCTGTCTGAATTCCTTACTGCGGTACTGGACGCCATTATCACATAAGACACGACGGGGAACTCCAAAGGTGAGGAAGACTCCCTCGATTTTTTCGACAACGTTCTTTGCTGTACCCTTCCGCAACGGGAATACCAGCGAAAATTTGCTGAGGTAATCCGTCACCACAAGCAGCATCGTATTACCCTTTAACGACCGAGGTAACGGCCCCATCAAGTCGGTCGACACCACTTCCCAAGGACGACTAGGCTTTGAGTGAGGTATAATATGGTCCTTCGCTCCCTGTGGATCACCTTTCTGCGCGGCGCAAGCACGGCACTTCCTGACGTAGGTGGCAACGTCTTGACGCATCTTCGGCCAAAACCATTTCTCCGCAACTCTTGAAACCGTCTTGTATACTCCTAAATGTCCAGACAACGGGGGGTCGTGCGCCGACCCGATGATGTCGTGCCTATCCTCCCTCGGGACAACCATTTTCCAAGCATCGCCTCCGGTGGTCAACTCTGGATAGTCCTGTTTCACGCGTTTGAAGAGTCGCCCTCCGGTAAACCGCCACTCAGAAAACTTCAATGGCCATTTCGCTACGTTTTCCATCATCCTTCTGTACCACTGATCTTGGACCGGTTTACTCGGTGGCTTCTCCACGTCAACAGAATCCACGGCAGGGACGGCTCTTGACAACATATCCGGGAGGGCTAGATCTTTTCCTTTTCGGTGGACAACTTTAAAATTATATTGCTGTAGCTTGACGGACCACCTAGCAAGTCGACCGCTCGGATCCTGCAATTCATTTAACCACTTCAGGCTAAAATGATCCGTCACAACTGTGAAAGGTACCCCTTCAATGTAAGGCCTAAGTCTCTGTACTGCCCACACCACAGCCAAGCACTCTCTTTCCGTCACGGAGTAGTTCCTTTCTTGCTTCGTCAGTGACCGGCTCAAATAGCAAATCACGCTGTCACCATCTTGGCAAGGCTGGGTGAGAACAGCACCGATTCCGTATCCTGAAGCATCTGTCTGGATATGAAACTCCTTAGCATAGTCCGGGCAACTGAGGATAGGAGCGGCAACCAAATGTTCTTTAATCTTCCGGAATGACTCCTCACATTCCGAGGTCCACACAAATTTTCGATTTTTCTTCGTCAAGGCAGTGATGGGAGCGACGATAGTGGAGAACTCTGGTACGAATCGACGGTACCACGAGAAGCTTCCGATCACCCTTCGCACTTCTGTCACCGTTCGCGGTCTCTGCAGCTCCAACATCGAACGCACTTTATCCGGATCCACCCTGAGTCCTCTTCGATCGACCACATATCCCAGGTATTTCATCTCCGGTCTGCAGAATTGACATTTGTTCCAGCTAATGGTGATGTTAGCCTCTCGTAGCCGACGGAAAACTTCCTCCAAAACCTTGACGTGATCCTCGAATGTTTGCGTTATGACCACGACATCATCCAGGTACACAAATACATGGGGTTCCAATTCCGGGCCTAGGACTGTGTCGATCAACCTTTGCCATGTCGCCGGCGAATTGTGGAGACCGAAAGGCATTCGACGGAACTGGAACAGTCCCCTGTTCGGCACTGTAAATGCGGTCAATGGTCGCGAACATTCTTCTACAGGCACTTGCCAAAATGCGCTTTTTATATCGAGACTGGATAGGTACTTGGCGTCCTTCAGCTTGTCGAGAGTATCTGCCACCAGCGGCAAAGGATAACTGTCCCGTTCGGTTACAGCGTTTAATCTCCTATAGTCCACGCAGAACCGGTATTGATCGTCTTTCTTCTTTACCAGGACTATTGGTGAGGCCCAAGGACTATTACTGCGCTCAACCACTCCCAGCGCTAGCATTTCGTTCAATTCTCGATCAATATGTTCCTGCATGACTGGAGACACCCGATAATAGCGCTGTTTTATAGGCGGCGACTTAGTGACAATTTTGTGCTCGGCCATCGTGGTGCATCCAAGAGATTCTCCCATCAATGCCTTGTACTTAGCGACAAGTTCTTCCAGACGTTCAGATTCGGAGGCATTCAGTATGGTCTGCAACTTTTCTGGTTCCAATAAGCAAATTGAGTCCTCTTCCGGTGAGAAATACCATTCGTTGTGACGCAGATCTGGAACGACACCCATCTTCACCCAGAAATCGAATCCCAATATCAGGAAATGCGGCAACTCAGGCATCACTATTACGTCCAAAATCCTTATTCTGTCCCTGACTCGAATCGGTAACTCCATCACGCCTGCACTCTCCTGTCTGGATCCATTAGCCATTGTACATACAGATTTTCTCGTAGTGTCCAAAACAATTCCGCTGTCCTTCAGTAACTTCCAACCCTTACTTCCCAAAAATGTTCCGGACGCTCCAGAATCCAAAAGTCCCAACATTCTGTGTCCCAAAACATTCACTTCCAAGTAAGGACGTTCGTCATTTTGAGCGTGGTTCAAAATAAAATCTAAGATAGGTCTATATTTGTCATACTTGTCATATGCCGGAGCGGGTGGCGAGTTCCTTTTAGTCCGGCCAACATCTAAAAGCGCCGCTCTAAGTTTCCCTGGTTGCAGACTGGGCAAGTGCGGACGGTGAATCCTTCTTTCTTGCACTTGTAGCAAACCTTCTTTTTCGGCAGAGCGCATCCAATGGCTCGATGTCCCGGTTGATTGCAACGAAAACAGATCACTTTCTGGGCTCCTTGTTCACTATTATTCTGAGTTCCACCACTGCTAGACTTCGCTGGGCCGGAAACGTTAAGCGCGCTGAGAGAGTCTTCAAATCCTACGTAGGCCAAGTCAGGTTCCATCGATTGACATTTCTTTGGGGGAAGTGCGTAACACGACTGCATCCTCTCTTCGATCCGACGGCACAAAGACTTCAACTGGCTGATACTCGTGATTTCCAAAGCTCCCAACTGCGATCGGTATTGAGGTGAGATGTTTCGTAAGAGAATGGTCAGCTTGGTTTCTTCTGAAACAGTACACTGCAGCCTCTCAAAATAGCGTGACATCACCGCAAAATAGGTACCAATGGTTTCGTCTGGCCCTTGCGTTCTTCCCTTGATCTCATCCAACAACTTCTCGCTATAAAAAGGCGGCTGATACTCTTCTTTAAATTTGTTCACTAGCTGCTCCCAAGAAGTGACCTCATCTCGACAATCTCTATAAAACTCGTAGGCTCTGCCCTCAAACAGATCAATACCTGAGTCTAGCAGAATATCTTCAGTGACATTTCGAGCCTTGCGTAAATCGTCCACTCTCTCAAAAAATGCTGTAACTGACATCCCTCTCTTTCCACCATCAAACTTTAAATTCCACTTATGAGGAAGAATCGGCTTCACACCACTTGTTGAAGAAGATGGGTTCACGATCGAAGAAGATGCCAATGGTTGACCGGGTGCTGGCGTAGATTGATGCTGCATGACGTTTAAATTTGGAGGAGGAGACTTGGCAAGAGTTGCATTTGCTTTGGTGTTGAGCTTGTCCATCAGAGTCAGAGTTTCAGCCAAAAGTTCGGAGCGTCTTTTCTTATCTTCCACGGTTGTTGCCACGATATTGTCTATACGGTTCAAGACATGTCCAAGCTTGCTCTGTAGCCTCATGAATGCACTGCTCTTGCTGTCCTCTTTGAAATTTCCTATTTCCGGTGACAATATATCTTGAAGTTTTTTCGTCACGGCTTCTAAGTCTTCTTCAACAGGGTAGGGATAATCAGGATAGTGCAAGCTATCACCACTTTTCTCCATCTGCCTGGCTAAAACCAGTCGAGTCCGCATCTCTTCGACAGTTCCAGAAGCTATTCCCTTCACGGCCAATTCATAAGATAATTCTTCCTTGTCCAGACGATATATATCCACACGTCGAGCCATGATGTAAGTATAATGAACAAGACGAACCAAACTCACTAACTCACAAAATTCAACACCCTGTATCACAATAAATTTATTGCGATCCAATAAAATAAGATAGAAAACCACACGAATACCAACTCTCTACTCCACAAAGTCAAGAAATTTTTTCCAAACTCAACAAAACACAAAAAACCAAATTTGAGTTTAAAATTCGTCAAAGTGATAACTACGGGTAAGGGAAACACCTAGTCTCAAAAGAAAGTGAATACCCAATGCCTAGCTACCTCTATTGCGTTAATTCACGGAAATGTTTACAATTGTTTACACTTGTTTCCTTCGTCAGCCTTTGTTTACTTCGCCAGCCTTTGTTTACTTCGCCCCACGTTGGGCGCCAAAAATATAACCACGTTTCAATTCGTTACCTTCCTGTGACCAGGTAGTTAGATACTGCAGAGGCCCGCCGACTACAAGTGGAGAATGGGGTGGGTAAATAGATAACTGGGCGCCACGTGGTTTAGTTGATTCACCACAGTACCGTTCTACAAGGTCGAAAGATGTTTGATCAAGAAAACACAACTAAAAATAGTCAGAAGGGAAAATCAGACAAAGTCCAATTTGCCGCCAAGTCACTTGATACTCATCACTTATTGCGCTCAAATGAACCACGAAATAATGACCGCCACAATAAGGTAAGCACTTATAAAAAAAAATACGTAGTTGTGATTGCGAAGGTAATAAAACAAATATATTCCAGAACCAATTCGTGTGTCTGTATTACTTGACAGGAAATGATAATGTTGAAAACAAAAGAAATTACGTGAAGGTAAGTACAGTTATAAGTTATATGAAGTGCAGTTTAAAATAAAATATCAGGTGTATCATAACCTGACTGACAAGAGCCTGAAGGGCCTAAGTGAGCTGATACCGTAAGTAGTGAACAATAAACCAACACGTTAATGATACTGGGTGTAGCGGCGACACCATTCGACCGAAACAGGCAAGTATTGAGCCTCAGCCGTAGGTAGTGTCCTGTAAAAAAAAACACAAGCGCAACCTAAACAAGGATGTTACCTACGTGTACACGGGGCAGTCTTTGTTAGGGGCTAGACCGAAATTAGCGACTACTACCACGACCAATTCCGCAACTACCCACCCGCGGCAAGCGCCAGTATGCGGCACTACGTAATAGTATTCAGAACTAAGCTGTTAATCAAGCGCCAGAACTAACTCAACTACTTATGCATCAATTCAATCACAATTTCAAAATACAATACAATAAAAACAAATGTATGACGTCACTACTGATTGATTGCAACTGATTTAAACTACGTGCTACGTGTCTACGGTTAGCGGTATATCTACGACCGAATAATAGTATTGACTACAACTACAAGCGTAGTAGCACACTACACAAATAAGAATAAACAAAAAAGGAACCGAAGCATGCAACTTAACTGATGGTGGCGACCTAGATGACGGTGATGTGGCCTCGTGTATTGCTGATGACACACACGAACGATAGGTACTTCCAAAAGGGCACGCTTCGATCCAGCAGGTTGCGACTTCGATTCTCAGGAAATGAATACGGAAAATAAAGACCAAAGAAAAGAAAAGGAAAGGAAAGAAAAGAAAAAAGAAGAGAAAAGAGGAAAAGAGCCTAAAAAAAAAAACAACGAATTATTACCAAAGTACCCAAAGCAAAATTCCAAAGCCCACCTCAGATCGTGTGCGGCTCTTTAAGTAGGCAGATATACACTGCAAAACTCAGTTGTACGGATCGACTTCAGCGCTCCAGATTCCGTCCTCAACAACGATGAAGAGAAGTATTTCTTCCGCCTTCCACGAAAAGAAAATCCAAAAGCCTAAAAATATACAATGTTTTCCTCGGGAAACGCGTCAAAGAAAATCAGTGACATACCTGGTGATGGTAAATCGGAGATTGAAGGTGAAGGGGCAAAGTCACGAATTTTTCCAATTTTTGATCCGACCGCAGTCGTGCGAATTTTCAAATAAATTTCGCTTTTACGTGTACCTGTGTTAATCCGAACAGGTTCGACGAAATCTCGACGGCCAATTCTCAATTCCAACGAGAAAAATGCACAAAATCCGTCGAGGTTTCACTTTACAGGTAGCTACACGTTTTTGGAAAAATAGCGACGCCACTTTTTCGTTTATCTCCACTGAGACTTCTTGTTTCTGTTTTTGCCGCGCAAGTGCAACAAAAAAAAACAGTGTCAGTTCATATGCTCGATTGGCAGCAATGCCCAGTGACAGGTAACCAAGTATGACAGCATTGACAGAACGGAATATTCTGCCAGAACAACAAAACAAACCGGTCAATTCCCAATTCCAATTTCTTCCGTGAAGCTTGCATCTTCGAGGAGCGGAGACAACGCCGAAATCAACACCGATCCACACAGCCATCATCCGCGGCAACCACCGGCCGGGCCCAGTTTGACACGAAATCACGAATGAGGTCAGGATCACCCTCGTCAACAAAGTTTTCCAATTAATTAAAACAGTAATTTCAGGTTTATCCTGCACAACAGGACACTTAGGACGACAACAAGGACAAGCGAACACCCCTCAGGAACGGAACCGACCAGAGAAGTGCCCAATTTCAACCAAAAAGTGGAACAGTGCACCCGGAGGAAAATATCAGACGATACCATGCTCAAACCATACAGTGGACGGAATCCAGCCTATAGTACGTAGTGCTGTAATTACGAAATAAAGTGTAAAACAAAGCAAAATAGCGGTATCCTTACTGTAGGCCCATTTTCGGTCGTAACAAGGTGGTGTTGCTTTTTTTGCCCAAAATGATATTGTCAGGATTTGCCCCTATATGCGGACAGAGCTTGGTTTAGTTAATCCAGAACGACTTTAATTTGAGCCTTTCCTATTGTACAAGCGTGGCAATGTTTGAAGTCGCACGACCTGTCCAAAGTCACCCAATGGGACTGTACTGTATGTAAAAGCTTCACAATAAAGCAAAAAAGTCTACTGATGATTTAAATTTTATATCCACATGCTACCTATAAGAACAAAATTAGAAATCCAAAGTCCAAGGAAGAAAATACTGAACGTTTTTTTCGTAAAATAAGTAGAGAATCACAGTTACTTCTCAAAACTTTTGTTTGAAGGAGCCAGATCGCCAGATCAGCTCTTTCTTATTCGGGAGAATTAGATTGACTGATTGAGATATGATATAAACCGATCATGAGGATACTGTTGGATCTAAATAACTGCATTGTACTTATATTTTGCAACAACCATACTCATACTTACCTCATCTACCCAGCTAGGAACTTTACTAAAGATTGAAAATAATTCTCAAATCAGATAGAGTTGTCGTTTTCACTTTCCACTCTGTGAAGCCATCCATCAGCCACGCAGCCACAAAATAAATGTGCGAGAAGTATAAATGTAATTAGTCGAAATTAATTCGGGAGCTTTTGTTGAAATACACGCGGTCAGGGTATATAATTACACCATCAAATTAGTGACTCGCACGAACACGAGGAAAAAATCACAGATCGCCGTCTCTGATGGCAGCCTGGACGCTTGTGTTGGGTGTATAATGCTGCAACATGTGAGAAAAGGACACACAGGGATCAAAACTGAAATTAAACATTGCCGGTGGGTCCACGGTGGTGATCCATTATCGCTGTATTCGTGTCTGTCACACACGAAGCCTTCGGCGACGTTGACTGATGTGTCGGTATATACCATTCTGACCGACCGCCAGCACTCCTGAATTTCCACCACCAGTACCTACACTATAACTGAACTGTGCCCGGTCGTAATTTACGGGGATATAAAGGTGATTCAGAAGTGTCGGACCAAAGCAATACACGGTGTATGGAATAGCCCACATACACTATTGAAAAAGTTCTTCGATTTTTAATTATTTTTGAAGTTATGAGGGGTCAAATGGTGGTCCTTCGAGGTCAAGCTCTTCTATTTTCGTTACTTCAAAAGATTCCAATGAACTAATGAATGCCACTTAAAGCAAAACCACCCAGGAAATATATGAAGAACTGAATACCAGAAAATAACATGTTTTGGAATCTTTTTCCTAGTGATGGTTCCTGAGTTATATGGGTTGAAAGACTAAAACGACCTATTTGGAAAAAAATATAGGTGGTCCGGAGTCCGGACACCAACTGTATAGACAATACAAATAGAGAAGACACATCTCGTCACGGATTTTTACGGTTGCGTAGGAACCAGGTGAGTCCATCATTCAAAAAAAGGTTGGCTGATTTTTGATGCCCCAATATCCGTGACGACGGTGGTGATAACATATGGTCTTCTCTATTTGTATTGTCTATACGGACCTTGCATCTGATGATACAAAATGCCACTTAGCAGACGTATTAAATATATTGATGTATTTTCCACGTCTGCCAAGTGGCATCTTACACCTCAAATGCAAGGTCCTCACAGTAATAAGCATCAGTTAGTGTCTGGACTACCTATTTTTTTTTTCTCAAAAAGTCGTTTTAGTCCTTCAACCCATATAACTCAGGAACCATCACTGGGAACGAGACTTCGAAACATGTTGTTTTTTTTTTGGTATTCAATTCTCCATATATTCCCTGAATGGTTTTGCCCTTCTTGCAAAATGAAGCGAATGGCATGGTTAGAAGAAAAATGATTTTTGAGGATTCTTGGGGACATCAAGCATCGTTTTCAAAGGTCGAGAGAAAGTACCATTTTGAAGTTAGCGACTTCTAGACAGAAATGTGATATCGAATGTTGAATTGGCTTCACAGACATGTAAAACACATTGAAATCCGCCCATTGCTGTCCACTTTACAGCCCCTGAACTGGCACTATGGAAATTGTTACGTAAAATCCGGAAACAATTTTTGAATAATTTTCACTGCGTTTTTTTGCAGCCACTGTATCTCAGAGATTATTGATCACATAGTAATAAATTCAGTACTGATCTCTTGGGAATTCAACAGGCTACATTCGTTTCGCTGGTAGTTGTTCCAATAAGTAAAAGTTCACAAGTTATTCAGGAAAAATCGAAAATGTTCGAGGATGGCGCTCTTTTATTGGTCCTAAAAAAGAATCTAAGCCTTGGAATTTCCAGGAATTTCAGTATGTTATTCTACGTTAAATTCTGCATCGATCCATCAAATTTCGTCAACTTCCGAATTTATTTCCGGTTTGACTCGATTTTTGCTTAATTTGACTGGACTACTTAGTAGGGGAAGTTCACCTTGAGAGATGCAGCAGGGCGAGGTAACGTAATATTTGGAATGGTGAATATCACTACAATTTCAAAAAGGCTAACTCCCCTCTCATGTGTGAACTTCTAAGACACTGCGACTGGACCGTCTTGGGACATTTTCCTGACGTGAATGAGGCGGTTGAATATTTTCATAGTACTCTGTTCTGTATGGCATTTTTTATGTTTGTGTCCCAAAACATCGGGAATTTGAGAGAACTACCAAACGCACATTCCCGACCTGGTTTTCAGCTGAAATAATCGATATCATTAAGGAAAAGGAATAAGCTACAGGAAAATAAAACACAAAAGTTCTGTTTACCTTAATAAGTATGAAGAAAAAAAGCTTGACTTGAAAGTAAAAACAAAACGAGCTTGTAATGCCCACATAAGCAATGTAGAAAATAACATTAACCAAGATAAGAACCTTTTTTAGAATTTCATCAAAAGTACGAAACAAACGCGGAACTCTGATCTTACTTTGTCATCGACAAAATTGAAACCGATGACAGAATTGAAATATCCAGCGCATTTGCAAAATATTTTGAAAGTGTGCATGGTGAGAGTTTCTCGTATAACTACAGTACTATAAGGCGGTTGTTGAATGGCATCATGCCCTGTGTAAGTGAGAATCACTTTCATTTTGACCGGATTAGCTTATTTGAACTTGAGGCTGCATTCAGAAAATTGAAACCAAAGCACGGTGCGGGCCCGGATGACATTCCGTGTTAGATACATATTCAAAGCTACAAAAGAATACTTGTCATATCCTCTGCTGGTGATTTTCCAGATGTTTCTTTCGCTCTGGAATTTTTCCGGCATATTTTGGGGGGACTAAGTCAACTTCGATTCACAAAAAAGGTCCCAAAGGGTTAATAGCTAATTACAGGCCGATCGCCGGCGCCGTTCCAAACCGCATTGCGAAGTTGTATGAGCTTGTGTTGTACGAGAAGCTTTATTCCTACTTTAATAGACTTATTTGTCGGCAACAGCACGGTTTTGCCAGGAAAAGCTCAACCGAAACAAATTTACCAACTAACCTTGACAAGCTACAAGTTTCAATTGAGAAGGGTACTACTTGAGAAGTCGATGCTATCTACACTGACTTCGCCAAAGCGTTTGAAACCGTAAACCACGATATCCTTCTTGGCAAATTATCTAACAGCTTACGACCTCAGTGATCACTTGATAAGTTTCTTTCGCTCTAACTTAATGGACCGAAAATACGTCTTATACAGAGGGTCTAAATCAAACAGTTTTAGTGCAAGGTCAGGTGTCCCACAGGGATCTAATTTGGGTCCCCTCTTGTTTTTAATATTCATAAACGACCTTTTCAGTGTTTCTAAAACAGAGACACTATTATATGCTAACGACTTCAAGTTCTTTTCACCTGTCACTTCCGTTAATGATTCCATTCCACTCCAGTAAGATCTCAATATTAACGTATAATCTTTATGGTCGCCGATACTACTTCGTTATAGTTATCGCTTTGAATTCTATACTACTCCTAGGTCGATCCATGGTGTTTATATACCTGTGACTGTTTATCTCCCACCGGTTCTCCGGCATTCCATATGGGTCGCTGCATGTAAATCGCGACCGATTTCGAAACGCCGATCACCTTCGCGTGTATACCTGGCGTGTTCTAGAGTCAGTACCTCCGCCAAATAGACAGATGTGTCTTACTCGCACGTTGAAGTTCCCAGGTTAGTTCCACGGGCCAGAGCCTACACGTATGGTCTCGAATATTTCTAGAGCTTCGCACTTGTGATCACACTGTGATCTAACGCGATGCGAACAGTCTAGAAAGACCGAGTGTGCTCCGGAATGCACGCGAGAATCGCCTCTCGTCACAATATTTTTTGTGAGCTTCAATTAAGATTCCATCTACCGTGTATTGTTTTGGTCCTATAGTTTTGAATCACCCTGTACCTATTGGGAAAGTGAAACCGAAAAAATAGATACTCCAGGAAAAAAGGAAAACCGTAGTTGGCTTTTGGGTCTAAATTTCTTTGCACTTGCACTGATAGTGATGACCCCAACAATGGCGAAACAAATGATTGCAGAATAATGTATATCCCGTTAGCTTTTTATTTTCAGTAGAATGACTTCTTGGAGCAAAAATAAAGTGACAAACTAGAGCGCCAGGAGGATACGGCTGATGGCCACCAATAGTTTCGCTCCAAAACTTTGCAGGCGCCATCGCCATCAGCCGTAGCCGTAGACGCAGCCCCCCACTTGATTTTTGCTCCAAAAAGTCATTCTAACTGAATTTGAAACGTGAACGGCATATAGAATAGATACGCTGTAGAGTATCCAAGTAAAATTCACTCTATACTTATATGCCGTTCACGTTTTAGATTCAGTAGAATGACTTTTTGGAGCAAAAATAACGTGACAAGCTATGGGGGGGCTACAGGTACGGCTGATGTTAAGTTTTGGAGCGAAACTATTAGCAGCCATCGGCCGTATTCTCCCAGCGCCCCCCCATAGCTTGTCACTTTATTTTTGCTCCAAAAAGTCATTCTACTGAAAAAAGAAAGTGTTTGGGATATATAATACGCCATTTTTGATCTGCATGGTCGCTAGCGGCTAGCCATGTGTTTTCACCAGATTTCAGTCGGAGTCCGACGTCCAACGATAGTAGGTATACTTTGTTTCCATTTAGTAAAAGAGGCGGAAAATACGCTGATGATGGGGGGTGTTTTGTAATAAATGCTATTATTTCATTAATTTAAGATACAGAAATATGAGGGCGGGTTGGTTGGCCAAATTGCTGCTGTAAGTATATCTACTCAAGAAAAAAATTAGAAACCTCTCCACCTCCACCTTCCCCCAACCCACTCGGAACCCCAGTCAGGATGCGAAGGAGAAAACATAAAACTGCCAGCCAAGTTCTGTACATCTTATAATTTGATTCCTTTTCGCGCTACCGTGATAATAATGTTAATGCAGCGTTAGATGATCGAAGCGGCAGATCCTCGCGTAATCCAATCAAACAACTCCAATAGCTTCTCAGATGTTGCGCCGATTTTTCAGATGTTTGGCTTGGATTTACAATTTAATGCACATGAAAAATGTATTTGTCTTAGCCAGCCTCGCCTGCCAGCTTTCGCAAATTTGCAACTGTTTAATAAATACAAGGGTTTTTATACACTAACGCGCCCATCAGTAGTCTTTAATCCGTATTATACTTTTTTTTTCTCTTCCATTCATGTACCACATCCGCGCGCTTTCAGCATCTTGCATTGATTTTAATCTTACGATTTAAAGTTAATTTTGTGGAAAGGTAGTTCGCATGAAGTACATGAACTATCAAATTGATATTAAGCCTGTCTGTATCTTTTTCTCACAAACATTACGTATAGGTGGGCATCCTGCGTCCAAATGGTACAAATCGATTTTTTGTTCATTGGCCCGGTAATTTGTGCACAAACTGAATGGGTGTCTGAAAGCCATTTACGATTGTGCTCGCGGATCTCGTACATTAATAATAATTATTATCTCATTACGACAATATCATTTCAGTTAAGTTTTTATACTGCAGGTGTCCGTAAAACATCCAACACCGACCCGATTCGTCATGCCGAGAAAACAATTTGAGCCGTCTTGGTAGGTAAAGCAAATTATTGTGAAGCCGCGTCCTTATTCTTCATTTAAAGGAAACCTTTTATCAAAATAAAAGTGTGCCGCCTGTTTAGAACAGGTTGCTGATCTTTTACAACAGATTGTTTTATCTGATGAACAATTTATATTTTAATAATTAATGAAAATATTTTGATCATGTAACAATTATTATCGTAGACAGTCCATTTCTTTTTCGTCGCATATTCCGTCCCCGGAAAATTTGGTCTCGAAAAATTTGTCCTTTCATTGAGCAAGGTAGACAATTCGCCCCGGGACAATTACTGTTACGGATTTCACGTTTAGGTTCGTTTATAATTGAGACGACCGTTTTAAAACACACAGTGTTTATTACCGCGTACTACTATAAAATACACGTCAACAATTACTTGCGCTTGGGTTATCGCCGATACTACTCGCCCTTATCGCTATCAATTGAATACTAGTTCGTAGGCCAAGGATCGGTGCTAGCTCCGACCATTGTTCTGAAATCTTCCACAAGTCCTCCAGCGAAGTCCCCAATGACCTGGCATACGAGTTTCGAGGCGATTCTCGAAAAATTCTAAACCTTTCGCGTGCATTACCGCGTGTTTCAGAGAGTCAGCACCTCCGCCAATTCAGCTAATCATCCCTACTTATTATACCTACCCTTGGTTATTTGAATTGCCAAGCCATCGCGTATGTTCCTGAATGTCCATAGCTTCGCACTTGTACACTGCGATCTAATACGAAAGCAGTCTAGAAAGACCGCGTGTGCTCCAGAACGCACGCGAGAACCGCCGCTCGTAACAATACCTATATTTCATATTTTGTCATGTTTTTCAGCTGGAAACACTAGTGAGCTCCGTGTGTCTTACCGTGCTCTTTGTAGTCTGAATAGACCATCGTGTAACCTTATATGCGTCATTTGGAGCACTGAAAAACTCCCTCGTGTCTCGTCGTATTGCTTACAACTTACAACCCTAATGATCTTCGGTGTGTCCTTTTGAAGCCCTACTTAACTCAAAACTCCTTCGTGTCTCGTCGTATTGCTTACAACCCCAATGATCCTTGGTGTGTCCTTTTGAAGCCCTACCTAACTCTCTGGTCTCAACTTTTGTCTTTCTCAAATCTAGTGAATCCCTCATATCTAGGTACATGTATTGTTTGAAGCCCAAATGCATGGACCCCGGCGGGTTATTATGTGTTTTTTGGGTCCTGTTTAGTATCATCTTGTATCTTTCTGATATTGTAGTGAGATCCACACTCCTCTTGTGTTATTCAGAAGCCAAGGGGGCCCCTTGTATTTTTAGTGCCGTTTAGAACCCTGAGCATCTTGTCTATTTGTAATACCTTGCGATCAACAAAATTCGGAATTGAGGTAGGCTGTGACCTGGTCAAATTTCAGGATGTCAAGCTGCTTCCAGTGATTCATTTGAAAATCAAACTATGAAAAAGACCAGTTTTGTCAGGATATTTCAGAAACGCTTCAAGACATTTGGAAATGATTTGATGGAACTTCATGTGAATGAACAACAGGCTATATATCTATATGCCGGTTTACACGACTCTACCACTCAACCTCTTCTGGTAGGTACATGAATTACAACTTTTCCTCCTCCTTTTTAGCAGACTTCTCCAAACGGGAAGGCGCTTTTGTCCTCGCTTTGTCCGTCCGTCCGTCCGTCCGTCAAAGCATCTAGTCCTAGACGAAAAGGTTTTTGCGAAAAAAATTCACTCCAATGGGTAGCTTATGACCTTGTATCCCGAACCAAGAAAAATCTCGAAGAAATAATGATAAACAATTACAATAATAACAAATTAGTGTGACGCGGCATCGCCGTTGAATGCTTCATTTCAGAAGCCGGCCTGATCTCAAAAGTTATCACATGCGATCAAGTACCCGTTCTTATCATTTTACAATAATACATATATGCGGAGTTAAATTAAAGGAGAATTTGAACTCAATTTTAATGAAAATTCCACATCGGTGCGAGGTATCAGTCAATAGTTATGAATTTTTGAAAATGACTCCGAAGCTACGGCTCGGCCACAAAAGATTATTCGTTGCTTGCTGGTGCTTGATATCCTTTTCTCCGAACAAAACGGAATCCAATACAGAAAATATTTCAACTTGAATGGGTAGCTCATGGCATTGGTACGCGAACCAAGAAAAATCTTTTCAAAATAATTATCAACAATTACAATAATAACATTTTGGTGTAGGGCGGCTTCGCCGATTAAGTGCTGGAATTCGCAGTTATATGTTGAAAGTTACGATATGCGGGTAGGTACATGATTTTATTAAAATACATCTCATATGTACGATTGTACGGGATTATATTTAGAGAACAATTTGAACTTTCTTTTGATAAAAACTCCACTTTGATACGACCTTCGGGTCGGGGAGTTTTTGAAAATGACCGCAAAACTACGGCTCGGCGCATATACGCGTCCCTACAAATTTGAAATCAGACGTGCCATTAACACTATTTAACATTTTGAAATAGGCATTACTAGGTACCTGAAGGATAATGACACCCAAACTATGTAACATGTGCGCTCAATAACAAAAAAAAAGTAGGTAGGTAGGTATCACTAAAAATCATGTGACAGACTACCATTTTTTCGGTTTTTCGATAAAAAAGAATTGTTCCGATTCAAAAATAAACCCGATATTCGTGTTCAGGAAGTCGAAATCAGTTGGAAAACATTCTTTTATAAGTAACAGAATGACGCTTATGTGGCCGGTTCGTCTGCCTGTCTGTCTGTCCGTGTAGAAACTAGCGAACATGCTGTACTCCTTCTCGAGAATTGAAGCAAGGGCGGTGGAGCTTTTCCCGATGGATAGCTGATGTCTTCAAGGGTGGCCAATGGGCACTATTTTTGTTATCCATACATCGTTATCATTATTATCAAAAAACAGATCTCCTGAGCACTTCGAAGAAGTTGAACTTCTCTTCGGGAAATAAAGCTACGGCCCTTAAAAATTGAACTTTATCCGATGGATAGCTTAGGTCCTCGAGGACCAAATAGGCAGATTGGCTTTCATAATTCCGCCGCCATCTTGGCTGCCATATTGAAATCTCTTATTAGTGGAACGATTGTCATGAAACTTGAAACTTATCTTTGTCTAGTACGATCATTCTCATTTTCAAGCTGAATTTCATGATTCAGCCGCCATCTTAGCTGTCATATTGAAATTTCTTATTAGTGTAACGATTTCCATGAAACTTGGAACTGACTTTTGTCTCGTATGATCATTTTATTATATTCCTAAGCCAAATTTCATGATTTCGCCACCATCTTCGCCGCCATATTGAAATCTCTTATAAGTGGAAGGATTTTCATGAAACTTGAAAGTTACCCCTGTCTCGAATGATCATTCTTATTTTTAAGCTGAGTTTCATGATTTCGCCGCCATCTTGGCCGCCATATTGAAATCTCTTATTAGTGGAACGATTTTCATGAAACTTGGAACTTACCGTTGTCTACTACGATCTTCTGATTTTCAAGCCGAATTTCATCATTCTGCCGAAATTTTGGCCGCCATATTGAAATTGTTTGCCCAAATAACGGTAGTTACTTAACATCTTGCGTTCACTAATCCTTCTAAAAGGAAGTGCGCTACTGAGCCTCATGCCCATGAGGCATATTCGCTTGTTCCTTCTTCACTCTGTATACCGAGTCTGCACGTCTGCCGTCGATGGCTAGACTCCTAAATCGGAAGACTGTGTTCCATACAATAACTATAACTAACATTAGCGCCCGGACTAAAACCTAAGTATGTCAAAAATTACACATCTCTCTATCTAGACCTGCAGCGGAATGCCACTTTCAGCTCAAAGGGATGGAAATTCCAATGTAAGTATTGTAACCCACCAATGCAATGCCCCAGTCGTGGTAAATTCAAAATATTGAGTTAAGCACCTGTAGTAGGGCTTAAAACTTGAACCAAATAATATTTTGACTCTATTTGACTGCATATTATTTCTTGGGCAAGAGCTACTGGCGAAGAATGGTTAAAGTTGAATGTTGCAAAATGCATAAATCATCGGCGGCAAAAATAAATGGCATTTATTGGATATGACAACGGCAATTTCATACAAAGTCGAAGAGCGTTTACATAATTATCCCTAAAAGTGTTTAAAGTGCGCCTCTTAAACATAATTTCTGCGTTATATACCTTGCTGCATAAACATCAAAATAATGACCGAAGCTTTTATCTCAAAACTTATTCTTCAACCCATCACTTTCGTGCTTCACCGCGCGACGCCGGCTATGGTCCATAAGGAAATACAGTCTATCTTGAAAATTAAAGCTGATGATAACTCGTATAGAAAGATGAATTCCAGTAGCCAGACCACAGCTTATTAAAATATAAGCTACCGTATTTGAACACTGAACACCTGTAATTAGTGTAATGAATATTGGCCGCGTGCACCGTAATTTCAAGTGCATTTACCCTGAGTGCCGCCGATGGTTTCAGCTGTATAAGACAACAACTGAAGAATTTATTTCAGGCGAATCACATTACACGAACCACCTCACATGTCAAATTATGGTAGTAAAGTGATGGATGTACCTCCGTTTTTATAGCGGAAAGCTGCAGCAGGTTTATATTTCTCATAATTAAAGTGCGCATGTTTTATGTACAAATTAATGACCGAAGTGAACGTCATAAAAACTTGCCGTTGTCTGTGCGAGAAGCAGGAGCAACCTTTCATTCAGTTTTATAGTGTGCGTTACGTACTATTGAACCAAATTACGTTTTACTCCGCTTTGGCTTTGTGGTCATTTTTGTCCTTTTTGCATGTGTTTTTTGGCCATTAAAAGATGAGCCTGACATCAGACTGAGCATTCAACTTTAACCACTTCTTGCAAACCTTTTGTTACCATATACAGCGTCTTTATTTTCAAACGTCCCACCACCCTACTTTAAAACTTCGAATAGCGGCTACCTCAATCTTGTGATACACGATACACCAAACTGGAGGTAATAAAACTCTCTTTCTGCCAAACATTTGGAAAAAAAATCAAACCCATCCCCTAATTTCTTTAAAGTGGGGTAGGGTGGGGGCAAAAGGGTTGAAGATTGAAATTTGGCATTAATATCTACATGTCCTGTTCGGCGTTTT
The DNA here is from genome assembly GCA_949128115.1 of Anaspis maculata. Lineage (NCBI taxonomy): Eukaryota > Metazoa > Arthropoda > Insecta > Coleoptera > Scraptiidae > Anaspis > Anaspis maculata. The sequence goes on along the minus strand of OX421962.1, from coordinate 55,391,260 downwards.
TCTGGACAAAAAATTGGCGGCGAGAAATCTGGGGTAGAAAGTTTGGAAATAAACACCTGTATAATTATCTGTACCTATAGGTATATCAATTATCATAATTAGAAACTGGATTTATAATTTTTAACATGTTCTATTCGCTAAGTTGAATGCAACTGTCGACAAGCAGTTTGACGTTTCTAAATATATCCAAAAAGTTTTATTCCGCATATAATTTATTATTTTGAGTTTTTACCGCATAAAACTGATAGTCCATATAATCGCATATAGCCGCATATTTGGCACATATTTTTGCATATAAGTGAATATTTTCTCAATTTTTTTGACCATTTCATCTACATGTGCTAGAAAATTATGATTTTCTCATTTCAAGAAAGAAAAAATTGGAAATGTTTAAAGGAAAAAAAAAATTTTTTTTCTTCAATACATGGGGTTATAAATTCATACCCCAGAAATCAGGTGATAAATAGGTGAATAATTGTAACCAAGGTACTCGTGAATATCTTTATAAAAATAGCCTCTTATTTTGGAAATGCATGCAAAATAATTTTGAACTTAGGAATAAGAGAGACCTGGCGGCATTGGTATACGAGAAACACTGTTACACTCATAAGATCTTGCAACATAATCGAAGTGGTAATGACGTTTTTATTACATCATTAAGAACTGAACTCCGACAGTTTAATTAAAATAGTCGTCTGTTCTGTCAAGCGCCATGCAAGCCATGCAATAATACCTACAATAATGCGCTGTAAAAGTGACAAAATCGAGAGTTATTGCGAATATTTTGTTGGCAGTGTGACTTTTGCGACAATTGGTAATAACTACAGAGGTACCTACCTATAGAAGTTTGTGCTTGAAACCTGTTCTTAAGTTACGATAATAATGATGTCAGGGTGCCTTTGCATATTTTATTTTGCAAAAAATATATAGATAGGCAGGTAAGTATATAGGCATCTCGGTAGATGCACCAACAACAAAAGAAAGTTATTGGCATCCAAATCTGCTCGTTCATCTGCCATCACTTCTTATTTTCTAATGTATTTGATCTAATGATGATGTATGAAACCTGATGTAATAACACACATGCTTTTAATTTATTAGCACAAAGTTATGGTCTTGCGCGAGTAATTGGGTTATTTGGTGATTGTAGTTCATTTTCTCACGGAAACGCAATAGCAATAATTATATCAATCCAAATGATTTAATCATTTGGGCTCGCATTAACGTTTAATGCTGGGCAATTTTGTTACCTTTTCATCAATAGTGTCACAATCGTTATCAATAATAACACATTTGATCCAGGGTGTTCCAGGAACATTGGAGCGATTCCAAAAAAAAGATCGAGGCAAAAAATCAAGACGTCTCAAGGTAGATACAAAGCTGCGGGTATTTTGAACTCATAAAAAAACTAAATTATAAAAATATTAATCTCTCTGACCCCAAGTAAATTATACTTTGAAGTTAGAGGAGAAAGCTTTCAAAGGTATTACCCCCTTATACCTAGTGGTGAAGATAGTCAAAAAAGCTCCCAAACTTGATGGAAGAAATCAATTATTGAAATTTTAAAGTTGATACCGATTCAGAATTTCATCCTCTACTGCAGGGCATGACGAGACTGTGACGACGAGATGTGTTCTTTTTTCATAAAGGCATGAAATTTGGTATGAGTGGTCATCATCGTGGTCCTCTTTTCAAATGCAGTCAAAAGCATTGACATATTCATTTTGGTTCAAGTTTTAGTCAGGGAGGGCTTGGGAACCCCCTGATGAAAACTGAAGTTGCATCAGGAGCTTCTACAAAGCACCATTATTATCGTCCCACATTTAATGACTGTCACGTCATTGCATTTCCAAAAATTCGCAATTTAAGCTCGTCAAGTTGGAGACCATTCCTGTAGCTTCCAAGAGACTTGAATGGTAATTTTCTTCCAGAGAATAAGGGTACTGGAACTGACAGAAAACTGATATTTGACCAATATTCCGGCCACCTCAAACAGGCGAATTTAGAAGTACTACGGTGCAAAAATAAACTAGCCGGCTTATTGCCTTTATCATTAATATACCCATTGATAATAATTCACCTCATGTTACCAATAGAATATAAAAATTGCTAACAAGGCTGGCAAATATATATATTGTTTTGCTTTGCAGTAGTTTTATTTTCGATTTCTCTTTTTGATGAATTTTGGTATAGGTGGTACTTTATTCTTATTCAAATTTTGTCTCTGGTGAGAAGAGCGTGCATCGTGGCCGTGGCGCGTGGCCATGATTTGACAAGTCTGAGCTTGCATATAAATGTACTCATTGCGTAAGACAATGTATTCGAGTACAAAGAAAAGTACTCGAGTACATTTTTGCGATCTAAAATGTATGTGTAATGTGTATGTAAATACAAGTGATAGATAAATAAATAAGTACATTCAAATTAAAGTACTCGGGACTGAGTACCGAGTACAATGAAAATACTTGGATTATACAGTGTTTGAGCCCTTGAGTTGTTCGAGTACACCGCACAGCTCTGTCTGAAGCTCATTATAACGAAGATAATAGAGGCTTTTAAAGTTGAACTTTGAAAATGTTTTCTTCTTATAATTTTAAATTCAATTACTGGATTCAGACCAAATGGTGCACAACGTAAGTTGATGCATACCTACAAGCTGATCATATTGACTTTTTTATTTAAAAAAAAAAATGAGACACCCTGCATAAATCCAGTTGAGCGCACACTTTTTACTTTAATCTAGAGACGAGACATGGAGTAGAATCTTGATGAATAGTTAAGCTATGTTGTGAATGAAAGTTGTGAAAACCAGTAAGTAGGGCAGGAAGTAAAGATACCTGTTTGTTTAAGTCCTCTAAGTATCCCCCATCGTATAAGTAACATGTCATGCGCGTTGCGCATGGATGGTTTGATAATTGAATGAGCTTTTTATCACAAACTTTTGACTTTTATTAATACATCTGAGTAATTTGCCGGTTCATTATTAACAACGGAAGTCGGCCTTACGTAGCCCACCTTTTCTCTGGTAGATAGCTATTTAACACTCCCACAACACCTGAATTTCGAAGTGACTCGTAGAAACGCATTTTCATTCCAAATTAATTATCAACATACAGCATACGTTAGCCACCTGCCAAATGCAAGAATTTTTTTTTATTTACTTTCGTTTTGGCATATAAGAACACGACACTCATTCATTTTGTATTAATTTTGCGCGTTGGGTAGGTATTTTATTAATTGGAAGACAAACGTTAACACACACCGAAAGGGGTGTAAAGTTTCCAACCTGTTTTTTCCCTGTGGGAATATTTTGAATCAACTCATCGACAGGTCGAATTAATTTATTTCATAAGAAACGTTTTCCGATAATTGTTATTTCTCTACCCTTTCCTATTTTAAAGCAGTGACGTCATCTACATTTTTTTCAATTGCAACCCCCTTATTTTTGACAGATTTGGATAGATTATCAAGTTCTGATTTCAAAATATCTATCTTGCTTTTTGGACTGATAGTTAAGACAATATCAATTTTGATGAAAATGGAAAAATATGTAGGTGAAGTTGTTGCATGGCTAAAGATACTATACCTAATGTAATAATATGATATGATGTTTCCACCAAGTGAAAAGTTTTTATAGCTGAAATGGCGCTGAAATAGCTTATTATTGATGCTGAAGCTCATAAGAAATCATGTGGACTATTTTGAAAGTATTCTTCCAAAATGTTTTTATTTGAATAAAAAAAATATAAGAAATAAAATTCAAAGTTTTTGAAATCACGCTTCCAAAATCGAGAATGCTCCCAGCTCAGCTAAGTGAAGCAAAAGCCAATTAAGCCATTCAAATAAATAACGCAACAGTGGGATTTCTCCCATTCGACTTAAAAGAAATGTGATGGCACATTGAGTGACTTCTACTCTACTCCAATGTTTACAATATAAATTGTTTTTCTGTACGGGTGTAAATGTATTTGATATTTGGTACATATTAACACGAATAAAAAAAAAGCAGTGCAAGTCGGTACAGGTGAACATCTTCATCCTGAACATCCTGGCTCTGCGGTCTCATTGGAGCCGCCGGTACCTAGACGACGTCGTTGATTCTGGTGACCACGATATGGTCCTCCCCATGACGGATGGAGCTTCGAGAATCTTCCTTTTTTGTCATGAAGATCGTACAGTCACACAAGGCTGCTTGAAACCCCCCAGAGTTGAGTTCCATGTCATATGGTGTTTTTATTCGGTCGCTCTGTGTTGGATTTTGAAGTCGTATTGCTTTGGAGTTGGAGAAACCACGTCAATGAAGCATGATCTGTCGTCTGTCGTTCACATGCTGGACCGGAGCTTTTACTATGTTATTCAACATTGTTTGAGGGCCATTTGTGCCAATTTTCAGTGCTTGCTTGAGGACGGAGTTGAATTTAGTGAAATAAGCGTTGCGGAATCAATCTCTGTGATAAGGGTATCTCTTATTCATGTCAAGGAATAAACCCACAGGGACTGATTCTGCAACGCTCATTTTACCAATATAACTCCGTCCTTAAGAAAATCTCCGCATTTTCCGTATTCTACCGGGTGTTTATAAACGTTTGTTATCATATCACCTTTGGAATCTCCTATCACTCTTTCAAATCGTGCCTTTCACTGCGACTTTAGACCTGACCAAAGCCTGCCGCGATCACAGACGTTTATAAACACCCGGTAGTAGATATAACCGTTAAATGCTCTGTGCTTTCCACTTGCAGTACCTACCTGATGCATTTGTGGAGTTGTGGACAGATACAACATCCTCACTTATGTCTTGATTACTAAAAAATGAAACTCATCATAAAGCTGTAAAAGGAGCTGTAAAAACAGCAATACAAACCATCGGCTGGGAAATAACAATGAGACGTAACAAATTGTATTTATTTTCCGAGTTTTAACGGATTAACGTATGTGTGGATATAATTCACACGCGTTCACGCTTCGATCGTTCAATAACAACCTACCTACACTACTACATGAGCAGATACTAACAGCTTTTACAGGTGTCAAACAGCCATTTCGATGCGGCTACCTCACACCCATTGTGCAACTTAACTGTGCTAGGGAATTATATAATTAATTTAACATTATTACTGACAATTCAAGACAGGAAGTCAAATAAACACAATAAGGGAGAATGTCCAAGTCCAAGCTAAACGCTCTGCAGATGGGCAAAGACATTATAATGGGCATAAATAATGGGTAGGTACTATATTTTATTTTTTCTCGATTTTTTCCTCAATTTTTTCTTATCAGCATAAAATTAAGACATTTTCGACTATTTAAAAGATAATTAAATTATAATAGTGAACTAAAACTTATCACTTTTTTGTATATACAGGGTGCCCCAACGAAAACGACAGATTTTGGGGGTACTAACCTCATTTGATTGTGTAATGTGTTACTAGATACTAGAGAAACATGAGCGTCGTCATGGATTCACTAACATTGACCCAACCTCTTGGAATAAGGGGCTGCAACACTCGAAAAACTCTGAAATTAACACTTACTTGTAAAAAATGCATAGAATTATACAAAAACAGTGACCGAACAATTTTTCGCGCGGAGAATCCTTCGCGGACAATGTTTCGCGCCAACAATTCTTCGTTAGCTCTCGTGAAGCCGATTGTAATTGTGATATTCAGATCACTATCCCCCACTAAGTTTTTACGTAGTAGCACAGAATAGTAATAAGTGCCTGGCACAGAAGCATCACTTGAAAAGGATATCAAAAATATGAGCGAGATAGAAGTGCACTACTGGTTTAAAGGTCCATCGTGTGTACTCGGCACACTCGTGAGGCTTCGTCGCTGTGCACGACGCGTCATTGGCGGATTGCTGCCCGCCGAAGCTATGACGGTTGCTAAATGTCATTTAATACGTCGCTCTTCCTGTTGTTTGGTGACAAAAAGCTAACCTCAACTGTACCTGTGTTCGTGTTTCACCTGTTGGACTCCTCACTACGGTTTTGTGGTGGTGAATTGGTGATAAGTTCATGTGGCCTTGGCTGAGGAGAATCCTCTACCTTCCGCAAAGAAGAGAAAATGTGGCACCGCTTGCGCGTATGTGGGTTGTGGATACAAATTTTATTCTGACAGTAAAGGTGCCCGACGGCCGGCGTTTCTTCCGATTTCCATAACACATTGCACTATTGCGCTATTGTTGCTATGCGGTGTGGAGAGTAAGAAAGCAGAGAAACACAGACACAGGTCTGTCAGGTACAGTTGAGGTTATATCCTTGTCAACAAACAACACAAACATACAACTGTCATAGCTTGGGCGGGCGCCAACCCGCCAATGGCATCGCACACATCGACGGAATATCACGAGTGTGCCGAGCATAGACGATGGGCCTTTTAAATCAGTAGTGCTCAAGGTCCCTGGCGGTAAACCGAAAACATCAAAGGAGCCGACCGGAGTGCGGCTTCTGTGCGAAGCACTTATTTCTATTCTGTGGTAGTAGTATAGTAGTGTTTCAAGCCTTGCTGAGCCTCCCTTGTCTCCCCAAGTGTCGTTTGGAGCCCTAGTGAGCCCGGCAGGCTTTCTTGCGATTTTCAGAGCCCTATCCTGCTTTGTGTCTACATTGAAACATTTCAAGCCCTGTTAGGCCCCCTTGTATTTTCAAATATCGTTTGGAGTCCTAATGAGCCTCTTATATGGTCAATTATCGTTGGCATCCCTGGTGACGCCCTTCTGATTTCTTGAAATTTCTAGGATTTTAGAAGGCTCCCTTGTATCCCTTTTTAGGTTTCTTGGAGCCCTATGTGGCCCCTTGTGTTTTCGTGTTTCATTTGTAGTCCTGCTGAGCCCCTTTTTCATTGCTTTAGTTTTTAAAGCTCTAGTTAGCTCCTGTGAGTCTTCATGTGCTGGTTGAAGTCCTATAGGGCCCCCTTTGCGTCTTTAAGTGTCATTTGGAGCCCTAGTGAGCCCTATCAGTCCTTCTTACGATGTTCACAGCCCTATCCTCTCTTGGTCTACATTGTAGTGGTTTAGACCCTGCTGAGCACCCTTGTGTCTTCTAATGTCATTTGAAGCCCCATTGAGCCCCTCATGCCCTTTTGTGTTATTCGAAGCCCTATAGCCTTGTGTCTACATTGTGGCGATTTGAGCCCCGCTGACCCTCTTGTGTTTTGAAGTATCGTTGGGGGCCCTGCTAGTGAGCCCTGCCAGGTCTTCTTGTGATATTCAGACCCCTTTCCTTCCTTGTGTCTACATTCTAGGATTTCAAGTCCTGCTGAGCACCCTTGTGTCTCGAAGTGTCCTTTTGGGCCCTAATAAGCCCGGTCATGCGCGGGCGCAATGCTTGCGAAGAATTGTCCGCGCGAATAAGAATTGACCGGCGAAGAATTGTCTGCGAAGAATCGTCCGCGCGAAGAATTGTCCGGTGAAGAATTGTCCGCGCAAAGAATTGTCCTAGCACCAAAAAAACAGTACCGCTGTAAGACAGTTGAACCAGCTTTAAAACGATGTGTCGTCACTCAACCCTAATTGCCATTTATAATTCTTGAAGGGGCCGCCACCCCAACTACGGGGACGAAACTTCATGGTTAAATTGATAATGAACATCTTTCTTGAAAACAAAGTCGACCCGGGCTTATTTCGAAAAAGTGAGGTCACATGCTTGAAAATCTGCCCGTTGCATTTTTGTTGAGCCACCCTTATACAGGGTGTTGCACTTTTTTTGTCAATATTCTACGTAAATTAGAGCATCAAAAAATGAGTGGACTAATACGTACTTAAACTCAAGTACCACCTTTATATTTACTTACTTGTCTTACTCGTGAATGCAAATGCTTACGCTCATCGAAGATAACGGGCTCGGGTCGCATTTTCCTGCTATTTGCTGCGACTCGCGATGCTACTCGGACGCACCAAGCACATAAATCTCGACATTTCGCCCGGAGATGCAAAGAAGTACAATACAATAATTTGCTGCTGCTGCGGCTCGTCCCACGTAAATGGACCTTCCGTAACTAGCCGTGCAATTAAAACCATAAGGTAATTTCGGGTTGCCGGTGTAATATAACTCAATGTTGTCATCTTAGGTTTATCGTTCTTTAATTTACAGTCTCTAATTGGGGGGATCAGAGGTGCTCTCGCCCCCGAGGTGTGAACCGAGCACATATACACCCAGTGATACATTGATATTTTAGTATAATTATTTCAGTCACACCCATTTAACACTCGATCCATCCGTGATAGTGCCATAATAACCGGTAAGAAGGTCCCATTCGCAGTAATAAATATTTTATTTATGCACATATTAAATGCCGAAGAATCTGAACAGCCGACTTCCAAGATCTTCGCCGCCGCCTCTGGTCTACGCGCGGATCTTCCTCTATACACATTAGTTACATTACAAGATATACATTTTTGTTCGGGAACCCTCGGGGTTTGAAAGAGACCCCCCTTATCAGATGTCTGTATCACCTGTAACCTACCAAATCGAAAACCCGAATATGGTAAGGTACTTAAGGTATTCATTCAACAGCAGCCTCTTCGTAATTTGCTTAGGTAGATTCAACAACCTCTTCGTAATTTATTTTAACAGCAAAACTGGGTGGTCTTTTGTTACTGAAATTGTTTTATGATCGACTATTAATATTCGTGGGGTTGCACAACACTGCTTTGGTTTGTAAGGGCATGGATCACTGAAGAAGTGCGGCAAAGCCGGTGCCCACAGGAAGTTGAGCTTTCAGCCCTTAGGGAACCTTCTAGCTTCTCATACCTTCACCTATGCTTCTAACATTTCAGAACGTAGATCAGATCTGTGGATGAACATGATGCTCTTTCATCAGTTTTGCTCAAGAAGTTTTCAGTTCTTTTCCTTTCCATAAAACTGTGAAAATCTTGGGGCTTGAGGTGTACAGTGTAGTGTATAGTGTAGTACAAGTAGACGTACAATTCCAAAACATGCTGCATTTATTGTGTGAAACGACCGTCCTGGTGCCTTGGGAGGATTTCCGGGTCCTCCAAAAACCTTTATTCTCCAAAGACGACATGATCGAAGCATTGCTCATTCTTTGTGAGAACTGTCCACTCACTTTTTAAATTTTCCTGCCTAGGGGTATAGGGTTGCACGAGACGAGATCAAGACGAGATTTCACCCGATCTCGTCTCGATCTCGATTCATTTTCAAAACTTCAATCTCGTCTCGATCTCATATTGGCGATTAGAACAACACGAGTCGAGATCGAGATTCTCTAATTGTTTCAGTATCTCCATCCACTATAATTCTAATACCTATCTAGAACACTCTGTATTATCTATTTATATTGTTTGTACTTTGTGCCTATAGGTGCAAGTGACCCATAATTCAGCATATTTTGGGTATTTTACCAGTCGAACATCGAACTATCGGTGGTCGATGTGTGCGGCTGGCTGCACACGGGCGCCAAAACTCATACAATAATAATAGTAATAGTAAATAACATCGAAACACTTTCCTCTGTTCCATCTCATTCTGAAATTGAATTTGGGTTCGTTTATCACAAAACGTTCTGTAGTATGATACCTACTACCGCATGCGGCCGTTCCGTTCACTTCCGCCCTTGCACATACCTACATATATACTACGTTTCCATGGAGATTTGAAATCGATTTGAAAACGGTATCGGGATTGAAAACTGCATGTAAACGCTTGCAACATCGTATTCAAATCGATTTGAGTCTCAAGGTCGATTCGGCAAATTCTAGAATCGTATCGGGATCGGATCGAAATAATACTCATGGAAACCCAATCGGATTGGATCGAAACATCAACAAACAGAAACTGATACATAGCAATGAGTAAAACCGCTGTTCTGGTCGCATCGAGGGTCGCATTCATACTTGCACCTGTTGTCTGCACTTCTGCCTTCTGCATACTTGCAGTTTGCAGAGTACTTGCACTTTCTCTGATACGTTAGGTTGGGATAGTTTTAGGTTAGGGTTTGACTTACATGACAGATATGTAAACAGAATTCAAATCGATTTGCAGTGGCGGACTAAGAGAATTGAGGGCCCGGGGCGGAATTGTGAGATGGGGCCCCTAAAGAGTGAAAGTTGAGAATATGAAGGGGGGCCGGCAGACTTTTTGGCCCGCCCTGCCGTAATTGAGCAAAAGCCTAAAAAACAAAAAATGTGTTGTTTACTTGACTATAAAACACACAGTAGCGCAGTCAGAATTTGAGGGCGGAGAGGGCAAAAGCAACGGTGAGGGTGCAAGTCAGGGAAAAGAAGCGCCGCAGGCGAAATTTTTTGGGCATAATAATAATAATGATGCTGATGATGATAATCGGTATATTTCGTGCGTTTTGCGATTTCGATTTTCGACGTTTTCACCAAAATTACTTAATAATCAAACTTCTTTTCAGAAATTTTTTGCGTTTCTTGAAAATTCTCACCAGAATTTATTTCTGTATCGGTTTAGAGTGGAATGAAGTGCCATGGACGCTTGAGAGGTAGAGGGGTGGTCTCATTTGCCCACTTTCGCCCCCCTTGGCCATGCCACTGACCACCAGTACCTACAAGAAGTTTTCGGTTCCAGCTTTGGATGTTGAATTGGATTGGGACTGTTGACTCAAAGCTAAAACCTACTCGTATACACAAAATTAGGAATAATATGAATTTCTACCACCTGCAGCGCGCAGATAAGATAATTTTGTTGTTTTGGCTTCCCCCTCTTTTGAAAAGAAATAATAAAATACAAAACTTCAAAAGGCTTGAGGCCCCTGGCACTGTGATATCCAGGGCCGGGGCCCTTAAAGCCCAAAGTAAAAATAATTCGCAGAGACTGTGTGATACAGACACACCTCTATTGCTTGTGTGTAGGCCCCCAAACCTGTTGTCATGGGGCCTGCCAAGGTAACTTTAAAATGGAAAAAAATAGGAAAACAATGTTTCTCACCTAAGTAATATGCAAAAAAAAAGATCATCGAGAGAAAAAATTAAAAATTTTAGATTTTATCCCAATTTTGTGCAGTATTTTTCACAAACAAGAGGAACTGGGGGCCCCATCAGATGATTGAGGCCCCGAAGCCCGGGGCGGACCGCCCCCGCCGCCCCCCCCTTAGTCCGCCACTGTCGATTTGAATACCGAGTTCGACCCACTCATGTGAACACTACCGTATTCAATCCCGATACCGTTTTCAAATCGATTTCAATTCTCCATGGAAACGTAGTAATAGTATTGTGTTGAGCTTCATCGTACCTCCCTGTAATAAAAATGTTGCCGACCATCGATATAACCGTACATGCAATAAATCAACAAGGAAAAAAGCAACAATACCTAGTGAATGGCAGTATTATATTTCTGTGTGTCTTCTACTATTACATTAAGTACCAATATCTTGCTTCAAAATATTAATTTAAGTTGAGTCTAAATTAGCAACTAACTGAGTTGTCTGATGTAAAAACCTTTTTCCTACGACCACCCACGAAAACGTTACTTTCTGTACGGTATAGTAGGCGCGAAACTTGCCAATTGCGAACACTGTGCGCGAAAGTAACAATATCGTTACTTTATTTACATGAAAATGGAAAAGTGGCAATAAAACATTACCATACCATACGATTTGGTAGGCTATGACCCGGGTTGAATTTCAGGATGTCAAGCTGCTTTCTTGGGGCACAGCTTACCCCAATTCCGAATTTTGTTGATCGCATGGTAGATCGTGCGACGTACAACCAAGTAATCAGCGCTGCCATGACAATTTTTCAACGACTGAATAACTCGAAATTTCCAGTCTTGCACTAGCCAGTGCAAAAAATATTGTATGCACCTTGGGCCTAAAGTGCGTTTTCCCCCTTGTGCTTGCTTCCCTCGGCCTACGGCCTCGGTCGCAATCTCGCACAGCGGGGAAAAAAAGTGGCACTTTATGCCCATGGTACATAAATAACTAATTTTGTTGTTGTCAATTCACTTATTGTGCCTTTTTTGACAGATTGTAAATAAAATCGGAGGTTATTGAAAGAAAAATTAGTTGTGTCACCCCAAAACTTCCCCGACGAGAAGAAATTATAAGGAATGAAATTAAGAAATGATGTCCCTTCGGATGGGAAGTTGGGAAAAAAAAAATGAAAAATTGAGATATTTTCTCTAATAAGGAATTCATTAAAAGCTCCATCATTTGAGTCCATAGTCTCGCTCGATAAGCTAGGCCGGTGGATTTTCAAGCGGAAAACTCTCGAAAACTTGAAGAATTTCAAGAGAAATGGCCTGAAAATGTCCAAGAATCAATTATCCTTTGTTTAAAGAACGTTTGTAGAAATCTACTCACAAGCTAAAAAGTTAGAAATTTGCAGGTTTTCATTAGTAACCAAATTATGTAGAACGAAAAGCGATGAGTGAGGCAGTCAGACGCATTAGTACATGGAAACAGGTGAACGATATCAAACTGGCACCACAGAAAGATTGGAAATAATTTGCAGGAAATTGAAATTTTGAAAATTTGAATTTTCCGGGAAAACCTCAAATCTTTTCCAAATCATCTTATTATGAAGATCGTCAATTACGGCTTCACTTTGAGCTCCATCATTCAAATCCGGTTTTGATAACCCAGGCCTGTTTTACATTTTCAACAGGGAAATTCCAGGGAAATTGAGAGGAAAATTATTTGAAAATGTTCAAGAGCCAGTAACCTCTTGTTGAAAAAAAAAAATGTTTACCGTGAAAATCTGTTCACGGGATAATAAGTTGGAAATTTTGCGGTTTTTCCAGAGATGAAAACTTTGAAACCGTGATCGTGAGTCCGATTTCGAAAATTTTCTTTCCAAAAATCTAAATTTGTAGTAAATCAGTCTTCTCCACTTGTTTTTTATATCATTTACTCGAGTTTCGGCTAATTAAATATATAAAGCCATTTTCAAAAATAATGTGACATAGCATAGAACTTTATGTCTAAGTAATGATGTAACAATTGTTACGGACATAAAGTTCTATGCTATGTCACATTATTTTTGAAAATGGCTTTATATATTTAATTAGCCGAAACTCGAGTAAATGATATAAAAAACAAGTGGAGAAGACTGATTTACTACAACTTTATATTATACAACTCCATTTTGAGCACTATGGATCCCTTTATCAATTTCCAAAAATCAATTAAATCTCTTCTCCAACTTTCATTCTCAGCATGTCTGCATCTAAAATAAATATTTCGTGGGGCGCACCGCATGTCAAAGTTGGCATTGCAGTTTTTTCAAATACACGGAATATACAAATTTCATTTAAAAAAAATTACCGTCAGAAAACCGGAACCGTGCCAATTTTGCAAATGAATCTACACGACGCTCAATCGGATATACTTTCGATATCAGTTTGACTTTTTCGAAAAAAGTCGATCGCCGAGCAGTAATGAATTTTTGAGTGGAGTTCTACATCAAAGGTGAGTCGTTCTGGTCCAAATTCGGGCGAGAGGCCCTCTCGGGTGGCAACGGCTAAGAGAAATTTTGAAAATTCACACCGCTCGACTGGAAAATGGTATGGAAGATTGCAACTGCAGGCTTAATTTGACTCTTTTGTTTTGCTGCTCCCTGCCAAATTTGGCCCCAATTCATTGGATAGGTTTTGCATAATTGAATGGTGAAGTTTTGAACTTTGACATTTTTTATTATTTGACAGATGATAGGGCAATACTTTCAACTGTTTTGAACAGTTTCTTATGGGCTTTCAGACGGCATATTGCAAGTCGAGTTCCGTGAGATATAGCTTCTGTCATTTTTTGATAATGACACTTCCGTTTGACAGGTGACACCCAAAAACTAATGGGCTCATTCGACAGTGAAACCATGTCCGTATACCAAATTTCGAATCGATCGGATGGACGTTGCGGCTGTTATCGCGGAAGGTTACAGACATACAGACATACAGACACACAGACAGAGATCATTCTGGAAATGGTCTTAATCGTCATAGAGGACCTCAAAACGGATATATCCGTCGAAATCTCAAAAAAAATTTCAGCGCGTTCACAATACTTCCCCTCATCGTTGGATGGTGGGTCTGGGAAGTAAAAGTTTGATGAACCCTCCAGAATTTCCATTACAAATGCTAAAAGTCATGAATTACAACTTGGCGCTGAATTCACCTCTAAAATAGCAATTTTTCAGCATAAATCGGTCCGAATTTTTTGTATCGAAATTCGGTGATCATAAATTGAATAAAAAAATACAATTCAGCTGATGGAAACGATATCAAATATGCCAATATTCTTCTTCTTGAATAAAATATTTGGTTAATCACTGTTTTATGGAAATTAACAAGTGGTTTTGCATATTTTCCAGATTTCTGGGGTAATCCAAGGTGAATTTCTGTAGAACTTTTTTATGGCTTGAGAGTAGGTATCTGAAGGTGATCATATTTGTTTGTATCAAAATATAAAATGCTCAACAACTGGAATGACGGTATCCAAAATTTTGCCCTTTTTCAAAATGACGTAACTTTGGATTGACACAACTGATTTTGAATTTGTTTTCACAGTTTTTTAGATCCGTTTTTCGGCAATCCATCGCATTGACGAGATTAGGTTTTTGATTTCAATTGCTTTTTTTTACAGGGTGGAATGTGAAACATTGCAAAACTGTGCTAAGTTCGACCAATCCCCGTTTCTTCCCCGTTTCTGTGATTTTTTTTCTCGATTTCTAATGAATTATTCATGAAGCCTGGATGTCTAATCTCAAAACGGTTTTTGAATTTTCCAGATGAGAAGTTTACTTTCCCGACCTACCACCCAACGAGGAGCGGAAGTATTGTGAAAGCGCTAAAAATTGTTCTCGAGATTTCGGCGGATATATCCGTTTTGAGGTCCCCTATGACGATTAGGACCATTTCCAACGTGTAGATCCATCTTCAAAATCGACACGGTTTAGGTTTCCCGACGGTAGTTTTTTAAAAATGGAATTTGCACATTCCGTGAATTTGAGTAAACTGCAGTGCAAACTTCGACATGCGATGAGCCCCACGAAATATCCATTTTAGGTGCAGACATGCTCGGAATAAAAGTTTCAGAGAAGATTGAATTAATTTTTAGAGGAAAAATTTTCGAAATCGCACCCACAGTTTTTGAGTTTTCCTTTCTGGAAAAACTACAAATTTTCCAATTTTTTATCCCGTGAACAGATTTTGGTGGGTCGGGAAAGTAAAAAAAAATCATATCGTCATTATTGGACATCTGATCTGGAAAATTCAAAAACCATTTCGAGATTAGACATCAGGCTTAATGAGTAATTCATTAGAATTCGAAAAAAAAAATTCACAGAAACGGGGATCGGTGGAACTCAGCACAATTTTACAATGTTCTACGTTGCACCCTGTAAAAAAAGTGATTGGAATTAAAAACAACATCTCGTCAATGGAATGGATTGCTGAGAAATGGACCTAAAAAAATTGTGGGAACAAATTCAAAATCGGTTGTGTCAATTCAAAGTTACGTCATTTTGAAAAAGGGCAAAATTTTCGATACCGTCATTCCAGTTGTTGAGCAGTTTATTTGCACTGGTCTAACATTAAGCCTTTTGAGCTGATAGTTAAGGCGATAGTTCAGATGATTTCTTATGAGTTTCAGGTAAATTGCCGAAACGTAATTCCCCGCTTCTATGATATAGAATCTGTAGGTACCTGAAGAATGTTGGATCGTGTCCATGGACCTTCAGGTACAACTTCTTAAGACAATCTGCGCGTTGATAAGTTTGATATCAGTTTGAAACACTTTCCCCACTAGCACTGTATATAATATGCAATAATATGACATAAAATGCAATATTTACTGATATGACTCAAGACCAACACACTTTCTCGTGTCCAAATTAAAAATCAATGCATCGGCTGGTGTTTACAGCCTCAAGCAAGAAAAGGGTTAGGTATATCTGCTATATATCATAGTTTCACGAGACTTGAGGAATACGCCACAAATAATAAAATCTGACGAGTGAGTCACGATCCTGCGGCTTGAAGCCGAATAAATATCAATTCTCCTTCACGAAGTTGCCTGATGATGATGCTCCCGAAAATGCCCAAACATAAAATCGCATAATGAAGCTCGAAACGGAAATAACTTTCAATCTGAATGCGTGGGAGGCGCTAGAAGGCGAAAAATGGAATAGCTCCCCCTCGAGTCCAGATCCTGTGACCTGGCGTTTGTATAACCCGGAGGATCGGTCGGTAATGAAATTACCTTCAATACCGGCAAGTTCTCAAGTAGGAGCTTTTAGCTAAGTTCGCACTTGAGTTTACAACGTTAGGTACCGATAATACTACACCCCTAACTTTGTAAATGTAACGATCGATTTTGGGAACCCTTCGAATCTGCTGCCACTGATGGTGCGATGGTGTGGCTCTCGTGGCGTCGCCGTCGGCGTGATGCTGTAGGATGAGGATGAGATAAGCGGTAACAGCATCAGATTCGGCGTAGGATATGTTTCTGGAACAAGGATGTGACAGGTTCGTTTATATTTTTTCAAATCCTTTTCTTTACATATACTTATAAATTTAAACTCTTTCACGATGTTTCTTCAGTTGGAGAGTGGAGGAAAAGTAGTTAACATCACCGAGACCTTAGAAAATTTTGGAGTCCTGAAAATTCGATATTCTGTTCAGAATTAAGTGCCGTACTTCATATCCAAAATCATCAAAATCGCACTGCAAGGTCTTGAGTGATTCGAGGGGGGGTTAAAAAATTGCAATTCCTAATCAATACTTTTTCGAATATTGCCCAAAGTGATTATCCAATTATCCATGGAAGGTACCGTGTGATCCAAACTGTTCCGAATTGGAGTAGGCTGTGCCCTGGCGAAAAGCAGCTTCACATCCTGAAATTTGACCATGTCACAGCCTACCCCAATTCGGATTGAATGGGTGAAATTGAGAACTAAAGTGATTTGTGCTTTTTATGAAGCGGGTGTGCCTGTAATTTTTTTGTTCATTCTTTTTTTGGCACCTAAAGATACCAAAATGCTTGGTGCAATTTTGAAATTGGCATACCCACTTGATTTTGGTAACATCGATTCCCACCAATTTGCCCCCCATTCAAACCGATTTGAATGATTTTCTCTTTGGTTTGGTATGGATTGACGTCCTCTATTTGCCATTGTCCGTGCATGATTTTCCTTTATGCCACCCATTTTTTCCGAAAATTGAAAAAACTTGAAAAATCATCGAGTTTTACCACTCCTATTGCCTCAGGACGGTGCTGTGTGCTTCCTTGTGAGAGGCTTGTCTGGAAGATACTTTTTTATTATTCTTATATGTAGGCCTGGGCGATTAATCGATTAATCGATTGAAATCGATTCACCCAAAGAAAAATCGATTCGATTTTGTATTGAACAGTGAATCGATAAATCGAATCGATTTTTCGATTCGATTCGATTCGATTCAATTATTTTGAGTCGATTCTCTCGATTCGATTCGATCCCTTTCATTCTATTCTTCCGATTCGATTTTCTCGTTTCAATTTGTTTGATTGTGATTTCAGTGTTTTTGATTTTTTTAATAATCTGAGCAGCTTAACAATGAAGATCTAAGCTTGATTCAATTGAAGGAAACATGAAACTTTGAAGTATAAAGATATTCATTATCGATAAGTTTTTAAACAAAAATCGGTATTTGTTTTTATTTAATAAATGTAAAAATAATACTCAACAGTTATTTTATTTTGTGGACACGAATTCTATTAAAATAAATCTAATTGAACCTATAGCTCAGGCACGCTGGACTTTTAGGTAGAACAAATTGATAACTGGCCAAATTTGCGTCAAAGTAGTCCTAAAGGATCTCCTCTACGACATATCAAAAGTCTTTTGAGTGAGAATATCACGTACTTTATAATATGGTGTACGATGCCTGTAGCCCATTGCTAAAGTATCTGCTTGCCGCGAAGGAGGTCCGGGGATCGAATCCCGTCATCTGCTGCATTTTTTTTGGCGGAATTGATACTCAACTTCCTGAGAAATCATCAAAAATTAAATCCTGCTGAATTGAAATTATATATTTCTGTTCCACAAGTACTGTGACGCGATCTCGCGCAAAAAGAAAAACGGAGAAACCGAAAATGGCTTGAGACCTTAGCTTCTGGATTTCATGGTCACAGTATGTACTTGTGGAACAGAAATATATGATTTCAATTGAGCAGGATTAATTTTTGATGATTTTTTAGGAAGATGAGTATCAATTCCGCAAAAAAAAAGCAGCAGATGACGGGATCCGATCCCCGGACCTCCTTAGCGGCAAGCATATACTTTAGCAATGAGCTACAGGCATCGCATACGTGGAATTATTTTGCACCATATTATAAAGTACGTGATATTCTCACTCGGTGTACAAAAGGCCCTAAAAAGTAGACAAGCGGACACGGGATTCTCGGGGACTTTTGATATGTCGTAGAGAAGATCCTTTAGGACTACTTTTGCGCAAATTTGGCCAGTCATCTATTTATTCTACCTTTGGATCAAAGAAGACGTAACGTACCTGGGCTACTAGTAATTTTTGGTTTTAACATACCAATTATTGAACACTCTGTTTGTCCTTTGTTTCGTCCTACAAGCCTCCCGAAATCCGGACCTATGAAATACTACCCGCAACCCGCAAGGATAGGTTTCAGCTCTAAGAAAATAGGTACTTAAATATTATAATTATTAATTATCAGCGAAGAAATGGGTATCAATTTTTCCGAATCGATTTGGTTTTGAAAACTGAATCGATTCAATTTCTAGCTTAATCCTTCCGTAGCCCATCCTATAACAGTGGATGTTGAGAAACTTCATGTAAATTTTCTACAGGGTGATACGTAAAATGGTGCAAAATTGCAACGACTTCATCGTACCCCCATTTGTCAAATTTTTTTTCACTTTCCCGGCCCCCCCTCGAACACGGAGGGAAAGTATTGTAATCGTGTAGAAAAAAAGTTTTGGGATTCCGCCGGATATATCCATTTTGAGGTCACCCAAGTCGATTAAGACAATTTCCAGAATGATGTCTGTCCGTGAGTGTGTGTGTGTGTGTATGTCTGTGATCTTCCACGATAACTGCCGAAACGTTGATCCGATCGATTTGAAATTTGGTATGCAGACATGGTTTTGGATTTTCCACTCATTGTTCTCCAGACAGAACAGCGTCCTTGCGAACATGTGACGGTTTGTTTACATTCGCGAATGACACTTGACAGTTTATGAACTGTGACGTCACAATGGCCGTTGACTTTTATAAAGCGTTTGGGCGCCAAATATTTGACCGAGATAAAAAAGATTTTTTTTACGTAAAATAAACATGCTTTGATCCAAATAAATATTACTTTCAGTGGAAACCAAGCAATTAGAAATTATTTAGACCAAAATTGAAAAACCGTCACATACCCTATTAGAGCCATTTTTACGTGTACCGCTAGGACTAAATTGCAAAACCGTTCCAAGGTAAGACACCACAATTCATGATTTTTGTACCTATTAGAATTCATAATTTTTTTTTCGACAAATGGGGGGTACGATGAAGTCGGTACAACTTTGCAGCATTTTACGTATCACCCTGTAGAAATTTTACATAAAGTTTCTCAACATTCACTATTACAGGATGGGTTACGGAAGCATTAGGCTATTAACCACAATACACAAAACAAAAATCGCATCCGGCAATCGGAAGTTATCGGTCTTCAAAGTCGGACCATTTTTCCGATACCGACAACTTCGTTGTCCAGCAGTTTAGTAGGTTATGTTTAATTCTCTGAACCTTCCACGAAACGGGACGAAAGTGACGAGTAAGCATTCTGCCCCTTATATGCAAAGAGTTACTGGAGAGAATTTCTTCAGCAACTCCTCTTACTCCTCGCACAAACGGAGTAGGAGCAAAATGTTAACATCAAGAATTACTTATTACAAGTCTTCAATTCCAAACAAAATATGTATTTATTAGGCACTTTTCTGATCGATGTCCCACTACCCTTTGAAAACACGTACAACCTACAGCTATTGACGCGGAGCGCACTGACTTTTGGAATTTTTGCCTTGGTGTCACAGTGACAGAGAAATCAAAATTGAAAAAAAACCAATACCACTCCGCGTCAACAGTTGAAGGCGTTTTCAACGGATTATTACATACAAGGCCCTGTATTCATAGACCTATACAAGGATAATATTAACTTATCCAAATCCCACTGTCAATAGCAACGGGGATTAAACTGGAACAAACAACAAAACCTGACATTTGTCACTTCGGACTTCTTTTTTGTAATAATCAACAGTAATATCACAAGTGCTTAGATTTTCACGATAATTTTGGCCAGGCGATCGCGAGTGCTGGTTGTAGCGATAAATGCCCGACTCCGTATAGGAGGAGGGCATTGATCCAGGGACAACCAGCTCGAGGGAAACGCCTGGCCAAAATTATCTGGAAAAATCTCGAGCACGAGTGATATTTTGATGATTATTGCTAAAAAGAAGTCCGAAGTGACAGCTGTCAGATTTTGTTGTTAACATCAATTTTATTCCGTTGCCATTGACAGTGGGATTTAAATAAGTGAATATTATCCTTGTAGGTCTAATAATCAAGGGCGTTGTATATGTAATGATCATCAAAATATCACTCGTGCTCATCACATCGTGGTCGCAAACATCTTTCGCTTTCTTGACGGTTGCGCTGGATTGGCACTTCTGCTTCAATCTCTCTCTTTTTGCTTAATCCTATCATCATCACACTATACTGACAGACTGACACTGCTTCTTCAGGGGCCTCAAATGGCATCATGAAACACTGTCAAGAAGTGCCACACGCACAGTAGCTGTAGCTCGCACGTCGCAAGTAGCTATACCATGCCGCCACACCGGTCTCTTTTGTCTAGCACAACGTGATGCTTTGTTTCCACAGAACTTTGTGAATATTTTATGCATGGTGAATAGGTGAATGATATGTACCCGCCATTTCGGACAAAAAAAAGTAGGACAGAGCCTGTCATGCAGTGTACCAAAGTTGGCTTTGTGCAGAGATAACTTTGTGTCACAATGACAGCAGGGCGAAATCAGTACACTCCGTATCAGTCTCTGTTCTACATTTTTTTGTCCACAGTCGTAAC
This sequence comes from Anaspis maculata, assembly GCA_949128115.1. Taxonomy (NCBI): domain Eukaryota; kingdom Metazoa; phylum Arthropoda; class Insecta; order Coleoptera; family Scraptiidae; genus Anaspis; species Anaspis maculata. Next base: position 55,370,201 of record OX421962.1, on the reverse strand, counting down.
TTGCAGATCTCGTGAAACAGGGCCGAGGAGTACCTAACTGAACTTCTGCAATCATTCTGTAATTTTCTGTAGCGGTATAGTGTGTGAGATGGCATTAGCAACTGAGATGATATAGTTAGTATTTCTGTGAAACTAAACAAGTGATAGCGTCACAGGTCGCATTTGCCTATCTCACATAAGGTTCAGCATGTAACCTTCTCTCTATATCGGGACCGCAGCGCCATTCTGTGGAACATGACGAGCTGCTGTTGTCAAAGCACTTATAACTGGAGTTATTTGCATGTCATGTAGTTTCAAGGCGTCTTAAAAAAGTGAGTTCATATGAAATAAGGTAAGTGCTAATGCAATAAGTATTTGTAGAGTATTGTGTTATTACTGGGTATTTGCATCTTGCTTTGAGGATAAGAAGTCATATTTTTCAAATTAACGGCGTCTTACAGGGTTTTCCAGAAACGAGTACGCACAAAGATATCACATATTTGACATATTTCTGACAATGAAACAGGTCTATTCAGCCAAACTTATCTCTATACCAAAATGCTTCCCAAGAGGGATACCCGTCTCCAAAGTTGCACGTTAAAATGCACGGTTTTCAAGAAAAATCGATTAAAAATTTTTATTACTCAAGAAACTGCTATCTTGAACTTCCACAGTTCCAACAGATTCACTTGAGATTTCAGGTCAACATGTACTTTTGGAAGACAATAAGATATGCATCTGTTAAATTTTGAATTTTGAATTGGTCAAATTATTAGCACTTTGAACGTTTCCCTTGAGGAGAAAACAGACCTGTCCGAGCTTTATCGAAACAAAGAGGTCAAGTGTCTGGAAACCGATCTGTTGTGCTCTTGTTGGGCCGACCTGTATGCCGTATCAGCTAGACTCTTAGATCATTGTTTTTCAGCACCTTCTCAGAAATGCACGTCGGAAAAATGTAAGTATCTAAGTATGGTTCAGCGGCGAAACCCCACAGGCATCATGCACCCATCACTTAACGCCGGTTAATTAATTCAACTCGTTACTTCTCATAAATGTCATTAGGGCTATCATTATAACAATCTAATAACATTTAGTTATACACCTCTGGTTTGCTAGTCATCCTCATTGTTGGTAGCGGAGCGGCCATCAGTTGTTTATTCAACTCCAGCTGCCAGTCATCGGTGAGGGCTTAATTTGATCTCTTCATTTCACACAATGATCGTAATGCTGAAACTGACAACGGTATTTTAGCGTCGTTGTTTCCGTTAATGTGAATTGAAAGCTGTGCTACCGATATACTATACGACATACACAATATGATATACTTACGTTAGTCTTGTGCTTTAGGAGACGCACATAACACAGGATAGTCATTCAAAAAGTTAATACCGATATAAACTTCAGTAACTCCAGATTAATATTGAAGATTGTTACAAATTTGCGGTGAGTTGTTTGATAATAATCAGGGCTTTACGTGAATAGTCGCACGCACTGCATTAAATATCCTAATTACCTCGGGTTCCACCAAACTTTTATCAACGCGATAACTTTATCACTCTGATAGTAACTAAGCAACTGGCCATCCTATTGGCTGGTGCATAGCAACTATCAGCGTGATAGATTTAATCTGCTCTTAAAAAAATTTGGTGGAACCCGAGGTTAGGGCCAGTTTTTAATTCTAGACGGGCCCTTAAATTTCGATTTGTTGCTATGAAAACAATTGTTGCAATCAAATTCTTGACAACAAAACCAAGTTGAGAGCAGGAATCACTTATAAAGTAAATACAGGACCGTACCCAAAATGTGCTACTTTGCTTCTTCTTTATTTCGTAGTGCTCGCACGTTATTTTGTCAGTGAACTAAATTGCCTGCCTCATCGGTCCGGAGATCTCCTTTTATACTAGCAGATGGATTGCGGAATCTTTTCGTATGTCATCATTTGGAAGAGTCTTCAAAAGCTCTTGCCACCCCACGACTAATCCATTTCGGCATATCCCAACATCTAATATAATCACGTCACGAGACCTGTAAAAAACTCCAGCAGCTTCACCATGATAAATTTATCACGTTCTCGATCGGGCTCCGCCACCAATGATTTCGCGAGTTTGTGTGCTATCCTTGCATCGAAGTCTCCAGCGAAGACAACAGTAATAGTAGCATTATCTTCCACTCCTTATTCCCTAGCAGCCAGGATCTCCGCTCATGAATACATATATACAGGGTGATTCACCGCCAAATGGACATAGCCTAAGGGTAGGTCCAGTTTTTCCTTGCGAACCAGGATCTGGCTTTGAAATTTTTCTAACTCTGTTCGTTTCAAAGTTACAGGGTGATTCATGTATTTTGTCGAATTTTTTGACAAGCTGTATCTTCAGAATGACCGAATGGATTGGATTGTAATTTTGTGGGTTGATTCCTCTATTGATATCTAACACATTGCCCTATCAAACAGTTTGAAGTTTCCAGGGCCGGCTTTGTTAAAAAACTTCAAAGCTATTTTTTGAAAAAAACATTCTGTATGCATATTTTTTGAAATTCATTCAAAATTCAGAAACTACATAAAACATGCTAATAATATCGGTGTATAGGTACAAGCTCAGTTAAGCATGTAGTTCAACATAGTAAAAGTCCTCAAGAATCCAGTGTGAGCTTCGGCCGTTGTGGCCTCGAGAAGAACTTGAGGATCAGTTTTTCGCGTATATCTCGTGAACAATAGCACTTAGGAAGAAAATGCTTGAGAAGAAATTGTTGAAAATTTTTATTGTCTATAAGAAAGGTCCTTACACATTCTATCGTCAGTCCACTCCTTATTCGTCAAAACACAAGAAAATTAAAATAATCCAGATGCTTGATGCTGAAGACTGTATGCATGGACCTTGGGTTTTATGATGGCGGAATGCCACCTCGTAGAGGTGTTGGTTGGTCCACTATTCCTTGATTGAAACTTGAAGCCATCAATACGAACTATGCCGGCGGCATATACAGGGTGAAATAAAAATAAAAAGGTGGACATTTGTTCCTCAAAAACCAAAATAGATGAAGACATGTAAATCGCCATAAATAATTCTGATTTCATGGTCATGAAGTCGTCGTAAACTTGAATTGGATATCTTGAGCCGTTCTTGAAATATCTTCAAAAGACTGAAGTTGTTACCGAAAAAAATAATTTTTTTGTCTACTCTTCAGGAAAAAAGTTGACTGTGTTTTTTCTAAAAGTAGTTGGCCTAGAGAGTGTTTTTCACTATTATTTCATTTTAAATGTAATTTATCATTGTTCCGATTGAAAACACCAAGTCTCGATTCAATATCTGAAGAATTACTAATATACGGAAAACTAGTTTTTTTTCCTAACGACTTCAGTCTTCTGAAGATATGTCAGAAACGGCTCAACATATTTGATCCAAGTTTACGACGACTCCATGACCATGAAATAAGAAATATTTTTGGCGGTTTATATGTCTTCACCAATTTTGGTTCTTGAGGTACATTTCTTCAACTTCTTATTTTTATTTCACCCTGTATATGCCGCCGGCATAGTTGGTATTGATGGCAAACAGTTTCAGTCAAAACAGAATAGATCGAACAACACCTCTACCAAGTGGCACCCCTCCATCATACAACTCAAGGTCCATACAATCTTCAGCATCGAGCATCTGGATTATTTTGATTTTCTTGTGCTTTGACGAAGAAGGAGTGGACTGACGATGGAATGTGTGAGAACCTGTCTTATAAACAATAAAATTTTCAACAATTTCTTCCCAAGCACTTTTTCCCAAGTGCCATTGTTCACGAGATATACGCGAAAAACTCATCCTCAAGTTCTTCTCGAGGCCACAACGGCCGAAGCTCACACTGGATTCTTGAGGACTTTTACTATGTTAAATTACATGCTTAACTGAGCTTATATACAAAAATCCGGCTGGCTTTCATTATTGTTCGCTATTTGCGGTTTTAACAGCTAAAAATTCCTGGACTAACGATAGAACCGTTTTATTTTCTCTAAAGAAGTAAAGTTGTCTACTTGAAAATTTCACATTTCGACTCTTTCAACATTTGACTCTCGTTGCGTGTTTATTCAGCTGACCATTGAGCCAACCATTTATAGAAATTCCGTTCAGAACATGTGAGAACAAAAAAGTAGAATATTCATATTTGACATGCGCACCTCCACCATTTACTTCATCTATCATCTAAAATTTCGAAACTTCGGCCATGCACCAACACGGTATTTGTAGCCTATGCACACAGCTTGCGATCACTACCAAGTGTGTAGAAATTGCTTCAGAAATAAGAATTCGCGGGAGGTTTTTAAACTGCTGATTTATTGTGAATTTGGAAAAAACTACAAGTGGACCTTCCTTTTATTCACTATATTTTCACAGTGGAATGTGCGAATCAAATAAATCTAGTCCCAAATTGCAGAAGAAAGCTGAATCTTCCAGAATCCACCATCAGTGTTGTTCGTTACAAAGTTTAGAAATAAAAAAAAAGTCTCGAAATACGACACATTTTCATTTAGGTTCGCCGCCGACATCTTGATTTTTGATAATTTGGCTATATTGATAATTGATTTGAGTAGACGATTTAGTCAACGAGCTTTTGACATAAAGTTTGTGAAAATCGGCCAAGAAACTAAAAAGTTGGAAAATAATTATAAAACTCGTTTCATTTATTTTTTATCCGGTATAACGTAAGTACGCAACATCTGACAACACCATTCGATCCAGAATTGTTTTTTGGGTAGATTAGTACTTTTATTTGAAGAAAATCGCAAAAACTCCAAGAAATATCAGCGAACTGAAGAATTGACCAGCCGCCAATTTTGATGCGATATTGCTGGAAAATGTACCAGAAATCGCGGAAGCATGCACCCGAGTGATTATTTGTCCTGGGATGATCCTCTAACGATTCCAAAAAAAAAAATAGATTACATCGTTTCTCCTACAGAAGTACTGCTAGGGACAAGACTACAAACAATGAATCAGTATTTGGCGCAGTTTGATTCGAATAAAATTCAGAACATTTTAGAAAGAAAGTGGAATTCTTGGATCAAATTGATGTTTAACAGAACAGACATCGGAACTTATCAAGGGTGCGTATTTTTTTCAGATAATCACCCTGTATATGCGATAAGTTGTGTAACGGAGCATGCGGGATGAATTGCATATTACAATAACATTTGGGGAATGCATGGAAAATTCCCGAGTCGCGTCCGGTAATAATGACATGAGCACGGGTTCCGAAGTAGGGTAGGTACCTATACTTGATGGGGTTTGAGTATGACGAGAAAAAGCAAAAGGTGTAAAGATGCAAACTGGCAAATCAATTATTATATAACTTGAGTGACAATTTTCCCGTGAAGTCTATACTTGCTAAACTTGAGGCTTTATTCTCAATAGACCAAAACTATTTTTAGGATTTCTCCCTCAAAAATGAAGATAAAAACTCAATTTTTTCACACGGTGTACTGAGTATATTACAAAATTGAGTACAGAGCGTTTCTTCAAATATGTGAAAGAAAATTTTTTTTTTATTGACAACTTTTTCAAAAAACGGCTCTGTACTCAATTTTCTACGTCTCTCAAAGTTATGAAACAATCGATATTTTTTTCGTTTGTCAAACAATGTCCCAGCAATCCTAGAAAATTTCCCAGTATACCAGGGCTATTCGGCTTCTAAAAAAATATGGGGTAATCCAAACGGAAACAAGGAGGACAAACAATTGATGGAATCCCATCAAAATTTCTATTTCTCTTCACCTTTACCTTTGAGAGAGAAATATTGATACCCTGCGTATGCAGCCTTAACCGAATTATCTTGTTCTTATACCCAATTCACAATAAACGTCATACATAAGAAATATAATATACGATGGATTGCACCAAATAAACTGACAGTGAAAAATAGTAGGTATGGCGGCAGTTGAGGCAGACGTTTCTAGGGACTTTTATCTGGTGACTTTTGGTTGGCAACACTGAATCTAGTGACTTTTTTGACAGGTCGTTAAGCATTGGATCTGCATTACCGGCATTTGACAGGTGGCGCGGGAAATTTGAAAAGTTTTCAGTTTATCTGGTGACTTTTGGTTATTATCACTGAATCTAGTGACTTTTTTGACTGATCGTCAAGCATTTATTCTGTATTACCGGCATTTGACATGTGGGGGATTTTAACGTGCGGGAAATTTGAAAAGTACGTGGAATTTGGATTTGACAGGCTAGGTCACAGATTGTGTTTGGCTGGAGACATTTGTTAGCTTGAAAGCGCGGGATGTTTGAATTCCCTATACCTACTAAAGCACTCCTCATTGTATCTTAACCCTTGCAAACTCTCAAGTGGTTTGGTTTCAATAGTTATTTTTGGTATATAAACGCAAGCAAATAGAACCATTTTATTGACAGACCAATATACTGTGCTAGTTACATAGACAATAATTACATACAGTTCAGGGTAAGACCTCAACATCATGATTTATTCGTAGTTTAATTCACATAACTGCTTACATAGACAATTATATTAAATTCAAAATAAAGCACAAACAGGTGATCATAAACAAATTTACAGTATTGATTATACATACAAACATTGATTACTAAAATTACTTGAAATCGAAGTACGTTCGATAAAATTTCTTAGTTGCTTACATAGACAATTACGTCAAATTGAAATAAGGCACAAACAGGTGATCGTGAACGATTTTTCATAGCTGAGTATACAGGCATCAACTACCTATAATCGAAAAACATCTAATACATGTTCTTAGTTGCTTACATAGACAATTACGTGAAACTTAAAATAAGGTACAAACAGGTGAGCATGAATGACTTTTCATAGCTAAGTATACAGACATTATTCACTTGAAATCGAAGTACATTTGATACAATTTCCCAGCTGATTACCGCATACCATTACATGAAATTTGAAATAAGGCACAAACAGGTGATAATAAACAAATTTACATAGTTGATTATACATAGAAGATATGCACACGAACATAAAATCGAAGTACATTTGACTATTTCTTAGTTGATTACATAATATACAATTACATGAAATTCAAAATAGGACACGAAGAGGTGATCATAAACAAATTTACAGTGTTGAATAATACAAACTTGAATTACTCAAAATCGAAGTAGGTACATTCAATACAATTTCTTAGTTACTTACATAGGCAATTACGCGAAATTCAAATAAGGCCAAAACAGGTGTTCATGAGCGATTTTTATAGCTGATTACACAAACATTGAATACTTTAAAATAGGAGTAGGTACTTTTAATACAATTTCTTAGTTGATTATACCATATAAAATTATTTGAAATTTGAATTGAGGCACAAACAAATTATAATAAACGAATTTATAGGGTTGATCACACAAATATCAATGACCTGAAATCGAGGTACATTTTTAATACAATTTCTCAGTACAAACATCATTCACCCAAAGTCGAAGTACACTTAACACGACAACTTGATGGTCGGCAGTTCTGATGTGCCGGTCGCGAGGCAAATTGTTGGAATCATCGTCATCATTATTGGACACAATTAACTCCTTCATGGAGCCAAAATTGAGTAGCTTGGAATTCTTATAGCTCAGTTTTATTATTTTCACTTTGCAAACGACATCACTTCTATTCTCGGGTGCTGGGAAGGCGAAGGGCCCACTGTTGGCTCTTAGAGAGAATCGTTGATAGTGTGAATTCAGTAACTGGATCAGGTTGACAGTATAATTCTAGTTATTGTAGTTGTGATGAGAACATTCCAGGTGAGTACTACAAAAAAAAAAAAATCAAAAATTGTATGTTATGTCTAACAGGATATTATAATACAAGTTTCATAAGACATAGTATTGTTGGGGGGTACGGAAAATGAACGAGTGAATATGCCTCCACGACCGTGAGGCTTATTGTTTGTAGGTATATGCATTTCAACTACCTGAGAAGTCGCACCCAAAATAACGGCTCTTGCCAACAGGGAATTGGTTGAAGGCCTTTTTTCTTATAATTTATAAGGTTATGACGGTATTACGGGAGCATAATTATTGAAAATAAAACATGCTAATTGTCGCAAGGCCCTTAAGGTCGTGAGTGGCGTGACAATATCCACCATGTAAACCGTGGTAATAAGTTTGAATTTGAACAATCTATACTGTTTATCCGCGTAACCAGTCTTTTTTCCATCAACTGTAGTCATTCCACAGAGTTTTAACAAGAGATTGATTTTTTTTTTCAATAAAGTTTGACCATCGAATCTGTGGGTGATTTTTTTTTTTGCATAAGCATGAGACATTACATTGAAAAAGATCGATGGAATTGGCTTAGCTTTGCGTGGGGTAGGTATAATATACAGCGAGCCGCGGCTTTGCAGTCGTTTCCAAAAATCCGGAACTATCGACCAGGGGCCTGTATCGAAATAGAATTTTTTTGTCAAAAGAGAGTTAAATTTTTTTCTAAATATAACCCGTACATATAGTAATGTGTTTCCATAAAAATATGTACTTAAATAAATGAATTGTCCGCATAAACATAGTGAAAATTAAACTTACACGAAAAACACAAACACGGCACAGCACCAACCCATGAGGCTGCTAGATAACGAATGCAAACGCACCACCACCACCTGTCGACTGGGTGGTTGTTCGTAACTTCTTACCTGAAAAGCCCTGAGCTATTAATTTTTTTTTACCTGAAAGATCGTGTCTGAACAGGAATTTTTAGTATCATATGCACATATTCACGGAGCCAGCAGATAATCAATAATTATTATATAAATAGAAACTTTATTTAAAAATTACTTTGTGCTTATCACATAATGCTCCGACTTGAAAAATATCAGCGCTGAATTTTGTCAGTCCAGTACGGCAATGTAAAAATAAAAAAATATAAAAGATATAAGTATTTAGGAGCTCAATGTGTTGAAAAGATGTTTTAATAAAAACTATTAACATATGGACAAATTTACATAAAAATACCTAATGTTTTTCAATGCTCAAAGGTATTAGCCTAAAATGTTAGCGATTATCGATTGCATTGAGTACACCTGCCTACTGAAATTTTTCAAGTACCTGAGGGTCTAATATAAACGACTCTAGCAAGCCAGCATTTTATAAGAATTTTCTACTTGACCGACCTTGAATTTTCAATAAATACCCTTTGATTACCAGGTTGAGAAAGAACGAATGAATACGAGAGGTAGCCAGTAGTGTAGGTAGCGCGACCGAAGAAATTAACAAGAGAGTTTTGCAGCATTGCCCACCCGCTGACGAGTGCTCTTCAAGCTACAAATATCTCCGGATCAAATATGTACCAAGCCATATGCGTAGTATCAGAATGGTGCATCTTAATACTTAACTCGGCCCTTTCAGGATGTACCTATGGGAGAAGTTTGTGCAAATAAAAATACGCACTAGTTATTGGTTACAGCTTTGTTCATTTCAGATTTTTAAACAGTTCCATACTCCTATCCTTACCTTAGATATGAAAGATTTTATTGTATCTATCTATGTACTAACAAGACTCTAAGAATTTTCATTCACATGTTCGAAAATATTTGCAGTCATTTCTTACAATAATTAAAGGGTTTGACTGTCGAAGAGACAAATATGGTTTCGCCAGCTAATGATGTTGGATATAAGAATCCAAGCTCGCATAGAAGGTCGAACGCAACCCGTTGACGCCTCTAATATTATTATCCCACTTTCTCGTCGTCTTCCTTCCAATAAAAGTACCTCGCCAACATTAGCACTTTTGGAAGTTTTTAAATACACTAACTTATCTGTAACTGCGCCTGGGTCGGTAGGACAGCCATATTCTTCATTTTTTTCAATTCACTGAAATTCTTTGCCACTTCTTTTGAGGCTGGAACCTAACTTGGAGAGATTTCTATAGGTCCTTATTGGTGCAGATTGACCTTTTGTCGAGAATCCAAATCGGTAGCAAGAAGCATCATGGACAAAGTCGTCATCACTCATTTCATCATCCATTGTCTCACCGCTGTCCGTCGTTTTCAGATTTTGAGAGAAGGTTACTTCTAATTGATGAGATCTCGAGTGTATTGCAGATGTAGATGAACTGGTTCCGCACCTACGACGTTGGAATTTTTTTTTGTGTCCATACTTGTTTTGTTGAAGATATGTTAGCTCGGGACATATTCTTCAAGAAAACTGAGCTATTTTCAATATTTTGTAGGATATATGCGATGGCAGGGCCTTCTTCTCTTTAGTTTCTCGCACCAAGCGTGCTAACATAGACTTTAAAATACCGAAAACTCGGGCACTTGTTCTAACCTAGGTCTCTCGAAGGACTTTAGTTATAGCGCTATGAATTTTTTCGGAAATATTTCTCTTGCTTTCTGCAGCTCTACCTTCTATCGTTATCAAAAGCTCGATCATTTCTGGATATTTTGCTCCCGCTCATTCAAATATACAGATACTCTTCATTTCACGTTTTACTTATCTCAGCATGATGAATAATCTCACCATTATTTTGTCTCCATCGATTGTCCCCTTTCAGTGTCCACTTCAATGTCACCTTTGTACTCTTCAGTTGTCCCTAACGTGTCCCTAACGTGTCCCTAACGTGTCTCTAACGTGTCCCTAACGTGTCTCTAACGTGTCCCTAACGTGTCTCTAACGTGTCCCCAACGTGTCCCTAACGTGTACTTTAACGTGTTCCCTAACTTGAGTGAAGCGGATCGAACGTGCGGCGATAAAAACGCGCTTGACTAAAAATGCGCTTGACTGAAGCCACTCTGGACCCGATCGAAACTCGAGCAGATTGAAAGCTGCGATCGAAACGCAGTCACTGCTAGAGACCAGCGTATACCGACAAGTCCTAGCGAACAGCCTATAACGTTAACTCCTAGTTGCCGGCCTATGCTGATAGCGACAGCACAAGTGATCAGGTTAGGAGTATAGAGACTTAGCGGTTGAAGCATGACGACTCGGCGGGCAGAGCATGACGACTCAAAAGGCCGACGTATGCAGACTTTGCCAGTGGACAGCGTATAGCGAGAAGTTCTAGTAGTCATGCTCTGTCTGCCAAGTCGTCATGCTTTAACCGCTAAGTCTCTATACTCCTAACCTGATCCACCTCACCATTATTTTGTCTCCATCGATTGTCCCCTTTCAGTGTCCACTTCAATGTCACAGATGATAGCGTTCGCAATCATCGTCTCAACTCCTTTCATCAACGTCACCATCATCAATCATCATCGTCATCAACCCCGATCATAGATGATAGCGTTCGCAATCATCGTCTCAACTCCTTTCATCAACGTCACCATCATCAATCATCATCGTCATCAACCCCGATCATAGATGATAGCGTTCGCAACCCTGTCGACCTCCAACTCTTCTTCGTCTAGGTACCGTTGCATGCTCTTCACACTCTCTTTAACGTCTGTTGGGGGATCACGTCGAAGTTGCCACATGCTAATGAGAGAGAGAAGCCAAGTTAGCGGATGATTTGAAATTATTTTGAGGAGAAAATAGCTTACGTTTGCAGAGATGGTATTGAAGCTCCGCAGTACTTGACTCGTAGGGATCGACCTGACGATGATTGCGCTCGCTCGCGGGTGATGTTTTTACGTATGCTTTAGTATTCGACGCGTGCTTTAGGTATGGAGGATGTGAACTCTCCCAGTTCTCGGGATCCTAGTTACGATGATGAAGGAGTTGAGATGATGAATGCGAACGTTAGCATCTATGATCGGGGTTGATGACGATGATGATTGACGATGGTGACGTTGATGAAAGAAGTTGAGACGATGATTGCGAACGCTATCATCTATGATCGGGGTTGATGACGATGATGATTGATGATGGTGACGTTGATGAAAGGAGTTGAGACGATGATTGCGAACGCTATCATCTGTGACATTGAAGTGGACACTGAAAGGGGACAATCGATGGAGACAAAATAATGGTGAGGTGGATCAGGTTAGGAGTATAGAGACTTAGCGGTTAAAGCATGACGACTTGGCAGACAGAGCATGACTACTAGAACTTCTCGCTATACGCTGTCCACTGGCAAAGTCTGCATACGTCGGCCTTTTGAGTCGTCATGCTCTGCCCGCCGAGTCGTCATGCTTCAACCGCTAAGTCTCTATACTCCTAACCTGATCACTTGTGCTGTCGCTATCAGCATAGGCCGGCAACTAGGAGTTAACGTTATAGGCTGTTCGCTAGGACTTGTCGGTATACGCTGGTCTCTAGCAGTGACTGCGTTTCGATCGCAGCTTTCAATCTGCTCGAGTTTCGATCGGGTCCAGAGTGGCTTCAGTCAAGCGCATTTTTAGTCAAGCGCGTTTTTATCGCCGCACGTTCGATCCGCTTCACTCAAGTTAGGGAACACGTTAAAGTACACGTTAGGGACACGTTAGGGACACGTTAGGGACAACTGAAGAGTACAAAGGTGACATTGAAGTGGACACTGAAAGGGGACAATCGATGGAGACAAAATAATGGTGAGATTATTCATCATGCTGAGATAAGTAAAACGTGAAATGAAGAGTATCTGTATATTTGAATGAGCGGGAGCAAAATATCCAGAAATGATCGAGCTTTTGATAACGATAGAAGGTAGAGCTGCAGAAAGCAAGAGAAATATTTCCGAAAAAATTCAAAGCGCTATAACTAAAGTCCTTCGAGAGACCTAGGTTAGAACAAGTGCCCGAGTTTTCGGTATTTTAAAGTCTATGTTAGCACGCTTGGTGCGAGAAACTAAAGAGAAGAAGGCCCTGCCATCGCATATATCCTACAAAATATTGAAAATAGCTCAGTTTTCTTGAAGAATATGTCCCGAGCTAAAATATCTTCAACAAAACAAGTATGGACACAAAAAAAAATTCCAACGTCGTAGGTGCGGAACCAGTTCATCTACATCTGCAATACACTCGAGATCTCATCAATTAGAAGTAACCTTCTCTCAAAATCTGAAAACGACGGACAGCGGTGAGACAATGGATGATGAAATGAGTGATGACGACTTTGTCCATGATGCTTCTTGCTACCGATTTGGATTCTCGACAAAAGGTCAATCTGCACCAATAAGGACCTATAGAAATCTCTCCAAGTTAGGTTCCAGCCTCAAAAGAAGTGGCAAAGAATTTCAGTGAATTGAAAAAAATGAAGAATATGGCTGTCCTACCGACCCAGGCGCAGTTACAGATAAGTTAGTGTATTTAAAAACTTCCAAAAGTGCTAATGTTGGCGAGGTACTTTTATTGGAAGGAAGACGACGAGAAAGTGGGATAATAATATTAGAGGCGTCAACGGGTTGCGTTCGACCTTCTATGCGAGCTTGGATTCTTATATCCAACATCATTAGCTGGCGAAACCATATTTGTCTCTTCGACAGTCAAACCCTTTAATTATTGTAAGAAATGACTGCAAATATTTTCGAACATGTGAATGAAAATTCTTAGAGTCTTGTTAGTACATAGATAGATACAATAAAATCTTTCATATCTAAGGTAAGGATAGGAGTATGGAACTGTTTAAAAATCTGAAATGAACAAAGCTGTAACCAATAACTAGTGCGTATTTTTATTTGCACAAACTTCTCCCATAGGTACATCCTGAAAGGGCCGAGTTAAGTATTAAGATGCACCATTCTGATACTACGCATATGGCTTGGTACATATTTGATCCGGAGATATTTGTAGCTTGAAGAGCACTCGTCAGCGGGTGGGCAATGCTGCAAAACTCTCTTGTTAATTTCTTCGGTCGCGCTACCTACACTACTGGCTACCTCTCGTATTCATTCGTTCTTTCTCAACCTGGTAATCAAAGGGTATTTATTGAAAATTCAAGGTCGGTCAAGTAGAAAATTCTTATAAAATGCTGGCTTGCTAGAGTCGTTTATATTAGACCCTCAGGTACTTGAAAAATTTCAGTAGGCAGGTGTACTCAATGCAATCGATAATCGCTAACATTTTAGGCTAATACCTTTGAGCATTGAAAAACATTAGGTATTTTTATGTAAATTTGTCCATATGTTAATAGTTTTTATTAAAACATCTTTTCAACACATTGAGCTCCTAAATACTTATATCTTTTATATTTTTTTATTTTTACATTGCCGTACTGGACTGACAAAATTCAGCGCTGATATTTTTCAAGTCGGAGCATTATGTGATAAGCACAAAGTAATTTTTAAATAAAGTTTCTATTTATATAATAATTATTGATTATCTGCTGGCTCCGTGAATATGTGCATATGATACTAAAAATTCCTGTTCAGACACGATCTTTCAGGTAAAAAAAAATTAATAGCTCAGGGCTTTTCAGGTAAGAAGTTACGAACAACCACCCAGTCGACAGGTGGTGGTGGTGCGTTTGCATTCGTTATCTAGCAGCCTCATGGGTTGGTGCTGTGCCGTGTTTGTGTTTTTCGTGTAAGTTTAATTTTCACTATGTTTATGCGGACAATTCATTTATTTAAGTACATATTTTTATGGAAACACATTACTATATGTACGGGTTATATTTAGAAAAAAATTTAACTCTCTTTTGACAAAAAAATTCTATTTCGATACAGGCCCCTGGTCGATAGTTCCGGATTTTTGGAAACGACTGCAAAGCCGCGGCTCGCTGTATATTATACCTACCCCACGCAAAGCTAAGCCAATTCCATCGATCTTTTTCAATGTAATGTCTCATGCTTATGCAAAAAAAAAAATCACCCACAGATTCGATGGTCAAACTTTATTGAAAAAAAAAATCAATCTCTTGTTAAAACTCTGTGGAATGACTACAGTTGATGGAAAAAAGACTGGTTACGCGGATAAACAGTATAGATTGTTCAAATTCAAACTTATTACCACGGTTTACATGGTGGATATTGTCACGCCACTCACGACCTTAAGGGCCTTGCGACAATTAGCATGTTTTATTTTCAATAATTATGCTCCCGTAATACCGTCATAACCTTATAAATTATAAGAAAAAAGGCCTTCAACCAATTCCCTGTTGGCAAGAGCCGTTATTTTGGGTGCGACTTCTCAGGTAGTTGAAATGCATATACCTACAAACAATAAGCCTCACGGTCGTGGAGGCATATTCACTCGTTCATTTTCCGTACCCCCCAACAATACTATGTCTTATGAAACTTGTATTATAATATCCTGTTAGACATAACATACAATTTTTGATTTTTTTTTTTTGTAGTACTCACCTGGAATGTTCTCATCACAACTACAATAACTAGAATTATACTGTCAACCTGATCCAGTTACTGAATTCACACTATCAACGATTCTCTCTAAGAGCCAACAGTGGGCCCTTCGCCTTCCCAGCACCCGAGAATAGAAGTGATGTCGTTTGCAAAGTGAAAATAATAAAACTGAGCTATAAGAATTCCAAGCTACTCAATTTTGGCTCCATGAAGGAGTTAATTGTGTCCAATAATGATGACGATGATTCCAACAATTTGCCTCGCGACCGGCACATCAGAACTGCCGACCATCAAGTTGTCGTGTTAAGTGTACTTCGACTTTGGGTGAATGATGTTTGTACTGAGAAATTGTATTAAAAATGTACCTCGATTTCAGGTCATTGATATTTGTGTGATCAACCCTATAAATTCGTTTATTATAATTTGTTTGTGCCTCAATTCAAATTTCAAATAATTTTATATGGTATAATCAACTAAGAAATTGTATTAAAAGTACCTACTCCTATTTTAAAGTATTCAATGTTTGTGTAATCAGCTATAAAAATCGCTCACGAACACCTGTTTTGGCCTTATTTGAATTTCGCGTAATTGCCTATGTAAGTAACTAAGAAATTGTATTGAATGTACCTACTTCGATTTTGAGTAATTCAAGTTTGTATTATTCAACACTGTAAATTTGTTTATGATCACCTCTCCGTGCCCTATTTTGAATTTCATGTAATTGTATATTATGTAATCAACTAAAAAATAGTCAAATGTACTTCGATTTTATGTTCGTGTGCATATCTTCTATGTATAATCAACTATGTAAATTTGTTTATTATCACCTGTTTGTGCCTTATTTCAAATTTTATGTAATGGTATGCGGTAATCAGCTGGGAAATTGTATCAAATGTACTTCGATTTCAAGTGAATAATGTCTGTATACTTAGCTATGAAAAGTCATTCATGCTCACCTGTTTGTACCTTATTTTAAGTTTCACGTAATTGTCTATGTAAGCAACTAAGAACATGTATTAGATGTTTTTCGATTATAGGTAGTTGATGCCTGTATACTCAGCTATGAAAAATCGTTCACGATCACCTGTTTGTGCCTTATTTCAATTTGACGTAATTGTCTATGTAAGCAACTAAGAAATTTTATCGAACGTACTTCGATTTCAAGTAATTTTAGTAATCAATGTTTTTATGTATAATCAATACTGTAAATTTGTTTATGATCACCTGTTTGTGCTTTATTTTGAATTTAATATAATTGTCTATGTAAGCAGTTATGTGAATTAAACTACGAATAAATCATGATGTTGAGGTCTTACCCTGAACTGTATGTAATTATTGTCCATGTAACTAGCACAGTATATTGGTCTGTCAATAAAATGGTTCTATTTGCTTGCGTTTATATACCAAAAATAACTATTGAAACCAAACCACTTGAGAGTTTGCAAGGGTTAAGATACAATGAGGAGTGCTTCAGTGGGTATAGGGAATTCAAACATCCCGCGCTTTCAAGCTAACAAATGTCTCCTGCCAAACACAATCTGTGACCCAACCTGTCAAATCCAAATTCCACGTACTTTTCAAATTTCCCGCACGTTAAAATCCGCCACATGTCAAATGCCGATAATACAGATTAAATGCTTGACGACCAGTCAAAAAAGTCACTAGATTCAGTGATAATAACCAAAAGTCACCAGATGATCTAAAAACTTTTCAAATTTCCCGCGCCACCTGTCAAATGCCGGTAATACAGATCCAATGCTTAACGACCTGTCCAAAAAGTCACTAGATTCAGTGTTGCCAACCAAAAGTCACCAGATAAAAGTCCCTAGAAACGTCTGCCTCAACTGCCGCCATACCTACTAAAAATGGGGGGTAGGTAGTGAATTTTTGCGGAACAAACAGAAAAACCTTCTAATTATCGTCAAATATTTACGATAGAAGCGATGGCGACAGTGTTATAATCACTCCTTTCATGCCAAGAGTAGGAAGAAAAAAAAACTTCTTTCATATAGAATTTGGCATACACTTTTAGAAAATGTTAAAAATTTGAAAGTCCAACTTATTTTGCCAATAGGTACCAATCTTTTGAGTTATCCCGTTTAAAATCAATCACCTACCAAACCAATAGGTATTCCCTCTTTTTCGTCGGCAGTTTATATTATTATGGCCTGATTTCAGTTTCAGTCCGATATATTCAATTCTCCACATAACTTAGGCATCATGCACCAGTTCGCAGTCGACACTGATGTGATTGCTATAGTATCTTTCGAGTGAATTGGATGATCTTCAGAGCTTTTTCATCACTTGAACGACTGTTTCTTTGGCTGTGAGTTATTGCTCAATATTTTCAAGTTTTGATTGTCGTTGATGCTTATTATACGATTTAGAATGAGATAATTTTTTTTGCTGATTTTGCCGAGTCGCATGGATTGCGATCATTGGATCCCTCTATATGGCACTGTCACGTCACTTTGTATAGTCCAGCATCTTTCTGATTTCTATTCTAGGTCATCTGTATTGCGAGTTATGAGTTATGTTTTTTTTATGATGTAACACCAAAATAATGTAAAACTGAAAAAAATTACAAAGCAAGACAAAATTTCTTCTCGACTTGAGAGAAATGATACCGGTGATGACTATTGATGATGAACTTCTTCAGGGATGGAAACTCCCTCCCCCCTGACAGTTGGCAGTTCCAATTTTCAGTCCAGTTGGCAAATACTATTGACCCGTGGGTCGTGACGATGTACAATTTTTGGTGGAAGAGAGGTCAAATTGACCTCTAGATAGGTGTTACCTCGTCTAAGTGTAAATGTATTTTCAGAAGAACGGGTACTTGTCCGCAGTCATAACTTTTCAAATCCAACCGGCGCGCGGTGGTGGAATTCAGCGCTTCACCGATAAAGCCCGCCACACTAAATTGAGCCGTTCTTTGCAAAAACCCCACTTCAAACTTTTTGGTATATAACTTTATTTCGGATATTTGGGACCATGCTAGACCCAACTCGCGGATGGATGAATCTCGGCGAAACCAATGTGGGAGAATTCTAGGTGTATTTGAAATTACTTCGCTCTGCAAAAATACCGCAAATCATATTGAAGTATCCAGATATTTTTAATGAAATAGGTATAGGTAAGTATACATAGTTACTTAGTTATGTATTAGGCAGAAATATTCAAAAATTGACAAGTGAGGTTTTTGCAAAGAATGCCTCCATTTTTGTTATTGTAACATCTGATTTTATTTCAGCAAGATTTTTCTTGGTTCTATAGTGCCAATGTCATGCGGTACGCATCGGAATCCGTCGAGGACTATAGATGATGGGAACAGGCGGACGGTCAGACGGACGAACAAAGCGAGGCACAAGCGCTTTCTGTTTGGAGAAAGGTGCTAAAAAGTCGAAATATCTACACCTACATATTACCAAGTACGTTTTCTTTCACTAAAAGTACCTATTTAGTTGTAAAGTGGTCACTATTACGACCAAGTACCAGTCATTGTAATACTAAACAGCAACCATGGCAGAAATTTATGTATAGTAGTGCTGCTCTGAATAACATCACTGTACCTACCTAAGTACCAAGTCCAGTCCAGGGTCATTATGATTTCGCATTTGCTTCAAATTGATGATCTTCAACTTCTTCAATTTATGGTGCAGCGATCAACTTGACGGATCTTTTGGTGTGCATCTGCCGCGATTCGTTTCGGACATTAGTAAGGTGAAAGGAAACCTGTCACGTAGGTATATAACACAAGATGTGCATTTTTTACTATTCGTTGATTACCTCCACCTTAATTGTGGTATCCATTATGGATACAAATGAAAAGGAATTGGGACAATTGACGTATGGAAAAAACCCATTATTGCCATCGAAATTAAACCTTGTCGATATCTCAACGCCCATCAGAACACTAATAATTTTTCTCATGGATGTTTTTCTTCTCCATCAGCTCGATCCGTGCTCCTGAATCTCTAAATTGAAATACCGAAAGCTACCTTACACCTCCTCCTTCTGTACGTAGTTATAATTGCTACCGTGGAAGCTCCACACCTCTAATAGCCCTGTCACGATGCTTTTATCTGCCTCGAATGAGTCCTATTGTGGGAAATCATTCTCGTGGGCTCTCGTTGGGATTCCTAAGTCAATTTTTTGTGTTGTTGCTGTTGCCAATTGTGCCTCGTTATACGGAGATCATCCTTGGTCCAGGCATCACACGGCAAAGAAAAGTACACATTGTTTATTGAAAATAAAAGGAGAAAAAACGAGGGATTTTTTAATGATCAAGGATTATTATGATTGATTACGGATATAATTATACGAAAATACTGGAAACAAGCAGAAAAACAATGTGAGCAAAAAGGTATCAATTAATTTCCCAAGGTTAAATGTCTAATGTGTGGTACAAATTACTAATTGCTATCTATAGGTACGTTCTACTTATTAATTATTACCCTCATAAATCTCTTTGATGGACCTATGATAAAGTATCTGCACACTCTGCTATACGTGGTGCTGTACGGTTCTGGCCCTTCTTCCCCTACTTTATGTGACAAACTGGAAAAATATAAAATAGCAAATAAAGTACTGAAATCAAACAATATGATAGAAGTAAATATACTAGTAGATAGTAAAAGTATAGCTAGAATGGAACAAAACAGGTTACTATAGGACGATCACGATTTTTAGCTCATAACTCGTTAGGTCTGTATTGTCTTGGTCTTGGGCAATGTGTATAGATACTTACTTCAGGAAGAAGCGCTAAGGTGAGACGGCCTGGCATTTCAGTGTGCGTTAATGCACATGAATACCAAATAAATTTCCATGACGGCTGTTGTATAGAGAGGGTGGGGATGGGTCATGATACGACCGAAGAGGTGTCATTATAAAACTGCTGGTCATGTCAGCAAATGGTTCCAACCTGCTACTTAGCCAGTAGCCAGTCAGTCGGACTCGGACCATTGTTGGTCTATTAAAAATAATTCTCCGCATCAGAAATCCATCCATCCATCTATCCCTCGAGTCGCGTTTACCCAGCACCCAGCCAAATCTTCTTTCAATAAAAATCAACGAAATAAGAAAGAGAGAATGCATCCGGTAAAGTTACGCTTATTATTATTACAGCACCCATCGTCATATCCAAAGAGTTATTACTCGGTGCTAAAGAGCTCCTCGTTAAAATAACCAACCATTAATTTTTTCATAGCAGCAGTGGTGCTTAAAAATCCAACAACAATTATGAAAATTGCGGCAGCGATACTTCAAACTTTATGCTCGGGCACTACTGCGCTGATGGCGCTATGGGTGCTTGCCGTTTTGTTCTATGTTTTAGGCTTTAATTATGCTCCTTAAGTTTATTGTATTGTTGTTTCATAAGTTGTTTATGTTCCCACTTCCCACGTTTGATTCAGTAACTACTGGCAAATTGACTTTGTTGCTTCCAAAGGTGGGTATGGAGGGCACCTATTCGAAGAAACATGTGACAGACGTGCTCTCCAAGAGCAATTACTTCAAGTAGTGTCGTGAGTCCTTGAAATGAAATTGAACCTGGGATGGGAACTGAATAGTAGAAACTTGAAGCTGACAACGCGTAAAAAACTAGAATTTATTATTCACTTCTGCTTGAGTCTCAAAAATCGAGTCAAAAATAGTTGCGTGTAAGAAAGTGGCTGAAGATTTTAATTTTTGGTATAGCTCAATTTGAAGCTCTTTGAAAACTCTATTCGAAATATGTATAAGTTATGACATATCTGTCATCTGTCAAAAGTTATAAGCTGACAAAATCAAAACTTTGACGTACACTTACTCGATAAGTATACCGAACGGATATGACCCAAATTTGATTCGCAGCAAGGTACCCACATGAACTTAATGGAACATGTGTGGCTTTGACAAAAATCAGACAAGCAATCTGGAAAAATACGTAAACTTTCTGCAAAAAACAGGTAAAAATCTCCTAGGTAAAAATTGGCTTGTCCCTTCTCACTTTCCCGACCCCCCACCAACATGGAAGGGGAAGTATTGTAATCGTGCACTAAAAAAGTTTTGAGATTTCACCAGATATATCCGTTTTGAGGTCCCCCAAGACGATTTTTTTTTTATTTTTTTTATTTTTTTTTAATTGAATCCATGTGTATTATACAACTATCCTAAGATATTTTAGTATTTGGTATGATAATATAAACAATGGCGTTGAGGAGTTCGTCTTGAAGTGACTCCCTCCTTAATTGATATTCAATAACAATTGCTATAGTTCTGTTTGTAGCTCATGGCAGGAACAAAGGCAGAGGTCAGAATTTAGAATCTGGTGGTCAGGTCCAATGGGTCGTACCGCTTGAGGCGCCTGGTGTCGCGGGCGATGAGTAGTTCTACTGCTAATGCGTTTGGATGGAACTGAAGGCGGGCTTGATAAGCAGAGCTGAGTCTGGCGATCTCTTCTTGAACTGTAGGCGTCTCGGTCAGGCGGTGGACCACATCATTTGGGAAATATTTTGGGACACCGATGGCTGTCTTGAGGACTTTGGATTGAAAGGTCTGCAGTCTAGAGATGTTCGTAGCGCTGGCGGCGCCCCATAGTTGTATCCCGTACGTCCAAATTGGTTTTAGGATTGCCTTGTAGATGAGGAGTTTATTCGTTGATGACAGTTGGGAGTTTCTTCCTAGTAACCAGTACATTTGGGAAAATTTCAGTTCCAGTTGTCTTCTTTTGGCTGTGATATGAGGTAACCAAGTCAATCGCCTGTCCAAGTGCATTCCTAGGTATTTAACTTCGTCGGTTTGCTTGAGTTGGTTGTTGTTCAGTGAGACAGCTGGGCACGTCTTCCTGTTCAATGTAAATGTAGTGTGAATCGACTTCGTTTCATTGACTTTGATGCGCCATAGCTTGAGCCATTTTCCTATTTTATTGAGGTGTATTTGCAGATTTTTTGAGGCCATTTCGGGTATTTTGTGAGAGGCCATAATGGCTGTATCGTCTGCGAACGTTGCCAAAACTGTGCCGGTGTAGTCCAGTCAAAATAGGTTTTAACCAGAAATAAATTCGGAAGTTGACGAAATTTGGTGGATCGATGCAGAATTTAACGTGGAATAACATACTGAAATTCCCAAGAATTCCAAGGCTTGGCTTTTTTTCTAGGACCAATAAAAGAGCGCCATCCTTAGAAATTTTCTATTTTTACTGAATAACTCGAAAACTATTACCTTTAGAACACAAAAACCAGCGAAGCAAATGTAGCCTGTTAAATTCTCAAGAGATCAGTGTTAAATTCATCACTTTGTGGTCGATAGTTTCTGAGATACAGCGTCTGCTCGAACGCAGTGAAAATGACTCAAAATTTATTTCCGGATTTTACGTAACAATTTGCGTAGTGTCAGTTCAGGAGCTGTAACGTGGACAGCAAATGTGCGGATTTCAGTGTGTTTTAAATTTTTGGAAAGTCAATTCAACATTAGGTGTCACACTTTTGTCTAGAAGTCGCTAACTCCAAAATGGTACTTTTCCTCGATCTTTGAAATCTATACTTGAAGTCCCGAAGAATCCCCAAAAATCGATTACTTTCAAACCATGCCATTGGCTTAATTTTTCAAGTATGGAAAAAACCATCTAGAGAATATGTGAAGGATTGAATACCAAAAAAACAACATGTTTCAGAATCTTTTTCCTTGTGATGGTTCCTGAGGTATATGGGTTGGAGGACTAAAACGACCTATTTGGAAAAAAAATTGGTAGTTCGGACACAAACTGCTGAATACTGTACGGACCTTGCATTTTAGGTGTAAGATGCCACTTGGCAGACGTGGAAAGTACATAAGTATGTTCACTACGTCTGCTAAGTGGCATTTTGTATCATCAAATGCAAGGGCCGTACAGTATTCAGCAGTTAGTGTCCGGACTACCTATCTTTTCCTCCAAATAGGTCGTTTTGGTCTTTTAACCCATATACCTCAGGAACCATCACTAGGAAAAAGATTCAGAAACATGTTATTTTTTTTGGTATTCAATGCTTCACATATTCTCTAGATGGTTTTTCCATAGTTGAAAAATGAAGCAAATGGCATGGTTTGGAAATAATCGATTTTTTGAGGATTCTTC
Source organism: Anaspis maculata (assembly GCA_949128115.1). NCBI lineage: Eukaryota > Metazoa > Arthropoda > Insecta > Coleoptera > Scraptiidae > Anaspis > Anaspis maculata. The sequence continues at coordinate 55,346,953 of OX421962.1, read as the reverse complement.
GGGTCTTCAAGTATAGATTTCAAAGGTCGAGGAAAACTACCATTTTGAAGTTGGCGACTTCTAAACAAACTTGTGATACCAAATATTGAATTGGCTTTCCAAAAATGTGAAACACATTGGAATCCGCACATTTTCTGTTTACGTTACAGCCCCTGAACTGACACTATGCAAATTGTTACGTAAAATCCGGAAATAAATTTTGAGTCATTTTCACTGAGTTTTGGCAGACGCTGTATCTCAGAGACTATTGACCACAAAGTAATGAGTTTGGTACTAATCTTCTGAGAATTTAACGGGCTACATTTGCTTCGCAGGTACTGGTGTTCTAAAGGTGATAGTTTACAAGTTATTCAGAAAAAATCGAAAATTTTCAAGGATGGCGCTCTTTTATTGGTTCTAAAAAAAAATACAAGCCTTGGAATTATCAGGAATTTCAGTATGTTGTTATACGTTAAATTCTGCATCGATCCGCCAAATTTCGTCAACTTCCAAATTTATTTCCGGTTTGGCCAGATTTTTGCTTAATTTGACTGGACTAGTGATTGTTGGTAGGTCTGCAGTGTATAGCAGGTATAAGAAAGGCCCAAGGACACTTCCCTGCGGAACTCCAGATTTGATGGGATACAATGGAGTGAAACCTTCTTGATATTTAACTGCGAAGTATCGACCAGTGATGTATTCCCTCAAGATCTGGTAGTAGTTGTGCGGGAGCCAGAGTTTTAACTTGTAGAGAAGACCTGTGTGCCAAACCCTGTCAAAGGCCTGTGAGACATCGAGAAATGCTGCCGAGCAGAATCTTCTTGTTTCCAGGTCGTTTCTGATTTTTGTGGCCACACGGTGGACTTGCTGGATGGTGGAATGTTGCATTCGAAAACCAAATTGGTGTTTAGGTATGAGTCCAAGACGATTAAGGCCATTTTCAGAATGATGTCTGTCTATGTGTCTGTCTGTGTGTGTGTGTGACTGTCTGTGATCTTCCACGATAACTGCCGAACCATTGACCGGATCGACTTGAAATTTGGTATGCGGACATGGTTTTTCTCTGAAAAGAGCCCATTAGTTTTTGGCTGTCATTTGTCAAACGGAAGTATTGTTTTCAACAAATGTCAGATAAGATATCTCACGGTACCTGTCTTGCAATATGTCATCTGAAAGCCCCTAAGAAAATCTATTCAGAACCGTTAAAGGTATTGCCTGATCTGTCATCTGTCAAATAATAAATAATGTCAAAGCTCAAAACTTTACCAGTTAATTCTCAAAATCTATCCGATGAATTGAAACCAGACTTGGCAGGAAGTAACACAACAAGAGAGTCAAACTAAGGCCGCAGTTGCAGTTTTCCACCATTTTTCAGTCGGGCGTAATGAATTTTCAAAATTTTTCCTGGTCGTTCCTGGTTTTTGCCACCCAAGAGGGGCTCTCGCCGGCGCCGGTGTTTTGACCAGAACGACCCACTTTTGTAGCAGGACTCCACTCAAAAACTCATTTCTGCTCGGGGATCGACTTTTTTGGGAGATTCCAAGTGATATCGAAAGTAGATTGGATTGGACGTCGTGTAGGCCTGTTTTCAAAATCGACACGGCTCCGGTCTTTCGACGATAATTTTTTCAAAATGAAATTTGCACATTCCGTGAATTTGAAAAAACGCAGTGCAAACTTCTACATGCGGTAGGTCCCACGAAATATCAATTTTAGGTGCAGACATCCTGTAAATGAAAGTTGGAGAAAAGATTGAGCTAATTTTTGAAGGAAAAATTTTTTGAAATCGGACCAACGGTTGCCGAGTTTTTCTCTCTGGAAAAACTTCAAATTTTCCAACTTTTCATTCCGTGGACCGATTTTAACCATTTTTTATTTAAACAAGAGGTAACTGGTTCTTGAGCATTTTCCAACAATTTTTTCAGATTTCCCGGGAAATTTCCGGTTGAAAATAATTTTTTCCAAATTATTTTCAATTTTTTTCTGCAATTCCAACTTCCCACCCGAAGGGACGTTTCAAACAAAAATTTCCATAGGTTCCTGGATACTAGTCGGGAAAGTTTTGGGGTGACACCAGCGATTTTTTTTTCGTGTGTTCGGACCGATTGCAATACAACTTTGTGGAGATGCGTCTAATAACGTATGGTCCGAAAGTTTTGGGAATTTTTTTAAAAGCTAATAACTTTTTTTTGATAGTTTTAATTTTGTAACTTGATATTGCAAAAACTAGCGTCATCTTCAACAATTTCAAATTTGTATTCAACATATTGAAGATGGGCCATTATCATTGATGGCTCTTGGTTTTCTTCTGCCATGTTCGATCATTCTCTGGACAACAGCAGGATTGATTTCTCAGACCTCCTGCCTCCCAATGTACCGCAAGCTCGACCAATATAAGATTTATGGTAAGTATTGAGCAGGATGATATACGAAAAGGGATAGGAAGCTGCGAATGAAAACCAACTACGGCGTCACATTTTTCAATAACATCAGAGAATTTCGCATTTGACAAATTGATACAGAAAATCATGGAACATGGCAGAAGATAATTGAGATCCATCGAAGATAATGTTTCATTTTCAATATGTTGAATATGAATTTGTTATTGTTATATAATGATGTTAATTTTGGCAATATCAAGTACGAGAATGTAGACTATTCAGAAAAAGTTATTAGCTTCGAACTATTTCCCAAAACTTTCGGACCATACGTTAGTAGCCAGAGGTGGAAATATGCTTTTAGATCTAAAAAATCAGTCAGGTTTTAGGTTTACTACAACATAATTAAGTAAAAATTAATCCGTCCGTTCTTTTCTCACATCTTTGGAAAATTTCCACATACGTATTTTGATGAAACCTGATATATAATATGCCATACACTTTCTATTTTCAGTAGAATGACTTTTTGGAGCAAAAATAAAGTGACAAGCTAGGGGGGCTGGGCTACGGCTGATGGCGCCTGCAAAGTTTTGGAGTGAAATTATCAGCAGCCATCGGCCTTTTTCTTCCAACGCTCCATCTTGTCACTTTATTTTTTCTCTAAAAAGTCGTTCTACTGAAAATAGAAAGTATATGGGATTTAATAATGTTTGGGGGTGGTTTAATAGGATTTAGTAGTGAGGGGTAAAACATTCGCTCAAAATATTGTTGATGTCAAGCAATTACGGCTTCCACAACTGAAAACATAATTGTTGTGGAAAAGGAAAATATTCACATTTCTATGAAATTTCTAAAAATTTTAGGCCGCGGCAGAGCAAAAATTTGTGGACACATCTGCGAGATCATAACTGGGAAACACTCTTGGAAATTATTGAAAACAAAAAGCAGCTCAAAAGAATGTTTTGCTGTTCAGATATGATTTTTTCAAAATATAGACGACAATTTTTTTTATTTTCAATTTCTCGGTGAATAGCGCAGGAGCCAGAGAAAACAATAAGGAAATAATTGTTCATGGACAAGAGGCTGGGAACTAGCTTAAAACGATTTGTGTAGTTTAGGTCTTGGCAAACTACTTTTTCCCCTTTCGGAAATGTCGACGTCATATCGCCATCATCAACAAGAAGTGCACCAGCGTGATGGTTTTTGCCAAATATCTTAATTTTGGGTCATCTGACAGCAAAAAATGTAGGAAGTCAATTTGAAGTTAATGAAATTCCCTATACAGTTTGGTTTTTAATTCAACTTTCTGCGACCTATGGTCTTTGAGATAGAGCTTCTGGAAGCGAGAGTCATTGTCGTGAAAACTCCATGGCCGCTTGACTCGAAAAGCTAAAATTTTGATGGTAACAAAAAAATGAGATTTCGCGAGAATCCTCCAAGCTATACTTACCTAGTTGCGGTAATGGTCTTAAACTCCTCCTTTTGGACCGTAGATTACGAATATTGAAAAGTCAAAAACGTCACATTGTACATATACAGGGTGCGTACTAGAGGAATCAAATCAGATCAGAGAAATTTTACATATTTCTTGGATTTAGCCTTTGCGAGACCTTAAGCACCTATCACGAGTCCACTATCATTACTGCAACTACGGAACTACGACTTGAAGGATTCTGAAGAAATCTCATTTTGAATTTTTTTTGTCATATCGAAATTTTAGTTTTTCGAGTCAAGTGGTCATGAAGCTTTCACGATAATGACTCTCGCTTCTAGAAGCTCTATCCCAAATACCAAAGAACATAGGTTGCAGAAAGTTAAGTTAAAAACCAAACTGTAGGGAATTTCGTTGGCTTCAAAATGATTTCTTACATCTTTTGCTATATCAGATGACTAAAAATAAGGATATTCGGCAAAAACCACATACTGGTGCACTTCTTGTTGATGATGGCGACATGACGTCGACATTTCCGAAAGGGGAGAAATTTAATCGTATGTTCAAACCTAAACTACACAGATCGTTTCAAGCTAGTTTCCAGCCTAAACAATTATCTTCTTATTGAACTGATTTTTGCTCACTGGCACCTGGGCTAAAATTCATACTTCATTAGTGAAATAGGAGTTAAAAATCGTTTTTTTTTACGGGACTCCGCTTTTTAACGTAACCTTCTAATTCTTCTAATTCTAATTCTAACGTAATTCTTCCGTAACCTTTGTTAACTCCTCCCAAAACTTATCTTTGTTATCCGCTTTCTCATCTTCATTCGGTCCATACACGGCTACAACCGTCCACGTCCTTCCATCCCTTTCTTTCATTTCTACTGATAGAATTCTTTCCGACCATGCTTCCCATTTATTTATTTTGTTTGCCACTCTTTCATGTATTATGCAACCCACACCTGCTGCTGCTCTTATGTCGTTTTTCACTCCACTGTAAATCAGTACATGTCCATTTTTCAGTTCGATCAGTCCTTTCCCTTTTTCTGGGTCTCCGTAATTGTTAGAATGTCCAGTTTCGCTTCTTCAAATTCCTCTGTCAGTTCATTTTCTTTTCCATGTATGCTTCTTATCATCCAGGTACCCAGCTGCCAAACAAGTTCCTTCGTATTATTTCCATCTCTTGTTACTTTTCCTTGCCTTGTTGTCATCTTTTTCCCGTCCTTGTTTATATTATCTTCCAGTTTCTCCAGTTTTTTAGAATATTTTCGTCTTCGTCTTTTGAGGGTTCATTTTTTTTTGTAAAAAAAAAATAAAATAAATGTTTTTTTCCTTATCGGCTTTTTCTTGCCATAGGAGTTTGCCCGTTTATTTATCAGTTTCACAAATTCAGAAAAGTGCAAATTTTGGACCACACAACACCCAGACTTTTCACCGGGAATCGAACCCGGGACTTCCGCGTCGCAGGCAGCCACTCGACCGCCTGCGCCACGGGGCCGTCATTTTTTTTTTGTATTATTGTTTCAAATGGATTTTTTTCCGTTGACTATAATTTTTTGATACCCAATTTTTACATGGTTGCCTTGTTTTTTCTCGTCATCTGCTTTTTCTTGAATCATTTTTTGAATTGTTCTCTCGCGTTTGGTCAGGTCATGATTAACAAATACGGCAGTTCCCTTTACTTGTCTCAATTTGTGTTTATTTCTTATTATTTCCGCTTTCATTTCGAAACTGCTTATCTCTGCGATACACATAATAGAATGGCTACACAAGACCAGAGTAGATTCCAAGTCTCAGGCACATGGGAAGTGTTAACGACGGGGTTGATAAAATATGACGGAGCCTTCTGATGGCGCGTTGATTTTTCTTTAAGCCTACTGTTTCCAAGAAAGTTACGATATTCGTTGGAGATTCCGACTAGGGAATATGCCATCACAGACCCGTATAATTGGCGGAGGAACCGTTTGAGAGCGTTCCGGAATATTCGCAAGCCGATGGACTCCTTCTAAGCTTTCGCGAATAGACTGCCGGCCAATGCTGGAATATACCGGAATGACAATGGAAGTCAAATCAAATCAAATCAAATCAAATTCTTTTTTTTCTTATTGGCTACATAGTAGTAGGTGTAGGATTTGTCAATATAAAAAAAGTAAACTACATCACATAACGATTAGTACAAACAACATATAATTGAAACAGTCGGTCAGACCATCAGTCACCAACAAAAAGCCACCCATCTTGGTAGGTCAGCGACCCAACAGAAGTTCATTCGATGCATAAATGCATCTGTCGTCTAAGAAGTCCCTCAATCGCTTTTTAAAGAGGTTCGGGCTTTCAATATTTCGAATGGCATCGGGAAGCCCATTGTAAAATCTGACGCCAGCGTATGCTGCGGACCTTTTATATGCCGATGTTCTATGCAGCGTCGTGCTCAATTTGTCCACAGACCTGGTGGAGTATGAATGGAATTGACCGTTTCTGTCGAATTTCGACATGTTCGCCCTGACAAAACAAAACAACCTTGAAAATGTAGATGGCCGGGAAAGTTGAAAGTCCATTTTTTTGAAAAGTTTCTCTACAGGATGTAAAGGGACCCAAGTTGAAAATAGTGCGAATCATCCGCTTTTGAGTTTTGAACACTCTACTGGCGCCGACGGCACTACCCCAAAATATGACATTGTAGGACAAGATGCATGGAATAAGCCAAGAGATCTATCTATTCTGTGGTCCCCCAAGGCGATTAAGACCATTTCCAGAATGATGTTTCTCTGTTGTCTGGATAAAAGAGACCAACTGGTGGAAACTATACTGAAACGAGACTGGAAAGACGCCTGATAAGGATAAAACCAAAAAGCTGACATGAATGATGTAACTATTTTTCAAACGTTTACATTACTTTTCCTCTTGCGAAAGTCTCTTTCAATAGATAGATGTACTATTTCTAACCTTAAAAATTTATATCTTGATGCACATTAGGAACAGCTTTGGACGTTGCACTTAGTTTTGGTCCTTTGCAGGTACCACCTACCAACGTTATAATAATGCTAGTGTTTTAGTATCATCAATTTTGCATTTGGGTGTGAGATGTAAAAGTTGAGCGGGTATGCGGATGCATATTTCCATCATAAAATATCTGGGTTCTGAAAAGTTGTTAATGCACCAGGCGGCGTTCTATTCACATTTTATGTATATAAATATTCAAATAATCCGGCGCTAAATCAGATTATAAAAGTGGAGTTCGCGTATGATGTTATGGTTTAGTATTAACTCCGTTTGTAGACACCTGGTGCGCTCCCAGCGCTCTGACAGAATATAGTATATCGGAGAGCCGCTGGATATCCAACCGCTGTGTTTGTTTTATAAAGCAACCCCGATACAGAGGCGACGGCAAATTTGATCTCTTGCAATAACAAAAATTACATCAAAAATTTGAGAATTGGGAATATACCAACAAACTTAAATTCAACCATACATTTCCCATACAAATGATAAAAGACCACATTTTTCTGGAGATAGGTAGGTATGTAAAATTATGCGGTGCTTTGATTTCGTCGCTCCAGGTTTAAGTGTGAAGTTGCGGATTTGAAAACGGTGAATTGAATTTGCGGATAGGGTAAACTCGAGTTACAACTAAATGGGGGTAGATACAGGGTAGAGACGACCGCTCCTGTTAATATTCATCAGGCGTCCACATGCAAAACGTCTGCTGATTCGCTTCCATCCAAGACTGAATCACACAGGCACATCCCTTATTATTTTGATGTTCTCCTATATCGGAGTTTTATATGTATTTATGCCTGAGTGGAAGCTTTTATTTTACAATTTTGTGATTTTTTAGATAAAATGACGAGCATAACAGCACTCACATGCAAAGTTCGCGCATGTGCGATGGCATCTCCCATCTCATCTAGGCGCATCCGGTCAAATTATTCACGTGGGGAGCATTTTTGTCGGACATGATTCAAACGTAAAGATATTATTCGAATTAATCACGTCTCCCAAATTCGGAGGTGAATTTTATTTGATGAAAAGCAACGAAGGAAATACCAAATGCCAAAACAAATAAATAAGAAAAAAGACCTTTTCAGATAGGCTTTCAGTTCCCGGTATACCTACCTCAACAGTGATCGAGCAATGATATTGCAAAATTTTATTCATTGAAAGCCTGCGAGACCTGTACAGGTGTAGTCATTAATGAGCATCCAGGTAGCTCTTACATTAATTGCGTCATGAAAATTATACCTATTATTCAGTCATTCCCATAATATTTATACCTATACGTATCACGTATCTACTGCAATAATAATCTGGAATGTGATGCTAGCTGTCTCCCTACATAGTTATTTCAACAAAAGAATTATGTCTTATTCAACTACTGTTGATCAACATTCAAAATTTTAGCGAAAATTTATACTGAAGCCGGTATGTTTTATTATCCTGGTTTATTATTATTTAATATTAATAATATCGGACTGATTCTGATAGGAGTTCCTCCATTGATTCTATCTCCCTCGATAAATTATCCGAAACTCGTAACATTACATTAAATTTTACACTTAGAACTTTGTATTATCTAGAACAACAGATATAGAACTTCGTCACGGTAATACGCAAGCACAAATTTTCCCTGCAGTCTTGTAAATAGAACCTTCTCGTAATTTAACTATGGGATCTGGGATCAGAATGAATTCAAAAGGCCTTATAGTATGGGGGCATAGGTCATGCCGTGTGCAGCTTCGTGAAGATATATAGAGTTATGTCTTGATCGATTCCTGGAGGATCAAGGACCATGAAAAATTATGGTGGAATATTGGCATCTACTGCAGGCAAATATGGTGGAGGCGCCAAAATGGGCTACATCTGGTAATAAGAAACTGGCTGTAGCTCATTTGTTTTTCAACGGATTTTGGCATCTGGAACGTCATTTTGTAGACAAAAAAAATTCTCTTCTTATTTCATACCTAAATTCACAAACGTCATTTCGTGAATCAGTCAAAATTGTCTCCATAAGATATGCTAAATTCAGCCGGTTTTTGAAGGTTATTCGATATTCTTGAAACCTGGCAGTATCATAGATCTGGAGGTGCCCTTTCCGAATTTCTACTTTTCCACTTTGTATCTTTTCCGTTTTGGCCGCCTTATTGAAACGATGGCGCCCAAAAAACAGTTTTTTGTCAATATCTTGAATTCACCTGACTCAAGATTGGAACGTGTGTATGCGGAGGAAAGCCCATTAAAATTTCTTCAATTTGACATATCAGTCATTCATGTGCGATTTACGGTTCTTGAGTTAGAGCTTTCAGAACTTCTGGGGGCATCAACTTCCGGCATCACATCAGCACGTTAAATTGATGCCACCGTCATGTAGTAAGCAAATTAACCATAAATAGCTCTTGGCCATCAACTATAGACAATAAAAATTTAGAAAATCGATCATGGTGATGTTAATTGTGTAATTACAGGGTGAACTGTGGAAGCAAACTGACTTTAGAAAGAAATAAAGGTAATATAGCATTTGAAGGATATCAGATACATTCGAAACTCATTATTATGATGAAATTTGGGGTTATCATCCACAATATTCACTTTCCACTCCGTATCTCTGCTGTTCTGGCCTAAATTTTGAAAAGATGGCGCCCAAAAAAACATTTTTGGGAAATTTTCGGAAAATTTCTCATGAAATTTTAGGATTCATATCGGAAGTGGAGGTCTATTGAATTCTCTAAAATTTGACATATGAATCACTCATGTGCGACTTACGGTTCTCAAGCTATACCTTTTCAAAGTCAATTTTCCCTTTGAGTTCACCCTGTAGTTGCATAACACCCGTTACCATGATTGATTTTCTAGATATTAATGGTCTCTGGTTGACAACTTATCATTATTTATGGTTACTTTGACTGCCACGTGGAGCTAAGATCAACTTGCCATGCTGATTGGATGACAAAAGTTACAACTTATCATTATTTATGGTTACTTTGACTGCCACGTGGAGCTAAGATCAACTTGCCATGCTAATTGGATGACAAAAGTTGATGCTTCAGGAAGTTCTAGAAGCAATAACCCAAGAACCGGAAGTAGCACGTATACAAGTAAGGTGTCAAATTGTAGAGAATTGAATAAGCTTCCATTCGCATACAAACGCTTCTACCTCACATTGGCTGAAATGAAGATATTGACAAAAAACTGTTTTTTGGGCGCCATCTTTCCAATATGGCGGCCAAAACCGCAAATTTCCTAAATAAAAATGTGCAAATTCGGAAAAAGCACCTTAAGATCTATAATACTGCCAAGTTTCAAAAATATCAGATAACTTCAAAAAAGGCCGGAATTTAGCATATCTTATAAAGACAATTTTGACAGTTTCCCGAAGTGACGTTTATAAATTTAGGTATGAAATAAGAAGAGAATTTTTTTGTTCACAAAATTACGTTCTAGATGTTAAAATCCGTTGAAAAACAAACGAGCTACAGCCAGTTTCTTATTACCAGATGAAGCTCATTTTGGCGCCTCCACCATATTTGCCTGCAGCAGATGTCAATATACCACCATAATTTTTCATGGTCCTTGATCGCCCAGGAATCGATTAGGACATATTTCTATACCGGGTAATCATTTGAAAACTATCCACCTGCAATAACTCCCGATTCCTAGTCAATATTTATATATAAATATTATATATAATATAAAATATATTTGTGAATTATATAAAGGGGACATCTAAAACATACATTGACAAATTTCTATCTTCAGCCCCCTCACCCTCACCCATCCCAAAAATAAAATTTTAAATGACACTACTTACCTTGCGATACATCAAATTGAAGAAAATTGAATTCTCTTTTTGAAAAAAATATTCTCAAAAATTTTAATTCTATCCCCCTTCTCCCTTAAAATTCTCTGGATGTCCCTTTCAATATTCTGGACCCCTCAATTCTCTTCAGTTTAGTCAGCATCATCATGAATAGCTCCGAAGTAGAGAATTTTCGGTGAAAAAAGTGCCACCCAAATTGATCTCATTGCTCTCCCCCACCTCAACTTCAAAATTTAACAAAATACCACCCACTTTGTGATACAACAAATTAAAGGAAATTGAATTCTCTCTTCAAAAACAATTTTTTGTAAATTTTCAACCCCTCCTCAATTTAACTAGACATTTGAGGTATTTTAGTAGGAAAACGGGGGTTTTAAAAATTTCGAAAAAATTGTGTTCAGGGAGAGAATTCAATTCCCTTTGATTTGATGTATCACAAAGTAGGTATTGTCATTTCAGATTTTTAAGGTGAGGAGGGGGGAGCGAGGGGGTGAATTTGGGTGGCACATTATCCATAGAAAATTTCTCTTTCGATGCTGTGCAGGATGACGTTGACTGCATTGAAGAGAACTAAGAGGTCAAGAATATTTGATTGGACACTCAAAGAATTTAGGGGGGAAGAGGGGTGGAGTTGAAAATTTTGGAAATATTTTTTTAGAAAGAGAATTTAATTCTGTTGAATTTATCGCAAAATAGGCTTTGAAATTTCAAAGTTGGGATAGGTGGGGGCGAGGGGGCTAAAGATAGAAAATCGCTAATGTATGTTTTTGATGTCCCCCTCGATATAAAAATCGACCTGTTTTTGCTCGAAGACATTTTCACTAGAAATCGGGAGTTATTGCAGGTGGATAGTTTTCAAATGATCACCCTGTATATCTTCACGAAGTTGCATACGGCCAAGCCTTTTTTGACCCTATGCCCCCTGACTATTATTCTCGAAATCAAAGGTACCACTCAGGAAAGCTTAAAGATTCTTGCCTTGGATTGCACATTGCACCTAGTTGAACCAAAATCTGAAATGTGAAATAGTCAGCCCACATCAATTACCTACCTAAGCGCAACTCTCTCTTCAGTCATTGTTTTTATTCAAAAACTAATAGACCGGGAGATGATGACAGATTTTCGTGACTTGTTGCTTCTTGCCAAATTTGGTTCCAATCCATCGGATAGATTTTGAATAATCATCTTACCCTGTTTGTTTTTTTGTTCATGGTGTAATACCGAAGGAACAATAAATATATTGAATTGAATATTGAATTCATTTGAATTGAATAATTAAATGGTGAAGTTTTGAGTTTTGAAATTTTTTATTATTTGACAGATGACACATAGAGCAATACCTTTAACTACTCTAAATACACTTTTTCAAGGACTTTCAAACGTCATATTGCAAGTCGAGTTCCGTGTGATATAGCTCCTGACATTTGTTGATAATGACAGTTCTGTTCGACAGATGACAGCCAAAAACTAATGGGCTCATTCCATGAACCAACAATGTCCGCATACCAAATTTCAAGTCGATCAGGTCAACGATTCGGCAGTTATCGTGAGAGATTACAGACACACACACCCACACACCCATTCACCCACCTACAGACAGACATCATTTTGGAAATGGATATTCGGTGAAATCCTTAAAAGTTTTTTCCTGCACGATTACAATACTTTCCCTTCCATGTTGGTGGGGGGTCGAGAAAGTAAAATGACGAAACTATAAAAAAAAATTCTAGGTCTTTTGCAAGGATCTTGGAATTGCTCTTGGTTTTGTCTTTTTGTACAGGGTGATCCACCGAGATTCCCCCCCCCCCCTGTCAGAATTTTTCCTGTTGAAATAAATTGGTGGGGAAAAAAAATTTTCCCAACCATTTTTTCCGTAGAATTCAAATTTGGACACCAGAATTTTTTGTATCTTAAATAGTATACAGGGTGTTTTAAAAAAACTTAAAATTTTTTCCGACACCTTGTATCTGAATACCTATTGGAAATGATGCGGCTTTTTTTTCTGAATCCAGATATGTGATTTGATATCTGAATAAAATCATATACAGGGTGTTCACTTTTACACTTTACACCCCAGATTTCTCGCCGCCAAATTTTTTATAAGAAAAACGCCAGAAAAGGCCGATTTTCATCGATGAGAATTCGGCAATAGGTGTCCTATAGATGTCCCACTCAATGTAAAAATCGACCTGTCCCAGCGTTTTTCTTGAAAAAAATTCGGCGGGGGAAAGGGGAATGAGAAATCTGGGGTGGGAAGTGTGAAAATGAACACCCTGTATATGACCTTATTTAAATATCAAATTATATATCTGGACTCAAAAGAAAAAACCGCATCATTTCCAATATTTAGGTTCAAGGTGTCAAAAAAATTAGGAAGTTTTTCTGAAACACCCTGTATACTATAAGATAAAAAAAAATTGGTGGCCAAATTAGAATTCTACGGGAGAAATGACTGAGACAAATTTCTTACCCCACCAATTTATTCCAACGGGAAAATTCTAACAGGGGGAAGAAATCTCGGTGGATCATCCTGTACAGTTGAAAACCTTACTTCATACTTTTTTAGCTCCAGATTTGAGTTCCCTTTGTCTATAAGGATCCTAACTCTACTTGCATCTATATACATGCAAGCAGTGTCGGACTGGCCCACCGGGCAACCGGGCAAATGCCCGGTAGGCCAATCCTCAGTTTTGAGGCCAAATCGTCCACACTTAGAAAAAATTGCTGCACAAATTTGATGTCTTCACAGAAACATCCAATTTTTGTACCGAAATCTGGTCCACTTTTGTTGAAAGTTGAGAGTATTAAAGTTTCTTCAAATTTTGAAGTTTATTAGAATGATAAATATTTTTTCTTTCCTCCGTGGTTTCCTTTATCGTAGTACGGGGTGTTTATAAGAGACTGTGATCGCGGCAGGCTTGGGTCAGGCCGAAAAACGTAGTAACAGGCGCAATTGTAGTGATCGAGAGGGGATTCCAAAGGCGATGCGATCACAGACGTTTATAAACACCCGGTATTTCAAGCAAAAACTTGTGAGCTATCGACAATTTGGTCGGTGGATTCCCTTTTTTTATTACTTATGATTATTCTTATTAACATTCAAAAAAAAAAGAAAAAAAACCGGCTGGGGCGCTAACTGACTTTGGTTTTGAGGCCACTTCCATTCTATGCCCGGTGGGCCAAAATTTGCCAGTCCGACGCTGCATGCAAGTGTCTTGTACTCTTGCCTTCTTTGGAAAAAATGAATTTCTCAAGAAAAGTTGTATCACATATTGTTGTTGCTGATGTATTTTAGTAGTGCTTCGCGATATTTAAGTTATAGTCCAGAATTTCAAACGTTAAAATCACAAAGAGCGAACAAAAATGGAATCCAGCTGAATTTTTGTCTGTGTATAAGCTCAGTTAAGAAGCATAGAGCCTACAATACTAAAAGTTCCCAAAAATCCAGTGTGTGACCTTCGGCCGTTGTGGCCTCGAAGAGAACTTGGGGATCAGTTTTTCGCGTTTATCTCGTGAAGCATAATATGGCACTTCAGAAAAAAGCCTCCAAAGAAATTGTTAGTTTTATTGTCTATAAAAGAAAGGTCTTCACATATTTTATCGCCAGTCCACTTCTTCACCGCCAAAACACAAGAAAAGTAAACATAGTCCAGATGCTTGATGCTGAAGGCTCTATGTGGACCACGAGTCAAGAAGAACAAAAACATTTAACATGATTTTTTTAATTATTATTATTATCATTGAAAACACTGAATCGTGACTTGTGGCAAATATTGGAAGAAAAAAGTGATCCATTTTGTATTGCTGTTGTGAATCCTCTAGGAAACCTGTCGCATCATCAAGGAATGAAATTGAGCATCAGCATCAAGTTTAGGTGGTCGAAATACCCAAAATCACAAAAAAACCTTGGTTCAAATGTGAAAATCTGATCGAATTCAATTTAAAAAAAAAACTTGTGACGGTCATTTTGAATGGACCCCTTTTTTGGGGCCTTGATCAAGGTATTCCAGATAGTTTGCGTGTTGAGTTGCTGAGAACCGTTCAAAAACAATATTCGTGAATGGGGTACTTGCCAATGGAATAGATTCAGCTGGAAATACTTTTGATTGCTAGTATGAGTGATAAGGGGACTCTACTGAGAATTTCACAAAAATCCCGTCGTTTTCTACAGAAAAAAACGAATTTGAAAAATCCTCCTAAAAGCTTCGCGCCAGGACAGGGATTTTGAGTGGGGTTGGTCTGACTGTGTGACAATGGAATAATCAAGAATGTCGGGGATGTCACTGTGACACTGTCATTTTGAACATGCTATCGCAAAACCGGTTTCCTACCGAATTCTCTTACCATGAGCATTTAGACAATAAAGTCGAACAAGGTTTCGAAGAAACTGACTCCAGAAACCTCTTATAACACTGTCTCAGTCGAGATAATTTATTTCCAGGGGAAAATCTGGAGGATCACCAATAGCACAGAAATAAGAGGCTGAAAATGGACAGTGAGCTTTTATAGGTTCATCATTAGCATACAATTCCGGATAGGTAATACTTTAGAGCTACAAGAGATCCATGTGGGGAGGACGCGATGGATCTCCAAATAAAATGTGGGGAGCAGGAACGCACTGATATCCTAAATGAAGCTGAGGGTCAGCCAGGTCAGAGCACGGGTGACAAACATGCCAAAGGCTTTCAGGTGGACAGCACTGAAGACTAAAGAAAGAGACTAGTTAGGTTGAACAAGAAATGAACAAAACGAGTAGGTACTTACCGCGTAGATCAAAGCCTCGATCAAAGCAGTCAACGGCAAAAAAAGGGCACAGGAAGAAATTACGGTCGGCGGTTTGACGTTGTCAGTCAGACTCAGATCTTGTTGTTTGAAAACGGCACCTTGGCGACGTTATATCATTGCCAACCCAACGAGGAAAAAGAGTCCTTCTATGTTCTATATCTAATATATTTGTGACGTCACAAATATATTTTTAAAACACGCATTGCGGCCGCAATTTTGGGAATTTAGGAAAAAGAAAAAATACGGGTACAATATTTTTAACCATACTATCGATTAAGCCAATAAAAAAAAAATTAGGCAAGTACCCCGTAACATAGTCTTATTAGTCTTCCTTGTAGCTACACTCAACCAAATAGTAGCATAAATATAACGAAGGACATCATTGATTCAATGAATAAGTTCTTCAAAATCGGTCCAGTGAACCAATTCATTGCCGGAATGAACGTTACAACATTAAATGACGAACTTTCCTTGAGGGATTACTTGGATTCATTATATCTATGAAAGGTGTGCTTGATAGTCCTTTCATTGAATCAATGAAACTGTTCATAACGGCAATGTTGAAGTTACATAAACTGACGTTGAAAATTTATTGATTCGATGATCATCTATACATTCCATCGATGAACCCTGGTCATAACCGTAATGAACAGCCGGTCATTGATTTTATGAATAAAATCCTTGAATAATGATACTTGTTTTTGGTTTGATGAATAGGTTCATGAATAAATTAATTTAGTTGATCGATCTAGGGGTTATTTGTAGGCAAAATATGAAGAAAGTAGATAAATCTATTTCCTTGCGTTATTTTTCAAAATAGAAATTTCGAATTTGGCATGCGAGTTCCTGATGGATACATCTAGAAGACACCCTTAGTCCCATCAAAAACTTAACACTGTGTTAAATTTTAACATTGAATCAGATTTAAATATACTGGTGAAATTGACTCAAAATTGAATTAATTCCGCCATCACGGTTAAATTTGAGCTATTGTTGAATTCAACACATCAATATCAAGTTTTTGGTGGAACTTAGGGTGTCTTCTAGATGTATCTATCAGGAAGTCGCCTGATGCCAGATTTGAAATTTTTATTTTGGAAAATAGAGCGAGGAAATAGGCTTACTCTACTCTCTTCATATTTTGCCTACTAATAAACCCCTTAATCGATTAAATAAATTAATTATTCTATGAACCTATTTGTTAGGCATATAGTTACATATAATAATAAATACACGTAAGTACCAAGCTATAATAAAAGGTACAAACTCAAAAAAATTCCCTCACATTTTTAATATTTCTAAGAATTACATAGAATATGAGCTTAAAAGAACGAACTAACTGATTTTGTGAACAAATCTCAATAAAGGACCAGAACAAAATAGAAGAAAATACGAAAGCTTTTCCCTATACTGGCGTCTCAATTCGATAGAAACTGTCTCCCGTCGTGTAGATGGCATTATAATCCATGTCAATCTAAAAACAGAACAAAGAATATCAATTAGGTTTTGCGCGTTTATACGTTTTCTGAAAATGGAAGTGATACTTGGGTATAAAAATTTCGGTGTTTCTGATTAGAAAAATAGACTCTAGGTACCCGCTAGGTGTCTAAGAATGATAAATATTTTATTACCACTTAGGTACCAACCAGTTTGTATCTAGTAGGCATTTGATGAAAAGGCCATCTGTTGAAGATTTCCGCCTTTGTGTCCATTTTCCTGATCTCATCTATGCGAAATTGTCAGCACGCCTTCCAGTAACTATCAAGCTTATTGGTTGACAGCTTATAGAATTTCGAAGACCTAGTAGCAATTTGGCGTCTTCATCTGGAACTGGAAAAAGAAATTATTATTATTTATTACCGGAATGAAAGTGAACATTGTTACCATACCAAATTGTTTTTTCTGGTCAAGAAAATTTCTTGGATGTTTCCTGGTACCTGGTATGGCACCTTTTAACTCAATATGCTTCTCTACGGGTTTTTTGAGAGGACTTTGCAAGTTACAGCATTTCACATGCAACTTCTCTCCCTTGCTCGTTCGCTGTAGTATTCCTAAGAAGACAAAATATATAAATAATGATGTAAATGGGCTCAGAGTGCAAAATTTACCAGTTTTTCAGTGGGAAACTTCTCCGTGCCAAGCCTTTTGCCGAGTTCTATTGATGTATCCAACCCAAATTCGACTGTGCAATAATCAGACTCTTGAATTCGTTGGTGAATATAACGGTGAACAAAATAGGGCCACCTACCTTATCGAAACAAAGAAATCAGCAACCAACACGTTTCAACAGTTCTAGCTTGTAGTGTAGCCATGCACTTCGCTCAGGACAGAACAACGGTTGATGCAGAAAAAACGTTTGAAAATGAGGAAAGTGGTGCGTTCTGCACCGTGCGCATGCGCTTCAGAGATTCGATACATTAGTATAATGTATGTTTCATTGTATTGATGCCGAATCATCACTCAATGAAATTGTTCATTATTATAGTGAACATTGATTCGGAATCACGGATTGGATTAATGTATCAAATCATTATTACTATGTATCGCAATGTCAATGAATCCCATCATTGAAAATTCGGTATGATTGTCATTATATCAATGAATGTTGTTCCTGATATAAATGAACTTTCCAACATAATTTAATGAATGCGGCATTCATTGTTTAATGAGGCTCCGTACATTGTATACATGATCATTGGTTGTAAACGAATGATTTATCACACTTCACTTTACATTATATACATGAAAATTTCATTGAATTAATGAAAGTGGAGTCGATGAAAGCTGTTCATTAAAGCTATGATCAATAATTTTTTGAGTGTATGGGATGAATCAGCATCCTCCGAGAGAAGAAAATCATAAATTCAGAACCAGACTTCCGATTTCAAAAATTTCAAAACTGGGCGCAAGCCAAAGCATCACGCTTCATGATCCTTTTATTTGCATTTGAGATATAAAATGTATAATGAAAATGGGGGTCCGTTGAATTTGTTGCAATTTTGCACTGTTTTATATTTTACTCTGTAGATATTTTACACTATTATAGCTCAAGTCAGGCCGCGATTCGCGGCCTGACTTGAGCCAGTTATTGGCGTTAGCCACCTCGGAAAGTTTCAGCTTCAAAAAGTAGAAACTTTTCAGGAGCCTTCATAGAAAGACTTATCAGCTTCTCACTTTGCAAGACTTCTGGTCACACTCGGCTCGATATGTATCTTGAGTGCGTATTGAGATATCGACCCCCCATTATCGACCCACCTATGAAGGAATACATTTTCTGTAATAAAAATACACCAGTTTGAAAACTTCCGTGAACACAACACTTCTTGTGAATTGCTGTTCGTTCTGTCATATAGCTGCCCGAAAGTACAGTAAAAACACGATAGTTTTTGTCCGGTGTCTGTAACCTTTGTGGTTCTGTTTTTTTGTCGGAGGCGGCGTATGGGCGGCGGCGGTGGCTGAAACTTTTTTCCTGCGATGTCGAATGGACAGAAAACACGATAGTTCTGGTCCGGTGTCTGTAGCTTTTGTGGTTCTGGTTTTTTTTTCGGGGGCGGCGGATGGGCGGCGGCGGCAGCTGAAACTATTTTTCTTGCTGTGTCGAATAGACCGGAAACACGATCATTTTTGTCCGGTGTCTGTAACTTCTGGGGTTTTGTTTTTTTCCATCGGGGGCGGCCACTGGGGCGACGTATAGGGGGCGGCGACGGCTGAAACTATTTTTTCTGCGATGATCAATGGACAGGAAATACGAAAGTTTTTGTCCGGTGTCTGTAACTTGCTTGCTTCCCGTTTGGCGTCGGGGCGACAGCGGATTTTTAAACAATAAATTAATAAGTGTTCCAGAGGCGTCAGAAAGAGGGAAAGAGCTATCCCAAACCGACCCAGCAGTGCAAGCAGACTGCAGAGACAAGTGCGAGTGCATCATTTGCCGGCGAGCACACAACATGCATTGTCATGGCGACCCGACTCCCGGCGACACACACGAAAGCATGACAACGATGGCGTTTTCGAGAGACAAACCTAGCGCTATTCTTATGTATATATATAAAGCTTCCTGATCTTCACTTCCTGAAGGTGAAGAATGGAAGACTGAGCTCACCAACCGTCAAAACAGAATCGAAATGGTTTGTGTCAATCAAGAGTTATTGTGATCCAAATTCGGACCAATTTTTTCCCCGCGACAACATATTTTGTTGCGCAGTTTAATTGGACAATTTAATGCATTTTGTGGAATTTTTATGTAGTCTTCAAATATGACACTAGATTAAGAAAAAGTTTATACAAGATTAATTTTTCAACAGCAAGTCGAAGTTTTGAATACGGCCCTGTATTTTTTTCATGAATCATAGAACACTAGAAATGTCTTTGGTGTTTGAATATACCTGAAAAATTTCAATCGATTCTACTGATCTTTTCGTAACATATGGCCAATCAAAGTTTACGGTTGGACACAAATCACCCAGTATATCGGAAACGGAGGACATCAGGAAAATTTTGAATGCAGATTCTGATTTGCCTCAGAAAAGTACATCTACCCTTAAGCTATGTCGGTTATACTTCGTGGAACATCCTGTGTTATGTGTAGAAGAGTATAGCGTACCATCAACATAGGACTAGATGTAGTGCATTTAATGCGCTATTATACTGTTACGTATTTCGCGTACGGGTTTGTTCAAAATTGAGATGATCGTTTTAAAACACACACTGTTTATTACTGGGTACTACAATAAATACATGCCAACAATAATTAATAACGCTTGAAAATATCGCTGAGACTACTTCGCTTTTAATCAGCTGTCTATCGCCTTGTATTCAATACTGACTGCGTAGACCCAGGACGGTGCTTTATTTATGCCGCCGAATTGCGTTCTTGAACTCTCCATCGTTCTTCAGAAAATTCCACAGTGGCCCGGCATGTCTAACCACGGCGTATGGTTTCTAGACGACTCCCGAATAATCACCTTTCGCGTGCTTCCCGTGTGTTCTGGAATGTCAGCACCTCCGCCAATTCGGCTGATGTTTTCTGATCGACCGTTCAAGTTTCCCATAGAATTTCAATCCCAAGCCATCACATATATTCCGGAAATGTCCAGAGTTCCGCACTTCTACACTGCGATCTAATGGGAAGAGTCAATCAAGAAAGATCGCGTGTTATCCTGAATCGCCGCTTGTAACAATACATACAGGGTGTTTCATGACTTATACGACATAGCTTAAGGATAGATCCAGTTTTTTGAGGCGGATCCGGGTCTGGCTTCGGAATTTTTCTAAGATCCTGCGTTTCAAAGTTACAGGGTGATTTATGTATTTTGGTCAAAACTTTGATAGGTCCTAACTTTGGAGCAAATGAATGGAATCGAATGAAATTTGGCAGGAAATGTCTCTTACCACGAACAATCACAATGACCAACAAGGCATGGAAAAATCCAGGGCCGGACTGAAAAAAATGGCCCCCATCAATTCTTGGGGCAAAAAAACCATTTTCGCATCGGATTCCTAAAAAAATGCCATTGTATTTGGCAAGTTGAGAAAAAATGCTACAGAATCAGCTATCCAATACGAACGGCACACCTCAGTAGGTTTAGTAAAAAAAATAAAATAAAAAAATCGAAAATTTTAATAGCGATATTTCTTGAATGATTTGAGATAATTCATCGCAATTACTACTTTTCTAACAGGAAACGAGCAACATTTGGAAAAAAAATCAAAACTCCTAACAATAGGTGATAAATACATTACATGTTATTAACAAATGGTTTTCAAAATACCCTCCCCCAACTTCGACGCATTTTCCACATCTCGTCACCAAATGTCTAGTGGCTTTTCGGATGGTTGGTGTATTGTTCCGCGTTTCATTAGCAGCTGCAATGATCTTTTCTCTACAATCTTTCCTGGTATTCATTTCCGTCTTGTAGACCTCTAGATCTTTCATGCGGCCCCATACTTAGTAATCTAGGACTGTGAAATCAGGAGATCTGGGAGCCAAGAATGAAGACTCCCGCGACCAATTCAGCCATGGGGGTATTCTGCGTACAAGTGTTCTCTGACGTTTAATAAAAATGAGGCGGTGTCCCATTTTGTTGAAAATAGGCAAAACATTTTGGAGGAAGTTTAGATAGCCTTCCCCCGTCAGCCGTTCCTCAAAGAAATGTAGCCCAATTAAAGTGTCGTCAACCACTCCGCACCACAAATTCAGTGAAAACCTCCGCTGAGAGTTCTTTTGTACCGTGGCATAAGGGTTTTTGTGTGCCCATAAGTGTGAATTTTTTAGTTTCAGTTTTGAAGGTTCTCTTCATTTTTTTCGTTTCTCCACGGTTCCGTTTCGCCACCTACGTTGTGCGAGGGCGATTTCGGACTTCTCATTATTGTTATTGTGTATCACTCCATTTTTCAACCCATAACCTACCGTACCGTGACGCGCTGGACATCAGCGGACCTTGCACAGAGAGCGCTCTGTCCATCTCACGGCGGTGGACGTCACAAGGTAGGTCCTTTTTCATTTTTTACTTCAATACCCAAAACAGTGCATCCCAGCTAAAACATCTCGGCGTGATTTTCTCAGAAACCGTTCAACCAATACAATTCTTCTTTTTTGTGGAAATAAGCTCTAAGTCTAAGCTTCAATTAGAGAGGTGCCGGTGTCTACAGCTGCTCTACTTCCCAAAATATGGCAATTTGAACAGGCCCCGAAACAACAGGCACGTAATTATGGAGATTTATGATTAGCAAGAAGAACAATTCTACATCAGAATGAAATTGGAACACTGTCTTAATTTTCCATCAAACGCCAGAGAATACTTGGATGCAGAATACCCCCATCACTGGATTGGTCGCGGGGGTCCTCATTCCTGGCTCACAGATCTCCTGAACTCACAGTCCTAGATTACTATATATGGGGCCGCATGAAAGATCTAGAGGTCTACAAGACGGAAATGAATACCAGGAAGGATTGTAGAGAAAAGATCATTGCAGCTGCTAATGAAACGCGGAACAATACACCAACCATTCGAAAAGCCACTAGACATTTAGTGACGAGATGTGGAAAATGCGTCGAAGTTGGGGGAGGGTATTTTGAAAACCATTTGTTAATAACATGTAATGTATTTACCTATTGTTAGGAGTTTTGATTTTTTTTTCAAATGTTGCTCGTTTCCTGTTTGAAAAGTAGTAATTGCGATGAATTATCTCAAATCATTCAGGAAATATCGCTATAAAAATTTTCAATTTTTTTTATTTTATTTTTTTACTAAATCTACTGAGGTGTGCCGTTCGTATTGGATTCTGTAGCATCGTAGCTGATTCTGTAGCATTTTTTCTCAACTTTCCAAATACAATGGCATTTTTTTAGGAATCCGATGTGAAAATGGCTTTTTTGCCCCAAGAATTGATGGGGGCCATTTTTTTCAGTCCGGCCCTGGATTTTTTCATGCCTTGTTGGTCATTGTGATTGTTCGTGGTAAGAGACATTTCCTGTCAAATTTCATTCGGTTCCATTCATTTGCTCCAAAGTTATGACCTATCAAAGTTTTGACCAAAATACATAAATCACCCTGTAACTTTGAAACGCAGGATCTTAGAAAAATTTCGAAGCCAGATCCGGATCCGCCTCAAAAAACTGGATCTATCCTTAAGCTATGTCGTATAAGTCATGAAACACCCTGTATAGATGTATCCAAGACAAGTTGAATATCATTTTCAGGCTTGGATAGCTCTTCAGTTACAACTGTGATAAAAAAATCTAACATTTTGTTGTTATTATAAGATAAGGATAATACCCTGGACACACTAGAAAGCTTGATTATCATTAACCAAAAAACGTAATAACGTTTCCCTTGCTGTCACCAAGACAGCAACGGAAGTTAAATGACGATCGATCGTTAATGATCATTAAGCTTTCTAATGTGTCCAGGGTATAAGGAGCATTGTTCCAGATTTCAGTGATTTCAGATTTTATTTGGTTGGTTACTGGAGAGGGGTAACATAAAAAAAATTGTGGTGTAATTTCTTGAATTTTTCCCTTTTTGGTGTATTTTCTCCCAACCTATTCGCTTTGCTCGGGTTTTACCTCCGTTATGCTTTGCGTGATTCTACGACCTCTATGAGCTCTATGATTGAGCTTATAGAGCTGAGACCTCCACCTGACACAGGAGACTTACCTATGTGGTGGCAACTGGTGTGACTTCAGAGGAAGAGCAGATTTGGCTTGGTGTGAGCCTGGTTATGGCGGTTATGCGGCCGTGGATCACTTAATTCCGGCAGCGCGGTGCTGTGTCAACTGTGCGCCCGCTGATTACTTATGTAAACATGATCTCGGGGATGTAATTGGGCGTGCAATCAATGGCGTTTGCAGCCCGGCCGCGCTTAGCATCGCAAATGAACTACAATCATCACACCGACAAAACTCACTTGCCAGCCACAGTTCCAGCGACCGACCACCACGTTTTTGTTCAGCCACATAAAAATCCCTGGCATTTAGTTTGGCCATCAGTAGTTATATGGAATATGGCCAGTAGGTAGGTATACAGCGCATTGAATCATAGTTACAGTATCTAGGTATATTCGAGGTTTGTATACATATTGTTACGGATTCTGCGTTTGAGTTCGTTTATAGTAATAATTGAGACGATCGTTTTAAAACACACGATCGTCGATCGTAAATATATATTATAGAGATCGGTGATGAAGATAGGAGATAGGTAGAGAGACGAATCTGGATGATTCTTCTTATACATGTTTTTTTATTTTCTGATGTTCGCACAAAAATAATAAGAACAATGATACTTACGTGTTTTGATTCAACCCGATTGAACAAGCTATCGACGCGACACAGCCAATGAATACGAACACAACAGATTCTCGTTGCAATTTCCACGCTGCTCAACGAAATAATTCAATAATGGGTGAAACTGGAAGTATGCCACGCACCAAGTGCGGAAATCAGGGTGAAATTCATTCACACATTCGTGGCTCCCCTAGCTTGCTGCGGTGTTTACCCTTTAATAAATGTTTTCACAAGGGGCACATTTGCAACCGTCAAGTCTCATAATGAGCCGTATTAGACCACTTGGACATTAACTGGATGGGGCAAGTTCCCGTCAAACTGCTATAGGTATTAGATATTTCCTTTCCATCCATCAATCACAAAAGTCGAACAACACTTCACACGACAATATTTTTGTAAAACGTATGAACATACAGGGTGCCACACATTGGGACTCTGGGAGTTGCAAGGATCGAAAAACAAGTACTTTCTCAACAAAAAGTGATGTGTACAAAAATTGCAAATTTCACAAATATTCAAAAATAATAGTTGACGTATAGGCTGTCTGATTTCTACATGATTCGAGTGGGTTGTGTTTCTGGTCGCCATCGGCCGATCGTGGCATGAATCGCAGCCCACTAGAATCATGTAGAAATCAAACAGACTATATAGTTGGCGGCAGGAAGCATGGGTGAGCAGGAAGTAAAAGAAGGAGCCCCCCAACACCACTGTATGAATGTAGCAAAAGTCAAGATGGCCTGCTTCCGGATAACTTGAATCTAGAAACAACCCGAAAATTTGGTGTGGGGCCAGGCAAGGGGCACTTTTTGAAATGCTAGTCACTGTCTGTTTTCGGCACGTTGAATTTCATCAATATTCCAGATGTCGAACATGTTTTTTGCAAGTCTAAACTAAACCCCTGAATATGGTAGAACTTCATTTTCCGTGAAAGGAGGAGCCCCCTGGAAGTTCACTTGTTGTGCTTGTGCTATGCCTGGGCTTCACCCCTGGTTGCGTTTTTCTGGTAATACCGTGCTACAAAGATGATCAAAAATGTGTGTTGCTACAGAAACGCTAAAAACCTATATTTGTGCCATTGTTCAAACTGACACGTCAAGTCACTCCAACAATGCCAAGACCTATGTTTCCAGCGTATCAACACACATTTTTGATCATCCTTGTCGGACAGTATCACCAGTAGTGCAAGCGGTACACACCTAAAAACACATCGATACTGCATTTTGGAGTGCAGTAACGAGATTTGGTATGGGCATTGTCTTTATACCAAGACAAGGGATTTGACCCCCAGCACTCGATATTTTGTCCCTTAGGGGGCCAATGGGGGCCCTCCAAATTTTCAAGATGCAAGAACTTCCACATGACGATCATTGAGTATCGTCATGTATGTCATAAGTGAAGCTTACGGGTCTATTGGAAGTATTTTCATCAATTGTCGTTGTGTCCGATTCATTCTTCACACTTGAAAAAAAATTTTTTTGGCAGAGGTCAAAAAAACTGTTTTTATTTTTTCTTCTATGCAAGGAGACGATAAATTCATATGTTCTGTTGCGTTCCCAACTAAATCGCATTCCCTAAACCTAATTATAAAGAAATTTTTCTTGTAATGGTATTTTTCAAAGAAGTGGTGACCTCTTCAGTACCTCTTTTCCAAGAGCATTTCTTTCTATGTCCTCACTGGATATCACTCGTAATTTTTGCAGGAATGGAGACCTCGAACTCTTTTCCTGGTAGTTGCGAAGCAACATGACTCTGAAATGCCCAAGGGAGCCCAAAAAAAAAATTTCTGCTGGGCCGTCCAACTTACGATATTTTGATTAGGAGAGAGAGAGACGCGGACCAGTATTCAATCCAGGCTGCAGGCGCAGGCGATTTGGTTTCAACAGAAAATATTCTTCCATGCCGTGTTTTATTGCAGTACAACAAAACGCAGAGTCGTTAGGTGTAAGTAGGTATATTTTCCGGTAGATTTTATTCGCCTAGATCGACTAGATCTTATTTATTTGCGCGTCTCCCCTACTACAAAATCAACATGCCAAAAATTTGACGGCCCAGCAGAAAAAAAAAAGTTTTAGGGCTCTCTTGTGTGTTTTGAAGCCATGTTGCATGGAAATTGCTAAGAAAAGAGTTCAAGCTTCTCATATCTGCAAAAATTTACAGTCTTATCCACTAGGAACAATGGAAAAAATGCTGTTGAAAAAAGTGTACTGAAGAGGTCACCTCTTCTTGGGAGAATGATATTGCGATAAAATTGTCTCCATATTTGGGCTTACGGAACGCGATTTAGTTGGGAACGCAACAAAACATATGAATTTATCGTTTCCTTGCACAGCAGAAAAAATAAAAACAGTTTTTTCGACCTCTGCGAAAGAATTTTTTTTTTCAAATGTGAAGAATGAATCGGACACGACGACATTTGATGAAAACATTTTCAATAGACCCGTAAGCTTCACTTATGACTACATGACGATACTCAATGATCATTTTGTGGAAGCTCTTGCATCTTGAAAATTTGGAGGGCCCCCATTGGCCCCCATTGGGACGAAATATCAAGTGCTGCGGGTCAAATTGCTTGTCTTGGTATAAAGTACGCCCATGCAAAATCTCGTTACTGCACTCCAAAATGCGGTATGCTTTTGCGTACCGCTCCCACTACAGAAAAACCCAATCAGGGGTGGAGATCAGGCATAGCACAAGCACAACAAGTAAACTTCCAGGGGGCTCCCTCCTTCACGGAAAATCAAGTTTTACCATATTCAGGGGTTTAGAATTACAAAAAGCATGTTCCACATCTGAAATATTGATGAAATTCAACGTGCCAAGAGCAGACAGTGACTAGTTCTTTAAAAAGTGCCCCCTGCCTGGCCCCACACGAAATTTTCGGGTTGTTTTTAAATTCAAACTATCCGGAACGGTTGTGGGAACAATCGTGCTGACTGTCAATCACCCATTCAGTCAGGTGGGTGATTCAATCTTTCGAGAAAATAGGGCAAATCTGTTACATTCCATATAAAAAATCATATCTTTTGTGTAAAACCTCCAATCTCGGAAATATTGGAACCGTTTCGGCATCACACTTCATGATTTTAGCTTTGGAATTTGAAAAAATTTTTTTTTTGCAAATGGGGTTTGATAAAGCTGTCGCAATTTTTCACTGTTTTACATATCAACCTGTATAAATGTAACATGCCATTTCTTGATATTCACAATTACCGGATATGTTAAGGATAAATTGGGCTAGTAAACGCAACAAACAGAATGGAAATCACTTCCGGCAATCGAAAGTTATTGACCGTCAAAGTGACGTCCTTGGTCAAAGTAAAGCTTTTTTTTATGGCGACAGCTTCATTATGGAGCAGTTTATATCGAAGTGTCAAAGTCAAAGTGAAAAATTGAATAATTTTGTTGAAATATTTTTCCGCTGTAATGCTATCAACTCACGGAAACAAGTTTCTACTTCCAAATCTATCCCCAATTCACAGTTTTGAAAAACACCCGGTACAACATTCAGTTTCACGAGTCCTAGGTCAACTTAAAAATATCGAGCGATGTCAGAAATAAATGCACCCGCCAATGCTCATCTGGTTCTAGCAGACACACAACAGATAGCAGTTTTCACAAATTAAAGTGGAATGGTGATTTGTGAAGGAAGAAGGATATTGCTAGAGGTTTTTGCAAATTTACTACTAACAAAAATACTTTGGTGTTGTAGAAACGAAAAACGTATTCGATGAAAAAAAATCCAGTAACATTTTCAATACTGAATTATAATTTTTTAGAACGAGAAGAGTTCAGTACAAGTACATAATTTGAACTCAACTCGTGCTAGCGGTTCATGAAATAATACTGCAAATTGTGATAAAAGCAACAGATTTGGCACAATTATTCCTTGAACCAAAATGAACAATTTGACCCGCTGCACTAATCGATTAACCGCCGGGGGGCCGAGATTTCAAAGGGGCCAACTAAAAGACGACCACTTTTTTTTCAAGCATCGAATGCCGCTACAGAACTACGCCAGGGGACGTTTCCCAATCAAACAAATGTCTAGATCATGATTTTGTCACTGCAAGACGCTACTGTCGCTGGGAGCCCCAGTATCACCCCCATGTAGAATTTGGGATCTTCCTTGAACTGGATGGCAATGGTATCCGAAGTGGACGTGTGATATGTCATTTCCACTGTTTTCAGGGTCTGCGAATGGGATTCTGCAGACGAAATTTGTTTTTA
Source organism: Anaspis maculata (assembly GCA_949128115.1). Classification (NCBI taxonomy): domain Eukaryota; kingdom Metazoa; phylum Arthropoda; class Insecta; order Coleoptera; family Scraptiidae; genus Anaspis; species Anaspis maculata. The sequence goes on along the minus strand of OX421962.1, from coordinate 55,318,554 downwards.
ATTACATTTGAGGGAGGGGGAGGAAACGAAATATAAAGAATTTTTTTTATGCACTCCGAATTGCCACTGAATCAGCTCTGGTAATATTATAGCATGAATTTGATATGTAGATTATGATTCCGCTACTGTCGGAGCGGCGCGACATCCGGAAGTCAAGTAATAGCCAACATATCTGAATTCAAATACTAACTCGTTTCTTTGGCATTGATCGACAGAAGCGGTGTGAGGTAACATTTCTGAAGTTTTTGGGGTCTCGGAACTCATTTTTGAAAGTAAAAATGTGATCAGACCATGGTTGAAGAAGCTGGTCAAAACATGGACTTTTTTATCAAGGCACTCAACACCATCATAACATCATGCTTGGGGACTTTTCTTTATAAATCAACTATGCAGATCACGATGCCGCTATTCCGAAAGCGATGCGACAATCGTGAGTCGAGTTAAAATTGACTTGAAAACACGTGTTTTGAGGCTATTCTCCAATTTTGTCCAACCCTATTTTTATTCAAATTCATTTAAAAACAGATAACATGTAAAAACGTGAATTCATGGACTCAGAGACTGTACGAAAAGATACTTTGCACGTTCAATTTGATTACCATCATTAATAGATATAAAATATCAAGTTTTTCTGGAATATGCCAAATTTAACTCGACTCAAGGTTGTTGCATCGCTTTCGCTATAGCGGCATCGTGATCTGCATAGTTGATTTATAAAGAAAAATCCCCAAGCATGATGTTATGATGGTGTTGGGTGCCTTGATAAAAAAGTCCATGTTTTGACCAGCTTCTCCTATCATGGTCTGATCACATTTTTACTTTCAAAAATGAGTTCCGAAACCTCAGAAACCTCAGAAATGATATACCTCACACCGCTTCTGTCGATCAATGCCAAAGAAACGAGATAGTATTTGAATTCAGATATGTTAGCTATCACTTGACTTCCGGTTGTCGCGCCGCTCCGACAGTAGCGGAATCATAATCTACATATCAAATTCATGCTATAATATTACCAGAGCCGATTCAGTGGCAATTCGGAGTGCATTAAAATAAATTCTTGATATTTCGTTTCCTACCCCTCCCCTCAAATGTGATTAAAAACAAATTTCGACTGCAGAATCACATTCGCAGACCCTGAAAACATTGGAAAGACATATCACACGTCCACTTCGAATACCATTGCCATCCAGTTCAAGAAAGATCCCAAATTCTACATGGGGGTGATTCTGGGGCTCCCAGCGACAGTAGCGTCTTGCAGTGACAAAATCATGATCAAGACATTTGTTTGATTAGGAAACGTCCCCTGACGTAGTTCTGTAGCGGCATTTGATGCTTAAAAAAAAGTGGTTGTTTTTAAGTTGGCCCCCTTGAAATCTCGGCCCCCCGGCGGTTAATCGATTAGTGCAGCGGGTCAAATTGTTCGTTTTGGTTCAAGGAATAATTGTGCCAAATCTGTTGCTTTTATCACAATTTGCAGTATAATCCTGAATTTTGTCGCGAACCGCTAGCACAACTCTATACTATATAAATTTAAATTGAATATTAATTATTTTGTGTGCGGTCGGTTTTATGGTCAATAGTACTAAATATCTCAAAATATGGTACGTATTATAATTTAAAATTTTTTTAGAACCTCAACGTGTAAGCCCTGTAGAAAAGTAGGTACAATTTTTGTTTCTATCAGCCTACTACATAGTGAAAAATCGTAAGTTTGTGTTATCCTCCATTGGATATCATAGTCTCGACAGCCAGCACCTCCACCATTTAGAGTGGGTTCATCACCTGATCACTAGAAAAATGCTCTTGTGTTTAAAAACCTGAACGCATCCTTTTATAGTCGGATGAACTTGTATTTGGTATGAATGATGAGACCGAAAGTGAATATTTGAAAAAGGCTTTATGTATTATGGTATACCTATAATTCATATGATAGGAACCTGAATATAGTAACTATTTTCGTTTGTAATGCGTACTTAAAGGGGAACTGTGGGTAAAATTTTGTGTCAATTTTAAAATTTATATAGCTGCGGGATGGCTTTAGTTGATTTTTAGTCAAAATCGCATCGAAAAATTCAAAGCCATTACGAAGTTATCGTAGATTTTGTGGGCTGATTATGACGTCATACTGCGCACCGGAAAGGACAGGTCGGCAGGGCAAGGCACCACGCCAACAATTACTAGACCTTTATAAAATGAAACAAGTTCACCAAACGGTAGACGCAGATCATTTGACTTTAATTTCAAAGTACGGTGAACCAAATTTCAGTAGATATTTTTTAAAACATAATTAAAGTGCGACTCTATCTGTCAATGAAATAAAGCGGCAACATGGCGAAATTGCGAAATGAAATTCGGCAGCTTGACAGAAGCTTGACAATATAGGGAAGTCACAGTCTATCGTATAACCCTGAAAACTTCCGTCAGTGAAATCTGTTGGTGCATGAAAATAAGAGATCAGGTATACTTTTCGCTTCCACATAATAATGTAGTGAATAAATAAATGTATTTTAGGGCTGCTGCCGTTGATGGGACTTTTTTCTAATCGGTGGTACAACCGACTACCGATTAGGGTCGGAATTTGAAAGAAGTGTGTATCAAAATCCGTTCATATTCTTTTAAGTCAGCCACACCAGTGCGTTTTTATTGAAAATGGTCCTGGTCGTTCCTGACATCATGTTTCTGACCCTATAGCATTATCATGTTGGCCTGGTATACCTGATCTCATATTTTCATGCACCAACAGATTTCACTGACGGAGGTTTTCAGGGTTATACGATAGACTGTGACTTCCCTATACTGTCAAGCTTCTGTCAAGCTGCCGAATTTCATTTCGCGATTTCGCCATGTTGCCGCTTTATTTCATTGACAGATAGAGTCGCACTTTAATTATGTTTTTAAAAATAGCTACTGAAATTTCGTTCACCGTACTTTGAAATTAAAGTCAAATGACCTGCGTCTACCGTTTGGTAAACTTGTTTCATTTTATAAAGGTCTAGTAATTGTTGGCGTGGTGCCTTGCCCTGCCGACCTGTCCTTTCCGGTGCGCAGTATGACGTCATAATCAGCCCACAAAATTTACGATAACTTCGTAACGGCTTAGAATTTTTCGATGCGATTTTGACTAAAAATCAACTAAAGCCATCCCGCAGCTATATACATTTTAAAATTGACACAAAATTTCACCCACAGTCCCCCTTTAATTGTTATAATTGTAGGTAATCATTTTCAGCGTGGTTTCTGAATAAAAAGCCTTTTTTATTTTACTGTTCTTCAAGCACTGCATTTGGTAGTCGGTATTTTACAATTCGCCCCCATTCCTCGAGTTACCCGCAGCTTTCTACGGGCTATGAGACTGTTATTTCGACGAACTGTCAGTGAGATCAAGATCGAAATCCAATATGAAGATGTCTTACACAACAGCTCGCGTATATTTACCACACGAAAGCTCCAAGCGCCCATGAGATAAGAACAAAGCAAATTGCACCCATGTAGATCAATCCCTGACCACATCAACCTGCGCGATCACGTCTCGTGCCCTCTTACATGTGATTCCACAGATAGATCCCATCAATCTTAGGCACGTCATTAATTCTTAAACACGCGGGTTATGGTGGATTAAGTCATCATGCCTAAGAACCCGACCAGAGGACTGACATATAATATTGTAGCCAGCGTTCTCCTCGGCATGTAGCTGTCCAATGACTGGCAGAAATTTAACACGAATCGATTATTCGAGTATATCGGATCGTGTATCTGAGCCGTGAGACGGTGCATATTATATGACTGTCCAAACACCGCTGGGAGTTCGAAAAATCAATTAGTGAATTGTGGAGCCGCGCGGATCGAGGTCCGGTCCGGAGCCAACGATAACACTCCACAGGACGTTAACGCAAAGAAGTAATGCCAAAAAAGAGATGGTACACACAAACATACACACACACAAAAGCAGTCTCCGGAATTCCTGTCTTGATGCGCGACCCTAACCCTCGGAATTCCCACAAGGACGTACTCACAAAACCAGATTTGTGGAACTAGAGCATCCTCTCAAGTAGTACTTGTAATGAGTAAATGTCCATATCAGAACCAGTTATTATTTATTAACTCAAAGGATGCTGCTGGCTGGACCCGACGCTTCAACTCTTTTGGTTCAGCTGCTGCGCTGCATTTATTTTTTCAGCTGAACATTTTGTATTTCGGTAAATAATTATTGTGAGTAGGTATGACATTGTCCATGCCGGGGTCGCGCACTGGTGCCGATTGTTGGAAATATATTACGCAAAACTGAACAGCTGTGAGTAGTATCGTGTTCCTTTTGAAGATAGGTGTACCAAAGCAAACTGGTTGGCTGTGGTATTGAAAGCACATCACCAAAATATCAAATTCTGCACACATTTCCTTTTGATCTTCACACAAAAACAAAGATACTCAGTCAGTTTTGACCACTCTAGTTTTCAAGCCTCAATAAAAGAAGCAGACAGGTAATAAAAGTTCATCAGTAATAATAATGCTTGTGAGGTTTTCTTACCCCGCTAATTAGCGTCACAGATTTCCAGCAGTGAATTGAAATTAAGAAATAAACCCATCCAGAAAATTTATTCACTGCCATACCTAGCGCGCTCAGCATTATAATGTAACCCTATTATGTTTTATGTACACACGGAATTATTATTTCATGACCGTGGAATACGTGAAACTCCGAGCTTTTGTTCGTGCTCCTTCTACTACTTATACTCCAGTAGCTAAACGTTGACTTGCACATTCAGTTGAAGCCAGCTTCATTATTAAACTGTCACAACAAGGAGCGTATGCACCATAAGTGATGATAGACGAGAAAACAGACTCTATTCATATAAGAGATATACTTTATACTATTATTACTATTTATACGCATTATGAAGGTGGTATTTCTTGAGCCTTCTGGAATTCGTTAATTGGAGGATACACTGCGATGGCTAATTGGCTACTGGAAGGTGCATGGTGTGTGTGAATGAGGCTCCTATCCCATAAGTCATCAAACTCTGTTTTATTCAATAATCATAGAAACGCTATACCTTTTATGTGCTATGTGATTATAACCTGCTAGATCATTAAAGCTCGACATTGTGATTTGGTTTGTGGTTGTGGCCTTGTGGTTTTTTGAAGTTTCATTCATCAAACCAGATTGTCCAGATTCAGATTGTTCCGGCTGGCATCAAACATCATAGTTCTCTTCTAGACCTTATATAGGCTGTCTGATTTCTACATGATTCTAGTGAGCTGTGTTTCTGGTCGCCATCGGCCGATCGCGGCCTGAATCGCAGCCCACTAGAATCATGTAGAAATCAGACAGCCTTCACCTTATACCACGCTATCTTCTTGCTATTTCTTGTACTTATCTACCTATCGGAATAAAAGAATACCGATAGGAAAAGGTACAAAGTTCATCTCATCACCTTGCGGTGGGTTCAATGAGAAGCTTCTCCCAGAAAATTGGTCTTTAAAAAATTGTCAAGTGACGTCTGATGAGCGATTATGGAAATAGGTCAACTAAATAAGGGCTAAATTTCAAGTCCGATTTGCAAGCCGCGATAAGCTGCGTCACCGGCGCAAGCCATCGATATGCTCTGGCCATTGGCTAAAATGGATCATGTGACTCTACTTGCGCCGCTGCACGGGTTGCAAGTCGGACTTGAAATTCAGCCCTAAGACGGCGGCAGAACCACGGAATCTAGCTCAAGAATAGGAATGTTTATACGAGACGATGGCGAAGAGTGAGCTTCAAATTCCATGAAAATCGTTTCAATGATAAGTAAAGACCGGATTTTTAGGTTCGAACCTATTTTCTAATTCTATTAGTGGAAGCGGTACACACCTAAAAACACATCGATACCGCATTTTGGAGTGCAGTAACGAGATTTTGCATGGGCATACTTTATACCGAGGCAAGCGATTTGACCCGCAGCACTCGATATTTTGTCTCTTAGGGAGCCAATCTCTCTCCTCCAAATTTTCAAGATGCTAGAACTTTCACATGACGATCATTGAGTATCGTCATGTATGTCATAAGTGAAGCTTACGGGTCTATTGAAAATGTTTTCATCGTGTCATCGTGTCCGATTCATTCTTCACACTTGAAAAAAAAATTCTTTGGCAGAGGTCAAAAAAACTGTTTTTATTTTTTCTTCTATGCAAGGAGACGATTAATGCATATGTTATGTTGCGTTCCCAACTAAATCGCATTCCCTAAACCTAATTATAAAGAAATTTTTCTTGTAATGGTATTTTTCAAAGAAGTGTTGACCTCTTCAGTACCTCTTTTCGAAGAGCATTTCTTTCTATGTCCCCACTGGATATTACTTGTAATTTTTGCAGGAATGGAGACCTTGAACTCTTTTCTTGGTAGTCGCGAAGCAACATGACTCTAAAACGCCCAAGGGAGCCCAAAAAGAATTATTTTCTGCTGGGCCGTCCAACATCCGATATTCCATATTCCGATATCCATTCCATCAAGTTGTGCTGCAGATGTGGTGCCAATAGTGATCCTACGCCGTATTGATGTCTGTTAGTGTCTTTCAATCCTGAATATAGGAAAGTATAATTATCTGAAGACGTAATTTTCCCACTTTAGTAATTTACCCACTGGAATTAGTGTTACAAAACTCACAGGGAGATAGAAAATTGAAAAATAAGGGGACTTTTGTCGATAAACATATCCTGCCAAACGTATAATAACGGAGATACAGGCCTTCGAAGTTGTTTTTTAAAAACCGTTTTTTTTTCATAACTCTTGAACCGTTGAACCAATTTCATTCAAATTTGAACTCGAGTTTACTGAAACTGGTTTCTATTGAACAATAATAACGCATTTCATCAAACATTTTTAGGGGCGAAGATAATAGGGGGTGCTCTTCCCCTTTTTCCCCTATTTTTGACCTCCTTAAATTTTTTTCAAAATTGTGTCAATTTTTGAATTCTACGTTCAATTTGAAGAAAAAAGTTACTCTTGCAAAATTTTGATAAGGGGCTTATTTTCCGAGATATTTGGGATTCAAACATTGCAAAACATCTCGAAATCGCCACTTTCCTGGCCCTAAAAATTAAAATTCAAGAAAACCCATGATTCGTCAGCTGGAATGAGTTTTCTGGGTGTTTTAAGTTGATAAACCATCATTTTCGCTGAGAAACATGGGGTTATTCAGAAAAAAAACAATTTGGGCCCTACATACACCTACATTGGCTATATCAAGAGTGGAAAGCTGAGCTGGAGTGAATTTAACAGGAAAACATAGATATGTATCTAAAAAGAGAGTAGGTATTTTGTTTGGGATAACACGAGGAAAAACTGTAACTTGGGAGTTTCAAGACCCGTTTTAATACAGGGCGTTACTATACTTTTTTGTCAATATTTTAGGTGATGGTATAGAGAGAGCATCAAAAAATAAGTGGACTTTCTCGAAAAAATTTATATCGGAAACGCATTATAACAAAGATAGAAGCTTCCAAAGTTGAGTTTTGAAAATGGTTTGTTTGTTATAGCTCCAAATTTAATTACTGAATTTTGACAAAATTTTGTGCACAAAGTAAGTTGAAGCATATCTACATTAGTTATTTTTTATTTTATATTTATTTTTCAAAATTGTTCATGTTTTGTTTTTTTTTAGCGAAAGTACTAATTTTTTGATGCTTCATCATCTTCTAAAATATTGACAAAAAAAGTGAATCACCCTGTATAATTTGGTCAATGATAAATTCACCTAGGTAAGTGCTAGCCTAATTTAAAGTCACATTGTTGATTTGTGAAATTCGCCGTTCATGTTACGGTTCCTGTGCAATAATCAGACATCATGAATGGAGAAACGTAATAAATAACGAACCGTTTGCGTTATGTCTATGGGTACATTATCACGAGGCTCGTTATATATCTGGAACGTTACATCGTTTAATATCTCCTCGGTAAGGTGTTTTATTTTGCCACAGGCCTTTGAACAGATTTTAATGAATGGTGAAAAATACTGCGGCCTTTCAGATATGACGTCGAGAAATATTGCCAACGCGTCTTTTTCAAGTCCAATCAAAACAGGTGAAAATAGTTCTACATCAGAATCATCAGATACGGGTTTTTTCGTCGCCGTCATCATCATCATCATCATGAATAAATAAAATTTATGCATCCGAACGTCTCATTTTTGTCCCGATGATGACCATCAGCCATTGTCATTGCGCCCAGTTAATTTAATCCTTTGAACTTTGAAGCTGAAAAGAAACCAACGATTTATTATTTTCTTTTGTGAACAACATTATTATTTGTGCGCGCGTCTCCATCATCTCAAATTTGTCAATTTGTCATCAAATTTCTTGAACTAATGCTTTTATTTCTATACCTACAACTTACCTAATTACGTGGCAAAGCGCTTTGGCGCATCAACGTCGCAAGAGGTAGATTTAAAGCAAAGGGGATGAATAAACAAAATGCTAATTAAAGACAATATGCACTGGGCATAAATATGTATGAGATGAAGCCGGGTTTAATCCATCATCGAGTTGAGTTAGCGTCAAAAGTTACGAAGGAGGCGGTGAAATGACTAGCGATCTGTCCATGAGATGTTTTCATTATGGGTTCCATGACTTGTCAAATATTACCTGGCCTTCATAAATCATTGCGCTTCTTTCTTCTTGCTTCTTCCATCATCATCATCTAAGCTCACTGAGTGTCTTATTTATTAAAATCATCATCATTCTATTAAAGCTGCGCCATGTAGAAGATCCGGTGTGTGGCTGGCTTTTGCCATAATTTCATACAGATATAATGCGACCGCGGTCGCCTAGAGAAATAATTATGGCGAGTCAGTAGAAATCATGACACAAATTGAATTAGGTGTGTGTATGTGTATGCACATTAGGTGGGTACAATAATACCAAAAATATACTTGAATAAGAGGGATATGAAAAATTTGACTTCAACTAATAATAGACGTGTATGACGACGGGTACACATCATAACATGAATGACAATTTCCGGTCGCAGTTATGACAGTTTCTGATTGAGGCAAATGAGCATCGCGAGTCGAACAAATGTTGAACGGAGCTTACTGAGCAACACACGCTTTGTTTATTTTCACAATGTGCGGGTAAATTATTATCCAATGAAACTTGATTCGTCACATCACAACATGTTAATCAACATGAGGGCCCCGAATAATGAACATAAATAATTCCACTCTAGAAAGATATTAATTGGATTAATACCGGCTTGGTTTTGATGCTTTGTAATAAAATCAACTGCTTATACGTAGATATAAAGTCAAAGTTTAGCTCTTTCACTTCCAAATTTTGATCGCTAGAGTTGAATGCGAAGTAACAGGTACTTATCTATTCAAGTATAATAATGGAACAAATTTTTTACAGATATAATGTATTGCTGTGAGTTCTTGCTTCCTGTATAAAAAAATGTAAATATACAGTGTGAATCAGTTTACCGATGAAACTTTATCCTCTTGTCCTCCTGATTTAGAAAAATATAACATACGTGCCTTTCACTCGTTTCCTGAAAAAGATAGAGGGTGTCAAAGTTCACTTTTTTCGATTTTAAACAATCTGTAACTTGCGAATCATCAAATCAAATTAGCCTAAATTCAGTATGGGCCCTCGCATGGACCGGATTGTCGGAAACGTCTATACCTACTTGCAAAATTTCGAAAGAATCCAATCAGTAACGTAGGAGTTATGGGGGTCATCAATTTGCAAGCAGCTGAACAACCTTTCAAATTAATGTTCTCTCCGAACTCCTACGCCACTGATTGCATTTTTTTTTTAAATTTGGCAGGTAGATTGATAATTTCGACAAACCAGCCAGTGCAAATTTGAGCTATTTTCGAAAAAAGTGAATTTTGACACCCTGTATCTTTCTCAGAAAGCGAATGAGAGGCACGTATATTAAATTTTTCCGGATCAGGAGAATGAGGAGAATCTTATTCCAAAGTTTGATTGGCTTAAACTGATTCACCCTGATGTACGTATACCAGGTATACCTATGGTATGGTAGGTTGGTACCTATATTTTCTATGACGTTTCCAGGTAAAGTCGGAAGTAGATCCAACTTGAGAGGCGCTTATGGTGTGGTGGTCAGCGCGTTCGACTGCCATGCCAGAGGTCGCGGGTTCGATCTCCGCCCGGGGACGGTCAGATTTTCTACTCGAAAACAAGCTTGTCGATTTAGTTGTAGTGCTTGCTGAATGCAAGACGCGTGTGTCGCATAGCACGCAAAATATGAACGTTGGTGCCGACCCCATGCGATGTTAGTAGTCGTTAAAAATCCCTACCCTGGGTTGGAACACACAGGGGTTCGGCAAAATTTCTGGTATAGTGGAGGAAAGACTTTACCGTCGTCGGTGTTAGACCTCGTTGCGGAAATGGGTCGACGTTAAATAAACGAAAAAAAAATCTAAAACTTGGTAGCCAACAAAGTAAACTTTTTTCGCGGATTGTATATTTCTGATCGAATTCAAAGGTGAATGACCGCATCAGTTATTTCACTTTCCCGACCTTTCACTAATGGAAAAGAAAGTATTGTGATCGCACGGAAAAGAATATTTAGACGGATATTACATCCGTTATGGTGTCCCAAGACGATTTTGACAGTGATGTCTTTCTAATTGTATGATGTCTGTGAGAAATCTGACAGCATAACTGTCGAGCCGTTGATTCGAGTGAATCGAAATTTGATGTCTAGACATATTTCCACTCTGCGGTGAGCCTAATGGTTTTCTGCTGTCCTGTTGAACAAAAGAGTCATTTTCAAGAAATTATACTCGCTATATCTCACGGAACTTGATTTGCTATGCATATATAATTTAAAAGCCCTTGAAAAACTATATTCAGAACAGTTGAAAGTATTTCTCAACACAACAAGAGAGTCAAATTAGGTCTGCAGTTGAAGTTTTCACCATTTCCCAGTCGGCCGTTATCACCCGAGACCGCCGCGCTTACCGTTTTTACCAGGAATATTCGCGTTTGATGCAGGACTCAACTCAGACGTTCTTTTCTGTTGAAGGATTGACTTTAAAAAAAAAATCCATCTAATCACGAAGGTGGATTGCAACGGGTGTCATGGTATAGGCCCATTTTCAAATGCGACACGACTTCGATTTTTTGGCGATGATTTTTTCAAAATGAAACTTGCACATTCCGTGAATCCAAAAAAATCGCAGTATATGCAAACTTCGAACTGCGGTATGCTCCACGAATAACTTTTTCTGTGTGCAGACTTGCTATGAGTCATAATTCGAGAAAAGAGTCAATGCATTTTTTTTTTTGAAAAGGGGAACTCTTGAAATCAGAGATCAACTTGAAAAAAGTCGATCCCCGAAGCACACAGGAAAAAACACAGGTAATCTTGGTCAAAACCCGGGCGAGTGGCTGTCTTGGGTGTAATGACGATCGCAGAAAGAAACTTGAAAATTCGTAGCTCCAGACTAGAAAATAGTAAAAAGCTCCAACTGCAGACGGGATCTTTTCCTCTGTTGTGTAGCTTTCTGTCGAATTTAGCTCTAATCCCAATCTATTCAGTAGATTTTGAATGATTCAATGGTAAAATTTTGAACTTTGACATTTTTCAATATTTGATAGATGACAAATGGAGGAATACTTTCCACAATTTTGAATACAGTTTTTCGAGGGCTCTTTCTCTTTTCTTCGGGAGTTTTTTTCAGAAGAGAAATCGGGGTTGGGAATAAGCTTTCAAGTTGACACCCTGAATATAACACAAGTAAGTAGCAGTCTTTGCGTGTTTGTTTTCTGGTGTGCATTGTAACTTCCGATTTCGACGAGTTTTTATACAGAAAACGAGAAAATTCACAAGCGAAAGGTCTAAGCGGTAGCGTGTCGTCGAGAGTGCATTTCGACGACAGTCCTGTTGTGCTGCGCAAATAGTTTTCGAAATCCTTTCGGCCCTTATCTCGAGTGTTTAGCAACCGCTTTGTGGCGACCCTTCAGTCGATGCATTATTTATTTATATTTCCCCGAAAGCGGATTTGAACTATTGTTTCCCAGTGTTTTTATCCTGAAGAGTGCACAAGTCATATACTTCGGCTGGATGTGGCGCCAAGTCTTCAAGTGGATGATGCAGCACCTTTGTGCGACGTGTGATGTGCGAGTTTTTGTGCATGCAGTGAGGAACCTTTGAAACGATTTCAATAACCGCGCCATCAAATTGATTTAATTATTTTAGTAGACGAACATATTATTCCCATCGAAATGTGGCTTTTTTGCTGGCCGCGGGGCTATTATATGGCAATAATTTGAGTACTTAGCACGTCCAACGGTACACGGTGTGTTGTACCTCAACAGGACCATTAACATTCAAACAACTGCCAACAGGATGATCCAATCACATGATATTGCCATAGCGGAGGCGAGACAAAGAAGTGGTAGCTGGGTCGTTTATAATATTGTATAGTGGACCGCAAATGACGTGTTCCTATTTGGAGCCCATTGAGATACTTAAATGGGCCCACACGTTGATTAGTTGATGGAAAAATTAATTCTCATGACCCGCAATAAGGACGTCCACTTAAACGATTCAATTTGGAATAGACAGTAAGCGGCCATTATAATATAGTTATATTGCTGGACGTTGAATTTATCTGGCGGAATTGTAGCTCAGAGCTACCAATTACCTACGTGTTTTGATTTATTATGAGCAAAAGTAAGATCCATGCATACTTACATGCAGAGTATCTATTCTTTGATACGCTGTCAAGCTACCCCCATCATTGGGAGTCAAGTCCGTAAATGGAAATGAAACTATTATATCAGGTATTGTTAGAATATACTTCTAACTATACTTAGAATTTGAAGCACAGCTAGTAGCTATAGATTCGGCAAACTCTCGAACGGGTTCTCCGCCAATCACACCAGGTTTGTGGCTTACACTCGAGTTGACGTTTCCAGCGAAAACGTAATACTCATTTCATTCATCTTCTTGAATTTTGCCTTGACTATCTGATATCAACAACTGATCTATACAGGGTGTCTCATAATGAGGCGTCAATATTTTGCTAGCCGATTCTATACAATCCAAAAATAACGATCGACTTTTTTCTGGTTCCAAAATTAGCTCTGAGTATTCCATTGACGTAATCCACGGCTAAAGTCACGGAGAAATGCCTTTTTGATCATCGGTATAGGTCGGAAAACGCTTCATAAAGAAGCTACAGCCCCCAAAAATTGTGCTCCTCAAGATGGTGCTACTACTTCTTCGTCGAAAAAAAAAAACGAAATTTCAACAGGATGATTGCAATCATCCAATAAAGTTTCTAAGCTCGAATTCTATACTAGGGGACTTTTACAGACCATTTCTGAGAATCAAAGAAATTTTCGCGCAAAATGACAGCTTATCTACTATTTTTTCCGCAGTAGAAAGATACATGGGAGTGACTACAATAATAGATTTATTTCAAAAGAGCTGGAGGAAGGGGCTCTCGCTTTTTTTCGTGACGTTTGACGGTTGGTGGTCGGTTGCAAGTCGGGCTTGAAGTTGAATTCAAACTTCAAAGTGAATGAATAATTCAATAAATTACAGGAATACTGGATCATTTCTCCAGTACCTAATTATGATTATTGAATAGTTTATGACTATTCAACTATCTCGACTATCCGGCAGATGAAATCTGTGTGATCTATGCTCTATGATCATCCTATTGAAAATAAAAACGTTATTCGGAGCTTCGGTGAAAGTACTGGTCCTATGACAAGATCATTCATTCAATTTCTCAAGTTTCTGTACATAATACGTCCCAAATTGAGCTTGTTCTTTTTATATGTATAAAAGTCCAAATTTTTAGAGAGTTGATCGATTGCCATTGGAGATAATTATGATAGTGGGGCTTTCTGAATTTGGGATACTTAATTCAGTTTCGTGCTCGTGATGGTCTGCCAAACCTTAATGAACCACCAAGCAATAATCAAATCAAGTATTGGGTATATGAAGAAATTTAAGGGAAATGCTTCGACGACCAAAGCTCGCCCTCCTGTGAAAATTGATCTCTAGAACAGGCGAAATAATTGGCCTTCAAAAGCCCGGACGTAATTCTACCTGATTTTTATTTGTGGGGTTATTTCAAAAGTTGTGTCTGTCTAGGATGACGGCCCAGCAAACTTACGATTACGCCGGGACTATGCAGGCGCGTAATGGAAAATGCGAGGGTAAATGTAACGCAACTTGAACGAATGCCTGGCACTGCCAGGGGAAACACCTAGACAATATCATTTTCCGTAGATAAATTTACAAAGAATGTAGTTTACGTTTTAACTTAACTTAACTTAACTTAACTTTATTGTTAAACCAAATTGGTATACAATGAATAAGAGAAAAAATAACAAAATTTCCAACATTAAGAGTAAAATAAATAGAAATAATAAGAAAATGCTACGAAGTAAACAAATATGTGATAGACAATCTGAAAGGGTATATACCATATATACGCACATATACGGTACTATACATCACATATACAATATCACACACAATATAGGTACACATATATAACATACAACATACCATACATATTAACATACTACATGATGCATACGTATATACATCAGTAGACCTCGTCGATTATGTCCTGCCGAAATCTCAGCGCTCCTACCAGAAAACAGTAAATATCATTAACTTTTTTTTCGGATAATGACTGGAATAGAGTTTCGTGAAAGTTGTTGAAGTATATTTCACTTGTTAGATATTTTGATAGCCAACAAGATCTGAAAGAGACCAGAGCGGGACATATGCAGATTATGTGAAAAAGGTCCTCATTCTTTCCAGTATTGCACAATGTACACCTCTCTCCCAAATCGATGACGAATCTTGTGCGGTTGAAGTACAGCCTCAAAAAACGTTTGCTGTGCAGTTGTAATTGGCACACTGTTCTAATTTTATTAATGTGGATATTAAAGTTCAGGTAGTTGCCGGTGTGTCTGTCTCGCAAGCAGTGTCGATAGATGGCGTTGTAGCGCGATGATTCAGCCGTTGCTACCTCAGCCGCCAAGAGATTCTCTTTGACCGACTCCAGCACAGTGTTCAAACTACTCTCGGCAAACAAGAAGCTCTGCATTTCCCACAACTCATGAAGGTTGTTGTTAATAAGAAGTTGCTTGAACTGTGAAACCCAATTATATTTAATATTAGTATTATACTCAGTGTCGGACTGGTCCACCGGGCAACCGGGCAAATGCCCGGTAGGCCAATCTCCAGTTTGGAGGCCAAATTGTCCACATTTGGAAAAATTTGCACTTTGATGCTTTTTTAAAATCCAAATTTTCAATTTTGTATCAAAGTCTGGTCCACTTTTGTTTGTGCATATCATGCACTGATTATTTTTTATAGTAATCACTAGTCGTGGAATGACAAGAAAGTATGTGGTTGGCTCCCGCAGTTGGTTTGTTTTATCTGCCATCTAGTCGTACTCTTTCTTTACCGTCTATGTAGAATTTACATTTTTAGCCACAGGCAAAAATCATCGACAAATTCGCAAGTAGATCAGTATCTTTCAAATCAGAACCGTTGATGAGCTTATATGCAAAAATCCGGCTGGGTTTCATCTTTGTTCGCTATTATTTCTTAATTCCTGGACTAATATTAGAATAATGTTACGAGCGGCTATTCCGTGCATACTGGTGAACACGGGATCTTTCTGGATTCTTCCATCCATTAGATCGCAGTGTAGAAGTGCGGAGCGATCTGGTGCATTCCAGAAGTATACGCGATGGCTTGGCATGGGGAACTTCAATGCTCGATCGAGACACATCTGTCCATTTTGGCGGAGGTGCAGATTCTAGAACACATGGAAAGCACGCGAAAGGTGTGTGTGATTACTGATTATTCAGGAGTCTCCTAGAAACCGCATATACCGGGCCACTATGGAAATTGCTGGAAGATGATAGAAAGTTCGGGAACGCTATTCGGAGACCTATAAAAGGCATCAATCGTTGCCTCACGAGCAGTATTGAATTGGAATGCGAAGTGATAGCGAGCGGATTAAAAGCGAGTAGTAATCACTACGATATTTCTAAGTAAATTATTGTTGGCGTGTATTTATTGTAGTACGCAGTAATAAACAGTGTGTGTTTTAGAACGATCGTCTCAATTATATTCGAACCCGTACGCGAAATACGTAAGAATAATAAATATTTTTCTTTCCTCGTTGTTTTCTTCATCGTAGTATATTTCAAGCAAAAGTTTCGAGTTTGAAAAAATCTGTAGACAATTTGGTCAGCGTCTTTTTTTTGCTATTAGCATTATTACTATCAAATAAAGTCGCTTGCGGCGCTAACTGGGGGGCGGGACCCTCTGGCTCTCCCTTCGGTTTCGAGGCCACTTTCATTCTTTGCCCGGTAGGCCAAAATTTGCCAGTCCGACGCTGATTATACCCCGTAGAATCTAGTTCTTTTAGCCTATCGTAGCATATTTTGGGGAGTCTATAGTTTGGCATTCTCAGTACTTTACACCACCAGAGTATACATTAGTTTACGTTTTGAATATTATGCTCCCGTGAAAATGAAGAATAGCTGAGATTATATCAATACCAATAAAAGTGCAAGTCAAGTTCCTCTGAGACACCCTTAGTATAGAAAGCAGCTGGACAGTTATTGAAAAAATTATGTGTCAGTTCAATTTGGGACACATTTATACTAATGGTCTGAACTCATCAGTTAGGAAGTATCTAACGGCGGTGGATACCAAATTAAGTCATTTAATTGAATCGATCCCGGAGTTCATCAGCATCAGTTTCTGCCAAAAAAGACATCAGGTAAAAAAAGCAACATTCATTAATAAGAACGGACGTATTATAGCTACAGGACTTGAATTAATCGATTGATGGATACATTTTTCATTCTCCCGCTCTACTGTATAATACTGGAGGTCCCCGTGTTCCATTCTGTGCGGTGCAGATCCTATCAACCTTGTGCGTATAATCGATTGCAAATCCAAAAACTTGATCAGGTTTGTTTGATGGGAAATTAGCAAAGAGTTGCGAGCTTCAAACTAATCAGATTCTACATCCGCACTATTTTCTTTACAAATTACTCATGGAGTTGAATGAATTAGCGGTTTTTTTTCATCAGACCGGTTTTTCTCTATAATAAAACTTTAATGACACAGGTGTCAAATAAAGACCGGCGCGCACGGCAAAAATTTCGAATCAATCATTGGTGTTAGGTACGTGTGCCATTAACTTTCGCACGCGACCATCCTTTTGTTTCCAAAAGCAGGCAATTTTTTAGCAATCCATCATCGGGAGTATCCAATTCTCTTTTAATAATTAGTCGATTTATTACAAAAAAGAGCAGCGGTGCCGTCTTGATTAATGCTTTCGTTGCGCTCTTGAAATATCTGGCAGGCACATCGAACAACTCCCATAGTAACTGTGGAACTCCTTTTTTGGGTTGCGATACGGACCCTAGATTATGATACAAGTAATTTGATTTGGTAGGAACATCATATCACTCATTGTCAAGTACAACAGGTTCTAAGGTGTGAATTTTCTTTTCATCAAAGAGCACAAATCGTGGGCAGATGTTAATGCTTGTCCATCACGTCACCGTCCATATCACACTGCGAGAACTAATTACCGTATGTGAGCTGCCGATAATGCTTCTGGCTGACCTCTGGCTCTTTAATTCCCAAAGCTAATTACCATCATTTAATTTTCTTCGCATTGTACCTAGCCCGGTACTCAACACGTCTATAGCTTGTAGCTATATGGATGGCTATATCCAATACCAATACCTTTTAAAATATCAAACTTGGTATGCAATATTTCGATAATTTTCAATGCTTGTTCTCATGATTAATAATTATTGTATAGCTAGCAACGAAGGAATAAGCTATATAGATGGTAGCCACAAAGCATTATTTGTATAATATGATGATATTTTATATATATATTTTTTTTAGTTGATATTTCCAATTGTTTTTGTGTTTTGTATGAGGTATATAAATACTAAAGTGCGCCTATAATAATGATTTGGGCGTGACTGACTCGGATTGGTTGTAGTGACCGGATCCCGGATCAATATCACTGCGCCCGGACTCTCCCGGATATGAACTTACCGCAACAGAGAATCACTGATTTTCCACGATATTATGATCTTGTGCTGGAATTATTCGGTTGAGAACGATTTGCTGCCCTTATACTCGGCTGTGATATTATGATGAAAGATCATTGAGCCGTTTAGTTGGAGATTTTGGACTCACAGTCGGGATACTGAGTTGTGGGTCACAGCTGTTAAGATTTGAAAAGTACTCGTATCATAATAGTATACATATACGAGTATAGTATAAATTAATATAGTATACATAACCCATAACCCTCTTCAGAATGTATAGATACTAAGATATTGCAAAATTATTTCTCAGCCTCATTACTTTATACGTAATGATATACGTATTTCTTCTGATAACGTACCTAACCTCCGGTTCCACCAAAGTTTTATGAGGGGATTAAGGATGGAGTTGAATTGGTGAAATAGGGCGTTGCGGAATCAATTGCTGTGGGCTCATTCCTTGACAGAAATCAACCATTCAGGTCTTTTTGGAAAGCTACAAGGATGTACTTTGGTTTGAACCCAATAATTCTTCCTCTTAAAATTCTTAAAACATTCTTAAAATCCAAAAATATTTTTAATTTTTTTGGATTCTGAAAATATTTATACTCAGGCTCAAACATCCTTGTAGCTTTCCAATCCAAAAAAAACGGATTGGTAAATTTCTGTCAAGAATAAGTCCATACCGATTGATTCCGCAACATCTTATTTCACTAATAAATTTAACCCCATTCTTAAATCTATCACTCTGGTAATTTCTATGCACCAGCCAATAGGATAACCGGTTGCTCAGTTACTATGAGAATAATTAATTCAATTTGTTGATAATGTTTGGTGGAACCGGATAGGTATAAGTGCATAATAATAGGTATTATACAAGATGTCCGGTGTTCAACCGCGTAAACTTTGACAATCGATAAAGCATCACGGAATGTAGACTTTCCTCCAAACATCTCATTCAAAAACCAACAATAACAGAGATATAGCCCTTCAAAGTTAAAATTCAAAAATTGTTTTTTCTGCTTAACTTTTGAACTGTTCAAACGAGTTTGTTCAAATTTGCATCAAAGGTTACTGAGACAAGTCTCTATTGAACAATAATAACGCATTTTCTCAAACATTTTTAGGGGCGAAGATAATAGATATCCTAGGGAGGGGATATCCTCCCTCCCTTTTCTCCCTATTTTTCTTTCCCTGATTATTTCTGGGAACCGTTCCAATTTTTGGATGCTGCGTTCAATTAAGAAAATAAAACTACTCCTATGCAAAATTTTGAATAGAGGTTTTGTTTCCGAGATATTTGGGTTTGAAACCTCAGAAACCATCTCGAAATCTCGACTTCCAAAGAGTCCAAAGAATTTTTCCCTGAAAACTTCTCGTTTCCTAAAAAAAAATCGTGGTTTATTAACTTAGAAATTCTACACAACCTATTTCAGCTGATAAATTATGAGTTTTTTTAATTTTAATTTTCAGACCTTTGAAAGTGGTGTTTCCGAGACTATCTTCAAAGTTTCAAACCCTAAGCCTCTAATTAAATTTTCTCAGGAGTAATTTCTTTTTTTAAATTGAAGAAAGAACCCAAAAATTTGAACGATTCCTGAAAATAATTAGCAATGTAAAAAATGGGAGGAAAAAGGGGGAGGGTATCCTTTATTATCTTTGCCCCTGAATATGTCTAAGAGAGTGCATTATCATTGTTCAATAGAGACTTGGTTAAGTGAACTTTGATTCAAATTTGAACAAAATCGGTTCAACGGTTCAAAAGTTATGAAAAAAATCGTGGCCGCGAGTCTCGTCTCGTCTCGAGTCTCGCACGAGAGTCTCGTGAGTCTTGTGAAATATCTAGATATAAGGTAGGTATAAGGTAAAAACTTGTTACTATATCATCTAATTAAAACCAGTGGAACATAATCGGTCAAAAAATAATTAGCTTTGCTGAATAGCAATTTATAACTCATATAAGAAAAAGAAAACAAAAATATATGTTCTTCTGAAACAAAACAAAAAAAAAGTTGAAACTCACACATTCCTTTCACAGTTTTGCATTAGTGAAACAATAAATATGTAGGCAAGTGTGCGAAATGAAACTACTCGCATGTCACAATCCACGAGCACCCAACAATAATGCTCGGTTTCACAAAGGCGAAAAGTACGTCGTCGTCCTATTTATGAGATGACACAAATTTCTGTAGTGTTGAGTATAGCTATTGTCGGACCTTAGCCACATCCATTTAGTGCGCACTTATAGGAGCTATACACGGTTGTGAAACCCCCGAGTATAAACACAACACGTCGTATACCTACAGGTGTCCCATAATTAGCGTGCAATACTCCACCAGCAGATTCTGCGACAAAGTATAAGGAAAAAAGTTCCTATTGAGATAGGTCAAAAAACGCTTCATAAGCGAGCTACAGCCCTCTAAAAGTGATAGCCTGAAGATGGTTTTCATTTAATATCTCCGAAACTGTTGACAGCAGAATTATGAAATTCCGCACATCGGCCAATCTTTTTATGCCTAATAATATGCAATAATAATAATAATCTCAAAATTCAATCCAAAAATAGGTCAGACTGTGGGGGGTGGGGAATAAAATCACCCCATCTTTTTCAAGTGTCGTTTTTTTGCAACTTTAGCACAGAATTATGAAGCCCCAAAGCATTTTGCATAAAAAAGGTCCCCTTGTTTAACTTTGATATTAGGAAGTACCGTTCTCGAGTAAAATTGATTTGAAACTTACCCTACATGTCATAAAAATTCATAATGAAATTACAAAAAGGAAAAAAAATGAGCGTAAGTCATAGAACACGACTACTATGTTTGGGAAAAAAATAATCGAGACAGGTGACAGGTTCATGAAATAAGTGACAGTAGCATTTTAAATTTACCCCCAGAAATAATAGTCCAGTGGATTCAGGTCGGGAGATCGGGGTGGCCAAGCTATTAGGTCCATTACGACCGATCCACCGATTTGGGAAGTTTTCATCTACCCAACCATGCCTTTACATTTTGCGCAAAATGAGCTGACGCCCCATCATGTTTTGCTAATTCAAGGGAGCTGCTACCAAAATAATCTCGGTGAACTATTGGAAGATGTTTCCTTGAATTCGCGAAACATAAGGGGTATCTGCGTTTTTTTTTCACGCAAGAGTCACGCTAGCCAGAAATAAATCATTTTGACACTCCTTTAATTGTTACCCCTCATGTCACCCTGTATACTGTATATCATGGATGCAGCTATCAATGTCCACAGCAATGAGGTTATTTTTTTTCTGAGATATTCTTATTTGAAATGAAGCAAAATTTTGGAATGACTAGAGTTTCAAAGAAATTCACCTTACCTTGGATAAATGTAAAGACAAAGACACCATATGGACCAATAGCATAAACTAAGTATATATGATGTATATGTAGGTACAGATCGGACGATAAGGAAATCTGGCGAGCTATAATAAGGAATGCGATGATTACAACATCGATGTAAGTGAAACAAGGATACCTACGTTACACAGTGTGTATAACACCCATTTGAGCGTGTTTGTGGCTTTCGAGTTTAGAAGGCATAAATAAGCACGGCTGCTCTGCTCGGCATCCATCCATACTCGCATCCATAGGCCTGGGGTACTCGGCTAGGTACGCCAGCATGACGATATTGAGAGTGTATATTCCCGATACCTACCCTGTTAGTAGGTATATTGTGTTAATAGAGTCTGCAGTTGTCACCTATATCATCTGGGGGTATATATCGACATATCGGTGGTTAGGTAAACAGTGATTGTGCAGGAGCAATGTGTTGTACTTAATCCGGCCCCTAATGCCATTGCTGAATGGATTAGGACCACAGTTCGCACCTCTGAAGGCACCACACCGCTGAATGGACGCGGATAATGGACCGTTCTTCACAATGCCAACACCGGAAGAGGTTTAGCTATGGTAATTTGTATTTTGTACAACACCACGAGTCATTGTGTGCGAGGATAGGTAGTATATACCAACACCCGTATCATTTTGGATTGGGAAACATTTTCCTCCCTTAGAATCAATGGAAATATTGATGCGGAAAAGGCTTGACGGAGAAAGTCACTTTTTTATTGAACGAGATTTTTCTTGACTCAAACTCGAGCTCAAACTAAATATATCGGTAAATAAGCATCCACAACCAAATAATAGCTATTTACGTCTTTGTTGTATTGATACATAAGATGTTATGACTTTTATATAAGCTGTATAACTATGGATATTACAGTTTATGTATTTAAGTTGACACCTCAAAAATTACAAAAAATTTACAAATTTCGATAGAAAAACACGTAAAATGTTGCACAACACTTGTGGCTTGTTACACAAGATGCTTTCCGACACTCAGCCTCTCACAGAACTCGGGCTGCGCCCTCGTTCTGCAAATTTCGGCTTCGTGTCTGAAACTCTGAAAACCATCATTTATGTAACAGAACGGTAACAGCCAACTCGTATTGTAAACTAAATACTATTATTGGGGTTACGTGTTTGTTGTGTTGATACATAAAATGTAATGTTTTTTATATAAGTTGTATATGGATACTACAGTTAATGTATTTAAGTTGACACTTGTCAAAATAACCTCAAAATTACAAAAAATTTGCAATTTGCATTGAAGAAAACACGTAAAATAGTGTAGGTACAACACTCGTGGCTCGTTACACAAAATGCTTTCCGACACTCAGCCTCTTACAGAACTCGGGCTGCGCCCTCGTTCTGCAAATTTCACTTAGTGTTTGAAAACCACTTATGTAACAGTAGTGCCGGGCTTTGCAATTTTGGCGCCCCGGTCGGGCAAGAATTCGTAATCGCCACTCCTAACTTGGGTCCGCGAGCGAAACGAGCACAAATGAAGCATTTTTCTTGCGATATTGAAGTTTTTTGTGCTTTTACTGAAGCAAATTCGGTGATCACTGTTGGCAAGTCGTTTTGTTTATTTTGTAATTCATAATTTTTTTTAATTTCAACCATGATTTTTCCGCCACTGCCTATGGGCTGGCGCCCCGAGCGTTCGGCATAAGCTGGTTTGTTAAAGTTATCTATTAACCTGCCAAATTTTGGAAGCATCCAATCAGTGGCGTAGAAGTTATGAGGAATTACCTCAAGTCAACTTTTCTTCGGATGCTTCTAAATTATTATTATTATGATATTTTTATTTTTTTGTTGTTGAATGTTTTACGACGCATCAACTACGAGGTTATTAGCGTCGACGGGACACTCAGTGAGTTTTTGGTACACGTTTCAATTATACTTGAATTGCCTACTTTTAACTATGTGAGGCCTCGCAGTACTCTGATAGCAGTCAACTCTGTAGTCAGAAATCCATTTTTTCTGTAACCGTTGTAGTCAGACAGGTGCAGATATGGCACAGTGAGGTCGGAACAATTTTCGGAACAATGGGACAACACAAAATACCCATGAACGAGGCGGGATTCGAACCTGCGCGGTATGGCACGACTGGCTTGGCGCGCCAAACACCCAGACCACTCGGCCACCGCCGCTCTAAATTCTAAATTATTGACCCTCATAACTCCTACTCCACTACTGATGGTTAAATTCTTTCGAAATTTGGCAGGTCGGTAGATAGTTTCGACAAATCAGTGTATGATGAATCTGAACTATTTTCGTCAAAACTTCAGTGAGCTACAGTTTTTTCAAATACGAAAATAGTCAACTTTGAAAAGCTGTATCTTCGTTACTAGGCCGAACTTTGCAAAATGGTGTATAGACTACTGCAATAGATACACGTCAACAATTATTTACTTGGGAATATCGCTGTTATCACTACTCGCTTTTAATCCGCTCGCTACCACTTCGCATTCCAAGTTATAAACTGCTCGTGATTTGACGGTTGATGCCTTATAACAGGGTGTCCCGAAATAAGTGTTACAAAACTCAGAATTTCAATTTTTAGGCCCAGGAAAGTGGTGATTTTGAGATGTTTCCCAATGTTTTAATCCCAAATATCTCGAAAACGAAGCCTCTTATAAAAATTGTGTCGGAGTAACTTTTTTCTTTCAATTAAACGTAGAATTCAAAAATTGACAATTTCCAAAAATATTTGGAGAGGTCAAAAATAGGGGGGAAAAGGGGAGGGCACCCCCTATTATCTTTGCCCCTGAGAATGTTTGATGAAATGCGTTATTATTGTTCAATAGAGACCTGTTTCGGTGAACTTTGGTTTGAATTTGACTAAAATCGGTAGAACAGTTCAAAAGTTATGCAAAAAAAAAGGTTCTTAAAAAACAACTTTGAAGGCCTGTATCTCCGTTGTTGTGCGTTTGTGAGGGTATGTTTAATGAGAGATTTTTCAATTCTCTATCTACCTGTGAGTTTTGCAACACTTATTCCGGGACACCTATATAGGCCTCCGATTAGTGTTCCCGAACTTTCCATCTAGTCCGGCGGCTTAAAGCCATATTTAAAATGAATTCTGCATTTCGTGCCGACGCCAATTTTATTTTATTTTCGTGAAATATGATTAAGAATGAAAGTTTTGAGGGGTGGAGCTATTCTCAATTTTCACCAGGGGGGGAGGGGGAGGGGGTTGTTCTGGGTTTTTGGAGGCTTTTTGGGCCTTTTCTTTTGCACTCGATGTTGTAAGCGGAATCAAGGTCTTATCTAGATCTGTGATATATCCGGATTTTTTTAAGTGGTGTTCTTGTTCTTCAAGTTCTTGGGAGGGGGCTGGGGGGCTCAAATTGACACATGTGGCCGATTTTCACTTTTTCTTCGATTTCGGACCAATATCGGCAAGTTTGGTATCGTTTCCGACTAAATCACATCTTCTGAACTCAACCATGACTCAAAAAAATCGATACCAACAAGTTTAAACAAGTTGTGCAGGGGATACCATGTTTTTTTGTGCCCCTATTTGGAGACATTTTTTGGGGGTGTTTTAGACATTTGTGGTTGAAGTCCATTTCAGGTCTATTATTTTGAACTATTTTGAGCCTAAGAAACGTATTTTAGCACAGTCTTTTGTTTTGATAAAATTTGAAAAAAATGTTTTGTAAATTTGCTTTGAGCAAATTTTTTGATAATTCACCAACAACGTCTGAAAGGTTATGAAAGTTTATAGTTGTGGTCTGTGGTCTTCTTGACGAGTCCTGCAGGGGTGGGTAGAAACCTTAATCTCAAAGGGCGGTAGCCGCCCTTGATGGGGGTGTAGAATCTGAGGGGAGGGGGTGAAATATTTTATTCATAATTTATGAACGGGCTAGAAACCATCTTTTCACGGTTTCTGATTTCATTTATTTTCGTGAAATTGTTATTGAACCAAACTCAAAAGGGGGGATTCAATTTTGGGCTTGGTGACTATTTAAAAATCGCTATTGCCAACAGCAGCAACCCAAGTTTTGCGAGGGTGATTGGACATTTTCCCACCAGGTCTGTGCACCATCGTACGCTCAAGCAGGGACTCATAATTTATGAACAGGCAATTTATGAAGAGACAATTTTTCCATGATTTCTGATTCTATGATCTTATTGGAGTATACCTATTCGTAAAATTGGGCTTACATCAATTTCAAGGGGAGGGGATTACTTTCGGGCTTGCTAGCTGTTCTTGTTGTAATCACTCTCATCTTCTTGAAGAGGGGTAGTAGGGGGAGAGATTTTCTTATTTTGACCTTAATGGCTACTTTTGTTGTAACATAGGTATATCAACATGGGAGGGCAAAAGGTTTATATGATATGTAATCAATAGAAGAATTTTGATAGGGGGAGGCCTCGGGGGAGGCATTCCCATTCTTCGTCGGTTGGGAGAGGTGAGAGGGTTCAGATGAGAGGTTCCGCAGTTTTTTTTCAATTCAGAGCTTTTAATATACTTTAAGTTTAGTTTAGTTCTACTCATGCATTTTATACTTTTCATGCATTTTATAGGAGAATGGACGGTAGAGAATGATTTTATTATTTAGCAACAAGTCTAGGAGTTTTTAAGCAGCAGAGGAGAGGCGTTACTCAATTTCGTTAGGGGATTGGTTTTTTTTCCTTCATTTCGAGCTTGTCGGCAATTTCATGGTTTGCAGTGGATGCGAAAATGATAATTGAACGCTTGTCCATATTTCAAATACAGAACACAGTTGAGTTTCGTTTATATTTCAAGCTTTTGCCGATGTGTTTTTAAGATAAAAGCTTGGTGGATCAGCTGCTTTTTTTTCAATATATGTAGTTTTTCAAACTATGTATGTATAAAAAAATTGTTGCTGATGTTGTTGGGCGTTCGAAGGTGCACAGACATGGTAAAAATGTCCAATCATCTTCGCAAAACCCACGCAGAACTCAATTTCATAAAATATGAACAAAGAAAGTTTCATTTTCATACACATAAACGCGGCAAAAGTCGAAAGTCGTGGTCCTCACCGTAGTGGTGGTGGTGACTGGACGTGGGTAGTGCCTGGTGCGAAGCTGTGTTCTTCCAGCCTGCATGGCGAAAGCATCAATAGGGGGCTGAAATTCTCGCGTCCATTTTTTGTCATTGTTCACTGTTCTAGCAACAGGAGGTGTCGATTAATATTCCTACTGCGTGTACGATTATTCAAAGTAGGTATCGTGTCGGGTCTGTGTATCATCAAGCATCCTTGCTTGGAGATTCTTCCCTCACTGATGAGGCCCCAAAGGTCGAACTACGTACCTATCTGAGGGTTTTTCACTTCCTTCTCTCCTCGAGGGTTCGATGGTGCACAGACCTGGTGAAAATGTCCAATCATCCCTGCAAAACCCACGGAAAATTCAAGTTACTGCCGCTAGTGCTGCTGCAGTAGCGATCTCTGGATAGTCACTAAGCCCAAAATTGGAAGATTCCCTCCCCCCTCCTTTTGAGTTTTGTTTAAGATCAATTTTAGCGAAATAAACAAAAACAGAAAAACAGAACAAAGATTGTTTCTAGCCCGTTCATAAATTTTGAGTGAAAATTTTCACCCCTCCCGCCCCCCCGGATTCTGCACCCCCCATCAAGGCCTCTGGCATTATGGTTCCTTTCCAACCCGCAGAACTCCTTAAGAACACTACAGACCACAATTATGAACTTTTATAACCTTTCAGACATTATTGAATTGTGGAAAAATTTGCTCAAAACAAGTTTAAAAATTATTTTTTTTAAATTTTTTCAAAAACAAAAGACTGTGCTAAAATACGATCCTTAGGCGCAAAATAGTTCAAAATAATACACCTGGAATGAAATTCAACCACAAATGTCTAGAACCCCCTCAAAAATATCTTCAAATAGGAGCACAAAAAAACATGATATTCTCTGCACAACTGGTTTAAACTTGTCGCTATCGATTTTTTTGAGTCATGGTTGACTTCACAAGATGTGATTTAGTCGGAAACGATACCAAACTTGCCGATACTGGTTCGAAATCGAAGGAAAAATGAAAATCGGCCACATGTGTCAACTTGAGCCCCCCAGCCCCGTCCCAAGAAGAGAAGGGGGTGCCCACACCACTTAAAAAAATCCGGATATATCACAGATCTAGAAAACACCTTGCTTTCGCTTACAACATCAAGTGCAAAACAAAAGGTCCAAAAAGCCCCCAAAAATCCAGAATAACCCCCTCCCCCTCCCCCCCTGGTAAAAATTGAGAATGGCTCCACCCCTCAAAATTTTCATTATTAACCATATTTCACGAAAATAAAATAAAATTAGCTTCGGCACAAAGTGCATGATCCATCTACTAAGCCGCCGGACTAATCATCTTCCAGCAAACTCGACAGTGACCGGCATACGATTTTCTAGGCGACTCGACTCCCGAATAATCCCACACATTTCGCATATAATTCTGCCGTGCTCTAGAGCCGGCGCCGCCGCTAAATGGACAGATGTGTCTTGATCAGGCGTTTGAGTCTCCATGTATTCCAATGCCATCACGTATACTCTAGAAATGTCCAAGCTCCGCGCATTTGTACACTGCGGCTGTGTAAGAGCCTATAAATATCGCGTGTTTACCAGAATGCACGGGAATCGTCGCTCGTAACAATATTGCAAATTTTCGGTTATTGCTATTCTCAACTCTCTTGACGATGTCTTCTTAACTCTCTTGACGATGTCCGAAAATGTGACTTTATATAACTGAGTATCCTCTAAGCTGCAATGTTTGACCTCATATTTTTTTCACCCATCATCGGTATTAAGTATATAGGTACAAATCAATCGATCAAAATCATCTGTTCTGGTTTTGGATCTGCGGTATTCGGGCGTCATATTATTTCAATTCGCACTGTTTTCAGTGTGCGTATAGGTAGGTATAGGTATAAGCAGTAAGTATAGGTACAACATCAGGACGTTTGAGAATTGGAATTAATTTCTCAATATACACGTCGCGCACCTGGTGCCAAGCAGCTGTCCCTTTTCTCTAAAATGTTATTGTAACTAAATGTATTTTATCTCTTGTGTTTATCTAACACCTCGGACTTCTTAAGCCATGGCAACATGTTCCTTATATCATCAACGCTCAATTCCAGCAATTTTAACAGTTTTACAAGGAACTCCCAATTATTGATTGGACATACTTGACAGACTTTCATCGCTTGAAAACGCACGTCCCCAATTCCACCGCACACAAAAAAAAAACAGGCAAGATCCGAATCCTTTATGCTTGTTGAACTAATCCGTTGGACGTGAAAACGAAGCGACAGAATGGGCTACTGTTCTCGCCTATCCGTCATTGTGGTATAGTTCTTGCATATAGTGGTGGTGAAGAGAAAGATTATGAAAAGCTCCTTGCCTTGGCTTAGACAGTTTTTTTTATGAGGCCGAGGAAGGTGTTGGACCAGGGGTGTATCGCGGTCGTGGCATGCGAGTGCATTAGTTCGGATCAGATACCCCGGCTAATGTGCCTGTCACTGGACATGATGTACCCCATGGATATTATATGGCGAGGGATAATGCCCAAGGAGCAAGGCATGAATGGAATGTTGCTGCCTCATTGTTTACATTTACTTGACTTGTTGCTCTGATAAGTGGTTTGGAAACTACTCGATAGCTTCTTATCCCTTATTGGGATGCAAATAACTTATACACCAGCTGAAGAACCCATAAATATTAGATATGTGCATATCCGCACGTTAAACAGATACAGCTTACTTAAGCCTAAACCATGGTACCATCGGCGAAGGCGCGGAGAATCTGAAGTGAGTAAATTGTTCACCTCGGCACACTTCCCATTTTGGTATTTTATCTGCCACTTCCATACTCATATGCAAAAGTGCTAGGGTCTTGTGTAGATTAACATATACCTACTTATACATATTTATTGCAAGAATAGATAAGTTCCTATAGGTACCTAATACCTAATAACGTCAAAATCTGTTTATTGATACGAGATGCTGGCTCCTTCGCCGATAATATACAGAAATTGCCATAAACAGACAACCATAAAAAAAAGATCAATCCACATTGATGTCAGTTTGGAACTCTTGGAAAAATCTATACATTTTGATTCAATCACTGGAGGCGGATTCACAACTGCTGACAGGAACATGAACGGTAACGCGAACGAGACCGGGAACGGCATCAGCCCGGGAGCCAGGAGAAGTCTATAATAATACTTAGGTAAATCGAAGTTTTCTTCGGCTGATGTTCACGTTCTCGTTTGCGGTTTGCGTTGCCGTTCACTTTCCTGTCAATTATGCGGATGCGCTTTAGCTTACGAGCACCTCGGGCTGCCAAAAAAAAGGAAGATAATTAGTGAATAACTAATTCGAGATTTTCTTTGGTGGACTCTGGCTAACTGATGACCAAGGTGAATTTTGATTTCACGTCAAAGCAATTGTGTTCAAAAAGTTCATTGAACATTTATGATACGTTACCTTCAACGTTTCTAAGGCATCAAACCAACGTCTCCAAAACGTTGAATCAAAAGTTTGATGACTTTGATATAGACGCCGCGGAGTAAATATACGGAAATTAACGTTTGAACCATGTTTTTGATTAAAAAGCATAACGTCGCTCATTTGAACGTTCCTAGTAAACCAAAACCTTTGTTAACCATATCTTTTAAACATGAACTTCTGCGGTTTCAAAGCGTTAAACGGAATAAATTTCTAAAAGAGGAATCAAGTCATTTTGAGAACGGTCGAAAACACAATATCGAGCCAAGAACAACTAGCAGGTTCAGCTCTCGACTTGGGTTTAGCTTCAACTGCTTCAAGTCTGGGGTTATACAGTATTTTCTTGAACTGGGTCTTGGCCAAAGCGGTGAGTTAGAAGTCAGGGCGCTCTCTCCCTCTCTCGGTGTGGCCCAGACTTTCTGGGGAAATTGGCACATTCCCGGACAAGTGCATCGTTTACTTAAGGATCATTCCTTCACAATATTATAACACTTTGCTTTGTACGTCTCTGGAACGTTGCCATCAAAACTCGAATAAAACGTTTATCTTCTGACCAGATCATGACTAAAGGCAAAATAAACATTTTCTAATAGATATAACGCTTTACTTTGAACGTCTTGGGAACGTTTCCATCAAAATTAAAATCAAACGTTATTAATTTTTTGACTGAAAACGATTTTTCAACTCTCACTAACGCTTGAACGTTTTTCTAGCTAGCATGGCCTATTTATTAGTTCATCCTGAAAAAAGCTTTGAAATACAAATATCAAACATTTGTATAAATACTTGAAGATGAACATGGTTTTTAAACGATAAGACGTGTTTATTGGAATAACGTGAGACCCATTATGGGCTCGTCAAATTCGGACCAGCTCCCTGGAAGGGGTGCAACCGTCCAAAAACCCTTCAAATGTTGATGTGTTAGGAAAAAATTGCCTTGAGTCGGAAAAAAAGGTGCCCCTGTAAAGACAATTGGAAAAGAATCTTTGAAATGAGGGAGCATTCACCCCGCGTACCCAGACTTATGGAGAAGGGGGGGGGGGGGGGGAATCGAAGAGATTTAGTGGATATTTCAAGGAGCGAATGACTGAAATGAGAAAAAAAATGCGCCGCAGAGTCCGCAGACGAAAAATTTTCGGCATAATAATAATTATTATAATCATAATAATATCGACTATAATAAGCAGAAAAAAATAAAGCCTTTCTAATTCATTTTGAATAAATAGATAAATGAATAATCTTTATTCTCCAACAGGCATCAAGACCCACAATTTTGTACCCTCTCCTTCATTTTGATCTTATGAATAACTTTGTGCTAATGCTGAAAAGGAGTAAAACATTCATTACTATTATTGGGTATAAATAACTTCGTCAAGGAGAAATCGACACAAGTAGGTTATGCCCGTACCACCTCAACCAGAGCGAGTTTCAATAGCGCAAAGACGGAAAATTCAGTCAAAGCTTGAAACAGTTTATCAAAATTTCCCACTCCCTGAACTAAGTAAGAATATTTTGATAGATCAGAGTTGAAATATCAATGTGCTACGATGATTTTATGTTTGGTGTTTGATGTTTGAGACACAAAGTGACAAAATACGTTAAAATGAAAAAAAATCAAATTTTAGCATTTGGTTTAGAGTTCAGATTTCTCGTGGAATGGCTGAAGAGTGGAAAAATATTTCAAAAATAGAATTTTATCTAGTAGGTATCATGAAATCAATCTGTCAGATGATAATATCGAGCTCCCTTGGAGCCTTGGCCATCTCTTGAAAAGTTTCGTCAATATAGTGTGTAAAACATTGTCACCTTTTTTTTCGTAAGGTGCTCAAGTCATGGGGGGATCGGGGATCATATTTTTCCTTTTATAGGCGAAGCCTTGGGGGGGGAGGGGGTTGTCGTATGTGATACACCGATAGGTGAGGTGTATTATCGCTACATCGAGGATTTTCACGAGGGGATCCGAGTGTAAATCGAGATGTAAGCGATGATATATCGAACCTAGAGGTGTATTTGGTGAGACAATTAACCGAACAACACTGAAAATCTTCCTAAAAAAGTGAAGACTACTTGAATGTTCAAGGTTGGCCATTCTGGAGGGGTGTTTTCACCAATGACCTTGGTGGTAATACACTTATACGGCCTACTATTTTAAGGAGTCAGGTGAATTGTCACCAATATTCTTCCCCCCCGTGGGTGCGCCCCTGTGTTTTGTTGTCAGTCGCCCACTCTGTAGCTACAAGTGTAAATAGTCTGAATTATAACTATACGACTGCAGGTTTCAAAAAAGAAGAGAACTTCTTTGAATCCATAGAAAATAGATTGTTCATCCCATTCATCAACTAAACTACAATAAACAGCGGCATTTTAATATAGGTCTATCACCTGTAACTGACCGAAATAGAATAAAAATGCTGCTATAGGTACTTATTGATTGGAATCAATAATTTTCTGAAATCAGCTTTAATGCGTGTAGAATTCATTATTCTCAGTTTAATTAACTTTTGCGATTAATCCTACGAAAGTTTCCATCGAACATTGCAGTGATGGTAATATGGGTACTACATGCTTTCTAGAGACATTCTATAGGACAGCATTGACTGTCAAAAAGTTTAATCCGGGACCGTAATAATCCCCATTTGGTGTTAGCCTACTCCAAATTACTTACCATTTTTAGTTCGGGCCTAGACTGGCTTGCTCCATGCAACGCTTCCACCAATAACTATGTCCATGTGCGTACTTTATATCACTTCAAAATAAGAAGATTACGACATTCTTGGTAATTTCGGCGCCTCCGCCAATACTCAATCATTGAAACAATAATGAAAATATTTCCAAACTATTTATTTCATTTAAGCGCCTTTATGCGAATGATATCAGTAAAATTTACTTACGACCAGATTCTCTCTTAATTAATTTGCATGTTAAAATAATCGTTCACATCTATTATTTACTTTTGCCTATATTTTTAGTTCAACAATTGTTCGACTACTGCTACAACAAGAACAACAACAACGACAAGAGTAAGAAACATAGGGAAACTCTTGAGAACAACAACAATCGATTTTGGAACTACTAAAGCTCGACTTTACTCGAAGCGTGCTCGCCAGCGAAAAGTTATGTGATATCGGGTGTGTCTGCCGGTCTTGCGCCAGCGATGAAGCCAACGGAGGTATCAGTTTCATTGGGTGCCAAACTAGAAGCGTGATTGGCCCTTATTGTTGACTGCGTCTACGCCCCAGTTTGTTATCATTCGCGTTTCGGGATCATTTCCAAGACACATCGTGGATCGTGAGAATATTTTAACAACATTCCAAGAAGAACCCTCTAAAAGCACAGTCCGTAGGTCAGATGGCTATGGGTGTTGATGATTGATGGAGAGGATAAGAAATGAAGGTGTTAAGTAGGCTGCGAAAGTGATAGCGATGATGGGTGGTAAAGCGTAAAGAGAGGAAGTATGTATAGCACTCTAGCGTCATCCACGTTTCAGCGGTAATATGGAAGTAGGTATGCTAATTGTCGGATTAAGCGAAGATAGATTGAGACGATAAGAGAGAAACCTCTCTGTAATTGTAGTAGTGGGGTCTACTTATGTTTATTTTATGAGTCCTGCATCTGCAACTGCTATAGAGTATAATAGTGGTTGGTGTCAAATTGTTCTTGAGATCATGGTGAGCCAATAAGAACAAGGATGATTCGCGATGGTGCAATGGCAATAAAATATAAAATGTCAACTTATGAACCGATAGAGATTGAATCATGAAAGCTACCTTTAGTTTCTACTTGTTGGTCTCCGTCATTTTAGTACGTACACATGTTTTTTGAAAAACATTGTTGAAAAATTGAAAAAAAAATCCCACACATTTGACACAAGAATGTGACCAGCTTGTAGGTGTGCATCAACTTACTTTGTGTATCAAATTTGGTCAAAATCCAATAATTAAATTTGTAATTATAACACAAAAACCATTTTCAAAACTTAACTTTGAAAGCCTCTATCTTCGTTATAATGCGTTTCCGGTCTAAATTTTTCCGAGAAAGTCTACTTATTTTTTTATCTGTACCATCTCCTAAAATATTGACAAAAAAGTGCAACACCTGATTTCGTTCATTAAAATTTCATTGTTAACTTATTATTCAAGAAGCCATAAATTAAATAAATTAAAATCAGCATTAGACCTTTTCGCCACGAAAAATATTATTATGAAACGCAACGCACAAGAGATCACGACGCGCGAATAAGACGCACACCTGCATGCATAATGGCGCAGGAGCCAAGCATCGAGAGCTTGCCAGTATTTTCACAAAGTTGATTGACTTTGATAAAGCTCTCGCGAATAGACTGCCGACCAATGCATCTAGAATTGGTCTCAACAATCTCCTCTAGAACTTCTAGAAGTTTGTATCACCATTTTGGAAACACCCTGTAGATAATTTTTACAATATGCGTGAGCATCTTAAGTGTAGAAGCTGTGAATGCGGTTTTAGATTTAGAGTGATCGTTTTCAACGTAACGCTCCATAGCCTCCGCATGTTAAGCTCGAAGAAAGCTTTTGCAATGTCCACACTTCCCCCAGCTGCGGTTAGTGCGCGAACATGAACATCAATCGTATATCTGCCCGAAATCAGGGATGGTCCAGATGCTGCATTGGGCATTCGCAGATATCCTGTACCTTATTGTTTGTTGCACATACCGTGGGCTCCACCAAAATATTAAACCAGCTGATAGCTAACTCGAGATTTCGTTTGATGGATTTTGGCAAAATGATCAATGTAAATTCAGGTGTCACGCTGAGTAATTAACGAAAGGGTGGTATATACTTGTGATTTAACGTATTTTCCATGATGAATCTACCAGCATTGACCAGAAAAAAATCCGTTTAATCTAGGTTCAGCTTAAACCGCTCTTAAATTTTTTGGTGGAACCCGTGGATAATTTCATTCATTTTAATTCCACTATACGTATAGTGAACTGTGACAATCAAAATTTTGGCTTCACATTTCAGGGTTGTTGACGCATCTTTCTTTAAGTCATCTTGAGTGCAATTAGAAGTTAGATATTACTTATCATTTTGATAATTTTATTCAGAATCATTATGGAAATTTGCCCGTCCAATCCAAGTATCCTTATTTCTATAACTTATTTTGTGTACAACAAACTAGAATTAAAATTAGAATTAGAAATGTTTATTGTTCTAGAACTGTTTATGTTATGAACAACGGGGTTGTTAACTTAAATATGTCTCTTTTATATCAAAACTTATTATTAATTAAAAAAGAATCCAAAAGAACTTAATTGGATTTTACGTATTGCTTACGCCTAACAAATACAAAAATTACCTTAAATTATTGAGTAACTTGAATTGTGTTTCCGAATGTGATCGACTGACACAATGGAAGAAGCAGAAGCCTGTTCATCATTCGTTCAAAATAAAGGATCTGATCTTCATTCACCCGGAGAGATGGATGTACAACAAACTATTAAAATTAAAAGTTAATCCGTCATTTAAAATCCAAAACTCAATCGTAAATTTTATGCCAGTCAATTTAAACTCTTTTGGAAATTCCAAAATGAAAATGTGTTTACACGTTGTATTTAAACGTTGGCAATGTTGGCATCGCATACAAAGATAACGGCCAATTCAGAAAAATATAGTTAAGATTGTAGTTTCCTAACCTACAAATCAGCGAAAACTGTTGTCAAAGTTGTCAAAAATATTTCTAACCTCTCGAAGCCGGTTCAACTTTCGATGCTTCAAATTATAGAGTATACAATGCCCTTCGTCTAAAAAAGTGGCCCCATGCAATCATCAACCCTTTCGCCTCTTCCAGTCAAAAATACACGTCAAACCCTGAAGAATTATAGGCGATACAAGGATCGCCGTGCTGTCTGTCATTGGCAAAAGAATTTACGTGTAAAAAGTAAATTAAACTAAATTTCAAGAAAACTCAGCCGCTCAAAGTTGCGTGATGGACCGAAATTGATGTTAGTACCTTCAATTTGCAATTCGCTTCCGTTTTGGGGCTTCCCGGGACGAGTTTTTGTCGACCCTGAATGGGCCGTCGTCAAGATGACTTAGATTTGCGGCCGCCCCGTGCTCTTTTGGTGTCTACATGACGGTAACACAGCTCTGCGTCCCCCCAGTTGCACTCCCACGTTTGATCAGGTCAGTTCTTCAAGATTTTAATATCAATTTGATAAGAAATATAACTTTACTTCCAGAGAAGTCAGTTTCACACCAGGTGAAAAGGCGGCAAGCCTACAATGCTAAAGTAGAAAATTTGCCCAGCCAACTAGAGTCACAGTACAAGTGAACCTACTATACATGATTTCAGTAAATATTCAATCAACTAATTAGTATGAGTATGAAGGCATCACATTCAGAACAACTGAGAACAATCTCTAAACTAAACTTCATTGTCTAATTTTTTCCAAGTCACACGTTACAAGGTCATGGCGAAATGGCACGTTCCATATAAGGCCGATATGGGGTCCTGCACGTCAAAAAGTCAAAAAAAAAAAACAAAAAATATAACTTTGGAAAA
The DNA here is from genome assembly GCA_949128115.1 of Anaspis maculata. Lineage (NCBI taxonomy): Eukaryota > Metazoa > Arthropoda > Insecta > Coleoptera > Scraptiidae > Anaspis > Anaspis maculata. The sequence goes on along the minus strand of OX421962.1, from coordinate 55,282,084 downwards.
GAGAGCGTGCTACGTGGCTATCGGAGGCTCAAAACAAACTTCGATTTTCAATTTTGTCTCTGTCCTTGATCTTAACATGCTCTACAAGTCTACAACCCCATGTACACATGGTGCGCTATTTTCGCCATCACCCTGTAGTAGGAGGTACCTACCTTAGGTATCGTTGTGTTTCATCAGGAAGGTAAAACATGGCGTAGTATTAATACAAAATAATTTTTTTTCATTGAAAAAACTGTGGTTGGTTACTTTTTTGAACGCTTTTTGACTATCAATAGTTTATCTTTGTATTTCGATGAAAACTCGAATGTTCTGGAACCTTGGGTCCTCGTGTCGGGAAAAGTTGATTAATATGTAAAATCGAATGGCACTGTTCCAGAACATCATTAATCATATCGAAATTGGACCATGAAAATGATAATTATTTTTATATTCAACATAGGTAACTCCCACTGGAAAAATATATTTTTGAATTGTTTCTTTGTTGTTTCCCTGTCACAAGTCGTCGCTGACACAATCAAAATCTATGCAGGTATCCTACGGAAATGATGCCCGTATCGGAGTTACCTTCAAAGTTGGACGGGAATTATTATTATCCATAGGTACACCAATGCGGTTACTTTGCGGTTACTTTGTAATTGCGTTCTCTATCGAGGTCATCATTAGGAAGCGAGTTGACAGCCAACACATTGGGGGTAGTTGATGATATCACTAACATCACATACACTCACCCATGGCATACCACACAAACCGTGTAGGTATACCTATACAGAATACAGCACCCAGCATTTGATAAATTACGGCTTTCAATTACTGTCCTGAAATTAAAAGCACTATAATCTGCACGTTGCATTGCATTTGGTCGAATGCCTATATTTATTTTATTCATGATAAATGAACATTAAATTGCTCACACGAAACCAACGTGGGCGAAAACAAAGCGCTTCTGTACCCATTTCTATCATATATTCGATATTAAACTGCTATAATCGAGAATGAATAGGGATCCGTGAAAATGTTCGCAGAATGAATGCTTCGTTTATCGTTTAAAGACAATGTTGAAAGTACGCAAGGTTGGAAACGTATACCCTTCTGAGTTTTGACACCTCATTCTTATGGCATTTTGTATATCATGCATAATGTCGATGATCGATGATGCTGTGACCGGTTCCTGTAATGGGTATAGCAAAAATAGGTACCAATTGTGAGATTATTGCTTCGTACAGCTGCAATAATTATTTTTATATGTATTTTATGTAATGATTTTGTTTTTTTTTATTCGTTTATTTAACGTCGGCCTATTTCCACAGCGAGGCCTAACACCGACGTCGGTGAATGCTTCCTCCGCTATACCGGAAATTTTGCCGAACCCCTGATGTGTTCCAACACAGGGTAGGAATTTTTACGATCACCAACATCCCATGGGGTCGGCATCATCGTTCGTATTTTACGTGCTTTGCGACACACGGTCAGAATTCAGCAAGCATTCCAATTAAATCGAGAAGCTTGTTTTCGAGGGGAAAATCCGACCGTCCCCGGCAGAGATCTAGCCTCTAGATGGCCTGTAGCCCCTCACCTCTGGCATGGCAGCCGAACGCGCTGACCACCACACCACAAGCTCCTCTGCATCTGCTAATAATCATCAAATGGGCCTCTCTGAAATTTTGGACATTTCAGACCTCTTTCATGTCCCGATGACTAGACATCGCCGATTTGATAATTGCAGAGCTGTACGAAACAATAATCTCACGACTCGACTGTATAGACAATACAAATAGAGAAGACCATATGTTATCACCACCGTCGTCACGGATATTGGGGCATCAAAAATCAGCCAACCTTTTTTTGAATGATGGTCTCGCCTGGTTCCTACGCAACCGTAAAAATCCGTGACAACATGTGGTCTTTTCTATTTGTATTGTCTATACCTACCTATCGCAGGCACCATCTTTTTTTAAGATCGCTTTTTTGCCGAGATATTCCCATTGGAAATTTGGCGAAATTTTGAGTTCTCTATATTCACTGCCGATTCGTTTACGTTTATATAGCATTATTATTTTGAATAAACCATCATTACCTACCTGTAGCAGATTATCACCAGGATAAAAATTGCGTGTACGGATTCATAGGTATATGAAATAAAACACTATGGATATATATATGCATTCTCAATGTATAATATATTTTATGTACAGTCAAAATCAATAATATATAGAAATGTTTTTATATAATTTAAATGTATGTATGTATACTTACATAATAATTTACGACGGCGTAATACATTATCTACAAAATCGAATAGGTATGTATGAAAAACATCCCTTTTCTCTACATCATGATTGTGTTTTGAAAAATCAAACGGTAAATATCCATGAAAAGGGCTTCTTGATTTAAGAACTAATTTCAATCACAAAATACTCCCTGTCGCATTACCTGACAAGTGATCAACTTTGATTCATTTCAGGTGCCTAATATTTTCATAAAGAGTGATCGAATAAATTTCTCCTCAAAGTAGGCCTCGGTCATCTTGGTATAGCCATGTTTTTCCGCCAGATTTTCAGGAATCATAGGCGACTTGAGGAGAAATTTATCCGATCACTTGTTATTTTGTTAAGTTGATTTACAATAAAACGAAAAATTGAAATTTCTAGCATAATGTCTCTTTAAAACATAAACGCGACAGAGAGGACGTTTTCCACCTCCATTTATTTATTTTCCGTGTCCGGAGTCACCAGGTACGTACAACAATACAATTAAATTACAAAAACAAAAGTATAGGTAATAACAGGTGAAGGAGTTGTAAATCAATGTAGATATTTTAAATATGTTGCCAATATTCTGCTGTTTTAACGCCTTTTTCGCTAGCAATCAAAACATCCTGGAGTGTGCATGATTCTGTCAAGTTGTTGCAGATCAACAGATGTTCAGGGGTCTGTGGCAGACCACAAGTGCAAATGTCATCTTCCAGATATCCCCACCTGACGAGGTTTGAGTTGCATCTCGACACACCAGTTCTAAGTCTGTTCAGTGTTCGCCACGTTCGAAAAGGTAGTGTAAAACCTGGGGCTGGTTCTTCTCTCAACTCGATAAGAGGTTCAGGATTTTTCAATTTCCAAAGTTCATTACCTCCATTATACTATGGGATATTTCTGGTCTCGCAGATGGCCGCGCTTAGTAGAAAAAACTAAGATGTTTGTCTTGGGTACGAACAATAATGAGTCAGATTTGTTGTTATTTACTTTATGGGATCATTCTGTAAGAGATACCCTATAGATGTAAGCACTACATCGCTTTAAACTGATAAATAATGATCCTGTGCACTGTCACATGGTATCATCTTACAGCAATACAGCACTTACATACTTACATCTTTTCCATAGCATAAGCCCATTACAAAAAAAGATTGAACAAACACCTACAACTCATTGTATGTCACTGTCAGTGTTAAAAAATCAGTGTTAAAAAAAAAGTGATGTATAAAAAGTGATTGACTGATTGTATCGTGTGACTGAAATGAGGTCTAGAGAAGCTTTTTTCCTAGATAATTGCCTGATAAATCTAATAGGGGTTATAATCACTTACGGTGGATAAATAATTATAATCAATGATGACTTCAATGATTTTCAGAAATGTGAGGTGAATCAAGAGCTACAACACCTAAAATACCGTTCCATCAGAAACACACCTGGCATTAACAGCGTCGCTCTCGAGTCACCCCTCAGTGTACAAATAAGTGCTCGACTACTTCGCATCTAGGTAGTAGGTAGGTAGTATCGAAAATTGTATATGAATAATATCTACAAAATTGCCACTGAGCGTCCACCACGTTCTCTTATTCCGCATTATACACACCTATGATACACAAGCGAATAAAAATAATAATAAATAAATATAAATTTAGATAGACCATAATTATTTTAAAAAGATATTGCAACAAGAAAAAATTGTTTCACAGTTTCTCTTCGTCCCATTCATTATAGAATGGCGTATATCACGTTAGCTTTGGGGGCGAGAAGGGGCGGTGAATGAGTGGTGGGTTCGACGAGGGGCTCGGGGGTGCTATCCGTACGATGCCGCCGTGCAGGTGGTGCGAGCCCCCCAGGTTGGTGTGGGGCGACGGCTGGCCGTGCGACCCCAGGCGGCCGTTGGGGGCGCCGGTGGTGGCTCCGACGTGGATTCGCAACGGCGTCGTCAGCTGGGGCGCTCCCAATCGGAGGGGCAAAGGCGCTTCGATTTTCATATTGTCCATCCGCAAGTGGTCGGCTATCCGGAGGTTCATGGGCGGCGAGTGCTGCTGGGGCGGCAGCGTGGTTTGATGGTGCGTGGGCGAGCCGTCGACGCGGATGGGGCTCGAGCTGCGATCATCGCGTCTGCAATAAAAGAGGGAGTTTCACGTCATGATGTCAATTAGACTTTGAGAATTCGTTTTCATGTTCAATTAAACCGCATCAGCTCATTATTCAGGTGAGAACTTGTTTCGAAGAAAATTTAGATACTCACAGTACCTACAGATTTCATAAGGTGCCTACCTATTTAGATAGATAGATAGATAGATAGATAGATAGATAGAAAATGTATTCGCTGCAATAACAATTACAGGAAAAGTCGAACATGACGAAGATAATAATAATAATAAAACATCAACAATATAAATAACAATACCACTAGTTAATGACAAATATTTAAACGAACAATGTACAATTAAAAAGCATTCGAGATTCAGGTTTCAAGTTGGCTAAGAAACTCGTCAACACTGTAGAAACTTCTTTCCAAAAGATAGTCTTTGATTTTTTTTCATATGCTCTATCTGTAAGCTTTATTCATTCGGTAATAAATAGCAGCATTTACACGGACGATTTTGGCCTGCGGATATGAGAAAGGATTTGACTAAACGGGTGTGTTGTTTGGCGGATGCTATGGAAAATGGCTAGAAATTCCGTGGAAAGCGCAATCCAAAACCGTGACAGATAACAGAAGAAAATTGATTTTGAATATTATTTTAAATAACGATAGCACTTCAAGGGCTATCAAACGATGCATCTCAAGTTAAAATCGCCATGTTCATGTGTCATGACAGATGATGACAAAATCGAAAACCTTATTTAGTCACAATCAAAATAATTATAATCACTAATACTTGTTCAAATAGTTATTTACGATAAGAGAGAGCTATTATTTGAGACACGAAACTTCAATACTGCAATATCCTACAATAGGTGAGGGTCTAAAATGGAACAGCGCTCGAGTGTCGTACAACGTTTTTTGTAGAAAATCATCTCTTCAGGAGAGAAAATTCTAAAGTCCTGTAAATTTTGACACTACTTTTGACAAACATCAAGCGTGATACATGAACGGTAACATCTATAATTATATTGGTCATATGAAATATGAATGGAAAGATTACGAGAAGAACATTACACCTTTTGGTCCGGACGAGACGAAAAGTGCTAGCCTTCTTCAAGCCTTGTAGTCATCGAGGCAGTGGCGCAGCCAAGGGGGGGGCTAGAGGGCTATAGCCCCCCCCCCCCAAACAGTCTCGCTTTTCCACCGAAGCAATGAAAAATTTTGAACAAAATAAAAAAGTTATTGTGTTCGACTGTTACCTTATTTATCATTTAGAAAATAGATCATTAGTCTCTCTGTGTAAAAGTTGCACTGCGATGGGATTGCGCGTTTTTTCTCAATTGGTCCGGAGAGAGAAACTCTTCCGGTTTAAGGACGGAGTTGACTTGGTAAGATAAGCGTTGCGGAATCAATCCCTGTGGGTTTATTTCTTGACAGAATCTCACCATTTAAGTTTCTTCCGAAAGCTACAAGGATGCACTTTGGTTTGAGCCCATTGGCATTTCCAAAATCCAAAAATTAATTATTCATCCAAAAATTAAAAGATATTTTTTGATTTTGGAAATGCCAATGGGCTCAAACCAAAATCCTTGTAAATTGCATCCTTGTAGCTTTCGAGAAAGACCTAAATGGTAAGATTCTGTCAAGAAATGAACTCAGGGATTACTGATTCCACAACGCAACAAATAACATTGGAAACGTGATCTGTCTTGAATTGTGAATGATTTTGCGAGGTTAGTTTATTTTTCACGGGCACTTTTTACTTTGCCGCTCTAGATCTTTTTCTGAATATTACAGTGCAGGACACCGAGCGTATATTTTCATTTTCGGTTATAGCAGCACGAAAAATAGTATAGATACATACCTTGACGATAAGGACTTCATTCCCGCCGCTCACAGCTACTTCTTACTTCCATCGGTAATGAAGTACTTGCCGTCTCGATATGTAATTAATTTTTTCAACAGATATTTGCGTTTTAACATGTAGGTAGAGGAACCTCGAGAAAGTAATAAGAATGTTCGAAAATTTGCTCACGATTCACAGATTTTCACCTGCGATGAGAGGTTGAGAGGTATAAAAGTGATGATGACGTCTTTGTGTCATAAAACCGGGAGGCTGTAGAAATTAAAATAATAAAAATTTCTGCAAAATAATTCCTCTTGATAGATATCAATTTGACTTTTGCCCAAGCATTTTTCAAAAATCACAAGAGTATATGCCGTTCACATTTCAAATTCAGTAGAATGACTTTTTGGAACCAAAATAAAGTGACTAGCCGGTGGGCTATATACGGTTACGGCTGATGGCATCTGCAAAGTTTTGGAGCAAAACTATCAGTGGCCATTGTCTCCAAATTTAATGCGCTCGCTGTTCTGTATATTATGTAGATGATAATACGTCATTGAAATACGCCATGTATCAAGTTTTCTAACACACTCAGTATAGCGTTTAAAAATTGAGTTTTCGTCTTTGAGGGAGAAATCCCTGAAATAATTTTGGCCTGATGAGAATACAGCCTTAATAATAGGTAGTAGTGAGTACAGTGATTGCCCCAAGGATGTCTATACTACTGGCTGGATAAGAAACTTCGCCGCCATCTTGAAGCTTGATCTGAAACTGTGCCCGTCGGGATTGTCATCGTGACATTCGTGAGGGACGCCGCCAGCCTCTTGTGCATCCATGGCGAATTATCGTTGATTATGCCGCGCAAGCCATTGGGTTGCCAGTGTTTACAGCAAGCGGACCCCGCAACATAACACACTTTTTGTTGCAAGTAATTGACTAAATGCTATCATTTTACAAGACCGGGCCCATACCGGGCCTGACAGCAAACTTCTGAACGACAGTTTCGAGCGTGCTTCGACTGAACGTCACTATGGTTACGGGTCGCGGACCAGTCGCGGACGATGACACTTTTCCCGTCGGGATTGTCAAATCTCGGCTTCACCTTTTTACGTCAAAACCGGTCAAGCTTCTTGTCCAGTCAGTATTCACCTTATTCGTAAATGAAATGCATCATGGGAAACGGGTCCCCACAGCGTAGGTAAAGTAGATAACTACTATACTGCATAGATGTCAGTTCGACTTCTTCCAGTCAAGTGTCAGTGTCGTGTGTGAATTTGCCATCACGAGTTTACGTTCGTTCCAAGTACACGCAGCTTTCCGAATTTTCTCTCATCTTCGTTATTTTGTCTTGTTGTTGCTGTTGCTGCTGTTGTTCCCGGTTATTGTTATCGTTTGTGGTTACTGCTAAATTGCTGAGTTTGATTTGTTAATCCATGTTGTGAAATACCGACCTACTAATGGTGGAAAGTCGCAACAGCAAAGGGGTGTACAAGGTGCTGTGTACCTACCTGGCTGCAAGTCGGACACAGCCGAAAGTCGAAAGTTTCAATTCACGCGTTCACCAAAGACGAAAGAAGAGAGAGGTCTGGGTAAAGCGCGTAGAAAAAGGAGTTATGAAAAGGACTCATGCCAGCCTACAAAATGCCACAAGATTTGCGGCGTACACTTCATTACATCGGGGAAGAAAAGATACGATGATAAACTGCCAAGGTCCGTCGTCTTGCTGGCTTGCACATTCCACCACTTCAGCGTTTCATAATAAGGGTACATCGCACCTTCCAAGCTGATTCAAGCACTGGAGAGCCATTCCACTGGAGAATGACATGAGAATGACTGAAGAAACCACAAATAACAAACACTTGAATAATACCATAGTGATAATAAATATTATTTTGTTTCTATGTCACTGGCGACGGGCGCGCTTTTGTTGTGTTGACATTATAAATAAAGTTGACATGAGAAAATCTGGTGCATTTTGGTTTGGGACTCAATCCCCCCAGATATCTTCACTTCGACATATCGTCAAAAGATGGCAGTGCAATTTCGAATAAGGTGAATAGACGTCCTTGGATTGCCCAATGAAACGCGCACAGCTTTTGACGCACGGAACGTACTAATTTGATGGATTTTGACTACCTTGTCACTGATGTGACACCAAGCCAAAATTTCGAAAATCAGTACATTCCGTGTCAAAAGCTATACGCTTTTTCAATGGGCAATTAATGAACATAATTCATAAAAAAAGAGATGTCCCACTATGCAATGGGACCTTATTGAAAAATCCAGCTTTATAAGCATAGCAACTCTTCACAGAACACTCAGAAATATTGCTTTTATCGAATAATATTTACCCGTATCCCGTTCACTTTTTATTTTCAGTAGAGTGACTTTTTGGAGCAAAAATAAAGTGACGAGCTGATAGTGGAGCACTGAGAAGATACGGCTGATGGCTGCTGATAGTTTCGCTCCAAAACTTTGCAGGTGCCATCAGCCGTAGCTGTATAGCCCCCCAGCTTGTCACTTTATGTTTGCTCCAAAAAGTCATTCTACTGAATTTAAAACTTGTCGGCATATAGTTCAAAAACAAACAAAGCACGGATCTCTTAATCAAGTTGGACTGCTCATCACTAGCCTTCTTGAATCACAAATGACACCCCTATGGACCGTTTTGATAGGTTTATTCGATCAGCAGTCCCTAACGGTCCGTGGACGTCAGCAGCATGCGCATTACGATTTTGGCATTCCGTCAAAATCTTAGACGATTTCCTTATTGAGAATCAAATCCTCTGTTCCCTCAGCGGCTCAAACTACTTTTGGGACGGTAGACGCAGACGGTTAGAAAAGTCTGCAGATTTCAGGGGAACTTTTTGTCCGACGCTTGCGCAATGGAATACATTTATTTAACATCGAGCCTTCGAGTCTTCTCTGGTCAATCTTTATAAATAATATACAGGGTGTTTCAGTGACCTTGCATGAAATTCCGGGAGGTGATTCCTCTCAAAAAAAAAATCGAAAAGTGCGAGCAACATTTTTTCCCAAATTGCTTCCTAAGGGAGTTACAGCCCTTCAAAGGTACGAAGTGAAACAGAGTTTTTAATTATTTGCCCAAGAACCGTCAAGACTGTCAAGAGGAACAACTTCAAATTTGGTGTAGGAAGGTTCCTCGTTCCTCAACAATGCAAATGTATACATGCAAAATTTTAAACAAATCTGGCCAGTGGCGGGAAAATTAGAGGGGGTGGGGTAGGTTGAACTGTCAGAAAATAATGTCTGCAATCCGTTTGTAGTTTTGTTTGCACATTTGGATATAATTGCTCAAGACTAAACTTTTATGCCCCTCGCATTTTTTCTGTAGGATACACCGTCGATGAGTAAAAGTGGAAAAACCAGGAACGTGTCGAATAATTTTTTTCTGGTAGTTAACCGACCCGAACCCCCAACTTCACTGATGATGTCTGAATTTTTTCTAAAACTCACGTGTTTTATTTGCACTGTGAAGAAATCTCCCTGTGCCAAAAAAAAATAAACAAAAACCAAACAAATTGACCAGTGGGGTCGAAATAAGGGGTTAGGTTGAATTGCTAGAAAAAAGTCTACGTTCCGGTCGTATTTTTGTTTGCACATTTGAATAGTCTCTCACTTTGATTTACACATTAGATAGGTACCTACTTATAACTTTTTGACAAAAAAAGAAAAAATTAAAAACCACATGTCATGTCGCACGTTCCTGTTTTTTTAACTTTTACTCGTGAACGGTGCATCCTAAGAAAAAAATGCAAGGAGCATGAAAGTTTAGTCTTGAACAAGTCTATCCAAATGTGCAAACAAAAATACAAACGGATTGCAAACTTTTTTTTCTGACAGTTCAACCTACCCCAACCTCCTCTTAACTCCGCCACCACTGGCCAGATTTGTTTGAAATTTTGCGTGAACATTTGCAATGTTAAGTAACCATTCTACACCAAATTTGAAGTTCTTCGCCTTGACGGTTCTTGAGCAAATAACTGAAAACTCTGTTTCACTTTGTATCTTTGAGGAGCTGTAACTCCCTTGCTTAAAAAGAAATTTAGGAAAAAATGTTTCTCCCACTTTTCGACTTGGGTCACGGGGCACGTGGGCTACGTCGCGTCAGTCATGTGCGTCAGTCAGATTGGTAGTATGACTAGTATGTCAATCTGTCAGTCGGTGTCGGTGTGTAAAAGTCACTGGTGTCACAAAGTTTTGACAAACTGGCACGTATACTAGTTGACATCATGTTTGACGTTGCCCCGAATCAGCCGTTCGACTCGGGCGTGTGACGTCATGCGGAAATAGTCTATTTAAAAACTCAACGTGAGGTTGCCAGTACTGTATGGGGCTCCTACTTTGATGAAGCGGCCCTAACGACGGGAAAAACACGGAAGTTTGAGTAGTTTGACCAGTAACTGACAGTGACTTGAAACGTCAGGCAAGAAACAGAGGTTATCCTTTTTTCAAATCAAGACATGAAATGACGGACGCCGGTCATTGGAGCGTCAACGCCGTCAAAATTGTCGAATTTGCCCCCAACGGTTGTGGCGCCTTCGGTGTGTAAAAGTGGCAGTGCAAGGCCCCATTAGGTTCTCGATTTCTATGTCAGGGGCGGAGTTTAGGGGCGGCAGCCGTTTCTAATATTTTTCCTGTCGGAACGCGGTGGTTTTTTTTTTCGTTGTAAACTGTTAGGTAAACTGTAGTTTTTTTGTCGGAGGCGGCCCAAGGTCGTAAACTCCGGACACACCGTTATTTTTTCAATATTTTCTTCCATAAAAATAAGTCTTACTTTCTCGCTTTGCCTTTTTCTTCATGTCTACGTTGCCTTTTTTTTACGTTCGATTTTAAGCATCATAAATCATACATAACTGATGAAATGTGTTTTAACTTGTCGCAGTCGTGAAACATCCATGATGCTCAAAGGATTCGAACCCGCGCTCTCTCATTTTTGAAGAGCGCTTTAATTTTACGAGACTGGCTAATAATTATTGATTATTATTCTGGATTCTCTAGTGACTAATACTTCGCGTACCGTACCCATACGCTTTTCAACCAAAGCATAATCAAATCATATTGAATTTAATCGTCCTAAGAACGGAAATATTAGTCTATATTTCTCATAATAATTTACATATAGTGCGATATATGAAGCACAGCACACACTGTACAAGAGCTCGCACACATACCTGTAGGAGTCGCTGTCGACATCGATTGGGGACTCGTTCGACGTTAATCTCAAATTGACGGCGGAATTGTAATTCGATGTAGCGGTGTCGACGTTTATTGGGGACTCCGAATCCAATTTGCGATCCAGCCGGAAGTTTGGCGGCGTTGGACTCTGTCTGTCCAGCCTGAAGCCGCCGTGTGGGGGCGTGTGGTTGTCGGCACCCAGGCCGCCGCCGCCGCCACCTCCGAAGCGAAACTGGGCCGGCATGGGACCAGGGGAGTGCGGCCCGAACCGGAACGAGGTTAGGGGGTTGGGGGACGAGGCACCGAAACGGATGGGGCCCGGGGAGCTGATGGGGGGCGAGTGTGCTCCCAACGAGATGTCCGAGTCGCTGTCCGAGGGCGTCGGGCTCAGAGGGGGCTGCCGCGCGGACCCTCCGTGATGGGCCAGCTGGGCCGCCAGTTGCTGCTGTTGCATCCTGGAAAAAGAGCTTCATCTTAGTTATTAGGCAGGTTATACATAAGAAATCTACTAATTATTTTAAGCTATTATTTCAGTCAACTTATCAACGAAAGCAAGTTGATGTTTCCCTTATCATTTTACTTTCGCGATTAATTGGTAGCGGTTAGTTCTAGTTTTACATATTATAATATGTATCTAATAGGGAGCTTATTAAAATTTGATGGAACAAAGCTCTCCGACTACCACAACATCAGACCAAAACTGCACAGACACGTGTTTGGCCCTTGTTGGGGGTTCATCAGTGCACATGCATTCAGTAACTAAATTTGTTAAGTATTTCCCTTATATTTCGACAACAAAAATGAAGTATCGGAATATTTGTTCCAAATTGTGATCAAATATAGTAGCTTTGATTGACAAATTTACCGGCGAGCAGACCACTATAGCTTTTCCAATAGATATATTAGTATGTCTGTTTTCCTAATTTTTGTCGATTGCAATATCAAAAGGTGCTCTATTCAAAACGTTGTGTGTTATGTTCATCTCCTATGATGAGATGAGCATTAATCATTATAAAACCCGACCTATATACACACGACCGTGCTTCTCTCAAAAGTAGCCTGTTGCTAAATTCATAATTATGTATAAAAATAAGTCGATTTTTCTGGACTCTGTACCTCAGTAAGAAAGTAATGATATTTTTCATTTGCAATACAAGATACGCGAGAAACGTAATTTTCATCTATTCCAAATTCCAAGTGCTTATCTGGTCTGCATGGCCTACCGGCGAGCGATCTGACTAAATTCGTCCCAAAAAACAAGTTGACGGAAAAGAGATCATGACATAAACGTCAAAATTTTGCTGTTGGCCAGTGTTGGTCGCCATATGGTTTCCGGTTTCCGTTTAGTCTATCCGTTTAGTCTACTAGGCTGTGAAAAAGAATGGACCATTTCGTCATAGCTAAATATAAAGGGTGTTTTTTTTAAAGCTGAGCGGTTATAAAGTTCAATAATAAATTAACTAGCCAAAGGAATTTATCCATAGTATGTTGTGAACAAAGAGCAAACATTCAAGATTTTATTTGGAAACTTACACTAATTTGTTTTAAAGATTTCACCCAATAAATGACCCCCACGTCTTTGAACGCAAATTTCCGCCCGCTGCGATAAATCGTGCATTGCACAGCGACACATTTCAGCGGGAATCTCGGCAATGGCCAGTCGAATTTTGTTTTTGAGGTCATCCAAATCTTGCAAAGGATTTATGAAGACTTTGGATTTCAGAAATCCCCATAAAAAGTAATCCAGGACGCTCAAATCTGGAGAGTGCGTTGGATAAGCAACGTCTCCATTTTGCGAAACAAGTCGATTTGGAAACATTTCTCTCAATAGATTCATGCTCACGTTGGCTGTATGAGGCCTTGCTCCATCCTGTTGGAACCACATACCGCCAGGAAGCTGCAGCTGATTCATAGCATCACCTAAAAATGTCTGGAGCATTTCTGCATATCGATAAGAATTGATGGTAACTGTGTTGCCATTTTTTTTTATTTCTTATAAACAGCTGTACTGTTCTAACGCGATCATCAATGGGCCAGCGCTCCATGTCGTACAAAACTTGGAACTTATAGCTACAAAATGATGTGACATATGAAGCTGTTTGACATCTAGGAACATCATAGAAATGAATCAAAACCGCTCAACTTTAAAAAAAACACCCTTTACCTTTTAAAGGACCCCGCACGATTCTTATGGAAAATGGCTCCCGGTTAAATTCTCTGAATTTTTGATATGTTGTAGCTCATGAGATACTAATCGAATACCGTGAACCCCAAATTCAAATAATGGACAGTTTTTTACCCACAGGGGGTTGAAGTTGGAGGTTTTGACGGCTTCAAAACGATATTATGACGTTAATAGAAGCTTTTTATTTGGTATCTCTTCAAGTTGTGTTTCATGCTAAATGTATTTATTTGACAGAAAAATATCAACCCCCTCCTCCACCCCCAACCCCTATCTACCATCATGAAATTCGAGATTACTCCCGAAAGCCATGCGGATGGCTTCTGTGATTTAAATCATGAATTTTGACATGAAAATTATTTTCCACCCCTAATGTTGGGGTGCCAATTTTCCAATTTTCCTCGGTTAACTTGGCTGAATCTTTGGTATTGTGTAGTTCTAATTCTGCTGAACAAAAAGTTCTCATATCAAAACTTATTCCTATGAACAGTTTTTGTTCTGCAGGGGACTGAAGTTCAATATTTATGCTCTCAAATCTTCAACTTCAGTCCCCTGTAGAACAAAAACTGTCCATAGGAATAAGTTTTGGCATGGGAACTTTTTGTTCAGCAGAATTAGGAGTACACAATACCAAAAATTTAGCCAAATTAACCGAAGAAAATTGGAAAATCGGCACCCCAAAATTAGGGGTGGAAAATAATTTCTATGTCAAAATTCATAATTTAAATCACATAAGCCATCTGCATGACTTTCAAGAGTAATCTCGAATTTTGTGATGGTAGATAGGGGATGGGGGTGGAGGAGGGGGTTGATAATTTTCTGTCAAATAAATACATATAGCATGAAACACATCTTGAAGAGAAACCAAATGGAAAGCTTTTATTTACGTCAGAATATCATTTTTAAGCCGTCAAAACCTCCAACTTCAACCCCCTGTGGGTAAAAAACCGACCATTATTTGACTTTGAGGTTCACGGTATTTGATTAGTATCTCATGAGCTACATCATATCAAAAATTCAGAGAATTTAACCGGGAGCCATTTTCCATAAGAATCGTGCGGGGTCCTTTAATTTTTTTTTTAATCTCATGTCAGGGTCGTGTCATGTATACTTACGCATGCTTAGTGGCTAAAAAATTAGCTAAAATGGATAAGCATAGGTAGTGAAGACTATTTATCAGGAAGAGACGCCCCGCACCCTTTACTCTTTAACACGGCTTGAAAGGTCTGTTGACCAAAAGCCCTATCACATTATACAACTTCTTGTACAAGAATTTGTGTGGGATTTGATTGGTGCAGTTTGCAGTTTACTATTCCATGACTCAGGCCAATATTTGACACACGACAGTTTAACGAGTTTTGAGGTTAGGTACAAGAACTAGTGCTAGAAATACATCGCTACCAACATGGAGAAAGAATTTCTTGTAATAGGGGATAATACAGGTTTCCTCAAAAGAGAGATGGAGAATCCCGCGATTCCGCGCAGCTGTTTTCGGCACGTTCTGGGCACAGTGTGCCATGAGTGATCGCGCCATTTGTATTTACATTGCTCCGCCGTGTTGAAAGTGCGTTTTATTTTTTGAATTCTAAAGCCAACCATGCTGGGAAAGTCGCTAAAAATATAACGAACTTCTCAATGAATATTGCAAATAAATATTTCGCATAGAAGAATTTGCCAGAGAGGCATTTGATGCGCGGATACAAGTATTTTTGTAATTGATATATCAACGATATATGGACGTGCCCAGAAAGCACAGGTAAGTGCGTGTTCCAAGTCCCAGTTAATACTTTTAATGGTGTAGGTATTATGGCCATCACTGTATAACTTGTGGACTTGCATAGTGGCACACAACATTTATTCACCATAACTACTTGTAAAAACTGTATAAATACCAATAATAACACCATCAAATGATCAAAACACACGTTCGGCTTACGGAATCGGGACAATGTTGGCACACTATGACGGCGACGATTTACTGTGCAATCGAACGTGACGTCACGGGCCAGAAAGAGACGCTCAATTTAGGAAACCTGTATAGGCGATAGGATGATAGGAATAATGGCGACATCATCATTCATTGCAGACATATTTGAAATGGTCTCTGAATGTCACAAAATTCGACCAAAATCAGTTAATGGTTCAAAAGTTATGACAGAAAATCGATTCTGAAAAATCAGATCCAGCGCCTTGCTGTTGCTGTATAACTTTATTTTTAACGGAGCATTTCAGAACATTGATATCATATTATATTTTTCAAATAAATTTTTCATGGCAATTCACGGATAATGCCTATTACATATTACAACCCCTACTATTACAAACCCTCAACGTTTGTAATAGTGTTTCTGTTAAACCCTGTACATATTACCTACCCACCCAAATCTCTGACACTGATGACCTTCATCATGTTAGCAATTTTTAATGTTAAGGTTTTTTTTTTGTTCCCCGCATCTAAATACTTTATCATAGCTACACTGCTACTAGCAGTAACTTTAATTTATACCACACCTACGTATTTTCTTCGCGATTTCCCAGACACCGTTAAGCTATTAAAGAGAATAAAGAGATCACCTTTAGAGTAAAATCTGCCTCATTATATGAACACGTTTTTTACGAGTCTACCAGATTACAAACTTCATCAAGTTCTTCAAACTAATTCGTAGGCGATTATCGACTTGACTTCAAAGCACAAACAGGCAGACTACTCGCTAAATCCTCACGCGTCAATCTTCAGCACTTTAACCTTTTCGACGCGTCTCACCAATCCGTGTGTTGGAACCTCCATCCAGGGTGCGGGGCTTTTTAGGGCCACCTCATTGAGATTTCAAATAAACAAATAAATATTTGTTGCTGGCTTAATGAGATAAGTGGTAAAAAGTATCTTGGTATTGTACGAGTATAACTATATATATTACAAAACCTAATTGGATAACAGCATAAGAAAGTACCTATACCTGAATGAGTTTCCATTTATTGTTTAATTGCAACACAAAAACTATTTCAACAGCGAAAGGGTTAAGTATTAAGCGTTACTATACGTTAAGGCTTTTAAAAGGTTAAATTAACTAAACATGTTGCTGGATGCACTGTTATAATATCCTCTGCGGGATAATATCACATTCTCAACTCATTAATTCCAGCAGAAACCCACATTTGTGCCTACTTGCCATCATAAGACCCACCCGCGGTGATCGAGTCTCTTCCACCACTTAATATTTCAATATATTTTGTACCTGGTTGAGTGCAGGTCGCCAAAAAATCAACAAAAGATCTCTCTTCATAATATAAGACTAGTAGCTGATGGTGGGTCCCGATCATGGATGAGTCTCGACGCGACGACCCAGGCCCAATAAACATTCATCGGTCTTGACGTTTTCGAAACCTCTTTGGCTTCATCTAGATCAGATCTCGTTTCTTCGAAGATGAATAACTTGACTTGTTTGCTATCTATACTTCTAATTTCTTAGAATCAATATTTGCTAGACTTTTTGAAAAGAGTAGGGTAACAAGTCACAACAAAATTGTAAAAATACGTAAGTACCTAAATATAACCGTATAACAGTCGCAACCTTGCAAAAGCCTTGATTGTCCTTTCGTCAATTATATCAAACAAAAACAATGTTAAGAATCAATTAATATAGGAACAACTTTCGTTAATGAAGAAAATTGACAAAAAATATAGCTGTGTTAATAAATTACAACCTGCAGCACCTGATAGGTAAGACTCAACTATAAAACTCAATTAGAACATGTTGTTTATGAAAAAAATACTGTCGAATCATTAAAAATTCATTAATTGAAGATATAGGAACAAAAAGTGCGTTTCATTTTGTTTTTAATTATTTTTTAATGGTCATCACCTGTGCGAAACGTTTAAGCCAATGTTTATATTGGGAATCTTTTTCGTAGTTTTGCTCTTTGTGTTTTACTCAGAACTGGAGGTTTGGGGGTTGTTTGAATAGTCATGCGAAAGCCGTTTTGACAAATCCTTGATTCTCTGAAAAGCACTTTTTCACGCGGAGCTAAACTTCCGTTTCTTTGAGTATCCATATTCCGAAATCAAAGCCCAGGCGTAAAGAAGTAGCATTTCTGCAATTATTGCTGTGATTGTTACATGCCAGCCTGCTTTCTTAATTTATTTTATACTTCCGATTCTTGGATAGATACGGCCCAAATCTAATCAGAAATTCATTAGAGATGAGCTACAGAGACGGGGATAAAACAATTTTCGATCATTGTGGTCGCCCTTAACTTGATATTGTTAACCCAACCGCCTATTCCACCACCATATCTTTGAGCGCCGGCGTCGCTACCAAAACTCATACACCGAATTAAGTTGATTAGGCATTGAAATGAACGCCTCGGGGTGTGTAACGAGACCTGGCTAATGCTAATCGCGTTTGTTTAGAGAATAGCCTGTTAACATCGACTAGCATCAAAGACCGCCCGTTATACTGGAAGATATATTGCAAATTATTCCGCTTCGCGTAGACAATGCTTTTAATGGCCATTGTGCTCTTGATATATCAGCATTCCGTATTACCCAACATGCTAAACGCATGAGCTATTCCTGATTATTATCTGGAAGATACGAGAGTCTTGTTACAAGTGAAATTTTTAATTTTCATAGCTTGTGATTTTTAGCTAAATTTATCATATTTATTTTAGCACAGCGCCATGTAATAGCAAACAATCTACAATCTACAATAGAGTATTATACTTTTGAAAAAATATTTTGTTTTCGATGGAATCGGAAACTATATTGAAAAAAAGCTGACCCGTATTTTTTTATTCTACCATAAATCGTATCGTTGGGCCGCAATAAATAAACGAAATTCCTATATTCTGCCTATTTCTGACGTCATTTACACAGGCAGTATAGGCGGCGACTCACTGTGACGTCAGAACTAGTTGATGTTATTCATTTATTGCGCCCAAACGATACGAGTTTTGACTAAATAAAAAAACACGGGTCAATTATTTTTCAATCTAGTTTCCATTTCAATCGAGAAAAATTTTTAGTATAATACTCCATTTTAATATAGGACCCCATAATTATTTCATATAGTTTTCGAAGTCTTTTTGACTTTCCCGACCACCATTAAAGTGGAGATTCCACCTCCACTTATAAAAGGGAAAGTATTATGATCGTGTTGAGAAAAATATTTTATGGCCGATACCACTCGGGATCGTTCACCCGACTTTTGGCCATTCGACCCGCGTTCAGTGCGGACTCACCTCAAATGACATTTCTAGCTGGAGGGTCTATTTTTTCTAAAAATTTCAACTGATATTGGAAATAAATTGCATGAGGCGTTGCGCAGGCCCATTTTCAAATGCGATACTAACGGAAAGCTTCGCGAGGAACCGCAAAGCTCTCAAGCCGCTCCTCCGCCAATTGTAGAGGTTTGTATCTTATCCCAGTGTTAGAGTATCTAGCGAATTTCGCTTCAATATTGAGCGTTTGATCTATTCAATGGAATTAATGAAGGATGACAAGACTCAAGACAAACGCATTCGTGTTTTAAGCCAAAGCCCAAAGCTAAGGCTATTAGCATAGTCTTTTTTCTTTATATATACATTTCGATATTTCTATATGCAATTTGACAACTTTTGCCTGTTCGATGCTCTGAAATTTGTAGCGGGTAATTATTCGAACTCTCTATGTTATCTTTCTTTTTCCACTAACATTGGTATGTTTTTCTATATAGGTACAACACAAAACGCATGAAGCATTATTGATGTGACAGACAAAGCTCCAAATTCCAGAGATCAGTTTCAAAGGTCTCCTTTTAAAATACGTATTTCTGAAGGTATAACCCAGCGATGCTATAATACACACCACCACATTGCAAATGTTTTGTGCTGGGTTGGTAATATGATCGGTGTAGATTTCGTGCCTTTTGTTATAATCTTTTAATAGTCAAATAGGTGTATTATACGGGTACGGGGGTACATATGAGTACAAGTATAATGCCATGCCAGTATATTGTGGATCAAAATACCTACCACTTTGTCGGATGATGAAGCCGGAGCTTGAAAACAGGCCACAGCCAAAACGTTTCGTTCAATCATTCTTCAATTAGCTGGTGGGTTGATTGGAATATAACCGCACATCAAACTAATGTGCCTATTATGTGATTCATAATTTATTCATGTGACGAATTAACGCATATGAAGAATATCACATTGAGATTTTTCATGCAAAATGAACCTGGGAATGGAATGGGAATATGGGAATCTATATACCCATACAAAACATAGGCAGAACAATGAACATTTACCTGATAAACTTATTAGTAGGTCGAAAGCGGAAACTTGAGAAATATCGCTTGCTTTTTATAGCTGGAAAAGCCCTTAAAATTTGCAGTATGTTTTTTACTGCATATAAAGTTATAATAACATGCCTTTGCTTCCCCCTTATTCGAAAACGACTTTCCGATCTCGGAATTATTGCATTTTCAACAATACACTCGTAGAACCAACCTGATTAAGTCATTATGCAGATCAGACACGAACATACTTTTAGGGAAAACCACTGATTTGGAGGCAGCAGAAATGGCATCGTAATCGTGGCCGAAGTGCAATATATCAAGTCGCTCACACAGCAGGAGAGGGTAGTAGCCGGTAGGTACATTTAGTATTCAAATTTAGAGATGGTATCGTATGACTAGTGCACCGCCCTAATTACCATGTATCGATGCAGCGCCCTTTGTACCATCAGCGGCCTAGGCCATGGAAACAAACGCGACACGTCTATTATAAAACATGGCTGCTTTTGTTCGAATTTTTTGCCCACCACGCCTTTGTGAAATGATACCGATCACTGCGATAATGCATTTCTGATGCTTTATATGCAATGCAATTACAGCGATATTATTCTCTCCCACAGCAATCACATCAGCATCCACGTGATGATTCTTGAATGTTTTGCGGAAGAACACGGCTTTTAGGGCAGGAATCAGAGCGCAGCGCCGACACAAAGCTGTCAAACAACTTTAGGGATATGCAGACGTCATTCATAATGTGACAAGGCACTGACAAGGGAAACAGTAAGCTGGAAGTAACTTTAAAACCACTACCATGGGTATTAACATGTCGGAATGCTTCGGAGCTCATTACTGGTATTTAGCGGGAATCCTGCTGTGAGGGGTGGTCTGTTTGCGTCTCCTAGGGTGTAACAGACAAATTGTTCACTGACTGTGAGAATGAGAAGGGCCCGGTCCATTCGAAACCATTTTTACTCTGACATCAAGTCTTGTGATTTTTTTTGCGAATGTAACAATAATGGTTTTTCTCTCTTTTCGTAGAGAATTCTAGGTCTAAAGTATAAAGATCAAGGGCTAAGATTTGGTGACAACTCTACCTAGATCTCCAATCAAAAGAATCAATGAAACGCTCAATAGGAACCTTACAACAAAAGACTTCTTCAAATGTAATTTTCATACGAAATCTATCAAGTGATGATTTTCATTTCCGAAAATTTTTGGACTGTCAAGTTTCTTGATGTAACGAGAATATCGCGAGTCGGGAAAAAAAAGAGCTAAGATTTCATACTCAGTTCACTGAAGAGAAATAGTTGATACAAAATCTAATTTTCAACAGATATTCCATTCAAATAATTGCTATTCTTATTCTACTCTTGCATAAATTATATAAATAAACAACAAAAACAGGCGTTACTATGAATAACTTCCTCTGAAAAAGTGCGAGACTCTTGATCTAGTCAAATCTGGTGGACCAGTGAGGAGTATTTTGTTTCAGATAACTATTTTTGTTACCAGTGAAAAAAGTACATACAGGGTGGCCCAACGAAAACGAAGCAGACAAATTTTCGAGCATCTACCATAATTTCATGGAAATAAGCCCTGACAGCTCAACTTTGTTTTCAAGGGTGACGTTCAACTGCTACTGTTAATTTAACCGTGAAGTTTCATCCCCGTAGTCAGGGTGGCAGCCCCTTCGAAATTCCTAAATGACAATTAGGGTTGAGTGATACATTATTTTAAAGCTGGTTCAATTGTCTTTACAGCGGTGTTACTATTTTATTTTGATTTGATGCAAATTTTCCGAGATAATGCTAATTTCAGTATTTTTGGAAAGTTGCGGCCCCTTCTAGGAGGCTGGCTCGAAGTTGCCGAGCCCATGACGGGGCTTATGTCTCTCTAGCAAACATATTACAGTATAGAAACAAATGAAGTCGAGTGCCCGAAAATCTGTCTGTTTCGTTTTCTGTGGGCCACCCTGTATAATATAGTCTCTGACATGTTGATGACGGATTTTATAACAAGGTTTTCATTTGGGTTCCGCAGAATGTTGTAGGTGAGCTAGGAACGACTTTATCATGGAGACCCTGACAGTCGATAAGCGACGATACTTCTACTTCCACAAATGGTGGATGCGCCGGGTAAAACTAATACTGAACGTGGCAGGACTGCGGAACAACCTTTTGAGCGAGTGGAGCAGCCTCACCAACATAATAGTACATCATACCAAGGTTGAGAAAGTATTATTAGGTATAGCTGAAGCGTCAGTTTAGATCCCGAAGCGCAGCTGAGGGATATAAGGCGCTGAAGCTATAATAATTTTTTCGACCGTCACTCATACTTATTATCTTAAGGCTGTTTGCTGTTTGATTTCTACATGATTCGAGTGGGCTGTGTTTCTGGTCGCCATCGGCCGATCGCGGCCTGAATCGCAGCCTATATTGAAATCAGACAGCCTATGGTAGGTATTTTTCACTATACTAAAAAATCGTCATCCTAGTTCAGGAACGGGTTAATAATGATGTACTTACTTCACGGCTAGTCGTGAAAAATAGTATATTATATACCAAGGTTGAGAAAGTATTATTATAGCTGAAGCGCCAGTTCAGATCCCGAAGCGCAGCTGAGGGAAATAAGGCGCTGAAGCTCAAGAAAAAAGACTTTTTTCACTACTAGCCGTGAAGTACATCATTATTAATCTGTCCCTCAATTAGGACGGCTATTTTGAAGTAGTAAAAAATAGTACATTACGTAACAAGAGTAGTAAGTAGCATATTACGCACGCAGGGAAAAGTTGCGCACGAGCGAGTGTAGCGAGCGAGTGCAGTACTCCCTGAGTGCGTAATTGCTTTACTACTCGTGTCATGTACAGTACTTTACCTACGACCCCAATCCAAAGCGGTATTGTAACTTTGTGAGGGGCCCAGAATAATTTTCAGAAATCCAAGGTAATAAAACAGTCCTACATCAACAATAACAGTGGATATTGACTTAAAAGCTATAATTAACGTGAAATGTAGCCAGTGGTATTGTAAACGGCAAAAATTATAGGTAAAAAAGCCACGTATTTCATGAAATACCTACAATTTAAGTTCTCCCCTGATTCAAAATTCAAATAAAATCCCGCCGAATGCAGATTGTGTTGATTGGTCGGTGCGAAGTGTGCCTTGACACTCTTGACAGGAGGAGCACGCACCTCATAGCAGTGTCAGCGGCCGTCATCCGTGTTCATAATATTAATATCCGTGTTCATAGGATACTGGGTTTTGCTAAATTTAGAGCAAGTTAGAGCGAGTTGATTACTTTTATTGTATTTAAATAAGAATAATAGTATTATGTATCGCATATTATACACTTTTGAAAACTAAAACTACAGTAAATCGGAGAAGGGGGAGGTACTTTGATTGGTGTTTACGGCCATCAGATTAATCCAATGTCAAAGACGGATAGCATTTTCAAACTTTGGTGTCTGCTGGCTCGGTGGTTGTCTGTTGTACAACGCTTTTCGTCGAGACCTGAAAGAAAAGCACCCACAAATCGATTCTTGAAAATTGAGTGTTCACTTACTGTGCCACCTAAAGCGAGGCCTGAGGTGTATTTAGAAGCGTACCTACCTATAGCCATTCAATTATTTGTTCGGCGTGGTGATATAGTTGGATTAGTATTATTTGAAAATTATCGAACTTAGGTAGGCAGGCAGCAGAGTACCTGTCATCAGACATTTGGTGCTTGTTGTAAGTGTCTAATTTTTACACCTACTTGATCCCAAGTTGTTGTTGACTGCGGGCAGTCCTTGCATTGATATTTTGAATCTTTTTTAATAAATCTCGCAAAATTATTGTGATCAGGTAAAAACTAAGCCCTACCAATGCGAGTTAAAATTTAATCAAGAAATTCTCAAATCCCTCACTTGGAAAAAAAATCTGGACGATTTTGTTGTTGATACATCTCACTTCTATGGCCATGCCTTCGCTACGAATATATACAGCTAGTCTCGCCTATGCTTTTATGCTAAAGGTGCTACCGGGGCACGCGTCAGAATCCCGTGAAATGCTCCCATTTTTGAATGTGAATTATGTGAGAATGTCTTTCGATAAAAATTCCCCCAACATCAGAAACATAAATTCCCTAACTGTGCGATTTACTTTACCATTACCGCACGCTGTGCGATTTACTTTACAGAATACGTCACGATGTGCGTAAGGGCTCACTTACTTAGGTTCCGAGTTGTGCGGTATACGGCACTTACGGTAGTGGTCGTAGGTAAACTCTATATAAACCACGGTCGAGAAAATTATTATAGCTTCAACGCCTTATATCCCTTAGCTGCGCTTCGGGATCTAAACTGGAGCTTCAGCTATAATAATACTGTCTCAACCTTGGTATATAATATACTATTAAACATATGACTTTTTCATCTAGGTACGTCGATTTTTTAGTCGACGAACCGTAGTCATTTAATATGTCGAAAGTTTTAAACACGATAAAGCTAGCGAGAAGCTAGCGTATTACTTATAGTAATAGTCGTCGTAGTTGAAAACCATTTCCAATAAAGAAAAACCTGGAAAACAGCTTAAATTGAATCTGTTGAATTAAAATTGATTGATTATTTCTGATTGTGATAATCCAAAATTATCTACCTAGACAAAAAACATGCTCATTTTTAGCATGAATTATTTACTTGGAAGTTTTACTAGTATCTTTCTTGAGGTTCGTGGTTATTTTTTAATTCAGCAGCAAATAGACAAATTAGTCTGTGCAGGTATTTCGCAGACTATAACGATAAAATTTCTTTGGAGTTGTAAAAAAGCGATTATTCCAGCCACTCTGGTGAACAGTTCACAGCTGGTGATTATAGGGTTACGCGAAAAGTACACGCAACTGCAGTTTTATATTATTTCATTATACACTCTCTCTTTTATAAAGCTCTAGACTTGCTCTCTAGATCTCAATCTTGAGATGTTATCAAAAATATGGTTTCAATAAAGCAGTATCTTTGTTTTTGTTTGATTTAATGGTAAAAATAACCAAATGTCTTCATTTACCGTATAGCTATTTTTCCATCATAATAACGACTTTTTTTTAATCAAATGCGCGAGCTATGCGATGGAGTTGATACCGATGTGATAGGGATACGTAAGAATTACGTATGCACGTCCTTTATTAAACCCAACTGTGAATCAGAGCGAGCCTCAAAAGATAATAGAGTTGTAATGCAGTTAGGGTTCCGCCAAGGGCTCTATTCTAACAACTCGAGCTCCATACAGACGAAATCTAATTCTCGTACTTAGTAGCAAAGCTAACAGTGTTATTCATACACGGAGATTTTGCCTTGCTGGGCTTGTCTGGAATGAAATTTAAAAATAATGCTAAATACGGAAGGTGAAAACAGCACACAGGCGCGCGATGCAACTCATCCAACATGACAAAGCAACTTCACAGGACGATAGTTGAGAAAAACAAACGGGGCTCGATGGCGCCAAACTTCCGGTAAGACTGATGCCAGCTCAACATACGGGGTACGTCTCTCACATCATAGGTAGAGGCAGCAGAACTGCCCCTGATTAAATTACAGAACATACAAATATGTATGCTCCTCTATTATTTAAACAAACAGGCTGTTAAAGTGTTTTCAAATACGCTTGAGAAAGTCGAGAGGGGCTGTTGTGCAAATATCTTTTTAAAACGCTGCTGCGTGCTGTATGGCAAACTGAACACAAAAACGAGCAAAGAGCAAGCGATTTTCAGGAATGGAGATGTTTTGTTTGGCGTTTGGCTCTCTTGCCGCGCGAAGCCTTTTCCTG
This sequence comes from Anaspis maculata, assembly GCA_949128115.1. Taxonomy (NCBI): domain Eukaryota; kingdom Metazoa; phylum Arthropoda; class Insecta; order Coleoptera; family Scraptiidae; genus Anaspis; species Anaspis maculata. The sequence goes on along the minus strand of OX421962.1, from coordinate 55,256,443 downwards.
AAATGACCTGATAAATGGCCCCAACCACAGCGTAATTACAGACGGCGGCATGAAATGCCCCATATATTCATTTCAAGTTTGTAATTTGAGCCAGAGAGAAGGGCCCATTTATCCGGTAGATTTGATCAGCTTTTTCTTTAATTTTCAGCGCACAGACGTGGGGCTCCTATTACTTGATACGATACGTATGGTCGGACTTTTTTTTTCTTTATTCGGTATAAAAGCCCGCACCATATGTGTATATTTTCGGCTGGTATTATAAAGCTCCGCAATTTTACAGGTTTGATTGACTAGAGTGCAGTTACATGCGCGAGTTCCAGATGTCTTTGCAATGATGTCAATAGGAAAGCAGGAAACAGCATAACAGTCTGGCTTGGTAAAATAATTAGTTATACCCATAGACATAATTTAATATTAATGGAGCCTTACCAATCACACGTTTTTAGATTAAGCTAAATATAAGCAGTACAACTTATTTTTGGAGTATCATTTAGTTCTAATAACTAATTAGCAAATACGTCGTTGCGTATGAAGATTAAATCAGTGATACCGTACAAAAACTTGTGCTCACTGAACTGATTCTCACAGTAGTCACAGTATGTATGGGATGTGTTTTACGCCAATAATCCATTAGTATATATTATTTCACCACCTTGAGTTGGTGATGAAGATTGCTAATGCAACCGTTTCGTCCATCCGGTTCGTAAATTGTATCCATATAACATATAACTCCTATTTTGTTTTAGGGGTAGGGTAATAATTTTATTACTGATTGAAAAGTTCAGATTCGATATAGCTGACATTCAGCACGGCAGATTATAGGCTTATATGCAGATAGATGTACCTTATTACCTACTTCTATAATAATTTTATTATTCCATTCTGGGAAATAAGTATAATTTTTATTTCCGTTGTTTTATTGAATCTAGCAGGTTGAGATGTAATTTTCAAAAAAAAATTCATCTTGTTTTGCATGCCTTCATTCCATTTGGAACTGGAATATACCAGAAAATAGTGTTCCAGCGGAATGGTCGTTAGTTGTTGGCCACATTATAGATTTTTGTATTCCGCCGCCATATTTGATCGATCAGTTTATTGAACTATTCTAAAGCCTTCAAGCTTTTTATTGACCTATTTTTTACTGTGGATGCCTACATTTATTTTTCTTTTGAGGGTTTTCCTGCTTGTTCAGATTTCGTTCGAATAAACGCCAAATGCTGTTGATCTTCCATAAGTGGATTGTAATGCCCCCCCCTGTATTGGTCACAATAAAATTGAATAGCGGACACGTCAGAAACATTCGCGTTTCTTATAAACTCCCGCTATTGAAGCTGTGTATTGGTCTTGTCCGATTTAGGTATTATAAATTCAAAATGTTCGTTTATATCTGACCCGGTGGATGAGCGGCTTATACCTAATCCGTTCACCATTATATACTGTAAGACTACAAAATTAAGAATTATTGTGGTGTTACTGAATTAATTTTCAATTAGGAGGATTCTCATTTGGAAAAACCAAAGAGTGAATTGTTGAGCTAATGATTTAATATCCACTGTAGAAGTCTATATAATATCTTGGGTACTATAGCGTGCAAAAAAGTCTAGCATATTTATAGTGAAAAAGTCTAGATACCTGGGGTTTTCGTGAAGTTCGCTTGCTTATGGTTGGCAGAAATAAGTAACTACCTAAGTAAATAACATCTTGTATTGCATCAATAAATCTGAGTTATTAGTGAGCACTTGAAGCGCGGGATTGATACAGGCAATTAATTTTAATCAAGTGCCTACCTTACGTAGTTTTCAGATTGTTACTGCTTCATGTGAATCATTCTATACGTGATTGAATTCCTCATCAAGAAACCCAGTCTCACAAAATGTTTCTATTACTTGCTTTTTTGTCATATCATTACCACAATGATTTTATATCATTGTTGTAATTTTCACCCATTTGACTTGAAAAAAAAAAATTAGGTGTGAGCACCTACTACACCTAATGTTTAAAAACTCGAAGTATAACAACTATATTAAGTACCTGAATTATATTCAATTTACGGTTTTTCCCTCTAACTGAGGAAAATTTTCATTGTCTTGATATGAAACCAGCAGAGACAACTGTGTAGATGTGGTATGTTGTATGTTATGTGCAAAAGTTTAGTTTAGTTTAGTTTATTTATACTCTACTACAATGACCTTAACCTAAGGTATTTTATAACCTTCGAGTGTCCATCATGATGATACAGAAATTTTGGCAGCAACATTAGATACATCTGAACTTGGCCGCTGGAAGCCCTGGAACTATCATCTCGCCTGAACAGCTTCCAATAGCACCATCTATTCTCCTCTCCAACTTGAAACCAATCATGTGTAATGGACAAGTTTCATGTTGAGAAAATCTTCCAACACAGTTCACTCACGCATCGTGTCTCGCCTTGTGGAGTTTAGCTCCATGAGTGGATGACCTTTCTAAGAAAGTTGGTCCACATCAACCACATTGAAGCTGCTCGGGAGTGGGCATTCTCATTCCATTTTCTTTAGTACTGCCGCTGCCGGGCTTCGGCTTCACTATATTTAGTGGACGCGCCAAGTTAGGTGACACAAATGACGAGCCATGCCCTCAACCGGTCAGCACGATGTGAGTTATCGGCCACAGGAAATTTTCACGTCAAATAAACTGTAGTTTTCCTATTTCCATCACAGGAACTCAAAAATTTTGACTTGCGTGTTCAATTGTTCAATTCAATGTTCAATCCCTGTGAGGGAGAGCGATTCAGGGCGTGTGTTATGTGAACACTTGGGTCTCCTATCTTTCTGGAAACGATCGCATGTAAATTGCACTTTGATTAATCCCAAATTCCGATTATTTCCTGAAGCATAGGAGAGTAGAATACTTGGAATACTCGCGTCACATGGACAAAACCCGATGGGCCGCTGGCGCTGTCCGGATGGGTGAGCTGGGCCGCATGCCGATTTCGCAAAATAAAATTTCATGAATGATGCTTCACAAAATTGATAGGTAAAAAAATATTGCATAATTCCCAATTTAATATGTTTCTGTTGGAATTATTTTGTGATCCATTTCCAAATAAAGACGTATTTTTATCATTATTAGTGAGTACTGTGAGATTTGTAGGTAGGTACCTAGTACCTAGTAGGAGTAGACCGACCGCCGACCATGATTATTATACCTAGGTATAGTAATCTGATATAGTTTGTCAAAAAAAACTCTTCTTCCTGACGTTCCCAGTCAGCAAGTGTATGATGAGGGGTCAAAATGTCGGCCCGCCCAACAAAAATTCGAAAAAAATTTCGTCTGCGGCGCATAACCGGCTAGCTGCACCCGCCTTGTCCTCCATTTGTAACTGTGGCCCACCTATACCAATCTATCAGAGCCGCCACTGATTTTTTTTTTTATTTGGGGCTCTTGAAAGTGGAGATTTTGAGATGTTTCCCGAAGTTTCAAACCCAACTATTTCGGAAACGAATCCTCTAATCAAAATTTTGCAGAAGGAACTTCTTCTCTAAACTAAACTTAGAATTTGGAGTGGAGCGGTCGTGGTCGAGTAGTATAGGTGATGACAAGCTGACCCACTCGCGCTGCGCTGTGTGGGTTATGAATCCCGCAACATCCATGGATATTTTGTGCTGTCCCCGAGGTTGAATGGTAGAACAGCTAATAGCGAATGTCGCCTTGTTAAATAAATAAAATAAGTCGTATAAATTCAAAGATTGACACGATTTTCAAAAATAATTAGGAGAGTACAAAATAGGGGAAAAGGGGAGGGTACCCTGTATTATCTTCGCCCCTGAAAATGTTTGGTAAAATGAGTTACTATTGTTTAATAAAGACCAACTTTAGTGAATTTTGATTGAATTTTGAAAAATCGGTTAAACGCTTCAAAAGTGATGCAAGAAAATATTTTTCTATTCTAACTTTGAAAGCCTGTATCTCCGTTATCAAACGTTTGCGAGGGTATGTTTATCAATAATCAATAAAAGTCCCCTCATCTTTCAATTCTCTATCTCCCTGTGAATTTTGTTCCATTATTTTCGGGACAGCCCTGTACCCATATGGCTTGAAACTGCTACGTCAATATAGAGCTGACGGCACACCATAGGGACCTGTGGGCGGGGCTGAACAGAAAAACAAAAATCGTTATGGACGAGTCCGTGCGTTGAGATAGGGGAAGCAACACCGTCAGCTGGAGTGGTGGACCCATACCAGGTCACAGGTGAACCTAAAATCCCACTGCAAATCTAGGTGCATCACCAGATGAACTCAGTTTGCGTAGTTAGGCTCCGCCCACAGGTCCCTCCGGTATTCCGAGATCTCTATCACCATAATCTAATCATACACTATACAGGCTCATCTTTTGGTAATGGTTCTACCAATGGTTCTACGTTCTACTCTTAGAAGGAGATTCTCTTGCTAAAAATACTGAATTCAAATTTGTACAATGAAGTATATCTTTGAATGCCTGAAAGTGAATGCCTTTGAAATGATAAAGACAATTTTGCTCGAAATTCTTTGCGTGCCGTAGATATGTCAACACCCTGTAGGTATTCCTAAAACAAAGCATTTTCGACAGGGGTCATATATATTTTTGATCATGATTTTTGATGGGGAATCAACCTTTGACATTTGTAATACCATCACTGAAACACCTTGTATAGTCTCATACAGTATGGGTAAGGTGTGATCAAATGATTTCTTATTTTAGGTAGGCTGTGGTCTGGTCAAATTCAGGGGTGCTAGCGAAGCTGCATTTGGCTAGGCCACAGCCTACCTGAAATAAGAATTCATTTGATCACACGATACAACATGGTACTCACAGTGCAGCATCAAGTGTTTTGTCAACTTGGCGACAAAAAATTTCTTTTGGTTGTCCGGGCAGACAGACTATAGGACCAGCACATGTATGCTTCATTGAAGTACTATAATACTATAAAGAAAATACATATATACGTTACACTTTTTCATAGATCAATAATACAACTGGGTCCTTGTTAAGAATCTCTCTGAGCTTCTACCAGCCTAGACATATATTCTGCATCCCATTCGCGCAGATATTTGCCAAAGCAATCAACCCTCATACAAACAAAAATCCGAACTAAATCCGTTAGCAGCACAAAGGCTCAGCAGTCCTAGTATCAAAGAGTGGAGAGTTATAAATTTTAAATTTGATTTGGTACCAGCGCAGGCGTGCGTGTATCGTTCACAATTGGCTTAAGTTGTCGGATAGCGTTTATCACAATTTTAATGAACCATACCAGGGCGTTTCTCCGCTGATGGAATTTTTAATTTGGCTCAATTCCCACAGGCCATGCCTATACATACCTTGTACAATAATACAGACACACACACTGGCTGCCATTGAGAAACAAAAGCGTCTGACCACTTGACTTGACGCGTTCGAGAGCTTTCGAAGTTATAATTCTTACGGATAAGTTACGGAACTGAAAGCACTGGTAAAAGAATAACAATGTCATCATCTAATTAACAAAGTTATATAGAAATCGAGAAGGGTTACATAGAGAGTGCTCCACATCCGTGCAGTAGCTCTTTTGTGACGCAATGGCTCTGTAATAAGGGCCACCCTTATTGTTAAGCACATCATGCATGGGAAATTTCAAGCACCAGTGTTCTTGTCAAACATATCGCTATTCGCTGGACGACGAAAAAATTGACAATATTCAAATGAATGCGCTTCGCAGGGAGCTTATCCTTATGGTGCCAGGTCATATCTGGCTCTTCAATCGTGATTATTTAAACAAATTGGTGGCAATATTTGCTTTATTTCTGTCTGTCCGATGCCAGTTCGTGCTCCATTAACATTTAAACCCGTTGGTTATGTTATGGAGCCCCGATGCCATCCGGCCTGATGTCTAATTTACAATTATTCATGACCAGTAGGTATTTAATCAGCATTTTATGCATATTTCACGGTTATGCTTATGCGTGTCCATTTAAATCAACCAGTAATGGAACGAGTGATATTCGATCTGACTGTTATGGGGATCAAGTTTTAATTTTCAGGACCAGTTATGGATGACGCTAATGCATCACGCGCCGATCTAAAATAATTGTTAATTTCAGAAGCGTTCAATCGGAATGGCTCATCAGTGCCACAACTATGGTATGCATACCTATCTATGTGAAAAAACGCGAGGGGCGAATATGCTACAAATTGCAACAGTCCCCATTATACTCATCTCATTTTACAACTGATGCTTCCAAAAGTTCCAAATACTGACAACTTCCAAATTCGTCTATATACTTTATACTAATCAAATCACACTAAATATCTCAGCTGAAAATCTATTTGACATAATTTACAAGATCACTCAAATCTTCCGAACTGATTTTGCATAGCAGGGACGTGTGATGAAAACTAGTACCTCCTTATTTTTATTATACTTATTTCGGGAGACCATATCATATAACACTATATAGGTAACGTCACCTATAGATGGAATAACTATAGAAGTTATAGAATAGAATAGAATAGAATAGAATAGAATGGATTTAATTCCCAACAGGCAATGCCCAACTACAGGAAAACTTTATACAACAAAAAAATAAAATAGAATGAGAAATTATATAAAACAAAAAATTAAACACAATCATGCAAATACACAAGAAGAAAAAATCAAAAGAATATAAAAGTTATAGTGTTTTTCAGCTATGTCTGAACAGATGTCAGAGATTAGGTATAATCTAAACTCTCTTTTAGATTGCGATAATTTTCTAGGGGCTGATGATGCAAAGGAACGTTTGGAATCCAAGTTACTTGACAAGCGACTTGACGGCCCAAATATTAGAAGTAGTATTAGTATCATAACGAGCGTTCAAGAACTATCGACGTCAAGTAGTCCACAGAAATTGAAAGCATAGAAGTTATATTGGACCTAAATCATGCTCTTTGACGTTAATAGTGACAATGATGGTTAAATACTACAATCTCTAACCCCCTACTTCTTCACTTCCCTATAGGCTACACTTGAGGTCGATACTATTGTAGGACTTACGATATGAACGCTTGTATCTTGACAGTTGTTTCAGGTAACAATTATTACTGTTTTTCTTGTTACCATTAGTAGCAGGTACCTACCTACACCTACCTACTATCTATAAGTCCTATATAAATTTGCTTATTGCTTATTGCGTTATCCAGGGTTAGTCTCTCTCATGTAACTTCTCTCTTCTCTCAGTTCCAAATATATTCTATAATAAATCTAATCTCACATGATTATTGTTTGTTACAAATGATTCTACTCCCAGATAATTTCTCACTGGGTCCATCCACCATTCACCTGATGTGTAAGCTTCTCTCGGCTGGCCGGCATGGTATGAGTTACACTCAATTCGGTAATGGTCTTTATTAATCAGCCATGCATTATGTTAGCTGATGCGGTTCGATATTGTTCTTTCCAGCCGAGGTGTTTTTCAGGCTGTCATTGACCATTGTTATTTGACGGATAGAGCTATCAACAACTGACGATCACATTTATCCGTGTTATGGCGGCAATCAGTGAGACGAGCCCGCTTCATTAGCCGGGTTCGGGTCCCCGCTGAGGAGGTCACTCACTCATTTGTCATGACCACATCTCCGTGGCCCAGCTGGAACTTTTTGTTTTCACAATTGTTACATCTCGCCCGTGCTCGCTTGGGTTTTGTCCTGTTGATAGGAGAAGGCAATTACCGGAATGCAGTGAAAGCCCCGCAGATACAGGTCCTGAAGCTCATTATACGATAGACTAAAGAAATGCGTTATTTCGGGTCTTGTGTGTTAGAGTATATTTACGATTAATAATCATTGTTCATAATCGATTTGGACAGCAAAACTAAGTAGACACCTAGTGATCTTTTGATGCTCGAAGCTCACAAGTAAAGCTCAGTTCTAAAAACTTTGAAACTGTCAAAAAATCACAATATTTTGTGTACCTACCTGTCATGATGGTATGGTAACTATAATCAATTTCACGGCTTTCTGCATTAGAGCAAGCAATGGAAAAAATTAGTTGCGTTGGTACGAATGACACGTTGACGACTTCTTGGCAGCTAGCTGTCTTCATGTGGAATTTTCAATGTGACATTGCCACCGTCTCGGGGAGTCATGTACGCGAAAGTGGAAATTCTCGAGAATATGCGAGGAATTTTTAGTTTCCTTCGAGTGATTTGCAGTGTGGACGATAAAAGGGACATTTTCTTCACTGGTTGGTGGGTCTTCACCAAGGCTATTAGGTTTTTTTTTGCCGACCACTGAGAAAGTTATGCCGAAAGTCCGTGATGACGTGAAGAAATGGAATGTAAAAAGGAAAAAACCACTACCCAAGAGGGAACTTATGCTTTAGATGGACAATGTGGATAGTAGACCAATAATTTATGGAGTTGGACTGTACGGAGAGGAGACAATTTGAGCGTGAGTAGGTAGGTACACTGTGTTGTTCGCCAGCATATGTCTTCATACCATACCTTGCTTGCTGTTGCAGTTAGGTGTGATAGGTAGAGCTAGAGCTAGAGCTAGAGTAGGTACCTAGTTCTCACTACTGCAGTGCTCGGTGGGCCTTTTCATCCGAGAAGTATCCTGCCGATCTTCGACATCATTCATTTGTAGCCGCCAAAAACGTGACAACTTTGGCGGAGACCCACCAACCAGTAAGGACAATGCCCCTCATCCTCCACACTGCAAAGCACTGCAAAGAAACTCACGATTCCTGGCGTATGCTCAAAAATTTTCACTTCGCGTATATGATACCTCGACACGGTGACGGTGACAAGGTGTCACATTAAAAATTGCACGTGTAGACAACTGTCTGGCAACCCCTTGTCATCGTATAATTCGTACCAACACAACACAATTTTTCCATAACTTGCTCTAATGCAGAGAGCTGTGAAATTGATTATATACGACATTTGTTATGATTGTATCTACTTTTGACGCCAAGAACACAGAAAAAAAGCTACTTTTGATCTAAGTGAACTATAAAAAACTTATTCACTTGACAGAATAGAGCCAAGTGAGAAAAATAACGTGCTCAAATAGATGAGGCACCGATCATACTACGCACAAGATATTGTGTACCTACAATTGTTCGTTCTTCAGCAAACTGCGCGAAAAAGATAATTACAAACAGAGCAAAAGAATCTCCTCACAAAGCCAAATTAATTTACTTTTTCACTCGACGAAAACTCGAAGAATCGATTGTTCAGGCAAGACGCAATCCTCTCTCAGCAAAACAAACAGCGCGATAGTGTCGCGTGCACACAAAAGAAAATCTTTAGCGCCGTTTACCGGGCCTGTCTTGGTGCCTGGTTCAAGGTTCAGTATCAAGAGATTAATTAATCACGTCAACATCGATCAGTGAACATGACGCTAGTTCATAATGGGTCTTCTGGAATTCCAGAAGGTGTATCTTTGAATTCAAAGAGCCCAATTTAGCCTCTCATCATCTATTCCACGATGGATTCCGAAGCCGATAATGAACCGTACAACTAACAGTCGAGTTGTTAGCTTCCTGCATTTACAAACACAATATTATTACGCGAATAACGACTTTATAAAGCTGGTGTAAAGGTGGGGGCTTAGCGTCAAACCCTGGCGGAGTGTTTTGCTAAAAGCACACCGTGCCGGAGCTTACGCCTCGGACAGCGACCCTCAAACTTTGCATGGCGGCACGCGATCGATGAATCAGGAGAGACTCATTTGAAGAACGTTACCTACAACAAGAAGTGATTTCGTATCTTCTGGTTTCGAATCTTTTTAAACTGCAATAATGATTTTTACTCGTTCGTCCATTTCTCAACAGTTGCAGTTTTCAAGAAACATTTTCAACCTCCGCGGGTCCACTAACATAGTATTAACCCTAACACGCTGTTAAATGAATTTTTGTTCTGACCAATGCTATAGTTGTGTGGTGTGACCAATAAAAATGCATAGACTATCATAAGAAAATAAAAAATTTCTTCGTTCTGTTCTGTGAAAGTGAAAGTTCTGTGTCTGTCGGCAACTAACTGGAATTGACCTGGAACAAAATTTCACTAACCAGTGTCTTATACTAACTCCACAATGCGATGTTGCTAGTTGGTGGTCGTTGAAAATCCCTACCCTGTGTTGGAAGTGGAACACAAAGGAGCTCGGCAAAATTCCTGGTATAGTGGAGAAAAGCATTCACCAGCGCAGGCCTCGTTGCGAAAATAGGCCGAGTTTGGATAAACGTATAGAAAAAATAAACACGGCTTTGGTGAGACACGAGGTGTCTTCATTGATTTGATTCTGGCTAATTTAAGTTTTGCTAAACTAGAAATGAGAAGTTCCTCATGGGCTACCAGTGCTGGTCAAAATCAACGTTTTGCTTATACCAGAGCCTTTTTAATTATCCAAAGCCTTACTTTCTGCAGAAGATCAAATTTTATTAATTCTATCCAATTTCCAATTCTTATACCCGATTGCACAAAGGTGGTATAAAATTTTAGTTCGGTACTAAACACGGGATCAAATTTTTGAAGTGGAACAAAATGCAAACCCAGTTACTTCAAGGGGAGATTATGATGGGAATACAAAATATGGCTTCAAGTGATTATTAGGATACCAAAACACAGGTGAGACCAGCCTCTATTTTGACTTGTAGAACAAATCTTGCCGGAACTGTCGGATCTTTTCTTTGTAATAAAAAATTAGCGACAAGTGTATGCTACCCCAACTTTCTTTCTGTATACAAATAATCGTGAGGGGCCATATTTTGTATTCCCATCATGTTCTTTCCTTGAAGTAATCGGATTTGCATTTTGTTTCACTTTTAAATATTTGATCCGCTGTTTGGTACCGAACTAATATTTGATACTACGTTTGTGCAATCGGGCATCAGAGTTTCTCGAGCGTGAGTCAGACTTCTCAAACTGAACGTATTTTTCTAGTTTGCGTGACGTATTTCGGCACATATCACCAGCGCAGATAACTGTTGCGCCGGTTCTCTATCTTTCTTTCCGTTTCAGCAAATCTGAAATCCATTTTCATAATTTGAGCGTCTCTTGTTTCTATTCTTGTGCATGACGTGCTTGTTATTGGCACTGCGTCTCTATCTCTATCTTTTTTTTTCAAAGAACCTGATTGAACCTCACCTCAACTTTACTATACTAATAATTATGTTCGTATTTCTGACACTTAATAATTATGTCATTCAGGACTAACTGGCGATTATGGCTCCTAAAACATGTTCGAACTGTTTTTCCAGTGGTTTACAGCATTCTTCCATTGACAGGACCAGGGTTGTGTGGGTATACGATGATTACTATTATATGATGTATGCGGTATGTAAGATTCAAAAGCGAAGATCGGCACACAGGCCAACAGTTTCTCGCCTCGGAGAACCAGATTGGAACTTTTTGGGATCGCTGGTAGGTAAGCAGACAGGGTAAATGCAGATCTCGATCGCAGAGCTCAGTGGAAACAAGTCGGTGGCGGAGAGCGAACAGTATCAAGCGGCGAGAAAGCATGAGGCGAGAGAATCCCCCCCCCCGACTTCTGCCGCCTCCTCCAGCCAGCGGATCCTGCGAGAGTGGAACTGTATCCCCTGCAGATTTCAATTCTCGCCTTCTTTGATCCGCTCCAATCGACCTACTCCAGTATCACACTCCAATAACACTCCTCGCTTTCTAAGAAAGCAACATCTGGACTTGATGTCAAAGGAAAATACGCCGAGAATTTAAATAACTAGTGTTAATGCCTCGGATGGATTTTCTCCCTGGCGCTTTGACAACATCTTCCCGTTGATGTTATATAGTTGTAGATGAAACGGTGTTTTAAACATTTTATCAAACTGCCAGCCAGGTTTGATCAAGGTGGAAGTGTAGGTACACGAATATGGAAGGAGGTGTGAGAGCGAGAAGGACGCGGTATGGAATATACGTATATACAGAATCACATCATATACTGCATTCTCATTCTCACCCTCATGCCAGATTAAGTTTATTGATTTGCTGAGCGCGTAATAGCCCCTCAAATGCGTGCCCTCTCGAGAAACCAGTATATATGTGGAATCTAACGGTGCTTGGGCCATCAATCACCCCAATTCTACTACAAATGAACTGAAAACGGACGTGCAAACATTTTGAAGTGCATTATAGACAAATTTGGGACACCTTCTCCATCGTTCAAGTTCAAGCTCCAGTGGGTGAACTAAAACTTGTCTAGCAGCTTTATTGAAACTTTTCCAGTCTTCTCTCGTTGTTATAGTCATTTTTTCTTTTACGTATAATCAGAGAGCCCAGCGCTTTTACGACTCTTTTTAAAAAATCTTTTGTGACACCACAATCCTTTCCCGAGTAGTATTCAACAATCCATGAAAATTTTTGTTCGAGAGGTCCTTTGGGATAGGAGTTGGAACTTGATTCCGAAATTGAAGAAAATTTGCAATTCTTATACTTACTTGGGTAAAAAAGTAGCAGCCGAACGAGAAATGGTTATAAAATTGCGACTGCCGACTATAAAACTTTATATTTTGAGCTTCATCATTTGAGTCAGACCTCGATATGCCCCAGGATGATTTAGCATTTCAAACTGGAAAACTCTCGGAATAAAATTGGAAAAAGTTGTAAAATTTTGACGAACCAAGTTATTTAAAAAAAATGGCGACAGCCAGTTCACTTGATAAAACGTTAGAAATTTGCAATTTTTCCAGGACGGGAAACTCAAAAACCATTGGTCCGATTTCACCTGAAATTATTATTTCGTGGGGCTTATCACAGGTCGAAATTTGCACAGCAATTTTTTACAGCGTTTTCGAGTCACTCGAACCGAGCCTGTTCAGCTCCAAAATCGCTATCACTCATTGACCAGGGATTTTTGGGAGCCAATCGAATCCCCAGATTTTAGAGCTGAACTGGTTCGGTTCTAGTGACTCAGAAACGCTATTAGACGCCTTGTCGATCCCCTGACCGATGTCGATGAGTCAAACATAAAAGCGCATTGCTCCAGCCAAAAGTTGTCCCGCAGGTGGTACCTATCGGCCAAGAAATAATTTGAAAATTCATAGCGCTCGACCGGTAAAGGGTGGAAATCTCTAACTGCAGAGTGAATTTTATTATTTCTTTTTGTTGCTTCCTGCCAAATTTTGTTTGAATCCATCGAGTGGTTTCCGAGTTAATGAATGTCAAAATTTCAAACTTTTTCATTGTTTGTTCTCTTCTTTAGACTCTTGAACAAAAACATATTTAGGGCTTTCAAATGACATATCACAAGTCGAGTTTGTTGATGGGATATAACTTATATCACTTTTTGGCAGTGAACTGTTCAACAGATGACAGCCAAAATTGAATGGTCGCATCGTAGGGTGAAACTATGACTATGATATGACTATGATACCTATAATGTAATTAAAATAAATAGTTGAAAGAATTCGTAAGTACCTAACAATAAATTATCCAAAACCCGCGATTGCATTTATAGATACATAACCGCACAAAAAATTCGTTTGTCAAATAATTTAAATTACTGAATTTCAGTTAATTTTTGGACTAAGTACCTATACCTATATCGTGTTTTTCGGCTTATTTGTGAACGTTTTTGAGTCTCACCATGTGAAGCAGCGGAGAGTATTTGTAACCGCTTTTATTTCCGTGATTTTTCGATATATTCTTAGCGCACTTCTCCAAACAAGAAGGCGCTTATATGTCCTCGCTTTGTCAGTCTGTGTGTCTGTGGGTATCCGACAGCATCTAATCCTAGGCGAAAGGATTTCGGTGGAAATTTTTGACTCCAATCGCGCATGGTCTTGGGAGCCGACCCAAAAAAACTCTTGCTGAAATACCGATAAACAATTACAAGAATAACAATTTAGTAAACCGCGACGTCGCCGATGAAGCGCTGCATTTCACAAGTCAGCTGGACTTGAAAAGTCATGACATGCTTACGTACAACGTACAAGTACCCGTTCTCATAAAATGCATGAACAGATATAAAAGTATTTTCTAGGGAAGAGTTCGAACTTTCTTCTAACGAAAACACTATATACAATAGCAATAAACAATAATAGTAATAGTAGGTATAATATACTAAAACTCGCAAGAATTTTGAAACCAACAACTTGCATCCGCGATCGCATCCAAATCCCAATTGTGGACGTAGGAATATACCACCCTATCCAACCGTGAATCGACATGTTTATGTCAAATACAATTATTCTCTAATATAGTTACAATTCTTTCCTAATATAGTAATTAAAATTACTTCCTTATTTTAAACTAGGTCATGTCATAATAACTATAGACAAGCTACGAACTTTGCAAGTTGCAACTTGCAACAATTGCAAGTATGTATTTCGTTCAGTCTTTCAGAATACTGTCGTGGGTGGCTTATAGTCGTGGGCCCCGACTAGGCAAAATCGGTTATAAATAAATAACTGTAGGACCCCAATTACTCAGCATCTTATGTTCATCTATCTATCTATCATCTATCTAATCCTCCAAAGAGGGAGTGCGCTACTGAGCCTCACGCCCGTGAGCGCGTATCAGCTTGTTTCTTCTATAGAGCTCTCCCCAGACTAAGCATCGGGGAACTCAGTGACAAATAAAGCGTGTACACTGCAAATGAGAGAAGAGATCAAAACGCGAGGTCAAAAGCAACAGAGTAAAGAGAGTGGCATAGTATCGATGTGATTGTACATATATTTGACGTCAGAGGGCTGAATATCAAACCCGACTTGCATTCGGGTTTGCGTCGTGCTACCGCATGATAACGGCGCAAAACAACTTATTTTAGCCAATCAGACCGCTGTATTTGGCAATTTGCATTACTGCAACTTTGCACCACCTGATTTGTTGAGCTGTAAGTTATTGAAGGACCAAACGCAAATTCGTAACAGTATCATAAATTATGATTGGCATGTTTTACAAAAGGTTATGTGATTCCCGAAAGTATGCATTCATTATTTGAAAAAAAAGTTCAAGATGACGGTTCTTTCAGATTGATTTGACATTGGCACTATTAATAGTTGAACATAACTTCAACGTAAGCGCCACCTGCGTCCTACATGTGGTCATCACCCTAATTCTCGTTCGGATCAATCCTGCTGTAAAATTCTAAAATGTTTATTGTGAAATGAAAAGAGCTCGTTTGAAACGAATGAAATTCAAGAAAATATTTAGACCAGATATTTCGATATAAGAAAGGGTCTACAGTAGGCTTTAGGCATGACCACACGTCGATCACGGATCAAATCCCATTATTAGCCAAAATGCGGGTTATTACATTGATCATTTTTTCTCTTCATAGATCAGTGATGATCATACAATTTAGACATAGGTAATTATACAAAAACATCATCAACAATACTACAGCGTTAATGTGACAGGTCCAACTGACATTCGGGTGGTAACGAGCCGTGACAAATAAAAGTATGTGTGTGCTTCTTCCTGTGTTGCATGTGTGTGTGTAGGTATAACAGGGAGTCGAGGCCTGCTAGATGTGTGATGGTGTGACATAACTACCGTGTCCAGAGCTTTTGTTTCTGTCACCTCTATTCAACGGCTTTTGTTTCTATCCGTGTCTACTACACCTATACTACACATCACCGGCTTTGTCCATCATCACGACGTTTATTTGTTCCGCGGTTTGTTTGGTTAGCACTTCTCGTTTAGTGGTCAAGTCAATTGTTGATTGTTTTCCGTCACACACCATCAGGATGTGTTTGCAACACTCTAGTGTCTCGGCGCTTTTCTCACAATTATACCCAACAGCGCCCCGAATCCCGAATATACGCTTTCTTCAAAGCATTTTCATGTTTCAGATAGTATTCCAAACTATCGTTCACGCATAAATTTGCCAGTCTCAGTAACAGTGTACCGGCCAATGTAGCTAGCTATCAGTTCACCAATAACTTAACGTTTTGATGGACAGTTTATGCTAATGAAACGTCCAGTTTTAGTAGCCGCGGCCGGTGAAAATGAATCACTTTGCATTGTTGTCTTATGCCATTCAATACATCGAGAATTAGCTGAGGAATCGTACACACAGTGTTATTTGACAGTTCCTTCAACAATAAATGTTTATGAACAACAGACTTGGCGATTCCCTAAACAAACGAGGGTGTCCTATGCAAACAAAACGCCATTGCCGCATTCAGAGGTCCCTTTTATTTTCATCGATGTGCACTTACTGCCTTCCATTACAATGCCATTCAAATTAATCGAAAGAATCATAACTCCTTTGATCGGCTTTTAGACACCGCATCCAATCCCATACATCGTTATTTTTGCCTCTTGGATTACGTGCGGCCCAAGATCCAGACTGACGTACAAAATCCGTCTAAAATCGGATTAGAAACGCTATCCTCTGGCTTAGAACCGATGCCGGTTCGGCACACGAGAAACGCAGAACTTTGATGGTGAAATTTTCGCATCGTGTTCCATGCCAAGTCGAGGACCACTAACAAGGAGTCGGATTCGTGGTGAACATCCCGAGATCCTCGTAAGCCGAGCCGTGATCCGGTCCGGTGTAGCATACCCGAGAATATACCTCTACGTGTACCTAAAGCACACCATAAGGAAGCATCCAAGGAGTTGTAAGAAAGTGCGAAAAAAAAATTAGCAGTCAACTTACGAAACACACGCCTCGCAAAAATCATCACGTTAATAGATCAAGAAGTCGGCATAGATAAGCAAATGTTATACTTAAGCACTAATTTACAGCAGTCCCTAATAGCAGTTTAGTTGCCGGATATGATGTCGAGAGTAACCACCAGATTTTATCTCTATACATCCGGTCACCGAGCACTCGAATCAATTTTCAGCACATTCCCTTTAATTCCTCAAGATTATTAAAGTGCGGCACAGGGCAGGAAGCTTTCCGGAAGCGCTGTACTAATTACAAATTTTTGTCGAAAAGTGAATTATCGTTAAGCTGGGTTTCCACAGCGAAACTGGTTTCAGCTCTTCAGAAAAGACCTTGAGCTTTTTTTTTGCTATGCATTATTAGTTCCTACCTATACATCATTTATGTGCTGTGTGTTGAGTGCCTAGCTGGACTGAAAACTCACAATTTGAGTAAGCCGTTCTCGAGTACTTGCTTGCAGCTTTCCAGCAAGCATAACAAGCGAAGGTTGATGGTGTGTGCCTTTAAAGCAATGAAGTGCAGGATAGTGACTGATGGTTTGCTGGGAGAATATGAGAGAGTAAGGGCTCTAAAAGTGCTCTATCAGCAAAAAAAATTGGGGGCTGAAGCTCAAATCACACTCTGAAGAAGTGAAAAGAGTATATTTGACGCAAAATACTGGAGAACTGTGGGGTAAAAATTAAAAAGTGAATCGAGAAAATAACAAGAAGCAAAAAATTTTTGTAGTGCGTCAAACTGGACTTCGAACTTTTCCATTCATTATTCCGGTAAATTCTACTTGCACTCGCGAGACTAGAAAATATGTCTAGGAAGCACACATCGCGAATATTCTGGAAAGCTCTTATTGCACGGCTCCTCCGCCAATTGTGCAGGCATGTGTCTTGTTCGCGCGTTGAGTCTCCAGTGAGTTTCGTCGCAGTATGTAGCTCTACCTACTGTAATAATAAGACTTAATACTCCAAATGTTATTTTCTGTTACCCCAGAAATCAGTTCATGCGGGCACCAAAAAAATTCATATTCAAGAGCACCAAAAAGTTGAGCTTTTTTGTCAATTTTTTTTCACAAAACGACAGACGACAGACTGCTGGAGCTTCCTGTTGTCTGTTGTCTTGATGCACGTTCCAAGTTAGCTGATGTCTTAATCCAGCACTGTATACATAGAATAGTATCAATCTTACTTTTGGAAATCTAACGGTGATTTAATAATAGTCGCCATCTCTTGAGAGAACTGTTGCAAGTTCATGTGCATAATTATTATGTAGACAAATGCTACGAAACAGTAAAGTATATTTGAAACTTACTCCGCATTTCTTAAAAGATCTATCATCAACAGTAATAATATCAAATAAATCTGTTGACAAGAGTTCAAGGGTAGACAAGGCACAGTTTCAAAATATTTTCAAATTTACCGCCGAGATGATTTTCAACTCGTCAGCTGAACCAAGCGATATAGTCCTGAAACACCGCTGCAGCAACACTAATAATTATGAATAGTGTAAACTACAGTATATTTTTATTTGAAAGTACACTCCACTATTTTACTTTTTGGTTAAGATTGGTACAAGTTTCCCTAGACTAAGAAGTATGGCAACTACCAATCATCTATAAATTCTAAAAAAGTCCAATGTGTGTTGTGTGTTGTGTGTCAAAATTTGAATTTGACGCAAAAATGCATCGAAAGAAAGTTTTAATTATTGTTTATGTGGGATTAAAGAACTTGCCACCTCCACTGACCGCTCGCTAAAAAATGGAAGGAAGATAAGATCTGAGATTGAGCACTTCTGGGAACAAACAAAATGGCCGACTATCGCACTGATCATATACACTGATCTACTGATCACTAGACGCCGCTTGGTGATGGTTGAAGCACAAATGAAGACACCCTACTCATTTATCAACCATAAAAATGCATGCAGGAACCACAAACAGGCAATATGCTACATTGGCGTGACAATCTCAATTTAAGCATCTAACGCCATCTAACGTTACCAGAAACTAGAAAAGTCATTTTAAAAACCCCCAGGGCCATGTTGCGACGTCTTGGTCTGAACCAGGGATCACGGTCTGAACAGAAAGTGCAACGTTGGCTCGTGAACTTCAAAATAAACATAGACTGTACCTTTCAGGGTTCGACAATGGCGGAGGACTCGGAGGAGCATGTCCACTTCAGAGCTGACAGGCTCCAAAAATAAGTCAAAAGTGTCTGATGGCAGTGTAGGAGTCATATGGAAAGTGATGTGCAATATATTCTTGAGCTGTGTTTTGTGCCGTGCTTAGTCCATTTCATGTCGAATCCTCATCAGCTCATATGTATAATTTAAATGTTGACACATTGGAGCCTGCCGCGGTTCACAAGTCGGACTTGAAATTAGAGTTCAGTAACTGAAAATCCACAACAAGTCAAGACTCAGAAAAGAACTGGTCGAAAGTGGAATGGTGTCGTTTTTTGAATGTCAAAAATTGAATATTATAGATGGAAATTCCAAACTTGATGATCGGTGGTTTGAACATTGGTAGCGAGTTTTTATGTATATGTTTATGAAGAATTTGCCTAGTGGCCCTTGTAAGGGTTAACTTAACTTTAACTGAGAAATCAATAAGCTCGACATCTAGAGTTTCAACTTATTTATTTAGAGATTTGGAATTTTGTGCTGTGACGGATTATCCATATACTTATTATATTAGTGCGGTAGTCACGATGCATGAACGTTGGTCTTCTAATAAAAGGACCAGAATAATTCCACTCTATAGGTATAATATGTCTTACATAAATGAGTAAATGATGCGGAAGGATGTTAACGACCGTGTCTGGGTGAAACAAGAAACTCGGCCACTCAGGTTACCACCGGCTTGTTGCCTTCATCATACGCCTCCTTACACAAATTTAAGGCAAATTCCTGCTGCGATCCCAAAGATTGATTTCAGCCGAATCCTCCAGGTGGGTCGCCATAAATCTGTGGCTTGGTGTACCTCTTGTGCACTTTTTGCGCTAATTGAACGTGACGTCAAAAACTGAACGTTTGCGGCAGTCCAGCAGTTTATGCAAATATCGCATTTCGGATGAAAGCTAAATACTGCAACTCAGGTAGCCAGAATTTTGTGGTATAAAATAAAGCTGATTAACGAAAAATAGGGACATTCTAATATTCTCTCTAAATTCGAATAGAGTTTCCCTATCACGGAACGGTCGATTTCAAAACGGTTGACATTGTCTGATAAATCACACCTTTGTTTACTAGGTGTCGTCTAAGCTCAAGCCATCTGTCATTCACGTTCACATTTACATTCACGTTTTTGGAAAACTGCATTTCTTTTGAAGATACATCAGGCTCCAAAGTTTAGTTTTTGTCTGTGTTTTTCGAAATAACTTTTGAAGGGGAATAGACGTATTATATTACATATTTGTTTTCAATTTGGCAGAGACACAATTTAATTTAATGCCCGCCGATACGTCAAATTTTGATCAAATCTAACTAAAATCGAATTTGGGAAGGAAAAAAAACTTCTCTTGTGCGATTTCACCGTTAGGTTTCAAAATAAAAAGCCAAGTAAAAAGCCATCGGCCAAATTTGATCTTGGACATTTTGATTTTTGATTAGATAGGTTTCCTTCATGAAAACATGAACGAGATGACATAACATGCACGAAAATAAACTCAAAAAGCAAACACTCAAGAGAGTAGCGCCGTTTTATGTGTATTAAGAGGCACCCCCATATAGTCAGCGACGGATAAAACGCTCTAAATTGAGTGGTCATGACGTCCCTCGGCGCTATGACACAGTGTTTAAACACATGTAACTGTTGGTGAAACAAAACACATTGTTTTAGAAAGCACAACACAACACTCTCTCGGGGCGACCCTCTCCTCAAGCAAACGCCTCTATATTAGTAAATTGAAACGTTACATCTTAGTGCAAGGACATTAATTGAATTATCCGCGGGAGAGCTTAGGCTTATTTTATATTTATGACGTTAATAGAATAACTTTAGCTCAGGAAATGCTAAGGTGTTTGCTCATTAGAAAGTCAGATGGTTATCACGTAATAATACCTACATCGTGTATGTTTATTTTACTATAGTATAGTATAATACACCTTCACGATGTCATTGGACCGTCAAGAAAACTTGCTGAGTATAGCTGCCGTTTTTGTGTTTGATCACTTACAAAACTGAGACAAAGCTTCCTTTTTATTGCTTTTGGTAAAAACTGAAATTACGGCTTAATTAGCGCATATTGTGGTTTACTGGGAGGTCTAAATTTAGTTTTTTGCTACGGGCGCTGTATTATTTTTAATTGCTATGATTGTTTCGTTCCGCCCCTAATGTTAGCTGTTAGCTGAAGTAATTGGGAATTTTAGTATACGTCGGTAGGAGCCAAATAAAAGAGAATTGTAGGACATTTGTGGTCAAATTGTGGTCATTGGTAATGATTACCCTGGAAGATAGGGAATAAAACGTTTCTTTACTAGACATTACATTACAATTGCGTATATATACAACCAAAGAAAATATACCTAGGTACCATCAAGTCATTTATCATGAGCGTGACAGTCGATTAGTGAAAATATATTAGAATTTGTAATTTATTTGTTTCATGCATATTGCATGCAATAATCTATTGTTTAGATTTTATCACCAATAGCTACAACAAACAACGTACTTTGCGAGTGGGTGTGTTGTATATGCGGCACCATGTTGTTTTATTCCACAATAATTGGCAGAGTGTGTCTGTATGGTGTGCCACTTAATTATTTTATATTGTTGTATGAATTAATTAGACGTGCTTTTATAGCGATCGCGCCATCACCATGATACGAATGTTTAGTAATTTTATTCGACTTAGTATACATGCCGTGTTGAAATTAATAGCTAATATACATATTAGTAGAGTTATATGTATGCAAATTTTACTTCTTATGCGGCATGCTAGGTTCATGTACCAGTCAATCAAAAGAGCTTGTAGAATTTATTCGGAGCCATAGTTCTATATGTTCTTGCTCCATATTATACTTATCAGTTATCAGAATTCTATACTATTTATAATAGTATAGGCATGCTGCATGACATTGGCTGAGCCCCAATATCTCTTTGAAAAATCTAAATCTCTCTATCATCTCTCACGCGTCACGAAAACTACTTACTTCAATGTTTTTAACGCTGTATATTTATATACGATTGGTACCGGCACTCGGCAGCCAACGGGAATCGAGATAACCAATAACCATTATAAGTCTAGCTATATGAGGCTTCATAGGGGGATGGAATTTCCAGTCTTACGAAATATTACAGAACAGTGGATTGCAAAATAAGAAAAGACTGATATGCAAAAGTATAATGTACCTTATAAGAAACAAGAAACTCCTCCCTCAAGTCATTCATAAGTTTGGCTTTTGTACTCATTTATTTGGTATGAAAATTCGCCTGCATTTTCCTACGCTTCGTTTTTCAGAAGAAAAAAAAAATTGTTGTTCTAGTAAAGTAAGTACTTTTTACTCAACTTTTTGGCTGTACACTTTTCCCAAAAATAGAAAGTAGATAGACCTACGTTCAGAAGGCAGTGACTCTATGGATGTAGGTACTTATAACGCTCGATTTCATGTGGAAGATACGCCCGCGCAAGTGTAGCGTAAATCCGGTCACTATGGCAACATAACACAATCCGACGCGATGATTGGCTTGTCGATGCCGTGAATGAGTGGCGCAAGTTGCGTCGCTGAGTTAAAATTCAGCCCTCAGTTATAATTACTGGCATAGTGTGATCTCTGAGCATAAGTGCGCATGTACAAGTTAAGAACTCATACAGTGAGTGGCACAATTACTTTTTTACACGACCGGGTGTAAAGTTAGCCTTTTTACCCTCATTTTCAGGCGTAAAGTGGCTCATTTAGCCCGAGGGCGTAAAAATTTCACTTTTACGCCCTCGGGCTTTGGTTTTTTAAGCGTCAAAAAACAAATGCCTGTAATTATTATTAAATGTCACAAACTAATAAATTTGTTGAAATGCACAGCTCAGAGGCATTTGAGACACCCCCAAAGGCGGGGAAGGGTGTATGGTTTCACTTGTTAAGCTTCTCGTTGAATTGTTTGCTTTGAAAATACACATATTCGAAACTCCAAAAGTGAGGTTATGTGCGTTGACGGCTCTGGCCGGATTCCTATTTCAAAGAGTTCCGTGCTTAGTTTTCTTGAGGGGGCAGGTGAATACTAAATTTGAATAGCCGTTTTCGATACAAGAGCGCGATTTCAGGCCCGAAGCCGTGGTTGCCATCATAAAACGTGTAGCCGAATGAATATTTTGGTTTGTAGGTATCTGTCTGCCTGTCTCTTCACGTAGGCTGTAACTTTGCGGTAAAATCCGTGTCGTCCTTAACTGAAAGGGTTGTCTTCAGCATGGAAAACACGGACCACAAAGTAGAAGGCTTCACCACCTTGGATTTTTCAGCTAGATATAGGTATACCCACGTTCTCACGTATTTTTTTTTTGGACTTCTCCGGCACAAAATCAAGTGTGGCTCGAGAAGCCATCGCCATCGGCGGGAGGAGTGCAGCGCCTCAAAAACGAAAATTCTTGCTGGGTGCTTTTCAATAAAAAAGACACTGACGCTAGTGATAATTATTAAATGACAAGTGAAAACAAAATCATAGGTACCCATAATATGTCATTGCAAACTAGATCGATCTATAATCACTTTTTAGTTTTTCGGCTTTTATGGTTCAAAATCAAATAAAAAAAAGAATGGGTCGTGTAAAAAACGTTGTATGCAGCTCAAGCGTGAAGCCCGTTTTAGGCCCTCTGTCTGAATGTGCCCTCGCTATGCTCGGGCACAACTTACATACGTCGGGCCTAAAACAGTCGCTTTACGCTCTTACTACATAAATAACTATTTTTAGGACATTTTCGTAGAAAATCCGCTATTAACCGCGCTTCGAAGTCCGCCCGTCAGTCTGTCCGTCCATCTGTCCGTCCGTCTTGTAATTGAATTTTGAACTCCTCCTAAACAAAAAATTGGAGCGGTATCGGGTTTCTTGCAAATTATTGCTAATTGTCTGCCGATGGGAACAAGCAAAAAAAAATTGGTTCGGCCATGCGATTGCAAAAAAAGTAAAATGTTCAAAAAAGAATGTAGGTACCTATGTAATCGAAAAAATTTCTTTATCTTCAAAAATGCCACTACATTTTTTTCTGTAAGAACGAGAAGAGCCATGTCTTGTTCCAAAATATTTTTGGGACCAATGGAATATTTTACAGGCATTAGTGGAGAAAACAGGATTTTTGGGATTTATGCCCTCTGTATCGTGAGCAAAAATTCAGTGCACACTCACTGAGTAATCATTTTTACTCATAAGTCTATCACAAACAGTCCCACAAAATCACTTCAAGTATAGCGAAAATAGAAGGGAGCGAGGCCCCACCCTTAGATCACCCATATCTTCAAAAATAAACGTGATTAATTTTTTTGATTATTTTTCTCGTGTTCTTCAGTGGATTCCATATACCGCCCTGGTCTCGTAATGCGATACTTTTGAGAGACCTGTATAGTATCTACAATTCAAAACAATGAAATGACACCCCAAATCGCTGTGAAATTTGACATTTGCGTTAGGAATAATGTGATTTCGGAGCCCAGGTAACTCTTATGATTATGGTGAATTATCACCAAACTTTCACAAACTGATGAAAAGCATTCATCAAGTATGAGCTCGAGTTGACTTGAAAAAAACGCTTTAGGTATATCTACCGCAAATGTCAAATTCCGTAGCCGCCCGAGATGTGATTTCCTATGTATTGTACTATACCGGGTGATCATTTGAAAACTATCCACCTGCAATAACTCCCGATTCCTAGTCCAAATGTCTTTGAGCAAAAACAGGTCGATTTTTATATCGAGGAGGACATCTAAAACATACATTGGAGAATTTATATCTTGAGCCCCCTCGCCCCCACTCACCCCAATTTTGAAATTTCAAATTTATTTATTTTATTTTCCGTGTCCGGAGTCGCCAGGTACGTACAACAATAAAAAAAAAATACCCCAATTTTGAAATTTCAAATGACACCACCTATCTTGCGATACATCAAATTAAAGATAATTAAATTCTCTTTCTAAAAAAAATATTTTGAAATTTTTCAATCCCACCCCCTGTTCTTCCTAAAATTCTCTGAGTGTCCAAGTTAATATTCTTGACCTCCATTTCCCTTCAATACAGTAAACGTCATCCTGCACAGCATCGAAAGAGAAAATTTTCTATAAAAAAAGTGCCACCCAAATTTACCCCTTCGCTCCCCCCACCTGACCTCAAAAATTTAAAATGTCAATAACCACTTTGTAATACATCAAACTGAAGGAAATTGAATTTTCTCCATGAAAAAGATTTTTTCACAATTTTTAAAGCCTGCCATTGCCCCCCTAGAATACTCCAAATGGCCAATTTATTGGGGAAGGGGTAGAAAATTTCAAAAAAATTATTTTTGGAAAGACAATTCAATTCCCTTTGATTTGATATATCACAAAGTAGGTGGTGTTTTGTTAAATTTGGGAGTTGAGCTGGGGGAGAGCGAAGGGGTGAATTTAGGTAGCACTTTTTCCACCGAAAATTTTCTGCTTCGATGCTATCTAGGATGACGCCAACTAAATTGAAAAAAAAATGAGGGGTCCAGAATATAAAATGGGACAGTCAGAGAAAAAAGGGGGTGGGGTTGAAAATTTCGAGAATATTTTTTTCAGAAAGAAAATTTAATTTCCTTCAATTTGATGTATCGCAAAGTAGGTAGTGTCATTTGAAAGTTCAAAGTTGGGGTGAGTGGGGGCGAGGGGGGTGAATATAGAAATTTGCCAATGTATGTTTTGGATGTCCCCCTCGATATAAAAATCGACCTATTTTTGCTCGAAAAAAGCTTAGGAAAAAAGCACTAGGAATCGGGAGTTATTGCAGGTGGATAGTTTTCAAATGATCACCCGGTATAGAAACCACTGGGTGCTTTTTCACATAAAATTGTTCACACTTTTATGACCATAGGTACTATACTTTATTCTGGCCTGGCTATTCTGCCCATCTTTCAGCCTAGATTTTCACATGCATATACGCATGAATCTGCCATGCAGCCCAAGGCAATGTGTTAGCGAAGCAAATTCTATCAATCAAATGTGATTCTTACCCCACTTGAAATTGTACCGCCGCTTTGTACAACCCCATAATATGCGATTACTCTGATTGAGTTCAGAGTCGTATTTACCAATTTGCCGTCCCCAACTGTGAGGCCTTTTTCACTTTCCACCCTTTTCCATCAGTGATAAAAACACGCAGGAATGTTTAGATGTTGCCTGACTTCACGCAAGGCCCGACTGAACTCTGATCTTACGAAATCTAAACTCTCATTCAATGTCTCGTTTACTACTTAAATTGCATGCAATATTGGCAGCATGCCGACCACGACGAAACCGATCATCTGCGCGCGACCAAGATTGTATGTGATTTAATACAAAGAATAAACTATGAAATGATCAGGTGTCGTACGGGTCTGATGTGAAGTTACTTTGAGTGTTAAAGCCAACAAAAATAAAGCCAATTGCAATAGGGTCCTTGCATGATATTTAATTCCAGAACATTACTATATACTTCATAGTATTAATGAAAACGTTGTTTACAATAATATCTGACAAAAAGAAGATAGATACCTACATTTCTTTTAAAACTCTTTCTCTGTAGTACTGGTTTACAGCCACATCACCACGCGATGACCTTGGATATTACTCTTGACAACCGAATTAACAGTGGCGTAGCGACTCTGCGTGGGTCCATATTTGAACAACTTGCCCTTGCCACTTGCCCTTTGAAAAATAGTTTACAATAGTTTGTTGTTGATATTATTGTAGCAGAGGGTCCGTGGGCCCCTGAAGCTACGAGCCCGTGTCTTTATAGTCCGGGAGGCAGTGAACATTTTTGGTACTTATTTTCTCAGTCACCAAATATAGATAGGATTGTTCAGTTAGTGATACTAACCATCTATTGCTAAGTCTGGCTAAAATTTTCCGATGGGTTGAAAAAGAAAATGCATTAGAAAATTCATAGGCGTTTCACTTATTTTCACACTAATGAAAATGGTTTTACCAACAAGGCGTATGCTAAAGTTAACTAGAAAAGATAGTCTGGCTGATCTCTGGCGATGGAAAATATGTCTGGCTCGTCAAAAACTAACGTTAAAAAAAATAGTTTTTGACGGGCCAGACATATTTTCCATCGCCAGAGCTCAGCCAGACTATCTTTTCTAGTTAACTTTAGCATACGCCTTGTTGGTAAAACCATTTTCATTGGTGTGAAAATTAGTGAAACGCCTATGAATTTTCTAATGCATTTTTTTTTCAACCCATCGGAAAATTTTAGCCAGACTTAGCAATAGATGGTTAGTATCACTAACTGAACAATCCTATCTATATTTGGTGACTGAGAAAATAAGTACCAAAAATGTTCACTGCCTCCCGGACTATTAGTACACGTTCGACACCCTTTCACTGCGCCATTGAGAATATACGATTTCTGTTCAGGGCATTTATCACTTAGGGCTAGAACAAAATTACCCTAAAAA
The DNA here is from genome assembly GCA_949128115.1 of Anaspis maculata. Lineage (NCBI taxonomy): Eukaryota > Metazoa > Arthropoda > Insecta > Coleoptera > Scraptiidae > Anaspis > Anaspis maculata. Next base: position 55,229,251 of record OX421962.1, on the reverse strand, counting down.
AGCACGTCTTCTTCATCCGAGTTTTCATCATACCGCTCGAGGCCCAAGCGCATGGAAGTTGCCCACCTAACAGTTTTTGAGTTTCAAATTTATAAAATTTGAAAAATCATTCAGATTTGCGGGAAACCACCCAGTTTATGTAGCTAAAATATGTAGCATCATTTTAGACAATAAAAAAATCGTGCAAGGACCCTATTGTTTGACATGAGGAAGACTTCAAATGTTTTATTTTGCGTTCATTCTTTTCAGCAAGTGAGGCTAGTAGAAAATATTTCATGGACTCAGTTATACAAGGTGTCTCAAAATTCGTGCTCACGGAGTTCGGGGCAGTCTTACAGAGTATCAGAAAGATATAAAAAAATTAGCCTCTTCTATTTTTGAAGAGCCCGTGGTGTAAGGTTCTTTGAGCCCTTCCAGTTTGGGTATATGAAAAAAGATTTTATCAAGCTGTTTGAGACAGAATGATGTGTGAAAAATATCAGTCACTGCATGTGTATTGAATATTGGTTTTCTTACAAGAAAAGTGGTGAGTCAGAAATTTTATAGAATTATTTCTCACCATTAAATATGCATTCGAATCATTAGGTTGTCCCTTGATCAATGTTGAGTATAGGCTGTCAGATTTCGTATTCAAGTGGGCTGTGATCCAGGCCGCGATCGGCCAATGAAATAACTAATTTTGATCAGAGACTTACGCAGCTTATTTTTTGTGTCTTAATGCAGAAGTCGTTTGGAGCCCTGATAGGCCCCCTCTTTTTATATCTCTATCGGTTATTTACGGTCCCACTGAGCCCCCTTTTATCTTATCTCAACTTTTGGAGCTCTGGGAAGCCCCCTTGTGGAGAGCTTCCATTCATCCCTGGATAGTCGCCAAGAAAGTATTGTGGTGCCACAGCAGATTTTTTGAATTCATGTAATGTGCAAGATTCGTATTTGAACCCAATGCATTCTAGTTTGGATATCAGTCAGAATTTTTGAAAAAAAAGTCGATTCTCCAGCAGAAAATGCCGCCTGAGGTTGTCCAGTATCGAACTTCAAGATTCCGAGCTAAAAGGCGCATGCACAAATAATTGAAATATTTGGTAATAGTGATACTCATATTTTCATGAATGTCGGTATTTGATATTTTTTATCATCAGTGTCAGTGTTCGACAGTTCCTGATAATTGTCGATATTTGATATATCAATAATTATTAGGGATAGGTGATATCGTGATCAGGGTATCAAAAATTGATAAGAAAAAAATATCGACAATTATTGATATATCAAATATCGATGAATATCAAACTATCAAAAATTGATAATTATCAAAATATCAAAGATCAATAATTATCAAAGCATCAAAAACTGATAATTGTCAAAATATCATATATCAATAATTATCTAAGTATCTATCAAAAATTGATAATTATGAATTATGATATCAGTATGAAAAAAAAGATATCCAGTGATTATATGGAAAAATAAATCATTGATGGTTAATCTAGACTTGCATGATGAATGAAACTCCCTTCTTTGGAAGCCTTTGGTCTTCTATCTTGTTATTTATTAATATCTTAATATGATAACCATTTTCTTATTGTCTATATTTCGATAATATGTTGACATTTATCGATACATATCTGATATTCTATTTCTGATTATTATCGACATTTGATATTTTGATAATTATCGACATTTGATATTTTGATAATAATCGATATTTGATATTTTGATAATTATCGATATTTGATATATCGATATGTTTTAAAACTGATATCATTAGTTGACATATCGATATATCGATAAATTTATTGATCTATTTTTTCTCATCGCACTTTCATGCCCGGGTCAGATAGTGCATGCTTATCTCTTAAACTTGCTTGTACTTTATACACTAACTTGTAGGTATTTCTAACTAAATTCAGTACGGCCCTGTGTAAGGGTAGACCCGCTTTCCCGCATACTTTGTGAAGCTTATCGCACATCACCATCACCCTAGCAGATCTCTAGAGATCGGATTTCAATACACGGTGAAACGCCAGAATCATGCTTCTTTATAAAAAATGTGAGCATTGGTTTCTGTATGTATTTACATAATATTTAAAAACTCTCAGAGATCGCTTGATGGGTATTTGTTGAAAATACGCCATAGTGCCTACTTATCCCACACTATACCTACGTTGTTTGCCCTGCCACTAGACTTCCTATGGTAATCTAAATCCAACACGTTGTTTCAGCTCGATCCCACCAATTCTACCATTATAGTATAGGGATACCTATACGACAGAGACAGGACAGTAAGTTGAAATATTATACGATTGTTGTATCCGAACCATTATTAAATAATTATTGAAATGGCACAAAACCTGCTTTCATTTTTCAAACAGCTGAACAGGAAATGCCGCAGGAATTTTGCCAATTTTGTATTTGTCTATAGGTATAGCCGCAGTGTATGGTACTGTGGGATGCGCATTTTGATTTTGAAACAATTTCCATGGTGGACCAAACCTATACTTAGAAAGAAAGCCTGGTTGTTAAAAATTTCAAAAAGAAATTAATCATTCTGATGGGTTTGAATTGGTCGTATCCTACACACCAGATACACGGTAGCTGTAGATGAATTAGAGTCCGATTTCTCGCTTGTAATAAAATGCTAGACCCGACACGTTGGCAAGCGGCGGATCGGTATGTTATAATTACACAGCACCGATTGATATATGGTCTATTGAACAAGACTACCGGAATCTTTTATTGCCGGTTGTAGCAGCTCAGTTTACATGCGTATCATGGCATTACATCTATACCTTATTGTTGCCGTTGAATCCGAGCGTAGTATCAAAAAATATTATTCATGGGCCATGTCATTACCAATTCGCCAAAAAATACGCATGCACTGTCTCTGTTGTACAAAAGGAGATGGAACGATTTATGCTTATCCACATTATGAGCTTTTGGATCTGGGATCTGGATCCAATCTGCAGCGTAAATTGTATCTGTTCGTATGTATGCGTTTTGAACGTATAGACACTTTTACCGTCGGTAGCCGACTCGTTGTTTAATAGTGCTAGCGGTCCACGAAATAATACTGCAAATAATTGTGATAGAAGCAACAAATTTTGCACAATTGTTTCTTGAACCAAAATTAACGAATTAACCCGCTGCACTAATCGATTAACCGCCGAGGGGCCAAGATTCTAACGGGACCAACTACAAGAAAACTATTATTTTTTTAAGCATCAAATGCCGCTACACAACTATGCTAGGCGACGTTTCCTAATCAAACAAATGTCTAGATCATGATTTTGTCACTGCAAGACGCTACTGTCGCTAGGAGCCCCAGTATCACTCCCGCATGTTGAATTTGGGATCTCTTTTGAAGTGGATGACAGTGGTATCCGAAGTAGACGTGTGATATGTTATTTCCAATGTTTTCAGGGTCTCCAAATATAATTCTGAAGACGAAATTTGTTTTCAATCAAATTTAAGGGGAGAGAGAAAAAACAAAATATTAATATTTAGTTTCTATTTATGCACTCCGATGAATTGCCACTGAATCGACTCTGGTAATGTTATAGCATTTTGATGTTAATCACGATTTCGCCAGTGACGAAGCGGTGCGACAACCGGGAGTCAAGTAACAGCCACCATATCTGAATTCAAATAATACCTCGTTTCTTTGGCACTGATCGACAGAAGGGGTCTGGGGTATAATTTCGGAGGTTTCAGGGGTCTTGGAACTCATTTTTGAAAATGAACATGTGATCAGACCAGGATCAGATGGGCTGGTCAAAATGTGGACTTTTTTGATCGAGGCTCCCAACACCATCGTAACATCATGCTTGAAGACTTTTCTTCATAAATCAACCATGCGGATCACGATGCCGCTACTGCGAAAGCGATGCGATATTCTCTTTCAATCGTCTCTCCTAGCCCTGCGTATAAATAAACTAAAAGGTTCGAAACTTAAATCAATTCAATTAAGCTTTCCTGAATTAGTCGACTAAACATTATAGCGATCACCAACTATACAGGTATCGTATCTTCTTAGAAATCAGAATCCGTTTGTAGCGTTCGATTCCCACAACAATTACTCAAGCATTTTTCGCCCGGTGCAAATTTTTGGCGGATTAATCATTACTTTCTCGACCGACAAGATTTACAGACCAGAAGGCGTTAATTATCGCTCATACAAGACTCGTATTTGTCAAAGGCAATAAATATCCATCTTACACTAACCTGTTCTTAGCGGCGGCCGCTCGGTCCCTCTGCCTTCGGTTTTTGAACCAGTTGCCGACCTGCGTGGGGGTCAGGCCCGTCGCTTGAGCCAACTCTCGCTTTTTCGTGGGATTGGGATAGGGATCTTGCAGATACCATTCCCGCAACAAACTGCGCGTCCTCTCCTTGAAACAGTGCGTTTTCTGTTCCCCATCCCAGATGGTCCGCGGCAGCGGAAACTTTTTCCTGACCCGGTATTTATCTACGGGACCCAGAGCCCTGCCCCGCAGCTTTTCGGCTTCCTGGTAGTGCGCCTCCAGCCACATGGCCTGGAGCTTTCCGTGCGAACTCTTGGTGAACTTGTGCGATTCGAGGATGGTGTAGAGCTCGCGGAAGTTGCCGCTGTGGAAAGAAACGATCGCCCTTGCCCTGGAAAGATCGAAAGAACTGATTTTAGATAATCATCATGTCGCTTGATCTAAGTTGGAGTCTCCAACTTATTTTTCACATTCTAAGGAAGCACACTATGGTCTGGTGCAAAAATTGGATGAGGAATTTTGATTTTTTCGAAAAATGTTAATAAAAATATTTTGAATGCAATGTAAAGTTGAGCTTTAATTCTTCAATGTTAGTTTTATACTTTCAGTCCGTCGTGAATGTAGATCTAGAAAAAATTATGTGTGTAAGTGCATGGTGAAAATAGCCTTGACATTGTAGCGTCGTAGGTACCTACTATCGTGGCTCCATGAATCGTTTATACGGGGTGATTTTTTTAAAGGGGCCCACCCCAAATTTCTTACCCTTTCAGGAATTTCAAATCGGAATAAAGATCAGGTATGGCACATCATTTTGGGGGTTTTTTAATTTTTCTCTCAATAAGAAGTCGAAAAAAAAAATTGAAATCTGTCAACCCATTCTGAAGTTACGAATTTTTCACAATCGGATTCTTTTTCCCTTTTTTTGTCAACACTGTATCCGAAAAATGTGAATGTGTGTGTCGAAATGCAACTCAAACCTCGTTAGGTGAGGGATATCGATGAAGACGACATGCAATTGTGGTTTGCCACAGACCCCTGAACATCTGTTGATCTGCAATAATTTGACAGAACCATGCACACTCCAGAATGTTTTGATTGCTAGCGAAAAAGGCGTTAAAACAGCAGAGTATTGGCAACATATTTGAACTATCTACATTGATTTACAATTTCTTCACTTGTTATTACCTATATATATATATACCTTTGTCTTTGTTATTTTTTGTATTTTCTGTACCTGGTGACTCCGAACAAGAAAAGTCAGTTGACATCTTCAGTAAACATCTTAGAACTAGAACTAAGCTAGGATAGGGGGTGAAGATACCCTTCCTAAATTTTCAATTGCAACACGAGCTGAAATAAGTAATAGCCTTCTCCTTCTTCCAAAGACCTAAAATCCTCTTCGAAATTTAGAATACGGAATCAAAAATCAGCCCCGGACCAGAATCCTTCTTACCTCCTGCCCTAACTCAGTTTCAACCATGGGGTGAAAAATGATGATTTACATTTTGTGCTACTTTGTTTTTTTCCAATCTAAACCAATGAAATTTATGACTTTTTAGAGCAAAAATAAAGTGACAAGCTGGGAGGCTACAGCTACGGCTGATAGCACCTGCAAAGTTTTGGAGCGAAACTATCTGCGCGGCCATCGACCGTATTCTCGCAGCACCCCAGCTTGTCACTTTATTTTTGCTCCAAAAAGTCATTCTACTGAAAATAGAAAGAGTATTATGGGATATACTTTCGATATCAGTTGAAATTTTCCAAAAAAAAGTCAGGCCCCGAGTAGGAGTGAAGTTTTGAGTGGAGTCCTGCTACAAAAGCGAGTCGTTCTGGTCAAAATACGGGCGAGAGGCTCAGTGGCGTAGCGAGGATTTGAGGGCGGGGGGGGCAAAGGTAATCACGAGGGCGGGATTTCGCGAGGCGGGATTTCGCGAGCGAAGCGAGCGACGGCGCCGCAGGCGAAATTTTTTCAAGAATAATAATAATAATGATAATAATGATAATAATAGGCATATTCACTCATCAATATCCACTACCTCCAATAGAATCATTATAGAGAAATTGAAAGTCAAATACTGAAAAAAGACGTTTACAGAAAAAAAATCTTCAGGCTTTTATTGGCGCAAATTTCTCGATCTCAAAAATCCAACCTGATAAAATGAATTTCTCCCGCACAATAAAGCCTGAGTGTCACAGTACTATTTTTGTCATATTTTCATACTAGAAATCAAGCATGGGAGACTAGGTTGCGAGGGAATTTCTGAATTGTCGTTTCTAGTCATATATTTCCAGCATCAAAATAGTACAACAATAGTACAGTGATACTCACGCTTGAGAAGACAATACTCAATAGTCAATAGTTTAATTTTTTATTCAATATTAACAAAATCAAAAATACGTCAGATAATACTGAGGCTTCAAGTAGGTATTAAATTGAACTTCACAAAAGGAAGCTCACCAGGTACAGGCCAAGACTGGCAATCAAGTGAGACAACACCTATGCAGTTCAAATTTTTGGAAAAAAAAGTGGTACAGCCCATTATATTATAGACATAATTATATGGCTAGTGTAAACAGCACACTTGTGCTTACACATAGTACCAGTGTCATACACATATATAGGACAACAAAAATAAGGTATTTAGCGATAAACAATAAAAAAATCTTCACATCACATCAGTGTTCGTATAAATCAAAAAAGTGGTTTCATCTACAAGCGTTAAATAATACCCGTCACTTTTAACACGTCGTAATGGGCGACGTGGAGAAATGATGATTCTGTGCGTTCCTGTCATATTTTCAATAAATTCTGACATTCACCAAACATTTCAAAGACCATTGTAGATAAAATCTTGTACGATACACGCGTACTTTTAACACTTGTATCGCAAATAGCTATTATAGAAAAAAATTGCAACATTTTTTGTTTTATTTTCCTACTGCCGTTACTTATGGGTTGACATTTGAATACCGATGTAATAGAGGAAAATATTACAAAATAATCCTTCTGCCTTTCATTTTGAATTTATCGAGAACCTTGTCGAAATTCAAAGTTTTGAGACTCTCTTTCTCTATAATAAGCACAGCTATGTCGTTCAGCCTTTCTTCGGTCATTGTTGACCTTGTATATGTTTTTATGTTTTTCAATCTGCTGAAGCTTCTTTCAGCATTGGCACTGTTGGTTGCCAAGGTGAGAAAAATTCTGTACAGATTTGTCAAATTTGGAAAACTAGTTTCCAAATTGTTCGAAAGTATGAACGGCAATATTTCGTCAGTTGTTAGTACAATATCTTCTAATTTTAACTGATTGAAAAAAGCGCAAAAAGACGGGTACTCATCAATTATGTTGATCTCGATAAAACTTCCATAAGAAATTACTAGGTCTTTAATGCACTTCATATTTTCATCATTATTTTTGATCACGTTTGCATCAAGACAAATGAATTTTTTTGCTACGGCTAAAAAGTCTGTGAATCTTTCAGTGAGAGTCTCCACGAATGTATCCAATGTCACATAAAAAACGTTAATTCTGAACCTCTCTTCAGGACAAGTCTGACCTTCATGTTCAGCTTTTTCATCAAAAAATCTTTTGACTCTTTTAGTTCTTTTCTCCGAAAAGCTTTCGCTAGTCCCACAAGCGCTAGCTATTTCTCTAGCCTCAGCTGCAAAATTCTTAAAAGCAGTCTCATTTCGTGAAGATTTGAGGTCATTTATAGTGGAAATAATTAAAGCAGCTGCGGAGTTGAGATTCATGTCGACTTTTTGCAGGTAGTTTGAGAGTGGAAAAATTTTCTTCAGAACGTTTCTCCAAAAGCAAAGTAAAAAGATGAATTCGAAAGTCTTTATATATGAAAGAATTCCATTTGCCTCAGCCAATTGTTTCGAGTTGATGGGCAACTCACCATCTACTATTTTCATCAGGGTCTCGAGAATAGCATTTATGTTTGTAAAAAAAGAATCGACAGCCCTAGAATGACTCGCCCAACGGGTTGTAGATAATTTTTTCAGAGTCAAAGATTTGCCCTTGTTCTCTTGATCTTGAACTTTTCTGAGGAGGTTAATGCGTGGGAAACTTTCCGAAATAAATACATAAGTTTGCTCCAAAGTACCAAAAAATAATTTCACTTCTGTACATGCATTTATAGAATCTACCAAAGATAAATTCAGGTTGTGGGCGCAGCAGTGAATGTAAAGGGCTTCTGGAGCATCTTTTTTTATTTTTGCTTGTAACCCGTTCAAATGTCCTGACATCGTATTTGCACCATCATAGGCTTGTCCGCAGCAAAAAGCCAAATCGATGTCAAGATTTTTTAATTCAGTTTTGATGGTTACATAGAATGATTCAGCTGAGCCGCTAGGCATTGCAAAGAACTTCAAAAATTTTTCTTCGGGGTTGCCCTCGCTATTTACATAACGTAGCGATAAGCTCATCTGATCAATTTTTGAAATGTCAATTGTCGAATCCACTATAAGAGTGAAAAATTTGGCTTTTTTTACATCTTTCACAATTTGGATAGTAACTTCCTGCGCTAACAAATGTAACAAATCATTTTGAATTTGAGGACTTGTGTACAATGCGTTCTTTTTCAAACGAGCTGAATGCTCTGCGAAAACAGGATCATGATTTTTATAAAAATTCACCATTTCAAGAAAATTGCCTCGATTCTTAGAATCAACACGTTCATCATGCCCCCGAAGGGGTATGTTCTGCTTCGCAAGAAACAGAAGAATGTCCAAAATTACTTTTATGAACTTTCGATTTTTCACGGCTTCTTCTTTTTCAGCTTGGAGCTGCTCGTCGATAATGGTTTTGTTTTTGGAAAGTCGTATTTTCGTAATGCAGAATTTATTTTGCGCTGTTCTGTGAGAAACGCTCTCTTCGTGAGCTTTGATTTTCTCTAACCCTTTCTTGAAATTCGAAAAGCCCAATTCAGGATCCGCCCAAACATGACCTTTGTTTGTGGTCAACATCAACCAACAACAAAAGCAAAAAAGTCTGTTCATTCTAGGAGAATATATCAACCACTTGCGAACGTGATTTTCTGGTTTCAAATAATACCAATCAGGAATGAATCTTCTTTGGTTGACTACAGGAAAGCTGTTGAAATCATCGTGAAGACCAGGCTGACATGGGCCATCTACAATTAGTTTTCGAATCAAGTCTGTTGTCAACGGCGGATCTTTGAAGAGATACGGATCTGTTGGATAGAGGTCCTCTGAAGTCTCTAGGTCACCTTCGAGATCTGGAAAAATAAAAAATTAGCAACTAGGCCGACGTTGAATAAACAAAGAGATAGAGCTTTTCCCTCGGCTTTTTCCATTTTCACAACAATCAAGTTTTTGAGTTTTTATAGTTGTTCTTTTTTAATATGTATCATATTAATATGTATCTTGTAGTATTGATCAATCAGCATCAACTAACCTGTTTGGGAGGGCGCAGGTGAGGGAGACGAAGACGTAGAACCAATAATCATAGCCGTGTCTTGATCATGTTGATCTGTTTCCATGTCAGAGTTTGTGGGGTCAGCATCTTCAGCATCAGAAATATCAGGCTCACAGTCGCCGTCACTCGCATCTGCTTTGCTCTTGTCCTCGTTCTTTTCCTCTTCCGAAGATGACGATTCTCTGATTAAAATTACAGAGCAATGAGCAATCAACAAAATATAGGAAAATACCTAGTTGCAGTTGTATGCTTGAAAGTCGTAGTAGGCTCGTGAAAAAATTAGTATAACTTATGCACAGGCACAAGTACATACATACAGCGTTTATCTATGTAATTGAAATTCACAAAACTTACCTAGTGACTGTAAAACTTGGAGCAGCGCTTTGGCCTTTAACAGAAGAGGCAAGAGTACCACTTTTGACAGGCTTATTGAAGAAATCTCCTATGTTTCTGGAGGCTGACGCTGCACTGCAGCGGCTGCAGCCTGCAAGAGCTTTTGCTTTCTTTCCTGGCGGAAAGCGGCTCCAGATTTTTTTTTTGAAGCCATCACTAATCACAATTCACAATTATTGCACAATAACTTTACAACATACGCAGTTATTATTTGTTGGAGCAGTGTAAAAGTGTAATTGATCAACAACTTGCAGTGCTGGGGGTGATCGACTGATCGTGCATGTTGGTAGATGAAAATGGTACCTATGTAATGTATTTGTGGAAATTTCATTAAAGTAAAATTCATTAAAATCCCATTCATATCATAGGTATGTAGGCTCGGTCCACGCAAGTGGCCCATAAAATTCTGGCGCCAAATTAAGGAACAAACTAGTCGCAAGTGCACATGAGGCAGATTTGCCCATTGTTAAGTCACGTTTTGCTTCTGCACCACCCACTGAGAGGGTCAGTGGGTGAGTATTGTGGAGCATTATAGAGAAAGGTATCATATCTACGTATTATAGTACGAGACCTATGTTTTATGAGGGTGTAAAAGCGTTTGTGAATGGGCGGAAAGTTTCTTACTTACGAAGAGAACCGTTACTTGTGAGATTATTTTTATGGGCGACAACAGCATCCTCGCCCTCCGAGAAATAAAAAGTATCGCATATCACATATACTAACATAAAACTTCATTGAAAATTTTTTTACACAGAAGTGTTGCGCCCTTTAAATACGCCTCTGTATTGTCCGATTAGTTAAGAAAGCGGGATGGGGCGCCCTGGGCGCTTGGAAGGTGGGGGCGGGGGGGGCGGTCGCCCCCCCTCGCACCCCCTTGGCTACGCCACTGGAGAGGCTCTCTCGGGTGGCAACGGCCAGGAGAAATTTTGAAAATTTATAACTCCCGACTGAAAAATGGTGGAGAACTTCAACTGCAGAATAAACTTGACTCTCTTGTTGAGTTGCTTGCTGCCAAATTTGGTCCCAATCCGTCGGATAGTTTTTGAATAATTGAATGGTGAAGTTTTAAGCTTTATTTTTTATTATTTGACAGATGACTGATAGGGCGATACTTTTAACTGTTCTGAATACAGTGTTTTAAAGGCTTTCAAATGGTATACCGCAAGTCAAGTTCCGTGAGATATAGCTTGTGACATTTATTGATAGTGACATTTTTGTTTGACAGATGACAGGCAAAAGCTAATGGGCTCTTTCCAGATAAAAAACAAGTCCGTATACCAAATTTCAAGTCGATCGGATCAACGATTCGGCAGTTATCGTGGAAAATTATAGACACACCCATAAAATAATAAACTTTTTGAAAAACAGTTTTGTTCTTGCACAGCTGGTAGCCCATCGTCAGGTCCCGAGAGTTTGGTAGACGTCAGGATTTAGACTTTTGGGATTTCGTACTTGTCGGGATTTCGGGCCTGTCGGAATTATGGGGGTCAGGATTATAAAAGGTCGGGATTTTGGAGCGTCGAGATTCAGACTATGGGCAGAATAAACAGTTACAGTTTCATGAAAAACAAGAATAAAGTACTTATTCACCAATTATCTTTATTGAATTCACCTTGATTTTGGTGTCAAAGTAAAAGCTGTTTAAAAATCCGATAGCGAACAACCTATGAGTACGGGCTTCAGTGTTTCATATGGTATGATGATGAGAAAGATGGTTCGGTATAAATCAGAAGAGTCATTCAAAGACATGATTCGAGGGAATCTAGGATGTTGATAATGATAAGTGAAATAGAAAATACGTTAGAATGAAATGAAGCCAGTTCAGTGAATGTCAACAACTGATGCAAAAGTAAGATACCCGCGGCCGCGAGGAAGTTGCGGAGATTTTGCTATAGAATTCTCTGTATACAAGTTTCGGAGACGTGTTGGCTATAAGCAAGCTCAGATGTTTTTTATTTGAATATTTGCTTCCATTAAGACCCCGAAAAAAAAAAAATTGCGTGACGTAGAGTTATTGAAACTCAAATGCGCGACAGATGGCGCCACGTGATAGACTTTTGTTGTCGAATTTCTCTGGCTAAACATCGTGCAGAGGCGGAACAATGATTTAAATATGAATAAATGACAGCTCTTAAGAGATTGAGAGTCTCGATTATACTTCAAAAATGATTTGAAATTGAGCGCATGAAAATTCTGTGAAGCAGATCATTTTTGTTTGCGCTTGAGGTTGACCAAGTGACGTCACATCACATGATTGAAAGAATTTTTTCAGAAAATCAGCCGAAAAATTAACGTGCTGGTCTCACAATATATATCAACAATTGAATCATAAGCTAGATAACTCATTTAAAATCAATATTTTTTTCAGTAGGTACTCATAACAATCAAATCCATTTGGCCATTTGCGTTTTTTGATCTTATAAACAAATATAACTAAAATCATTACAATATGATTGATGCCTCGTAATTCTTTCAGCAAAAAAAAAAGATAGCTACCTAGCATGTTGTGATAAAAAAAATTATCCTCCATAAACTAAGTTTGGCCTCCAGTTGGCCAGGGTTTCACATCAGATTTTCAGAAATCATAGGTTGCCTATATCTTGAGAGAAATATTTAGATGACTCTTGGTATGTTTTTTTTTGTCAGAAAACCAACCCTCACCTGAGCACGGCCTCGTTCTTGTTCAGCTCGCCGATGTTGGGGTGGGCCACCGGCAGCGACCACAAGAACCGGGCCAGACGTTCGATGTCTCCGCTCTCTTCCAGGGTTTCACAAACGGCCGCCACTTGAGATACGGTGAAGTTCAGCGTCGGCAAAGCGAACATGGGGTTCGGTAATAAGGGCGCTGGGGCGACGGGTATGGGTACACTTATTCCCGGCGACGAAGACGCGTCCGAATGGCCTCCGGAGCCCGGCCCTGAACTGCCGGAGCACAGCCCCAACGCCATGTGTGTGGCCAGCTTCACGTCCTTCACTTTGCACTGAGTATTAGCGGGGAAAGGCCTGGAATTAAGCGAGTCAGTTTCATTTCAGTGTACCGTCAATTGATGTAATTTTTTCAGTTTTATAAAAAAATCTCAGTTTCATGTTCCCTACTTCTAGTGTTTTTTCATCAAAAGATTAATCGTCTTAAGGACGGAGTCATATTGGTGAAATAAGCGGTGCGAAATCAAACCGTGTGGGTTTATTCCATGACGGATTCTCACCATTTTGGTCTCTTTCGAAAGCTACAAAGATGTACTTTGGTTTGAGCGAGCCTATTGGCATTTTCGAAATCGATTTTTTTTTTTCAAATTTGACATTTGAAAAATTATTCTTGGATTTTGGAAATGCCAATGTGCTCAAACCAAAGTACATCCTTGTAGCTTTTGGAAGAGACCAAAATGGTAAGAATCCGTCAAGGAATACACCCACACGGATTGATTTCGCAACGTTTATTTTACCAATTCAACACCGTCCTTAACAAGTTTCACTTTTCAGACATCAGTCAGTAGGTATCACTATTATCAGGTATATTTATTACTTAAACCTAATAGTACATACTTGTTTTAGTTTCAGTTTACTACATCGGCATCTTTCTTGCTGCAATATTTATTGTTTACTGTCCAATGTTAAAATTGGTAGCTACACTGCCACACTAAAACTTTCAGCCGTTCACTTTTTGTTGGTTCCAACTATACAGTATACAGCCAGGGTGGTTCAAAAGCGGATATACGCTTTTACACTATGCGATTTTGCTTACGACTTCACATACGCATCTGACGGTTTCGCACAAATATTAATATGATGGTTGTTTTCATTTTCAAATTGTAAAAACCTTATTTGGAAAACATCAAAATACAAAAAAAAAATTACACCATTATACGCTCGTAAAAAGCAAAGTCGTATGCGAAGTTGTAAGCAAATTCGCATACATACTCATTGTGAACCCATTATAAAAGTGTCCTCAAGGTGGGCAGCAGAAAATTTAAAAAAATGAATTTGCAAATAGTGTAAAATTTTCCCATCTTTAACTCAAGCAACTCATGACAAAGATTTGTTTGCTATATTTTTGTCCGACTCCCTTACCCTTAGCACGTGAGAATTAGTTCGTTATTTTCAAACAGCCTATATATAATATGAAATAATTATTGTTTCAACTGTACTTGCCCAAATAGAAAAGGATAGGGAACATTATTCAAAACTTTTCAAATTGTAGACGCTTATATCACAAAACATTGAGCTGGGACCTATAAAATAAAATTATTTGCCTTCCGCGGTAAGCTTTAAACTTGATATATTGTTTTCAATTAATTACTGTAATTTCAAATGAAACAACAATACAAATAATTTTTATGTCACAAAACGTTCTAATTTTGAGTTGTGGACATTCGGTATGGGGAAAATGCAGCCGTGCTCGCATCAAGAGCTCATTTGTACTGTTCTAGCATATTTGCAAAAAAATCTCTTTTCTGCTGTACGCTTTTACGCAGCCAACGAAAATTTCGAAACGTATTTGGTGATGATGAGCATGGCGGAGGCTGGATGCCATCGTGGAATCCAAATTTACCCTGAGGTTCAGGCAGTGGGTTTTGGGTTTTCTAGCTGACCTTTTTTTTTCTCTAGATATTATCGATATTATTTTGTAATTGTACTCCATTTTGGTTTGAACAATAAACATTCTATTCTATTCTATTCTATTCTATCGTAGAATCCAAATTTTGATTTAGATTAAGCAATTTCGGGCCTTCAATGACAAAAAGAAGCACGCTAAGAACGGCTTCCATGAGGTCCCGGCTTCTTTTTGATACCCGTCTCCTGCGATGCTCATCACCAAATACCTTCAGAAATTTTCGTTGGGGTGCGCACAACTGGAAAATTTGCAGAAAATGCTTACACAGTACAAATTTGCTCTTGATGCGACCCGCATACACGGCTCTATTTTTACCATAATGGACGAAGCATATTAGAACAGAATAGAATAGAATAGAATAGAATAGAATAGAATAGAATGTTTATTGTTCAAACCAAAATGGTGTACAATTACAAAATTATATCTAACAGAAGATATTTTGTGAAATATATTTACAAAAACAAGTGGTAAATCAAAGTTTAGTCTTCATTGAACAGTTACAAATGTAAAATTTTGTAAGGATATTATGAATCCAAAGCTGCGAGATTTGAATGCATCCATAATTGTGGAGGAAATAGCTATAATCACCCCCGCGTTAAAATTGGTATGATAGAAACTCATATCATTAAATATTAAATAACTCTAGAATACAGTCCGGGGTTTAGTGACCAAAAATCAAGTA
Organism: Anaspis maculata; assembly: GCA_949128115.1. Lineage (NCBI taxonomy): Eukaryota > Metazoa > Arthropoda > Insecta > Coleoptera > Scraptiidae > Anaspis > Anaspis maculata. Next base: position 55,213,886 of record OX421962.1, on the reverse strand, counting down.
AACTGGTGACACTTGGTGACAACGAAAATTGGTAGGATGGCTCAGACAACACAACCGTGTTCTTTCGATTGAGCAGAAGCGCCATGCAGATTTTTTCTGAGGGGGGGCAGGGGGCTCTTGAAATTTGAAAGTGCTGAAGCTCCAACGGAACTCTATTTAAATATTGCTAAACCCAATGAAAAGGAAACGTATGACTCTAACATAAACCTCCACAGCATCAATCACTATGTCGCTGTCGTCTTTACTGTTAAAAAAAAATAAAGTCTTCGCTTCGGCTAGTGGGAAAAATTTGTTTTCAATTTTTTGCACTTACAAGAACATAAAAAATTGGCGCGTTTGATATCTGCTCCACATTTCTGTATCAGCTTATTCCATTTATGAAGTCGAAATTGCGAAAGACCTATTTTTGGGAGAATGCCAAGCAAAAAGTGAGCAATTTTCACTGCCCAATTCAACAGCATTTTTCTCAATGTTCACAATCGATATTACCCCTGCCGATATCACTGATACCAATGATACCATTACAAGGACAAAATAGGCTGGACTATCCTTTAACAATATTTCAAGATTTTGAATGCGTAACCGCACGCAAAAATCCCATAGACTAATTTTTATTGAGAGCGGTAAAATGCTAGCAGCTGCAAAATGTATACTCTTTGCTCAGGACATGCATGCACCAGTCAATGAAGTCCCTTGAGTAAAAAATGAGCCATTTTTAAAGACGTTTTTCCAATGTAACGCTTCATTTTGACAGCTGACAATAGAACAATGCCTGTAGCAGAATTTGCTTAGCCTTCTCTTTTATATAATAAAGAATTGCGGTGATTACTCTATTTGTTACTTCTTTGTTCAAAAAATAAAATGATCAGTACTTTTTGTTTTTGCCGGACCCTGTACTAAAAGCAAGGCATCATAATCTCCAAAGAGGTAAATTATTTCGAGTAGCATTTTACGGGCTCAAAATATAGTCCTTAGAATTGCTATTTCCCGTGTAGGTGCCTATACCTAACTGAAAAGAAATTTATTGATGCTGATGGCAAACAGTAACCTACCCTACAAGTAAGTGTTCCGTAAATGAGCTGTAGAGTGTGGTCTCAAAATTCGCGCACTCGGCAGTCCATCAAGACAGTTCACGGAAATGATGCTTATAAAGTGGCAGAAGAATTGTGGAGAGAAAATGGGTCTTTTTGAGTACTCTAGACTCGTTATTCAACGACAACTATTTTTCTTTGAAAATGCTTATTGCTTCCAAACCATTCGGTTGGTCCCTCAACCGATGTCGAGCAAAAGATCACAGGGCGGTTTGGCATAAAGGAATTTTTTCAAGTTTTTTTTGAGAAATTGGATTTTTTTTATTCCATGACTCACCCTGTATATAGTATATTGAAATCTGAATAGTATGCATCCCACTATTTGTTATTGTTCATCCATAATTCTGCCATCAACATCAGATTACTCAAATCCTTTGGAATATCCGAAACAGAAGAGATTCCCTTCGACCACTTCACATCTTCAAAAAAACACCCAGTTTTTTCAACATATTTCTCAAGCATTTCCGTGATGGAATAGGAGTGGAAAAATAAAAAATCTCGCAGTGAACGATGAGTAGAGCTCCTTTCTCTTTTCAAATTGACCTCAACGATTTTCTTTTGGAAAATACAGTTGTTCAGCACGAAGGCCCGAGCGCATTTTATAGCAATCGACCGAGGCCCTGAATGGAACATCTATAGATGGAATTATGTACATTATTAGAATTAAAGCCTGGTGCCATCAATGAACAGAGATAATCAAGTTGACTGGAATTGGCATGCTTCATGAATTTCTTTAGGTCTTAACACCATAAGTATCAGTAAAACTTCAGGAGAAAATCAAAATTGGTATTGAAACTCGAATAATGATGACAATAATAATTCTGTTAACAATAATAACCCAAGTGCATCAAAAAAATTCAATGATGGAATTGATGAAGCCGATTAAGAAATTTTCTAGTGAATTTATGATCAGTGCCCGTTGACTGACCACAAGAAATGCATAGAAGCTATTGTGAACTGAACATTTTTCCATAATTCTCCATGAAACTATGTTTTTCATTGATCACTGTGCTCAACTTCGCCAAATAAAATTCTCAATTAGCTACTTCATGAATAAATTCTATGGTGCAACCGGGGGTTTATTGAAGAAGCGTGTGTATCATCTATAGTTTTTACGAATTCCCATTGACCATTGACCGTGAGCAATAGAAAAATGATCAGAATAAAGTTTTTTCATTATCTGATAATTCATTTAGATTTTATACAGCTATTTTCAACTATACATATGAATGAAATATTTTAAAGGAAAATACTTATGCGTTTTGAGTACTGTAGCTTTTAATTATAAAAATAGCATGAATTATAGATATAAATGACAATTTCAACATTTGAACATTCATGTTATGAACATGCGTGAAGCATACGTGAGCTCCTATTGATAGGAGTATGTTGTTGTAATGCATTATACCTTGTTATTTACATTTACTTTTCGTGATTCTCACATATTTTCATTGCAAATTTTGACATTGTATCTTATTTCACCGATATTTTTTGTCTTTTATTTTAATTAATGTTTGTAGATTTAGATTTGAAATCAATATTTCTGATGTAACCTTTTGAGACGCAAGTTGATACGTCTACCATATTGTATCTTCTATCAAGTTCACCTATAGCTGATACCTGATAATATGAACAATAATTACCTACATTTAAATAGTGAAACTGAACTTATATACGCTTAAGAATTGAAAAATTAGTAGGTAATATACGTAAAGTAAAGAGAAACAAATATCTTACGGTGTCCTAGATATGGGTTTTTTCTTATAAAAGTTGTTGTTGAACTCGCTTCCGAAAAGTACAGTCACCATTCTTCCGCATCAACAGCAAAACCCAACGATTTCTCTTGAATTCTCTAGAGATCCAAGAGAAATTCACGCATAAAATCCATGAAAAAAGTAGAACGGCACTTTAACGCGAAACTGAAAATTCACATAAACACTATAGCTCAATTTCAGGTGATCAGTGAACCCGTCGGGTGACACCGGTTCTGCATTTTTTCTACCTAAATCTTGGTCCTTTCTTTCGCACTGCACTAGCCCATGGGTTCACCCTTCGCCAATTTACAGAGCTCTGTACAGTATGTTTGAGTCTTGTATAGGACCTTGACTATACAAGACTCCTTGCTGCGGCTCACCGTCCGAGACTGACTGACGGTGGTGGTTTGGCGGAGGCGCTGCTCCATTGGCACGGCTCCGGGGCTGTAACTTGAACCGTAACTTGGTTACGGAGCGGCCAATGGCGTGCCAGAGCGGAGGGGATCCGGGCTCTGGTGGGTGTCGCCGGGTGTCAGTCAAAGGCCTGAAGAAGGCAAAGGAGAGGCAAAACACATACAGACAGACGCAGTGCCACCACCATCGAGACCGGAGTTTATCCACAACACCGGGCTTTTGTGTCATTTTCCTCCTAACTAGAGATGATGGATAAAGTGGTCGGCTCGCCGAGGCGCTAGCTGTCACCGGCACCCAAAGGCACCATATCAGTATTCACGTCTGTGTCTGATTCTTGTTATTATTTTTATACTTGAACTTATAAGTAAATTATAATTATGTATTCCAGACCAGATGACCAACTTGTATTACATAGGCACCTACCTAGTATTGTGTAAGTAGACTTGGGACTCAATTTCAGGTCTAAATTGCAACCGACGCAAAGTTGCGCCGCCAAACGTCATAGAAATGCCAAACTTGTTCATGTCGATTTGCAGCTCCTCCCGACTGTAAGTCAAAAAAAAAAATCCATGTCAACAAGAGGCAAGAGGGGGGAAATTGTTAGGGAGTACCCCAGCGAAGACTTTTTCCTTCGAGAGGTTGAAAGGACAAGAAATTACCATTTTCAAACTTGTCGTTTCCTTGTGACTTTTTTACCAATCCTTATGTTTTCAAGATCAAAAAACACGATGATACAAGTTTGAATGATGTGTGACGAACCAGTGGCCTATCAGACGGCTGTATAAAGAGGATGGGATGCGGTTTTTACTAACTAGTACTTTGATCTGTATATCCAACATTTTCCTCGACAAGTTAGGTATCATTTTCACCTACCCTAAACTGTGTTTTGATGACACCAAATTTCGATGGCGATATGTTTGATTGGAGAAACAAAGAAAAATGTACTTAAAAATTTGACGTTTTCAAAAAGCAGTTCCATCATTGTCCAAGCCATTGGAAGAAATTTACGTGTTTGTTTCTCCTCCTATTTGGGAGACGTCTAATAATCATTCTTCAATTAGGTCATTAAGTCAATTAAGAAATTTTATTCCGAACGACGTATCATGTTTCAGAAAATTTCCAGAAGAAAATGATGGAAATATTACTCTGATTTCACAAATTCTTGATTTTGTAGTAAGAGGATATTCTTCTTTGATCAGTATAGAACATAAAAATTTGGAATTATACATTCGAGTCATAACACTCTTTTTCAAGGAGAGCACCAAATCATTTAGTGGCATGTTATATCTTCTTGTATAAATCTATTATGTAGGTAGTTGTATATATTTTCCAATCAGAATTTTGCAATTGGGTCATTTTATATAACATTATGATTAAGTCATGTGTAAAATGACCCAGTTCCAAAATTCCTGTCAAACATTTCTGATGGACAATGGGCAATGATGGAGCTACTCTTTAAACGTCGAATTTCTAAGTTTTTTTTTTTTGTTTCTCCAATTAAACATAACATCTCTACCAAAATCTCATGATGATCATTAGATGCAGAAAACACTATTCAGTTGAAAATGATACCAAAGTTGTTAGGAAAGATGTTAAATATGCAGAATAAACTGCCAGTTTATAAAAACCACATCGCGACGTCACTTGTCAGTGGCACCTGATACCTGTTGATGAATTGATGATTTTAAAATACGCAAACCTGATACAAACTGTTCCTCCATCCTCCATCAAAAACTAATCAAGTCTGGATATAGAGTCCATCGTTTGTTTTGTCGCTTAAAATTTTTTTTCAGAGCTTTTACAATTCTACATTGATTCAGTTCAATTATTTACCTATAATCGATTCTCTTCGATGCATCGATTCATCTTATACGATTTTTTAATCGAATTAAACTATTGATTGCGATTCAATTCGATTTTCACTATAATCGATTCACTGACAACATTTGGACATCCCTCACATCCCACTCTTTCTTTATACAGCCGTCTGCTAGGGGACTTTTGCCTGCTATTCACCCTTTCAACGTCTAAAATTCTGGACTATTACCACTTTGATAAAACAAGCACAAATTAATCATATTTGGCGTTGGGCTCCACTGATTATTTAGGCTGTCCCAAAAGTATCGCATTATTCCAAATCCAGGAATATATAGGATATAGGAGGAACTCAAGAATAACATCAAGAAACACATATGATTTGGGTAACACCGTTTGTGATAGAGTGATCAGTAAAAACTAATAACCAGGAGGTTTACTACAATGAATTTTCGTTTACGATCCAGTGTGTAGATAAACTGCTCAAAATTTGAAATGTCGTATTGAAAATTTTGCCCTTTTCCAAAATGGTGTAACTTTGGATTGTCTCAAGCGATTCCGATTTTGTCTTAACGGTTGCTTAGATACATTTTCTACTCTACTCTACGTCTACTCCGTTGGCGTTGGCGAGAAGCTTCAATTTATTTCAATTACATTTGTTACCGGGTGGAATATAAAGCATTGCAAAATTGTGCTTTGTTTAATAGGTCCCCGTTTTCATGAACAATTGTTTTCTCAAATTCTAACAATATAATCATGAAGCCTGATGTCTTGTTTCGAAACGATTTTTGAATTTTCCAGATCAGAACTTTAACAATGATGATACTTATGATTTTTTTTTGTAAAAGTTGCATTTTAGACATTTTCAAAAAATAAGAGATTGAGGTTATATTTTTAAAACATATTCAGACTAAAATTATAGAATGTGTTTCTGAACCAACAAAAATTCTACATGGATTCAATTTTAGGTCCGTACGTCAAAAATTACAATATTGATACGATGCAATAACTGCGCCCTCTATAATGGCAGATTTCAACCAAAATCACATACTTAAGTTCATTACACGCCTATACCATGGCTGCATATCAAATTTCAGCCTAATTGGATGTATACCGTTTGGGAGTTATCATGGACGATTACACAGAGTTAGACACACAGTCAAACAGGCAGACCGACTTTGATCTGGAAATGGTCTGAATAAATCGATGAGATGAACCTCTAAAAAGTTAGTTCTTTCGAAGAGTTATTCTTCGAAATCCGGGAACAAATTTTTTGCGCGTTCACAATATTTTCCTTTTTCATTCAAGCACGTGAACCGGGGAAGTAAAACGTAGGTTTCTGAGGGCGCAGCAGTTTTCAACAATTCAAGCAACAAGCATGTGAAAGTACATGTTCTTCTTATCAAAAATGCGATTTTATTGCCAACCGAAATGACTAAAATGCAACTTCCACAAAACAAATCAGGCTTCAGATTATATCGTTCCTTAGCACTTGAAAATTCTTTTCACAAAAATGGGAATCTATTTGAACTAAGCACAATTTTGCAATGCTTAACATTCCACCCTGTAACGAATGTTATTGAAATAAGTTAGAAAATCTCACCAATCGAATAGATTGCTGGAGGATTTATCTAAACAGCCGTGCAAACAAAATCGGAATCGGTTGAGACAATCCAAAGTTATACCGGTTTGAAAAAGGCAAAATTTTCGATACCGACATTTCAAATGTTGAGCAGTTTATATCACAAAATCCAGTTTTTTCCATTAGATACGACTCTGCTCATTTTACCATGAAAATTTTTTTCATGCTGGTTTTGAAGAAGAATCAATCTTTAAGATACCATCAATTAAAATGGTATAAATTGAATAAAAGTTCAGTGCACACTCAGTGGATGATGAATTTTACTGATTAGTCTATCATGAACAGCTCCCCAAAATCACTTTGAATAACGAAATAGAGTGCAGCAAAGTGTCACCCTTTGACCCCCTCCATGTTTTCGAAAATGAACGTCATCATTTTTTTTATATTCTTTCAAATTCTTGAGTGGCTTTTTATATTGCTCTGGACCATAACAGCATGCCTTGAAAACACCTTATTACCTCCTCAGACACAGTGCTTCAGAGTTTGACTTATTCATTGCTTTTTTATAAATAATTCATGAAAGCGTTGATGTGTTTGGCTGTTACTTGCCAGAGATTTGTTTGGAATGGTTATATCTACTTAAAGTAAAATTTCACTCAAATCCAACCAGTGGTTCTAAAGTTGGGGGATGGGGGTACTGAAGGGTCATGGAAAAGTTTAGTTTTGAAAAAATATGGTCCTTGGAACCGCCATCATCCAGTCATAATTTCTGTCAATCAAAACTTCAATACAAAATGGCATTTTGCTCTTTTATCTATGTGCTAAATGCCAACCATGATAGTAAATTATCACGTCAGTGAAATTATCCTACCATATAGCTTCAGGCCAGATGAAACAGTCTGTTCAATCACAATTATTGATTTCTTATCCCCAGCGAGAGCCTTCACTTCGATAAGTTGCTGAAGAAAACCAACGTTGGCTGTATCTTCTTTTCAAATTTTTACTACTTTCATCTCCTGAAATACTTGCGTCCATTTTAATTGAAGAACTGAGAATAATTTGGAAAAACAATTCGAAGGAGAATGATAGGCGATAATTTGAGAATGCCAGTTAATATAAATATACAGGGTGGTCATTAAGGATTACAAAAATCCAGTTTACTCAAAATACAACCAAACTTTTTGGCAGGGAATGGCCATGTCATCTTGTTAGTAATCTAGATCGGTTCAGAAACGATTCGAACTTTTTTCCGTTGCTGTATCTCCGTCATAAAGACGAAATTAAATAACCGAATCAAACTTCATGGGTAGTCCTTATTAGTTGATGCTATTTGTCATTTCACGTAGATAATGACTGTTTATATTGACATGTCACTTTAAAACTGCCTATTTGCTTTGTCCCCAAAACACTAAATTGCCGTAGTTTTAATCACATCAGACTTTCCTCCGTAAATTCAGAGATGGCCGAGTGCCGACTGCTGAGGAGATGGCGCTAAACCAGAACCATCTTCTAACAACACCAATAACAAAAATAACAGACTCATCAACTGGAGTTGTGTTGATAATGATAATTGTGGTGCGTACAGGAGGCGTAGGGGCCACTCTCTTGACGCGAGAACATGAAGCAATTAAGGACTAATAGAAATCACGCTCCAAGCTCAAGTGTTCTAAAAATAAAACTGTCAAAACAGGGCTTCCTAATGAAGATGCCCGGCAAAGGGATGGATGATGGGATGTTGATGGCTGGTGGCTTGTGCATCAGTGACACAAGACACTCGCGCTTTTGTTATTTTGTTCTACCCGCATAATACATCCCCGGTGACGGTGGCCTCTGGCGCCATCGCTCTGTCTATCTAAACAACGCGCGGGGCCTCCATGTCTTTCCTTTCAATCTGAGCGTCGCAGTCGAGAAGGTTTTCAATTTTTTTATTTGCTCAGTATGTGTGCCCCGTTAAGACTATTAGGGAAGATTACACGTCTGAAGGTAGACAAACAGCTAAAAGTTATTATCATCTGACTTAATTATGTCCACCACTGCTAGGTCCTCTGGTGGGTCCCAAGATTTTATCTCGCGACAAGTTTTAAGTTAAGTAGGTAGTTAGCCGCTCCTAAATATCATTTGTAGATATTACTAGTGAAACAATCGTGAAATCACCTTATACTTATATAAAAGTTTAGTTTGAAGAGTACAGTTACAGAATGACTTTTCCTACGACTGATGCTATGAAATGCCTAGATGGTAGAAAACATTTATTAAAACATCCCACTCAAAAATGTAGGTACAATAGTATAGTGATTATGAAAAACATGTAAAGTTGTAAAAAGATTAAAAGTTATAAAATATAAAAAATCTCCTCCATTGACTACCCCGAGTTAATAAAAGTTCCCATAATAGTCCAGTCAAAATAGGTTTTAACCGGAAATAAATTCGGAAGTTGACAAAATTTGGTGGATCGATGCGGAATTTAACGTGGAATAACATACTGAAATTCCCAAAAATTCCAAGGCTTGGCTTTTTTTCTAGGGCCAATAAAAGAGCGCCATCCTTGGAAATTTTCGTTTTTTTCTGAATAACTTGTAAACTATCACCTTTAGAACACAAAAACCAGCGAAGCAAATGTAGCCCGTTAAATTCTCAAGAGATCAGTACTAAATTTATTACTCTATGGTCAATAGTCTCTGAGATACAGCGTTTGCTAAGACGCAGTGAAAATTACTCAAAATTTATTTCCAGATTTTACGTAACAATTTGCATAATGTCAGTTCAGGGGCTGTAACGTGAACAGCAGATGTGCGGATTTTATTGTGTTTTACATTTTTGGAAAGCCAATTCAACCTTTGGTATCACACTTTTGTCTAGAAGTCGCCAACTCCAAAATGGCACTTTTCCTCGACCTCTGAAATTGATACTTGATTACCCGAAGAATCCCCAAAAATCGATTTTTTTCATAGCATGCCATTTGCCCAATTTTCGAAGTAGAGCAAAATCATCCAGGGAATATATAAAGAATTGAATACCAAAAAAACAACATGTTCCGGAATCTTTTTCCCAGTGATGGTTCCAGAGTTTTATGAGTTGAAAGACTAAAACGACCTATTTGGACAAAAAACTGGGTGGTCCGACACTAACTGCTGAATACTGTACAGACCTTGCATTTGAGGTGTAAGATGTCACTTGGCAGACGTGGAAAGTACATAAGTATATTCAATACGTCTGCTAAGTGGCATTTTGCATCATCAAATGCAAGGTCCCTACAGTATTTAGCAGTTAGTGTCCGAACTACCTATCTTTCTTCCAAATAGATCGTTGTAGTCTTTCAATCCATATAACTCAGGAACCATCACTGGGAAAAAGATCCCGTTACATGTTATTTTTTTGGTATTCAATTCTTCATATATTCCCTGGATGGTTTTGCCCTACTTAGAAAATCAGGCAAATGGCATGGTATGAAAAAAATCGATTTTTGGGGATTCTTCGGGACATCAAGTATCGATTTCAAAGGTCGAGGAAAAGTACCATTTTGAAGTTGGCGACTTCTAGACAAAAGTGTGATACCGAATGTTGAATTGGCTTTCCAAACACGTAAAACAGATTGAAATCCGCACATTTGCTGTCCACGTTACAACCCGTGAACTGACACTATGCAAATTGTTACGTAAAATCCGGAAATAATTTTTGAGCAATTTTCACTGCGTTCCAGCAGACGCTGTGTCTCAAAGGCTATTGATCAGAAAGTAATGAGTTTAGTACTGATCTCTTGGGAATTCAACGGGCTACATTTGCCTTGCGAGTATTGGTGTTCTAAAGGTAATAGTTTACAAGTTATTCAGAAAAAATCGAAAACTTTCAAGGATGATGCTCTTTTATTGGTCCTAAAAAAAATTCCAAGCCTTCGAATTTTCGGGAATTTCAGTATGCTATTCTACGTTGAATTCTGCATCGATCCACCAAATTTTAACAACTTCCGAATTTATTTCCGGTTTGGCCCGATTTTTGCTTAATTTGACTGGACTATAACTGACGCAGCTTTTCCACGTTGGATTGCATGATGAGATGAGATGCCCTGGTTCTGATGCCCATTGTATGTATGTCCGTCATTGATTAGGAAATCTAGTGTATTGAGGCACAAGCTTTAATTCCATTTTCGCACTGACAGTTTGGTGAGAGAATATAGGTAGGTATTTTCTTAAAAGAACTTACGTCAGAGGAAAAGTGAAATCAGGAAACAGGAAGGCGGATTTGTATACAAAATGTATCCAGTATAGAATAACGTTCTGAATCAAAAATCAAGTGACAAGCTGGGGCGCTACACGGCTGATGGCGCACCCGCAAAGTTTTGGAACGAAACTATCAGCGGCCATCAGCCGTATCCACCCAGCGCTCCAGCTTGTCACTTTATTTTTGCTCCAAAAAGTCATTCTCCTGAAAATAAAAAGTGAACGGGATATACTTGTTACATAGGTACTACTGTTTCGAAATAAATACATTGTTTTTCATTTTTGTCTTCACTTCACCCCAAAGAGGACTACAAGGCAAAAAATACCAAGAATTTGACATCTGAAGATGCCAATAAAGATGCCGATAATGTCATCAGCAGCTAAATTCAATGATTCAATTTCAATTCAATTTTTCAATGATGGAAAGATCAAATATTGCCAAACTCGGTTATATATAAATCTATAAAAGATGGTAGTCGCATGTACAGGCTGGTCCAGGTTTTAGTAGAAAAAATTTCAGAAACACACCCTTGTTCCGTGTCATCATTCTTATTTTCTAGCCAAATTTCAACTTTCTGCCGCCATCTTGGCCTTGGCATTGAAATCTTTTATTGGTGAAACGATTTTCATGAAACTTGGAACTTACCCTTGTCTAGTACGATCATTCTAATTTTCAAGCCAAATTTCATGATTCTGCCGCTATTTTGGCCGCCATATTAAATTTTTTGCCGAAATAACGGTAAAACCCTGATTAACATCTTGCGTACACTAATCCTTCAGAAAGGAAGTGCGCTATTGAGCCTCATGCCCATGAGGCATATTCGCTTGTTTGTTTCTCGTCTCAAGCTTGTATACTTGGTCTTATCCTGGTTTATTTCTAGTCCTCTATTTTTTGCCATTGTTGTCACCACTTTGAACGTATCCTCTAAACTTCTTCTATCTCTCGATTTCTTGTTATAACTAGAAATTTTGTGTCATAACTAGAAGTTTCGTGTTATGAATCGAAGCTTCTCGGATGTGAAAAAAATAATGCATGTAGTGTCACTTCTACGCCTTCATAGTTAATCATTCCTAACTCGTTGTTCAATATGCTATTTCCTACGACTTCATAAATTGTCCTGCAACTAGCGATACTGACAGCCACCGATCACTACCAGTCACACCTTCACGGTCGAAAATTTCTGATGAGGGCAGAGCAAGTTATTCTGAAGTGGTTGCTCCAAATGAATCCAGAGGAACAACTGGCAAGGTAGACAGAGAAACTGCAGCAGTACGACTTCAAAATCCAACACTGGCCAGGTAAAAAAATCATGGCAATGCAGACGCTCTTTCACGGGGACCATACAGAGACGACTGCAATAAGATGCACCAGCGGAATGCAGTACAGGTCAGAGCAATATGTATACGTTGTGATTCCACAGATTTGGACCACAGCTGCGGTGAAAAAAGATTGACGAGAAAATTCTACTATTGAGGAAAGGAAAGAGCTCGGACAGGACAGACCGAAATGGACAGAAACTCAGGGAATATAGTTCAAGGCTCTCTGCGTCTCTGCGGAGCTTGTTGAAGATAGAGAACGTGGTGTTGAAAAGAGAATGGGAAAGCCTGGATATGAAGCAGGAAGTTTCGCAAATGGTGCCTCTCAAGAAACAAGTGAAGGAGGTCCTGAGAGAGGTCCATGCTGGCGCTGCCGGAGGACATCTTAGAGCCAATCCATCAGACGTTGGCGAAGGTACGCGAGTGAGTCTACTAGATCAAGTGCCAAGACGACATGGAAGTCTGGTGTAGGCACTGTGCTCGACAGACATGACACTCTATGAAGCTCATATAAGAGGTCATGAACTCGTAGCCGAGAAGAGCTGAAGACGTATCGTATAACCTAGTAGCACCCTTCGAATGCATATCGCTATCGACGTTGCCGGCCCGTTCCCTACGAAAGACGATGCCAGCGAATACATCTCAGTTGTCATGGATTCAGCAAGCAGACTTCAGCAAGTGGCCGTAAGAACATACGCTCTGCCCTACCTAACCAAGAGGCTCAAACCGTATCACGAGTACTGATCTCTCGATAATCTGATTTCTTGGTTGGAGTGCCACTGGAACTGCACTCTTACTTATCAAGGACAGAATTTCGAATCAAATGTTATCCAAGGCATCTGTGCCCTAATTGGAATACCAGAAGACCCGAAAGACGCCTCTTGACCCACGTTCTGCGAGTGGTCGAGCGGTTTAACAGGACGATGGAACAACAGTTGTCCAAGGTCCTCGACGAAAATCAACGGAAAATGACCCAAGAACTCTTTCGGAGTAAGTCCACGATCTATAAGACAATGAATGCGGGCAATGTACATCAGATAGTACGACGACTGATCCGCATTGCGACCGACCGGATGAAAACACGATATGACCTGAAGGCCAACTCCTTGGATTAGGATTTCAAGAAGGTGACCTTATGTGGCTGTGGAATCTGCCTCAACACATAATATCATACAATGTGGTCAAGAAGATCAACAAGCTGTTTATCGAATCTCGATTAAAGTTGTTCACCTGAATTGACTCTCCATGCCCGATTGATGCACACACGTGACATCAAATTTTGGTTCTGTATACCCAGTGGCGGACTAAGGGGGGGGTCTGCCCCGGGCCTCGGGGCCTCAATTATCTGATGGGGCCCCTAATTCCTCTTGTTTGTAAAAAATACTGCGAAATTTTTTGGATAAAATTCAAAAATTTCAATATTTTTCCTCAATGGTAATTTTTTCCGCATATTACTTAGGTGAATAACATTGTTTTCCTTTATTTTCCATTTTAAAGTTACCTTGGCAGGCCCCATGACAACAGGTTTGGGGGCCTATACACAGGCAAAAGAGGTGTGTTTGTATCACGGAATCTCTTAGAATTATTTCCACTTTAGGCTTTAGGGGCCCCGGCCCCGGATATCATTCATAGTTTACTTCTTTTCAAAAGAGGGAAGAGACAAAACAACAAAATTCTGCGCGCTGCAGATAGTAGGAATTAATATAATTCTTGATTGTGATTATAGGTACGAGTAGGTTTTAGCATTGAGTCAACAGTCCAATTCCAATTCAACATCCAAAGCTGTAACCTAAAACTTTTTGTAGGTACTGGTGGTCAGTTGGCAGGTTGGCATAGCCAAGGGGGGCGAGAGTAGGCGAATAACGACCTCACTCCCCTACCTCCCAAGCGCCCACGGCACTTCATCCCACACTCAACCGATAAAGAAAAAATTTCTGACGAAATTTTTCAAGAAGCGCAAAATTTTTCTGAAAAGAAGTTTGATCATCAAGTAATTTTGGTGAAAACGTCAAAATAATAATTGCAGAACGCATTAAATATACCGATCATCATCAGCATTAATATTATTATGCCCAAAATTTTTTGGCTGCGGCGCTACCTCTCACCGACTTGCACCTTCGTGGTTGCCTTCACCATCAAACTCTGACTACGCCACTGCGTTTTATAGTCAAGTTAACAACTTCATTTTTTGTTTTTTAGGTTTTTGCTCAATCACAACGGGGCAGAGCGGGCCAAAAAGTCTGCCGACACCCCTTCATGTTCTCAACTTTCTCTCCTTAGGGGCCCCATCTCACAATTCCGCCCAGGGCCCCCAACTCCCTTAGTCCGCCACTGTGTATATAAAGTGAACTTCCAAGCAAGGGCCGTATCTTCGTCATTAGGGCGAACTTTGCAAAATGATACATAGGTTTCCATTGTATTTTGACGAGATCTACTCACAGTTGGATTTTTTGCTATCTAGAAACACCCTGTGTATAAGAGTAAGACGGCATGGCCAGAGGGCGAAAATCAAAAAACATAGTTGAATTAACAGCGAAAGTGCGTACAACAGCGAAGTGTGGTACTTATGAAATGCGACAATTTATATGAAGTGTTAACTTAGGAGTGCTAAATCATAATTTTCCAATGAAAGGGATGTATCTCCATTATTACGCATTCTCGAAATGTTTTCTGGGTCAGTTTCGATTACTCATCGATTCTTTATCTAGGCTTTCGTACATAAACTCAGGATACTCTATTGTTCACAAATTCACCGTAGACTCCGACGCGAGGATAAGACACGCATCTGCATAATTGGCGAAGGTGCCGTAGTTACTCGACGTTTCCAGAGCTATCGCGAATTGACTTCAGGATCAGGATCATTATCACCAGGAAAGTATTGCGGCGGGGCATCACATTCACAATATTTTTTTGTGGTTGTTCATCAAGCGCCCACGCAAAGACCAAAAATTCAAATGGAAAAGTTTGCAGTATAAAATACCTGCGATGCTGGAGCTTTGATTCCGTCAAAAGCTTGTTTTATAAAACAAAAAGGTCTCGCTGAAACCCAGATATTCCCCAGCCTCATTTATCGAAACAATGAAAACGTGAATAACGAGCCAACAAAAGCGAGCCGGGGACTCGAAATGAAATCAAATCTGTGCCGAGGAAAATAAGTGTAAGAGATTGACGTCGGATGAAAATTGAAAAAGGAAATTTCTTTTTAGACTCAATTGTTTCGCTCGGCTGGCCTACACGGTCACCGGACAGTATATGCTCAAGTTGATTAGCGGGAGTTGGTCGCTTCGTCTCTCTCGCCCCGCAAATTTGAATGGGGCTGTCGGAAAGAGCGCACCGCTGAAGGGCGTAAGGCAAATCGGTCGACGATGGAGTGTGCATACAACTAGATTAAGGTACTATTGTATCTCGGCTGCGATGCAAGCTAAACTCCAGGGAGTTCTGTTATTGGATAACCTGGATGTTAATACCGGCGGGATTCAACTTCAGCCTTATGATGTTCGCTTGTTTGTCTGCGCCCTGTTATTTTCAGGTTTTTCCATATACAATCGAGGCTTGAAACTTTGAACACATTCACTACGTGATGTGATGCATACAGGACGACGTCGATTTTCCAACAACTGGGAAACTAGGCACTGCGACAAAGAGGAACTCACTTTGCTTTATACGTCCATATTATAGTATAGGCGCAGGCACAACGCTATGAAACGCCTAGACATTTTGTAACAAGCGAATACGCCTCATGGGCATGAGGCTCAGTAGCGCACTTCCTTTTTGGAGGATTAGTGAACGCAAGATGTTAAGTAATTAGGGTTCTACCGTCTTGGGCAAAAAATTCCAATATGGCGGCCAAAATATCGACAGAATCATGAAATTCGGCTTGAAAATCAGAATGATTGTACTAGACAAGGGTAAGTTCCAAGTTCCATGAAAATCGTTCCACTAATAAGAGATTTCAATATGGCGGCCAAGATGGCGGCAGAATTATGAAACTCAGCTTGAAAATAGGAATGATCGTACGAGACAAGCATAACTCTCAAGTTTCATGAAAATCCTCCCACTTATAAGAGATTTCAATATGGCGGCCAAGATGGTAGGGCAATCATGAAATTTGGCTTGAAAATAAGAATGATCGTACTAGACAAGGGTAAGTTTCAAGTTTCATGACAATCGTTCCACTAATAAGAAATTTCAATATGGCAGCCAAGATGGCGGCCGAATTATGAAAGCCATTCTGCCTATTTGGTCCTTGAGAACCTAAGCTATCCACCGGATAAAGTTCAATCTTCAAGGGCTGTAGCTTTAGTTCCCGAGAAGAAGTTCAACTTCATCGAAGTGCACAGGAGATCTCTGTTTTTTGAGAATAATGATAACGATGTATGGATAACAAAAATAGTGCCCATTGGCCACCCTTGGGGACATCAGCTATTAATCGGAAAAAAGTTCCAAGACTCTTGTTTCAATTCTCGAGAAGGAGTACAGCGTCTTAAGTTCTGCACGGACTCGGACAGACAGACAGACAGACAGACAGACAGACAGACAGACAGACAGACAAACCGGCCACATAAGCGTCATTCTGTTACTTATATAAAAAAATGTTCTCCAACTGATTTCGACCTCCTGAACACGAATATCGGGTTCAGTTTTGAATTGGAACATTTCTTTTTTATCGAAAAACCGAAAAAATGGTAGCCTGTCACATGATTTTTAGTGATACCTACCTACTTTTTTTTGTTATTGAGCGAACATGTTTCGTAATTTGAGTGCCATTATCCTTTAGGTACCTAGTATGGGCTATTTCAAAATGGTCAATTACTATTTCGGCACGTCTGATTTTAAATTTGTAGGGTCGTGTAATATGCGCCGAGCCGTGGCTTTGCGGTCGTTTTCAAAAATTGATAACAATTGACCCGACGGTCGGATCGAAGTGGGGTTTTTGTCAAAAAAAAGTTCAAATTGTTCTCTAAATATAATGCCGTACATGCAGTGATGTATTTCATTAAGAAATTGTAGTTGCCTGCATATCGCAACTTTCTACAATATAACTCCGCATATGTATTATGGTAAAATGATAAGATCGGGTACTTCCTCGCATGTGATAACTTTCGAGATCAGGCCGGCTTCTGAAATGCAGCATTCAACGGCGATGCCGCGTCATACTAAATTGTTATTATTGTCATTGTTTATTATTATTTCGTCGAGATTTTTCTTGGTTCGGGATACAAGGTCATGAGCTACCCAATGAATGGAGTAAAAATTTTTCGCAAAAACCTTTTCGTCTAGGACTAGATGCTGTGACGGACGGACGGACGGACGGACGGACGGACGGACAAAGCGAGGACAAAAGCGCCTTCCCGTTTGGAGAAGTGCGCTAAAAAGCCGGCATAGACAGAACTATTCAATATCTCTTGTTCTTTCTCGTATTCTACCTAGGCAAAATAAGAAAACGCCACCAAAACTCGACATAATGCCTGATAATCATAAGCAGGCATTTCCCATTTTGGCTGCTACGAGTTTGGCGAAACACGAGCGCCTCAATTTGGAGTCAAGGGACAAAAAAGTACCTACCTCACGAAACGTCCCCAGTAAAAAATGTCCCCGGGAAAAACTTTACTGGATCTTTTTTTCTCAAATTTTTTCTTCAATAATCTTTGAATCTCTGGTGCAGTAAAGATAGGTTTTGAGGTTGAAATAATTATTTCATGAAATTTTGAAGCTGTTATCGATTCAGAATATCATCCTCTACCATGTACTCAAAATCTCCGAAAATCCCACTTGAGCATTTTTCTTGCGGCGCTGTCAAAGTATATCATGTTTGCTGCAGGAAGTCCGAAAATTGTATCCTTGCTTTTGTCACATCAGAGGTATTTTGTTAGCTCAGAGCTGTTGGTATATACTCCAGGGTATGACCAGAAGGTCATCTGAACCGTCGACATCCTATTTCCCGGAAAAGAAAACGCGTAACTTGCCTAATCTGCAATTACCAGTGGTAATTAAGTGTAGTTCGGGTATTAGTGACCAAATTTAATAAAATCTGTTCTTTTTGTGATGAAGGCATAAAATTTGGTATGATTGGTCTTCATGGTCCCCTTTTAAAATGTAGGCATGACGCCTTGCCATATTTTGGTCAGGGGGGCTTAGGGCCCCCTTGAAAATTGAAGTTGCAGATACTAATACAAACCACCATTAATAATCGTCACGCATCTCAAAAAATAATCATTTGACTCTACCTCGGACTCTACGTTAAATCTCGACAAAAGGCAGACTAGTTGTCGCCATGTACGCACTGTTCTTCATAGTGAAAAAAAATTCTTTGGAATGTCAAAAAGAATCCAGGTTTCTATAATTTTTTCATGTAATAGAAGAGTAAATTCATCTTGCGCATAGCATTATCCACTAATTCGTATCTGCCGAAGCCGTTGATGAAGTCAATTTCTTGATATTGACATCTTAGAAGCAACTATCTCAGATGAAACCAGCCAATTCAAGTGCTCAGTTCAGCAGTGTTTTTTCCAATTTTACCAATCAATATGATCAGGGGCGGACTTGGGTTTCGTGGCGCCCTAGGCATGACTGAATTGGCCGCCCCTTCCCCGAGAGATGTGTTTCAGAGAACTAGTTTGTGTTTATATTTCTTGAGCACTAACTGCTGTTGATGATATTAAGTGGTTTTTCATCAATAGTTGACACAAATTAACAAAAATTGAACAGAAAAACAATTGTGCGAACGAGATTTTCGTGGAATAAAAATGAAACCACGCATTTTTTCCAAGAAGACGATGTCGATGCCGCCCCCTTGGATCTGCCGCCCTAGGCACGTGCCTACTTTGCCTATTGCCAAATCCACCCCTGAATATGATGACAATTCATTATTGGGTGGACAGCTTCAACTGTTTTATAATTGTAATGAGTATAACTAAATGAGAAGTGATGCGCGAAAGCCCCAAAAAAATTGTTTTTAACCACCACTTGTCACTGTTAGAATTGCACCAAATTTCATGCTACTTTGGCGAAACAACAGCAAATAGAGACTAATGAGTATAGACAAACGTCAATACGATCTGCAGTTGTCAAGTAGAAGGCACAAAGAATCAGGATTGAGGCGTGAAATACTTCAAAGCTTTGATATCGAGTTACACGGTATGAAAATATTTTCAACACACCCTGGGGGCACAAATTTTATGATGGTGGGCGACGTAAAAAACATTTTTTCTTAGGCTTTTGCGCTTGGTTCCGCGTGTAGTCGAAAGGAATTAAGTTACAGAACAGTTTCAGCTATCCATCCATTTATAAATTGTCAATCATATTGATTGGGAACAATAAAAAAATACGCTGTTGAACTCCACACTTAAATTGGCTTATTTCTCCGGGAGCTGTCATTCCTAGAATGACAGTATCAAAAAACAAAATTTATGAATAGCTCCGGAAAATACAAATCAGTGAATAATGATACACAGCAGATCAATTCACATTTTCTTAGATGGAAAAATCATTAAAAACTGTGTTTTTCTTTGACACTCCGAAGAATTTTTTTTTTAATCCTGAAGAACAATGCATACATGTCGACAACTGTTGTGTCTCTTGTCAAGATTTGGTGTAGAGTCAAATGATTACTTTTTGAAATGTGTGACGATATTTACCGGTGATTTGTAGGAGTTCCTGCAACTTCAAATTTTCAAGGGGGTCCTTGGGCCCCCCTAACCAAAATATGGCGAGTCGTCGTGTTTACATTTGTAAAGAAGACCATGAAGACCACTCATACCAAATTTCATGCCTCTATCACAAATCAAACAGATTTTAATTAACTTGGTCACTAACCCTCGGATTATCTTCAATCAATACTGTTAATTGGGAATTAAAGCGACTTCTGTGTTTTTTTTTTTTCGGAAAATACGAGTTAGAAGTTCAAACGAAGGTCTGGTCATGTCCTGCAATGTATATCAACAGCTCTGAGCCAACAATGTAGCTCTAGTGTGACAAAAACGAAAATACAATTTTCGGACTAGTTGCAGCAAACATGATATACTCTGACAGCGCCGCAAGAAAAATGCTCAGCTGGGATTTTCGGGGATTTTGAGTATGTGGTGGAGGATGAAAATCTGAATCGATATCTGCTATAAAATTTCATGAATTAATTTTTTCAAGGTTTGGGGTCTTTTTTGACTATCTTTACTGCACTTGTATTTTTCCCTGTGCCTTCTTGTGTTTTCAGACACCCTAATTACTGAACCCCATTGTTTCTTCAATGTAGTTTGAAGCCTTGATAAGTTCTCTTGCGTTATTTCATTGCTTCCGGAGCTTTAAGTGTCGGTCTAACTGTATGCAATGTGGAACATTTTGTGAGCCCACTCACAGACCTGATAAACAAATACTTGTACAACTGGTGTTTTTTCTTCTTGTTTGAAAATTGCAGAAGTATGTGATACCGGTGAAAGGAGACAGGAGTGACGTCTCAAACTCCCGATTTTTTCAAAAGTTGTAGAAAAGAAAAGGCGGTTAACTCCCGGATCACAAATTATTTTGAAGATGACAAACTTTTCAACTGGAATAAGTACGGTTTCAGAAAGGGTCGCTGCACAGCTGATGCATGCGTTCGCTCGCTTCGTCAACCTGAGAATTAAATGTTTTAAGAGGGCTTTCAATGTTTCTGGGCTTGAGCAGGGCCTTTGATTGCGTTGATAAAGGAATACTCCTCGGTAAGCTTGGGAAAATAAAATTTTGGTTCAACCAGCCTGAGCCTTATTGAGTCCTAGGCATACAGGGTGGCCCAACGAAAACAGAACAGAGGGGTTTTCGGGCATTTCACCTAATTTTTTTGAAAAAAGCTCGAACAGGTCGATTTTTATATTGAGGGGGACATCTGAAACATACATTGGCGGATTACTATCTTCAGCCCCCTCACCCCCACCCGCCCCAACTTCGAAGTCTCAAATGACACCACCCACTTTGCGATACATCAAATTGAAGAGAATTAATATTTCTTTCTGAAAAAATATTTCTATAATTTTCAACCCCACCCCCCTTCTTCCTAAAGTTGTCAGAGTTTCCAATGTAATATTTTTGATCTCTTAATTTTCTTCAGTACAGTCAACGTCATCCTGCACAGCATCGAGGAAGAAAATTTTCTGTGTAAAAAGTGCCACCCAAATTCACCCCTTCACTCCCCCACATCAACTTCGAAATCTAAAATGACACTACCTACTTTGTGATACATCAAATCGAAGGGAATTGAATTCGCTTCCTGAATAAAATATTTTTAGAATTTTCCAAAAACTCCCTTTCCCCCTAAAATACTCCGAATGTTCAATTTATCAAGAGAGGGATTGAAAATTTCAAAAAAATTGTTTTCAGAAAGAAAAATCAATTTCTTTTTATTCGATGTATCACAAAGTAGGTGGTGTCTGTTAAGTTTTGAAATTGGGGTGGAGGAGAGGAAAGAGGTGAATTTGGGTAACACTTTTCTCCACCGAAAATTCTCTCCTTAGATGCTATTTAGGATGACGCTGATTAAATTGAAGAGAATTGAGGGGTCGATGATATAAAATGGGACAGACAGAGAAATTTAGGAAGATGGGGGGTGGGGTTGAAAATTTTGAAAATATTTTTTCCAGAAAAAGAATTTGATTCCCTTTGATTTGATGTATCGCAAAGTAGATTATGTCATTTGAAATTCTAAAGTTGAGGTGGGTAGGGGTGAGGGGGCTGAAGATAGAAATTTGCCAATGTATGTTTCAGATGTCCCCCTCGATATAAAAATCGACCTGTCTGAGCTTTTTTCGAAAAAATGATGTGAAATGTCCGAAGACCCCTCTGTTCTGTTTTCGATCGTCCACCCTGTATACATATCAGACAGGTATCAACAAATTAATATGACTGGGAAGGTCTCGGGTGGGAGACAGGTTGGCTTAAAAGTACCGCAGGGCTTTATTTTGGAGCCCCTACTCTTCACAGTTCTTATAAATGATGCAAAGCATGCCTTCATCACTCCTATTGAATTTAGTCTTTCGTGACGGTTAAACATGACGTGCTTGATCATGACACGCGGCGAACAGACCTGCATCTGATAGATTTCTGCCGTTTGACGAAATCACAGGGTTCACCCATAACATATCGGTCAGGTTGTTGGTTGCCCTCTGCTGTGCGGTCTTTTTTACCCAAACCTCAATTTGCGACCTGGGTTGCTTCACTCTGAGCCTCACTTTTGTCACAGGTCTCATTTTATACTCAAATTGTACGAGTTTTTTAATTATGAGTTGAATCAATGTGTTATTTACACTTAATTTTTATATAAGTATAGGTATATTATATTTTTTATACATACAATGGGTTTTTCTTCTCGATATATTGACGTATGTAAGCAATTATTGCAAATAATTTTTGCGTGGGTGATTTTGTGGATATAGGACATAGGTATTAGAAGTCCGCGCACCATCAAACTTTGTAATATGTCCTGTATCATCGAAGAAACCCTCACAAAAGCAGGGTTCCTTGTCTTCGGTGTAATATTCGGAGCTGTATCTCTATCGGCTCTATCTAAACAGGTCAGCAATTGAAATGGCCGCTCGAAATTTTTATTCCCTTTCAAATATAAATATCAGCAAAAAGACGCAACCAATTTCAAAACGGTTAACGACGTCTGATAGAGTGATACTTTCTCTACAATGTTTGATGTTAGCTTTTTCTATTGTCGGCAATATACATGATATACAGGATACAGGGTGAAAACCGAAGCTGTATGGAAATGGTCAAGTTTAAATCATGTGGTGTAACTATTGTAAAAATGATACCAGACTTTTCGTGACTTCATATTTAGAAAGTTTGACTCATTGTATCGAAACGGTTTTCTACATTTCCTTCCATCTCTTTCAATTACAGGGAGATCTAAAAAAAAATTGGTTTTGCGCTGATAATGGGATTCCTTGTTATCCAATTTTCAAAATATGGACGGCGAATTGAAGCTTATTCTTTGAAAGATGGAGCCTGGAAATCATAATCGACTCAAAAAAACATTCAAAACAATGGACTCTACCGAAGGTAACCCAAATATGGAGTAGGTACACTCGGGATCTGGTTTGGATGAAAAATGTATGACAAAATCAACCGCTTTTCAAACGAACGGTTCACTCCGAACATTTCGACGTAGTTTTCGCTTGTATCAGTCAAGAATGGTCGGTGATGGAACCGAATTTACAACCGCATGATTACGGAGAGAATACAAGCGAAAAGAACGTCGAATGTTCGAGTGAACGGTTCGTGTGAAAAGTGGTTGTTTTTGTCAAAAATTTCCATCCAAAACAGATTCCGAGCGTACTTCATATTTGGGTTATCTTTGGTGAAGTCCATTGTTTCGAATGTTTGTTTTGAGTCAATTCAGACTTTCAGACTCCATTTCCCAAAGAATAAGCTTGAATTCGCTGTTCATATTTTGAAAATCGGATAACAAGGAAACCCATTATCAGTGCAAAACCAAAAAAAATAATTGTTGAATCACCCTGTAATTGGAAGAGATAGACGGGAATTTGAAAAACCGTTCCGAGACATTGATTCGAGCTTTCCAAATATCAAGTCACAAAAAGTCTGATATCATTTTTACAATAGTTACACATGATACAAAACTGACCATTTCGGTACATCTTCTGTTCTCACCCTGTATATCATGTATATTGTCGACAATAGGAAAAGCTGACATCGCACATCGTAAACAAAGGATCACTCTATCAGACATTGTCAACCGTCTTGAAATCGGTTGCTTCTTTCCGCTGATATTTATATTTGAAAAGGAACAAAATTTTTGGGTGGCCCACTTCAATTGCTGACCTGTTTAGCTCTTCGGCCCCCCTTCTGTCCTCGTGTGACGTTTGAAACCCTAATGAACCCCCTCATGTTCTTTTGTGCGGCTTTCAAAATTCCAGCGAGTCCCCGTGTGCCTATACTTGGGTTATTAAGAGCTCTATCGGGCCCCTTGGCCTCTTGCTATATTGATGCTGACCCCCTTATGCATTTCGTATAGCTTTCAGAATTCGAGTCAATCCTCTTTTGCCTTCTTGTGTTATCCAAAGACCCATTAAGCCCTCTTTGTGTCTTCAATTTCGTTTGAAGCCCTGGTGTGCCCTTATTGTTTTTCATGACTTCCAGAACTCCAGTAATAAGCCCCCTCGTACCTTTTCAAGCTGTTGAAAGCCTTACTGCCGCTCCTCCCCTCCGATCGGCGTTCCAGTTGGCCCTTTCACCTTCTTGTGTTATTATCATCGTTTGAAGCCTTCACCCCTCTTCCTTTATGTGACAACCATTAGAGCCCTATCGCCCCCTCCCTGTGCCCCTATGAAGCGTGCAGTGATGTTGTTAGAAGCCCTACAGGTCCCCTTGTTTCTTTATGCCCACGCTTTATCGCTCGAAACCCTCTGCTGAGTGCTAAGTCCCCTTGTACTTGCCCGTGGCTTTCGCAAGTGAGCATCATGCACATAATTGCGCCTTCATGTGGTATTTGAAGAAGTTTTATCGCGGGCCCCCTTGTACTGTCAAGTGTAGTTAGAGCCCCGATGAGGAGCCCCCTGCTTTTAGAATTTCAGTAGGCCCCCTTTCGTCTTCTTGTGTTATCCAGGGCTCTATTGGGCTCCCTGGTGTCGTCAATGTCGTTTTAAGCCTTGCTGGACCCCCTTACATTATTCTTATATCCTCCTAGGAAATTACGTTATGCCTACGACATATAAATACGCAGTTAGGGCCCTCTGCTCTAATTGATTAAAGTGTTTGGACAAGAATTAATTGTGAGAAGATTGTTACACGAGATATCACAAATTGATCAAGATGATTAAACAAAACCAATTACTTTATGATCACTAAAGTCGTATTATTCGGAAATGTCACAACCAAGTACTCAAGCTTCCTACGATTTCACTTGCCTCCTCACATTTTTGAATATTTTTGGCTTGGCTCCGTACAGATGGACGCCTCAGGGGTTTAAGATCAACCCTAAATTACTAGTGTGGTCCATCTTTCTTTCAGTTGTAGTACCAGTAGCCGATTTCTACGTGCCAATGTACTACGAGCGACGCAATGACACACATGGAAGCCTCATTATTATTGACACATTAAAAGAACTAGGTGGCGCAGTTTTTTTCTTAGAAACCACTGCTAGTTATGTTTTTGCTATCTTCTACAGAAATCATGTAAGATAAATAAATCACGTAGGTAAGTTTTGCTTTCTTTTTTCCATGAAAGAATTTATTCACAGATTGTGAGACACCTGAATCAGTTAACAACTTATGAGAGCTCCATGATGGCTCATAAAGAATATAAAAAAGGCCCTGTTGTGCTCAAATTAGGAGCATTTCTTTTGCTTTTATTTTTATACGGACTGAACAACTACTTCACTTATGGCCTGTTGTATCCTTCTGACGTGGTGTTACATGTGACATACTGTTTCACTTTCTCCACTACATTTTTATATGTTATGGAATTTTGTTTCATGGTTTTGATTTTGAAAGAAAGAGCCACGTTTATTTATCGCAAATTGGCTTCGTTGCATGGAAATTTTGTACATAGTAGACAAAGGTATGATTTGGCTTCAATGAGCATACTTCTTATTTTTTATTTATTACAGGATTCATTTGCTGGGAGATGAGTCATCTGAAAATATAATTTTTAACGAACTGGATCGTATAAAGGACTTTTATTACGAACTATGGAAATGCGTCCAAAATTTCACTTTGCTGTTTTCACCTTTACTTGTTTTATCCATTATCAGGATAATGGTGTTTTTCATATTCATAACGTACGCAGTCATAACTCAGTCTCTGAAATACAACCAGAAGTCAGAGGTCCATTTAGTTTTGTTGCTATCGTTTGTAATTCAGCTGTTAATTGTGGTTTACTTTTGTTCGACAACTGAAAACCAGGTAGGTACCTATATCCCATACACTTTCTATTTTCAGTAGAATGACTTTTTGGAGCAAAAATTAAGTGACAAGCTAGGGCGCTGGGAGGATACGGCCGATGGCAGCTGATAGTTTCGCTCCAAAACTTGCAGGTGCCCTCAGCCGTAGCTGTAGCCCCCCCAGCTTGTCACTTTATTTTTGCTCCAAAAAGTCATTCTACTGAAAATAGAAAGTGTATGGGATATATATACCTACACTGCCCAGTTTGGTACCTATACAGGGTGGTCCGACTTTTATGTCATTAAATTTAAGGATCGATAGAGAATGAAAAATGAAGGGGACTTTCTCCAGAAAACATATTTGAGAAATGCCTAATAACAGAGATACAGCCCTTCAAAGTTGGAAATAGATAATCGTTTTTTTCGCATAACTTTTGAACCGTTCAACCGATTTGATTATAAATAGAACCAAAGGTTCACTGAAATTATCCTCTGTCGAACAATCATAACATGTTCCATAAAAAAGTTTCAGGGGCTTAGACATTAGGGGGTGACCGTACTTTTACCCCTTCATTTTTCACCCCCCTAGTTATTTTTGGAAACTGTTCATAATTTTGAATTCTACGTTCAATTTTGAAGAAAAAATCACTGTTGCAAAATTTTGATTAGAGGCTTCGTTTAGGAGATATTTGGGTTTGAAACTTTGGGAAACATCCCGAAATCGCCACTTTCAAAGGTCTAAAAATTAAAATCTAAAGAAACTCATGATTTCTCAGCTGAAATAGGTTTTCTAGAATTTCCAAGTTGATAAATTACCATTTTTTTCCAAAACACGGGAAATTTTCAGGAAAAAACAATTTGGGTTCTGGAAAGTGGCGATTTCGGGATGTTTTCCAAAGTTTCAAACTCGAATATCTCCTAAACGAAACCTCTAATCAAAATTTTGCAAGAGTGACTTTTTCTTCTAAATTGAACGTAGAATTCAAAATTATGAACAGTTTTCAAAAATAACTGGTGGGTGAGAAATAGGGGGGGGGGAGTAGGAACACCCCCTGATATTTACGCTCCTGAAACTTTTTTATGGAACACGTTATGATTGTTCGACAGGGGATGATTTCAGTGAACCTTTGGTTCTATTTTGAATGAAATCGGTTGAACGGTTCAAAAGTTATGCGGAAAAAACGATTATTTATTTCCAACTTTGAAGGGCTGTATCTCTGTTATTAGGCATTTCTCAAATATGTTTTCTGAAGAAAGTCCCCTTCATTTTTCGTTTTCTATTGATCCTTAAATTTAATGACATAAAACGAGGACCACCCTGTATACTTTAGATCATAGATTCATAGATGATCCTTGTACTTAATACGGTACCTGTGGGAGTGAGATCAACAATTACTTATTTTGGTCAAGGGTGACCCTGATGCCGAACATACAGAGATGCATGTATGTTTAGGTATTATTCTGTGGTTTAGGCGTGAATAAGATTTATTTACGTGTGAATGATGCGTGAAACAGTAAATATCTAGTACTCAACACTTTTTCTTCAGTATATTCCCCTTTGCCTTTGCTATGCCCCTTTGTATGATGTTATCTTGTTTCAGAGAATTTTTAATTTTTTTTTTGTAGGGAAAGAAAATATCGAGGCTTTTAAATAAGTTTGAAGTTAGTACAGAACGCTGCTCAATAAAGGTAATGACTGGATGAAAATTTGAGGAAAAGCATTTTTGTAATACGTATCGACATCACTTTTACTCAACAGATTGTGGAGTTCACTGTTCAAATCATGCACGAGCCAATTTCGTTTACTGCTCTGGGTTTATTTTCTATAAACATGCATCTTTTAGTTACGGTAGGTAATCATTACATAACTCCAATTTCCCAAAAAAAAATGGGGAAAAGGCGCATTTTTTGTTCCGACCGAATTCTGCGTCGTGAAAATGACTTCTTGCTTCTGAAAGGAGCTGTATACCTATGCTTTTACACTGCGGGTCCACACAGGATGCGTGTATTTCTCCCGCCTACAGACACTGTTCGTCCGCGAGCAAATGCTCAGATCTGTACGCAGCCCTAGTAGTCCAGTCACTATACGTTCAAAAATTCTGTTCAACAAGTCGTATCAACTTCAAAATAGTAGAAGTAACTTAAACTGTTGAAGGGTCCCCACCCGCTCACTCGGTAAGTAATTCGAGGGCTCCAGCTCTGGAATTGTATCACGAGGTAGGGTCACGAGGCATGTGCATGTGATCACAGAAGTAATTGTACCAAGCAGCATATTTCTGTAACAAAGTGCGAAGTTGGAACCGTTAACTGCGGAGTTATATCATGTCGTCATTCAGCAATTTTCTCAGTGTATATCATCTGGCAAATGTTTGAAAACAGACGGATCTGCTACACTTATTTGCCAGTCTATCAAGTCCACACACTATTACCTATTCACGTTGCAAATGCAGAACTAGGACTTTTTGGGTCGAAAATAAAGTGCCAAACTGGAGCGCTAGGGGGACTGCGGCCGATGGCTACTGCTGTCTGGTTTCATTGTATAGGTGCCATCAAACGTGGCCGCAACCCCTCAGCTTGTAACTTCAATGTTAATTTAAACAAAAACGATTTTTTTACCATGGCTAGCTTTCAGTTCCCTCTTCAAGTATACAGGGTGAAAGTTTATCATTTTTCTTTACTTCCTTTCTTTTTTCAAAAACTGATGACTGAAAAAAACGGTTTTAGGCTAGTTTGATAGGCCATAGTCTTTCAATAAATATATAAAAAATATACCACCCAGCCACTGCTGTGTATGAAGTTACAGGGTGAAAACTATTTTTCATAATTTTTTTTTTCTTGGTGGAACTGATCTAGATTGAAGCCGGTTTCAATTCTTTTTCAAGCTTTTACTGTCATACTAAACATATGAGAGGGATACATCTCTGCAACTGCCTCTTCTCAATTCACAGGGTGAAAAGTCATTTCCACGTTTCAATTTTTTTCTTGGTGAAATTGGCTCACACAACAATTGCGACTGATTTTTCTGTAAACTTGAAGTCTCTAGTCAAACATAGCAAAATAATACATTTTTGCTACAGCTACGTTTTTTTTTTAATAAATTTTGATGTTTGGGTATATTCGGGTATATTGCATCAAAAATTCAAAAAATCTTTGAACGCAACCAAACATTTAAATTTGTAAATAAAAACGTAGCTGTAGCAAAAATGTACAATTTTGATATGTTTGACTAGAAATTTCAAATTTACAGAAAAACCAGTCGTAATTGTTGTGTGAGCCGATTTCATCAAGGAAAAAATTGAAACGTGAAAATCACTTTTCACCCTGTTAATTGAAAAGCAGCAGATGCAGAACTGTGTTCTTTTTATATGTTCAGTATGACATTATCAGCTTGCAAAAGATCTGAAATCGGCTTCAATCTAGATCAGTTTCACCAAGAAAAAAAATTGAAGATGAAAAATAATTTTCACCCTGTAAGTTGATACGCAACAGTTGCTGGGTGGTATATTTCTTATATGTTTATTGGAAGACTATAGCGTATCAAACTAGCCTAAAACCGTTATTTTCGGTCATCAGTTTTTCAAGAAAAAAAGAAAGTAGAGAAAAATAATAAACTTCCACCCTGTATACTGATTTGTAGGAGTCCCAAAGTTGAGGACTTTTGATATGTTGAAGAAGGGACTGTAAGCTTGCATTGGTAAAAAAATCGTTTTTGTTTGAATTAATTCCAGCGAAGCACCTATTTTTTTCTATTTCCAATATACTATTCGTTCAGCCTTGATACATGATATACTATTTCATCCTACCGACCTACATCTTCTACTTACAGATTGCTGGAGTTTGGTGTTCCTATATGGTGATTTTGATACAGTTTCGGTACGTAGAACCTGGAATATAACTCCCAAATAGAAAACAAACCAAAATTCACCATAAGGTGGAAAAATAAAAGAACTTTGCACGCTAAGCTCATATTATATGCGTGTAACATTTGAGCCATTTCACCCATTCAAACCCAGTTATCCAGTGGCACAGCGATGTAAATAAAATTATATAAATATGAAACAATGCGTTTTTTGTCTCCTATATGCTGATGTTCATACGCATAATAGTCATAATTAACTGCTTTATAAAATACTCAAAGGACTCACCTAAAAGATCGTACCTGGTTTATTTAACATCATAACATGATGTTCTACATCAAGGTTTTACTCGTTTAAAGTCAACCATGTGAGTAGAGTGTACCTATGATGCATTTTTATGGAAAGATATAAAAATCTAGACGATCAGCGAATGTCACTTGCATGAATAATTATTCATTCATGTTCTACTATTTATTATAGACCGCACTTTATTTTCGATGAGACAAAATTATCAGATGTCACTTAAAGATGTCTGTACCTAAGCATAGTGATAATTCAAAGGTACGCACTTAGTAATTTGTTACATAGGTATGTGTCTTATTACATATAGTTTGCGTTTGTCGAAATCGAATCGCCGCATTGATTGAATAGGTTAGGTCTCTTCAGCTTGAAGTGATCAATTATAAATAATTTACTTTCGTTCGATATCTATGCAAACACTCAACAAATTAAAAACTAATTTCACTGCTCCACTCGGTTAATTGTGCCTAATTTGCATGCTTTTTTACTCTTGCTATTGGTTTTGGCGTTAAAGTCTCCGAGTTGTGATGTTTCAAAAAGCAATGGAGTATTATACTAAAAAAATTTTCGATTGAAATGGAAACTATATTGAAAAATAATTGACCCGTGTTTTTTTATTTAGTCAAAACTCGTATCGTTTGGGCGCAATAAATAAATAACATCAACTAGTTCTGACGTCACAGCGAGTCGCCGCCTATACTGCCTGTGTAAATGACGTCAGAAATAGGCAGAATATAGGATTTTCGTTCATTTATTGTGGCCAAACGATACGATTTATGGCAAAATAAAAAAATACGGGTCAGCCTTTTTTCAATATAGTTTCCGATTCCATCGAAAACAAAATATTTTTCCGAAAGTATAATACTCTATTCATCACAGAGGGTGGGCCGGTGGGATGGCACCAGTATAGTTACGAAACCCGTTGGAGACCACGACGCGTGAAAAAAAGACACATACCTGCACAATGTGACGGAGGAGCCGTGCATCGAGACCTTGCCAAAATATTCGCGAAGTCGATAGACTTTTCTAGAGCTCTTGCGACTACAGGTGGAATATGCTGAAATAATGGAAACGCCGAGACCTTTCAGGTCTTGCTGAGAGTCCCAGAATATTCAGGAATGCAGAAGCGGGTATACATATAAATGCTGGAACAGCAGCATAATGCTGAATATCGCTTAATAAAGACAATATTGTCAATATCATTATTATTATTATTATTATTAATATTATTATTATTATTATTATTGTTATTATTATGAGTCACTCAAAAAGCAGAATACTTTCGACATGATTTTTTCACAATTAGACTTCTTTTGTTTCTTTTCTCGCTGCGCTCGGCGCTTCAACTCCCATTCTCCGTCACATGAAGTCTCACTCATACCCCTAATACAATAAATATCCATTTTCATCAATAATTTTCTCCACTAATAATTATGCGAATGTGACATCGTAACGGATTTTCTTACTGTACGATTTTCCACGTTATATTACAGCACGGTGGAAACTGTGTTCCGGCAGGCACAGCATGGCAATCTAATAATCTCCACAAAGTATAAGAATGTCGTTTGGAAAATTCGATCCGGTATCAATTTGAATTGAAATGATATAAAATACATAAGTATTTACATAGGTATGTTGGTAGGTACCTCGTGAATGTGGTTTGAGGTAGCTACGTGGTTCTAGAGTTCGTACGATATTATCTTCTCGAATCAAAATAAGGCCGTAGGTTAAATTGAAATATTGACAGAATTGATATGAATATTTCCAGTTATGTGCTCGCCACCGTATGCTCGCCATTTAGAATGTCACATTTAATTGAGGTGAAATCAAACCATTCAAAAAATTAACGAAGAATAATGTCAAAAGTCAATTTCCAAACATAAAGATTTGATTATCAAACCAGTATGATATCATCGCTATACAATCAGCTGACATCTAGAACATTGAGCACTGTTTCAGCCTCAATTGTCGAGAATTCTTTTTCCCCTCTGGGCGTTGATCATCCACCCCTGCTTTCCTGCTTAATAGGTACATAGGTACCTGAAAGTTGTGTCTACATTTGGGTGTGCGGCATTCGATTTTATTTTTGAATTGTAAACGTCCGTTGAAGAATATACCCAGGGCCGGGCCTGGCCTATTTGCCGCCTGCGTGCCACCGAAAAATTGCCGCCCCCTCATCAGCAGTGGAGAGCCCCACCAAATGCGAGAATGAAAAGAATC
Organism: Anaspis maculata; assembly: GCA_949128115.1. Lineage (NCBI taxonomy): Eukaryota > Metazoa > Arthropoda > Insecta > Coleoptera > Scraptiidae > Anaspis > Anaspis maculata. Next base: position 55,181,446 of record OX421962.1, on the reverse strand, counting down.
CTTCGAAATTCAACTTAATTATTATTATTATTATTATTATTATTATTATTATTATTGAGATTCCCACTCAACAGGTAGATACCCATTAACAGAGTGAGGCGCACATCAAGCTAAGAGAGAACAGGAAAAAAAAAGACAACAAGAAAAGAACCGCGATCACTCAACACCGCCAGAAGCAGATCCGTCAAAGCAAGACCTGATCTGGCCAACAGAACAAGAGAATATGTCAATTCGATCCTGAACACTCATATAATTAGAGCACATTTGATATATGGGAGAGGCCTTAAGAACATTAGTATTAGTAGTAGGGAGGTAAAACGTCTCGGTGCATCTTGAATTTACGCGTGGAACCCTGAACATCAATTTCTGCACCAAATTCTTGGAGTCGAGTAAACCATTGACAAGTTTAAAAAGAAAAACAATGGAATGCGAACATCGTCTTGACTGTAGGCTGACGAACTGCGTCCGTGCCAGCAACATGTCCTGGGGACATCCCCTAGGAGGATAAGTACCCCAAGTTCTGAAATGCAAAAACTTCAAGAATCGACGCTGAACTCTCTCGATAGCGGAAACGTGCACCGAATATAAAGGACTCCAAATGATAGAGGCATACTCAAGACGAGGCCTAACAAATGTCGAGTAAAGGAGACAGGCAGTCTGAAGATTCGCAAAGGGCCTGACATTTCTTAAGACAAAACCCAAACTCCTGAAGGCAGCAGCAGTCACATCAGAAATGTGTGGAACAAAAGTAAGCTGGGAATCGAAGCGAACCCCAAGGTCACGCACATCATTCGCCCTTGGCACCAAAACATCACCAATAGCGTAGTCAAACTGTAATTCATTTCTAGCTCTACAATACGAAACAATCGAGCATTTACTGGGATTAAGTGGTAGGTGATTCGTCTGACACCATCTCCTAACCCTGTCCAAATCAGCCTGAAGTCTCTCACAGTCAGCCACAGCACCTATTTCACTATACAACTTTAGGTCATCAGCGTACATCAGAAATCCAGCCTCAACACAGTCACTGATATCATCAACATATATGTCAAAAAACAATGGTCCAAGCTTATTTCCCTGTGGCACACCCGAAGTCTGAGCAAACATCCGAGAACGAAAACCATTGCACTGCACATACTGGAGCCTACCTGTCAAGAACGACTGTATCAGAGCCAGGAACTTAGGAGACAGACCGTACCAAGCCAGTTTCGTCATCAGTATGGAATGATCTATTCTATCAAATGCCTTGGAAAAATCGGTGTAGACAACATCCACCTGCGCTCTCCTATCCAACCTCTCAGACAAGAACTGGGTGATCTCCATAAGGTTAGTTACGGTGGACCGTCGTGGTATGAAACCATGTTGCCTGTCAGACAGCATAGGACCTACATGACATAAAATCTTACGGTGCATAAGGATCTCAAACACCTTACTGAAATTACATCCTATGGCAATGGGTCTATAGTTTTCAACAACATTCCTTCTACCTTTCTTGAAAACCGGGCACACTCGAGTCTCCTTCCACCTCCGCGGATAGGCTCCCTCCCTCAACATGGTACTGAAAATCAACGATAGAGGCGCTGCGAGGACTGAGGCGCAATCTCGTACAAGATAAGAAGGAATCAAGTCAGGTCCTGCAGTAGATTTAGATGGGAGACTACGAATAGCCTCAAGAACCTCATCCTCAGAGACCATATCAAAATTGAGAACATCACCACGGCGTGAAAAACTCGAGAAACTGGGGTAAAGCGAAGCATTAGATGGAGAAGAGAAGGACTTGCTGAAATAATCGGCAAAGGAATCAACTATACTTGACGGTCCCCCAATATCATTGCCAGCATAAGTCATAGTGGTTGGTATGCTCCCACATTCATTTTTTGACCTCACATAGGACCAAAACTTGCTAGGATCACTAGAAATGCTGGACTCCGTCTGTCTGATATAAGTAGCGAACGATCCAGCAATGTCCACTTTAATCTGAGATCTCAACAATCTATATTCATTGAACATCTCAACACATCTGGTTCTATTGTATTTGACTCTAAGCCGCTCCTTCTTCTTAATATCTCGTATAATTTGTCCAGTGAACCAGGGGGGATATGTGCGGGAGGTTTTCCTTTTACAGGGCACACACAAGTCGAACACCCGAGCAAGGGATTCATAAAATCTATCCACGACATCCTCGACCGGTAGGCCACGTAACTCTTGCAGTTGCCAGTTGAGACCGGCAAGTCTGTCATATAACTCGACAAAATTCGCCTTTCTAAAGTTGTACTCACTGCTACAAGTGACGGGAAGAGACTTATTATCTGAAACAGCGTGCAAGTGAATCTCGAGCGCAGGATGATGGCCGTCCTCCGGCAACAGAACACGATCAGAACGCACAACGGAACACTCAAGATTAGTCACCACCAGATCCAACAACCTGTCATTACAGTTAACCACCCTACTGCACTGCCTGAGATCACAATACTCAATAAAATTACTAAACTCATCAATCAAGGGTGTTCGCTGATGCCCATCATAAAAGCCAGCCAAGTCAGGAATGTTGAAGTCTCCCAGGATTAACACCTTACCCCCTAGAATACACTCAACTGACATTAGAGCATCGAAAAGCATTCTATAACCACCAGCTGTGCAGGACGGACGAACATAAAGCACAAGGATGTACAACCTCCAAAACCCGAAATCAACCGCAACCGCGACCACATCAACCCCAACAACCCCAGACCAAGCGTCACCCAGATCAAGCTGCGCAGCACCCAAAAAGGAATCGACGGCGAGCAGAACCCCTCCGCCCCTGCGCAATCCAGACAACTCGAAATTCCTGTCTGCCCTGAACACATTGTACTTACCCAAGTCAAACAGCTCACCATCAACAATGCCAGGATGAAGCCAGGTCTCAGAAAGCGCTATTATATTACATTCCTCGCCAGACACCGCCTCCATCAAATCCGCAGTCTTCGTACATAGACCTCTCACATTCTGATAATACACAGAAAAGGAGTGGGAACGCTGAGGAGACAGAGGGGGGTCAAGGTCCACGGGAGAAGTGACACCCAAGGCACCCAGCTCTAGTGATTGCTACCTACAGTCACCAACAATGCTAGCTCTGAACCTGCTCAGAGCATCCCCGTAAACTGAGCAGCTCTGCCCATCCCACGCAGCATGGTCAAGAGAAAAATTCGTTTTGTGTTTTTCATTAGACATGGCGCAATTTATGCATTTAAGTGTTTTGGAGGCGCACTCAGTAACTCTATGTTTCTCAGAACACTTGGGGCATACGTCTGACCTACCGCACTTGGCAGCCGTGTGGTGGAATCCACAGCACTTGTAGCATCGAAGGAGTTCAATAGAATCATAAACACGGCAAATGTCGTAGCCCACGAAAACATTTTCAGCCCTCAAAAACCTGTCATATGTTCGCTGATCCACCTGTAAGACTGCCTGGAATCTCTTCTTGTCATTCCTCAAACATTTGATACCCATCACCTGACACTGAGAATCTACCTCCAGAACTGACTTATTCTGAGTTCTCAGGTAAGACAAGAGTGATACCTCATCGAACTCCGAAGAAAAACCCACAACTTTAACCCTGGGATTTAGGGGGGTCAACCTTTTAATGTTGTAGCCCTCACTCATTCCACCAGACACAAGTTCGACAAACTTACCGCAGTTATCAGGATTGTCACAGGTAACAATAACTCCGCCACCACTGGTTCCCCGCACACCAGCAAGGGGAAGATTCGTCTGAACAGGATCAACAGTCTTGAAAAGCCTCGATTTTGTTTCATCCACAGACCGACCCGTCTCCTTCGGCTGCACAATAAAGGAGGGAAGAGCCCTCACAGCTGAGGAGTATGAGCCTTTTGTATCATTCTTATTCTCAACATCGTCAAGAGTCCCCATCACATCGAGCTTAGATGTGACCCGGCTCAAGACTTCAGAGAGCTCACTGAATTTCGCATCAACATTCAGATCCCGCTTCAACCCAACCTCCCCCCCATCTACCCTCTTTAGTCCCTCTACGACTTGCCCACGAAGCTCCTCATTCTCTTTCCTCAAACACCGAAGTTCACTCAACAATGCCGAAGCATCCGTCTCACACCTTCCCGCAACCTCGTCACACTTATCCGATAAGAGTTTCGAGAGCTTCTCCAACTTGTCCTCAACGAGAATTTCAAACTTCAGATCGAATCCCGCCTGCAAATCTTTCTTCAGCTTATCAAATCTTGCGTCAAAAAGAGAAGTCCACTTATCCTTCAGGTCGACTTCACATCGACCCCTGCATATCTCGCACAAATATAAAAATCCCTTGCGCTCACTCAAAAACTTGAACTCGACGTCACTCACCCCAACGCAGGAACAGTGATACGAATCACCGCACGTACCTTCACAACGAATCATCAAACCCTTACTTCGGCTGGTCCTACACTTGGGGCAGCTCGCCATGATGTGATAATGTCAATGGGCGCAAAAACAAAACACAAAAAAAAAACACGCCAAATGTCTAGTACCTAGCTAAATTGTGTCGATGGCAACCGCGCCAAGAACGCGTGAAAAAATTCCAAACCAATGTGAAACAAAAACAACAAAGGCTGGACAGGAACAATCCAAAATATACCGCAGTTAAACGCAGAGACAAAGTCAAAATTAAAATTAAAATAACAGATTAAAAATGTGCAAGCAATAAAATCGATGTATAAATAAAAACAGTGTACAATTAATAAAACAGATCCAGCAAGGCCGCAAGGCCCGCCCGTATCACGGGCGAGGCACCAGGCATACGCCAACAATAAACAATGTTTTGTAGAGCACGCTATCAGCCAAGCAACAAAAACGCTGTCGCACAAAACGGCGGCCAGAACGGAACGAACTCACCGGATCCAAGAATAAAAGAAAGCAGGCCCTCAGAAAAGGGCCGGACAGCACACACAGCACATATCACAGCCAACGAAGTCAAAAAAAACAAAAAATTTCGGCAAAATACGCCCGCACAATACAAAACAAACGGAGCACACGTACAACCAGCACAACGTCTTATCACCAAGTTCTAAATCTAAATTCTAAATTATATTACCGCCTCTATGACTTACCGCCTGCCGTACCCGCCTGCGCGCCGGAACGCACTGCACGCCTGCTAGGTTCGGCTCTGAATATACCTCTCTATTCCTGTAATAAAATACATCCGCTCGAATCTATTCAAGCCAAGTCGAGAACCATTACTGTCGGGCCAACAGTACGACAACACGAAGAGCAGTCCAGTGTCGGTGATTAGTAAAAAATAGAACCGAACGCGGCGAACGCCGCAACAGCTTATTCTTCCGTTTCCTGGGACGACGCTGGTCGCCCCAAGATCAGCCAAGACAACGTTACAGACGTTTGTTACAACCACTGCCACTGATGCTATGAACCAATTTCACTCCCATGTGTGGTTCTGCGTTAGTGGTGTGTTGTGATCTAGGCGCGAGAATAGAAGTTTCACTTCAAAAATCCTCTATAGAAGGGCAGATGATAGGATTGGAAAATCGTTTACAGGAACAACGCCTATTAGAACAATTATAATTAAAAATCATTTATTACTATTATCAGTATTATCATCAAAAAATTCATCTGTGAGGCTATTTTTTTCTCTCCAGAGTCGTCTTGCACCCCAGTGGGAGACCAAAACCCAAGACATACCGACGACGTCTCCTCCACAAAGTCCGTATCTGTGCTAAGACGGTCTATATAAAACTCCCACTGCGCAACTCTTACTTCTTCTATAATATCCTGAAGAGTTTCCAGAAATTGAACTTTGATGTTCTTTCTGATCAGCAAGCACCATTTCTCCTTCTCTCGCATCTTTGTTCTTCCTCAAGACATTGTACTCATCAAATCCTAAAAAAGCACTGTCAAAGTTGCCATCAGACAGCCAAGTTCAGTTTGAGTTTAACTGATTGCAACAGTTATTAAAATATGTATTTACAAATCAAGTATAACACAAAACACTCAGTTTACAGAAGCAAATCGGCGCAGCAGATGAAAATTATTAGGAAACGAAAACAGGACGTTGATTTGAATCAAGGGACCTGATCACACCTACTATAGGAAATTGGAAAAAATCACAAATTACAATAATAATTCCAGTCTAAGCGACACTTGAAGAAAAATTGAATATTATGCAAAAGATGATGAGTCCAAGCGAGCTGACATACCCACTTATCATTTAAAGAACTAAATATCGAAGTTATCGAAACGCACTTATTGTACTGTCCTTGAATAAATTTTATTTTATTTCAATATCTACGCATGCGCATTATTACAGAAAAATAAAGGATTCCTTTAATAAAATACAGGCTTCCCTTACTCTATTTGAATAGAGGTCGAGCCGTTCTGTATTTAAGGATCTTTTATATATTGTCAAAAATGTCACTTTTATAACGTTTGACAATTGATAAACAACGTAGTAAGGTTAGGGTGATGTGAGGTGCTGAGTTGCCTGTAAGGCCGCTCTCTGGTATGGTCTAGTCTTGTGACGGATATGACGTGCGCGGCGCGAGAAGAAAACCCGTGTGAGATTCGTGTCCTCGAATGACGTGATTTTGTTGCGGAAATTTTTTTCCTGGAATACATTTAAAAATCCACAGGAGTGATCCAGTATTAAAAACAGTCACTGGAAGAGGGCACTTTTCTATGGAAATAAAGTCCCTTAATAAAAGACGCGAGACACGATGCGTGATGGCTCTCCAGTAGCTCACTTTTCGCATTAAAATAAAAGATAGTTTATTAGGGCATCTCCTTCTAACAAGCCTATAACTCTCCGGTTAATGTTCAATGTTATCCAAATTATCAACCCTTATAATCCCTTGGCTGTTTTTGCACATTATATGGCCATTGGAGGTCCAAACATTTCCACGACCATCTTTTGACACAGCAACCTTCATTTTTATTAAGTATATTGAATTTATTTTATACTTCGTGGAGCCTTCATGGATGACAGACAGTCTTGGTAACTTTAGTTAGTTCTTGTTTCGTAGAATTAGTTCCTTAACTTGGTATCTATCGGCATAGCTTTGCACACAGCGTAGAACTTTTACCCCGCTGCTTCACATTCAATTTCTAGTCGAGTTTTAAGGACGGAAATGCCAATGGGCTGAAACTAAAGTACATCCTTGTAGCTTTCGAAAGAGACCAAAATGGTAAAAATCCGTCAAGGATTAAACCCAGACGGATTGATTTCGCAACGCTTATTTTACCAATTCAACACCGTCCTTAAGCGTACAGATCTTCCCTCCAGCTCCTGTGCTCTATCCATTTGTTCTTCAAATTCCAATATTCTCTTCTTATAGCAAACAAATAGCTAATTTTGGAAATGAAATCTTCCGAAGCCAAGAGTTTCCCAACCGCTCTTACAATACATTACTGCTTTCTCGTCGTCGAATTTTGGCTCGAATTTTGAGCCCTTACCACGGGTTTCAGCACGGCCTCCCAACGAAACTTGTGAAAATCATAACCGTTATTAGCACTCACAGCACACGTCTGCTACTCACGGCAGCACATACTCAGCGTTTCGGCAAGTTCCGACACGCTCTAGAAGCACGGCACCTCCGCCATTGTCCTACAAATGTATGCTACTCGCGCATCGTGATCTCCAGCAAGTTTCGTAGCAATACTAACAGCTAGGTATATCTAATAAAAATTTTCAAAATGATTATCTGATGGGGCTTTTGCGCGGTAAAAATAATAAAATGGAATTAGTGAAGCATTTATATTATATTGGAAGATGAGCAGCTCGTGTTATTATGTTGATCCAGGACGTTCATGCGTGAAACATGAGTAGATACGCCATCAGAGGCCGTTCTAATCCAGCTCCCGCCGCGCTTCAACTGTCAACACTTGACAGTCGATATAATCGCCGGAGGGCAAACGATATCCTCCTACGCCTCATTTATCACTTATTGTCCTATTTGTTCCTCTTTGCGGGATATTACCCATCTATTGGACTATTTTCGAGCGCTTGATGAAAAACACCGCACACAAAAGAGATATATGGAAAGAGCAGGCCTTTATTGTAGGTATATTGTGGTTTTGATATTCCTACCTATAGACTCATCAGACCGTTATTTTTTTGTTTCTAAGCTTCGATGGTTTTTTCATTCCTATTTAATAACAATAATAATTGTAAGAATAATACCAATAATAATCATTATATTGTCTTTATTTTGTAAAGTTTTATCGAATTATAGACAGAGCTGGGTAATAGGTACTCGAGTACAAGTATTCGGAGACTGTACTCTAAGTGACTTGTATACTCTGTGTCCGGTACTTATGCCCGTAATACGCTGACTAAAAGTAGGTACCCGGTACTCGCGTCTCCTATAGGAGTAGCGATATACTGATTTGGTAGTGCATTTTTTTTTAAACGATCAACAGGCCAAAGCCTAATTTAAATTCGAGTGTTGAAAAAGCCCGGTATGGTAGCAGGGGTGCAAAACAGAATATCGACGTCACCCTCAATCAAGCTGTGGTTTAAATAGATTCTGCCAATAGGAGAAGCTTGCAAAAGATTTGTTAAGGCAAAAGCTGGTCAAAATAAACTTTTTGATCTGAGATGTACACCGGGTACACGGAAATCGATCATGCCCAGAATTTCAGAGCAGTCAACCTCTCCACACAGGATCTTATAGAGGAAGACTACAGAGTGAAGAGCTCTACGGTTGTTGAATAGGGTTGCCAGACGTCCCAATTTAGGCGGGACTGTCCCGCTTTTCATTTGTATGTCCCGCGTCCCGCCAGCTCACTGAAGTGTCCCGATTTTTACAAACTCGTTAATTTCACCCTGCAGACTTGCAGGAAGCAGAATCGTATTTCCTGGTATTCCCATGCAAGTGAGATACTAACCTACTTACCTGACTTGGATTTTGATTAGTAAAGTTGAAATATAAAAATTTTGAACAGGGCTCCTAATAATCAATTTAACAACGGTGAAAGATGAGGATTCTGTGAATGATGCAATGAATATTTAGGTGCGTAAGTGCGGAGTGATCGAACAAATTTCCTCTCAAGGTAGGCTTTGATCTCCTCACTCACCCATGTTTTGTCGCCAGATTTTCAGGAATCAGAGGCGACTAGAGGAAAAATTTATTCCATCACTCGTTAGTTTGGATTTGCTAAATGCTGAATATAAAAAAATTGGAAAAACGCTTTCGGAAATTATTGGTTTTTGCTCAGTTTTTTGGTATTATCATTAGTATTATTATTATTATCTTGATAAATTTTTGCCTGCGGCGCCATTTTGCTCGCGCTTTGATATTATTTTCTCACTATTATCATCTAGAAATTCTTATGTCCCGATTTTGGTTTTAAAAAATCTGGCAATCCTATTGTTGAGGCCCTGCAGCTGAAACCTGCTAAGCAGCTCTCCATTTGGAAAACCCGTTGCAGGGTAAACACCGTCGAGCCTGAAACACAGAAATTTGAGAAACCTACGCTGCACATTCTCAAGACTTCTGATGTGGGTTTTGTATAAGGGGCTCCAAACAATTGACGCGTATTCAAGTCTCGATCTGATAAATGCGAAGTGAAACAAGCGGACTGTGGCGAAGTCTGCGAAGTCCCGCGAGTTTCGAATAACAAAGCCTTCTGAGCGCCGCTCTAACAGTCCCATCAATATGAGGCCTGAACAAAAGTTCAGGGTCTAAAGTGACACCCAGATCCTTAACACAGCCGGGCCTTGGGAGAACATATGCATCCAGGTCGTAATCGAAATGTATTGGGGCGCGCTTCCGGGTGCAAGAAAGTACGTAACACTTCGAGGCATTGATTGCTAAAAAGTTAGCCCTGCACCATTCAACAATTCTGTCAACATTAGTTTGGAGCAACTTACAATCCGCACGGTTCACAATCGTACAAAACAATTTCAAGTCGTCGGCGTATAGTAAATGCTTCACTGAGAGGTCATCAGTCACAATGTCGTCAGCGTAAATGTCAAAAAACGATGGACCGAGATTAGAGCACTGCGGCACACCAGACAGCTTGACAAACTCCTTAGATTGGCAACCGTCGTGCTGAACAAATGAACGCCAATTGCACAAATATGACCTCAGAAGTTCAATCAAGAAAAAGGAAAGGCCAAAGGAGGATAGCTTATGCAGCAGAACGTCGTGATTCGGCGTATCAAATGCCCTAGAGAAGTCGGTATAAATAACGTCAACCTGACCACCAGAATCCACAACCTCACTGATAAACTGAGTCTTGCACATGAGATTGATTGTGGTCGACCGACCTCTCATAAAACCGTGCTGACTCGGAGACATCAACTTAAAGGTATGGTTATAAATGAAAGAATGTAACACAGTCTCAAAAACCTCGTTAAAATGATTCAGGATGGAAATTGGTCTGTAATTGGATATGTCACTTCTACTACCCTTCTTGTAAACAGGACAGATACGTGTTCGCTTCCAGATCGTCGGGAATTCAGATTTTTTCAGTATAAGGTTGAATAGGCTGGTTAGAGGCCCTGCAAAGACCGAACAACAATCCCTAACAAGGAAAGCAGGTATACAAGATCGGGCCCCGCCGTCATAGTGGCTTTGACTTTTTTCAAGGCAGCAAGAACCTGACTCCCCTCCACCTCATCAAGTATTAGCAAATTACCCGTTCTCAGAAACTCACCTGTAGGTTGTCCATGCAGGCGGTAGGTAAGCTGGACTAACAAAAGCGGAAGAAAACTGTAGAGCAAACCCATCCGCGATGTCCTGAGGCTTGTGTAGGTACTCGACGCCCTCATGAAACATTTTAGAGGGAATACCCCCGTGCTGCCTCTTTGAGTTGATGTACTTCCATAAAGTCGACGGATTATGGGTGATGTCATTCTCAATACTGATGGTGTAATTCTTGTGGCTTATGTCGATTTCCCGCTCAAGAATCCTGCGTAACTCACGAAAACGCACTATATCAACATCCCTCCCACGAGCCACGTATTTTCTCCAAACTCTGCCCTTTTGCTTAATAAAGGAAATTATCTTGCCGGTGAACCAAGGTGGATAACAAGCAGTTGACTATCTTTTTCTAGGAAGTGTTTAGCAAAAAAAGAACTGAGCTTGAATTAGAAAACCTCCAAAGCAGTGTCGACATCATCCAGGCGGCTCAGAAAACTCCAATCCACCAAGGCAAGATTGGCGTAAAGCGCTACATAATTATTCTTTCTGAAATTGAAATCGCTCTAATTCGTGACGACCGAACAAACCTTTCTCCTCTTAACAGCCAAAGAAAGCCGAACATCTAGGGCAGGATGGTGACCATCCTGAGTCAAAACCGTCTCTGCAGACTGAGAAATCTGCACGCCCACACTGGGAAACACCAAATCAAGCGTTCTGCCCAAGCCATTGTGCACGGTGTTGTACTGTTGGAGGTTGAAAAAGTTAGCAAAGCTGTCGGCTGCAATACGCTTCGAAGAGGAAGTCGATCCCGAGTATCCAGGGATGTTGAATTCGCCCATGATGACTAAATTATCAGCATCCCAAAGAAAGGGAAGAGACGCAACGAAATCAAAAAAATGTATGGTGAGGAGCAGTAGATGGAGGAATGTACACAACAATTATGTATAAAGTGCGGTAACAGATTTTAAGCTTCACACCAAGAATGTTAACGAAGAACAAATCAGGGCGAAAGGAATCAATGGATTTCATGTCGATCACCGACGACTCCAAGTCTCTGCCCACAGCAAGCAGCACACCACCACCTCTTCCACACCCAGTCTTGTCCCCCCCAAAAAAAACAATGTTGCACCGTTAATCCGATCGACTTGAAATTTGGTATACAGACGTCTTGCTGACAAATGAGCTGATAAGTCTTTTGCTGTCGTCTGTCAAGTATTAGTTTGCCATTGTCAAAAAATGACAGAAGTTATATTTCACAGAACTTGACTTACAATATTATGTTATTTGAGAGCCCTAAAAAAACTGTATTCAGAACAGTTTGAAGTTCTCCTCTAACTGTCATTTGTGAGTGAACAGAAAATATCAAAGTTTCAAACTTTGACATTTAATTTTCCAAAATCTATCCGATGGACTGGGATCAAATCCGGCATAAAGCAACAAACCAGAATAATCTAATTGAATATGGAATTGGAGTTTTCCACCATTTCCCAACAAGGCGCTACGAATTTTCAAATTTTCTCTTGGCCGTTGCCACCCGAGAGGGCCGATCAATCAGATTTTGACCAGGATGACACACGTTTAGTGTGAACTCAACTCAGTCGGTTTTTCCTGCCCGGGGATTGACTTTTTTCGAATATTTTCAACTGATATCAAAAGTATAATGGATTGGGCGCTATGTAGGCCTATTTTCAAATACGACGTGGTTCTCCGGCGGCTATTTTTTCAAAAAGCAATTGCACATTCCGTAATTGATATCTGCCGGAAGACCGGAGACGCGCCGCATTTGAAAATAGGCATACATGACGCCCAATCCAATCTCCTTTCGGTATCAGTTGAAATTTTTAGGAAAAAGTCGATACCCGAGCAGGAAAGACCGTCCGAGTTGAGTTCTACACTAAACGTGTGTTTTCTTGGTCAAAATCTGGAGGAGCGGTCCTGTCGGGTGGCAACGGCCAAGAGAAAATTTGAAAATTTGTAACGCCTTGTTGGGAAATGGTGGAAAACTCCAACTGCAGATTTAATTAGATTATTTTGGTTTGTTGCTTAATGCCGGATTTGATCCCGTCCATCGGATAGATTTTGAAGAAATTAATGTCAAAGTTTTAAACATTGATATTTTTTGTTCTCTTACAAATGACAGAGGAGTAATTCAAACTGTTCTGAATACAGTTATTTAAGGGCTCTCAAATAACATATTGCAAGTCAAGTTTTGTGAAATGAAACTTCTGTCATTTTTTGATAATGACACTTCCACTTGACAGATGACAGCCAAAAACTGATCAGCTCATTTGACAGCAAGACCCTGTCTGTATATCAAATTTCAAGTCGATCGGATTAACGGTGCAAAATTGTTTTTTTTTTTGGGGGGGACTTTTAACAACTGGCAGCTCCCAAGACGACTCGCTTTGGGGAGGCCGACTGGCGTTTCAGCAACTACTATGTCGATGGCTATCACTGCAAAAAATTTGGTGCGGTCAGAAATAAGAAGCTCTCAAAGGCCGCCAGCTCATGGTCTATAAGTACTTACATACATATACATACATATACATATAAGTATCTACTACTTACAGGGTGCGGAGACCCATTGATTCAACACTCACAATTAATTAACAGTACTTTATCGTGTAGACTGGAAGTCACTGGAATAAAAGATATAAAATGCCTCATCAGAAGAACCGTGTATCGTATCTTGATTTAGTATTGTAGTTTGTATTATACCTAAAGCACAGTCTACCTACTACAGATCATTTTACATGACCGGGGAAGACGATCCGTCTAATGACCTTGAAAGCTCCAATTTACCCCGATCTGCACAGCAACAGCACGTTTTTCTACCGACATACAAGTATTTACCTACAGCATATAGGTACCTATATTGAAACATGATCTGCGATCGAATAAAACCGTAAATTATGGACCAGCAGCCAACAACAAAATCGCCATCAGAAAAATTACAACGCATCTCTGGCTGCACTTTGTCTGCTGATGCTAACCCAAATGGTGCAATACGCGTTTCGGATTACCTGCCGATAATTTGGCAACAAAGGAGTATCGCAAGCGAGGGCCTATATGCGCTCAGACAGGCGCGCCTGAAATTAGAGAAAGCCTGGAAAACGAGCCGCCTGCTAATAAGGTGGCCGATTACAGACTAAATTTGATCTTTGATGCGAATAATATCGATTTTATACCCTGTTGCTCGCTTCACTTCTGCCACACAGGTACCTATACCTATATAGCCCGTAGGGTTATTGGCAGACGTAGACGTACAAGTGCTTCAGATGTTTCAATTGAACAATAAACCCGAACATTTTTACACGTTGTCGTTGTAGGCATACTTACCTAGGTCCAAAAAGAAAAGATAAAAAAGATTTATGAATATGCACACTAAACCAGTGCGACACAAGTTAGTCGGTCAAGTATGAGGTATGACTTGAATCAGGTTGTTCTTTTTCAACTAAATAAATAGATAATGAAACTATGTATAGTATTAGCCGGGGTTTTATTGGCCCCTGTGAATTGACAGTGGTTAGTTGAAATTATAAAATGAAAACTGCTATCCTGATCAGATCAGCTTGTATACTTAGCTATAGTGCATCGAACACTCACCTTAGTCATTCATGTACATTTTACATTACATGATCACATCAAAATGCGAACAAGAATCATGCTTCGACCCACAGCTTTCGACCAAATTTAATACAACTGACTGGTGGTCAAATCTTGCGATGGTCAAGCCAGAATTCCTCTTCTTGATGAGTTGTGATCATGAATCTAGTATAGGTAGATAGATACCTACCTACACCTGCCTACCATACGTACACCTTCTTCACATAAGCGGATCGGATAAACGGTATAGAAGTACTGAAATAATATGGGTAAACAACCATTAAGAAAACACCAAAAAGATTATCTGTAATCCTCACTAACTTCTGTGCTACGCATTCTTCCATTCAACTCAAGCCTTTGTCAAAAGTCTTTTGAAAATGAGTAAAATTTCTGGTGAAACTATGAATGAACGCTTTACACTTTTCATCTGAAATAAATACAATACTCGTAGGTAGGTAACATAAGATGTGGCGGATAGAGGGATGTATGTAGGTATGGCCTATTTTTGAAGAGTTAAAAAAACTGAAAAGCTCACCAAACTTCTTTCTTTCACACTATTCAATGTTGAGTTGTAACATGTCATCTAAAAAGGCTTCAAAAGTTCAATGGACAAGTGCAAAAAGTTTTGGAAAATTTTCAGCGGTTTTCATTTTATGTTATAAATATTATAAAATGAGAATCTATGGGTATTTTTCAAACGGCATACAATAGAGCTTATCAAAGCTCAAACCGTATCAAAGAAGTTAATAGATACGGTGTATAGTTCAATATGGAATAGCTATTTTAAAGTTTTGAGATTTTCCGAAATCAAAATTTCAATGGGTAAAATTGAATAGACCATTTCCACTGATGTCGCGCAGCTCCGTCTTGAACAGCTGATTCGGGGCAAGTCAGTCAGATGTGCGTCATCTGTCACGAGGCACGTGGGCTACGTCAATCATGTGCGTCAGTCAGATTGGTAATATGTCAATCTGTCAGTCGGTGTCGGTGTGGGAAATGTCAGAAATGACACCAGGTTGCGTCTTTTCATTGTTATACAGGATATCAAGAAAAACGTTTCAGTTCTCTACATTTCAGCATCACTTCTGCAAAAAATGTGTTTTTTCTTTGTTCAAATTAAAAAAACAGATTATATACGGGGTGATTTTTTTTTTCAAGAACTCACCTCCAATGTTTGCTGCCCCATTTTTTCCTGAAAGAACTCCGAAGCACGTCGGTTTTTTTTCGAGGGGGTCATTTATAACTATAGCGTATTTTCAGTCATGCCTGTTACCCCTTTGAACATGGTAACTACTTTTTCAAAAATTTCAAATGAGAATAGGGGTCAACTTGCACATCATTTTGAAGACCTTTCAATTCTCTTTGCAACAGTTTGAATAAAACGAAAATCTGTCAACCAATTCTAAAGTTCTTGAGATCTAAAGAAAACATGAATTTAAATTTAAGTTATCATTTTTTACCCCATGATTGAAACTATGTAAGCTAAGATTAGGGGTGGAGTTACCCTTCCAAAATTTTCAATTACAACAGAAGCCTCGATAAGAGCTGATATAATAACTCATACTCTTCTTTCAAATAGGCACCTTAATTCTCTTCAGAAACTTAAAGTGTTAAACATTAGCCCCTAGCCTTTTCTACCCCCTACCCTACTTAGTTGCAACCATGTGGTGAAAAATGATAAATGGAGGTGGAGAGGTGGTTCATTTTCAAAAAATCACTTCATATTACACGAACACGCAAACATACAAAATCTATAGTTTTTGTCACCGTTGAAGTAGGTACTAATATTGTGCGACCTTGTACCTATCTGAAGAACCCTGTATAAGTATATCGAACTTGAACTTTACACTGGACGACGGTCGATTGGGGTGCAGAATTTCCATACATTAAGGGAGCATACACCTGTCATTCTCAAGGAACGTGAAAGACAGGGATCGAAATCGACGATATTATGTAGCCAACAAACAAACCAAAGAAACTGTAATTATGACGAAAACGCAAAAGCAAAATTGAAGAAACTTCTTGGCTAGGGAATAGTCGAATTTCGTTTCTACCAAATCAGAACCAAACATTTGAAATGCAAATTTTCGGTATCGCAATAACCAAGAAGTGTTCTTCGCACCTATAATAATGTTAAATGCTCATCATAAGAGTTGTGGTAGAGTCCTTACGCCGTTTCTGAAACCGCATGACCTCATCATCCCATTATTGATGACATGTTTAAGAGACGGCATATCAACCTTTGGCATCGGGGCAATTGAATGTCTCACTGGCACAACAACCGCCATCTATTGTCGTTATTTATATGAGTCATAATAATTATTGAACATACAATATTGCATACTTGCGGGTTTAAGGATGGAGTGAAATTGGTGAAAAAAGGCCTTGCGTAATCAAGCGCAGCAAGCTTAATTCTTGATAGAAATCTACCATTCAGGTTTCTTTCGAAAGCTACAAGTGGGTGTTTTGGTTTGAGGCTAATGACATTCCCAAAATCAAAAAAAAATCATATTTAGAAAAAATTATTTTTGGATTTTGAGAATATCAATAGGCTCAAACCAAAGTAGCTCCTTGTAGCTTTAAGAAAGAATCTAAATAGTAGATTTCTGTCAATGAATAAGCCTGGTCATCCTTAAGAATATGTGATTACCTATAGGTGAAATTTTTAGAATAATCTAGGTACACTAAGAGAAATTTTTCGTAGAATAATAGGGGGCACCATGAAATATCTGGTATCTGGTAAATAATGGGTAGGTACTATAATTTCAGTTTTTGCAACCAAATTTATGGTAATTCATTAATATTTGCCAAGTTTCTAGTAAAAAATCAGGTACTGTAAATTTGGCTGCAACAATCACGTAAGAGCGATTAGGTGATAGGTACATTTCATTGTGAATTATAAATTAGTAGTTTACGCAGTAATGAAAAGGTGTAATAATTGAACATTAACGTTGCGATCATATACTTATATAAAAACTAACATTCTATAAACGCTCTGTTACGCTGTTATTGCCTGGGCAATAGCCAATGACCGACAGGATTTTTCACAAAGGAAGCGTATTTGTGGATTTTTTCACAGAATCGCATCAAGTACCCACATATTATTTATTAATGACTCAATTATCAAAGAACCCAACGCGAATTTGTTACAATACGTACCTATCTCTCAAGCGTTTTCAATCACGTAAGTGTCTTCAAGAATGTAGATACTAGACTTTGTGGTACAAACTGTACAGACATCAACCCCGTATACCTAACTATTAAGTGAATCTAGTATGTGAACCACAGAGCACCAGTGGTGTCAATCATCACCACCAAATCCGCTTTCTCCATTGTGGTTAGCCAGATTACTGGAGCAGCACCCTTCTCAGATGCATGGCTAAAATATGTATGTGTATACAGTTTGCAAAGCTCCTTAGTGATGAGATTAAAAAGGTACGATTATTGTAGTAGGTATGTCTGGCAAATTCACCCTCAACAGATTTAAGCCGTTTTCCCAAAAGTTCTGGTCAGATGGTTCATATTTCAAACTACAGTCATCTTTTAAAAAAGAGCGAGCTAAAATAATAAGGAGTAATATTATTATTATTTTATTAGTATAGTACACCGGTTGATAAAGTAACACCATAGCTGAGGCAGCAGATTAAATCTCGAAGCGCAGTTGAGGCGCCAAAGCTCTAATGTTTTTATCAATTTTATCAAACGTACCTAATAATTTATACATAAACTAGGCCAAAATTGAAGCGGACCACTTCGAAATTTTGCCTCTGTAAAAATGAGGATATCTCGGGGAAAACTTGCTCGATTCTAAAAATTTTTGTGATGCTCGATAGAGCAATCTTTTGACTACAAGATACGATCTTCAATAGCCTGATTGTTTACCTCTTGTAGGATATACAGAGTGACAATGAAAAAAGTGCGAAAGAGACCTGACTTTAGCAAGATCCCGTTTTAGGAAAACAAGTCGCAAAATCTTGTAGGTCACATTTTCGGAAAGCATATATCGGTATTTCAAAACGGTTCTGCACTTTTGATCGCATTTTATTTTTCACAGAGTTATTGTTTGTTTTGTGATTTATGGAGTGAGAATTGAGCAGTAAAACAAGCACCTATGATGGGACAAACTGGTGACTATCTCACTTTTAATGCAACGGATATTTTGCCATCGATGCATTTTGAACCATTCTGGGCCATTTAACATGTAATGCAATGTCACAGCACTCACAGCAGCATGCTTTATTTACCACGGTCTCAAAAGGGGTCTAGGTCCTTGTAATTTCTTAGGGCCGGTGGAATCAAATTGTATCATGGTACATTTGATACAGCTATTTTGTACATACGTTACGTTCCTGTCAAATTCCAAGGATGAGCAAGAGCCCTGGGCAGTGTCTATACCAAAAAATCCAAAAATCGCAAAAAATCAATAATTCTTTGGAAAAACAAAAATACGATCAAAAGTTCAAAAACGTTTTGAGATATTGAGGTCGATACGGTTTTCGAAAATATGGCGAAACAATTCTGCGACTTGTTTTCTTGAAATATGGCACTTTGCTAAAGTTAGGTTATTTTGCACTCTTTTCATTGTCACCCTGAATATTGTATGTTAGGTCGACAATCAAGCGATCTAAGATGGTGTATTGTAGTCAAAAAACTACTATATAGAACATCACAAATATTTCCAAAATCGGACAGTTTTTCTCCACATATCCTCATTCTAATTGAAGCAAAATTTCTGCCCAATTCATATTAATTTTTTTTCACTAGTAAATCGACCTTTTGCAATTCAGGAAGAGGTTAATGATAACGTGTTTTACGGCTAGTAGTACCTAACAAGAAACTGTTTTTATCTACAGTTCAACATTCAACTCTATACTGTGATTCTAAACTGCTCAACAAATGTTTACGCGGGGGAAAAATTGGTCCGACTTTGGACCACAATAACTTCGAAATGACACACACAATCTCAATTCTATTTTCACAGTTATTTAGCTCAATTTTTCCGTTACCCATCTTCGGGAGGTGAAGATCAGAGGGCTGCATTTAAAATATCTACAGGGTGAAATGTAAAATAGTGCGAAATTGCAGCAAATTCAACGGACCTCCCTTTTCCAAATAATTTTTCTTTCCAGATGCCAATGAAAGGATTATGAGGCGTGATGTTCAAGCTTGTGCTCAGTTTTTGAATTTTTGGAATCAGAAGTCTGGTTCTGATTTCAAGATTTTTTTTTTGAATAACGATGCTGATTTATCCGATCGCTACGCGCAAGATTATGTTGCGTTAGTCATATGTCTAGTTAGTCAATGGTAAGATGATCAATATACAGATCGGTGGATTGGCAGAAGAGGAACCATTGAATGGCCTCTCATATCACCGGACTTGATTCCTCCAGACTTTTTTTCTGCGGGACCACTTGTTAATTTTAAAACTCAGCCGGAGTCGATTGAAGAACTGCACCGTAGAATCACCGAAGAATCAGTGGCGTACCAACGAGGAGGAGTGGGGTGCGGTCCGCACCGGGTACCAACAGTAAGGGGGTGTCAGTGTCGGATTATTCGCGGTGCAAAAGGGGTCTACAAAACTGGGGCGCAAGGCCTTGGAGGGTGTAAAACAAGCTGGTAAAGACCCAACTTCTGAAAAAATTTTAACTGCGGCGCTTTTTTCTCACATTAGTCACAATTCGTAGTATTTTCCGCTTTGTCAAGAAATCATTTTTCTATGTCCTAAAATACCATGTCACCAATTGAGCGCAATTCTTCGATCCTAAAAATCTCAGGGTGCAAAATTGTCTAATGATATTCGACACATGGGGTGTCACTACGCCACTGTACGCCACTGCAAGGAATGTCGCACATTTTCAAGAGAAACTTTCGAAAACGTTCGACAAGAGTTAGAGAACAGGCTTTATTATTGCCTCAAAAACAACGGCAATCATTTTGAACACTTATTGTGAACATTCGGTCTTTCTTTTTGGTTTGAAGTAGTTAAAATTTGATCTATTGTGGAGTGAATTCGTTAATATCAATACCTTGTACAGTTTTTTCAAATTATTCCTAAACTACCTAAACAAAATAGATATAGAACAATGAGTACCACTGGAATAGTATTTTATGTTACTAGCGCCGAAAAGCGGGCATAGCATAACGAACGTGAATGCAGCTCGAGGCCCTAGGCCGAGAGCTGCATGTGAGAGAGTTATGCTATGCCGTTTTCAGCGCGAGTAGCATACATCGTTTTTCGTGCTGCTTTTAATAAAATTACAAATAAATAAGTTCATATCGCAATAATCATTTCAAGTTGGTACTCCTGCCATCCATCACCAAGGCACGAGGCATATACCTACTAAAGTGCTCAACATAATAAGTGTCGCAACAGAAATTTTGCCCCAAATTCGAATCAACATAACTTTTGATTGTCACGGACGATTTCACCTCGGTTTTTACTGGTCGATTGCCTGATCTTTTGGCTATTTACCACGTTCAAAGATCACCTGAGAAGCTGGACATAAAGTTTCTACAGGGTGGTAGATAAAGCAGTTCATAATTGGGCAAACTTTAATGAACCCCCGTTTGAGCTAAAAAAATTTTTGTCAACAACCGATAACAAAATAATGGAGAATGATGACTTACCTCGGAACGGTTTTCGAATTTCCCGGATGAGAAGTGAAATAGCCAAGATACGATTTTTTTGCTGGGAATGATGCTTTTCATTTCTTCCCCTTCATGAAAAATCAACGGATTCTCGATGTAAGAGAATATCTCTCAGCAGGCTTGCTCATTAGACAATTCTAAGCAATTTTTTGTCTAGCGCACCCCCTCTTTTGTCTTTTCGGGCTGAAATTGGGTATATTTTTTGATGAATTCGCCATCAATTTCACAACTTAGGCTTATTTGATATCAATTCTTTTGATTAAGGCTCGCTAAGCAAGATTATCTTGATAAAAACAGTCTTCTGTCTGTCTGACTGTCTGTCTGTCTGTCTGTCTGTCCGTCTGTCTGTCTGTAACATGTTACGATATGCTCCAATTTCACAACCTAGGCTTGTTTGATATCAATTCTTTTGATTAAGGCTCACTGCACAAGATTATCTTGATAAAAATGGTCTTTTGTCTGTCTGCCTGTCTGTCTGTCTGATTTTATGTTACGATAACTTCCGAACCAGTACATCGAATTTGACTGAAATTTAGTATAGACATGATTCATGAAGGTTGAAATTTAAATTGATCCAGAGACCCCACAATATCTTGAAAGGTCTTGAGAGACCGCACCATACCTACTTACTCATCAGTTCCTTTTATTTTGCTCTCGCAAGATCAATTTTGAATACATGACCATTTCTTCTCATTTCTATCGAATTTAACACTTGGTATTTTTTTGTCTCCAATTGTCGATCAAGGTAGGTACATGTGTAGTTATTCTGGTCTTGAAAAAATCAAGTAAAAACAGAAGAAGAGCGGCATGCCCTCTGCTGAAGCCGCAGCATCGTGCTACTAGCCTAGGATGGGCACAAAACCATATTAGCACTGGGGAATAGCAGAGTAGAGTAGGTGCTTGTTTTCAGATGGAAGTAAGTTTAATTTGTTTAGGTCGGATGGACGGGTTCTGGTATGGCGACAGAGGAACGAAAGACTTCTGGAAGAACACATAGAGGCAAGAGTGGTTCTTGGAGGTGGAGGAGTGACTGTTTGGGGAGAAATGAGGACTGGAAGAATAAGTGATTTGGTGATACTAAGAGGAGAGAGTATGAATGGTGAAAGATACAGGGATTTGTGTATAAAGGATATTGTGGTCCCCTTTGCTCAAAATTTTGGTGACAATTTCATGTTGGTCGACGACAACGTCCGACCTCATCGGGCTAGAATTGTCAACGAATTTTTAGAAGATCACAATATTGAAAGAAAGGATTGGCTACCCTTGTCTCCAGATATGAATCCTATGGAGCATGTATGGAGTAGGATAAAGTTGAAATTGAAAGAAAAGAAGGACAATCGGACAATTCGAATGACTTAGCTATTGAAGTTCAGGAAGAATGGAAGGCTATTCCTCAGAATTTTCTGCAGGCTCTAGTGGAGAGCATGTCGAGATAAGTAATTGACATGCTCGACTGATCCAGGCAAGAGAGAGACCGACAAAATATTGATTATTTAAGCATCTTCAACTGAAAATCATCAACTGGAAGGAAAATGTTACTTACCTAGTACCTACCTACAAAACCTGGTAAGTTTGAGGTCCATCTTGCAAATGCTTGAAAAAGGACTGATAGCTAATTACGGGATGGTGCGCCCTCTAGTGCACCGACTTGAGCTAAAATCTCATCAACTTACTCGAAAATTCAAATTATGCCCGCATATTATGTACACTGACTAAGCTTTGAAAACACTTTTCAATTTTTGAAGTCAAATTGCACACGTAATTGAATGTGATATGACAAAAAAAAGTGTTTTCTT
Organism: Anaspis maculata; assembly: GCA_949128115.1. Lineage (NCBI taxonomy): Eukaryota > Metazoa > Arthropoda > Insecta > Coleoptera > Scraptiidae > Anaspis > Anaspis maculata. Next base: position 55,158,753 of record OX421962.1, on the reverse strand, counting down.
TCACAGTTCAAAAGATGTCTTCTTCAAATTTTGAGCGCATGTCACCTTCTCAAATCTTTTTCATCCAGTCTTAATTTAACTTCCAAAATTGACAAGCTTGACAAGTGTTTCCAAACTTTCGATCGACACTGTACCTTCATATTCACAAAATTTCACTTAAATTCGATGAACCGTTCGGGAGTTATAGAAACAGATGACTGACAGACAGACAGAAGAATGTTTTCACCAAGATAATATTGTTCATTGAACCTCAATCAAAAGAATTGATACCAAAAAAGCCTAGGTTGTGAAATTGGTGGCGAATTAACAAAAAAGTACGCCCTATTTCAGCCCCAAAAGACACAACAGGGGGTGCGCTAGACAAAAAATTGCTAAGAATCGTCTAATGAGCAAGCCTGCTAAGAGATATCCTCTCACATCGAGAGTCCGTTGATTTTTCATGAAGGAGAAGAAATGAAAAGCATCATTCCCAGCAAAAAAATCGTATCTTGGCTATTTCACTACTTCTAATCCGGGAAATTCGAAAACCGTTCCGAGGTAAGTCATCATTCTTCATTATTTTGTTATCGGTTGTTGACAAAAAAATTCTTAGCTCAAACGGGGGTTCATTGAAGTTTACCCAATTATGAACTGCTTTATTTACCACCCTGTAGAAACTTTATGTCCAGCTTCTCAGGTGATTTTTGAACATGGTAAATAGCCAAAAGATCAGGCAATCGACCAGTAAAAACCGAATTGAAATCGTCCGTGACAATCAAAAGTTATGTTGATTCGAATTTAGGGCAAAATTTCTGTTGCGACACTTATTATGTTGAGCACTTTAGATGCAGATTTTTGTGTGTCAAATGTCGGTTTGGAAAATTGCGTCCTATGTTTGGATTTTCTTGCTTAAAACCGCCTTTCCCCTCCCCAATTAGAAGGGCCATCCCCCAAGAATCCCGAAATCACTGAGCTCTAGTGTCTTGTGTGACGACGAAACACAGGAAATGGCATAAATTAATCATTTTTAAACCTTCGCGCCACAAAACGTCAAAAATCATTCTGCAATTGTACCAACAGATATTGGAAAAATGACCCTAAATTGTCAATTTTCAAAGTAAATCTTTATAATTTTAACTGATTTAAACCATTAAACCGAAAATTCCAAGCTATAACATTGGAAACGTGATCTCTCTTGAATTGTGGATGATTTTGCGAGGTTAGTTTATTTTTCACGTGTACTTTTTACTTTGCTGCTCTAGATCTTTTTCTGAATATTACAGTGCAGGACACCGAGCGTATATTGTCATTTTCGGTTATGGCAGCACGAAAAGCATTTTGCAAGGGCTTTTCAATGATGTATCACAAGTGGGAGTGGAGGGTTGCCATTTGAAAAAAATAGTGGCGGGGGCTGGGGCTCAGACACTGGGGAGGGGTAAGTCACTGATTCCACTATTATGGTTCCCCTCCAGTCTGTCAGAACGGTTTTGGGCGATTTTTGATATCTGTTTTTATTTCAGACTTACAGGCAATTGTGAGTTTTGGATTTGACACCCTTTATATTCACAATTTTAATATTAAAACAAATTATTGATTTAATGTATTACATATTAGTTAGGAATAGATAGGGGAGACCGGGGCAATCAGGACCACCGGTCTATGTATACCGCACAGGATGTTTGAATTTGGCGCACAATTTCGCACAGTTTGCCAATACTATTGCATGGGGAAATGTTACTGAGTGATTTTCTGTTGGGTGGTATTTGAGGTCTCGTTTGAGGTAAAGAGAACCAGTGAGATTGGGGCAAAAAGGACCATGGTCAGGGGCTCTAGATCTAGTTCGCAAGTTGCAAGGAATGGGCCCACGAAGAATGTCCAGGGGCGGAAGAAGATGACTTTTTATCTGTGACCTTTGCAATGGATTTTTTCAAACTTTCAATTTATGCAGGCACCAGAATATGCGATTTTCTGTTTATATTTGTTTATCTCACAATTATCTGCAAAATGTATCTTTATTTTTGTTGAGACTTGGTATTTTTATTAATGCGCGGCAGTGTTTCAAATGGTGGACCTTTTTACCCCGATACCCGGGGCATAAAGGACCGATGTAAGACCTGTGAATTTTTTGTTTTTACTAAGAAATGTGCGAGGTTATTTCAGATTTTGTACTAAATTAGTTAGTCCATATAAAGGTTTCTGAAATAATAGCTTATTTCTATATATTTAGTTTCATAAATAGCTGAAATATTCAAAAATATTGCTTAAGCGGTCTTCGCTGCTCCGGTCTCCCCTACCTACCTACCCAACCCATACATGATAGCTGGTAGGTAACGAGGGTGTGATATGTGAAGCTGGTAATGAAGAGCAGCAGGGCTAATTGAAATTGACCTCATCCACTCAAGTCTAGCATCTTGCTGATGGTAAAGTATAACATTCACATTAGTCTTGACTTAACATTATTAGTAGGTATGAAGTGACAATGAATGAAAGAGGCTCTAAAATAGCGACTATATACTTATAAGTATATAGTAAATGAGTAAGGAAAAGTGATGTCGACTATTTTGTACTTTTTAGCTAGGTACCTATAAGTACTTTATTCCAGTGAATGATTTGATATCGATGGAACACGAATCAGTCCGTTTGTAGCAGTTTAATTTCTAAACACAAGCCGACATCGGGGGTTAGAGGTACACGTGTCAATTTGGAGTGGTGCTACAACACAGCAGCGGCAGCTCCTGGCTCTGGGACAGTTCGAAAGGGGGGCGCGCTGGTCCCGGCGGGGGATCCGAGACAATTTTCCGGTTGGAAGAGCGTCCCGTAGGGGAAATTACAATATTTATGATGTCATTTAGATCGTCGATCGTCGCTTTGTCAGAATTCAGAGCTCGTTGCGACTATTGTGAGACGTTTTAAACTACATCAATAATGTATCGTAGCAATTAGAGCTCATTCAATCAGCGAACGGGTGATCCTGCGATCCTCGCCACGTGCTGCACGACGGCTGACGATGGCGCACACAGTCTTAAGACCCTCCGCATCCCTGAGGACGGCGGAACTGATGACGAGATGACTTTGTAATGAACTTTGCGCAAATTACACACCTCAAACTATCACCACCCCAATATCATCAAATGTTCAAGTTGTGGAGGAATGTATACCAGAGACGGCGGCGGTGGCAGCGGCGGCAAGCGATGAATTCTAAATGACGAAGGGGTGAAGGAAGGCTGGGTCGTGTAATGATAGGCGATGCTAAATGAAGCGTGGAAATGTCGTCGCGATAACCGGTTTAAATTTGACTCAATTCACCCGATCTCTGGAGGTTGAGAGAAATTCCGGTCCATTGTTCTTATTCTGGTGAAAACTTTGAATAATAAAATTCCCAATTAAGAAGCAGGACCATAGATATCTTTAGAACTACTGGGTGTTGGCCGTGGCCAATTGACCATTTTTTGGTGTCAACTGTTCTTTGCTGTTTCTTTTTCCTCTAAAAAGTATAATGCCACGAATTTCCATTGGGTACTTCCATAATTGACAGACGAACGTTAAAACATACTTTGTTTATCACTACATAGGTAATACCAATTTACAAATCACGTATGTTTTCGCACTTAGATATCGTTCAATTTAACTTCGCTGATGTGCTTGTCGCCGTGAATTGAAATCTGACCTGGTTCCTGGCCATGGCGCTTTCATATGTATACTGTCTTTGACACGGTTGTAACCGTAAACAGTACAGTTGTTTGTCACACGAGCGCTGTGCTTTTTCATGCCCTCAACCTCTTTCGCAGCATTCGGCTATGCCCATGCTGCCTCCTGATGGCAAATACGGCTTCGGGCCTAAAACGCGCTTTTGCATCGAAAACTACCATTCCTGCATTTTTCAGTGTCAAATGTATGAATAATAAAGAAAAAAAATGAATATTCACTTGGTTGAAATGAATTTTGTCTATAAAACCTGACTTAGTTGCAATCAGATTGGAAGCAGAGGGGGGTCTCTTGTCTTTTTGCTCTGCGACAAACTATTTCTGATGTATAGCTCTTCACCTCTTCCAATGTCGAAAAAATATCTTTCCCCAGAACCGTTTGTCACAGGCAGTCGGATACATTACAACTCTCGCATCGACAGCGGTGAGCATTTTCGTGTTGAGTTCAAGCCAATTCTATAATCGTCGTACCTACATACTTACCTAATGATTTTTTTTGTGAAAATTCTTTCCCTTAAACCCAAAAATCATGAAAATTTGCAAATTTCTTCAACTTTAGAGAATCCCAAATAGACCCAGCCCTCTGAGGGCATGGCCTAATTGGCCGATAGTGTTAATTCGCCACTGATTAACTTTCTCAAAAAAGGTCAAGCTATATAAAAAGCCTGATTTTTCGGAACGGAATCCCTGAAGGTAGTTGAAGCTCAGCTCATCTCTGGGTACGTCACTGAAGTATAGGAACCTTTCCACTGTAACAATGTAAAGTAATTATCACAAATACAAATGTTCAAATGTTGTCCTCAGAGATCTACGATCTAGAGATTTCTTATGGAGATTCAATACGGAGCTACGCGAGAAAAATGGTGGAGGCGCCGCGGTCACTCAGAATAATTAAAGCTGAAGCGCCAAGAACCGAGGGATTTGAGCGCTGAAATTCACACCCTTGGTTATAGGAGTTATTTGGTTTTTCACTACTCACTAGGACCTTGAGTATAGAATAGTCTAGTGAAATGAGGCTGTAAAAGAATGAAAAACACTGAATAACAAAAGCCAAAGATACATTTCCCGTGATCTTTCCCCTGGAACGATGATAGAACAGTGAGAGATATTATGATAATCGTCAAGGACAAAGTTGTAGAGAATTCAATAAACTACAAAGAATAAGTTCGGTGAGGGCATAATAACTTCTTCAATCTAGACATAAATCGTGATCAGAGTTGCACGCTAGTTCAGTAAAATATAGAAAAACCCTCGATGTGACATTGTTCCTTGAATGCAATGAGAACCAAGAGAGATATTCGAAAACTGTGCAGGACAAGAGTGGTAGAGAATCAAGTATTCTACAATAAAATTCTTAAGGACAGTTATAAACTGTTCTCGTTTAGCCATAAACCATGCTCAAAACTGCACGACAGTCCGACAGTTAATAAAGTTGTTATTTTCAAAAACTTAACAAAAATCCTCACCTTGATGAAAAAAAATGACCATGTAGAGAATAAGAATCTGAATAAGAAATACTAAAGTTACATTTCACACCCCATCCAGGGAAACGTGGAAAACCGAGAAAACTGAAAAATGGAAATTCCCGCTGCAAGCTTTCTCAATGAATTCTGAAACAACTATAAACATTTTTTAAAACCTTTTCTAACAATCCTGCAAAGGAATGATGTTATTAGTCAAGTTAGTATGGAGATCACTATCGATCTTATTTGGATATTTGGTTTAGCCGCCAAGACCTGTTGAAGTTGGGCGACATGTCTCGTATGAGTATTGCATGGCAAATTTGGCCAGATCGACAACGATTGTCGCTCAACTTTGACAGCGCTTTGCGTTTTAACCAAAGAAGATTATATGACCTCGGGAACATTGTGACAGATCATAGAGAAAGCTTGTAGCGAAAATTTCCATTCTTCGGTTTCCTCAATTTCTTTCAGATATTTCCGTAGATGGTGTGAAATGTAATTTTGATTTTTCTTATTGAGTTTTCAATTCTCTTCATTGACATTTTCTTTACCTAGTCCAGGATTCTTGTGAGTTTTCTGAAATAGCAACTTCGCGAAACTTGAACGTGGTTTACGACTAAACTAGAGAAACCAATGGCTGCTGGTCTTGGGGACTGTGTGGTGGAGTAATTCTGTACGATCTTGTCGTGCAGTTTTTGGAAATCTTTTGTGGTTGCGCAACATTTGAGGATCGCGAATTTCAACACGAATATAGTATCCAATATTATTACTATTATTATTATGATTATGATTCTCATCATCATCATCATTGTCTCGCCGACGATTTTTCCATTTCACTGAACTAGCGCGCAACTTTTGAATGTGATTAACACCTAGACTGAAGATTGAAGAAGTTGAACCTCTCATGCCTTCCAGAACTTTTTAGTAGATCATTGAATTCTGTAAAATTTTGTCCTAACATTTGTCATAATTTCTCTTACCATTCTCTGATTATTCCAGAAGAAAGACCGCGGCGTCCATTATTACTGGTCTAAGAATAAAAACTTCGAGATGAAAGCTTTGAATATCGACAAAAAAAAAGGAGTGGCCTCTTCTTTTGTTTTATGATTATTTTTTTGTGCATCAATTGCTGTAAAACAGCAAATTAGAGCAGGGGTAATTAATAATATGCATGATCGATTACCTTTAGTAATAACGAAGGTGGTGAAGCGCCAGATTGAAGTTCGAAGCGCAGGCTCTGAAGCTATAATTGTTTTCTCAACAACCAACGTTTCTCCTTTTTTAGCGCCCTTCTCCAAACGGGAAGGCGCTTATGTCCTCGCTTTATCCGTCCGTCTGTCCATCGGTCACAAAATCTAGTCCTAGACGAAAGGATTTTTGTGAAAAAAATTTACCCCAACGGGTAGCTTATGACCTTGTATCCCGAACCAAGTAACATTTTGACGAAATAATGATAAACAATTACAATATCAACAATTTAGTGCGGCGCGGCATCGCCGATGAGTGGCTGCATTACAGAAGCCGACTGGATCTCTAAAGTTATGGTATGCGCGCAGACAAGTACCGTTCTTATTAATTTACAATAATACATATGCGGCGATTGCGGCGGTATATTTAGAGGAGAATTTGATCTTTATTTTATCAAAAATTCGGCACAACATCGGCACGACCCACGGGTCAATATAGTTACGATTTTTTTTTAATGACCCCAAAGCTACGGCTTGGTGGCAAAAGATTATTAATTGTTTGCTGGCGCTTGGAATATTCTCCGAACGGGACGGAATGCTAGACAAGAAAGATTCAACTCAACTGGGTAACCCGTGGTCTTGGCACACGAATCAAGAAAAAGCTTGCTGAAATAACGATAAACAATTACAATAATAACACTGTAGTGTGGGGCGGTGTCGCGGATTGATTGATGAATTTTCACAATTAGATGTAAAAAGTTATGACATGCGGACAAGTACAAGTTCTTATGGAAAATAATTTTAACTTACTTTTAGCAAAAACTACACTTTGATACGCCCCACGGGTCAATAGTTACGATTTTTTAAAAACTCTGTCTGTCTGTCTGTCCGTGAAGAAACTAAGAAGTTGTAATTCTTTTCGGGGATTGAAGCTAGAGCCTTGGAACTTTTCCGATGGATGATGTGAAGGTGGCCAATGGGCATCATTTTTGTTATCTATACACATATTTATCATTATTATGATGAAAAAACAAAGATTCCTTGTGCACTTTGAAGAAGTTGAACTCCTCCTCGGGGAATAAAGCTACAGTCCTAGAACTTTATCCGATGGATAGCTTAGGTCCTCAAGGGTGGACAAATGGGCAGATTGTATTTCATGCTTGCGCCACAATCTTGGTCGCCATATATTGAAATCTTTTATAGTGGAACCATTCCCATGAAACTTGAAACTATGAACAAAAAAAAAAGTATAGAAAATCGACATCATGATTCAGGGACAGAAATGCGACTAGTACATAGAAAAAATAATTTTGAAGCAGATCCTTGATAATGAAATAGCTTGAAGCAGCAAAAACAACTCTAGGGTGGTGCGCGAATAACGCAACTTTTAGTTTGTTAATAAATAACTTTTTTTGAAAAATTTGAATATTTTTTGCTTAAATTAAAGTACACAATCTCCGATAAAATGTGTTACACCACGTCTAACAAATGGCTACCTTCATTCTGCTGGTAAACCCTCATTCTTTTGATGAAATTTTCCTCGAAATTTTCAATAACACTTGTGCACATTTAAGGCGCAACATATTCATTCACCATTATAAGGCGAGCGAGTAAAAAGTTTCACACAAACTCAATGAGAGCTCGACAAAGTCACTGACGTTAAGCAGCATATTACTGTGCCTAGATAAAAATCTTCTTCCTTGTCGGTAATATAAATCTTTACATTATTGTTTCGATGCACCCAAGATAAACATTCTTTTTGGTTGAGATAATGGAGCAAACCGTAACAACAAACGGAGCGCTTCCTCTCGGAAGGCATTGGAGCTTTCTAATGTCGAAACCCTCATTTAACACCGATGGTCTGAAAGATAGGGTGTAGAGCCATTCATTCCTCGTACATCAATTAAAACGCACTTCGTGTGACAATAGATGTCGAAATGACGCCTCGCGACGATAAAGACACTCAACAATCCTATCAGGAATCTCTACGGTACGCGGCCACACTAATGTCATCTGCCGATTCGACGCCTCGTTTTGTGTTACCTTTTCATGACGTTTCCAGCACGGGAATAAATCCAGATGGAATACGCATCTGCACACAACTGTTTGGCATCCAGTCAATAGAAAATTTTTGCAAAATGCAAGACCATAGAAGATGTCTATAATATTCAGCTCGACGGCGACGATGACAATATCACGATAGGTTTTCTCATACATTATGTGCTTGAGTATTTGGGGGTAAGTAATCAGGAGTGTTTAGGATAGATCGTCGAATTCGCCGTATTCCCTGCGTGCGGAAATAAAGGGCTAGGACCTGTGGGAGGATGCCAGGAGGTTGTAATACACCACCGACGACTACCACCATTAGGACCATCAAGTATGCAAGCGCGGTAAGACGGCTTAAGCACCTGTGTGTATACCGCCAGGATTATAACTAATAAGAGCTAATGACTAACTTTATACGTGCCATAGGCTTCGGGCGAGGGATAATGCCCCAAACACACTAACTAACTCAAAACCACAATGATCATGTTCTATACTCGTAGTAGAAGTAGTAGATAGAATGTCATATGTCGACCTCGATGTCGACAATATTTCATTAGAAGGTAAACCTACCCATGATAAAGGTATTGGGTATTACTAACCTACCTCGCTACCTACCAAAACTAGTTTGAAATTCGGCTATTTGAGTTCTTTCGCAAAAAGATACCAACCAACCCATACTTACCAACGTAATACCTAACACCGTGTTTCTACTGCAATGAGTGTGGTATTTCAAAACACAAAAAGGAAAAAGGTCTGCCTTCGTATAAAAGTTGCGATAGATGAAACTAGAATTAGGTTTCTTGTGTCTGAAAACTCTTCTTTTAGCGGGAGCTCGCCTCAACACACGCCATCGAAATTCAATCAAAATCTGTGCATCAGAGCTAATGCAGATCTTAATGCTAGAGCTTTTTGACAGAAAGACGCGGGATTAATCAGGGAAAAAGGCCACAGAGCTTAAATGCTTTTTAAACAACTCCGCTCCATCCCCCCATCACATACGTATTTAACACGCGCATCATTTTAAGCTCGTAATGCCATATGCACCCAAACAAAATCCACCCCTGCATTTTTTAGAGGAGCGTGGTAATAGGATTGAACAGTGTATGTTTTGTTACAATTACCGATACAGATGTAAATAAACGTTGCACAACCGGATAACAATGTGTAATCCTTGTTCAATAAAACATGCCTTCCTAGAGCTTTGATATAGTGTGAAATTTCTTTCAATTAAACCAACCGAGCAGATGACAACACTAAAATAAAAGCAGACACTTACCTATACTCTACTTTATTTCTTTTATTTTTCAGTCATCTGGGATGTAGTATACCTACTTATACCTACCGAAAAAATATGGGAGATAGGAAAATGGGACTATCGATTCCTCTATAAATTCAAAGCTCTTTCAACTTTAAGACATTATTAGACATAAATCAGTAGATATAGTCTCCAAAAAATTCCAACCAAAGAATTTTTTGTGTCAAACTCTTCATATCATAAGGTCCGCATTCCTCCACATCTTCGCAACAATAAAAGAAGCCTGCGAAAGACACAAAAAGTTCTAATAAACCACTTTCTGCCCCAATTCAAACTTAAATAATTTCCAGAATATACGTGATGGCTTAGTAAATGGAATTCCCGTGAAGACTTGAGCGTGCGAGTAAGACACATATGTCCATTTTGGCGGAGGTGCCGTTTTCACTGCACTTTGGTTATGCCCGCGAAATGTGTAAGATTATTCGGGAGTCGCCTAGAAAACGTATGCAGGGTCACTGTGGAATTTTTTGGAGGACCTATGGAACATTCGAGATTAATTATTTGGACCTGAATATATAAGGCATCGATCCTCGGCCTACACCAGTATTGAATTGGAAGTGATCGTGCGATAGAAGCGAAGTAGTACCTGCGATATTCCTAAGCGTAAATAATTGTTGGCGTGTTTTTATTGTAGTACGCAGTAATAAACAGTGTGTGTTCTAGAACGATCGTCTCAATTATAAACGAACCCGTCCGCGAAATACATATCAGTATTATACACTGCATTTTTGAGATGTGCAATGCTCTTTGAAACATATGTTCTTAGAACCTGTCTGAAAAATTCTGTCCATCGCTGTCTGAATAATTCTGTCCATCGCCGCAGCCGAAACTTTAGTTGAAATCCTGTATACAGGGTGGAGGAGAAAATTTAAAAAAAACACACATCTTCATGTCATATGAGGCACAATGTAAGATTGTTGAGGTACATTAAACCATTTTGAAACACTGCTAACAGTTCTCGAGATATTCTGAAGAAAACTGAGATTTGTCAAAAAAAAAAAACATTATCTCCATTAAATTGCACATTTTTGAAGATATCGGAGTGAAATTTGGTATTGTCCTAATAAGAGACGTCAGAAATAAATAACAATTGCAGTTGCTGTCTAGGCCTTAGTACTATTTTACGAGTTATTTGCAATTTGTTTTTTTACGTGTGTGATATTACCTAACTTAACTAACTATATTGCAACGTTTTACTGCAATATAGTTTTACAATTTTGACTTGCCTTTTGGGCGTCTCTCGGTGGACCAAGCAGGAAAGTCCCAGCTAAGTTCAAAGTGATCTAACCTGACAACAAGTAGGTAATGGACACACCGCCAGTGCTATTGGCGAGTAACATTACCGATGGTGGCGTTGCTGAATGTTAACAAACTGAAAGTAACATGGCGGCTAGTGCACCGCTTGTGCCCGCGTGTTCGAAAACCAAATCAGTATTAAGCGATATTAAGTGTGCTCCAGACGTGACACGTGGTAGATTATTGTTGTGGTGGAACATAAAAATGGCGGAGGTATTTATTTACTTGATGGCCTCAACGGATTCTCGGTGTGTTGTGATGGGAGAAGAAATTCTCAAGTCGCAGTTCCTCGTGTTGTGGTCGGAAGCAAAGTGAATCCAGCACCAGCACAAAATAATATAGACATATTTGGATTGCGTTTACAAAACAGCGCATTATATAAATCTCCTTACAAGGTAACTGGGATTGTAAGTAATTAAAAGAAACAGCAGTCACTGTTCCTGTGAAATTGGAACGTTCAAATGCACTTGCAAAGCAGGCGACATCTAGTGGGACAAACAACTGCTTTTTCCGAAATACAAGCTAACTTAGCAATAATTTGTTGATACGCCTGGCGCCACCGCAGAAATATTTAAAAAAAAAGCCAAAGATCTAAATGTTAAATCCATTTTCAGCTTCATAAACACCATGACAACTCTATCTGCACCACTGAGCTTGTGACGTTTTGTGTCTGGAAAATGTTCTATCTTCATTTTTCCGGTTTCCACACCGCGACTCGCACTTGAAGACAACAATTTCTTACCACTTTTTGTTATATTATGATCTATCTTATACCTTCCATGATGTTGATGCCACTTCTTGCCAGTCGTACACGTGCCACTCTTATTCAAAAATGAAATGCTTTTGCAACCGACGATACGTAGTACATTCAAGATAATGACGTACGTGTGCACGCGAACTCACCAGTGAAATGTGAGTGGCTCACGTACTTTTTTGGAAAAAATTAACGCCGCGCAAAGTCAGATGGAGTCAATTGAAGCACCAAACACTGCAACGCTCATAAGAACTCACACAAATGTGCGATTGATGCGTGCACAAACGTTCTTTACATGTTGGCCGTCAGGTGGCGTATTCGAGCTTGAAACTCGCCAATTCTGCTGACCTCCCTGTTCTTTCTGCTGCTTCCGGCAAGGCTCCCGGAGCCCCGTAACCTTGGCTTTGCGATCTCGAAGATGATTCAACTTTTATCCCTCATGGAGTCTCTCTGACAATTTACCACGCGCGTATCATGCAACCAATCATATATAATCAATTTCACGGCTTTCTGCATTAGAGCAAGCTATGGAACAATTGTGTTGTGTTGGTACGGATGACAGTTGTCTACACGTGCAATTTTTAATGTCACACCTTGTCACCGTGTCGAGGTATCATACGCGAAGTGAAAATTTTTGAGTATACGCCAGGAATCGTGAGTTTCTTTGCAGTGCTTTGCAGTGTGGGGGATAAGGAACATTGTCTTTACTGGTTAGTGAGTCTCCGCCAAGGTTGTTACGTTTTTGGCGGCTACTAATGAATGATGTCGAAGATCGGCAGGATACTACTCGGATGAAAAGGCCCACCGAGAACTGCAGTAGTGAGTACTAGGTACCTACCTCGGTACCTACTCTAGCTCTAGCTCTACCTATTATACCTACTGCAACAGCAAGCAAGGTATGAAGACAAAATGCTGGCCGACAACACGGTGTACCTATACCTACTCACGCCCAAATTGTCTCATCTCCGTACAGTTCAACTCCATAAATCATTACTATCCTACTAGGTATACTATCCTACTATCCATATTGTCTACTCAAAGAATAACTTCCCTCTTGGGTAGTGAATTTTTCCTTTTTACATTCCATTTCTTCACGGCATCACGGACTTTCGGCATAATTTTCTCAGTGGCCGGCAAAAACCTAATAGCCTTGGCGAAGACTCACCAACAGTGAAGAAAATGTCCCTTTTATCGTCCACACCGAGGTCCACACTGCAAATCACTCAAAGGAAACTAACAATTCCTCGCATATTCTCGAAAATTTTCACTTTCGAAAATTCCACATGAAGACAGCTAGCTGCAAACAAGTCGTCAACGTGTCATTCGTACCAACGCAACCCATTTTTTACATAGCTTTCTCTGATGCAGAAAGCCGTGAAATTGATTATAACTAGCTACAAATAAAAATCAGTTGTTTGTGTACCTACATATTTGTGTTTTTATTATAATAATAAGGTATCAGCAAATTCTGAATAAAAACGTTTTGTAAAGTGCTTGACAGGAAGGTGAAAATGAAAATGTCAAACAGTCGCGATTATGTACCCACCCGCCTCAGAAAGCCTGCGACTTGATATGATGTCGGTGAGGTCTAGGTGAGGTATAGTAATCTCGGCGACTTTTCCACCTGGCACAGGGATAAAAATACGGTTTCATTGGGGAACTATCCTCTTTCAAACTAAACCAGAAAACAAATTGTCGAAGTGATTAGCAGTGAAGGAACCTGGATGCTAACGGAACAGTGTGCATGCAATCATTTCTTTGTGGATGTCCTACAAATCGACAAATTTAGTGATAAGCATTGAAGTTTTCGAATATCTCCTAGAATCAAACAGTGGTTTATGTTGAAACTTGACCACACTGATCGTTTCAAACCGATTTCCAGCCTGTTGGCAATTATTTCTTTATTGTTCTCCCTGGCTCCTTAGCTATGATTTCCATGATGGAAAATGCGCTAAAAAAAAAACTGCACTTACCTCCTGTAATGCCTCCTGCCTCACTTATAAAGCTAAATTTTACGAAACGGTCCAACAGATTCTTTTGACTTGATCAGAGGAATAATTATTATATTGTCGAGCATTGCCACTTCATTCCGGGCCACCTGTAGAGTCGCTATGCATATATGTATAGGTATATATACTGACCCGTTATAAATTATAATAGATACTTACAGATAGGTAGGTATTGGTACTACATATGGGATATGGGCATTATAAGTTGCTGTTTTGTAAATAGGAACAATGTGAATTGAAACATCTTTTTTCGTGGTTATCTGATGCGATCAGAAGAACCCTTTAGGAATCCATATTTCTATTCTATTCAAGGCAGATGTTCCTATCTACAAAGAGACGTAGGTAGGTAAAATGGCGTCAATGGTTGTTCAGTTGTGAATGAATATCATCAAAACAACATGTCCTTTTTATAAACTTCTATCCTATGATATCAAAGTTACCCTATTTATATACGTGAGGTACCTACCTATGTTGTAGGTATAGCCGAGAAAATCTAAAAAAACGCTTGTAAAATTTATTTATCAGCAAAGATTGTTCAAGGATGGAGTTAAATTGGTAAAATAAGGCGTTTCGGAATTGAACGCTGTGGGCTTTTGACAGAAATCTACTATTCAAGTCTCTTTTGAAAGCTACAAGGATGTAGGATTTTGGTTTGAGCCCATTGGCATTGCCAAAATAAAAAAAAAACTAAAATTTTGAAATTTCAAATATGTAATTATTTCTAGATTTTGGAAATGCCAATGGACTCAAGCCAAAGTCCTACATCCTTGTAGCTTTCGAAAGAGACCTGAATGGTCAATTTCTGTCAAGAAATAAGCCCACAGCGTTTGATTCAGCAAGCCATTCAAAATACTGACCGTCAAAAAGCTATTCAACAAGATAACAAGATAATCATATTTATCAGACTCAAGTTCTTTCAATATGAATAACCTATTGTTACGAGTGGCGATTCTGGAGAACCCGCGATCTTTCTAGACTCTTTCCATTAGGTCACAGTGTACAAGTGCGGAGCTCTGATGCATTCCAGAACGTGCATGTAGGCTTTGACCCGTAGAACTGAATGGAGACTTCAACGGTGGGTCAAGATACATCTGTTCATTTTGGCGGAGGTTCCGACATTCCAGTGTAAGCACGCGAAAGGTGTGTGGTTATTCGGGAGTCGTCTAGAAACCATATGCCGGGTCACTGTGTAATTTGCTGGAGGACCCGTGGAAGGTTCGAGAACACTAGTCGAAGGCATTTATAAGCAGCATGGATCGGCCTAGGCAGGAGTATTGAATTGGAAGTGATCGAGTGCGATATAAGCGAAGTAGCCCCAGCCATATTCCTAAGTAAATAATTGTTGGCGTGTATTTATTGTAGTACGCAGTAATAAACAGGGTGCGTTTTAAAACGATCGTCAATCATAAACAAACCCGTACGCGAAATAAGTAACACTATGAATAATAATAATATTAATAATAATAGTATATTATTCAACAAGCGGGTAATGATTGCTTTTTACTCATGAGGATGCAGTTTACCTACACGAGCCTTGGCGAGTGTCGTAAAGCATCCAAATGAGTAATAGTCATTACCCGCGAGTAGAATACTATGCATTATCCAGTTTTATTGAAAAATGCAGGCATGTATGCGCGTGATAATGCATGCATTATTCAATAGGATTGGATAAATAGCTTTTATGGTACCCACTCATTACAATGCACTGTTACAAGCGGCTATTCTTGTGCATTCTGGAGAACACCTGGTCTTTCTAGACTATTCCCATTAGATCGCAGTGTACAGGTGCGAAGCTCTGGACATTTCCAGAATATACGCGATGGCTTAGCGAATGAAATTTACGTGGTAACTTCAACATGCGAGTGAGACACATCTGTCCATTTGGCGGAGGTGCCGTCTTCACTGCACGTTGGTAATGCTCGCGAAATGTTTAGGACTTTTCGGAAGTCGCCTAGAAACCGCATACCGGGTTACTGTGGAATTTGCTAAAGGGTCTATGGAAGATTAGAGATTAATAGTCGGAGCTATATAAGGCGCCGATCCTCGGCCAACGGGTAGTACTGAATCCGAAATGATTGAGAGCGAAAGAAAGCGAGTAGTGCCAGCGATATTCTCAAGTAAATTAATGTTGCCGTGTATTTATTGTAGTACGCAGTAATAAACAGTGTGTGTTTTAAAACGATCGTCGCAATTATAAACAAACCCGTACGCAAAATACGTAACAATACTTACAAAGAAAAAAAATTGGTAGAAGGCGGTGATTATGAATAAATACAAAAGGCAGGGTTCAGCCTGAATGAATACTACCACCCAACCTAGAACTATATAGTTTGAAAAAAATATATTAAATTAGACGCAGGAAAATGCAGATGCAGGTAGGACTGACAACCTCACGTTGTATAGACAATACAAATTAAAAAGACCATATGTTGTCACGGATTTTTACGGTTGCGTAGGAACCAGGCAAGTCCATCATTCAAAAAAAGGTTGGCTGATTTTTGTTGCCCCAATATCCATGACGACGGTAGTGATAACATATGGTCTTCTCTATTTGTACCTACTTTTCAAACTAATAGTGAAAATCAAGTTTTCCCCTTAAATAAAACATGACACGCCCAATGGATAAAGTCTGCGAATTCTAGTAGGTAGGTATGTTGCAAAGGGCACAGTCTGTTTGAAAAAATTCAGCTCGTTCCCATTAAATATTCTTTGAGGTTTGGTCCACTTTCGCCAAATCACGGCTGAAAAGTATTTTGCCTGTACTGTACCCAAGTCAGTGGGATACTCCCTTATTGTAGCTTTTGTACCTACCTACTTATTTTTCTGAACTTCAGAGTGTAGGTACCTACCCACCTAAAAAGGTACCTACCTAGTCACCTACCCAACACTTTTAATTAAGTCAATAATTGGGCTCTACCTATTTTGATAAAATATTATACCTACTATTGACATACTTTATCAATAAGTGTGATTCAATTACAGATAAGGAAGGCGCAAGGCGATAGTCAGCCAGTAAATAATTAACTCATTTTAGTCCCATGCAAGGTGCCATTTAAGATGTTCAAATTTAAAGTGCTATTTTCCATCCTAACAGTTTTAGTTGTGAATTCTGAGACTTTACGTTTCTTATGTGGTGTTACAAAGTCAGACAATGCCTGTGTTTGCAAGCGTACTACTAGTGAAAACCAAGATAATGTTTACACCATAGCGGACTGCGCAAGAATACAGCTAGAAGACTTCCCGCACGAGATACAACTACGAGATGACCTAAACGTTTTAGATCTATCTGAAAATTCAATCACACAACTGGAGGATACATTTTCCAGTGCAACTTTGAATTCACTCAAACTTTCGCACAACTTCATTGAGTCTGTAGCCGCAGAGTTCTTCAGTGCGATGCCCAATCTTCAAGACTTAGACTTGTCTCACAACAACATCGAAAGTTTGAACAGTATTTTTGTAGCTCTACCGAAACTGCAACGCCTCGATTTGAGTTACAACAACTTAAAAATTTTGCAAGGCAATCTCCTATCACCTCTAACCGAAATCCAATATTTGGACTTGAGCTACAACAGTTTGGATCTGGGAAAGCTGCTAGTGAGTGCACCCAAGGCACTAGGTTCAATTTTAGGGTTGAATGAAACAATAAACCATCTAAGTTTGAACAGCATCGGGCTGAAGGAATTCCACAACAGCTACTTCGACGACTACGAGAACTTGAAATATTTATCGCTAGCTGATAACGGATTGACAAATATACCCGTGGTTCCCTACAGCGTGGAGTACTTGGACCTTTCCGGTTCAGATTTTACAATGATTCAAGCGAAATACCTGAATTATCATTCATTGAAAGTGTTCAAGTTAGACCGCTTGAAGCTTCTAGAATCGATCCATCACTATGCTTTCTACAATTTGCAAGCCCTCGAGGAAGTTTCGATATCCAATTGTCCGAATTTGCACCAGTTCAACGAGTTGATCTTCGGATTGTTATCTAAGCACACAACGTTGCCTTTGAAAAAGTTGAATTTGTCTGGGAATCGTCTCAAAACTTTGAATTATACTTATCAATATTTGTTTAACAACATGGAGCAAGTGAAATTGAAGGATAATCCTTGGAACTGCAACTGTGACTTGCTCTGGCTTAAGGAATATGATGAGAGCTTTCTGTATGATAAAAATAATGTGAAGTGAGTTATAATTTACTCAGTCGGAGATTATCTAAAAAAAAAAGAATCTCACCTAATAAGGGATTTTAATTTTTAGGTGCTCCACCCCCAGTGGCTTGAAAAACAGACCAGTAACAGAAGTTGAAGATGCCGATGTACCCAGTTGTTTTCCAGAGAAGTATGGAAAACGCGCCCATAGAATTCTGCTTCCTGTCTTAATCGTCCTGGTCATTATGTTATCTGCATTGATTGGATACTTGATTTTCTATTCACCAACTCTACATGGAAATAGAAGCAGGCTCGGTCCAGGGTCACCCTATAATCCAACACGATTAGAAGAGAACTCCTAATATGTAGATCGATAGGTCTTATGCGTTTAATTTATGGTAATTATAAGTTTTGTCTTATTTTTCTACATTTCTATAGATTTTGTATGCGCTCTAGTACGTGGCTGGCTGGCAAAGCCAAAAAATAAATAACGCCGATGTGATTATAATTCAACCGGTGTATCACAAGTCCGGGTCAATCGTTTTGAATATAAATGGGACAATAGCGATTACCATCCATCCTTCCCCATTGTGTTTTTCTGCACCACCGACTTCTGTCTATGCACACAAAATGTAACAGAGCGAAAAATAATTGATAACTATTTTAGCTCCTACTCGGTTCATTTTGCATTGTTCATCATGTAAAATGCATATTGAGATGCATTTTGAATTTAATTGCACGGTAAAATAAAATGAATCTGTGCCGTAACTCCATGCATAGGTTCAAAAACAAGAAAATCATTGTTAAATAATAAATAATTGTCAACCCCAAATAAAGTGGAATAAGGAAGTGGGATTTTACATTCCATCCAGCATACAAGATAAATAAAGTAGTACATTATTTCAACTGTTGCAACTAATAATTGTGCAAAAAAAAAAACAATCAACACTATTATGCATTCGTTTTTAGTGACTAAAGTGGGCTATTATCCACAAGTGACTAAAAGTCAGTCATTATACATGTCTCTCACGACAAAATTGACTGACTATTGCTTGATTCATTTGAAAGAATATATCTTTTAAATTTTAGGTTGTCCCAAGCTCAAGCCGCTACTCTAAGATAAAACGTCGTTTCTCTCTAGTTTCTCTCACTTATAATCTACCATTATCTGGGCTACGACGTTGTATTGAGAGAAATGACATCCCTCGGCCTTTGCTGATGATCTTTTCACCTCCCATCGGATCATTCGAAAAAATAACAGCTATATAATCGAGAAAAAATGAAAAAAATTTCCATTCGTTTCTCTTATGGAATCTCCGTATGCTAAAATGCCGAGATCTGTCGGAAAAAAAATCCCATGTTGGTCTGTGTGTGTGTGTGTGTGTGTGTGTGTGTCACTAAATTTTTGTCCCTAGATTTATTTCTAAACCGTCATACCGATTTCTACCAAACTTGATGTGTGCATAAGATCTATTTTGGTAGAAAGGCCAGAAAGGTGAAACTCGGGTGAAAATAAGCTTTCCAACGAGATCTGTCTGACGGAATAAATGTCACTGTCGAAGAGTGACAGAAGATTTTGAGGTGGCGATTTTGATTTTTTCATCTAACTTGAAAAGTACTGAACGGATTAATTTAACATACGAACTGATAAATTTTGAAATAACGTTGAATTAAAACAAAAGAAAAAGCTGATACAAGAATAATTTGTATTATCAAGGCAACTTAAGTAGGCAAGTGTGGTTTAACTCATTTAAGGAGCTATAAGCCTTCAAAGTTCGACTTTTTTCATGCTTTTTGCTGATTTCTCATAAACGGCTTGGCGCATTAAGGGGTTCCTGACGAGACTAAAAAAGTTGTTGACGGAAATCGGTTCTATTTTATTTGTTCTTCAAGTTGAAACTCCTTTAAAGAGAAAATGTATGGGCAATGCTATCAAATTTTTAAAATTCCAAAAAAAAAATGAAATTTTTTTATTGTTTTTTGAAAATTTGAAAACTAGATAGCATCACACATACACCTTTCTTTGAGAAAGTCGCATACCAAATTTGAACTTTCTATTTTCAAAAAAAGAAACAAAAATGGTTTCCCTTAAACATGAAAAAGTAAATTTAGTAGAAACCGCGGTAGAAACCATTTTTGGTACCTTTTTTTTTAAATGGAAAATCCAAATTTGGCATGCGACTTTCTTGAAAGAAAATGCTATCTATTGCTATCTACTTTTTAATTTGAAAATTTGAAAGCATTGCTCGTACATTTTCTCTTGAGTTTCTATTTACATGAAGAAACAAATTAAATAAAACCGATTCTCGTCAGCAACTTTTTTAGTTAAATCAGAAACCCCTTAAACAATAATTTAGCAAAGCAATGTCTCGACTCATCGTCTATACCTTGAGGTCCAATTTCGGAAAAGTGCCATCAGCGGTTCAAAAGTTGAGTGACAGAAGTGTTCTAAGAACAGACAAATGTAGAGAAAACCTTCACAATCGTTGTTATAATATCATTGGACAGGGAGCTGGTGCCTCAAAACTTACCGTGATAAGGTACAGTTGGGAGCGAAATGATTCATACGGCACCGCTAGGAAGTCGGCTGGATTTCAGAAATGTTAGCTGTTTGGATTATTCTTGAATGCCAGTTTTGATCAGAAATTGATCATATAGTGCGGCGGTTAGTAAGAACCACCTTGCATTTTGTGATAAAAGCATGAAATTTGGCACATACGCTCTACAGACTGTCCTTTACTAAACTGCTAGACAACGAAGTTGTCGGTATCGGAAAAATGGTTCGACTTTGGAGGCCACTATCTCCCGATTGCCGATTGCGATATCCATTTTGTTTGTTGTGTTGACTAGTCTAATCTTTCCGTAACCCATCCCATAAAACTGAATATTGAGAAATTTCATGTAAATTTTCTACAGGGTGATACGTAAAACGGTGCAAAATTGCAACGACTTCATCGTACCCCCATGTTTAAAAAAAAAATCAATATTCTAATACAAGATTTATGAAGTGTGGTGTCTTATCCCGAAACGGTTTTGGAATTACCCAGATTGGAAGTCTAACATTGAAGATATAAACTTTTATGTTGAATGTTGCAAATCTACGGAGCTCAGGCATAGCACAAGCACAAAAAGTACAACGTCCAGGGGGGCTTTACTTTACTCGAAATCTGAAACTTTACATCGTTACCATGTTCAGGAGCTTAAACTTGCGAATAGAACATGTTTCACATCTAAAATTCTGATGAAATTCTGACGAAATTCAACGTACGGAAAACAGGCAGTGACCACCACTTGAAAAGTGCCCCCTGTTTGACCCCACACCACATATTCGGGCTGTGTTGAGAGTAAAATTGTCTTGGACTGTTGTACGAACAATCTTGCTCAATGTCAACATCCATTCATCAAATGTGACTTCATCTCGCGTGACAACAAGGCAAATCTGTAATATTCAACATAAAAATTTATATCTTCAATGTTAGACTTCCAATCTAGGTAATTCCAAAACCGTTTCGAGATAATACACCACACTTTATGATTTTTGTATTAGAACACATAAATTTTTTTTTTGACAAATGGGAGTACGATCAAGTCGGTGCAATTTGGCAGCATTTTACGTAACACCCTGTAGAAATTTTACATGAAGTTTTCCAACGTTCATTTTCACAGGATAAGTTACGGAAACATTAGGCTAATTAACACAACAAACAAAATGGATATCACATTCGGCAGTCGGAAGTTATTGGTCTTCAAAGTCGAACCATTTTTCCGATAACGACAACTTTGTTGTCCAGCAGTTAGTTAAGGTGCGTTCAGTCAGCTTATTTAGCCGCAAGTTTTAATTTTAGTCGCAAGCGCAGCGATGTCCATTGGCTGTTATGAACCAGCCTTCTCAGAACAGCCAATAACCGATGCAGCGCTTACGGCTAAAATTGAAACTTGCAGCTTAATAAGCTGACTGAACGCACCTTTACGAGGCGGACCCACGACGAAACCGCCGTGCAGCTGTCAGAATTGCCATTTGCCTACCTTCCAAGGGCAAAAACTGAAGTCGGTTATCAAGCTGATTCAAAAGTGACGTCTATCAATGCAGGAAGGGGAATGGGAGGGGACAGTTCTAGCCGCGGCACAGATTTGTTTCATTTGTTAATTTCGGACCAAATTGACAAGTTTGGTGTCGTTTCCTAGAACGATCCTACCAGCTAACATTTTCTGAAATCTAACCGACTTCCTAGCGGTTCCGTATGAATCATATCGCTCCCAACTGTACCTACATGATTTTAGCCCTACTGTAGGTCTAAAGTGCGTTGATAAGGTTGTCAAAAATTTCTTTGTCTTACATGTCAGGCTGGTACCTATAGGGGCTTGTCAATTTTCGAAAAAAGGGGTCAAAATGTACGTCATAAGGTACATGAATAAAACCAACGGGATTTTGTGTGGGAACATCCCCTTGATCAAAAATCTTGATCAAAGTGCCAAAGGCCAGAGCCGAATGGAAGTTCTATACACATCAGCAAATGAAACTTGACTTGGATACAGTCAAACGCATTCTAGAGCCAAATTTACCAAATAAGATGTTGAAGCGCGTACTCAAGCATTTTCAAACTCATATTCGTATGATTTTTGTCGTAGACAAAGGAATCATCCCCTGAATTCTCTCGAAATACTGATGGAACTTGCTTTCGTTGTGCCGGCAGGAACTGCTCAGGGACAGGGTAGATAACTAGACAAAGAAAGTAGATCCAGCTGGGCCGTGATTGGCGTACGTGGGTATCTACTTCTCTATCTAATGATCCACCTGGAGCAGCTCTTGGCGCAAAACGAAAGCGGTTAAGAAGCGCGGAAATGCGCAATGTGCTGTTGCCACGTCAGGCATACTTGCAACGTTGCCATAGCGGGTGCCAAGGTGACGGTTCCCGCGACCTATACATAAAATTTCTCGTTTCCTATGGTATATACCTACCATTCATTACTGCCACCCTGTATAGTTACATTCACATAAAACAAGTGATATGCCACAGTGCTAATCAATTGGAAACATTTTTTTACTAGTCAACATTTCGATACTTGTCGGCAAAAACATCGTAAGCAACACAAACACATTTTTTCAGGAAACCACTTTTTCTATCTATCATAGTTGGATCTGTCCAACGGTGATGAATTTTTGAATGAGGCTTCTTGGTCCAGATATATAACTCAATATGATTCAGTTTACTTGAAGCTTGAACCTGTGATGATGTTATGTCACTTAGGTACGATAGTTTTTTGGGTCCGATTGTAACTTCACTCCAATTTTTTTCTATCGTAAGTGACACGCTTACGATGTTCTTCCCGAACCTTATTGAGTTCACTTGCGGGAACCATTTCACTTATGAACAGTATTATGATACTATATTGTTATACGAGCTTCATAAGACATAGTATTGTAACACGACTGATTTTGGATGACGAGAAATAGGATGGTAGGACACCTTCTGAGACACGAAGAACTAGTTCGCCATAATACTCGAGGCGAAGATGGGAATAAAGAGTCGCAGAGGTAGACCAAGGTTAGATTACTTTACATACTTTCCAGAATAACTATAAGAGAGCTACGTTCTTAAAGGGGGACTGTGGGTAAAATTTTGTGTCAATTTTAAAATTTATATAGCTGCGGGATGGCTTTAGTTGATTTTTAGTCAAAATCGCATCGAAAAATTCCAAGCCGTTACGAAGTTATCGTAAATTTTGTGGGCTGATTATGACGTCATACTGCGCACCGGAAAGGACAGGTCGGCAGGGCAAGGCACCACGCCAACAATTACTAGACCTTTATAAAATGAAACAAGTTTACCAAACGGTAGACGCAGGTCATTTGACTTTAATTTCAAAGTACGGTGAACCAAATTTCAGTAGATATTTTTAAAAACATAATTAAAGTGCGACTCTATCTGTCAATGAAATAAAGCGGCAACATGGCGAAATCGCGAAACGAAATTCGGAAGCTTGACAGAAGCTTGACAGTATAGGGAAGTCACAGTCTATCGTATAACCCTGAAAACTTCCGTCAGTGAAATCTGTTGGTGCATGAAAATAAGAGATCAGGTATACCAGGCCAAAATGATGATGCTATAGGGTCAGAAACATGATGTCAGGAACGACCAGGACCATTTTCAATAAAAACGCACTGGTGTGGCTGACTCAAAGAAATATGAACGGATTCTGATATACACTTCTTTCAAATTGACCTTTCCAATTTTAGGAGATAGAAAATACATGGATTTTCGAGGTCACCTTTGACGTTTTGACGTTTATGACGTTTGGACGTTTCGTTTCTGACTTTTGCGGGAATTTTGAATCGGATAGCTATACTGTTCCCATTATCATGTGGGGAAAGTCACTAGAGCCCATAAGGGAGTTTTTAATGGACGAAGTAATAGAGTTTTTTCGTAGTAAGATGCACGTGTCTGGTGCAGCGTGATTCCTGCTGGTGCTGGTGCAGCCACACTTCCATCAAGTTTGGGTCTTTCGTGAACCGGTGCATGGTTATGCTGGGTGTATTCGTCTTATTCTCGACTCGCATAGAGCGACACAACTGGACCATTTCTGTATCTTCTCAGTTTTCCACTACATATAACACACTTATTGGTAAGAACGAGGGTAAGAACAAGTGAAATCATGAAATCCATGCTGAAATCAAATAAATACACGACAGAGCGCTTGTCAGATTCGAAAAATTTCCCATTGTCAGAAACGAAATGTCATATCTCAAGAAACATAGGGCGCTTTCCAATAACTGCGACAAGACGGATACACAATGTCAAAGTGCACTTTCCAGCTCAATTCTAAACTCAGCCTCGCCAATGTTTCGATTGTGTCGACATGTGGTGCTATTACTGCTATTAGAACGCTAGCTGTGTCGAATTGTGTCCATATGTGTCCAATTGTGTCCTTATACGCCTTATTGGGAAGCGCCCAATGACCTCGATTAACCGTATCTTATACGCATGACGTCACAGTAAAGAGAGACAACGGAAAATTGGAGACCTCAATTCCGACCCTAATCGGTAGTCGGTTGTACCACCAATTAGAAAAAAGTCCCATCAGCGGCAGCAGCCCTAAAATACATTTAATTATTCACTACATTATTATGTGGAAGCGAAAAGTATACCTCATCTCTTATTTTCACTGATTACAGATTTCACTGACGGAAGTTTTCAGGGTTATACGATAGACTGTGACTTCCCTATACTGTCAAGCTTCTGTCAAGCTGCCGAATTTCATTTCGCGATTTCGCCATGTTGCCGCTTTATTTCATTGACAGATAGAGTCGCACTTTAATTATGTTTTTAAAAATATCTACTGAAATTTGGTTCACCGTACTTTGAAATTAAAGTCAAATGATCTGTGTCTACCGTTTGGTAAACTTGTTTCATTTTATGAAGGTCTAGTAATTGTTGGCGTGGTGCCTTGCCCTGCCGACCTGTCTTTTCCGGTGCGCAGTATGACGTCATAATCAGCCCACAAAATTTATGATAACTTCGTAATGGCTTGGAATTTCTCGATGCGATTTTGACTAAAAATCACCTAAAGCCATCCCGCAGCTATATAAATTTTAAAATTGACACAAAATTTTACCCACAGTTCCCCTTTAAGTTCTACGCGATCCTCAGCATTTAAATGAACCATTCTGCACTTACGATAAACCATAAAATATTGCAGGTGACACAAAGTTATCGTAACCAGCATTCACTTACGATAGTCTTGCGAGACTTGCACAGTACTTACGATAAATTCCATAAAGTGCGTTCATTTTGCGACCCAGGATGAGGGTTACGATATTTCGAAGTAGCTGTAAATCACCTAAATTGCTCTAAATCGCGACAATGTTGTTACAGGATGATAGTTGATAACCAGATTAGTAAGAAACTAACAGAATTCGAATTTTGAACAAAGTGTGGCTTACGATGTTTTGGTCGACAGGTATCGCATTTGTGCTCTTCATATTTCCATGACTTGAACTTATAATAAATCGAAAGATCTTAGAAATGTAAGTTTATTAGATTAGTAAATTTGCACAAACTTAGTAAGAAGAATTTCAGTAAAAATGAAATATTATTTTGAAACTGCTAAAAAATCATCATTATTATCATAATCATCATCGTCATCGCCATCCTCAATGCTTCAACAATAAAACATTACGGCTGATAATTTATATTAGAGGTCATGAAGCGGTAATAAATAGACATAACGTAAACTGCAACTCACAAAATGCATGAAAAAAGCAAATACCACATTTTCAACTATTCTTAAGACACCAGAACATTGCCTCTGCTCTCCGAGGAGGCGACGTGTTCTTCCTGTTTGTGATTATCCAGCCCCCTGAAGCTGATGTTGTATTTCTCCCTATATTCATTGATCTCGGTGCCTTTCTTTGATATTTGTTCCTTGAGTTTTTCAATCAACTCCTTGAGCCTAGCCTGGTTTTCTATCAAAGCGGGTAAAACGTCCTTCACTTTTCGCTCGGTCAGGATCCCGCCAACGAGCCGGAAACAGCGCCTGTCTTCATTGACTTTCTTCAAAGTCTCTATGACCATTCTGAAAAAAGTGAGGTTATCAGTGAGACTGCAGTAATATCTACCCACGTATGAACAGGCCGTTCGAGCCAGACCCAATTTTGCCTTGAAATAACTCAAATACGACAAAAACGTTGCGCTAATCATTCGCAGCCCTTAATTTAAGGCTGAAAAGGGAGCATATTTGCTAACACTTACGCGTGTTCGTTCGAATCAGCTTCGAATTCTGAAAGTTTGGCCGATAAATTTCGCTGTTCCGCTCGCAGAGTTTGAAATCCATTCAGAACTTCTTCGGGCGATGGCCCTTTGCCTTTCTTTTCCATTTTTTTCAAATCACTTGCCATTTTTGGGAGATGAACAAACAAAAGTACGGAATCTTCGACTTTGACAGCTGTCAATGTCAGCGAGTGTCACGTGATGACATTCGGCAGGCGTGCAAACGTATCGATCGCAACGTATGTGAAGTTAGCTCCTGGGAGCCAGCTCCTCGGAGCTGGCGTCCTGAAGCTAGCTCCTAATTACAGCGGACCAAACAAATTTTGATTATGTTGTCAGAAAACGCGTTTTCGCTGGACATAACACCAGAAATAAGATGTCATCACTTACGACATGCTTACGACGACGCATGATGGGTGATCGATCACCCGAGAATTCCCCTATACTGGAGATTTCTTCTTTGAGAACAATTTTTCCCATCTATTTCAAAATTGAAAATTATGATATTTGCAACTTTTAAAATATACAGGGTGTCGCAGAAAAAACAATCCGTTCACACCAGTTCACGCTCGAGTTCACAGTTCACACACCTCTATAATTTACTCTTCCACACGGCGATTTTTGTCAAATTTGACGCCAAATTTGACGTTGAGTTTGGTTAACTGGGCGACAACCTATCAAGTGAGCAAGAATATTTTTGCTAGATAAAATGGCAGCCGATGAGTTATCACTCGGCGAGCGCTCTCGCTGATAGGTATGTGGCGTTCAGCCGTAGGCGGCTGAGAGCTTAGTAAGCGCTTTGTGCGGATGAACATAGCCATTGGTGACTTCCATCGAGCAAAGATTGATGAGGGGGCACAAAAAACAACCCCAAAAAAAATCCTAAATTCCCAACCCAATATTGAAAAATACATTTGAAAAGTTTCCCATCATACGAATTCTTTGAAAAACTCCCGGAACGTTTCAAACATGAGTGGCTTTCATTCAGCAAAGTTTGATGGGGGGGCACGAAGAAACAACCCCAAGAAAAAATAATTCGAAATTTCCCAACCCAATATTGAAAAATTCTTTTGAAAGATTTCCCATCATACGAATTTTCTGAAAAACTCCCGGAACGTGTCAAACATTGGTGGTTTTCATTCAGCAAAGTTCAATGAGGAAGCACAAGAAAAGAACCCAGAAAAAAAATTCTGAATTTCCCAACCCAATATTGAAAAAAAAATTTGAAAAGTTTCCCATCATACGAATTCTCTGAAAAACTCCCGGAACGTTTCAAACATGAGTGGCTTTCATTCAGCTAAGTTTGATGAGGGGGCACAAAGGAACAACCCCAAGAAAAAAAAATTCGAAATTTCCCAACCCAATATTGAAAAATTCTTTTGAAAGGTTTCCCATCATACGAATTTTCTGAAAAACTTTCAAACCGTGTCAAACATTGGTGGCTTTCATTCAGCTAAGTTTGATGAGGGGGCACGAAGAAACAACCCCAAGAAAAAATAATTCGAAATTTCCCAACCCAATATTGAAAAATTCTTTTGAAAGGTTTCCCATCATACGAATTTTCTGAAAAACTTTCAAAACGTGTCAAACATTGGTGGCTTTCATTCAGCAAAGTTTGATGAGGGGGCACGAAGAAACAACCCCAAGAAAAAATAATTCAAAATTTCCCAACCCAATATTGAAAGAATTTTTGAAAGGTTTCCCATCATACGAGTTCTCTGAAAAACTTCCGGAACGTTTCAAACATGAGTGGCTTTCATTCAGCTAAGTTTGATGAGGGGGCACGGAGAAACAACCCCAAGAAAAGATAATTCGAAATTTCCCAACCCAATATTGAAAAATTCTTTTGAAAGGTTTCCCATCATACGAATTTTCTGAAAAACTTTCAAAACGTGTCAAACATTGGTGGCTTTCATTCAGCAAAGTTTGATGAGGGGGCACGAAGAAACAACCCCAAGAAAAAATAATTCAAAATTTCCCAACCCAATATTGAAAGAATTTTTGAAAGGTTTCCCATCATACGAGTTCTCTGAAAAACTCCCGGAACGTTTCAAACATGAGTGGCTTTCATTCAGCTGAGTTTGATGAGGGGGCACGGAGAAACAACCCCAAGAAAAAATAATTCGAAATTTCCCAACCTAATATTGAAAAATTCTTTTGAAAGGTTTCCCATCATACGAATTTTCTGAAAGACTTTCAAAACGTGTCAAACATTGGTGGCTTTCATTCAGCAAAGTTTGATGAGGTACACGAAGAAACAACCCCAAGAAAAAATAATTCGAAATTTCCCAACCCAATATTGAAAAATTCTTTTGAAAGGTTTCCCATCATACGAATTTTCTGAAAAACTCCCAGAACGTGTCAAACATTGATGGTTTTCATTCAGCAAAGTTCAATGAGGAAGCACAAGAAAAGAACCCAAAAAAAAAATTCTGAATTTCCCAACCCAATATTGAAAAAAAAATTTGAAAAGTTTCCCATCATACGAATTCTCTGAAAAACTCCCGGAACGTTTCAAACATGAGTGGTTCTCATTCAGCAAAGTTTAATGAGGGGGCACGAGAAAAAAACACCAAAAAAAAATCTAAATTTCCCAACCAGATATTGAAAAAATAATTTGATAGGTTTCCCATCATACGAATTCTCTGAAAAACTTCCGGAACGTGTCAAACATGAGTGGCTTTCACTCAGCTGAGTTTGATAAGGGGGCACAAAGAAACAACCTCAAAAAAAATAATTCGAAATTTCCCAACCCAATATTGAAAAATTCTTTTGAAAGGTTTCCCATCATACGAATTTTCTGAAAAACTTTCAAAACGTGTCAAACATTGATGGTTCTCATTCAGCAAAGTTTAATGAGGGGGCACGAGAAAAAAAAACCAAAAAAAAAAGAAATTACCAACCCGATATTGAAAAAAAAAATTGAAAAGTTTTCCATCATACGAATTCTTTGAAAAACTCCCAGAACGTTTCAAACATGAGTGGCTTTCATTCAGCCAAGTTTGATGAGGGGGCACGAAGAAACAACCCCAAGAAAAAATAATTCGAAATTTCCCAACCCAATATTGAAAAATTCTTTTGAAAGGTTTCCCATCATACGAATTTTCTGAAATACTCCCAGAACGTGTCAAACATTGATGGTTTTCATTCAGCAAAGTTCAATGAGGAAGCACAAGAAAAGAACCCAAAAAAAAAATTCTGAATTTCCCAACCCAATATTGAAAAAAAAAAATTAAAAGTTTCCCATCATACGAATTCTCTGAAAAACTCCCGGAACGTTTCAAACATGAGTGGCTTTCATTCAGCTAAGTTCGATGAGGGGGCACGAAGAAACAACCCCAAGAAAAAATAATTCGAAATTTCCCAACCCAATATTGAAAAATTCTTTTGAAAGGTTTCCCATCATACGAATTTTCTGAAAAACTTTCAAAACGTGTCAAACATTGGTGGCTTTCATTCAGCAAAGTTTGATGAGGGGGCACGAAGAAACAACCCCAAGAAAAAATAATTCGAAATTTCCCAACCCAATATTGAAAAATTCTTTTGAAAGGTTTCCCATCATACGAATTTTCTGAAATACTCCCAGAACGTGTCAAACATTGATGGTTTTCATTCAGCAAAGTTCAATGAGGAAGCACAAGAAAAGAACCCAAAAAAAAAATTCTGAATTTCCCAACCCAATATTGAAAAAAAAAAATTAAAAGTTTCCCATCATACGAATTCTCTGAAAAACTCCCGGAACGTTTCAAACATGAGTGGCTTTCATTCAGCTAAGTTTGATGAGGGGGCACGAAGAAACAACCCCAAGAAAAAATAATTCGAAATTTCCCAACCCAATATTGAAAAACTCATTTGAAAGGTTTCCCATCATACGAATTTTCTAAAAAACTCCCGGAACGTGTCAAACATTGATGGCTTCCATTCAGCCAAGTAAATTGAGGGGGCACGAAAAAAGAACCAGAAAAAATATCTCAATTTCCCAACCCAACAAAATTTTTTTTGGGGTTGTTTTCTCGTGCCCCCCCATTAAACTTGAATGAATGAATGAATGAATGCTGAATGAAAACCATCAACGTTGACACGTTCCGGGAGTTTTCCAGAAAGTTCGTATGATGGGGAAACCTTTCAAAAGAATTTTTCAATATTGGGTTGTGAAATTTCGAATTATTTTTTCTTGGGGTTGTTTCTTCGTGCTCCCTCATCAAACTTGGCTGAATGAAAGCCACCAATGTTTGACACGTTTTGAAAGTTTTTCAGGAAATTCGTATGATGGGAAACCTTTCAAATGAATTTTTCAATATTGGGTTGGGAAATTTCGAATTTTTTTTTCTTGGGGTTGTTTCTTTGTGCCCCCTCATCAAACTTTGCTGAATGAAAGCCACCAATGTTTGACACGTTTTGGAAGTTTTTCAGGAAATTCGTATTATGGGAAACCTTTCAAATGAATTTTTCAATATTGGGTTGGGAAATTTCGAATTTTTTTTTCTTGGGGTTGTTTCTTCGTGCCCCCCCATCAAACTTTGCTGAATGAAAGCCACTCATGTTTGAAACGTTCCAGGAGTTTTTCAGAGAATTCGTATGATGGGAAACTTTTCAATTTTTTTTTTCAATATTGGGTTGGGAAATTCAGAACTTTTTTTTTGGTTCTTTTCTTGTGCTTCCTCATTAAACTTTGCTGAATGAGAACCACCAATGTTTGACACGTTCCGGGAGTTTTTCAGAAAATTCGTATGATGGGAAACCTTTCAAAAAAATTATTCAATATTGGGTTGGGAAATTTCGATTTATTTTTTTTTGGGGTTGTTTTCTCGTGCCCCCCCATTAAACTTTGCTGAATGAAAACCATCAACGTTGACACGTTCCGGGAGTTTTCCAGAAAGTTCGTATGATGGGAAACCTTTCAAATTTTTTTTTCAATATTGGAAATTGATAAAGGGATCCATGGTGCTCAAAATGGAGTTGTATAGTATAAAGTTGTAGTAAATAAGTCTTCTCCACTATCTCCACCTGTTTTTTATATTGTTTACTCGAGTTTCGGCTAGTTAAATGTATAAAGCCATTTTCAAAACTAATTTGACATAGCATAGAACTTTATGTCTAAGTAATGATGTAACAATGAAGAATAGACGTAACAGGTAAAACAACAAAAGAAAATGAAGGAGAGGATTATAAAATTGGGAGTAGAGCTGGTATAATGTAGATGTTGTCAAAATAGATATAGGTCGCACAATAAGATCTTTCAAAATTAGACTAAATGAGCACCGCAGGGAACTACCTGCGTTCGATATAAAATCAAACTTTACAAGACATGTAGTTGTCGAAGGTCATGATTTTGCTTTTAATTGTTTAAAACCAGTCCAAAAACTTGACAACAGACACCTAATTGAATTTTCTGAAATTTTGCAAATAAAAAAACAATTCAATCTTGATCCAGATAGCCTCCTCAACGAACAAACCGATTTTGACAACATCTACATTATACCAGCTCTACTCCCAATTTTATAATCCTCTCCTTCATTTTCTTTTGTTGTTTTACCTGTTACGTCTATTCTTCATTGTTACATCATTACTTAGACATAAAGTTCTATGCTATGTCAAATTAGTTTTGAAAATGGCTTTATACATTTAACTAGCCGAAACTCGAGTAAACAACATAAAAAACAAGTGGAGAAGACTTATTTACTACAACTTTATATTTCAATATTGGGTTGGGAAATTTAGATTTTTTTTTTCTTTTATCGTGCCCCCTCAATTCACTTGGCTGAATGGAAGCCATCAATGTTTGACACGTTTTAAAAGTTTTTCAGAAAATTCGTATGATGGGAAATTTTTCAAAAGAATTTTTCAATATTGGGTTGGGAAATTTCGAATTATTTTTTCTTGGGGTTGTTTCTTCGTGCCCCCTCATCAAACTTTGCTGAATGAAAGCCACCAATGTTTGACACGTTTTGAAGGTTTTTCAGAAAATTCGTATGATGGGAAACCTTTCAAAAGAATTTTTCAATATTGGGTTGGGAAATTTAGATTTTTTTTTGGTTCTTTTTTCGTGCCCCCTCAATTTACTAGGTTGAATGGAAGCCATCGATGTGTGACACGTTCCGGGAGTTTTTTAGAAAATTCGTATGATGGGAAACCTTTCAAAAGAATTTTTCAATATTGGGTTGGGAAATTTCGAATTATTTTTTCTTGGGGTTGTTTTTCCGTGCCCCCTCAATAAACTTTGCCTAATGAAAGCTACCAATGTTTGACACGTTCCAGGAGTTTTTTAGAAAATTCGTATGATGGGAAACCTTTCAAATTTTTTTTTCAATATTGGGTTGGGAAATTTAGATTTTTTTTTTCTTTTATCGTGCCCCCTCAATTCACTTGGCTGAATGGAAGCCATCAATGTTTGACACGTTTTAAAAGTTTTTCAGAAAATTCGTATGATGGGAAACCTTTCAAAAGAATTTTTCAATATTGGGTTGTGAAATTTCGAATTATTTTTTCTTGGGGTTGTTTCTCCGTGCCCCCTCATCAAACTTGGCTGAATGAAAGCCACTCATGTTTGAAACGTTCCGGGAGTTTTTCAAAGAATTCGTATGATGGGAAACTTTTCAATTTTTTTTTCCAATATCGGGTTGGGAATTTCTTTTTTTTTTGTTTTTTTTTTCTCGTGCCCCCTCATAGGCCAGGCGGTAGGTCATTCTGGATAGAAAAAATTCCGACCAAAGCTTTTATGGTGTCAAACTCTTCGTAAGGTCAGTAAGTATCTACCACTGAGTTTCCGCCCAAAAACGAGTTGTGCTGATTCCTCCACATCTGCCCAAAGGTGAAGGATGTCTTGAAGGTGCAAAAAGACCTGTAAAAGCCCCGTACTTTTTCATTTTATTTGCCTCAATGCAAACGTACAATTCTAACGCAAACATTGGAAGCATTTGTCATCATCTTTGTGCCAGTCTTACTGTTATAAAAAAGATTTCTTTGTGCGGGTCAGATAAATCACATTTAATTGTTTTTCCACACAAGAAAACGATGGAGCAACATGTATTTTGGATGTTTTCTAATAACTTGTACTTACTGAACCCATTCATGGCGTTAAAATTTCAATAACAGCATTTTTGAAGATGTTGCCCGCTAAGAAGTGAATAGTTTTTACCCGCCTGTTTAGCAGCAGTTTTTTCAATTTTACCAAACTCCGTTCTCGAAAATTTTATAGGAAATGACAAGCTGGAACTGTTTTCTGATGATATTATATCTGGCTTAACCACGGCACGCTTTTTAAGAGTGTAGGAAACTGATTCCTTTTTGAGCGGTTCTATTTTACCCGTGTGCGGCCGTGCCTACTTGACATAGACCGGACTGATTACACAAGCTTGGAAATGTACTTTTTTCCAGCTTTAAAACACGACCAATAATGATAAAATAATATATAATTTCTTCATAAATCAATGTACAAAGTCTTGATATTAATGGTCGCATTTCAAAGCTGTAAAAGAGTACATTTCCAAGCTCGTGTAATCAGTCCGGTCTATGTCAAGTAGGCACGGCCAAACACGGGTCAAACAGAACCTCTCGAAAAGAAATCAGTTTTTTAGACTTTTGAGTGCGTGCCGCGGTTAAGCCAGGCACGATATCGTTAGAGAAGAGTTTGAGCTTTCCATTCCTTATGAAATTTTCGCAAACGATGTTTGGTAAAATTGAAAAAATTGCTGCTCAACAGGCGGGTAAAAATTATTCACTTTTTTGCTGGCAACATCTTCAAAAATGCTGTTATTGAAATTTTAATGCCATGAATGGGTTCAATGGATACGAGTTATTAGAAAACATACAAATTACATGTTGCTCCTGGTTTTCTTGTGTGGAAAAACAAATAAATGTGATTTATCTTACCTGCACAAAGAAATCTTTTTTTTCAACAGTAAGACTGGCAAAGAGATGATGACAGATGTTTCCAATGTTTGCGTAAGAGTTGTACGTTTGCATTTAGGCAAATATAACGAAAAAGTACGAAGGTTTAACAGGTCTTTTTGCACTTTCGAGGCATCCTTTACCTTCGCGCGGATGTGGAGGAATCAGCACAACTCGTTTTTGGGCGGAAACTCAGTGGTAGATAACTACTGACCTTACGAAGAGTTTGACACCATAAAAGCTTTGGTCGGAGTTTTTCCCAGATTGTAGTGATTTTACTGACATACCGCCTGGCCTATCAATTAACTTTGCTGAATGAGAACCATTAATGTTTGACACGTTTTGAAAGTTTTTCAGAAAATTCGTATGATGGGAAACCTTTCAAAAGAATTTTTCAATATTGGGTTAGGAAACTTCGAATTATTTTTTTTTGGGGTTGTTTCTTTGTGCCCCTTATCAAACTCAGCTGAATGAAAGCCACTCATGTTTGACACGTTCCGGTAGTTTTTCAGAGAATTCGTATGATGGGAAACCTATCAAATTATTTTTTCAATATCTGGTTGGGAAATTTAGATTTTTTTTTTGGTGTTTTTTTCTCGTGCCCCCTCATTAAACTTTGCTGAATGAGAACCACCAATGTTTGACACGTTCCGGGAGTTTTTCAGAAAATTCGTATGATGAGAAACCTTTCAAAAAGTTTTTTCAATATTGGGTTGGGAAATTTCGATTTTTTTTTTTTGGGGTTGTTTCTCCGTGCCCCCTTATCAAACTTTACTGAATGAAAGCCACCAATGTTTGACACGTTTTGAAAGTTTTTCAGGAAATTCGTATGATGGGAAACCTTTCAAATGAATTTTTCAATATTGGGTTGGGAAATTTCGAATTATTTTTTCTTGGGGTTGTTTCTTCGTGTCCTCATCAAACTTTGCTGAATGAAAGCCACCAATGTTTGACACGTTTTGAAAGTTTTTCAGAAAATTCGTATGATGGGAAACCTTTCAAAAGAATTTTTCAATATTGGGTTGGAAAATTTCGAATTATTTTTTTTTGGGGTTGTTTCGCCGTGCCCCCTCATCAAACTCAGCTAAATGAAAGCCACTCATGTTTGACACGTTCCGGGAGTTTTTTAGAGAATTCGTATGATGGGAGACCTATCAAATTATTTTTTCAATATCTGGTTGGGAAATTTAGATATTTTTTTTGGTGTTTTTTTCTCGTGCTTCTTCATTAAACTTTGCTGAAGGAGAACCACCAATGTTTGACACGTTCCGGAAGTTTTTCAGAGAATTCGTATGATGGGAAACCTTTCAAAATAATTTTTCAATATTGGGTTGGGAAATTTCGAATTATTTTTTCTTGGGGTTGTTTCTGCGTGCCCCCTCATCAAACTTAGCTGAATGAAAGCCACCAATGTTTGACACGTTTTGAAAGTTTTTCAGAAAATTCGTATGATGGGAAACCTTTCAAAAGAATTTTTCAATATTGGGTTGGGAAATTTCGAATTATTTTTTCTTGGGGTTGTTTCTCCGTGCCCCCTCATCAAACTTAGCTGAATGAAAGCCACTCATGTTTGAAACGTTCCGGGAGTTTTTCAGAGAATTCGTATGATGGGAAACCTTTCAAAAGAGTTTTTCAATATTGGGTTGGGAAATTTCGAATTATTTTTTTTTGGGGTTGTTTCGCCGTGCCCCCTCATCAAACTCAGCTAAATGAAAGCCACTCATGTTTGACACGTTCCGGGAGTTTTTTTTAGAGAATTCGTATGATGGGAGACCTATCAAATTATTTTTTCAATATCTGGTTGGGAAATTTAGATTTTTTTTTTGGTGTTTTTTTCTCGTGCTTCCTCATTAAACTTTGCTGAAGGAGAACCACCAATGTTTGACACGTTCCGGAAGTTTTTCAGAGAATTCGTATGATGGGAAACCTTTCAAAATAATTTTTCAATATTGGGTTGGGAAATTTCGAATTATTTTTTCTTGGGGTTGTTTCTTCGTGCCCCCTCATCAAACTTTGCTGAATGAAAGCCACCAATGTTTGACACGTTTTGAAAGTTTTTCAGAAAATTCGTATGATGGGAAACCTTTCAAAAGAATTTTTCAATATTGGGTTGGGAAATTTCGAATTATTTTTTCTTGGGGTTGTTTCTTCGTGCCCCCTCATCAAACTTAGCTGAATGAAAGCCACCAATGTTTGACACGGTTTGAAAGTTTTTCAGAAAATTCGTATGATGGGAAACCTTTCAAAAGAATTTTTCAATATTGGGTTGGGAAATTTCGAGTTATTTTTTCTTGGGGTTGTTTCTTCGTGCCCCCTCATCAAACTTTGCTGAATGAAAGCCACCAATGTTTGACACGTTTTGAAAGTTTTTCAGAAAATTCGTATGATGGGAAACCTTTCAAAAGAATTTTTCAATATTGGGTTGGGAAATTTCGAATTATTTTTTCTTGGGGTTGTTTCTCCGTGCCTCCTCATCAAACTTAGCTAAATGAAAGCCACTCATGTTTGAAACGTTCCGGGAGTTTTTCAGAGAACTCGTATGATGGGAAACCTTTCAAAAATTCTTTCAATATTGGGTTGGGAAATTTTGAATTATTTTTTCTTGGGGTTGTTTCTTCGTGCCCCCTCATCAAACTTTGCTGAATGAAAGCCACCAATGTTTGACACGTTTTGAAAGTTTTTCAGAAAATTCGTATGATGGGAAACCTTTCAAAAGAATTTTTCAATATTGGGTTGGGAAATTTCGAATTATTTTTTCTTGGGGTTGTTTCTCCGTGCCCCCTCATCAAACTTAGCTGAATGAAAGCCACTCATGTTTGAAACGTTCCGGGAGTTTTTCAGAGAATTCGTATGATGGGAAACCTTTCAAAAGAATTTTTCAATATTGGGTTGGGAAATTTCGAATTATTTTTTCTTGGGGTTGTTTCTTCGTGCCCCCTCATCAAACTTTGCTGAATGAAAGCCACCAATGTTTGACACGTTTTGAAAGTTTTTCAGAAAATTCGTATGATGGGAAACCTTTCAAAAGAATTTTTCAATATTGGGTTGGGAAATTTCGAATTATTTTTTCTTGGGGTTGTTTCTTCGTGCCCCCTCATCAAACTTAGCTGAATGAAAGCCACCAATGTTTGACACGGTTTGAAAGTTTTTCAGAAAATTCGTATGATGGGAAACCTTTCAAAAGAATTTTTCAATATTGGGTTGGGAAATTTCGAATTTTTTTTTCTTGGGGTTGTTTCTTTGTGCCCCCTCATCAAACTTAGCTGAATGAAAGCCACTCATGTTTGAAACGTTCCGGGAGTTTTTCAGAGAATTCGTATGATGGGAAACTTTTCAAATTTTTTTTTCAATATTGGGTTGGGAAATTCAGAATTTTTTTTCTGGGTTCTTTTCTTGTGCTTCCTCATTGAACTTTGCTGAATGAAAACCACCAATGTTTGACACGTTCCGGGAGTTTTTCAGAAAATTCGTATGATGGGAAACCTTTCAAAAGAGTTTTTCAATATTGGGTTGGGAAATTTCGAATTATTTTTTCTTGGGGTTGTTTCTTCGTGCCCCCCCATCAAACTTTGCTGAATGAAAGCCACTCATGTTTGAAACGTTCCGGGAGTTTTTCAAAGAATTCGTATGATGGGAAACTTTTCAAATGTATTTTTCAATATTGGGTTGGGAATTTAGGATTTTTTTTGGGGTTGTTTTTTGTGCCCCCTCATCAATCTTTGCTCGATGGAAGTCACCAATGGCTATGTTCATCCGCACAAAGCGCTTACTAAGCTCTCAGCCGCCTACGGCTGAACGCCACATACCTATCAGCGAGAGCGCTCGCCGAGTGATAACTCATCGGCTGCCATTTTATCTAGCAAAAATATTCTTGCTCACTTGATAGGTTGTCGCCCAGTTAACCAAACTCAACGTCAAATTTGGCGTCAAATTTGACAAAAATCGCCGTGTGGAAGAGTAAATTATAGAGGTGTGTGAACTGTGAACTCGAGCGTGAACTGGTGTGAACGGATTGTTTTTTCTGCGACACCCTGTATATTTTAAAAGTTGCAAATATCATAATTTTCAATTTTGAAATAGATGGGAAAAATTGTTCTCAAAGAAGAAATCTCCAGTATAGGGGAATTCTCGCGTGATCGATCACCCATCATGCGTCGTCGTAAGCATGTCGTAAGTGATGACATCTTATTTCTGGTGTTATGTCCAGCGAAAACGCGTTTTCTGACAACATAATCAAAATTTGTTTGGTCCGCTGTAATTAGGAGCTAGCTTCAGGACGCCAGCTCCGAGGAGCTGGCTCCCAGGAGCTAACTTCACATACGTTCGATCGCAATTCGCAATACCCTAGATGATTCCCAAAAATATTTTGAAAAACCGGGCGCGGCGGAGGACCATAAATAACCATCAATTAAGTCAATATTCTCGAACATTTTCCAAAGAATGTTGATTTAAATCCTCGGCGAAATGATCCGGAAATGCGAGCAAATAAATTCCAGAAGCTGACCGGAATCGGTAGCAGCCATGTTGGTTGAAATCATAATTTATAGGGTAATAAAATTGTCCCAAACGTAGGCGTATACACAAATTATAAGGAAAGAACCAAAAGAAGACTGTGGGACCCGTCTTTGAGTTAATGATAAATTAAAGTATAGTGCAAATCGATGGATATCAACGTAGAAGTGTGCATTTTAGTGGTTCGAGTTGTTCACAACCTGTAATTTAGGTTAAAAAAGAAATAACGTCGTTTTTTTTTTTCGTCATGGGCCCCTTCGTCCGTGAGGAGTTTCTAAAAGAACGGCCCCGGTAAAAACGAAATCGGAGCGTACCGGATGCTCAACGGAAATAGCAAGACATAATCCTGGTTGTTTACAAGATGTCATCAACAGCTCATTAGCCAGTGTCGTTGAACTCCCGCGTGAGTACCTCGAGGATTATTTGGAAAATTGTCTGGAAAATTCAGACCCATGACAGTTTTTCCCGACACCGTCTTCGTGGCAATACATCTTATATGGGGAACGAAGCCTTTGGTGATATGGAGACTGAATCTGTGAAGTCGGAGAACAGCTCGAGGTCCAGGCGATCGAGGAGTCACAGGGATCGGAACAATTATCGGCAGCACTCACACAGGAGCACTAGGTAATGACGAAGGCACTTCTTCCTATTCCACTTCCTTTCTTGGGTATTTTGTTTTCTTTTTTGATAGATTTGGTTTAATAGAATGCAATGTTTGTCTTCTGATACCGCTACCTAAGTTCAGATCTCGATTTAGGTAGTGGTTTAGTGGAGCAAGGAGAGAGTGGTTGGATGACAGGCCTTCCGTCCCAAACTATTTTGAAGTCCTAAATTGAGCTTTTCTTCCTTATAACTAGTACAGGAATTTTAAACGTTGAAATCAAAGAATTATTTATTCATTTATTTATTCATTTAAATCACAAATAGTGAACAAAAATGAATCCCAGCTGGATTTTTCTATATCAGCTCAGTTTAGCATGTAGTTTAACATACTAAAAGTCCCCAAGGATCCAGTGTGAGCTTCGGCCGTTGTGGCCTCGAAAAGAACTTGAGGATCAGTTTTTCGCGTCTATCTAGTGAACGATATGGCACTTGGGATAAAAGTACTTCGAACCTCGAGAGAAACTGTTGGGAACTTTATTGTCTACCAGAAATAAGGTCCTCACAAATTTTTATCCCAGTCCACGCCTTCTCTCCGTCAAAACACAAGAAAGGTGAAATAGTCCAGATGCTCGCTCGATGCTGAAGACTGTATGGACCTTGAGTCTTTGAGTTTTATGATGACGGGATGCCACTTGGTAGAGGTGCTGTTTGGTCCATTCTCTTTCGATTGAGACTTGTAGCCATCAATATCCAATCCACTATGCCGGCGACATACAGGGTGATTCAAAAGTGTCGGACCATCTTGAAGGTGCGTAATTATGGAGGTGTAGTAGAGCGCTGAAAATAAGTTGTTAAAAAAATTCTGTCTTTTGATTTTTAAGTAATGGAGGGACAAAAGTTGGTCCTTTGATCGCTTCTATTTTCGTTGTTTCAACAGATGTTTAGTAAACTGTTTGTGGAAAAACAATGAGTACAAAAAAATCAACCTTTGAATCTGTAACAATGAATTTCTGTTTTGTATACAGGGTGAGTCGTGAATCATGGAAATGATTTTTTTCTGAAAGTGCTTGCAAACAGTCACATTGATCCCATAACCTATGTAGAGCACAATAAAACACAATTCATTTTCGAGTTCATTTTATAAGTTCTCTTGCTTTTGTTTTTTTTATGAAAACTAAATTTTTGTAGTTTATTAGGACTCACTCTGTATAGAAAACAGAAATTCAATACAGATTGAGAAGTTGCTTTTTTGTACCCATTATTTTTTCACAAACAGTTCATTAAAATCTTTTGAAACAACGAAAATAAAAGCAATCGTAGGACCATTTTTGTCCCTCTATAACTTCAAAATTAAAGGTGCGTTCAGTCAGGTTATTTAGTCGCAAGTTTTAATTTTAGCCGTAAGAGCTGCATAGCTTATTGGCTGTTCTGAGGAGGCTGGTTCCTAAGAGCCAATGGGCGTCGCTGCGCTTGCGACTAAAATTAAAACTTACGGCTAAATAAGCTGACTGAACGCACCTTGAATGATAGACTTTTTTTAACAACTTTCC
Source organism: Anaspis maculata (assembly GCA_949128115.1). Classification (NCBI taxonomy): domain Eukaryota; kingdom Metazoa; phylum Arthropoda; class Insecta; order Coleoptera; family Scraptiidae; genus Anaspis; species Anaspis maculata. The sequence goes on along the minus strand of OX421962.1, from coordinate 55,117,523 downwards.
ACTTTCCAGCACTCTACTACACCTCCATATTACGCACCTTCAAAATGGTCCGACACACCTTGTATACAGGGTGATTCACCACCAAATGGACAAAGCATAAAGGTAGGTCCAGTCCAGTTTTTCCAGGCAAACCAGGATCTGGTTTTGAAAATTTTCTAATGCCGTTCGTTTCGAAGCTACAGGGTGATTGATTCATGTATTTCGTAGAATTTTTTGACAAGCCGTATCTTCAGAACGACCGCATGGATTATATTAAAATTGTGTGGGTTGATCGAGAGGTTGATTCTTCTCTAAATTCTTCTATTGATATCTGACACATCGCCCTATCAAACAGTTTGAAATTTCCACGGCCGGACTTGAAAAAAAAACTACTACTAAGCAAACGAGAAAAATGTTTTTTCATTTTTCTGATGAAACGGGCTAAAATTTATGGCCATAATTATGTAGATCATTTGCAAATATTTGAAAATATTAATTTACAAAAAATCCTAACCTCAAAAATCATTAATATTATCAAAATTTTCTTGACATCTCAATGGTGCCGAGCAATTTTTTTGCGATATTAATAGCATGTTTTATAGTCCAGTCCTCGCTCCAGTCACTATGTTCAAAAACCCCTAGCAACTTCGGAAAAAATAGTAGAGGGTTGAAATTTTGTGCACATATTATTCTAGTAGTAAGAAATGAACTGAAGAAAGTCCCCTAGAATCCGAGCTTAGGAACCCCTGATAAAGGCCATCAAGTGTTAGAAACCATTTTTTTTTTTGGGCGAAGAAGGCATTGGGCCTTATGAATAAAGATTAAGCAATTACTTTTGCTTGATTTTCTGTTTTTAAAAAATTCTCAAAAAATCAGAAACTTCAAGTAATTTCCTGATTCAAGTTTTATTGAACAATTGAGTAACTGATTGAAATAATAACAATGGTTCAAAGTCTCATTTCCAAATGTTCCTCCGTTTTTTGCTGCTAGGTTTTAAGCAAAAGCAATGGGGAACTATAGGTGAAACGAATTGTAGAGGGCGACGTGTTCCATGCACTCATATTGACCCTCTTGACAGTTATCGTACATAACCTCCCTCAAAGAAATGTACGGAAAGGGGAAAAGTGCTAATGCTCAAAGAAGAGTCGAGGCGGAGAGGTGCCCCACTGAGAGGAAAAAAGAGCTGGTGCAGAGGTACAGCCTGGTAACACGGGAACTACCTTTTTTTTCACCGCTATTTTTCGCTTTTCGACTTTTCTCTGCTTTTTAGTGACGCAAACCGCTGGTTATGTGCTGAGTGCTGACAAATAAAAATAAAATTACACATCCGAAGTTGAGGTTATGTACGCTTAAAATGACAGTTATGATAGCTAGGGTGCATGGAACATGGAACACGAGCGCCATTACTTCGGGCGTTTGCCACTATAGTTCCCCATTGCTTAATCTTTATTCATAAGGCCCATTGTCTTAGCTCAAGATTTTTCTTTTTGCAATGGGGTACTTGCCTAATTTTTTTTTATTGGCTTAATCGATAGTATGGTTAAAAATAATGTACCCGTATTTTTTCTTTTTCCTAAATTCCCAAAATTGCGGTCGCAATGCGTGTTTTAAAAATATATTTGTGACGTCACAAATATATTAGATATAGAACATAGAAGGGCTCTTTTTCCTCGTTGGGTTGGCAATGATATAACGTCGTCAAGGTGCTGTTTTCAAACTTTGAAATCGTATCATCTCAAATCTGATCTAAGTCTGACTGACAACGTCAAACCGCCGACCGTAATTTCTTCCTGGGCTGGCCCTTTTTTGCCTTTGACTGCTTTTATCGAGGCTTTGATCTACGCGGCAAGTACCTACTTTTGTTCATTCCTTGTTCAACCTAACTAGTCTCTTTCTTTAGTCTTCAGTGCTGTTCACCTAAAAGCCTTTCGCATGTTTGTCACCCGTGCTCTGACCTGGCTGACCCTCGGCTTCATTTCGGACATCAGTGTTCCTGCTCCCCACATTTCATTTGGAGATCCATCGCGTCCTTCCCACATGGATCTCTTGTAACTCTAAAGTATTACCTATCCGGAATTGTATGCTAATGATAAACCTATAAAAGCTCACTGTTCATTTTCAGCCTCTTATTTCTGTGCTATTGGTGATCCTCCAGATTTTCCCCTGGAAATTAACTATCTTAACTGAGACAATGTTATAAGACGTTTCTGGGGTCAGTTTCTTCGAAACCTTGTTCGACTTTATTGTTTAAATGCTCACGGTAAAAGAATTCGATAGGAAACCGGTTTTGCGATAGCTTGTTCAAAATGACAGTGTCACAGTGACATCCCTGACATTCTTGATTATTCCATTGTCACACAGTCAGACCAACCCCACTCAAAATCCCTGTCCTGGCGCGAAGCTTTTAGTAGAAATTTATCAAGTTCGTTTTTTTCTGTAGAAAACGACGGGATTTTTGTAAAATTTTCAGTAGAGTCCCCTTATCACTTATACTAGCAATCAAAAGTATTTCTAGCTGAATCTATTCCATTGGCAAGTACCCCATTGGATGATTGCATGTTATCATTTCAAGAATTTCCCTCGGAATTTCCATACAACATTTTGACAGTAGCCTAGGAGGCGGATCCAAGAAGAAAAAACATTTGGCTACACTATTTTTGACAATAACAATAGGCTACTTCGTTTGGGCAGGTGCGCATGCTTGAAGGCTCCAAATTTTGAAAACTTTCGTACACCTGTCAGTTGAATGGCAACGCTGCATGCTCTGTCTAGCCGCCTGACCAACTACTGGTTCCTGGCTGTCACTTTTGCACATACCGTGAATGCATCTCTTCGTAGCTTCTTTGAACTTCCTTCACGGTACAGCCATTTCCAACAAGTTGTGTTCTTTCGTCAAAACATGAGCAAATGAAATGTAGGTCAGGTAGAAACGAGGAGTGTGATCATAATTGTCACGAGTGGAAGTGACAGTTGGTGCCGATGTTTTGTTGTTCTGAGCGTTGTTGCCATTTTCGTTGTTCCTGAACTTCCACAAATGATCATTCAACTTAATTTCAATGAAACATTTCCTTTTAATATAGAAAATGGTATCTTATCATTCAACTAAATTATTTGTGGAATTTTAGGTGCACTACAATATTTTTTAGTGTTAATTTTCAATATCGGTGTACGAAACTATGAAATTCGCGCCAGACATGCGCACTCAAAAAAACCGAAACGAACAAATATTGTGGACATTATTTGATGGTCACATTTCATTTCATTTGTAATTTTCAATAGAAGAACCAAGTTACACTACAGTACCTAAGGAAACCACTGATTTATTAGGAAAAAAGAAAATTTGTTGTTTTTTTTTTTCAAATATTTCGAAACGGTTCAAGATTTTCTTGAATGTCTTGAACTTAAACCTTCATGCCTCCATGATGCTTCATGCAAATAAAGCGGGGCTATTCGGCTATGTCACATTTCAGGTATTTTTTATGCCGTAATGTTCCAGCCCCCGATTTGGAAAGGCGTCACGTGGGTCACTACCGAGGCCAATCATCTGTCATGAATTCAATTTGAACCTAAGTGCGGTAGCTTTCGCGCATCCCGTTTCAAACTTCGTCAATAAAGTAATCGGTGAACTTTTTACAACCACGAAACCAACTCTGTTGCCTTCTACTCACGATTTTCAGTCGCCACTGAAGAGGAAATCACGATCAGACGTATAGCTTCTTTGTAATTTCATTGTTTAGGTCGTACTACTTTTCTTTGCGGTGCCCTTCTTAGGCCCACGCGCAACATTGTTTTGTTGGTAAGTCATAGAGTCAATGTGGCGTAGTGTTTCACTCTCGGCGAGACGAGAGCGAGAGTGGGTCGCTCTCGGTCTCGTTCTCGTAAATCTCGTAAATGGACCACTCTCGTCTCGGTCTCGTACCATGTAGTCTCGCTCTCGGTCTCGGACTCTCGGCGAGACTCTCGGTCTCGGTGTTTGTATTATTAACTTTTCAGAAAAATAAGGTTCTTATTTTTTAACAAATGGCGCAAATTGCAATTTATATTTTATTTTTTTAGAATGCTAGTTGCGAAGTTAGTTGATTTCTGTTTATCGTTCGTACTAGATTGAATGGATTTCGAGATGGATATTTTTTGTCAATTTTAGACGAGCAATTTCTACGAAGGTAACTGAGGTATAGGTTACTAAAGAAATTTAGATTGCATAAAACATCATCTTGGGATTTTATGCAATCTCAAATTTAAAAATGACTCAGTAATCAAATGCAGCATAGCTATAAGAAAAAGTTGAAAAAATTGATTATTCTTCATTATTACTGATCCTTTATTTTTCAAAAAATTGGTTTTTGAAGGAATGTGGCTCATCAGTCATTATACATAGGTATATCCTTCAAATTCAGTTATGGTAAAATAATCGCTTTTGAGTGAAATATAATTTGTTTGAAGGATGAATCACCTTGCACATTGAACAAATGACAAATGAATTTTCTTTGCATAAGCAATCAATAATAGCGGTTATAAGGTGAAACACTGTGAAACCTATAGCCAGCTTCTGACAGCAAATGGAGAATGGAGCAGATTTTGTACTGGAATCAAAAAGCATTTTTGTTTGCTCATTCAAAATAAAAGAAAGGTCGAGTCACTCGTCATATTTGTTTGTTTTTTTCATTCAGTTCGTGGACCGGACTTTTGGGCAGGTCGAGGGGCAGGTACTCTTGGATTGTTGTCATTAAAGTCATAAAACCCAAAAATAAACCGACCGTCACTAGCTAAATAGGGATGCGAAAGACACGTACGACTATAAAAGAAGTTTTTGACACGTGTTTCGTTGATTGGGTTTCAATTTTTCGGCAAGATAACACATAGCTATAATAGAGAATAGAGGCTTTTCTTGCGTTATTCCGCAATCCATAGTTCATCCATTTTCTTTATTTATAAAATGTAGCGGTACCTACATAGCACCTTGAATTTATCCGAGTCAATATAGTACCCAACAAAACGGGGCTCGAAAACTGTACCTACAATATTCCTGTGCGGCTCTATTGTGATTGCACACTAAAATGGGTCATAAAATTTTTTGGCTGAACATCCCCATCTGGAACTTTCAGGTCAAAAAGTGGAATATATAATAAGTATGAAATATCTCTAATAGTGGACACTTCCGTTACACAGTGCATCACGTATGAAAAGAAAAGGCTCACTGTTCTCTAATTTTGCACTGTCAAAAATGAAAACTGTCGATGTCAAATAAACTTCAACATTTGGAAAACTTCCCGAACAGGCCCCATGAGGTCGAAAAAGCTTTATCCTCTGGTGGAATAGTAGTTGATGATGAAGTAGTAAGTGTAGGTACGTGAGAAAGAAAAAGTTACCGAAATCTTACCTACATCTCAAATTTCAAATTCAGTAATTTTTATATTCAGAAAATATTATTTGTTAACTGTTGAATAATCAGGTGATTACTAGAGAAACCATCAATAGAATGAAAGGCAAATGAATGTATTTCTACTTATTATTCGCATTGGTCATGGCACACCGAGACTCTCGGTTTACCGAGACTCTCGTCATGGTAATCTCGTCTCGTTCTCGGTCTCGGTCATAGCACTCTCGTCTCGGTCTCGCTCTCGGTCTCGGTCCGAGAGCGAGACCGAGACCGAGAAAATCTCGCTCTCGTGGGAAACACTAATGTGGCGTGCCTACTCTTATTTTCTACTGAAGTGATGTAAGCAACCAACAATACAACAACGATCTAGAAACTCGAGTGAAAACTTCAACTGGTGTTTCTACTTATTTCTTTAATAGTCCAGGAATTTTAGAAAAAATAGCGAACAAAAATGAAAGCGAGCCGGATTTTTGTATATAAGCTCAGTAAAGCATGTAGTTTAACATAGTAAAAGTCCTCAAGAATCCGGTGTGAGCTTCGGCCGTTGTGGCCTCGAGAAGAACTTTAGGATCAGTTTTTCGCGTATATCTCGTGAACAATGGCACCTAGGAAGAATGTGTTCGGAAAAAAATTGTTGAAAATTTTATTGTCTATAAGAAAGGTCCTTACACATTCCATCGTCAGTCCACTCCTTCTTTGTCAAAACACAAGAAAATTAAAATAATCCAGATGCTCGATGCTAAAGACTGTATGGACCTTGAGTATTATGATGGCGAGGTGCCACTTGGTAGAGGTGTTGTTCGATCTATTCTGTTTTGACTGAAACTATTTGCCATCAATACCAACTATGCCGGCGGCATATACAGGGTGGAATAAAAATAAAAAGTTGAACAAATATACCTCAAGAACCAAAATAGGTGAAGACATATAAATCGCCAGAAATATTTCTCATTTCATGGTCATGAAGTCGTCGTAAATTTGGATCAAATATGTTGAGCCGTTTCTGACATATCTTCAGAAGACTGAAGTCGTTACGAAAAAAAACCAGTTTTCCGTATATCAGTAATTCTTCAGATATTGAATCAAGACTTGGTGTTTTGAATCGAAACAATGATGAATAACATTTAAAATTAAATAATAGTGAAAAACACTCTCTAAGCCAACCACTTTTAGAAAAAACACAGTCAACTTTTTTCTGATGAGTAGACGAAAAAGTTTTTTTTTTGGTAACAACTTCAGTGTTTTGAAGATATTTCAAGAACGGCTCAAGATATCTAATTCAAGTTTACGATGACTTCATCATCATAAAATCGGAATTATTTATGGCGATTAACATGTCTTCACCTATTTTGGTTCTTGAGGTACAAATGTTCAACTTTTTATTTTTATTTCACCCTGTATATGCCGCCGGCATAGTTCGTATTGATGGCTTCAAGTTCCAATCAAGAAATAGTGGACCAACCAACACCTCTACGAGGCGGCACTCCGCCATCATAAAACTCAAGGTCCATACAATGTTCAGCATCGAGTATCTGGATTATTTTAATTTTCTTGTGTTTTGACGAAGAAGGAGTGGACTGACGATGAAATGTGTAAGGACCTTTCTTATAGACAATAAAATTTTCAACAATTTCTTCCCGAGCACTTTCTTCCTAAGTGCCATTGTTCACGAGATATATGCGAAAAACTGATCCTCAAGTTCTTCTCGAGGCCACAACGGCCGAAGCTCACACCGGATTCTTGAGGACTTTTACTATGTTAAACTACATGCTTTACTGAGCTTATATACAAAAATCCGGCTCGCTTTCATTTTTGTTCGCTATTTGCGATTTTAACAGCTAAAATTCCTGGACTATAACGCGTTGTTCTTTCTTTTTTTTGCAAAAATTTCTTGATAATCCGCAAATTTTACCGTTCTGAGTGATTTGCCAATTTTTTTGTTTGGATTCGCGTGTGGCTGTTATCCATACAGTAACCCGGTGAATTGAAGAAAACTGGACTTTTATGATTTATGACTCACCCCTCACCCTGTATCGTAAACGTGAATTCAGTGCACACCCACTCGTTGATAATTTTTACTGTTTAATCCTCGGTTTAGTCTATCATAAACAGCTCCTCGAAATCGCTTCAAATAATGAAAATGGCTATTGGCTATCAAAAATTAAAATCGTTTGAGCATACTTGTCATTTTCGAATAATTCAGTGAAAAGTGAAAAAAATCGCTATCAGAATCAGTTGAAAAGAATACGTCGCAATTATGAAAAAAGTTGACAACCGTTGCTCAGAAGCATCTCAAACTAAAAATTTGGTTTTTCTGTCAAATTATAGCTGGCTTTGAACCATATTATTTATTAGATACTTCAGTTTTGAAATTCGGATAACAATAAATTACGATCCTACAGCTCTGGTCGTTTTTCATGCCCGGTAGTTTTTATTTCACACTTCAAAATCACTTCATGTCTGAACTGAAATAAGAAGAAAACTGAAAAAAAGTATTACCTACTCCTCGACCTACTCATACGAAATTAAAATGTCTCCATTTACTCTCAGTCAAATCACACCCTGACCCCAAGTTGATAACCAACCTTCCTTCCAGAGTATTCCAATAATCGAGGAATGTCTTCATTGTTTCAGAAGCAATAAATCCAGAAAAAACGACGAAATGGCACCCTTCCAGACCGCCGTAACCCTCACGCCAGACAACCGAGACGGCCAAGAAGTAATCGAAGTCCAGATCCTGCCTCAGGATGACAACTGGGGCGAAAACACCACAGCCATCACAGGAAATACATCAGAACAATCTCAATCCACAGAAGACGTCAGCAATTGGCCTGGCGAACCGGATACGGGCCTCAGCTTCGTCTGCCAGCGTTACATGGGCACTGCCCTGACGTACTTCCTGTCTATGGTCGCTTTTCTGAGCCCTCTGGCCATGGTCGTTCTTCCGAAGCTCGGATTCTTCCCGGCTTTGTCTTCCAGGCTGGGTTTGGCCGACAGCACCAAGCTTTTAGCATGCGGCGCCGAGTGCAAAGGCCAATTGGTTTCGTTAGCTTTCAAAATGGCCATCTTGGCTGTCGGAGCTTGGGCCGTTTTTCTCCGCAAACCGCACGCCACTCTGCCGAGGTTCTTCTTGTTTCGAGCCGCTGTTTTGGCGTTCGTGCTAGTGTGCAGCTTTGCTTATTGGTTGTTTTACATCGTGCAGGTTACGGAAACTGCCAGGGCAGCTACAACTCCCGAGGAGACTGTCGATTATAAGGCGTTAGTCGCGTATGCGTCCAGTTTGACGGATACGCTGTTGTTTATCCATTATTTAGCTGTGGTTTTGGTAGAAATACGGCATCTACAACCTGTATATTACATTAAAGTTGTACGAAGTCCTGATGGTGTGAGCAAGGCTTTCGGTATCGGACAGCTGAGCATCCAAAGAACCGCTGTGTGGGTGCTCGAGAAGTACTACACTGAATTTCCAATTTATAATCCATACTTGGAACGAATCCCGGTTTCCAAGTCGAGGAAGAACTCGTCCAGCTTCAAGTTTTACGAAGTGGACGGAATCAATAATTCGGCTCTGCAGCAGTCTCAGTCGCGTGCCATGCTGGCCGCACATGCCAGAAGACGCGATTCGAGCCACAACGAGCGGTTTTACGAGGAACACGAATACGAAAGGAGAGTAAAGAAGCGCAGAGCGCGTCTGATAACCGCCGCTGAAGAAGCATTCACGCATATCAAACGTCTACACAACGACCAAGTGCCTGCCATTCCGATGGATCCGCATGAAGCCGCTCAAGCTATCTTCCCTTCAATGGCCAGGGCGCTTCAGAAGTACTTGCGCATAACCAGACAACAGCCGAGGCACTCAGTCGACTCGATCCTTTCACACTTGGCTAATTGTTTGAGCAACGATTTAACGCCGAAAGCTTTCCTGGAGCAGTATTTGGTGAGCGAACCTGTCCTCCAAAATGAGAAGGAACACAAAGATGTCCAAACTTGGGCGCTCATCTGCGACGAGCTGCTCACGAGGCCAATCAGTGACAATATTTGCTTCCAACTGAGGCAGAATGATGTCTCCCTTCTCTGCACAATCAAGTGCATACCACACTTCAACATCACTGAAGAAGTGGTCGATCCGAAAAGTAATAAATTTGTGCTGAGGCTCAACTCGGAAACGTCAGTATGACCAATCGTGTACGATCGACTGATCTAACATATCCAGAGGTATTCGACTTCCGATCTCGCATCTAGAAGTACTGAAAATACAGTACTCTAGGCACTGACCGAAAATCGAGCACCGTAATAAACAATGATTGTTGTATAATAGCTGTATTACACTACACAATTTCTTGAACAACCTGCCAAAATAGTGTCAAAAAACAATTAACTTGATTGTTGATTTGATAGATTGTTCAAGGAATTGTATAGTGTAATACAGCTATAATGTAGGTTTTAGTATTATGCGTTCCATAGCTTTATATTTTTATAATGTGTGCGTTTTTGTGCAATTTTAAATTTAGTACTTTTACTTTTACACTATTGTGATATGACTTCTATTGCCTCTTTTACACTCTTTTATTTTTTTTACTTATTTATTTTTTATACTCAAGCACAAGGATTGTGAATTGCGCAATGTACTTAGGCATAAACTAAATATAGGATATACTTTGTAACTATAACATAAGAAGTTTTTGATGTGTTTTAAAAGATAATACTCAATTAGGAAAGTTTTTGACGATTTTAATCTCGCCCCGAAAGATCACTACTTATTCCAAAGGATATTGATGTAGCTTTTTTATAATAAAATTGTATGGTTGTACTCTCGAGAAATTGTGAAAGTGTTGATTAAGTAATAAATAATGTACCTAGTACCAATTTTTAAAACGGTGTAGTTTTGTTGCCTGGTAGTTGGTAATTTTGTTTCAGGTCCTAATGAACAGCAATCGTGCATAGTTTACAAGGTTACTGTTTCTACCGGTGGGCCAGAATATGCAAGATGTCTCAGCTAAAACATCCCAGCTTGATTTTCTGAGTGCACAATGTCAGGTGTGTTTCGCGTTCCAATTCGTATTAGTAATAATAGTCAAGTGTCATCGAGGTGTTTTCGAGATGTTTTTCAATGTGTTTCAAATCCAAATATCTCGAAAACGAAGCCTCTGATGAAAATTTTGCAAAAGCAGCTTTTTTCTAAATTGAACGTAAAAACACCTCCATTATCTAAGTACGCCCCTGAAAAAATTTGACAAAAGTCTTAAGGTGAGTTAAAGGTGCGTTCAGTCAGCTTATTTAGCCGCAAGTTTTAATTTTAGTCGTAAGCGCAGCATCGCTTATTGGCTGATCTGAGGAGGCTGGTTCATGACAGCCAATGAGCATCGCTGCGCTTACGACTAAAACTAAAACTTGCGGCTAAATAAGCTGACTGAACGCACCTTTACATCAAGTAATAATAAGGTTAGGAGCTTCTTTTTTTATCACAATCTCCACGATCTGGCGCTTTCTGAATTACAATTGACCGATCTGAATTACATCTGACGCTTTCTGAAAATCATATTATACATATCACATATCTGAATTTCACTTGATGCTTTCTGATTTATAGGCCATCCACAATGATGTTGATGTTAACGTAATGTTATCGGCAATGGTAATGTTAGCATTTCAAAGAGCAACGAGTTTCAATGGTAAAATGCTTACCATTGCCACTACCCACTAACATGATTGTAAACGTCACCACTTGAAACTCATTTGCTTTGAATGCTAAACATTACCATTGCCGATAACATTACACATTACGTTAACATTAACATAATTGTGGATGGCCATTACAGTTGGAAAAGGTGTAGAAATAATAAGGCCCCTGCATGGACGTTATAAGAGAATGAGAGTGCTCTGATGAGAAAACGTTTTAATACCGTTTAATTTTATACGTTTTAATAAGTTGACCTTTATTATTTCTATTCACTACGGGATTTTTAATGACCTGTAAACTGACAGTACTGACACTGATGAATTAAAAAAAATTAAATTCTACTGTATGGACCGATGAAAAAAAGCTTAGCGCTTCTAGCGGCTTTTTGTTCAAATTATTCAAACTATCGCTTTTTTAGCGCATTTACCTACCTACTACTTATCGTGAGAATTGGAAACCTGAAAACGGTTCAACAATATAATAATTGAAAAATATGCCTTAAAAAAGCGCTAGAGAAGCGCTAGATTTTCAAAAAATTTCGCCTGGGGCGGGGTCTTTGGCGCCTTTTAGCTCTATTTAACCTCGGGTTCCACCAAACCTTCATCTCCGTGCCCGAGGTATGAGACATACAGGTGTCCCAAAATTAATGCAACAAAATTCACAGGGAGGTAGAAAATTGAAAAATAAGGGTACTTCCTTGATAAAAAATACCCTCGTAAACGTTATAGTGGAGATTCAGGCCTTCAAAGTTGGTTTTTCAAATCAGTTTTTTTCGCATAACTTTTGAACCGTTGAACCGATTTCATTCAAATTTGAATCAACGTTCACTAAAATAGGTCTCTATTAAAGAATGATAACGCATTTGATCAAACATTTTTAGGGGCGAAGATAATACGAAGGGTACCTTCCCTCTTTTTCCCCTATTTTCCACCCCCTGAATAATTTTGGAAATGGTTCCAGTTTTCGGGTTCTACGTTCAATTTAGAGAAAAAAGTTACTCTTACAAAATTTCGATTAGACGCTTCATTTTCGAGGTATTTGTGTTAGAAACTTTGGAAAACATCTCAGAATCGCCACTTTTCAGGGCCCAATTTTTTTTTCTTCTAAAAAGCCTTATGTTTTTCAGCAAAAATGGTAGTTTATCAACTTGAAACTGTGACGATACTGCTTGGGTAGCGTGCACTCTCCTCGACCTAGTCGAGGGTAGGGGGTCGGTTAGGTGCTCAGGCGCCACCACGTTTTGTTGAAAGCGTGGAAAATGAAAAGCCGAGGGTCTGTAGATTCTTCTATTTGAAAAATAAAAGGGGGGGGGCGATCGTAGATTCCTGCTCGAAAGTCGGGGGTCGTAGATGATGGCACGAGGACAAAGAGATTTGTTAGCGAAAACGTTGCACGAGTCTTGTGTAGGCTTGACGCGCTTGGACGTGTGCGTATGGGGGAAGGCCCGTGCGGTTTGACACCAGGCACGTTGGGCGAATCGAGAGGAAAGACCCGTGTGGTTATGCACCAGGCACGTTGGGTCAGTCGGAGGAGAGCCCGTGCGGTTTGACACCAGACACGTTGGGCGAATCGGGAGGAAAGACCCGTGTGGTTATGCACCAGGCACGTTGGGTCAGTCGGAGGAGAGCCCGTGCGGTTTGACACCAGACACGTTGGGCGAATCGGGAGGAAAGACCCGTGTGGTTATGCACCAGGCACGTTGGGTCAGTCGGAGGAGAGCCCGTGCGGTTTGACACCAGACACGTTGGGCGAATCGGAAGGAAAAGAAAGCCTGTGCGGTTCGTCACCAGCACGTCTAGGCGCTATGGAGAGGAGAGCCTGTGCGGTTCGTCACCAGCACGTCTAGGCGCTATGGAGAGGAGAGCCTGTGCGGTTCGTCACCAGCACGTCTAGGCGCTATGGAGAGGAGAGCCTGTGCGGTTCGTCACCAGCACGTCCAGGCGCTGTGGAGAGGAGAGCCTGTGCGGTTCGTCACCAGCACGTCTAGGCGCTATGGAGAGGAGAGCCTGTGCGGTTTACCACCAGCACGTTTAGGCGCTATGGAGAGGAGAGCCTGTGCGGTTCGTCACCAGCACGTCTAGGCGCTATGGAGAGGAGAGCCTGTGCGGTTCGTCACCAGCACGTCCAGGCGCTGTGGAGAGGAGAGCCTGTGCGGTTCGTCACCAGCACGTCTAGGCGCTATGGAGAGGAGAGCCTGTGCGGTTTACCACCAACACGTTTAGGCGGAGTCGTTGTCTTAGCTGAGTTCCTTGCGGAGCGAAGCCAACACGAGACTGGCCGTCCGGTGGCCGTGTGCGCCGTTATATGGACGCGGTCGGTGGTGGGAGAGATGCGCGCTCGCTGCGCGAGTGCACCTCCCCACCCGATGCGCTCGCCGGAGCACTGGCGGTATCGCGGGAATTCATTACAAAACACCTAGAAAACTTATTTCAGTTGAGAAATCCTAAGTTTTTTTGAATTTTAATTTTTAAGGCCTTGAAAGTGGTGTTTTTGAGATGTTCTCCGAAGTTTCAAACCCAAATATCTCGAAAATGAAGCCTTAAATCAAAATTTTGCAAGAGTAACTTTTTTCTCTAAATAGACCCATTCAGTTTTACCTGGTCTGCGCGCGCATCTGCACGACTCGGTGCCATGATAACGGTGCAGGTGAAATGGTGACAAATGACATCCTTGGAAAAATCAAAGTCAAAGTGTCAAACAGTTGAAGTGATAAGTGTACGGCACATACGCGTGATCCCTGGTACATACCATGTATGCTCCCTGCAAACATCACCTTGAAAGTAGAGTGGTTAAAAGCAACAAGATGTGGTTGGAAGTCCCCGATCGCGGAAAACACGGACAGTAGCTAGTAACTCCCAGACCCCCAGTTCCTTTGACAGACAAATTCTCACAGGTTAGCCTGTCTTCGGCTACTGTCACCTCCTGGGAGCATTCATAGGTCATAGTCGTAGTTCTCTAGGCCCTCGAAGAGTTGCTGTCGGTGACAAAGGATGCAAAGCTTCTTCCATGAGGTTGACCCGGAATGAAATCCGTGCCCGGAATACATGTTCTGTAATAGGTGGGAATGCTACTGACCTGTATGTTTTGCGGTTACACGGTCTCTGCCTCTCTTTCCTTTAGAGGGGTAGCCCTGGCACACATCTTGTTCCATGTTGAGTGGAGGTCACCTCATCATTCAGCAGTGAATTCTCACTAGCGTAAACGTCAAAATCTGGGATGTCAAAATGACGGCAGTTGAAGTCTTAATCCACATGCTCCGTCAAAATTGAAACATGCAGGGAATATCAGGAGCGCAAACCTCATGCTGAATTTCCCTAGATGGTCGTTCAGATGCGCGCGCAACTCACTCTGTGTCTCTTTTCTCACACAGATTTCTGTATAAGTCTGTCTCTCTCGTTTCCACCGAATAGGTCTATTGAACGTAGAATAGGGCAGTTGCATGATGTTGGTTCAGCTTGTCGCCACTTGGTGGCATTGGTTCGGTGGCACAGCGCGCTTGCGCTAGATCCAGATTATCCATTAGTTTCGTTTGTTTATGTTTTGCAAATTGCAAATAAACGTCGAACAACGGCCTATCGCTTCTTCAGGGCTTTATTGGTCGGGAACTTGTGGAATTTTATGCCATTTCTGTTTTGTTGAATTTTGAGCGCGGTGTGGCACACAACATTTATAGGGCATTTTTCAGCGTCGACTGGAGAAGAGAACTAATGACAGCGGGCAATTGGTGTGGCGAGATAAATGTTGATAATTTATTCAAGTGCCAAAATCACGTGATTGACAGTTATGACACACGATTTGGCGATTTGCAATACCAATTGATAAACCTCAAGTCCCCAGATGGCAAACGTAGGGTTGCTAAATTATCGACAGCTTTGGCTGTACAAGGGTTACGCAATCATCCGTTGCTAAGGGCCAATGGGAGGGGCTAAAATTCAGCTATGTGTCAAAATTTATCATGAGCGGAGAGAAAAGGAAATTTGCGGGGTCCGGTGCTGTTGCTTGATGTCCGCAACCGAACATACATGAAAATTTCATTCATATAGCGGCATAAAAGACGTGTTTTGAAACTCATCGGGCAAGTCATATCCACCTCTCACACGAATTTGTACACCTAAATCCAAAATAAACATGCTCTTGACAGCTAGAGCCCGTTGAGACGGACGCCTATGGCCTTCCGTGAGGCCGACAGACGTCAGTCCCTAACTCCGTGAGGCCGATCGGTAAACAAACGCTCGGCCAGAATGCGGTACCCTTACGCCGGCCGACCGGTCGCGTGATAATAGACCTATTCGGTGAAAACGAGAGAGACAGACTTATACAGAAATCTGTGTGAGAAAAGAGACACAAAGTGAGTTGCGCGCGCATCTGAACGACCATCTAGGGAAATTCAGCATGAGGTTTGCGCTCCTGATATTCCCTGTAAGTTTCATTTTTGACGGAGCATGTGGATTAAGACTTCAACTGCCGTCATTTTGACGTTTACGCTAGTGAGAATTCACTGCTGAATGATGAGGTGACCTCCACTCAACATGGAACAAGATGTGTGCCAGGGCTACCCCTCTAAAGGAAGGAGAGGCAGAGACCGTGTAACCGCAAAACATACAGGTCAGCAGCATTCACACCTATTACAGAACATGTATTCCGGGTCAACCTCATGGAAGAAGCTTTGCATCCTTTGTCACCGACAGCAACTCTTCGAGGGCCTAGAGAACTACGACTGTGACCTATAAATGCTCCCAGAAGGTGACAGTAGCCAACGAAAGGCCGACCTGTAAGAATTTGTCACACTATCGCGGACAGAAACACTCGAAGGAACTGGGGGTCTGGGAGCTAGTTAGGTACTAGCTACGGTCCGTGGTCCGTGTTTTCCGCGATCGGGGACTTCTAACCACATCTTGTTGCTTTTAACCACTCTTCTTTCAAGGTGATGTTTGCAGGGATCACGCGTATATACCGTACACCTATCACATTGACTGTTTGACACTTTGACTTTGATTTTTCCAAGGATGTCATTTTTCACCATTTCACCTGCACCGTTATCATGGCACCGAGTCGTGCAGATGCGCGCGCAGACCAGGTAAAACTGAATGGGTGTATTAGGTTCCCTAGGTAAACGGCGCCGTCAGCGCCCCCCACATGCAATCGCCCTATTCAAAAATTGCAACCCATTTTCAAAAATATTTAGGGGGGTGAAAAAGAGGGAGAAAAAGGGGGTCGAAGGTACCCCCCATTATCTTTGCCCCTGAAAATGTTTGATAAGATGCGTTATCATTGTTCGATAAAGACTTATTTTAGTAAACTTTGGTTCAAATTTGAATCAAATCGGCTCAACGCTTCAAAAGTTATGCAAAAAAATGTTTTGAAAAACCAACTTCGAAGGCCTGTATCGCCGTTATTACGTTTGCGAAAGTATTTTTATTGAGGAAGTCTCCTTATTTTTCAATTTTCTTTCTACCTCTCTGTAAATTTTGTTGTATTAATTTCGGGACACCTGTAGAGTATGAGAAGCAAAAGCGCGTTTCAATGAAAGAGTGTTGGCAACCCTGTTCAATTGTCAAAAATCAAAACGGAATATAGGTTATGTAGTAATACTTCAAACAAGCCCAAATCCCATGCTGATCCCATCCCATGTGCAAAGCGGTGTTTGTTTTAATGTTTTAGTTCATAAGCCAATATCCAATTAAAATGAAATTCTCGTACAAAGTGAGTATCCAAGTCTAGAATCAAATTTCAACACTTTCAATAATCAACCATTTATTTCAGTTCAACAACTTGCTGGGAACAGTGTACAAAAATGGTAATTTACTCTTCACTCCTGATGGAAACTCAGTTATAAGCCCTGTGGGAAATCGAATCACTATATTCGATTTGAAAAAGTAAGAACATAACTTGTGTCAGTTGAAACCTGCTGAAACCAAGTTAATGAGAATGTTGTTTTTAGCAATAAAACTACAACTCTGCCGGTCGAGAGTCGATTCAACTACAATGCCTTGGACATCAGTCCCAATGGATGCACGTTGATAGCTATCAACGAAGAAGGCGATGCGCACATGATCAGCCTCATCTCACAAACTGTCGTCCACAAATACCGGTTTAAACGAAAAGTCCGAGCTGTGAAATTCAGCCCGGATGGGAACCATTTTGCTGTGTGCAAGGAAAATAATGGTACTTTTTTGGGCAGGGGTGGCTAGATTAGATTATAAATGAATTATGTTCTTGTTCTAGTGTTTGTATTCAAAGCCCCAGGACCGTTCACGGGTGAATACAATTCTTTCATCATGGAACGAGTTTTTCACGGAGCTTACGATGAAACCACGTGTTTAGATTGGTCGTTTGATTCAAAAGTTCTAGCCGTAGGCTCGAAGGACATGTCCACAAAGCTGTATCCTCTGGACAAGTACGCGAATTTCAAAATATATGCTTTGGGGAACCACACTGATAGCATTGTGGGTGTGTTTTTTGAAGAAGACAGCTATGATATCACCACAATCAGCAGAAATGGACAGGCTTGCATTTGGAAATGCACCGTACAACCTGGTGAATTGGTTCCTTTGTCAGATGTTCCTAAAAAGAAAAAGGTAAGTGTACTGGGTGTACTCAAGCTCTATGCCCTAAGATTTTTATTCAGAGGTATGTGAAAGAAAGTTTTGAATGTTGTTGATGGTAATTTGGTCGACATATTCGCCTTAGTAGATATTTTATTTTGATGAAGTAAAATTTTGGGAGGCATTGGATAGCTGATTTTATTGTGAATAAAACGTTCCTTAGTTCTCTTCTATCATTACAACTAAAGTTATACAGTTAACCATTATGTATAAACTTACCTTCAACTATATCTCGTTCACTTTTTATTTCCAGTAGAATGACTTTTTGGACAAAAATAAGTGACAAGCTGGGGGGGTTACGGCTTGTTACATGCCAAAAAAACCTCGTGATTTTTTGGTGCGACTTACCATTGGTCTTATTTAGGAACACGGCCCGCCAGCTGATCAGTGGAGATAGGCCGGGGTTAATTGGATGGTCGGGGGCGCCACAGTATTGTTGACCGAATTCCCAAAAAAACAACCTTTAGCACCAAACAATGACTAGTACTACACTGAAGACAAAGCAATGAATGGATTTCAAACACAAATTTTATTTACAAAAGGTAATGAAAATGAATAGGTGCCGGTTGGCTAATTTTGCAATAAAGGAAATGAAAGAGGTTGATATGCCGAATAATATTGTCGAATATTGTCGTCGGAATAATACTGTCGTATAATGTCGTCGAAATAATACTGTTGTATAATGTCGTCGAAATAATACTGTCATATAATGCCACAACAAGGTTTACGTTACAGTCGAAAAAGAATTAAACCGGAATCAAAGTGAACGTTTTCTGTTCCAAAGCGTAGGTACCTGTCGTCCGGTTTTTAACAATGCCATATAACGATTCACGACGAGGTGAAACTAAAACGGCACGGTAGGTACCTAAGTTGATGAGCCACCCCAGAGAGTGTTATCGGCTTCATTTTTCACACGTTAACATATGATACAAAAACAATAATAATTTTATACAAGAAATCTTGTGAATTCAATACAGAGATTTTCCTTTCAAAATAAATAATTATTGATCACAAGTCAAATTAGAATCTTTCGCCCTGTGCCATCTACATCAATTTCAAAATCACCAACAATAAGGTACCACGAGACTGTCGGTGGCAAAACTACAGAATTTTTGCATGGATTTCTAACGATAAAGAATTATGTTAATTTGAACAAAGCGAATATACACTTCGCGAATGGTCGACAATCGCAATAATTTAATTGCGGACAGATTGAATTTTAATTTTACTCTTTATTTTCCCTGAAAACTGTCAATCTATTTTTCTTCCGTCTTTTTTTAGAACGGTACTCGAGTAGTGTTCAGTCAAATATCAACGTGAAAAATGATTATCGTTTACGCATTTTGAAGTAACACAAATAAAAAAGGGAAAATAAAGCAACATCATAGGCGAAAGTTCGCCGCTTACTTGACCAAAATGCAAAGCTGTAAACACGGTGACGGCTTCCTGACGGCCGCGATCGATAAAGGTGCGTTCAGTCAGCTTATTTAGCCGCAAGTTTTAATTTTAGTCGCAAGCGCAGCGACGCTCATTGGCTCTTTAGAGCCAGCCTCCTCAGAACAGCCAATAAGCGATGCAGCGCTTACGACTAAAATTAAAACTTGCAGCTAAATAAGCTGACTGAACGCACCTTAAGTTGTCGTACGCTGAGACTTCCAGAGAGCGGGCGATGACTAGACTCGGTGTCAGGTCAAGATGGCGTTCACGCTAGTGACAGATACAGAAGCAGAAAACGACGTAACAGTCTGATGGCACCTGCAAAGTTTTGGAGCGAAACTATTAGGAGCCATCAGCTGTATCCCCCCAGTGCTCTAGCTTGTCACTTTATTTTTGCCCTAAAAAGTCATTCGACTGAAAATAAAAAGTGAACGGGATTATGCATTATTTTTACTCAGCTTCAGTTTTTAGAAAGATGGCTATGGAAAAATTACCAGATTATTTTTCTATTTGCTATCATATAGAAGTCACACCACTTATTTCAAGCCTTGTCAGCATAAGTTGCCATTTGTCTTGCTCATTAAGAATCCATTTGTGTTTCCTTTATTTCATATTTTTGCTTCCCCCTCTTAACTAATTGAAGGGAAAGTATTATGATCATGCAGAAAAATCAAGATCTCGACGAAAATATACCCATTTTGAGGTCACCCAAAACGATTGAAACCATATCCAGTGATCACATTCATCCATCTAAACTTCTTGACAACGAAGTTGTCGGTATCGGAAAAATGGTTCGACTTTGAAAACCAATAACTTGCGACTGCCGAACGTGATTTTCATTTCGTTTATTGTGTTGATTAGCCTAATGTTTCCGTAACCTATCCAGTAAAGGTGAACGTTGAAAAACTTCATGTACAATTTTTACAGGGTGATACGTAAACTGTTTCAAAATTGCACCGACTTCATCGAACCCCCATTTGCCAAAAAAAAATTTGGTCATTTTCTCATGTATTCTAATACAAAAATCATGAAGTGTGGTGTATTATCTCGAGACAGTTTTCGAATTACCCAGATTCGAAGTTAAATATTGAAGATATAAATTTTTATGTTGAATGTTACAGATTTGCCTTGTTGGCACGCGAGATTAAGTCACTTTTGATGAATGAATGTTCACACTGAACAAGATTGTCGTACAACAGTCTAGGACAATTTCACTTTCAACACAACCCGAATATTTGGTGTGGGGCCAAGCACGGGGCACTTTTTCAAGTGGTTGTCACTGTCTGTTTTTCATACGTTGAATTTCGTCAGAATTTCATCAGAATTTTAGATGTGAAACATGTTCTATTTGCAATCAAGTTTAAGCCTCTGAACATGGTAACAATGTAAAACTTCAGTTTCTGAGTGAAGTCAAGCCTCCCTGGACGTTATACTTTTTGTGCTTGTGTTGCTATGCCCGAGTTTCGTAAATCTGCAACATTCAACATAAAAATGTATATCTTCAGTGTTCGACTTCGGATCAGGGTAATTCCAACATTATTTCGAAATAAGAAATCACACTTCATGATTTTTGTATTAGAATATTGAAAAAATATATTTTTGAAAAATGGGGGTACGATGAAGTCGTTGCAATTTTACACCGTTTTACGTATCACCCTGTAGAAAATTTACACGAAGTTTCTCAACATACACTATCATAGGATAAGTTACGGAAAGATTAGGCTAGTTAACGCAACAAACAAAATGGAAATCGCAATAGTACCTTTCATTATCCAGCGCGCCATCAGCGCGCATACTCGTCTTCTGGAGTAATGGCGTCAAATACAATATTTGCGAACAAATGCTACAAAATGGCGTGAAAAACCGCCATAGAGTTGAAAAATACGCGCCGCAGCGAACAGGGTAATAGGCTAGAGGTTATTACACACTAGTGATTACTCATTTTTCATCAAAAAGTCCGCATTGTTCATTAAATTATAAATAACTGCGTTTTACATTGATCGGATGTGCGTACGCAACCCATAATGCAACCCCCAACAACTCTATTTTCAGTTTGACTAGCGAAAGTTGCCTAAAAACCACGATTTTAGGCAACACTCGCTACATCAGTGTACTGCGGAATGTATTTTACTCCCAGGGACTTTTCCCACACGATTCAAGAATAGCGGCCCTGTGCTCTTCAAAGCATAAAAATCAGTTTTTTTCAAAACTAAATCAGCGGTGTTATCCTTTCAAAAATCATGGAAAAACAAGTGAAAGGGGCCGTGAAACATTGTGCTCATGGGAATGGGCACAGTGATAGTCGGTATAATGACAAAAATATGTATTTCTTTATCCGATTCCCAAAAACGTGCTTAAAATAGCGTAAAAACTTGGTACTGGAGAAATTTGAAAAACACGCAAAGTCTTGCGAGGAATGTGACAATGTGCACGGTGGGTGAAGCTGTGTAACCGGAAAAATTTCACTCCGAAACGGGTCACCAAGGATAGATTCAATACATTCATACACACATTCCGCAGTACACTGATGTAGCGAATGTTGCCTAAAATCGTGGTTTTTAGGCAACTCTCGCTACAGAAGTGTAGTACGGATTATATAAAACTCCCAGGGACTTTTCTCACACGATTCAAGAATAGCGGCCCACTTGTTCACAAACGTACGACACTCGGAGCGAACTTCAAAATGGCGAATAAATAGTTGACGTTGACAGCAGACAGCAGCGGAAAGTCACGGCCGTTGCTTGTCAAACTGAAAATAGAGTTGGTGGGGGTTGCATTATGGGTTGCGTACGCACATCCGATCAATGTAAAACGCAGTTATTTATAATTTAATGGACAATGCGGACTTTTTGATGGAAAATAAGTAATCACTAGTGTGTATTAACCTCTAGCCTATTACCCTGTTCGCTGCGGCGCGTATTTTTCAACTTTGTGGCGGTTTTTCTTGCGATTTTGTAGCATTTGTTCGCAAATTTTGTATTTGACGCCAAAATTTGGCGCAAGCGTTGGGTATACCACTATAATGAAAGTTACTATTATTGTCAATCGGGAGATATTGGTCTCCAAAATCGAACCATTTTTCCGATACCAGTTTATTATGTTCATTCCATCTAGAGAACATGAAAATAGAGAATAACGCCAGTGTGAGCTTAATAGAGAATAACGAATATAGCCAGTGTGAGCTTCGGCCGTTGTATCCTCGAGAAGAACTCGATGACCAGTTTTTTCCCTTTATCTCGTGAACGATGGCACTTGCGAAAAAGCAACTCAAAAGAAATTGTTGTGAATTTTATTGTCTAGAAGAAAGGTCCTAACATATTACACACTGTATCAATAAAAAATCTCTACCCCAATATCAAAAAATATACAGGTGTTCCATTTGAAAATCAAATGTTGATGGCACTTTCGGTTAACCGGAAGTGAGAGTTGCTTCATGATCAGCTTAAAAAATAGCAAAAGTGCTCTCAAATATCCCGTGCAAATTTCAAATCTAAACTGCTTGACAATTGAACTGCAACACCTCAAAATTAGGTGCGTTTTCAAATTGAGATAGCCCGAAAAATATTTGACGGATTCCAGAAATTCAGGCATGTGAGGGAAGATCATTTCTTTGACTATCGAGTGCTGGTATTGATGATAAGTTTGATTGCATAATTTGTCATATACAGGGTGCCAACGGAGAGCCTGCAGATATGGGCAATCTTTCACCTTGTACAACTTTCGAAAAAAAAAGTCCGAGATTTTTTCTATCACCTGCTTTTGAAAGGTTGTATCATAATGCCGAAGCAGTTTTGAAATTTTGACCCTACCTTTTTTTTTCAAAAAATTGTGCTCAATTTCCTGAAATATGCACTTTCTGATTGAGAAAAAGAAATATAGACATTGTTTGTTTTCAAACGGCGTCCATATTGAATCTGCTTACGAAGATTTTCATTTGAGCCTCCACATCCCATAGAAGTGAGTTGAAGGGGTGGTTTCGGGTAGATATGTGAATGAAATCATCGTAGCGGCAAACTATTGCGAGAGATTTAAAAAAAAATCCAACAAATGAGGTACCTATTGCGGAAGTACTGGTTTTTTAAAGGGTAGTTCTTTTTTCAAGAGTGTAGCTGTTGAGATGACCTACGCAAAGGGTCATCGCGTAGCATCACTTTTTTAGTGGAACAGTTGAAAGAAAAGTTTTTTGGAATTTTCATGTATTGCATGTCTTATCATACCAACCCTGTCTCTTGAAGTTAAGGGGTGGTTTTTAGGGAGCTGTACGTGTGGGGTCATCGTAGTATCCTTATTTCAATCCAATTATTGATGAGTACTTTTCTCAGACCTTTTAAATAAAGCATTGCATATCTTGTTTTGAGACGGTGTCCCAAAAGGGGTAGTTTCTAGGGGATGTGGAGGCTCAAATGAGAATCTTCGAAAGCAAATTCAATATGGACGCCGTTTGAAAAAAAAACAATGTCTATATTTCTTTTTCTCAATCAGAAAGTGCATATTTCAGGAAATTGAGCACAATTTTTTGAAAAAAAAAGGTAGGGTCAAAATTTCAAAACTGCTTCGGCATTATGATACAACCTTTCAAAAGCAGGTGATAGAAAAAATCTCGGACTTTTTTTTTCGAAAGTTGTACAAGGTGAAAGATTGCCCATATCTGCAGGCTCTCCGTTGGCACCCTGTATATGACAAATTATGCAATCAAACTTATCATCAATACCAGCACTCGATAGTCAAAGAAATGATCTTCCCTCACATGCCTGAATTTCTGGAATCCGTCAAATATTTTTCGGGCTATCTCAATTTGAAAACGCACCTAATTTTGAGGTGTTGCAGTTCAATTGTCAAGCAGTTTAGATTTGAAATTTGCACGGGATATTTGAGAGCACTTTTGCTATTTTTTAAGCTGATCATGAAGCAACTCTCACTTCCGGTTAACCGAAAGTGCCATCAACATTTGATTTTCAAATGGAACACCTGTATATTTTTTGATATTGGGGTAGAGATTTTTTATTGATACAGTGTGTAATATGTTAGGACCTTTCTTCTAGACAATAAAATTCACAACAATTTCTTTTGAGTTGCTTTTTCCCAAGTGCCATCGTTCACGAGATAAAGGGAAAAAACTGGTCATCGAGTTCTTCTCGAGGTGAAAGATTGCCCATATCTGCACGCTTTCCGTTGGCACCCTGTATATGACAAATTTTGCAATCAAACTTATCATTAATACCAGCATTCGATAGTCAAAGAAATGATCTTTCCTCATATGCTTGAACTTCTGGAATCTGTCAAATATTTTTCGAGCTATCTCAATTTGAAAACGCACCAAATTTTTAGGTGTTGCAGTTCAATTGTCAAGCAGTTTATGTATCCGATAGGAAAAAAGTTATGGGCTAATGCGGTTTTCGAAAAACACGCGGTATAATAGGGTGATTGCATGAAATTCGTTCACCTGATCACCGGCAGGTAGCGCAAGGGTCGACAGTTATGTTTTGACGTTTGTTGTGGAATTGCATCGGGGCACATAACAGGTGTAATGGTGTAAAGCATTGTTAGAATGATAGAATGATTAGAAATCACAATCTTGATCTCGTAAACGCCGAACAGTATGTGAACAAAACACATAAAAATTACAGTATTAAGTGAGGTTAGCTCGGTTGACGTTGACTCCAACATGGATGAAACTTGACAGATGACAATGACACTATTGACATTTTGCCATAAACGCCCTCTACATGCAATCACCCTATTATGTTAAGGTACGTGTTTGTTGTAATTATATACCGGGTGATCATTTGAAAACTATCCACCCGCAAATTCCGAATAGCGTCAAGGCAGCATTCACGCTCTTCCATTGTCGAACCACCACTGCTCCGGAGGAATCGCCCTAGGTAGCGATCCCCACTCTTGACTACCACGGATGTTAGTCGACTCTAACACGGCCAGATTGACGTCTAGCTTGTTCTCGAGCTACTTGTTCTTCCTCCTCAGATATAGAGGACTCCTCTCCTATGTCACAAACCAGACACCAAAGCGTGAACAGGAACGTAGCTTGTTCCACTAGAGACTCAGAGGCCGCAGCTTGTTCATCTAGAGACTAATAGGCCGTGTTAGAGGACAAAATGTTAGAGGGCAAATGAAAATTACCCAAGACGAGACCCATGCAAGGCCTCTGAGTCGTCCTTCGGACCCGTTGTATTTTCAGCTCTGGGATTATAACTCATAATATTGCCGAACATTTTTCGACAATAAGCACACTACTTATTATTAAATTATTAACCTCGGGTTCCACCAAAATTTTAAGAGCAGATTAAATCTAT
This sequence comes from Anaspis maculata, assembly GCA_949128115.1. Lineage (NCBI taxonomy): Eukaryota > Metazoa > Arthropoda > Insecta > Coleoptera > Scraptiidae > Anaspis > Anaspis maculata. The sequence continues at coordinate 55,092,131 of OX421962.1, read as the reverse complement.
CACGCTGATAGTTGCTATGCACCAGCCAATAGGATGGCCAGTTGCTTAGTTACCATCAGAGTGATAAAGTTATCGGGTTGATAAAAGTTTGGTGGAACCCGAGGTAAGTATTACTACCGAAAATATAACGTCAACTATTTAGGCATATTGTGTTTATACATGTATATTTTTTCAATTGTAGAAGAAAGAGTCTCCTGATTCAGATGAAGATGACGTTGACACCAGCAAAGCTCTGGAACGCACGGAAGAAGAAATCGTAGAAACGCTGAAAGAACATGACACCATCGGGGCTGAAGAAGACAAAACACAAAATAAATTTTATTACGAAAGAGTCGCGCGTCACTACTTGGCAGATGAAGTGCGGAAAGACGATCGAGAAGCTGTTCTCACTTCAGCCGCTTACCACAAAAGAACGAAGATATTGGTTGTCGGATTCTCCAACGGAACTTTCATCATTTACGACATTCCCGACGTCAACATGATTCATTCCTTGTCCATATCTGACGAAAGAATTACATCTATAGCGCTGAATCAAACCGGCGAATGGATCGCTCTGGGTTGCGGAGGTCGTGGTCAACTTCTGGTTTGGGAATGGCAAAGCGAAACGTACACAATGAAGCAACAGGGCCATTCCAATAACATGTCCTGCGTGGCCTACTCAGTTGACGGGCAGCTTTTAGCGACTGGTGGTGAAGACGGCAAAGTCAAGCTGTGGAACATTGGCTCCAGCTTTTGCTTTGTTACTTTTAGCGAACACTCTAGCGCTGTAACTTCGGTAGCGTTCAGCGGTACGAAGAAATTCGTCATTTCCGCTTCTTTGGACGGCACCGTACGGGCATACGACGTCATCAGATACCGCAATTTCAGAACTTTCACATCACCGAGCCTAGTTCAATTCATAAGCGTCGCCGTAGATCCCAGCGGGGAGTTTGTGGCTGCCGGAGGCCAAGATGTGTTCGAAGTTTTTCTTTGGTCAGTAAAAAGCGGGAAATTGCTGGAAATACTGAGCGGACACGAAGGACCTGTAGTTAGTCTTGCATTCAATCCAAATGTGATCAACACAACTTTAGCGACTGTTTCTTGGGACAAAACTTTACGGATCTGGGATGCGATTGAGAAAGGATCTGCCCACGAAACAATCGAATTGCCGGCAGATGGCCTTTGCGTGGCTTTCAGGCCGAATGGTCAAGAAGTGGCTGTGGCCACACTTGATGGGCAAATTACTACATTTAATGTGAAAGATGCCATTCAAGTGGCCAGCATTGAGGGCAGGAATGACCTCGGAAGCGGGCGGTCGGATACTGACCTTATCACAGCCAAAAAGTCTCTGCAAGCAAAGTGAGTACCTATTCATTTAACTTTTTTAAGCGCTTCATACACCTTTAGAAACACCATTTTGAGCCAAGCTACGTCTCATGCGGTGTGTTTCTAAATGCGGTGTGGCTGGCGTAATAAGACGTTGAAGCCTGTTTGGAGGACAGGCCAAGCAAGTTAAATAGATAGATAGATCATTATTTCCTGTTTCATAGGTATAAACATATACCAAAAGAAAAATAGCCAGTTGCTTAAAAGTCGTCAAAAATAAACTAACCTGGGTCAAAATTGAGGTTGACCATCCAGAAATTTTGTCTCTGTTAAAATAAAGATATCTCGAGATAAATTTGCCCGATTTTAGAAAATCATGTGATTTCTTCACGAACATTTCTTGTGTTGTGGAAAAATGAATACCATTCATTATTATTATTATTATCATATTATCATTATTAAGTGGGGCGAAATTTTGGGGCGGACCACTTCATGTGTTGACCTGTTTAGTTAGGGTTATTTTGGCCTGTCATGAGCGTTGAGTGTTGTAGTGATGGATGTCTGTCCCTCTAAGCTGTGTATGTCCTCAAAAACAATGACAGTTACCCTCAGCCACCATGACTTCAGGCAAGCGTTCCACGTAACTCGATCCTCTAGAACTTCTCTGGAATAGTTCTGGTTCTTAGTAGTCACTTATCTTTGATTTATAATTAACGTTAACCTGCAGGCTTCTCTGATCATTATGAATAGACAGAGAAGTAAGTAATAGCCTTCACTCAATTGTAATGCTACGTATTATTGTTTTATTTAAATCGCAATTTATTCCAGAGCATTTACGAGTCTGTGCTATTCAGCCGATGGCGAATCGATCCTCGCTGCTGGACAGTCTAAATTTGTCTGTATCTACAGCGTTTCTGAATCTTTGATAATAAAAAAATTCGAAATCACGCAAAACAGGTCATTGGATGCGATTGATGTAAGTTCCTTCATATTATTTGTTTTGTAAGATACGTTTAGTAATTATTTTAATATTTCAGGATTTCATAAACAGGAGGAAAATGACAGATTTCGGAAATTTGGCTTTAATTGAAGAAAGAGATGAGCGTGAAGGTGGCAAGGTAGCGATCAGTTTACCTGGAGTTAAAAAGGGAGACAAGGCCAGCAGGGCGTTCAAACCCGAAGTCAGAGTTTTCTCAGTTCAATTTTCACCGACTGGTCAGCAGTGGGTGGCTGCCACGACGGAAGGCCTGATGGTTTATTCATTAAGCTCTGGCTTAGTTTTCGATCCGTGGGATTTGCAAATTGACATAACACCTGACAAAGTGAAGGAAGCGTTGAGAAAAGAAGACTACGCCAATGCCCTGACAATGGCAATGAAATTGAATGAAGAAAAACTAATATTAGAGGCAATCGAAAGCGTACCCGTCGGCGATGTCGAATTGATAATCTCCGGCTTGAATGTCAACTACATACACAGACTCTTGAATGTCATTGCAAGTGCTCTGGATACTTCCCGACACTTGGAGTATTATCTGATATGGGGGCAGAACATCCTTACTTTGCAGGGTCCGAAAATCGACAAAAATAAAAATATGCCTTCATTGCTGGCGTTGGAGAAGAGTCACATTAGGAGGCAAGATCAGATTTCTAAAATGTAAGTTGTTTTGGGCAAAATTGTGTGAATAGGTATTGACAGCAGTGTTTTCTTTTTTAGGTGCGATTACAGTAAGTACACCATGGATTACATTTTAAGTTTGAGCGAAACAGTGGAAGCAAAGAAAGAAGCCATGGAGGTTGATGAGGATGACAGCGAATACAGCGATAATGAAGAGGATGTTGAAGAAATTCTACTTGGATAGTTTTTAAGTGCATTGTAAGTACATAGAGAAATAATGTTTTTTTTTGTTTTTATAAATTAAAAAATCAGTGATGTTTGCTGATTGGTGATACTAGTTTTCTGTCTTCATCATATCACATTACCACTACCAGTTAGGTTATCAACTTCTCTAATCTAGCTATGGGTCTCCTAATTTTCCAATCATATTTCCTGAAGAGAGGCATGTAGCAAAAACTTACCCTAAGGTGGATCACACAATAAGTAGGTATAAGCTGAAAATTTACTTTCTCCACGCCTCAACCGACTGCTAAGCATTCCTTGCTCTGTGGCACTATAGGGACCGAGTGCATTTCAAACTTAGCGACTCCATTCTGCCAAAATTTGCACTTTTGGTGTTCAAATCAAATCAAATAAATTTATTGCATCTAAAGGTACAATAGACCTTATTACAAGGATGACGACCACGAAACTGCATGGATGGTCCGCATTTTTTCTTTGAATTTTCAATTTTAGGCACACTTATGAGTGGATTGCCACTTTTTACCCATATGTTTCTTGACTGGCGTATATGACACAAGACATTATCAACCCTTGTTATCAACACCATCCTTTTTTCAAACTTCGAAGACTCGTAAATACAGAAAATAAGTATTCTTTGCCGATTAATCATTTATTTTTTTAAGCGGTTCTACATTATACATCACACAGTTATTGTACAAAATAGTACTTACTTTTATATTCTAATTCTAATTGGACGGATTTCTCATGGACTCCTATCACACAACAGTTGGAACGCCAAATTTTGCAATAAAATATAATACAGGGCCGGTAGATTGCAACCGCAATCGGCAAACATGTATAATTTTTAATTCATCATAAAATATGACATTGAAAGAGTTGTGATGACCATCAACGATAAACACAATAATACATCTAATCTCAAATCAGTATGGCGTTGAAACTTGAAAAGTTTCGTTCCCTAACCTTTTTTAACAAAGCTTCAATTCTTACCAAATAGTTGAGCAAATTATAAAAATGGCAGTGTACTACATCCCATATGGACACGTTTCTTTGGTATAAAGTGCAATCAATGATTAATTATGTGAACATACTTCAATGGCATTGATGTCACTAAGTTCGCTAGGAAAAAAATAACTATTTTGGTTGCGGAGTGGTCGACCGCCTGTACGAAGACGATGGTAAATTGAGACCTGGCGGTAAACTGGCAGTGGTTGAGAGCGTATTATCCAATTTTCTAGCCTCATGCTCTAGGAGCAAGGCGTCCAAAGACGGATCCTGCGATACAGTTCTCAAAGAATCGCCCAAAGCTTGCCTCAGCTGTTGCATCTCGCGGCCTGCTTTGGTGCTCCGCAAAACGTACTGCTGCCTCCTCTTTATCTCTTGATTGAGTTGTTCCCTTAGCAGAGTGACTTGGTTCTCCAAACGGGCCACTTGTTGCCTATGACTTTGTTCCCGGGCCTCCAAGAGACGCTCCGCTTGCAACTGGGCAGCTCTGTACCTCTCGATTTCTGCTCGATCAAACTTCGAGTCCAAACCAACTCTTGTTTGGCTTTTTAATTTAATCAGTTCGGCTTCTTTGTCGTTTAGTTCCGATTCCAAGCTGGATAATTTCATTCTCAACTCGCGATTTTCTTGTTCTAAGCGTTCGAGCTCTCCGTATTCTGCTTCGTACTTCTCCGACCGCTCGTAAGATTTGCTTCTAGTTTTTGAAGCGGATCTGTCGAAACTTCGCTTTTCCGCTTCGAGCTGACGGACTTTGTTGTTGAGGGAATCAACTTTACCCCGCAGCTCATTTCTTTCTCTTTGTACGCTTTGCAATTGTCTGTGCAATTCATCTTCTTGATGCGCGGTCAGGCTAGTATCTGAAGGCCACTGTGCCAGGCGAAGTTGCGATTCAAGTGCGGAGCGTTGGACTTCATTGTTGGCCAGTTCATTGTTGAGTCTGGAGACTTGATCTTGTAATATTTGGTTGTTTCGTCTCATCTCGGCCAAGTTTTGCTGCGTACTTTCTAACTTTTCAGTTAAAATGCGGCGGTCGTTTTCGTTATTTGCCAACGCTTTTTGAAGCTGTTTGAGTCGTTCAGCTCCTGTATGAGATGCGGACGTGCTCTCCATCAGAGTACGCTGCAGGCTTTGGATTTCAGATCTAAGCTCACTTTCGTTGGTGGCAGCTCTTTCGAGCGAAACGTTCAGTTGATCAATGGTCGACTTGAGCGAAATGCATCTCTCTTCTAAGCTTGCAAGCGTCCGGCTTTGGTGGTCGCATTTTTCTTGCAGTTTCTGTAATCAATATTTGACATCGTAAGTATGAGTATTGGGGATGAAGCATGTTTTACGTTCTGATTTGACCCAAATTGTTTCACATATAACTTTGCAATTACCTGTATGGTAGAATCTTTTTCTTGAAGCATCATTTGGAGTCTTTGCAAGTCACCTTCAGTGGACATACGCTGAAGCTCCAACTTGGTCGAGCGATTTTCAGTTCTGCTAAGCTCCTCTTGTAAACCTCTCTTCTCGGCTTCAAGTCTTCCCAATGCCATTTTCATTTTTTCTATCTTTTCCTGTAAAATTCACATACTTCATACCTCATCCTTGTTAAGTAAATTACTCTACCAAATCAAAGTACCTACCTCAAGTTGTATTTTTTCCTCGCCTCCACTACTAACTAACAACTCAAGTGAAACAATTTTCTCTCTCATCTGTTGATTTTCTTCAGACTTTTTATTCAAGGCGGTAGTCTGCAAAGATCACGTTAGTTGAAAAATAAATACTCGGATTGCATTTTTTTATACTCACTTGAGATTGTAACTCCATATTTTTCTGGTTCAGTTTAGCTTCCAAATTACCTTTCTCATCTTGTAAATTGCGCAAACTTTGCAACACTTTATTCAGTTTACTATCGCCTTTGCTTTGGCTTTCATGTGCTTCTTGCAACTGCTTTCTCGTGGTAGATATTTGGTTTTTGTAATCATCCTGGAAACAATGGATTTACACACATTTTCCGACAAAAAGATTTATTACCTACCCTTTCTCGTTCGATTTGCGCCACTTGTTGCATCAAATTCCTGACACCTTTCCGTACCACTTCAGGGTCAATGTCAACTGCGCCGTCCTTGCCGTCGTCATGGACTGTAATGAAATAAAAATTGTAATAATCGGTTCGGCAATACCGGAAGTATGCGGTTGATATAATTTCCCGACGAATTTATATGAGGTGTGTTCAATATATAGTAAATATGTAAGTAGGTACCTCTAGCTGGACTCCAACGCCTTGAAGGACTCAACAGTCTGTACGGCATGTTGACGGACCCATCCAGCTGTACACCTGCAATTCGACGTAAAGTTGACACGACACTGAATAGTTTCTGTTCAACGTCTCTCTTAGATGAGTCTAGTTGGACCATTTGAGCTTCGAGAGCTCTAACGCGGCCTTCAGTACCACCCAGTTTGGCCTGCAAAAATTAGTAGAATCACTGCAAGTTCCATTTTACTTTGTAACTAACCTTGAGTTCTTGGATTTGTTGAGTGGCATCGACCAGACAAACTTCCAAGTTATGTTTTTGATCTTCCAATCGCTTTTCTCTAGCTCGGCTGTCTTCCAAGTGTACTAACAAATCTTGTTCACGCGCGTGCCATTGTTCTTCCAACTGAGCACTGTGCGATCGGGTTCGACCCAGTTCTTGTCTGGTTTGTTCCAAATTCCGGTCCAATTCAGACATCTGAATTAATATAAAAAAAAGTTAAAAATTAGACAGATTTTAGTTTTTTTTGTGGACAAACTTGTTTTTTCAATTGATGCACTTCTTGGTGAGCACGCTCGCGCTCTTCAACTTCATTCAAGAGACGTGCTTGGAGCTCTTTTTCTTCAGCTTGTTGTTGGGTAGTGGAAGCCTGGGTTCTCTGAAGTTCCTCATAGATTGTTTGACACTTGTGCTCGTTTTGCACCTGCTCCTTTTCTAATTCACGTATCTGGTTTTGGAGACGGGCTTTTTCATTTTCTATTGAAATTTTCACGTCTTCTAAGCCTAAATAACATTGAATAATTATTATATTTGAATAAAATTTTGATTTTATGTGAATAATAAAAATGTATAATAAGAGAACAGGCAGATTAATGGGCAAATATTATCCAGAAGGAAAGAATCTGTGAAATATTTGAATGCCTGTTGACTGGAGAGAAAAAAGTAGTAGTAAGATGAACAACCTCTAGGTTATCTGATAAAGAGGTAACCATGATAAAGTTCCAACTCACTTTGAACTGCAAGGTACAGATAAAATGAAGTTATAAACTCTTTGTGTGTGTGTTTATCTTTAAAACTATGACAATTACATCTGCTGATGGACGCTAGCCCGAAACTAAATACGCTGTTACTTCAATAATAATTTTTTGAATTATTAAAGGAAAAAATTGACGAAGTACATTACCCTTCCAAATAATGATCACGTCAATAAACTCGGCAACAATGAATTACATAAACCCTAAAATGTGCAACCCACAAGGTAACCGGCAATAATTAGATGAATATGAAGCGCGCTTTCAAAAATCACAAACGGAATGTCTACAGAACTATCAAAAAGCATGGCCGCACAACTTGTACGACTGCGAAACGTGGACGATGTGACCAGCAGATAGGAAAAAATTGGGAAAGCATTTGGCAAACACAGAATCATGTACGTACTTGTAATCCTCTGGAATGCTTCCTCGAGTTGCCTCACTTGTTCTCGTTTTTCACTCTCAACTTTTTTCACATGATCCCGGAGTTCCTTGTTTGTATTGTGGTATTTTTCCTTTTCAAAGTTGCTGTCGGCCAAAAGTCGCTTAACATCGGTGATTTCTTTCCGCAAGCTTTCAGAGTTATTTTCAGCTGAAACAATAAAACAGTTAACGCACGTCTAGATTTAAACCTGCATAAAAAACGAACGCACCTTCCTTCAGTTTCCTAATGGTGTCATGCAGCTGCTGGCTGATGTTTTCGCTCTTATCCTCGACCAAATGGAGTTGCACTTTTAAATTTTCGGCTTCAGTCTGCAGAGTGTCCCGCTCGATTTTTCCTTCTTCGATTCTTTGCTCCAACTTGCACCGCTCTTCTTCGCACCTGGTTTTGGTTTCTTCTAACTTGGTCCTGTACTTCCCGAGTTCCTCCTTCAGTTTATTGATGTTGACGCGGTCCTGTTCGAAACGACCGTTGGACTCTCTCTTGGTCTTCTCCAATGTATCTCTTTCATTTTCCAATTCTTTGCGCACTGCTTCTAATCGATCTTGAAGCGCTTGCTGGTCGTGATGCGCTTAAAATAAATATCAACGTAGTGTAATTGTTCGAGGTGCCAGCAATATTTTTATCAAAAAGCTTTGTGAGCGGGATAAACTCAGTAAATATTCCGAATTGAAAAGTGCTGCATTATTTATGCGAATTAATTTTAGAAACAAGTCATTTCCCAAAACATTAGGATGATATCATGCCGATAGTTCTATTTTAATATGTGAAATCAGCGCGGTTTTTCGATATTTTAAAAATAAATAGGTGGTCTACAGTGGCGACATCAACACTTTCTTTTCAATTATCGTTTTCTATTAGACCGGTTCCGTTTATTTTATTTGAACCAGTGCACACCCAACATTTCAAGCTGAGATAACATGGTCGGCAAAAACTATGTGATATACTAGCATGTCAGACACGTCTCCTCTGCCTCATTTAAATAACTTGTTTTAATATTACCGTAGAGAAATAAATAATGACATTCCCAGAAATTAATTTTGTCGCATGATGGTCTTAAATGGCATAATCCCAACAGAACCGTACGCAAATTTCATTATGTTCTAAAAGCAAACAAAAGTTTGGTGTTTCATTATCACTCCATTACACCAACATTGTTTAAATATTTTATTACGAGCCATGCTGTCATTCCAGCGCGATAATTGAAATTCGCTTACATCCTTTTTTGTATGCAAATAAAACACCAAATTATCTTCAGCCAAATTTGTCCAATACAAATACCAAATCACACACTCGAAAACAAGAAATCAAACAATTCCTACCTATAAGCAAAGCCTGTTGTTTATCATTCTCAGCTCGCAGCATCAACTCTTCGTGTTGCTGGCATAAATTTTCGATGTGATTTTGCAAAGCTTCAATCCTGTCGACCAACTGCTGAATTTCCGCATCTTTTTCATTTCTCAGCTGATGCAACGATTGCTGCAACCTTTTCTCCAGACTGCTCCTGATCTTTTCACGTTCTTCAGTCAGCCTTTTTACGTTTTCATCGTTTTGCTGTCTCAATTTTTCGACAGTCTGCTTGAATTCTACCTCCTTGTTGCCAGCCTGGTGGGTGAGGCTGCTCTTGATATCCAAACACTTCTTTTCAGATCTTTCCAAATCCTTCGTGAGTTTCGCCACTTGAGATCTCAGCTGCTCCTGTTTGACCAACAGCTCTTGCTGCTCCTTTTCCAGCTGAAGTTTTCTAACATCCGACGCTTCCAAATTAGTTTGCGTATCGAAAAGAACCGCCTCTAAAGCTTCCTTTTCCGATCGAATGGCCGCAAAATGTTCTTGCAAACGCTGCACGTCTTTATCTAAAGAATCTATGACGCATTGTTTTTCTTCGCATTCTTTCACTAATTCTTCGAGATTTCGATTGATACGAGCATTGGTTTCATTGGCTTGTTCGAGCCGTTGCCTAGTTCGCATCAGTTCTTCATTTAGAGCATCTTTTTTGCGTCCAAGCACTGTTAACTGGTTGCTCAGGTCGTTTCTTTCTCTGGTTACTTGATTGAGTTCCATTTCAATTTTGCCTTTATCAATTTCCAAGAATTTGCATTTTTCAGACAAGGACACCTTATCTGACTCCAGATCTAATTTCTGTTGTTCTGCTTGCAACAACTCCTTCCTCAAAGACTGTATGTCATTTTGAAGGTCGTTGCACTGCATTTGCAATGCCAGTTTTTCGTCTTCCACCTGGGTAAAAGGGAATTGAAAACAGAGAGTTCAAAAGAATGAGTTTCTATTTCAGTTTTTAAATTTAAGATGAATATAAATATTCCAACCAACCTTTTTGATATCATCCGACAGTTTCTTCTTTTCAATTTCTAAATTAGAAGACATGTCCTCCTTTTTCATTAAAGCATCATGGATGTCTGCTTTTTCAGCTAGAATTCTCTCAATTTCCAGCTCATAGTCGGCTATAAGATTTTCAACATTTTAGCTTTTGTTTTTACATTGCTACAAGAGTAAAGAAGAAAGAGGTGCTAATAAAGAAAAAGAAAATAAAAGAAAATAAGAACAGGCATAGAATTAATAGCTCTAGTTACCTCTACAACAGCATGTGCACTGTGCATCATAAAAACCTACCTTTCGTTTTTTCCAAACTGCTAACAAGAGCATCAGCCTCCAATTTTTGCTGCTCAAGCATATCGTGCGAAAGATACAGTTTGTGGAGTTCTTCGCGAGCTGTCAGCAACTCCTCCCGGATGCGGCTGCACCTGTCCTCTTCGCCCCTCAAGCTGATCTCCCTTATGCTAGCTTCCTGGCCTAATCTTTCTATTTCTGTCTGCAAAAAGATTTTTTCGTCTTGCAGAGCGTCCACTTCTTTCGTAAGTTTGGCGTTTTTCTTTTGCATTGCATCATAGTCTGCGTTCAGTGAATCGACCAAAGCATTGACTTTGGCCATGTTACGATCCAGAGTGTTTTTTTCAGATCTGACTGAATCCAACGCTCGTTGCAAAACTTCCTTGTCTTGAGTCAGTTGAGAACATTGTGAGCGACTACCGTCTAGCTGCGCCACCAGTTCTTTGACTCTGTTTTCGAGAACGATGACGTTTTCTTCGGAATTATCGAATTGTTTGCGAACTAACAAAAGTTGCTCCTTATTTGACTGGAGTTTCACCTGAAATCACGGCTTCAATTACTGTATTACTTAGAAAATGCTACGAGTTTTACTTGTAGTTCGTGTATCAGCGATTGATATTTGTGAAGAGCTGCTTGTACAGCTGATATTGTACTTTCAGCAAACGCTGCGGGCGACATCATGGTACGCATTAGGCCTCTCTTTGGCGATCTGAGAATAAAATCAGTGAAGTTTTTGAAATGGATGTCTACAAAGCAGAAAAGTTACTTTTGGGGTATGGGAGTAGTAGCACTAAGATGGAGGTGTGTTGCCTGCATTAGCTCAGGATCCTTGGTTTCTGCATCCTGGATCAAGGCATGAGCGATGTCCCGCAAAGCTCCTTGAAGTATGTCCGTTTCTTCTTGCATTTTTATGACTTGTCCAACATTATGTTCCGCTTCTGCACATCTTTCTTCCTGTAATAATCATCATCAGAATATGTTTGAGGCATTACTGCCTGTCAATTGACCTATTCAGCCATCACAAACAGATGAGGACTGAATACGTAACTAAAAGCCAAAGACAACTTTTTATTGCTGAATGGAAGGTTCATCCGCGTCTTACTGCGCAGCTCAGATAATGTAAGAATGACGGTTTTTTTTCAAGTTTAGCCCGGACTCACAACCCCACATAACGTGTTCCGCCCCTTATTGGGGGGAGGGGACTCATCGGTGCCGAGACATGTAGGTCTGAGTGCCCCAACGTCTTCACGATACCAATATTAACATGTGAATCCTTCTCAGTGATAAAAAAATGAATATTCCTTTATTTACTGATATAGGTACACATCAAAGAAAAACTTCAAACTGGACACTACAAATACCCAGAGTTTACCCGGGAATCGAACACAGGCAGCTACACAACCACCTGCGCCGCAAGGCCCCGTGAATATGTACTTATAAAATTGCAGATCTTGAAAACGTTGGACACTCCGGCCAGACGTCGGTACTTATGAGCCCCAGTAAGAGGCGAGAAACACGTGTAGTGGAGTTGTGGGTTTGGCGGGCGTCCGACGTCGATCTATAATAATGATGGTTCACTTCCAGTAGGATGAATTATCGTACTTTCCATCAGTCTCACACTTTGTATTGCTAGGATAATGATTATAAACCGTTTGTTTCTACAGATGAATTTCTACTGAATAGTTGGTGATCTCCATCGGCTAAGGAAAATAGACAAAACCGTTGGGTAATAAACAAGGTACAATTTTCAAAAACGAATACCTAATGGTCATCAATAATAATTTAAAAAAATAGTGATTCTAGAGTCTCGCCACGCGACACCTTTGAAAAAGAGAAATTCGGGAAATCATAGCTCACTAGAATCACACTAAGGTTGAACGCAGTATTTTTGTTAAATTTCGACGACTGAAGGCTAGTTTTTCCATCTCTGGACAACTTTTACTGGATCGTAACCATAGAAACGATTGTCCCAATAATTGTTTCAATGATGTTCAAATTATAGAAGTGAAGTTAACCATCAGCGATAGAAACACTGGCCCTTATATAGGTCCAGTATTATAATGTTTGGTTGACGGCCAGTTACATTTCAGCCGGAGGTTGAAATCCGTTATAATACTGGGACTTAAAATGAGAAGTAGAGAAAAGAATAGGCTGAATATGTATTTTGTTCATTCCACAGCTAAACATACATATATTAGGGAAAGTCATTTTTACCAAGATCTGCACGTCCTTCAAGAGTTGTTGGATTCGTTCTTCTTTATTTCTAATGTCAGTTTGAGAAGTTTCATGTTGCATTTTTAAATTATCCAGTTGATTCTTCAAGTCCTGTACTTCTTGTTGATGAAGGTATCTTTCTTTGTCCTGCAATTAAAAATTATAAAATTGAATGCATATAATAGCAACAATGAATAAGAAAGGTTCACAAAATTGACTTATCATCACAATATCGAGGTATGATGCAATGTATGACAAATTGGGAAAATCATAGGTGAAACTTGAAAAATAAAATGAAAAGAATGCAACAAGTTCGTTCAAAATATTCTCATTTTCAAATTTCGTCCCTTCAGGAGATGATGAAGAGCAATGCAAGGTCATGGTGACTTTTTCAGAAAGAAAAACATCGGAAACGATGTAAATAAAATATTACTCAGGGTGTTTCAGGATCCATAGCACAAAAAACCAGTCCGTTGACCCACCTCGCTGCGTGTAAAACTACGCAACACTCAAAGCGTCGTTCTCGAAAATTTTGCCCTTTTTGAATTTGATGTTACTTTGGACTGCTACAATAAATTTGTATTCTGTTTGAAGTGTTCGCTGACTTAATCCTTTGGCTATCAGCCCATGGTTTTGCAAGACACTAGGTCCTTTATATAATGTTTGTACAGGGTGTTCAATAAGACAGTGCAAAATTCCTAAACCGTCAAGAAGCTTCGTTCGAAAAAGAATTTTCTTTCCTGAATTTTAACAACAAAGATGCCGAGGTTGGTCTTGAAGTACAGGATGGTGTTTGAATTTTCCGCTTATCACTTTTATGCACAGGGTGAACACAAAAATCATCTTTTTGGTTGTGTGACGACAACTTCTTTCGTCGTAGACCGATTTTGAAAATTTGTGGCTCATATTGAAGCTGAAACTTTGGGTAAAACGACCTTAGGATCAGAACTGACTCGAGACAAACAGTCAGAATTGAGAGTTTCATAAAAGGTGAAATCTGAAATCTAAAACGCCGTCGACAGCCCGTTTGGGAGAAGGGTTTGGTAAAAGTCATGTCTCTTTTGGAGGAATCATTTATTCTGAATACGTTAAAGTTTTTCTTGCTTGTCCTAGTCAAGGATTGTAGGTGAAAAAATCCAATTACAACTGCATGTTCAAGAAGGAAAAACAGCCCCTTGTTCACCTAATATTGATCGTAACCATCACTACGAAAACCAAAACAATGAACTACCTAAACTGGTTTGTCCATTACTCATTGTTTTGATTTTTGTAGTGTTGGTTACGACCATTTTTAGGTGATCAAGGGGCTGTTTTTCTTTCTTGAACATAAATTTGTAACTGGATTCTTTCACCCACATTTTTTGGCTAGGGCAAGCAAGAAAAACCTAACGTATTCAGAATAAATGATTTCTCTGACAGAAACGGTTTTCTTTACCAAAGCCTTATTCTCCCAAACGGGCTGTCGACGGCGTTTCAGATTTGAGCCACCTTTTATGTAACTTTTAGTTCTTATTGTTTGTCTCGAGTCAGTTCTGATCCTCAGGTCTTTTTACCCAATGTTTCAGCTTAAATATGAGCTGCAAATTTTCAAAATCGGTTGACGAGGAAAGAAGTTACCACTGCGAAACCAAAAAAGATGATTTTTTTGTGTTCAACCTGTAAATAAAGGAGATAAGCGGAAAATTCAAACACCATCCCGTACTTCAAGGCCTACCTCGGTATCTTTGTGGTTAGAATTCAAGGAAAAGAAATTATTTTTTGAACGAGAGCTTCTTGACGGTTTAGAAAATTTGCACTGGTTTACTTGACGTAGAGAAACTTCATGTAGAATATCTGATGTTCTGAAAAACAACGGACTGATAGCTGAAGAAATGTGCTAAAAAATACTTCAAACAGAATTCAATTTGTTAGTTGCAATCCAAAGTTACCTCAAATCCAAAAAGGACAAAATTTCCGAGAACAATGCTTTGAGTGTTGCGTAGCTTATGAAGCCCCGCCCCAGAAAATTGATTTATTTTTGAAAAAGCTATGTAACAAGTGTTATAAAGAAGTCGACGTCAAGGTAGGCGTGCTCATGAAAACGTAGATCTAGAGGACTTCAGAATAGGTAAGTTTTAATTTTTTTACGTCCAATAATAAAGAACTTGAAGATAAACTGACATTGGTCTATAGTTGGATGATCGATCTTAAATGCAATAGGCCAACTGTACCGGAATAGGTACAATTCGATTACCGAAAAAACGAATGGAAGATTATCACATTCGACGAAGACTCCAACTGGAGGATAAGACACAAACCTGGAGACTCAGATTCGAGTATAAGCCACAAACCAGTACAACAGGGCCCTTGCGTAATTTTTTCATTTTGTTAATTTTAAATTCAAAAACCGTTGGGCAGGCAACTTCTGTGCACCTGGGCATACACCGGTATGTATGATTTATCTATGGGAATTATGAGGACTCGTCCTAGGATTATTTTCTTCCCCCCTCTCCCTCCCAAAACAGTGATTGCCCTGCATAAAAGAAATCGTATATTCTCAATAGCGTAGTGAGAATTAAAGGTGTCCAATGTGTGCAAAGAACAAAGAACAAGAGTTCGTAACCTCAGGTGAACCACGGACCCCCTGCAACAGCAGTAGTTCAAAAACAAACTATTTAAAATTTATTCCAAAACAGGGGGGCTGTTGAGGCTGGCAAGCTGTTCAAATATGAACCCGTGTAACTAACTACGCCATAACTATTTCAGGCATTTTTTGCAATACCCTGTATTCTGCCGTCAGTCGGAAGAACAACATATGTATATGTGTGAATTTTTCAAAATTAGCTTTTTGCATTTTCAGACTGTTGAAGTTCAGCTTCATCTATCTGTTTAACGTCGGGTTGCTCACTTAAAGTTCAACATTCTGTGGTTCAACTTTGAATCCGGTTTGGTTACTATGGAAATAATTAAAAGATGTAAAGAATTGTATAAGCTCATCACTAAAAGAATAAAACGCATGTGTATTTCGCTGAAAGATTTTGATGTATGCGAGCAATATAAATTTGGATTACTTAACAAGAGCACCATATTATGTTGTCACTTAAGGCTTATTTGTCTAGTCATCTGTATAGGCCTTCTCACATAGGCGGTTCCCTTTGCTCGCAGCTTGTGTGCAGGTGTCGGCATATCGAAATTCAAAAATATTCGCCGCATTTGTAGTCATGTAATGATGGTCAAGTTCATACAACGTGAACGAAAAGCGCGCCCACTGGTTCGACTGAATGTTTTACCAGGAGCGCTTTATCGATCGAGCTGGTTACATGAACTCGACCAATGACGGCGCCGATACGAGTAAACCTACGCCCCGAGAACCTCAAGTAAATGAGAATGGCTATGCCACCACCTACGGTTTGCCTGTGCAACGTAAGGCACCTACAATAAGTATTATTTTGAATTTACTAGAGAGATTGCCGTATGGGTCAAATATTTCAAGTAAGCAATTTTTTTTTCAATTGTGTAATCTGTTAGCTTACCATAAAACAAGACAGTTGGGGAAAAAAAGGCACATAATTTTCATTTGACAAAAATATGACAGTTTAAAGCGACACCAGATTTCAAATGGCTCTCCTGTAAAAACTGATTTCACTGCACGTATGTCATTTTTCCAGCTGACAGCAGTATACGGAGTGTCCCGTTTTTCAACGCTATTATTGAGATCTCGGACACAGTAAGAGATACACAAGAGACAAAAGTCGGTTAAATTAGAAAAAAGTTGTGGTATTTTACTATTTAATTATCATCTCAAATACATATATCCAAGATATATTTGATCGTTTTTGAAATATCCCGAAATAAGTGGAAAATGTCGAAATCGGAAATTCCAAATTAGTTGACTCTTTATTATGACAGCGATCAATTTGAAAATTGGTATCTTGACATTTTTGTCAAGATCCTTGGTCGACTGACGTCAATTACTTTTACTCCCAGTAGTACAAGAAAGATAGGTTTACACCTCGGAAAAAATATGGACGTCATGAAAATTTGATATTTTGTCCAGAATTGAGTGCTCTACAACATATCCAAAATCGCCAAAAATCGCACCCGGGGGTTTTGAGTTATTGGAGGGGGGGTAAAAAATTGCAGCTAAAAATGGAGGGGATGGAACCCGTCAATCCATTGGATGCAAATACATTATAGTTTGACGTATTATATCCCGTTGATACTATTTTGGCACAAAAAGTGTCTATCATTGTTGAATGGGAGTAGTGGGGGGGCGAAGCTCTGCTAGGTGGTCCATTTTGTTTTTCTGGCCATGTAGAACCGATCACGACAAGTTTGGTATCTTTTCCGACTAAATTCAATCTCCTGAACTCGTATCGAATGTGTAAATTTGGATGAAAACAAGTTTGAACAAGTTAACTTGAAATAACTTGTTTTTTCTTTGACAGTTTTGACGAATTTTTTTTTCAATGTTGAAGGTGTTCATTTCTGAAAAAATTTCAGGGACTATCAAATTGAAGTGTATTCTTCTCAAAAATCATCTACTCGATGTATAATTTTGTTTCTCGAGTTTAAAAAATCGATTTGAACTTGAGCCGGCGCGGCGCGTCGTCTACTACTGACCAGAACATTACAGCATGTACCCTTGAATGAAAACACCTCAAACTATCGAAGAAATAACAACTCATCTTTGAAAATTGGAGGATTTGTGCAAAATTGAATTTTCTATAACATAAACAAAATCGCCGGGAATCGCACTGCAGGATTTTGAGTTATTTCATTTCAAGGATAACATTTTGGCAAGATTCATACTTTATGAACTGCTACCTCTCCTCTCAAATTACTCAAAATCTTGCCGAGCGATTCATTGCGATTTTGTTTATGTTATAGGGAATTCAATTCTACACAGATCCTCAAATTTTCAAAGATAAGTTGTTATTCCTTCAATAGTTTGAGGTGTTTTCATTTAAAGGTGCATGCTGCAATGTTCTGTCAGTAGTAGACGACGCGCCGCGCCGGTTCAAGTTCAAGTCGATTTTCTCAACTCGAGAAACAAAATTATACATCGAGTGGATGATTTTCGTGGAGAATAACACTTTAATCTAATTGCCTATGAAATACTTTCAAAGATAAACACCTCTAACAGTGAAAAAAAAATTGGTCAAAATAGTCAAAAAAAAACAAGTTTTCCCAAGTTGACTTGTTCAAACTTGTTTCTATCCCAATTTACACATCAAATTCGAGTTTAGAAGATTGAATCCAGTCGGAAAAGATACTAAGCTTGTCATGATCGGTTCTACATGGCCAGAAAAACAAATTCGACCACCTAGCAGAGCTTTGCCCCCCCACGACCCCCCTTTAACAATTATCGACACTTTTTGTGCCACAATGGTATCAGCGGGATATGATGCGTCGAATTATGACGTATTTGCTCCCAATGGATTTACGGGTTTCATCCCCTCCATTTTAAGATGCAATTTTTTACCCCCCCTCCAATAACTCAAAACCCCTGGGTGCGATTTTTGGCGATTTTAGATATGTTGTAGAGCACTCAATTCTGAACAGAATATCAAATTTTCATGACGTCCATATTTATTCCGAGGTTTTGCCGATTTTTTTACTATTTTTCCTGTACTACAGTAGTGAGCGGTGAAAAACAGGAAAGCAGGAAAAATTATACTTTGTAGAGTTGACGACACACCACAGGGACCTGTGGGCGGGGCTAAACAGAAAAACAAAAATCGTTTTGAACGAGTTCTTGTGTTGAAATAGGGGAAGCAACACCGTCAGCTGGAGTGGTGGACCATTACCCGGTCACAGGCAAACCTAAAATCCCACTGCAAATCTAGGTGCATCACTAGATGAACTAAGTTCGCGCAGTTAGGCTCCGCCCACAGGTCCCTGTCGTGTGCCGTCAACTCTACTAGCCCTAACAAATAGTGGTCGTAACTTTACAATTTCTGAAAAACGTACTCCAAAGAAAGAACCGCTGAACATGTTTGAGTCCATCCGACTGCATGCCGTCAGCATTTCTTTGCCGGCAGTGTTGACTTCGGATTTCAGTTTGTTTAGGTCCCTTTCGGTGTTGGACTGTACGTCCATGAACAGTCGTTTGACTGACACCACGTCCCTCCACAGATTTAAGAGACGGTTATGCTCCGTGCTGTAGTAGTCGTTGAAAGCTTGCTCCTCGTCCTTCCACTCGTCCTCTTTGATTATCATCTCTTCTCGGAGGGCTTCCCAGTCGTTCGTAAGTTTTTGCAGGTCTCCGGTGAGGGCTTCGTTCGTTCTGTGCGATTCCTCTAATTGTTCGCGTAATGTGACATTGAGTTGCATCAGTCGTTCGTTTCTGAAATAACGCAGGTATCAAAAGACAACTATGAGGTACTTATGCCAGTCAGTAAAGCGCTAAAAGATCCCAATAGGTCCCAAGGTGAAAACGCGCCCCGAAACAGAATCCATGAAATAAAATATCGCATGGCAAAAATATTCCATCTAGATGTTTTGACTGATGATATGATTACTTTTTATGCAGCTAACAGGCCTTATTGAAAATTCAAAGCGAGAGAGGGACAACCACATGTTCCTGATTGTTGATTTTCCTTTTCCAGGTCAGATGAATATGTTCAACAGTTTTATTAAATCAAGAGTAGGGAGCTTTAGGGCTTTTGGTATGGCACCCGCATGCTTCTGAGGGACATTTTTAGCTTGGGACATTTTTGCCGAAATTTCGTGAACAGAATCCTCCTACGCCAGACCATCTTTAGCAGTCGTGAGAAATTTACTTTCGTTTTTCTTCGTCGAGACGGTGCAGAGCTGTATCCAAGTCGCTTATACGCTCTTCGCGGACCTCGCGCAAGTGTTGCTGAGCTTGGGCTAACGCGGAACTGGGCGGTAATCCTGGTATGTCATGCAGGCTCTTCAGTGAAGAGGGTTGGTCAACGTATTTGGGGTTGTCCAACATTTGAGTCTCCAGTTCGGCGCACCGTTGTTTGTACTGCAATACCTAAATAAAATCAATTGTATTATCACAGACTCACTAGGTACCTACGGGCTTTATCGACGGCTTTATTTAGCACTTCAAAACTTACCTTTGCTTGTAATCTGCTAACCAATGCTGCCTGATCGTGCTGTGCTTGTCTGTATGTGTCCAAACGTCTTCTATATATGGACGCTTCTTCTTGAAGGCGTTGCCGTAGGTCCAGATTCTGCCTCGAGAAGTTGTCTTCATCGCTGCTTCCACCGCCGTCTCCACGTAAGCGACCACCCTCTACCCTGCTTACTGTACCTGACTGAAATAAAATGAAAGTTTCATTAAAATTATTGTAGCTATAACACCAATAACTGCAAGAAAGTCTAGGGAAAAACAGGCAAAATTCAGACCCATTTGCAATCATTGAAGTTCGAGAGGTTTGGGTCAAAGAGCACCCTTAAGAATAGTTCAAGACAGTGAAACAAAGTACAAGTGGAAAACATTGTTTTGCTTTATTGTGCTACCTGCCTGCACCTTATTTGACTAAAAACAATAGGCTTATCTGCTAATATTGATTATGACTAAATACATAATATCTACTCATAATAATAGTAATATTATGACTTGCATTGTTTTGGAAATTTGACCATCATCACACCCTAATTAACTATTTAGTAAACTGCTCGAACAGAGCTGAGGCTGGGGATGTGGCTGACTTTATTTGTATCGACTGCAACTATCGACCTTCAATTTTGTATCGATGTTGCTTAGTACTCTTAGTAGGTATCTGTAAGAAGAGTAAAATTTGACAAGGTTTGTGGTTGTGGAATAAATTAGATAAGTTGTTGAATGATGTGCTGTATAATATCTTGTCTGGAAGGAATTAACTTGCTGTAAGAAGGTAACCCCAAATTCAAATTTGACAGGAAAAAGAAGCTACTGCTCCAATTCAAAGACGAAGTAAAAATTTAAAAGGCAGAACTAAAGTCAAGTACACTACAATCTTGCCCGAGCAAAGTATTTTTTAGGGTTTAAGTACAGACCTCGGTACAGACATTGAATCAATGCTAGTGACACTCACTGCTCATCCAAGTAAGATTCGATAAAAACAAAAAATGCGTCTTTGTTTAACAATTGAAATTCCGTAAACATCTTTTTAGCACATTTCGTATTTCTGTGCCATTTTTTAAATTACAACAGAAGATGGACTCTGACTCTTAGGCGCCTGAATTATCACTACAGTAATGTATTCCAGATTACTGCAATCAACAATTTATTTTTTATTTATAATAAGTACTTCTACTCTCAGTTATAGTCTGCGAGAACATGCATTTTTTTGTTCAAGGAAGATAGAACCGGAAGCTACGTTTTTATGATTTTGTTACTAAATCAACAATATCAAAAAAAAAATAATAGAACACAATGTTTTCCTCAGAAATATGCGCGAAAATTAATTGGCTAAACTACAAAATACGGTGCGTCGCCTCGCCCGTTTTTAATATTAAATAACTAATAATACTTATTGCTTAATCTGAACTTTGGTCAATTTTCCATAAATCGCAAAAATTGAAGTATACAGATACCTAATTCCTGCTGATACCCGTTAGTAAGTATATTTCAATAATTTGGCTGTACTTACATCCGTTCTCGACTTTGGTCTGTATATCGGCGATTTTCGCCGGTCGCCCAGGTTCATTTTTGGTGGTTGTTCAACTTTTCTCACCGAGGGCTGAAAAAAAAACGAATTTTTGCTCATTACTCGAGATGATGCAATTTTTCTTAATTAAAATGCTTAAAAAATATCTACATAACTGACAGCTTGGAAGATTAAACCAATTAAGACTGGCCAGGAAGTTGATTCCATGTCGTAAAAATCATGTATTTATAACGTGTGTTAATTTGACCCTAAAGGCCTTGCATCTTTCCATCATATAATATATTATTGATAATAATAAGGGTTTTAATTAGACTTTGATTGAAACAAAGCTACTCTGTAGTCTGCACTCCAGTTCTGCCAATGACCTTTAAAAACCATTTTAACGGATTTTCTTCAAAGGCTAACGTACAATTTATTAGAGAATGTGTTCAGTTTCTTATATTCTGGACGCTTTTCGAAAATGATCACATTTTCACTTCCGTCTTCAGTTCATGTTGAAAAAATTATGTGTAACTTGACAAATAGATCTACAAGGTCTCCCAGAAATATTTAGTTCGCATAATTTACAGGGTCGGCGGTACGGCATGGGTGGATATGCATACAGGCTACTATAACGAAAGTCAAGCATCGCCCGCAGAAGCCAGAACCTGGATGGGTGACTGGTGGGTAGCTGTGCGCGAAGAGAGCGGACGCAGCGTAGTGTACTTGCCAAAGGGGGCTCCATTACCTGTACACGCACACGAACGAGATGATTGTAGGTAGTAGCATAAGTCCATAGTGCGGCTCGGTGCGTCCGACACCTCGACACCCAGATGGGTAAAAGAGGTTACGATTATATATATATTTACAGGATCGAGTCTTCAGTTGATTTTATGAGCCCCTACGATTTTTTTTTTCGAAATTCGCGAAACTTACGACGACTCAGACCGGCCTAACTTTGGAACCACTATGGTAAATGAATTCGAAAAATGGATAATCATTCAAAACAAGTTTCTCGCAAATTTCAGTCGAACCTCAACTCGTTTATGGATTCGTCATGAAAAATCAATAAAAAAAAATCAGACTTTAAACAGCTATATCTCGATTAATGTTGAGGCTCTCTGGACAAAAACATCAAGTAAGTATTTCTCAATTTGTTTTGGAACATCTACGTAATTATGTGAATTATGCCAGCTCATTTTGGGACACCTGTAAATTAATTATTACCTACTTTGATGTGAAAAGTCTCCAGCATGGGCTTGTACTGAAATTGCAGTATACAAGGATGTCTTGCATTAGCTTTCAGTCTTTCCGCAAAGTTCTTCTTATTATTAAAATTTGCCGAGGATTCAAATTCTACCCCTTTGCGGGAAAAATGAAAGCTAATTCAAGAAATCCTCCATGATAACTACGTTATTCCAATGCTGGAATCAAACAGACAATAATCCAATGTGAAATAATTATTCCATATCCTGTAAGAAAAATGCAGAAATATTGTATAATTTTGGGTCGATAACCCACGGAATTAATGCGTGGAAATGTAAGAAAGTAAGGGACGGTGACAGAAGTTCAGAAATGTAAGGGCTGCCAGTGCCTGGCGGAGTCATTTGCGTGTCTAACAACTCGTCACACGTGCTTCGGGAAAGAGATTTCAGGAATGTACATTTTACTCAACTTTATAGGAAACAATCTTATTATTTAGAATTGGGAATTTCTCTAGTATCGTACGAAATTCTACAAATAGTGTAACTGCATTGACTGCGCTAGAACAAAACGTTGCCGAATGCTAAAAATGTAACAGCCAGACTTCCATTGATTATAAAGTGCGCGCATTTCTATCGTCCCATTCAAATCCAATTATCGTCTACTATACACTTAATATCCTAGTACTACCTGCCGCATTTACGTTCCCCGGCTTCTAAATTGAATTTGTAATTAGATTTTCAGCGAAACTTAAAGTTAGGCCTATTGCGGTGCGTCTATTATTCAAACGACAAGTGATACGAAATGTTAGATATTGCTGCAGTTCTATAGTTGAAATTAATAATAAGCTCGATCATTTTCTACAGCTCAAAAATCTGTTGTGTCACCCCAAAACTTTCCCGGCAAGTAGCAAGGAACCGATGGGAAGATTTTGAGCGTGATGTCCTTTCGGAAATGGTGAAGACAAGGATAGTAACCTATACCTACCACACACTACGCGACTTGATGATAGCCCAGGGGACAGGTTTCTACCAGAAATAAATTGAGGGCTAGAGCTGAAAGCTTGGTAACCTGTTCAGAATCAGAATTTGATAAGGAGCATATTGAACATATATTAAAGGTCCCCATATTTCCGGGGCCTGGCATTTTTCTCGTACGTGGAGACGGGGACAGTGACCATTGGTCTGGTCGAATGCCGTAAGAACCAGTTACCTGTTGTTTAAAAAGGAAATGGTG
This sequence comes from Anaspis maculata, assembly GCA_949128115.1. NCBI lineage: Eukaryota > Metazoa > Arthropoda > Insecta > Coleoptera > Scraptiidae > Anaspis > Anaspis maculata. The sequence continues at coordinate 55,068,384 of OX421962.1, read as the reverse complement.
AGAATCGGTTCACGGGACAAAAAGTTAGATATTTGCATTTTTCTAGGGCAGAAAACTCGAAAACCTTTGTTCCGATATCCAAAACTGTTTTCCCAAAAATCAATTCAATCTTTTCTCCAACTACGACTCGCAGCATATCTACACTTGAAATGGATACTTCGTGGGACCCGGCACCCGGCACCGAAAGTCAAAATTCCTGGTCAGGACTCTTGCGAACAGGTGGTATTATTGACCACGAAAAATTTTGAAAATTGGTAGTACCTGACTGGGAAATGGTGGAAAACTCCAACTGCAGACTTAATTTGGCTCTTTTGTGGTGTTGCTTCCTTGTGAATTTGTTGCGAATCCATCAGATAGATTCTAAATAGTTGATTGACAAGGTTTTGAATTTTGTCATTTTTCAATTTTCAACAGATGAAGAAGTACTTCTGTTTTCATACAGTTCTTCAAGGTGTTTCAAATGACTAACTGCAAGTCAAGTTCCATGAAATATAAGGTTTGTTCGCGTCGCATGAACTTTCTGCACTTTCTGCACTCAAACTGCTGTGATTTGTCAGCTGCTGCCAGGGACCCCACGCTATTGGGTAGGGTGCAGAAAGTGCAAAAAATTCATGCGACGCGAACAAACCTATAGTTTCTGAAATTTTTTGATAATGCTATTTCCGTTTGACAGATGACAGCCAAGAACTAATCGGCTCATTCTACAGAAAAACCATGTCTTCACACCAAATTTTCAAACAGACAGACACACAGTCAGACATTATTTTCAGGAGGGCTCAAAACGGATATTAAAGTCTTCACCTCAATTTTTTTTAGCGCGTTCACAATACTTTACCTTTTCGTTGGTGGGTGGCCGGGAAAGTAAAATTAAATAAAAATGTAGATACATATGTGACACTTTTATCTTATTTCCGAGCTTAACGTTATGTAAGTGTAAGATTGCTTACAAGCGGATTAAGCTCATTAATTGGAATTATTATCATCGATTTAATTGGCTTCGAATTCCTGTTGGCAGCCAAAACTTTGTTGTTGCAGAAAATGTGCACGTGATACAACATTATAGAAATTCCATTAGATTTGCTGATTAAGCTAGTCAATGTGTTACAATCGTCTTCTTTCACGTAGGTAGTTTATCAATTAATAGTGACATTCTCAAGTTGAGAACTAGGTAAGTAGAGATCATTAAAAATAAGTTGCACTGGTCTGGTCAGAAATGGAATGGTGAAAAATTCCAGACACTGAATTGTGTTGCACAAAACCGTACTTGTATGGTACAGAGAAACTACGATATGGCAGAAACCCCAGAGAGAAACAACAGTAACAGTCAAAAACAACAACAAAAAGTCTCAAAGGACCTGAAAAATGCCTTCAGAATTCCTTCTACAAGGCGGCCCAAAGTAGCGAAGAAACGACGGCAGAATGGTTTACTAGTATACAAAGCTTGCTGTAAATTGTCGTTCGGAAACCAGCTCACCCATGTCTTGCGGGATTGATTATAGTGTCGAAAACTGATCCTCGACAGACTGGTGGAAGAAGTTTTATGGCAAAATCACTCGGATGTGTCATGCATAATACTGTAGAGAGTCCACCCTGAGGAAAAGGAACATTTTCGGGTCAGATTAGGGCCCTAGGATGGCGGTCGTAAAATTCAATATCTTTGGCTGTGATTGCTTTTTTGGGACTCTTCCCTTTCACAAATAAAGTCCTTTCAATCCATATGCGATTCGAGTTGGCTGAGTGTCCACCAGGCGACGCGCATAGTGAGAAGAAATTCGGGAAATCATAGCCCACTCGAATCACACTAGGGTTGAACGTAAGTACTACAGATGCTAGTACCACGATTTTGGAGCTAAGAAAAATTTACTTCGCAACTTTACCAAAATCGTAGTAGTATACTGCGCCCAACACTAGTGTGATTCTAATTGGCTGGGGAGTGGGGAGTCTCGCCACGCGACGCCTTTGGAAAGAAGAAGTTTGAGAAATCACAGCACACTAGAATCACACTAGGGTTGAACGCAGTTTTTTTTTATATAGCACCTACTACTGCTTATGCATATGACCACCCATTGCAATGTCCTTGCCGACACTTCGACTTTATCTCGCAATTACTCTGTATACAGGTGGTCCCGAAAGTATACCGACAACGTTCTAAAGCAGCTTCCTTTCATCAAAACAAGAAAAAAGTTCCTATGAACATGGGTCCGGAAACGATTCCCAAGGGAGCTACAGGCTCCTAAAGGTGGGACCCTAAAGATAGTTTTTCACCAATATCTCTGAAACCGTTCAAGGGAAATCAATCAAACTTGACACATCCACAGGCACATCGACCTTCTTATGCTCAACCATCTTCAGGATCCCACCTTTAGGGGGCTGTAGCTCCCTCATGAAGCATTTCCGGACCCATGTTTATGGGAACTTTTCTTCTTATTTTGATGAGAGGAAGCTGTCCTAGAACGTTGTCGGTGTATTTTCGGGACAGCCTGTATATGATAGCAAACGCCCTAACCCTATGGTCCAAGGTTATTGCCCTGGGCGACAAGTCAACGAATATGAGTATAGGTATAATTGATTATTGTGTTCAAGCCAAATGCAAAATCAACCAATCGCTATAGAACCGTTCAGTCATATACGAAATTGTTTATTTTTCTTCGGCTGAATTCGTTGCTCCCGGTCCAATGTAAAGTCTAATCAGTAATGACCAATGGTCCGCAGATCTGATGCAACACTACTGTGCAGCGAACACATTTTAATTACAGCATAACTGAAAATACACAATATCACAATAAATAATGGCGGAAGAACCGGGTCAAAAAATTCTGTTATTTTTTTACAGATAATTATTGCTAATGAGACAGATCAGAAATAGGCGCAGCACCAGAAAACAACAATAGCGTACATAATCACTAATTTCTGCCGAATTTTGTCACGTTATCAAAACCACGCACATCCAATTAACGTTAAAAAGAAGGACTTTCATCAAGAAGTCAAAAGGTTCATAAATCAGAAAGTTACATTACTTCACGTTTACCGGGAATGATTGTCGAGAAACATGCACCCGGCCACGTCTGGTCGGATTGCTGCTGGCATTAACCCAATTGTTTAACCGGAATAGTGAATGATGATTAACAAGTAATTTGAGTTCAAAAAAATAAACAGATCCTCTAAACTTTGTCCCGATATTCCACCATTTTACGGTCAGTGGAATTTCCTCGTGCGGTGGACTTATTAATTCGATATTATCATTGACTGTTGTGGTGTAATTTTGTTTCAGATTGTCACGATCGCTAGAACGTGTAGATTTTTGAGTACCCATACTACTTCCTATGAAGCAACGTGTAAAAGAATTTTGGCCGAAATGATCGCAGACACAACACGTGGCGGCGCGCACAACGCAATGAGATTACAAGGATGAGCTTAGTGTCGCCCAAAATTTCATCTTGACAATCTTTAGATATGGCGAAAACTTTCAATTCTCGTCGTCTGGTTCCATTTTTAGATCTAAATGCGGCCCGTTGAGAAAGCAACATAGTAAACAGCAACAGCTCATTATTCTCTCCCGTTTCCAAGAAAAGTTATCGTTTTTATTGTCCCTGGTCAAAGTCTAGTCGTCAATTGTCAATAAAATGGCAAATGTTACGAAAACTTCCCCAGTATGCAGTAGCGTGTTCTAGAAAACTGGCCGTGGTTAGGGGGTGACCCACTGGTTTGTTGCGTCTCATTTTTGTTTTGTTATCAAAATGTAAATATCTAATTAATTGGAGCTTAATTGGGAGGACACAGCGAGGGTTCTCTATGCAGACGGAAATCCTTGCAAGACACGCGTCAACAAATGATAGGTTCAGACGACCAAAGTTCATGTTATGGAATCACACTCACACACACGCGTTCGAAGTCACGTCGTATCAACCGTTATCTATCGCATTTTGTATGAAGACTGTAATTTTGATACAGCTCGAGACAAGATTTTTCGGGTTTGGAAGCGGTCATTGTTTTTCTGTGTTGTTTTCGAAGATATCCGCTGAGCAAAAGTTTTCGGCGTAGATGATTGATAATTGATCGATATTATTATTACTGAACAATAACCAACAAAATAGATAGATAGTAAACAGTGAGTCCAATTTTACTTACTGGCACTTTGTTGTTAGATCCGTAAAGGCGGGTTTCTCATGTGCGAATATTCACTTTGTGAATTGATCGTCCGATCTTGAGAGGTCAAATATCAGCTTGGGTCAGATTCTCTCCAACACTTCTTCGACTGGACTTTCAGAAAAATAGGTGATCATGGTTATAAAAGATCCTGAACGATTTGAAGAGACTCTTACATACCGGGTGATCATTTGAAAACTATCCACCTGCAATATCTCCCGATTCCTAGTGCAAATGTCTTTGAGCAAAAACAGGTCGATTTTTATATCGAGGGGGACATCTAAAATATACATTAAAGAATTTATATCTTGAGCCCCCTCGCCCCCACTCACCCCAACTTTGAATATTCAAATGACACTACCTACCTTGCGATACATCAAATCAAAGAGAATTAAATTCTCTTTCTAAAAAAAATATTTATTCATTTTTCAACCCAACCCCCCTTCTATTCCTAAAATTCTGTGAGTGTCCAAGTTAATATTCTTGACCTCCATTTCCCTTCAATACAGTCAACGTCATCCTGCACAGCATCAAAAGAGAAAATTTTCTATAAAAAAAGTGTCACCCAAATTCACCCCTTCGCTCCCCCCACCTCACCTCAAAAATCTAAAATGTCAATACCCACTTTGTAATACATCAAATTGAAGGAAATTGAATTCTCTTCCTGAAAAAGATTTTCCACAGTTTTTAAAGCCCCCCCCCCCCCCATTTCCCCCCTAGAATACTCCAAATGACCAATTTATTGGGGGAGGGGTAGAAAATTTCAAAAAAATTCTTTTCAGAAAGAGAATTCAATTCCCTTCAATTTGATGTGTCACAAAGTAGGTGGTGTTTCGTTAAATTTGGGAGTTGAGGTGAGGCAGAGCAAAGGGGTGAATTTGGGTAGCACTTTTCCCACCGAAAATTTTCTTCTTCGATGCAATTTAGGATGACGCCGACTGAATTGAGAAAAAAATTAGGGGTCCAGAATATAAAATGGGACAGTCAGAGCATTTTTGGGAAAAGGGGGTTGAGGTTAAAAATTTTGGAAATATTTTTGCCAGAAAGAAAATTAATTTCTCTTCAATTTGATGTATCGCAAGGTAGGTAATGTCACTTGAAATTTCGAAGTTGGGGTGAGTGGGGGCGAGGGGATGAATATAGAAATTTGCCAATGTATGTTTTAGATGTCCCCCTCGATATAAAGATCGAGCTGTTTTTGCTCGAAAAAATATTCGCTAGGAATTGGGAGTTATTGCAAGTGGATAGTTTTCAAATGATCACCCGGTATAATATAATGAAATTCTCCAAAGAACAACACAACTATACCTTTCAGAAAAATATTTTGCGGTCGTATCATCTCTTTACTCTCCACGTAATGAGAGTGCACGATCAGCTCAGAAAGTGGCATTACAAAATTTACATCGTGAATGAGATAAAGGTCACGGATTCATGGAAAGAAGAAAATCGGAGAAATAGTAGGTTGCACCCCGAAAACACATTTTAAAAATGCATAATAACTAAAGGGAGATTCTGCTGTTCAAAGTTGGAATAGAAAAAATAAACACATCAACAGATGAAGTGGTCCACCCCAAAATTTCGTGTATCTCGGAGAAAAAGGAGCCGATTTTGAAAAAAATAGATCAAGTCTGAAAGGGCATTTATTTAGCTATAGGGCGTTATGTCAGGTCGGGTGATTAACGACTGGATACTGTATATACAGGGTGACAACTGAAAGTGTGTCAAAGTGGTCACTTTTCAACCATGGTCAACTTTTCAACCATGGTTAACTTTTGCAAAAAAAATCCAGATTTTTTCTATAGCCATTTTTGGGAAGCTGGCATCAACGTCTCGAAACGGTTTTTGATTTCTATTGATATTTTGATTTTTGAGGAAGTGACGTCATTTTTCGTGAAATGTGGTTTTTTTTATGCCGTTTCTCTCTTGGACCATGCAGCTTTCCCAAATTTGGCGAAAATGCATAGTTTGCAGTAATAAACCGTCACATTGAGTAATTTGACCTCCCCGACCCCTGATGGTGTTACATCCTGGTTATCACCTAGACCTCTTTGAGGTCGGCCGTAACATGGTAGGTGACGGCGATAAGAATCACATTTATAACACCAGGGTGACTCAAGTAATGCATCAGTAACCATCTCTTGCATCACAAGTTCCATGTTCGACTTTGGAGGCCAATATCTCCCGATTGCTGATTGCGATTTCCATTTTGTTTAATGCGTTAACTAGCTCAATATTTCCATAATCCATCCTATAACAGTGAATGTTGAAAAACTTCATCTAAATTTTCTACAGAGTAAAGTGGTGCAAAATTGCAACGACTTCATCGTACCTCCATTTTTCAAAAATATATTTTTTTGATATTCTAATAAAAAAATAATGAAGTGTGGTGTCTTATAACGAAACGGTTTTGGAAATACTAAAATTGGAAGTCTAACATTGAAGATATACATTTTTATGTTGCATGTTGCAGATTTACGAAACTCAGGCATAGTACAAGCATAAAAAGTATAACGTCCAGAGAGGCTTTACTTCACTCGGAAACCGAAGTTTTACATTGTTTTCATGTTCAGGGGCTTAAACTTGTAAATAGAACATGTTCCACATCTAAAATTTTGACGAAATTCTGACGAAATCCAACGTACAATGAACAGGCAGGGACAACCACTTGAAAAAGTGCCCCCTGCTTGCCCCCACACCAAATATTCGGGTTGTGTTGAGAATAAAATTGTCCTGGACTGTTGTACGAACAATCTTGCTCAATGTCAACATCCATTCATCAAAAGTGACTCAATCTCGCGTGCCAACAAGGCAAATCTGTAACATTCAACATGAACATCCATATCTTCAATGTTAGACTTCTAGTTCAGGTAATTCCAAAGCCGTTTCGAGATAAGATACCACACTTCACAATTTTTGTATTAGAATACATAATTTGTTTCTTGACAAATGGGGCTACGTTGAAGTCGGTGCAATTTTGCAGCATTTTATGTATCACCCTGTAGAAATTTTAGATAAAGTTTCCTTACATTCACTTTTACAGGATAGGTTACGGAAACATTAAGCTGATTAACATAACAAACAAATTGGAAATCGCATTTTGCAATTGGATGTTATTGGTCTTCAAAATCGAACCATTTTTTCGACAACTTCGTTGTCCAGTAGTCTATATTGAAAAAAAAATCGATTTCACCCTGTACGCAGAATACCAGCGGCTATAGAGGGGTAAATTTTTCACATGTTTAATAGGGAACCATTAGGTTGTTGAATAATGAAAGACTGTTTATCTTGAGAATCGTTGCACCGGAATAAAAAAATTCAAAGATTCACTATTCAATTTCCACCCTGTATACTAAGTAGTACGCGTCACAGGGATAAATGCTTTCAACATATTAAACAGGTGGGAATGAGCTAACCATATAGCAAAAAAAAAACATCTGAGAACTTCTTTCTTCGAGCAAAAATCCAATTCAAATATACTAATGGTGCGCGGTTTATGTACAGTTGGGAGCGAAATGATTCATACGGCACCGCTAGGAAGTCGGCTGGATTTCAGAAATGTTGGCTGCTTGGATCGTTTTTGAATGCCAGTTTTGATAACGATCAATCTGTTAGCAAAACTGGCATTCAAGGACAATCCTAGCAGCTAACATTTCTGAAATCCAGCCGACTTCCTGGCGGTGCCGTATGAATCATTTCACTCCCAACTGTACCTTCATTCTACATTCTATAAAATAATCCAAAAAAGTAAAAAGTCTGAAAATGGCATAAAAATCAGAAAAATGTTCGATTCTAAAAACAAAAATGACAGCACACTAGACTCTACAGTCTACACACTCACTCGTGGCATTTCCGGTTCCTTGAGGTTGCTAGCAGGCAGCGGTGGTCGCGGAGGCGGCGGAGACGCGACACGTTCGTGAGTTCGCGGCGTTGTGAAAGCGTCGAACGGGGAAACTTCACCGGAAGGCACATAAATGGTGGTTCGTGACCTAGCGGGGTAACTGCCGAGCATTTTCTTTCTCACTTTTCCAACCACAAAAATTTACAACATTTTTCCCTAAATACTTGTCAAGTACAAGATGTTCGCGTTAAAACTGAAACTCAAAAAATATTGATTTCAAAAAATATTGAAAAATATTTTTTGGTTTCAATTTCCATTCATCGTGACCTACATACTCACAGGGTGTTTGAAGTCTAATTTTTTTTGATATATTTATTCAAGGGTTGATAGAAAGTCGCAGAAAGGAGACTTTTCTCAGAAAACGTGAGTATTTCATCAAACGCATAATAAATAAATATGTAACAGAGAGAGGACTTGTAAACTTGAATTAAAATAAAAGTTGTATCAGGCACACGCGCAGTTCTTCCAGTTTGCACGGACGCGAACAAAGTCCGAGCCATGGCTTTGCCGTCGTTTCAATAAATTTTTAACTATTGACCTGGAAGTCGTATCAAAGTGAAGTTTTTGTCAAAAGAAAGTTGAAATTCTTCTCTAAACCATAACCTCATACAGGTGTTTATGCGTTTCCAAAAGAACGGGTCCTTGTCCGGATATGGTAACTTCTCAAGTCCAGTTGTGAATTTCAACACTTGATCGGCGACGTCGCCCCACACTAAAACGATATTATTGTAATTGTTTAACGTTACTTCGGCAAGATTTTTCTTGGTTCGGGTACCAAGGCCATGAGCTACCTATGGCTTTGTACCCATTGGAGTTGAAATCTTTTTTATTTAGGAGTCCGTATGGTTTGGAGGAAAGGATTTCAAGCGCCAGCAAGCAACGAATAATAATCCTTTGCCACCAAGCCGTAACCTGGTCATTTTCAAAAATTGGGAACCATCAACCCGTGGGTTTGTAGTTGATAATGTTTCTCAAAACTTATCATTATGGTGAAAAATTGTATGAAATCAGCATTCTTCTGCTATTTGATTCATCTCTCTACCTCAATTCATAAATCATAAGCCAGTGTTGGCCTCGTGAAAACTGGGCATGCTGACTGGTCAACCCTCTAAATCATCATTTACCTACGGGTGTTTCGCAATTCCATAGTTACAAACTTCTAGGGGCTTTATGACTACCTCGAAATACAAACAAGAAGGCATAGGTACCGACGACGGTACTGATTGTAATGACGGCAGATTTAATTTTTTTTTTGTAATATCGCGACCTTGTTCATGAATTTGAGTATGAAGAACCCGCACAATTTGTATCCTCTTTCCTATTTCACTTCTTTATATCAGGATTGCATCAACAATGAAATGGCATACTGAGTAAATACACAGAAAATATATTTTTTATTTATTTTACAATTTTACTCCAATTTTTTGATATGACGAACCCGTTCAAACCGTACGCCAAATTGCATAATGACATTTGAAGGTGTAAAATGACGGAAAATTATTCAATAAGTGTGCAAAATATTTTCAATATAAAGTGTACTTGGACATGCGCAAACGGTATGCCTTTTTTTCAGCCGTTGCATAGTATAACGATTAATAACTCTCAATAGCATCCTGTTCAGAATCGCAGAATTTTTTTTTTAATGAAAATTCATCTGGCTGTGCCAACCTGTTGGACTCACGCAAACAGTATGCCTGTCATTTTGCAGGTAGCTTTTTCGTTGAATTTTGTTTTAGTACCCATACCATGGCAGCCTGAGTAAAATTGCATCAAAACGCTCATTTTGCGAACAAATGTAATAGTATATTACATACCGAGGCGGGAAATACATCATTGCTGCTGAGGGCACAGAGAGCCTGCTGCAGCTTCCAGCTCTAGCTCGAAGCTGGAATGATGTATTTACCGTCGAGAGTATGTATACTATTTTACTCACAACCATGTACTCAGCTTGCAGGATTATAGGCGTTCAAAAGTTGAAATCTAAAAATTAACTTTTTGTCATAACTTCCAGATAGGTCGATTAATTTTGCTGAAACGTGGTTCAGGAAATACTGATTAACACACTTATTGTTTGGTTGGATGCATATTTTGGAATTTCCTTTCTAAAGCTACCATTTCTTCACTTTCTCGGGAGGTCGGCAATGGGTCACTTCCCGATCTCCTACTAGGTATATAATGAATCAATTACCATAGTGGTTGTGAGTAAACTAATTTTAATACATGAGGGACCCGGAATGACTCTTTGATTTATCCTTCAATATCATCGAAATACGCATTTTATGATATCCTCCAAAAGGCATACTGCCTAAAATCACGTCCGAAAATCTGTCGCTATCTCCCGGTCTATACCTACTGATGATTCCAAAATCAGTTTCACGTTATTGTCGGGAATTCCCTCGGGTTCAACAAAAAAAAAACGAAGCAGGCATTTGTTTGGTCAGTAATGTCAAACTAACACCATTTCAGGATGAAATTAGAAGTATATTCAAGCGCAAATCTTACAATCAACTTGGTTCGGACCAAAAGTGTGGTCAGCTATGTCAAAGCGTGTTTTTCGCGTTTTCCGTCATAGAAATTACTCTTTTGTGTGTTGTTTTTTTGTAATTTGCCACAGAATATCGACGAAAATAACTCAGAATGTAGTGAAAGTAAAGGAAGCCCCATTATACCTACATGAGAATGTAAACTGTGATAATATGCCAAATTTTTACAATTTTATCAATACATCATTTCAAAACATTCCTATATTAGGGATCTTCAGGTGACCATGCAATAATTTACCTTCTTTCACCCGCTACCCTTTGAAAAAGCAAAACGTCTGCTTCACAAGACAAACATTCAATAAAATTCGATCATCCATAATTTCTACATGCTCCTGGGGTCGAGCTGCATTTTGCTTATGGGGTAAATGAAATGTTCCTAGCTCTTGGTCTGTATGGGTCTTCTCTACGCGAGATGCATATCACTTCTTCTCCAAGCAGTACAATATGACTGGTCACAGAATCATTTCCACCAAAAATCATAAAAAATTGCGTAATTTTAGCCCAAGTCACTTTTTTAGTTTAGTCTGGATTCCATTTTGGGGAGACGGTGAAACACAGTTTTTTTTTAGTTTAGTGTCACCTATTTAATTTAAACCCCCTTCGCAGCACTATTTGAAACGGTAAGATTCAAGAACCTCAACTGAAGTTTTTTAAAAAGGTATATAAGGTTGAAAACCTCAACTGAAGTTTTCGATTTCGTTTTGAAATTCACTTTCAATGAACTACTACGCGAAATAAATTTTGTCATGTCCTTAAAATAGCTCGCCATCTCTGATAAGAACAAAATAAAACGGAGATAAATGTAATCCAAATTCGATATTAATATAAGATTTATGTTCCTAGGCAACTTGTTTATGGCGTTCCGCGGGTGGATAAGCGTGATTAGACGGAATAAATCAGGGCAAATTGAAGGATTTTACCGCGATTTACCTAAGTATCCTGAAATAGGTACCTTCGCGACCTCCGCAACGATAGGAAGCACAACTTTACTCAGAAGACACGACTCGAACGCAATTTGCTTCATGTGCATGAGCACAGAGCATGGGAAAGGGGGCTCCCGATTCAGTTTTTTAGCCATTGCACGCAAAAATAGGCAACTAAAACTAATAACTAATAAAAAATTGTAGGTAGGTCCATGGGTATAGTATAGGTAGGCAATCGTAATGCACTGAAATTATTTTGTTACAAAAAGACCGTAGTACACTGCGCTCGGGTTGCTCGCACTATAAGGTAGGTGGGTACTGAAGTTCTGTGTCAGGAAAAGCTTGAATTTTCCAATAGAACATCATTTATCAACTGAATTGACATGTGAAAGAATGCAGACATCGATTTTTCTTTGTTATTGCATCCTCTGGCGTGTGTGTGTGTCCTGTTTTCATGTTGATTGTATATCAAAAACATTATTGCAAAGGTCTTAGTTTTATTTATGCGGAAAAGCGAAAAACAAATTGCACCTAGTGATTACAAACTTCAAAAAACTCTACGTTGAACAACCTGTATACAATGTAATGAATCAAATCTCTGACCCTCGGTTGCACCAAAAAATGCAATCATGAAATTGCTAATTGAAGATTGTCTTTGGTGCATTTTAGGGTTGTGAACAATGAAAAACACAGTTTTATGAAAGATTATGAAAAAATGTTTGATTCATCACAGCTTGTGTGCATTTCATGTAGTCAATTGACCTAGAATTCGCTAAAGAAATTCCCCATTCATACAATTCATGAATTTTTTTTGGTGCAATTGGGAGTGATTATTTGGCCTAACATAATGCTGGAGAAATGTTAAAAAATTTGGCCTTACTGTTGAAGATATGGGGGCTCAAAAACCTGGCAAGGTTCACGTACAGAAGGCATTCTTATAGTTTGGGTTCTCCAACTAACAGCTGGCACACTCGGCAGCAAAAATCGCGCCCACTTGATTTATGACGAAAACGACTATTTGCTTTGGTCTGCTTTACCGCAAAAAGTAGATATGTATTCAAGATGAATAAAGCAATGCCGCTCTTGATAGGTACCTTTTTGTCGCCAAAAAACAATGAAGCGAACAGGGATTTTCCTAGTATTTTTAGTGTGTTGTTCAGTTGACCGAGGAGACCATTTTCAGCAATTTTTAGCTGTATCGAAACTTCAACCCGTATTTTAATGAATAGTAACAAAAGAAAATTTCACTTATACCTTTCTGCCGCCAGAAACTAATGAAGCGAAGAGAAGATTTTTTAGGACTTTCAATATGTTGCTCAACTAACCAAGGAGACCATTTCCAGCAATTTTTAGCTGTATCGAAACTTGACCGCCTGTTTAATTGAATAGTTTCCAAAACAATGTCACTTATACCTTTTTGCCGCCAAAAAACAATGAAGCGGACATGGGATTTCTTAGGACTTTCAGTATGCTGCTCAACTGACCGAGGAGACTGAATATTTTCACCTGTATCAAAACTTAAACCCGTATTTTAATGAATAGTAAAAAAAATGTCACTTATAACTTTCTGCCGCCAAAAGAAACAATGAAACGAACACAGGATTTTTGAGAACTTCTAGTGTGTTGTTCAACTGACAAAGGAGACCAGTTTTAGCAATTTTCAGCTGTACTGAAACTCCAACTCGTATTTTAATAAATAATTTCCAAAATAATGTCATTTGAACCTTTTTGCCGCCAAAAACCAATGAAGCGGATAGAGAATTTTTTAGAACTTTCAATATGTTTTTCAACTGACCAAGATCATTTTCGGAAGTTTTCAGCTGTATTGAAACTTTGACGCGTATTTAAATGAATAGTTTCTAAAATAATGTCACTTACACCTTTTTGCCGTCAAAAACCGATGAAGCGGACATAGGATTTTTTAGGACGTTCAGTATGTGGTAAAGGGGTTAAAGTGGAGGCATTTCACCAATTTTCAGACTCACGTTATTTTATTACAGGTCAAAACCTAAAATGCCTGGGCTAAAAATGCAAAATTCGTGTGTCCGACTTATCTGTGGAATTCGAAAGTACGACCATATCTCTCATAAATACGTTGAATTGAATTTGTTGAGAATGAATGAAAGAAGATTTCTTTACTCCTGTCTGTTTCACAACCTTTTGAAAGGAAAAACATCTCCCTACTTGTACAACAAGATCACCCACAAGACTGACGTGCGCAACATATTAATATCCGTCACAAAAATTTTATTACCGTTCCTCGACACCGAACAACATTGTTTCAGGGTGCGTTTTCTTACACTGTTGCCAAAACGTACAATCAACTTATTCCTCACAATGTTGAAGACCTATCGAATGCCTCTTTCAGGCGTACTGTCAAAAACCTTTTGCTGAACGGGGAAATCACTGTTGCTTAGTATGTGATAGTCCGTCAGTCTTTCGGTCGGTCTGTGGTATCGTCATTGGCTCTTGCTCCGTCCTCGTCGTGTGGGCGTTGTAACATCTATTAAAACTTGCGGCTAAATAAGCTGACTGAACGCACCTTTAGTCATAAGCATACCATAACTTAAGGCTGACTAAACCCACCTTTAGTGGTTTGCTTAATTTTAACGGATTCGTTCTAGATTAAATACTGGCCCTTGGTACATTATGCGTTGGCACGTTTTTGGTCGGCGCATTCACCATTTGTGATAGTACAAAAGGTTCGTCGCCTACCGGCCATCGGAAGCTCTATACTCTTTGCTAACAAATGCACATCTAAACAATTTTTCGTCCCCGTCCACGAATTAAGGGCTGTCAAATGACACATCGTAAGTTCCTTATATAATTTCTGCCATTTTGTGACAGTGCACTTTCATTGGGCTTATCCCAGGGTAAAACTATACTATAGCTTATTTGATTCTTTGTCCATTCGAAGCAGCTCGGAATGAGTTCCGACGTTTCTTTGTCGCAGAGGGCATGATCTGCATTCGTTTCTTTTGTAATTTTATACAGTATAATTAATATACAACAAGCGAATATGCCTCATGGGCATATAAGGCTCAGTAGCGCACTTCTTTCTTGAAGGATTACTGAACGCAAGATGTTAATTAGGGTTCTACCGTTATTTGGGCAGAAATTCCAATATGGCGGCCAAAATGGCGGCAAAATCATGAAATTTTGCTTGAAAATCAAAATGATCATACTAGACAGGGGCTCTATGACAAGGGTAAGTTCCAAGTTTCATGAAAATCGTTCCACTAATACGAGATTTCAATATGGCGGCTAAGATGGCGGCGAAATGTTGAAATTTAGCTTGAAAATAACAATGATCATACGAAACAAGGGTGAGTTCCAAGCTCCATGAGAATCGCTTCACTAATAAGAAATTTCAATATGGCGGCGGGGCATCAATTGTCGAAAATTGGATGTAACCTAATGAAGTTCACATCGCCTGCAAATTTCACTCAAATCGGACCACTTTCAGAGAAATTCAAAATGGCGGATCAAAGATGGCGGCCAAGTGACAAAAATCATTAGTCAACTTTATATGGTGGACACGTACGCATTCGATAGGCGTTTGCACCACATCCACATCGATATACTTTGAAACATGTTCAATATTGAGAATACAAGATAGCGGCGGGGCATCAATTGTCGAAAATTGGATGAATCTTAATGTGGTTTACATTGCCTGCAAATTTCATTCCAATCGAATCACTTTTAGAGAAATTCGAAATGGCGGATCAAAGATGGCGGCAAAGTAACAAAAAACCAAAAGTCAACTTGACATCCTGGACATATGTTCTATTGATCAGCGTTTACGCCGCATCGATTTCTTTTTTCCCTGAGGAGTTATCCCGCGTACGGACGGACGGACGGACGGACGGACGGACAAAGTGCATTTTTCAAATGTTTTGAGAAAGTGCGCTAAAAACAATGAGCTTGATTGTTTGACTGACAGATTGTTCAAGAAATTGTTTAGTGTAATACAGCCATTAAACTATCAACTCTGTAGTCTGAAGTAGACTTTTCTGTAGGCGCTGTAGTCAGACAGTTGCAGATATGACATAGTAAAGTCGGAACAATTTCTGGATGCTCGAACAGCACAAAATGGTTATGGACGTAGTGGGATTCGAACCAACACGGTATAACACGACTGGCTTGGCGCGCCAATACCTAAACCACTCGGTGGCTGCCACCGCTCTACTTTCTATGATTATCAAACCGGGACTTAATAAGTTGTACAAATAAACTTACACACTGTCTATCATTATTTTGGGCATAAACCTTCAATCAGCAAAAATTGAAGAAAAAAGTAACTGAGAGCTCCAATCTAAATAATAAAATTGGTTTTATCACTGAATATAAATCGTTCGGTTTATACGTTATAGCGAAATGGCGATAATTTTATCTACTGAAAAATAAGTATACGTGTTTGTACATGTTAGTTTTTATTATATCTCTAAATAGGTACATTGTGGGATAAAGATTCAAAAGCTGTGGGTTAAAGGTGATCAAATAATATCCAAAGGCCAGATTTTTCCATAATAATACTTTATACGTTTGCGTTGCGTATACGTTTGAATATTCATTGTTCGGATTTATTCGAAATTAAGTACACAACTCACATTGAAATTGCCAATAACTTTGTTTCAAGTTTAGCCCAAATGGAAGGTGGCTGCCAAGCAGTATATGATATGCATTTATTTAGTAACCGGTATTTAGGGCTTATCAAAATCGTACTTGGATATATTTGAGAGTTCTCGGCAAGCTTAGATATAGAAGAAACCGATAGAAACTCTATGCGATCGATTTGATCCGCTTGAAATTGCCGATATGCAGTGTCGGACTGGTCCACCGGGCAACCGGGCGAATGCCCGGTAGGCCAATCCCCAGTTTGGAGGCCAAATTGGCCACATTTGGAAACAAGCGAATACGCCTCATGGGCATGAGGCTCAGTAGCACACTTCCTTTTTGGAGGATTAGTGAACGCAAGATGTTAAGTGATTAGGGTTCTACCGTCTTGGGCAAAAAATTCCAATATGGCGGTCAAAATATCGACAGAATCATGAAATTCGGCTTGAAAATCAAAATGATTGTACTAGACAAGGGTAAGTTCCAAGTTTCATGAAAATCGTTCCACTAACAAGAGATTTCAATATGGCGGCCAAGATGGCGGCAGAATTATGAAACTCAGCTTGAAAATAGGAATGATCGTACGAGACAAGCGTAACTCTCAAGTTTCATGAAAATCCTTCCACTTATAAGAGATTTCAATATGGCGGCCAAGATGGTGGGGCAATCATGAAATTTGGCTTGAAAATAAGAATGATCGTACTAGACAAGGGTAAGTTTCAAGTTTCATGACAATCGTTCCACTAATAAGAAATTTCAATATGGCAGCCAAGATGGCGGCCGAATTATGAAAGCCAACCTGCCTATTTGGTCCTGAGGACCTAAGCTGTCCACCGGATAAAGTTCAATCTTCAAGGGCTGTAGCTTTATTTCCCGAGGAGAAGTTCAACTTCATCGAAGTGCACAGGAGATCTCTGTTTTTTGAGAATAATGATAACGATGTATGGATAACAAAAATAGTGCCCATTGGCCACCCTTGGGGACATCAGCTATTAATCGGAAAAAAGTTCCAAGACTCTTGTTTCAATTCTCGAGAAGGAGTACAGCGTCTTAATTTCTGCACGGACTCGGACAGACAGACAGACAGACAGACAGACAGACAAACCGGCCACATAAGCGTCATTTCAACTTCATCGAAGTGCACAGGAGATCTCTGTTTTTTGAGAATAATGATAACGATGTATGGATAACAAAAATAGTGCCCATTGGCCACCCTTGGGGACATCAGCTATTAATCGGAAAAAAGTTCCAAGACTCTTGTTTCAATTCTCGAGAAGGAGTACAGCGTCTTAATTTCTGCACGGACTCGGACAGACAGACAGACAGACAGACAAACCGGCCACATAAGCGTCATTCTGTTACTTATATAAAAAAATGTTCCCCAACTGATTTCGACCTCCTGAACACGAATATCGGGTTCACCTTTGAATTGGAACATTTCTTTTTTATCGAAAAACCGAAAAAATGGTAGCCTGTCACATGATTTTTAGTGATACCTACCTACTTTTTTTTGTTATTGAGCGAACATGTTTCGTAATTTGAGTGCCATTATCCTTCAGGTACCTAGTATTGGCTATTTCAAAATGGTCAATTACTATTTCGGCACGTCTGATTTTAAATTTGTAGGGTCGTGTAATATGCGCCGAGCCGTGGCTTTGCGGTCGTTTTCAAAAATTGATAACAATTGACCCGACGGTCGGATCGAAGTGGGGTTTTTGTCAAAAGAAAGTTCAAATTGTTCTCTAAATATAATGCCGTACATGCAGTGATGTATTTCATTAAGAAATTGTAGTTGCCGGCATATCGCAACTTTCTACATCTTACCGCGAATGCCAGCACTTGATCGGCGAAGCCGCCCTACACCAAAATGTTATTTTTGTAATTGTTCATGATTATTTCGGCAAAATTTTTCTTGATTCGCGTACCAAGGCCATGAGCTACCCATTCGAGTTGAAATATTTTCTGTATTGAATTTCGTTTTTTCGGAGGAAAGGATATCAAGCACCAGCAAGCAAGGAATAAATCATTTGCGGCCGAGCCGTAGTTTCGGAGTCATTTTCAAAAATTAATAACTATTGGCCTGCACCTTGCAACGATGTGAAATTTTCATTAAAATAAAGTTCAAATCATCCTCTAAATATAACTCCGCATATGTATTATGGTAAAATGATAAGATCGGGTACTTCCTCGCATGTGATAACTTTCGAGATCAGGCCGGCTTCTGAAATGCAGCATTCAACGGCGATGCCGCGTCACACTAAATTGTTATTATTGTCATTGTTTATTATTATTTCGTCGAGATTTTTCTTGGTTCGGGATACAAGGTCAGGAGCTACCCAATGGAGTAAAATTTTTTCGCAAAAACCTTTTCGTCTAGGACTAGATGCTGTGACGGACGGACGGACGGACGGACGGACGGACAAAGCGAGGACAAAAGCGCCTTCCCGTTTGGAGAAGTGCGCTAAAAATTGCACTTTGAGGCTTTTTTTTAAATCCAAATTTTTAATTTTGTATCAAAGTCTGGTCCACTTTTGTTTGTGCATATCATGAATTGATTATTTGTGAGTAGTGGAATGACAAGATTGTATGTGTGAGGCTCCCGCTGCTCAGGGCCGTCTTATAGTCTTCGTAGACCCTAGGCACATTACACATGGTGAAGGACAAGCTGGTATCAGGGAATAAAGCGCCGCAGCTGAAAATTTTCTGAATTTTAGGGGGTCTTTTGGCCTCTCGACCCCCCTCTGACAATGTGTGTTACACTGACTGAATGAAACACAAGCGATTATCATAAATAATCTCATGTAGTTAGTAACTTTTTATTGTGATATTTTCTCAATGGCCGGATATAATGAAAAACATATATTTATTCTTGAGTTTAAAAAAGTTGAAATAAATCGAAGACGACAGTTCGTAGGCCCTTGAAGCCCGTTATTGTGATATTTCCTCTCAATAGCTGAATGAGTATATTGAACAAAAAAAAATTGTTTTCTTGAGTTTAAAAAAAAATGAAATAAATCGAAGAGATAGCTCGTAGGCCCTCAAAAGTTCGTAGGCCCTAGGCACTCAGCCTACTCTGCCTTATGGATAAGACGGCCCTGCCGCTGCTCCCGTAGTTGGTTTGTTTTATCTGCCATTTACCTGCTCTTTCCTTACCGTCTATATAGAGTTCACATCTTCAGTCACATGCAGAAATCATCGACAAATTCGCAAGTAGATTAGTATCTTTGAAATCAAAACTGTTGATGAGCTTATATGCAAAAATCCGGCTGGGTTTCATTTTTGTTCGCTATTATTTCTGTAATTCCTGGACTAATGTTAGAATTCTCTGTGGTTAAAATAATGTTACGAGCGGCGATTCTGAATAACACGCGATCTTTCTAGACTCCTCCCGTTAGATCTCAGTGTACTAGTGCGGAGCGTTCTGGTGTGTTCCGGAGCGCGCGTGTAGGCATTTTCCCGTACAACTGTATGGAGACTTCAGCAGTGGGTCAAGCTACATCTGTCCATTTTGGCGGAGGCGCCGGTTCTAGAGCACGGCAGAATTATACGGGTAATGTGCAAGATTTTTCGGGAGTCGTATGGAAACCGTATCTCGGGTCACTGTGGAGATTGCTGAAAAATGCATGGAACATTCGAGATAAATCAGTCGGACCTATATAAGGCATCAATCGTCGCCTCACGATAAATGAATTGGAATGCAAAGTGGTAGCGAGCGGATTAAAAGCGAGTAGTAATCACAGCGATATTCCTCAGTAAGTAATTGTTGGCGTGTATTTATTGTAGTATGCCTCGTAGTATGCAGTATAAACAGTTCAAAACGATCGTCTCAATTATATTCGAACCCGTACGCGAAATACGTAACAATATATTTTTTTTCCTCCGTTGTTTTCTTTATCGTAGTGTATTTCAAGCCAAAGCTTTGAGCTTGAAGGACTCTATAGAAAATTTAGACAGCGTCTTTTTTTATTAGCATTATTATCATTATTATTATTATTAAAAAAAGTCCCCTGCGGCGCTAACTGGGGGGCAGGTCCCTCTGACTCCCCCTTCGGTTTCGAGGCCACTGACATTCTTTGCCCGGTAGGCCAAAATTTGCCAGTCCGACGCTGCCGATATGAACTGTCAGGATTGACATTTCAATCGGATCAAACAATTCAAGTCGATCCGGAGTTTTGGCCGACTTGACTTGAGTCAAGCGGATCGAGACTAGCAACCGCTCCTATTTTAGCTGATGTAAAGGGGATCTGATCGAATTGACAGATAATCGGCTTGTAAACAAACTGTAATTTTTGCTAAATCAAGGGATCCTGATATAAACTTGTAGTCTTTTCTAAATCGAAGCCTGTGAGTTCTTTTCAACTGGCATTTGAAGAAATCAATGTTATATTCGCGAGATTGATTTATATTTAGAACCGAACTCACGACCTATAGCCATTTTCATTTACCTGGGGTCCTCGGCGCGCAGGTTCACCTATAATGGCCGTCATTGGTCGAATTCATGTAACCAGCCCGATCGATGAAGCGCTCCCGGTTAAACAGCCAATTGAACCAGTAAGCTTTCATACTTGAAGACCTGTGCACAAGCTACGAGCAAAGGGAACTGCCTATAAGAGGTCTATACGTTCGGAACTCAACGCTCTAACCGTTGAGACACGCTGGTCTGTATTGTTGAAAAACTGCTTCACACCCAGTTTAGGATTTTTGGCTGCAGATTTTCGATGGCAGCAGATCGATGGTGCGAAATTCTTTGCAGAGTCTAGCTTGAACTTTGAATTTCCCTGTCCTGAACTTTTGGAATTAATTCAACAATAATTTTAGGTAAGTAAATAGACTCAAGAGACCCCAAATACGGCAGTCTGATTTATAGATTTATTACGTCACGTTACCATGGTAAATCGGGTAATCCAACTTACGGAGGGAGTATCTCCAACTTGGAATCAAGCTCTGGCTGCAATCCTCTAGATTTTTTTTTGTATTTATTAGAAAACGCCATGGAAATGCCCCAAAAACATCTAACGATCAACGAACGCACTTCAATGTTTTTATCCAAACAATGTTAATAGATTAATGGACTTTTTTTTTGTTCTAATATCACCGTATCGATATTTTTCACAAGCGCTTCGATAATATTTACATTTTTCGTCCATTCACCACATGACGTCTAATAACTAAATCTAACCCCGCGAATAAAAAGGTTAATAATATTATCGATTATTAACGATCGGTATAAGTATTTGCGATTTTTTTCAATATGTCATAATGTTATCACTAATCTTATGAAATATCACCAGGTTCAATGTACTGTGTCTGCGTTATTTATCCTGCAATCTAATCGAAAATTGGTACTAAATCACGGATTTTTCCCAGAAAAGAAACAGCAGTGCTTATTTTGAACACAGTAATATGAATCAATGGGCTAAAAGCAATTTATTGCAATTGGGGTGTTTTGGATTTGTGCGTTTCAGCAATGTGCAAGTTGTTCTTGTGCTAAAATTTTGATACCTGAAAAAATGACGTAAACAAGAAAAAACTAAAAAAGCAAACAGCAGCGTTTCTAGGCAAGGGTTTGACGATGATGTCTTATGAAAAAATAATAACATAAGTACATTAAAGTTGGAAATCAAATTTGATACCTAATATAATCTTATGTCTGCTGAATTTTTATTGATTTAAACACGGAAAAACATAAAGGTATATCAGTAAAACCGGAGTAAATGCCGCTTCCTCTACCCCATATAATATGCGCTCGGTTATAATATTATCGGATGATATTAGCAACTTGTGACTGGCACGATCAGCCCGGAACTCGCATAATGGGGATGAACCACATATCGAACGCAGATTTATCCGAAGATACGTTGCACGTATCCAGGACTAGCTAAACGAATTAAAAAATTTAATTGTTGAGACGCATATTATGCCCTTTCAAAATTACACTACATAATACAAGCACAAAAAGTGTGTGTTTGGATACAGGTGTCCCGTTTTTAACGTTCACTTTTGGGATCTCAGATTATAAAACAAGTGAATAAATGGTCTCACGGGCGTGAGGCTAAATAGTACACTTCTCTTATGAAAGACCAACGAACGCAAGATGTTAATAACCGGTATTGAATTTGACAGTTGTAGCATAGCATGTCGATTTTTATTGAAAAGGTAGGTATATTTCTACATCCACATCATGAATTTGAGCGGCATCGGATGAAAATGGTTTCAAAATTCCTGCAATTTCATCTACTATTTTTTTTTATTGTAATTGAACGTGAATGTTTCTTAGTTTGGGTATGCCAGGATCCTTCAGGTACCTACTAATGAATATTTCAAAATGTTAAACAATCGAGATGCACATTTTGTAGAAATTGCATCTACAAAATTCAGGAGCCTTCAGGATAAATTAGAGGCGAAAGAGTTTGAAGTGCAAGGTCAATAGAACTGCTAGTAAATTTCTTGCCATCAAATATGTAGAGGTAAACAAACGAGACCTTAGAGCAATTACCTACTATGAAGTAATTTCTTCATCTGAGGTTCTCTTTATTAACATTTGTTTACACATTGACTTATCATGAAAGTACAGCACTGATGCACATTTTTGTTATTTAATTTGTTCACATTTCAGATTACGAGGGCTTTGTTTGAGCCCATTTTGCATTTGAGTTTGCCTACCTTTGGTAGATTAAAAAGAATATTAATATTACGTATACAATAATAATTGTCAATGGAAAAAAAAGTAAGTTATCACCTCCATCAATTTAGTTTAGTTAAAAGTGAAAAAAATTTACATTCAAAATTCAGTGCCCAATACATTACCAGTACGAGGTATCAACGTCAAGCAACCGTACACCAAAAAAGAAAAAATGTATCAAAACAAAATAATTCGGCAAAAACAAATTTGATAACCGTTATAAAAATCGCCTCAACCTTAAATCACGTTTCAGTGGTATGGTATGGAGCAAATCAGTCCCGTCATTTATCATATTCAGGATATTTCTCATACCCAAAATAACAGTTCTGAAATTGTTTATACAGATTGGAAATTTTTAGAGAAACTTCAAAGCTTGTGAGTTGATCCTGTTATTGTGAACCCCAATAATAATAATAATAATAATAATTGCAGTATCGATACAATCTTATTCTTTGACGTTGATAGTAAGAAGTGTTTATTGTTCTTCTGTTATATGACAAAATTACAACGAAAAAAAAATGAATAGGCGTCTGCCAGATTATTGTATTTTTAAACCTAGTATCTTGAACTGTATATAAACAATATAGGCCTAAAATGAACTGTGTTATAAACAGAACTGTACCGAGATTCATTAGTGACGTATTTTGTTTATCCATTTTTTGAACCCGCAGGATTAGATACCTACAACCCGATTTGATAAATGGGTGCACGTAATTCCATATTGAATTGGTCGGACTGTACAAAATGTCATTGGCGATCATGCACAAAAATTAATTGGATATTGTTTGGGTGCATCCGTCCGCGCGTGATTTTAAAATAAAAAAGAGATAAATCACTCATTAGCAAAAATCATTGCTGTTGAAGAATTGGTTCATCATCAGTGAAGCCTTGAACAGAAGGGTTATCAATTGGCAATTTACTTTCCAGGAATTCTTGACAACTTTTGGGGAGCAACAGAACTAGATTGTGGGTAATATTCACCTAGATGATCTAGATCTACCATATACGACTAAAACTGAAAATGTACAAAAATTTGAGAAATTATATCATGGGCCAGATCCTTTGATGATTGCAATAATCTCCCTCGAAACTCGAAAGCTTCGACCTGAAGGTTATAGTCCATGCGTATGTCTGTGTGGGGGGTCACAAGGGGCACTCGTCGCTCTTGTTGGTTAGCATCGTTTAATTATCAATTCGTACCATAATTACACTGGAATAAGGCTTGGAATTAATAACAATAATTGCCATGAAACATACAATAGTATTATCGTTGTTTGAGAAATTTCAAGAGCCGCCACCGCACCGGTGACATTTCTGAACTTATGACGAAGATACAGCCCTTGAAAGTTCACTTTTTTCGGATTTTCAAAAATTTCAACTTAGGAACGTTTCGAAAAAATTGAACTAAATTCAGCATTAGCTGGTTTATCAATATACAGGGTGGCCCATTGAAAACGAAACAGACGGGATTGTGGCCAGCAGAATTTTTTTTCAAAAAATGCTAAAACAGGTCAATTTCATTATCGAGGGGGACATCTTTTATGACCAATCTCACTCCTGTATTGTTTCATCCTTTCGCGCTGTGATGACAACCCCTGAAATGTTAATAGGGATAATAGAGCAAGTGACACCTCATTTGAAAGGTCTTGCTTCCCTGAATTCAGTGCAATAATTTTTTTGAAGTTTTATCAATTAATCGACAAAAAAATCATAGCTTCAAACATGCAAAATAAATCCGATATTTCAAGACATTCAGGAATGAAAAAAAATCTGCTGGCCACAATCCCGTCTGTTTCGTTTTCAATGGGCCACCCTGTATTATCTTCCAACCTGCCAAATTCTGAAAGGATCCGATCAGTGGCGTAGAAATTATAGGGGGTCACCTTGAGCCAATTTTTCTTTGGAGGCTTCTAAATTATTGACCCTCATAGCTCCCACGCCACTAGCTCGATCCTTTTAAAATTTGGCAGATCGGTAGGTAGTTTCGACAAACCAGTCTATGCTGAATTGAGGCTAATTCCGTCAAAACGATCCTGAGTTACAAATTTTTGAAATCTGAAAAAAGTGAACTTTGACGGGCTCTATCTTCAAGGTCATTAGGCCGAACTTTGCAAAATGGTATATAGCTTTTCGTCATATTTTGACATGATCTACCCATAGTTGATTTTTTGCTATCATCGCTGAAACATCCTGTATAAAACAAAATAACAATATTTTTCTCTTGAAAGTTTTTGTCAAATCGGCATGCATCGTAAAAGATTGAATGGCTATGACATTGACGCATCTTATTGAAGTTGAAAAAACAAAAACGAACAAAGCTGATAGACAGCTTTCACAAAAATAGCAATCTTACGTATGACAATTGACAGACGTCATGTATTGTGATCATTTATAAACAGAATTCAAATCGAATTGAACACGGTTTCGAACTACCCACTCACGTGAACACTTCGATATTAAGTTTTAGTACTGATTTGCGCATTTCCTCCTTTATCGGACTGATTTCAGTCCCGGAAATTGAACTTAATGAATAGTGCGTACTATACTGTAATATGCAGTGCTCGATCCTGGAGGTCTACGGAGGTTTTTTTTTGTGTCCGTCCGTCTGTCCGTCTGTCCGCCTTGTAGTTGAACTCCTCCTAAACGAAAAGTCGTAGCGGTATCGGGTTTTTTTGCAAATTAATGCTGATTGTCTGCGGATGGGAATAGGCACAAGAAATATTTGGTCAGACCGCACGATTGCAAGAAAAAAATTTAAATGTTTAAAAAGTCGGTATTCAACGTTACGGTGTGAACTTCTGCATCGAGGAATCTTACGAACCGTTCCAGATACATGCATACATGCAGCGAATGAAATATGCGGAAATTGATGGATAGATTTTTAGTGAAAGAATCATTTCGATTTCTTTATTGCAATAGAAGATGTAATTTTTTTAAGAAAAGGTTTCGCCCCGCGATTCCACATTTGTCGGTTTTTAACGCTACAGTGTGAACTTCTACATCGAGGAATCTTGCAAACTGTTCTAGATACATGCATACATCCAGCAAACGAAAAATTCAGAAAGAAATGAAGAAATTTTTCTTAAAAAAATCAACCTGATTGATCCATTCTCAAGAAAGATATCTCTATTTTTATGCGGAATCTATACTTATGCACTTATAGTATGCGGATGCGATTTCCAAGTCGCGGCGCTGCGCTGTGGTTTAACAAGCTGGCTCCGTGCTTGTGATCGATATAGGTATAATTCTCACTCATTCAGGATATTTTCTAGTTTTGGCTGATGTCATTCTGTTGTTTCAATTTATTACTGACTACTCGTGTTTTCATAAAGATCGATGATTTTTTCTGGTAGTTTTGAGACAATCTGTTTACAGGTAACAGATCTGCACTCCGAAAATGCGCTCCCCCGTGAGGACTTTGCTACTTGTTTTATTACGGTTCTCACTTCCTATAGATACCAAGTGAGTAGAGTTTATTGCAAACTTCAATCGTAGGTACACCTCGCCCTTACAGAAAAGCTGCGGACTCGTCGCAAGCCTTTATGGAATGTTATTTTTTCGAAAAAAAATGCACAATTGTTAGTCACACCTCACAACCCTATAATAAAACTTATCTTGATACGCCACTGTCTGCCGACTAAAGTCTATCTCCAACACAAAGTTCACGCGACAATTTCACGAGCCGGTACCATTCAGATTTTTAACAAACTCTGCTGTAATACCTATATATTCATAATTCCATTGCTACAGTAGCAGTTGTATCAAGGCAACCGAATTATTTTGGCAGAGAACGAAGGACGAGGGGATAGTGGCAAAAGATCTAATCACAAAAGGTCAAAAAAACAAAAAGTATAAGACGCTGGAGGAGGCGGAAGGGTTCAGAATCGTGAAGGAAAACCCAGCGTTCGTCGCTCGCAGAAAGAAGTTGGCCAAGTTGACGCAAGAGGACCAGAACGCGTTGAAAAACGAATGGCTGTCGGTCGCCATGGCCGGGCCGAGAATGCGGGTTGTCGGTCGAGACATCGGGTCATATTCGAAAAACAACAGTCATAAAAAAGTATAAGGATCGAAAATACAAAAGGTCGAAAACAAAAAGGTGTCAAAAAAGAAAGGACAAAAATACAAGAGGTCAAAAGTTCTTGTATTATGTTCAGCTTTTATTTTCAACCTAAGGACGGTTTTAAGTTTTTTTTTAATAATATAATTACATAAATAGATATCACTTGACATATCAGGCAACGCAATATTGCCTTTTGACTAGCTGCGGTACTTTTGCCAGGTGTGTCTTATGTTTTTGAAATGTCTTAATTAAATGCCTGATTAAAGGGAAATGGGCAAAAAGTTTCATTTGCAGTTTGAACACCACCAAAAAAGAAAAAGGTGCTCAGCAAAGGTATCAGTACCTACCAAAAAGCTAGAAGAGAGCAGAGCGAGATCAAGACACGATGGTCAAAAATAAGGAAATGCCGGCCTCGTTTATCATGATGGTATCACGATAGCTGGCCAAATATTCTTGAATGTAAGCGAAAGCTGAGGAAGTATCTAATTCCAAAAATTTAGGTGTGCCAAACTGATAGAAATTCATCACTACTTGAATTATTAATCCTGAATAAATAGTACTGCTATTTATTACAAATACATAGTGGTCTTACAAGGTAAAATCTAGGGTTAAATTATACCAATGACGAATTGATTTGACCCCCCCCCCAGGGCTATGTGCCTTGACCTTCACCAGATAAATAAACCTTTTCTGATACGCAGTTCGTGCCAGGGCAGCTTTGAGACCAAGTGAAATAACACCACATCTGTTATATAAACTTTCACTTCCCGTAACCACGAAAGCTACCAAAGTTTGTCCATGCACTTGAAGAGGCAAATTCCAACAACGTCTTCGTTTCGTCTATAGAAGCTTTGAAGAGCCTTTTATGTGAGGAAGATGAACGGCGGATCAAATAGCAGAGGTCATTCGGACATTTGACAATCAAAAATAAACTTGCAACACCGTCGTGAATTTTGAAGTAAAACCGAGTTTTCGAGTCGCTAGAACCGAGCTAGTTCAGCTCGAAAATCGCTATCACTGATTGGCCAGAGATTTTCGAAAACATATCGAATCCCTTGATTTTAGAGCTTAACTGGTTCGGTTCTACAGGGTTGACCAGTCAGTATGCCCACTTCTCGCGAGGCCAATACTGGCTTGTGAACTGAGATAGAGAGATGGATCGAAAAGCTCATTTTATTTCATTTCTAATGATGTACTGAAATCTGAAAAATATCGTCGGTCAAATATGCGTGTCGTGGGAAATAATGCATCGTCGCATTCTCGAGTGGAAATTCCGCTCCAAAATGGCCAGCACTATTCGCTGTAATTTCGGCTCGAATACTGGTTTTGAGGTCTTCCAGTGTGCAGGGTTTGTAAGCATATACTTGGGCTTTCAAGAAACCCCACAGAAGAAATCTGGCGGCGTTAGACCGGGTGATGTTGCCACTCAATTATTGTCACCATTTCTCGAGATCAAATGTGCATGAACCAAGTGGACACTTCTTGGCATGTGAAATTGAACCTGTCAAATTTCCAAAACAGTCTCGAACTATTCGGGATTAATTCGGATGAAAATTGCCCAAACAAGCGAAGTTTATTGCAGGGTAAGTTGAAAAACGAGAGATTTTGGAAGCCTTATTTGTATTGCGTTGCATTGTGCAACTTATCATATGGTGGAGAATGGCATAAAATGATCTTTAGTTCTTTTGCTTTTTGATTTATCTCTTTATCTCAGTTCATAAGTCAGTATTGGTCTTGCGAAAAGTGGGCATACTGACTGGTCAACCCTGTACATAGTGACTCGAAATCGCTATTAAACTCTAACGTTTCACTGAAAACGTTCTTACATAGTGGATTATGTCACCCTATGCTCGCTTGCTCTGTTGAAAATCTGCTGAGTGCAAAAGGTCAAAAATACAAAAAGCTGTGAAGTAAAAAAGTACTATATACCTACTTACAAACATAAGTACAGTACGTTCAGCCCTAGTGTGAACTTGTGAGTCTGGTGAGCTTTGATTTCACGAACTTCTCCTTTCCAAATGCATTGCCCTGCGAGACTCTCAGCCAACTAGAATCACACTAAGGTTGAACGTACTGAGTATACATAATTCTATTATCGGAAACTTTATTGCGTCTTGGAATAGGTAAGGCAAAAAACCATCTCTTAAAACCTTCAGCAGTCATTTTGGAACGCCCTGTATGTCATAAACTTTTTTCCATCAAAATTCCACTACATAAAAACAGTCATCTTTCAATTTATAACCATAATTTCAATAAATTCACCGGCTCGGCGTAGTCCTAATAAAATAATTTTTCTTTCGTGTGTGGTGGGATGTCTGGATGAGTCTTCCCACAGAATTAGATAACATTCGGGAAAGCTAATAATGGGATCCATCCAAAAACCCTATCGCCATGCAATCACGCAATATTTTTAGAGGGAGTGAAATTTGGGCTTATCCCGAGGCTTATCCCCGTTTCTCGTCTCTCTGATTCTTTTTTTGTAATTGACACTAATGGGTGATAAATCTCAAAATATCACAAAAAAAGATTGTTGGGTTGTTGTGGTGTACACATAAATTAAATTTTGGCGATAGCTAGCTATCGTCTCCAAAACAACTTATTAAAATGTTGTATAATATGTGAAATATTTCAAATATGCTAAACAATTACTATTGATTGTGCATCGCTAAAAGTGAGTGATAGTTGAAAGATGAAAGGTTAAGTAATTAGTGTTTTATTTTTGGTTTTAATTAATAAAATGGATCCTTAAAAAACTGCATAAAAAACAGATTTTATATGTGGGTTACAGCCAAAAGTTCTAATGTTATCAATTAGTACATCCTGTAATCCCTGGTAATCAGCCTGGCCAAAGTGTGACAGGTTATTTGCCTTGAAGCGCTGCCCCTGTCTCCCTTTCCAAGTTCCCAAAGTTGCTATAGTAGAATAATCGAAACATACACAATAAAGTAATTTGATTAACGAGATAGCGTTGCAATAGTACCTACTTAAACAAAATAATTTTATAAAAAAATCTTGTTTAAAAAATAATCAGTTACCTAATGGCGAGTCCAACTGGTAAACATCGTGTTCCTTTGATTTCCACACTTTCAAAAGCAAAACTATTTTCAGGTGCCACTACTCTGAGTATCGAATTTTATCATACTAGTGCCCCATTCAAATTAATTGGCACAGCCGAAAATCTTTGAGAAAATTATTCATTGAAGACAATCCGAGATATCGCCAAGTTGGTCGCGTGATGTCGTGACAGCGAAACAACCCTGTTTTTCCGTTCTTTCCTTCTTTTCTTTCCTCCTCTCGCCATTTGTTTTTCTCTCAATGTCTTAGTAATAAAATCAATTGGTTTTATTTATTCCCACACAATACATTCGAATTACACCATACCTACCTGTTGGTACTATGAATAATATCTAGGCACAAATTGGTTTTTATTTATTTATTTATAACAAGTAATAGCCCAGGCGCCAGGGAGCAAAAATCAGCTCAATAAGTAAATGATAGTTTCCTGGCTGGAAACTAGCTTAAAACGATCTGTGTAGCTTAGATTTCGACATACTAATTTCCCCCCTTTCGAAAATGTCGGCGTCATGTCGCCATCATCAACAAGAAGTGCACCAGCGTGGTTTTTGCCGAATATCTTGATTTTGGGCCATCTGACAGCAAAAGATGTAAGAAATCATTTTGAAACCAATGAAATTCCCTACGGAATGGTTTTTAAATGACCTTTCTGCGACCTATGGTTTTTGAGATAAAGCTTCTGGAAGCGAGAGGCATTGTCGTAAAAGCCCCATGGCCACTTGACTCGAAAAACTAAAATGTCGATGTGACAAAAAAATTTCAAAATGAGATTTCTCGAGAATCCTTCATGCTATAGTTGCGGTGATGGTCTTAAACTCTTTCTCTTGAACCGTTGATTACGAATATAGAAAAGTCAAAAACGTCACATTGTACATATACAGGGTGTACTTAGGGAATCATATCAGATCAGAGAAATTTTACATATTTCTTCGATTTAGCCTATATGCGACACTCTAAGCACCTAACACGAGTTCAATATCAATATGGATTTGCTCTGTAAGCTTCACTTAATACACGAAAGAAGTGGTCAGCTCACAGCTTCACTGTAAAATGTTTTGAAGGCCCTCTGAAATCATCAAAATATTAAAAATTTACAGTACCAAGGAATGTATATAACAGTATATTATATACCAAGGGACCAAAGTGAATTTTTAATTTGGGGATTTAGACCCAAAGGGCCCTCGAGCAACAAACTTCACCCAAAGGATCAAAAATTCACTTTGGTTCTTTGGTATATAATATACTGTTACATACATTTCTTGCTACTGTAAATTTTGATGATTTCAGAGGGCCTTCAAAACATTTTACAGGAAGGCTGTGAGCTGACCACTTCTTAAGTGTATCAAGTGACGCTTACAGAGCAATGCATATTGATATTGGACTCGTGATAAGTGCTTAGAGTTTCGCATAGGTTAAATCGAAGAAATATGTCAAATTTCTCTGTTCTGATTTGATTCCCGTAGTACACCCTGTATATGTACAATGTGACGTTTTTGACTTTTCAATATTCGTAATCTACGGTTCAAGAGGAAGAGTTTAAGACTATCACCGCAACTATAGCATGAAAAGTTCTGGAGTGATCTCATTTTGAATTTATTTTTTTGTCACATCGACATTTTAGTTTTTCGAGTCAAGTGGCCATGGAGCTTTCACGACAATGACTCTCGCTTCCAGAAGCTCTATCTCAAAGACCATAGGTCGCAGAAAATTGATTGAAAAACCAAACTGTAGGGAATTTCATAGGCTTTAAAATGACTCCTTACATCTTTTGCTGTCAGATGACCTAAAATTAAGATATTTGGCAAAAACCACGCTGGTGCACTTCTTGTTGATGATGGCGACATGACGCCGACATTTCCGAAAGGGGGGAAACTAGTATGTCAAAACCTAAGCTACACAGATCGTTTTAAGCTAGTTTCCAGCCAGGAAACAATTATTTCCTTATTGTTTTCCCTGGTGCCTGGGCTATAAGTAGTTAGATATTATCCCGGACAAAAAAAAACGAAGAATATAAATATTTTTCTCTTGTACTTATTTAGTTACAGTTTTCGCCAGCGGCTCGAGCAATGTGAGCAACCATACATTGACATCATGGTTATGGTTAATCATTGTCCTAACTGAGACATTGAAATTTCCTACTTTCTGAAGCTGAGAAAGATTTTGCCTCCGCAAAATTGGAAGAAAGAAGGATCGTTCGGAGTTTTTCCGCCGCTCGATTTTTTTTCGCCACGATGATCCCTACCCGATAATCATAAAAGGAAGAGCAGCGTTAGCTGACTACACCGTCAAGTAATAAAGATAAATAAAATTATTATAAATGAGCAAATAAAAGAAATAGCCATTTTTCTTAACGTTTTATTGAGCAACAGGTTCAATTATTATTTTTATCATTGATACAATGGTACCATACTTTTACATAATGTAGATTACCCCTCGCTATACTTAAAAGTGAAATAAGTAGTTAATGTAACATACTATATTTTGTACAACGCATTATACAACATAAAAAAACAATAAGATCTATCTTCTATTATTTGTACATTCATACTCATATTCGTGATATTTTAAAATTCTTCTTTCGAAAATAAAGCAGAAAAAAATTAAACACATCAACACGAAGATATAAATAATAACTAATCTTAACAGCTTGTTTACTTGGACGATAAAAAACAATATGCACTTTTATGGAATAAATAAAGCCACTCACACAAAGCAAAGTTCAGGCTATGTTCTCTCTCCTAAAGTAGCGAGATTTCAAAGTTAGCGCACAGGCGTCGTCATTGGCCTGGGAAAGCTATCTTGACGCCTCTGCATGAATCCCAACATGTTTTTGAAAGGCAAAAGCATGTGGTAATAGGCGCAGTAAGGCAGCGGATCCCAAATTGCGAAAAGAGCTTCCCTCTTGTCAAGAACAGTGCCGATCAGCCTAGTTACAGTTTCTATATTCGGGTTGCGAATTGTCGTCATGACCGTTTCAGGCATCCAATACCTTCCGTTTTCATTGATCAAAGGTCCTGAGTTTTGCCTCTTGAAATGCTTGCAAGGCTTCCAAAGTAACCTTGGATGTACGTTGGTGTAGCAGATGTAGGGCAGAGATACACCTACTCTGCTGCTTAGTGGAATGATCGAGTTATTATCAGCCGGAATCACAAAGCGAAAACTGACATGTCCAGTGATTGGCCGCAATAAATTCAGCTTGTTGAAGAAATTTGAGAGCCACAAGTTTATCTCTCTGTTTTCAACGGGGACCAGACCGTTGTTGGTCTTGTCCATCCTGCATGTTACATTGGCTATCACTTGGGACTCTTTAATTGTAGTGCATGTGAGAAAGTGTTCACCTTCGACATCCTGAACCACGACCCAAGGTTTCTGCTCGCTAATCTCATTTGGTAGCTTAAGATCGTTTCTAGTAGGCGGCAATACCATTTTGGATCTTTCACGAAGTCCACTTGGACCAGCGGTAGACATCACATAACGTCCCATGCGGATCGCACCGGTATCATACAGTTTATAAACATCATCTTTGGATGTAATCGTATGGTACACAGGCGTGTTGATTCCATATTTCTGGCACCTCTTCAAAACTTCAAGCGTGTCATCCAAAGCCCAAACTTCTTTGATTCCTGGACAGAAACACGTGCATCCTAACAGTTCCAAATGCGGCTTAGCCACTGCATCGTAATAAGCTGACGTTGTTGAAGATACAGGAACGTAATACACAGCCTGCTCTTTATCTACAATTTCGCAGAGCGCCCGAACATAGTTTTGTTGTTGATCACTGGTGGGTTTCGGCACGGTGTAAAACTTGCTGACTGCCGTTGAGAATTTGGCCAAGGCAAAGAGACCATCGACTTCACAAACGACAACTCTAGCACCAGCCGAGTAGAAATTTCTTGCCAAATGTAGAGCTTGTATCGTACTCCCGCCACTTATCAAAATTGTGCGCTTCTTGCGAATCCTTTCGGTACCAGGCGACAGTATTATCGAAAGCATGATCTTGATAATGGTCAAAGGTAAATTGATCAACTGCGTGAAGAACCAAACCCACATGGAAATCCATAGCATTGGAAGCGCGAATATGAGCTGTCTCCATGTCCGCGGCAACAAGGCAAGGATGACGGCCTTAGCTATCCGCAGCAAAAAGCAAGGGTACCATCCAATAATTTCTGAAAGGAACGAAAAAGAGTTGTCGTCGTCTTCTGGCTTCTGGCTCAAGACAGGACTTTGACTTCTGCTGTCCCGGCAATCCGAGCGGATAACGAACGGCTCCTGGATGACGGTTCCAACAGAAGAGGTCCTTCGGATTCTTCGTCGGCGAAGTGTATTATCCGGAGACGTCGAAATCGGAGACAAGGAGTTAGGAGAGCTGGGGCTCTGGAACCCGGAACTGCTGCTGATGCTGCCAGCATGGATGCTCTCACTGCTGGGCCACACCTTGGAGAGGCTTTCAGACGTGGTGCAGGTGGGCATATTGCTCACTTGGGAAGGCACAAAAACTACGATACAGTTGGGGATGTGATTCACTGCACAAACATTGAGCTAATAAGCGGTGCTGAGCTTGGGACATATCTCTTATAAGGCGCGAAGCTTTGTACTCTGCCCCGTGAGACAAGTGGTACCCCTCCACTTGATGTGTCTCGGAGTATTGAGGTAGGTATTGGCGTTATCTGCGGATGGTGATAGTGAAATTCTAAACTGTTTTATTTCGTAAAATGTTTAGTTTAAATTTGAATCTGTGGAAAGATTTGATGCAATTAGGTGCCAGACAGAGCAACGGGCCGGAAATATCAATAAAGCCCAATTATTGATATAAGCCTAATACAGCAGTTACCTAAATCTCTTGATGTTATTACCTACCTCTATAAAGAAATGTATCCATTTCGTCTCAAATAAAATACAATTCATGTGTAAAGGGCACCAAGAATTTTCTTATTCAAATTTTCGCTGTAGGCACGTCATTTTAGTGCTGGCAAAAAAAAGTTCAGGGACTTTCAATCCACGGTACACGGTACCTGAGTATTCAACATTCAACCATTGGCTTATACGAAAAATGTTACAAAACAAACGCAAAAGCTTCTTTTCAATAGTGAAAGCAGTGTAAAACAAAAGGCTTTTTGTTAAACCGCTTTCTTTTCAACCAATAGAAAAAAATTGTTGCTGTCACTTTTATTTGTCAAACCAATCTATTTCCAGCAGTTGAAATTTCCAATTTCTCCGCAATTATTAGGGTAAAGTAGATAAAACAGTACCTATAGGTATTACCAACGGTGTTACACTCGTTCACTAAGACGTACTGTCACACTCCTTCTTTCGGAACACTTCTCGCAAGCTCGTTATGTTCAAAACCAGTCGTGTGACAACACTTCGTCCTAAACTCGTATAATAATATACAGGGTGGCCCGACTAAAACACAACAGAGGGGTTTTCAGGCATTTTACCTATTTTTTTATTTGAAAAAAAGAATTAAAATTAGAATTAGAATTTTATTTTTTTCCATCGACCACCATGTTATGGGAAAAGCTCGGACAGGTCAATTTTTATGTCGAGGGAGACATCTGAAACATACATTGGCGGATTTCTATCTTCAGCTCCCTCACCCACACCCACCCTAACTTCGTAACTTCAAACGACACCACACACCACACACCTTGCGGTACATCAAATTCAAGAGAATCAAATTCTCTATCTGAAAAAATATTTCTATAATTTTCAACTCCATCCCCTTTCTTTTTCACTTTTTTGCTTTTTTCGCCGAAAATTTTCTTCTCCGATGCTATCTATTTAGGATGACACTGATTAAATTGAAGAAAATTGAGGGGCCGATAATATAAAATGGGACAGTCAGAGAGTTTTAGGAAGAAGGGGGTGAGGTTATGAATTTTTTAAATATTATTTTCTAAAGGGAATTTAATTCTCTTGATGTATTTGATGTAATTGATGTATCGCTAAGTAGATGGTGTCATTTGAAATTTTAAAGTTGAGGTGGATAGGGGTAAGGGTGAAGTGGCTAAAAATATAAGAAATTTGCCAATATGTTTCAGCAGTGCCCCCCGATATAAAAATTGACCTATATGAGCTTTTTTCAAAAAATGTAGGTGAAATGCCCTAAACCCCCGTTGTTGTGTTCTCGTTGGGCCACCCGTATACAGGGTGTTTGCCAACTTGGGGTAAAAAATTGAACCGCAGTTAGAGAAATGCTCCAACAGTGCCAGAAAAATGTCAGAAAAAGTCGAAAAAATGTTGAAAAAATGTATGATTTTTATTTTTGGAAATATGGAGGATCAAAAGGTCCTTTGATCACTTCTATTTTCGTTATTTTGAAAGATTTTAGGAAACTCTTTCCATCAGACCAAAGATAAATTTTTTTGAACCTTTGAATGTGTTTTGTAATTTTATTTAGTGTACAGGATAAGTCATATGAATCGTAAAAATCTCTGTTTCCTCGAAAATGCCCCTGAAAGGTTCTAGCGGTTATAAAACTGATGTAGAGCAACAAATAACACTAATAGTTCTCTTATGAAATTTCCTGCGTGCATTTTTGAGGAAAACTGGATTTTCAGGATTTACGACTCATAGTACGTATGAATCCATAGTTGGGAGTTACCATGCCTGTAAAAGTTTGGCCACCCTTTTAAATTTGTTCTTTGAGACCCTTAAAGACATTTAAGAAGGGTGGCCAAAGTGAGTCTCTGGGAAGTTTTCTGCAGGACACCGGAAAGAAGATGGCGGCTCAAAAAGATCGGAAACAATTATAACTCGGCCTTTAGTTGACCTACGAATGAAATTTTAAGAGTTATATTTATGTTCACCCTTCAGTTGAAAAGCATAGATAATAAAAAAAATAATGTAGGGTAACAGCACCAGTAAATGAGGTGACTACATTTTTTCCCAATATTTTGCAACGTTTTTTTCTCGACTGCACTGACTGCACCTTATGTAATGTACAATTGTTTTTTAAGGTCTTTGAAGGCAATTTAGACATTTAGACAGGTGGCCAAAGTGAGTTACCGGAAAGTTTAACACAAGGCCCCGAAGACAAGATGGGCGACAAAAATATCGAAATTACATAATTATTATAATTCGGCTAATATTTTATATTCGACCTACAAATGAAATGGAAACGATCATCAATGTTTTACCTTTTGTTGATGAACATGATAATTACTTAAAACTCTCAATGTAGGGTAACAGCACCAGTAGGTAGTGAATGATAAATTTCTAAAAAAAAGTCGAGTTTTTTGAAAAAAATTTTTGAGCAATTCTAATCAGAGTAACTCGGGTCCTTTCGACTCTAAAATGAATACAGCTATTAGCCATTGCATCCACGGATTGCTGTATCTCTTCAGTAATGAATAGGGTAATGAATAAATCTCGGAATAGATATTGTCACGATGTCTGAAATAATTCGAAAGTGCAGGAAAGCCAAAAAAACAATGGATTGAGGAGATGTGTAAAGAAGTGGAAGATGAGTGAGAAGTAGGGAAAACTGACTTATTTTAGGGATATCGAGCCAAGTAACACTGACATTAGAAACGAGGCGGAAAACATTTTGAGCGAAAATAAAGAAAAGGCAGACAGGTGGAAGGGATACTACTTACGATGGGAAAATTATATGGGGGACAAAAAGAATTAGAAAATGTATTAGTAGGTACTGGAAAAAGTAAGAAAAAAGGAATAAATGAAAAACAGTGAAGAAAAGAAATAATAAAATAGTAGGATACCTTTTGGGACACAAAGGACTAGTTCAAGATGTACTTCAGGCGGGGGGGATGAAGAGGAACAGAGGTAGACCCAGGTAAGATCACTGCTCCTAGACAAGCAATTGGGGATGTAGGATACTTGATATTTGACCTTCAGGGGAACACGTAGGTTAGCACAGGATAGGAAGGGATGGAGGTACGCATGCAACTAGTCTTGGAAATGAGAACTTGGTGATTATGATAATGATAATGATGTCTGTCTTGATCCCCTCGTGCTATAAAACGAGCGTTTAGTTTAGTTCCAATCATCCGTTACTTGGTTGAAGATTTTGTTCACTTGTAGCTGATTATAATAATTTTATATTATTATAATCAGCTATATATAAATAATAATTATATTTCATTCTTGTTCACTTATGACAAGAAATATCTGACCTGTGGGATTTCATAATTCTGTGTACATGGCGTATAAGCCGATAGTCTAGTTATTGTTATTTCCAATCCCGACATTTTTTATGCATGCATGCGGTCATTTCCGAGGGAAGAAGGAAGAACGCTCCAAGTATTGAGAAAAAATGCGGAATGCGATCATTTACTGGTGCTGTTACTCTACATGCAGATTTTAAAACTACCTTTATTCATAAGCAAGAGATAAAACAATAAATAATCAGACTAATTGCGATTAGTATAGTTATATCGTTTTATGGATAATCGTTTAAATTTCATTCGTAGGTCGAATATAAGTCGATTTAACTATAATCCGATAGTTTTGACCGCCATCTTGTTTTCGGGATTCTGCAGGGAACTTCCCCGAGACTCACTTTGGCCCTAGGCAGGACAGAGATACACTTGGTTCAGTCAGTACATTGCAAAAAACTCGATTTTTTTAGAATTTGATCATTTACTACTGGTGCTGTTACCCTACATTAAGAGTTTCAAGTAATCATTATGTTCATCAACGAAAGGTAAAATACTGATGTAATCGTTTCCATTTTATTTGTAGGTCAAATATAAAATATAAGCCGAATTATAATAATTAATTTCGATATTTTTGTCGGCCATTTTGTCTTCGGGGCCTTGTGTTAAACTTCCCGGTAGCTCAGTTTGGCCACCTGTCTAAATAACCTCCAAAGGCCCTAAAAAACAATTATATACATTACCTTAGGCGCGGTCAGTGCAGTTGAGAAAAAAGTTACAAAATATTGGGAAAAAGTTCCCTCATTTACTGGTGCTGTTACCCTTATTATTATTATATATTATTTTTTTTAATTATCTATGTTCTTCAACAAAAAGGTGAACATAAATAGCCGTCGAAATTTTATTCGTAGGTCAACTAAATGCCGAGTTATAATTCTTTCCGATATTTTTGAGCCGCCATCTTGTTTCCGGTGTCCTGCAGGAAACTTCCCAGAGACTCACTTTGGCCACCCTTCTTAAATGTCTCTAAGGGTCTCAAAGAACAAATTTGAAAGGGTGGCCAAACTTTTACAGACATGGTAACTCCCAACTATAATAACACCAAGATTCATACGTACTACAAAAATTTCAAAAATTCAAAAACATTGCTTTTTGGTCTGTTGAAAACAGTCTACCAAAATCTTTCAAAGTAACGAAAATAAAGAGGATCGTAAATTTTTCGTAAACATTTCTCTGATACTTTCGAAGCATTTCCATCAACTACTACGGTTCAATTTTCTACCTCAAGTTTGCAAACACTCTGTATACCTACTATTATACTAAGTATTCGACTGTCACTACTGTTTAACTACCATCATTATAATTATAGTAAATAACTGATAAACTCATTATTTCTCAGTCACGGTTTTTTCTTCCAATTCGTAAACCTCAGCATTTCAGGGTGACATATTGCACCAGCATGTCCAAATCCAATTCGCAACATTTTTAATCGAATTTATTAGATTGCCACGTGACCGCTATATATTAAGTTAAGAACGGAGATGAATTGGTAAAATGAGCCGTTGCGGAATCAATCAGTGTGGGTTTATTCCTTGACAGAAATTTACCATTCAGGTCTTTTTGGAAAGCTACAAGGATGTAGAGTTGACAGCACACCACAGGGACCTGTGGGCGGGACTGAACTGGAAAACAAAAATCGTTTTGGATGAGTCCGTGTGTTAAAATAGGGGAAGCAACACCGTCAGCTGGAGTGGTGGACCATTACCAAGTCACAGGCGAACCTAAAATCCCACTGCAAATCTATGTAGATGCACCACTAAATGAACATGAACTCAGTTCGCGCAGTTAGGCTCCGCCCACAGGTCCCTCCGGCATTCCGAGTTTTCTGCCTACTTTGATTTGAGCTTACAGACCTTTTCAGAATCCAAAAAAATTTAAGTTTTGAATAAATAATTTTTGAATTTCGAAAATGTCTATAGGCTCAAACCAAAGTACATCCTTGTAGCTTTCCAAAAAGCTATGAATGGTAAACTTCTGTCAAGGGATAAACCCACACGAACTGATTCCGCAACGCCCTATTATTTCACCAATATAACTGGAACTGTCCTTAAGGACGGAGCTGGATTGGTAAAATGAGCGTTGCGAAATCAATCCCTGTGGAATTATTTTTGGATTTTGGAAATGCCAATGGGCTCAAACCAAAGTACATCCTTGAAGCTTTCGAAAGAGACCAAAATGGTAAGAAGCCGTCAAGGAATAAACCCACATGGATTGATTTCGCAACGCTTTTTTTACCAATTTAACTCCGTCCTTAATAAGGCTTCAACAAGTTCAGTGATCTGCCTATGCAGTGATCCACACCATTTTTTTGACCATGTGATGATATTTAAATTGATCTTTTTTGTGGTACAAGAGGACACTGGGATTTATGGTAACCAACAGTTTTTACGTTTGAGATCTAGCGCTCCTATATTAGCCCCTCTAGAGCTTCCTCATCATATGATGCAAGAATAGTAAAGTAATAAGTTTGTTTCTCGAACCATCTCAGCCTCGATATCAGCAAACGTTTTTGAAGGTCTTAAAGTATACCTATCGATTTACTCTGCCAAAACCCAAGAAGTCCACTTTCTGGCCAGAAAAATCTCAAT
The DNA here is from genome assembly GCA_949128115.1 of Anaspis maculata. Classification (NCBI taxonomy): domain Eukaryota; kingdom Metazoa; phylum Arthropoda; class Insecta; order Coleoptera; family Scraptiidae; genus Anaspis; species Anaspis maculata. Next base: position 55,027,675 of record OX421962.1, on the reverse strand, counting down.
CTCAAATACCTACACACTTCGAACGACTTTGTGTCATTTGAGAGCAGGACAGAACAGCAGGGGACAATACAGCGCAGAGACAAAAACAGCGCAATTAACACACCGCGGCTACCTCCTTTCAAGCAGAGAATACTTTCAAGTTTCCTCCTTATTTTTAGACCCCACCAGAAACAATAATTTCTGACTCTTCAAGTTTCCTTCTTCTTTTCAGACCTACGTCGTCCTTATTTTCAGACCCACTAGAAAAGCCATGTAGAACTTTAGATACAAAAAGAAAAAAATCGGTTGTGTCACCCCGAAACTTTCCCGATGATTAGTATCCAAGAACCTATGGAATTTTTTGTTGGAAACGTCCTTTCAGGCAGGAAGTTTGAATTAGAAAGGAAGAGTGAAAATAATTTACAAAAAATTTAAAATTTGGAAAATTGAAATTTTTGGGAAAACCTCAAATCATCTTATTGTAAAAATCGTCAATTAAGGTTTCACCTCGGGTTTCACGTTAAGCTCCATTATTCAAATCATCAATTCTGGTCACCCCAGTCTCGATAACCCATATGTTTATTGTCACTTATTTCTGCTACAAAAAATCATTTTACTGTAAACAGCAATAGTGGGGTTGGTAGGCATTCCTATACGGCATTTGATGATACAGAAAATTCCTTCTGCATGAGTGTTCTACAAGGCCTAACGAGCGATATTAGAAGGGGAAGCACAAAAGCTTCCCCTTAGGGGGGTCGCAGGGGGCCATGTCAAGTTGACGGTCCAAGAACTTCTACCAAACCATCTTTAAATTTAGTTGTATCACTCAAATGGGGATGATGTGACTCCATTGTGAATCTCGATGGCATTGGTCGCCATGTCTCTCTCATCCGTCATGCTTGAAAAAATAATTTCTTCGGGAGGTCAAAGAAATTACTTTTTATTTTTTTTACATATACAAGAGGACGCAAAGGTGGCATGTTTTGTGTCTTAAGTGCGATTTATAACTCGATTTTAATTTTAGTCGCAATTACAATCGCAATTTTAACGAAGTTCAAAGATACGATTTCCTCTATACCTTTCATAACCCGATTTTAATCGCAAGACGCAATCGTAACGATTTTAAGGATTTTAAGAAGTTGGCCAACAACCAGCTCTTGCGATCCGATCCTTACGATCGACCAATAAAAATCAAGATAATATCAAGATTAGCGAAAATGAACACAGTAGTCTCCTTGATTAGCAACGTTAGGTTAGGGGATTTTCTGGGGACTTTGTGCAGAGGTTCAGTGGCGCAACTAGGGGGAGGTCAGCCGGGTACCCGCACCCACCTGTACAAATATTTGACCGCAACGGCGCTTTTTCAACGTTTACAATTCACACGAACATACATTGGTTATGCTGATTTTCCCGAAAAATGTTCACTTGCGGCGCCTTCTTGGTCTGTGGGTGTACCTGCCTGTTCAAATGGGCTAGTTACGCCACTGCACTGCACCCTAGGCTTTCTCCCTCCATCACGCCTTGCTTCCGACCGATGCGATCGTTGCGATCTAGTTATAAATTGACAAGAGGAATATGCTTACGATCGATACGACTAAAATTGCGATCAAAATTGCGACTAAAATTAAACTCGAGTTATAAATCGCACTTTAACCTGTTATATGGCATTCCCAAAATCCTATTATGAAGTCAATTTTTCAAATTCTCAATTTTGGGCTGATTGGTAGGCTAAGAAGTAGGTATTTTTCAAAATCCAGTTCAGACGTACTTTTTTCAATGTCCAACTGGATGTTATTGAAATAATCGCAAGGGTGGATAGACTGAACTTTAACTATTTTCTAAACATTATGTCGAGAAAATCAATCCTAAACCGCACATGGAGAGTACACAAATTATTTTTCTTCCGGTCGATCGAATTACGATGCCTACTAAGCCCGTCAGGGAGAACGCTGAGCATCGCCAGACTAAACTAGTATGAAAACAGCCTAAACTAATTCGAAACTGCCTGAAACACTTATTATGTAGTTCGACATTCAATTCTGAGTCAGCACTCAGAGTTTTAGTCAGTTTTGAATTTGTTTAGGCTGTTTTCATACTATGTAGTTTAGGCTGGCGATGCTCAGCGTTCTCCCTGACGGACGTAGTAGGCATCGCAATTCGACCGACCGAAAGAAAGATAATCTGTGTACTCTCTATGCGCGGTTTAGAATTGATTTTCTCGACATAATGTTGAGAAAATAGTTCAGTGTGTCCACCTCTTATGATGATTTCAATAACCTCCAGTTGGACACTGAAAGAAGTACGTCTGAACTGGATGTTAAAAAATACCTACTTCTTAGCCTATCAATCAACCCAAAATTGAGAATTTAGAAAATTGACTTCGTAACAGGATTTTGGGAATGCCAAATAACAGGTTAAGACACAAAACATGCCAACTTCGCATCCTCTTGTATGTATAAAAAAATAAAAAGTGATTTGTCTGACCTCCCGAAGAAATTATTTTTTCAAGCATGAAGGATGAAAGAGACGTGGCGACCAATGCCATCGAGATTCACAATGGAGTCACATCATCCCCATTTCAGTGATACAACGAAATTAAAAGATGGTTTGGTAGGAGTTCTTGGAGCGTCAACTTGACAGGGCCCCCTACGGCCCCCTAATAGGAAGCTTTTGTGCGACCCCTTCTAATATCGTTCGTTAGACCTTATAGAACGCTCATGCAAAAGAAATTTTCTGTATCAATAAATGCCGTATAGTACCGTTTTTTCTTGTGTACCGATCCCACTAAAAGTGAATGAGATATATTTTATACATCATTTTTTTTGCAACTCCATCAAAAAAAGTGACATAGCCATGAAGAAGCTCTTACGTAGTTACGTTTACGTAGTACATTTACCGCCAGGAACCAAAACCTTTTGTTTTATTGGGCCATAATTTCAATGAAGCAAGACCTTGTCGCTTTTTTTCTATACAGGGTGATTCAAAAGTGTCGGAACATCTTGACGCTGCGTGATATGGAGGTGTAGAAGAGTGCTGAAAAATTGTAACAAAAATTCCTATCTTCTAATTTTGAAGTCATGGAGTGACAAAAGCTGGTCCTTCGGTTGCTTCTATTTCTGTTGTTTCAAAAGATTTTAGAAAACTGTTTATGGAAAAATAATGAGTAGAAAAAGTCAACCACTGAACCTGTATTAAATTTCAGTTTTCTATACAGGGTGAATCATAAACTACAAAAATTTAGTTTTCCCAAAAAACCAGAAGCAAAAGAATTGTGGGGTCTCTTATATGGGCATGTGGTGGAGGAGCTGTTGTCTCCTCGGTAGCTTAGTGGTAGAGTACCCATCCGGCAAATGGAAGACGCGGGTTCGATTCTCGCTCGGGGCCAGACACTTTTTCTCCGTCATATCGCGCCATAGAATTCTACTAAAATGTGTTTTATAGTTTTATTGTGCTCTAACATAAGTTATGGGACCAATGTGGCTGTTTTCAGGTACTTTTAGAAAAAATAATTTTTAGGATTCATGACACACCTGTATACAAGACAGAAATTCTCTGCAGATTCAGAGGTTCATTTTTTATACTCATTGTTTTTCCATATAAACATAAACATAAAAGATTTTACTAAAATCTTTTGAAACAACGAAAATAAAAGCGATCGAAGGGACAAGTTTTGTCCCTCCATAACTTCAAAATCAGAACATATAAATTTTGTTTTACAACTTTACAGCACTCTACTACACTTCCATATATTACGCACCTTCAAGGTGGTCCGACACTTTTGAATCACCTTGTACCTATAATGACCAAAATTTTGATGTGAGTAAACATTGTGCTCTAGATAGTAGGTAAAAAAAAAAGTAGGTTCACTTGTACCGTGATTCTAGTCGGCTGTGAGATTTTGTTTCTAAGTTTCCAAATGTGAAATATAGAAAATTCCCAAAACTTTGCAGTTGGCTGCTCTGGCCGGACCAGTTTTGAAACACATTTTTTGCGTATTTCCTTTGCAGATAGCCGGAACATTTTTGCAGGACGTGATGTCTGACGCTTTTTTCCATTTTATTGATAAAGTGTAACAATTTTTCGACTTGTTTTTAATTTTCGCCAATGAACAAATAAATCAAGAGAGCCTTGACATTTGACAGTTGTGAAAAATATTCCTAACCTCTTGAAGCCGGTTCAACTTTAGATGCTTCAAATTGAAGATTGTACAATGCCCTTCGTCCAAAAATGGGGCCCCATGCAATCATCAACCCTTTCGCCTCTTCCAGTCAAAAATACAAGTCAAACCCTGAAGAATTATGGGCGATACAAGGATCGCCGTGCAGTCTGTCATTGGCAAAAGAATTTACGTGTAAAAAGTAAATTTAACCAAATTTCAAAAAACCCAGCCGCTCAAAGTTGTGTATTGGACCGAAATTGATGTAAGTACCTTCAATTTGCAATTTGCTTTCATTTTGGGGCTTCCCGGGACGAGTTTTTGTCGACCCTGAATGGGCCGCCGTCAAGATGACTTAATTTGCGGCCGCCCGGTGCTCTTTTGGTGTCTACATGACGGTAACACAGCTCTGCGTCCCCCTAGTGGCACGTCCACTTATGACCAGGTCAGTTTTCCAAGATTTTAATATCAATTTGATAAGAAATATAACTTTACTTCCAGAGAAGTCAGTTTCACACCAGGTGAAAAGGTGGCAAGCCTACAATGCTAAAGTAGAAAATTTGCCCCGCCAACTAGAGTCACACTACAAGTGAACCTACTATAGACCGGAGAAGTGATGACGTCACAAGATGGCAACATGGCCGGCGGTTGACATTTTCTGGAGGCCAACGTCATCACATGAACGTGACGTTTCTATGTTTGGTTGTGTTTGGCATGACATTTTCTGGAGGTTCACAACAAAAGTCACAAAAGTCAGTGCAAAATGGCAGTGAGCATTGCTGAATTTGCCAGCCTAAGAGACAGCCAGCGTCATACAGGCGGACTTGGTTGCAAAAAGGCCAGACATAGCCCAACAGAGAGCTGCGCAAAGCTGCACTCAAAATCACCAGTGCCTACAGAACGGTTCCGCATGATGCAGCACGAGTGCTCTCGGGTATCCCACCCTTCGCCCTGATGCTTGCGATTAGAGGAAACAAGCCTAGGAGTGCCCACCAGCAAACCAGAAAGCAGAAACAAGGCCACAGAGCAGTTCGTCGAGCAGTGGCAACGGCAGTGGAACGCCTTGGTTCAAAGTTGGATGAAATAAATACTGGGGAGCCTCAAAAGCCTCAGCGTCAGGACAACGCGGAACACGCTCGTTTTCATTGTAACGGTCCATCAAAGCAGCGAGAAGACTTCGAAGAAAAACTGGGCAGGAGAATCGCCGTCGACAATCTCGTTCATGAGATGCTCAGAGGCAAAGAGCAATGGATCGCAGTTTATAGTTAGCAGTTTTTAGTTTATAGCAATATAGTTTGATTTCCTCCACCTGATATAGCCCAAAATATGGATTATTTTTTGTTATATCCATTTCCGTTATTCACCTTTCCAAAAAGTTGACAAACACAAACAGAGAAACGTCAAGTGCATGCCACGTGCCGTGCATTCCACGGTCGTGTCACGTTTGACGTTGGCCTCCAGAAAATGTTAACCGCCGGCCATGTTGCCGTGTTGTGACGTCACACTTCTTCGGTCTATACTGTCAGGAGCACTGTATTACATACATCAAAATTTTTGTAACTCCAAAAAATGTGACATAGAGCCATGAAGGAGCCCTTTAACGTTAGTACATTCACTCTATGAAATGATCGAGGAACCAAGCCTTTTATTCTATTAGGCCATAACTGCAACGAAGCAAGACCTTGTCGCTTTTTTCTAATGACAAAAATTTTGATGTATGCAGTATTTTGCTCCTGACGGTACAAAGTTTGCTGATGCAACTTGTACAATTTCCGCAGGCTTTTGAGAACTTCTGTTATGTCAACAACACAACAACAACTACTATGGTAGCGCCCGTACGGCGTCATTTATTATTCAGCCTGGCATGGCACCTGGCACCGCGATCAGTAGTCCATTTAGAATACAGGTCCATGTCACCACGCCAGAAGCGTTTGAATTTCGCGCTGCCATGGCGATATCCCTAGGCGACCAACAAAACAAGCCATTGCTATGACTACACAAACAAAAACATCACAAGTAGCGATGAATCATGTATACGACATTATTAATTCATAGTAGGTAGTGTAAAATAGCTCATTTTCAAGTGCTACAATTTACTAAAAAGTGCCTTTTTTACCACACGTTTCAAGCCAACAGCTCCAAAAAGTAAGGTTGGTATTTGTCAAAATCTGACATTTCTGACAGAAAATAATTCATGGCCAGACTTGTTATTTTCCAGATTCCCAGTGTGAAACACTTTCTTAGGAGAAATATTAAAGGTAATTACGTTATCAATAATTATTTACCTTGAGCTAGAACGGAAGAAATTCCATTTCACACAACATAAAGTCCCGTTCGTCACTCCATTATCGTTCAATCGCTGCGTATTTACACACTTTTCAGGTTAGCTCGAACAGTAGGTACAATACAAACAAGCGACTAGCGAGGGAGGGTTGGCAGCAGTGATGGCTACAGGGGCAGCGGGAAATATGAATTTGGACGAAAAATTTAAAGGAATCCAAGATATTTTGAAATTACGTCATTTACTGGGCGCACTGTTGCAGAATCCTAAAAATGTAGACAATCTGAAAACCCTGAAAACTCTAATCGTCAATTCATCTTCCAACATTGTGCAAACGGTACATCCCCAAATTTTCTCTGTGGTTTGTTTAATCATGAAACAAATAGCTGTTGATGGGGACAGGTATGTTTTTTAATTCATTAATCATCTTAGGAGAAATAACATTTTTACTCTTTATGCTTTTACAGTTTTTCATCTTCAGAGAGGCTACTGGTTTGTGATATTTTGAAGAATATATTTGATAAAGTTCCTGTCGAGAATTTAACAGTATTTTTCAATATTTATGGCTTCTTATTATTTCAAGCGTATGATGCAGAGAAGCATCAATGTGAGTGGTCACCCTTGTTGTATATGAGTAAAATAAAAGTTGAATATTTCATTTTTGGTCCACAGGGGCCTAGGCAGACTGCTGCTAAATCGTTTTGATAATGCAGATTTATAAGATAGGTACTATTACGGACAAAAAAAATTAGGACAGAGACTGTCACGGAGTGTACTGTCATCAGCCAGTATTCATTGCTATGGTGAATCCAGGTATGGTAAGTAAGTGGAAAAGTCCTAGTAACGGCTAGTGTTAAAATCAGCAACTGTGTGATCGGTGACGTCATGAATTCCGATTATTGTGTTTGCTGGACTGTAAGGCAGAATATCTGGCTTACTGGACCAAGTACAGACATCGGCGACACATCAATGGAAAGCCCAGAGAAAGAGGATTTTTTTTTCATCTGAAGTTTTTTGTTATGTCAGTCATGAATAACAAAATTCTTGTGACTCGCCCGAATAAAATACCTACCTCTGGTTCCACCGGAGTTTTATGAGCGGATTAAATCTATCACTTTGATAGTTGCTATGCACCAGCCAATAGCATGACCAATTACTTAGTTACTATGGGAGTGATAAATTTAATTCGTTGATAAAAGTTTGGTGGTACCGGAGGTTAGTCAATTTATTATAATAATAAGCAATAATAAGCATTTATTGAATGCTTTCTTATAATGCTGTGCAATATTCAACACGTAGGTGCTATCAGATTTTTTTAAATCGAAATTATAGCATCACCGTAAATCCTGTTTGAAAGAATCAGGGCTGCAGAAACCACAGAAGGAATCCGAAAATAGACAGTTGACTAGTATGACACGATTGACACACGTGTCGATGGCCGCATTCGTAAGTCACAACAGTTGTGGAGCACTTCCACGCGATTCGTCGAAATTTTAATTTTGACCAATGGCGTACAAGTGCTCCACAACTGTTGTGACTTACGAATGCGGCCATTGTTTGTAAGAAATTGGCCGCATTCGTAAGTCACAACAGTTGTGGAGCACTTGTACGCCATTGGTCAAAATTAAAATTTCGACGAATCGCGTGGAAGTGCTCCACAACTGTTGTGACTTACGAATGCGGCCATTGTTCCATGTGTCACAATGACATCGGGCCGAAATTATTACACTTCGTTTCAATCTCTGACCTACTTTTTTTGGCCGCAGTGTGTGGTACCTATAAAATATGTATGAATAATACAAGTATTATCTGTTATCTGTTCAGTAGTATAATATAGCAGTATAGTATCCGTTCAGATTTTATTTTCAACACAGCAGGGCCTGGACAGTGGCGGCGCCAGCACTTTTTGAACGGGTGGGCACAAAAGGCACACTATTCAAGAAGGTGGGCACTCATCTACCTAGTTATACGTTCAACCTCCCCTCCTCCAAACAACTTTCTTCCCATAAAAAAACAGTCAAGCGCAATAGTCTTTTTCAAAAAAAAAAAATGAACAACGGGATACATTCGTATTTTTGGTTGTTTTCATTAGTATCTACTTAGTTATGCAATTAAGGTAGTGTGGTTTTTCTCATTCTATGATTTTCCGAGACATTTTCTGAGAAATCGGGTGGGCACCTATGATTTTAGGGGAGGCACGTGCCCACCCTGGCCACCCCCTGGCGCCGTCGCTGGGCCTGAAATTTTACTTTTAGGTTCTTGAAAAATTAAATTACTTGACACATGAGACAAGCTACCAAAGTTTGTACCTACCTACCTATTAACCTATATACTGTAAGTGCTGAGAAGGCAGGTTCTAACAACATCTTTGTTCATCTGTAAAATCTTTGAAGAGTCTCTTGTGTGGGAAAGATGAACAGCGGATCAGATAGCATGTAATTCAAACATTAAACAGTCAGAAATAAACTTGCAACACCGTTGTGAATTTTGAAGTGAAACGCAACCACAGCAAAAGATGCATACCTAAACTCTCACATACCACTGACACCGCTCTTACAGGGTGGATTCTGTCACCCCATGCTCACCTGCTGTGTTGAAAATTATATCTGAACGCATAATAGGTACAGTTCGAATCTCGATTCAAATGAAAAAGTAAAAAAATAAATAAAAAAAAACATAAGTTTCGGAAAAGATCTGTAATTTGCATATAAAGCTGTTGGATAGGCGTTAGCGTTAGTTGCGCCAAGGAAGCATGCAGTACTAAAATATCGGTATCCGCGAATTCGGATTTTTCATTTTAAGCAGCAAGATGCCACCATACTGATGCAACTTCGCGATGCTCTTCTTGAACCGTAAAATAAAATATCAAACTTGCTCCGTTTTACTCACATAGAAAATAGCCCACTATCTCAATAGGCTACTTCGTTTGGGCAGGTGCGTATGCTTGACGGCTCCAAATTTTGTAAACTTTCGTACACCTGTCAGTTGAATGGCAACGCTGCATGCTCTGTCTAGCCGCCTGACCAACAACTGGTTCCTGGCTGTCACTTCTATACATACCGTAAATGCATCTCTTCGTAGCTCCTTTGAACTTCCTTCTTGGTGCAGCCATTTTCAACAGGTTCTGTTCTTTCGACAAAACATGAGCAAAGGGAATGTAGGTCAGGTAGAAACGAGAAGTGACCATAATTATTGTCACAAGTGACAGTTGGCGCCGATGTCTTGTTGTTTTCAGCGCTGTTGCCATTTTTGTTGTTCCTGAACTTCCACAAATGATCATTGAATTTAATTCCAATGAAACATTTCCTTTGAATATAAAAATGGTATCTAACATTCAACCAAATTATTTGTGAAATTTTAGGTGCACTACAAAAATTTTGTGTGTTAATTTTCAATATTGGTGTACGAAACTATGAAATTCGCGCCAGACATGCGCACTCAAAAAAACCGAAACGAAGGGACCTATTGTGATTTACTGATTTGACACTGCGATTTTTTAGTGTTGAACATTGATGAAGATTACAAAATGAGCATAGTTCAGTGCATGTCTTCTCTCGTTAAATCATTAGATCCTTCCGTGATAGAACAACTTTATACAAGAGAAAATGCACCAAAACTAGTTCAAATAATGTATGTTCTTGTTGAGTGGTTGAAAAATGAACAATACCGAACTTTAAGGTAGGTATAATTTCTCCCATGTACAGTTGAGAGCGAAATGATCCATACGGCACCGCTAGGAAGTCGACTGGATTTCAGAAATGTTAGCTGCTTGGATCGTTCTTGAATGCCAATTTTGATTAGAGATTGATCGTAATCCAATCTGGCATTCAAGAACGATCCAAGTACCTAATATGTCTGAAATCCAGCCGACTTCCTAGCGGTGCCGTATGAATCATTTCGCTCCCAACTGTACCTACCTACCCATCTTCTATCTTGAAAACTGATTTTCTTTTGCAGAATAAACTGCATCAAATGCATAATGTCATTCGCTCAAGTCTTGGATGACGACCATTTCAGTGACCTAGTCACCAGAAACCAAGTTCGTGAAGTGTTCATGTTCTACCTTCCTGGAGTTGCGCAAAGCTTAAAAGCTGTAGCTTTGAGCGACGAAAAAGTCGGACATCAGCTTCCATGTTTCGCACTGAAAGCCTGGGGACGGATAGTCACGTTGTTAATGCAAGATTATAATGCTTTTGACCAAAAAATTGATTTGAAACAGTCATCGAACGTAGATAAGTTTAAAAGCAAAGAAGAAGTTTTAGATTATGTCAGCAATACACAGAGGACAGCCGAATGGTACAAAGAAAACGACAAGAGACTGCAGTTTCTAATCAAAGACTTCCAAAAACTAACTCATCATTCACATCAAAAAGTCAGACTTGAGCTCACCAATATGTCCAAATTGCTTGTTGAGAATTGCATTCAAACCATGCCACAATCTATTGGAATCTTGGTCGAAATTGTGATAGCATTGTCCGAAGATGATGATAAAGAAGTTGAAGAAGAAGCTAAACAAATTATTGAAATTTTGGCTTTGAAACTTTCTTCAGATGATTTTAAAACTTTATTGGAGAATTTGGAGGAAAGCTTTTATAAAACTGTCGCTAGTCTGCCACGTGTATTTAATGGAATAGGTTTGTTGTTTATCTGGATAGTATAAAAGGTACAGGTGTCCCACAAGTCGCGCTGTCTATTTTCTAAGTGGGTTAGATGAGTATTGTAGGTAAAACAGTAATACTAGGCTCACTTTCAACATAAACACGTAATTCTTTAGTAGACACCTACAAAAATTGTTGCCAGGTTTTGTCCATTTGTACCTAAGCTTGCAGTATTACCTCGTGAAGTTATGAAGTGCAAGTGGTGAAGCATTTTAGACTCGATTTTAGGAGTCACAGCGCCAATCGTTTTCTTTCTCAGCTTATCTTCCATGTCGATCGTGGTTGAATGAACCATTGCTTTTCGCATTTCCTCTACAATCCAACGGAGTTAATTGTGTCGAGTGACAGTGGAAGCCAAGTCACAGCGCGACTTTTGGGACACTGTACTATGTGTATTGTTTGTATGTTTTGTTTGTATGGAGTGCTTTTATTTAATTAGTATTGTTATTTGTTTCTAGATGAACAAGAGCAACTGGTCTGTCTCAATTTATTGAGTGGATATATTCGTGTGTTTGGAAAATTCAGCTTCAATCGTGTGCTACATTCGATGGAGCATTTAAAAAAATTAATTTTGAGTTTGATCCACATTTCGGAATTTGATAGAAACGATTCTGCATTAAGCGAAGTTCCTTATTCGGGTAAATAAACTCTTAAAACTTGGTTCACCTAATCACATTTTACCCAACAAGTTTTTTAGACTTCGAGGAACTACCAAATTTGGCTAGCCCATGGAAAAAGTTCCGTTATTTCAAAGAAGAATCAATTTATCTCAAGATCGAAGCAATTTGCGCATTATTGCCGGCCTCTGGTGTTTTGACTATAACGAGCGATTTTATTTTTGACATTTTCAACAATGATCAAGAACACAGGAACGAAGCAATTTTTCTGCTGAATGGTTTGATGATGGGCGTCGATCCAAAAACGGATTTTGCATTTATCAAGAACGTCATGCAAATTTATACTGAAAAGGAAAACTGGTACATACCTTTGAATCTGATTGATTCAGGCGATTCAAATTGTGATCTGAGCTTGGGAGATGTAAAACATAATATCACTCAAGCTTCACTCTTGACTGAAGGAATAGGAAGAATCGCATTGGTTTCTGGTGAAGAGTTCGACAAGCGCTTCATGTTGAAGGTTTTGCATATGATTTTTGAAAGAGCCGGTGCCGATCAAGTTCTATTGAGTGCTGCTGGAAAAACAGCACTTTCTCACATCGTGAAGTCTTGTAAATATAAAAATATTGGCGATTTGATTAACAAGAACATGGATTACCTCACGTTTCATATTGAAAGAAAATTCAAACGAGCTGAAACCTTAGCCGAACATACCGCCATTCTGAATGTATTAGATGTCATGCTAACATACAGTACAGTAGGGGTACTTCAACCTACATCAAACATCGTTGAAGAAGTGAGTTCTACTTTTTGATTTGTTTCGTTTTTGTAAAAATAGTTTTTAGTTGATAATACTCTCCACCAACAAAAGGAAAGATGTCGAAATCAATGGCTATTTGAAGATATTCAAAATGTTCCTGCAGTGTTTGCACAGGTGGTTCCAAATTACAATCGAAATAAAATCTCGTAAGAGTAAAAAGTTGAAGCTAGAAGAAATGGAACAATTCAAAGTGTCTGGGATAGATGAAACCATCGCCAATGATTTTTCTGATGGCGTCATGGGCGGCAAAAGTGCGGAAGATCTCTACAAAGAAGACCTTGAGAAAAGAACAGAACAACTGGGAGATGACTCCTATGCTGATACAGAGGCCTGCACAAAGCCAGAACCTCCTGGTCACGTCAGGTTGACCGTAAAAATTTTGGAACGCAGTTTACATTTTCTACCTTCAAAGAACAAAACACGAAAACTGCTTGTGCTTGAGATCCTCAGCCTTGGTTTAGAAATCATCAGAGAATGGGAAGATGAGTTACTGCCGATCGTCCATCTCATTTGGTCACCTCTGGTCGATAGATTCAAAGAGCTAGATGATCCTGTAGTTATCAGTTTCAGTTTCCAATTACTGGTGGTGCTGGCGAGATTATCAAAGGAGTTTATTAGATCTAGGACTGTGAAGTATGAATTTAGAATGTTTTGAAAGTTGCTTAAGTAATTTTTCCTTTTTTTTGTAGAGAAGTCCTACCCAGTATTCTGAAAGTATTGGATACATTTTCAAAGAGTAGTTATTTGAAGGATAGAGGGAATTCTTATCGGTATTCGCAGGCATATAAGTTACAGCTGACGATTTTGGAATTGCTTGGTGGGATTATTATAGATCTAGATATGATGGAAGCAGATGTAAAGAATACTATGGAAGTCGCACTAAAATACTTAAGTAACAGACAACCAGTTCCTTTACAAGTAAGTACTAAGCTCAAGATTTGGAACATTTTTGTTTTTATGCGTCGTACCTAGTGGCAGGTCACGTTGTTCTTTCGCTGTAAGCACAGCCAAATATGCATTTTGTGATAGAAGCAATTATCCCGGGTTACTAATGAACTTTTTTCTAATTGAAGAGACCACGATTCCTACATTGCCAAAGCGATCCCCAATACGTGGTCTTAATTGCTATAATCAACTCCTAAAAAGTCCCAGGGAAAAGAATATGGGGGTGATTCTATCGAGCTTCCAAGTTTTCCCAAGTAATAACCTTTGAAAATGAAAACGTAGGGCTTGGATAGATCCTTCCTAAGTAGGTGCGAGTGTGAAAATTGGCGCTTTCATTCCAACAAAAATTTCAGATATTCTCACGTCAGCTTACTTATGTGCTGATGGAGGGCTTTTCAAAACTCATATATGCAACTATAGGGAGCGTGCATGACCTTCAGCGTCAAGGCGTACGACATACTTATTGTGTATCTAGGGAATAATCTGTGGTGTATAAATGGCATAAACACTACTGCCAATCTTAGTCCAACGAAAGCTTCACTTTACGCTCGTGCTTCTCGCGGCGCTACTTGTCTTTGTCTCTCACATAGCCCATATCATATCCACTAAAAAGGAAAATTTAGTTTTAGCAGCCCAACTGACGTTCGTTCTGTCCCCCCCCCCCCCCCTATTGTCCTCCACACTCCCGACCACCTCAAGTGTCCAATGCCTGCATCTTCCGCCCAGCATATCCCAGAGAGAAGCCCATCTGTGCTGTCTACCCGTTGTTTCAGGACTTTCAGTACACTCATCCTCCCATTCTGCAGCTCGAGCTCCCCTTGGCTCAAAGTCTGCCTTCCGCCGCCTAGTACGTCCGTGCCACCTGTACAGTGGAACCTCCTACTCAGTGAACACCCGTTCTCAACTTCTAGCGTCCGCTCCCGCACATCTGTAGTCTGCACAACCATCTAGTCAAGTAAAATAAGGAGATTTTTTTGCTAAAGTTGGAACTAATCAAGAGACTCGATGAAAAAAATATGGCAATGTCGAGAATATATATAGAATATAGAATATAGAAGAAAAACCAAAGCTACCGTCCCGGCAACCATGGTAAAACAAAAATAAGAAGATGGAGTGACTTGCGTCGCGGTCTTTCTTCTTGAACAATGAGAGAACTGTAAAAGATTATGAAAATTGTCAGGGACAAAATTGTAGGGAATTCTATGATCTACGAAGAAGTTCTCGAAGGTATTTGACTAACTCTTCTTCAGTCTAGCCGTTAATCGCGCTCAAAATTGCGCGCCAGTTCACTAAAATGGAAAAACACCCGACCTGACATTCATCATTGGATGCTGTAAGAACCACAAGAGATATCAGAAAATTGTGCACGACAAGGTTGTGGAGAATTAAATTTTCCACAAGAAAATCTTCAAGGCCAATTATTAGCTTTCCTGGTTTAGTGAACCGTGAACCGATACAGACCAAACAAAGTCGGGAAAGTATTGTGTCGCCCACAACAGATTTTTTTCGAGGGGGGAAGGAGGACAGCATTGGTTTGGCACAGTATCAAAAAATGATCGTTGTGTCAATAGCCATCGTGCAAAATGGCATTTCTCTAGCTCAAAGTGCAAAAATGTGGTAAAAAATTAATCTTAGCATCCTAATTGCCCATGTTATTTCTCGCTTCTTCTCTCTCTGTAATTTGGGCAAGTGAGTTTGTTGTAAAAGGAAAGCGCCTATTACGTTCATAATAAAATAAAAATATCAAATATCATCACAAAGTCGAAGCGTACAATTGTGGTCCCATCAAACGGAACAGCTGTCATAACAATATATCACAGTTGTTAAAATGCCACACAGGCTCAGAGAGTTTTTTGCCATTAAACTTGAGGAAGCCTGTTCATTGCAACGCGTGGTGCGTGAAACAGGCTGCTCCCAAACAATAGTTTTCAATTCAAAACGTCTAAGTGGGACGAAACGCACGACTTGATAGTCGACAGCCACGACGCCATCCACGCAAGCGGCCGATGGGTAGTTAGTGTAATTCACTGTAGACCATCCATTTATTACCACACCAAAAACTGATGTAGAAGAAACCAACTTCCTTGCAACCCTAGGAACTGCAAGAAAGCCAATGACTTTCCATCAAAGTTGTATCACGAGGAGCTTGTGCTGTGGTGGTCAGCGCGTTCGACTGCCATGCCAGGGGTCGTAGGTTCGAATCCCACCGTGACCGTGGGCGGTCGGATTTTCGTCCCAAAAACAAGCCCTTTGATTTAATTGGAATGCTTGCTGAATAGATCTCTTGGTAATGCGATAAAAAATCGTTTCGATTGAAGGAGCCACACTAGTGCGTTTTTATTAGCCCTCCTATTTTGAGGGTAAAACTTGAAGGCTCGATACTTTGGACACACCTGTGTGGATTTTTCAGGAAATAATCAATACTTTTTTTCAGAGAGCAGCGGTCGAGTTTTTCAAAGAGTTGATAGCTTACGACCCAGAACTATTCAAGGCGAAAATGAAGTCATGGCTAGAACCATGTCCTGATGAATACCAAAAAAACTTGTCAGAATTACTCACCCTGCTATAAAGAACAAACTTTACTTATAAATAGTGGTTTTATTTGTATTTCTCCTATACAAAAACGTAATTGCACACTTTAGACTATTAGATAATGAACTAATAAAAATAATGAATTGAAATTTCAGTATATACAGAAAGTCAAAAATGTATTACACTTAGGTAAACAGTATGTACCTTTTTTTTGTTGAACAATTATTATTTTTCGAATCACCCGAATTCAGTACATACGAATTCGAGATCTGAAAACAACAACATTACCTATAATATTGTAAAATAAAAATAAATTACACAGTCTTTAATCTAAAATAAAAAATAAAATGGGGCGTACATGGTTGGAATAAAATTAAAGTACACCATTTGCTGGGAGATCGAGGGGGGGTTGACTCCCCGATATCACAGCACCATCGAAAATAAGGAGAGCTTGAGACGCACACACATCAAAAACTCGAAATATACGCGGCCATATTTCATGTACTAATTAAAAAAATAAAATGCAATAATTTTAAATCTAACGCCTCGCTCGTATGATTGAATTACATGCACAACCATTGTTGGTGAAACAAATTTAAAAAAAATGTGTACTTAAAAATTAACAAAACGTGACACTTTAAAAACGTTGAAAGAAAAACCTTAGTTCTCGGTGGTCACCGGTTCTCTGGCATGATGTATCTGAATGTGTTTATTGTGATTCGACTTGGTGGCAGACGTCTTGCCGCATATGTGGCAAGAAAACGGACGCAAGCCGTTATGGATGCGCATGTGGTCGTTCAAGTAGTATGAACGATGGAAACTCTTGGCACAAATGTTGCAGGCGTACGGCTTGGCATTCTCGTGCTCCTTGACGTGACGCTGGCAGTTGTACTTTCTGATGAAGCGGGCACCGCAATAGTTGCAAGTGTACGGTCGGACGCTCTTGTGAGAATTCATGTGGGCTATGTAGTCAGATTCTCGTATGAAAGCGCCCTTGCAAAGATCACATTTGAACGGTTTGGCCACTCGAGAAGCGTGCGTCCACTTGTGCAGCTTTAGGTTCCACTTGGTGGTAAAGTCTTTGTTGCATATCTGACACTGGAAGGGCCGCACGCCGCTGTGGCCGCGGATGTGCACCTCCAGGGAGGACTTGAGGTAGACGCCCTTGCAGATGGGGCATTCGACATTCTCGATGGTCTTGTGACCGTCGGGTAAGAAGCTGTTATTGTGTGCGCGTCGGACGTGACGCGTTAGGCTTGACATGTGGATGAACTTCTCATTGCACTGGCTACATGACTTCGGTTTGCTATCGTGAGTTTCCATATGCCACGCCATTTTTTTCTTTGAATGGAATATTTGCTTGCAGTGGCAAATGAAGTCTTTTTCCTTCTTCTTGACGTTCAGATGGTGCCTGTTGCGGTGCTGTACTAAATTGGAATGCCTTCGGAACGATTCGTCGCATAGCGGACATTTTATTGGCGCTTCGCCGGTATGCGTGTTTCTGTGTTCATCGAGCTTTTGCTTTGTGAGGAACGCCTTGGTGCACGTTTCGCACTTGTGCGGCTTGATGCCCAAGTGCCTTTTCGTGTGCAACTGCAAGTTTTGACGGCGATAAAACAGCTTTCCGCACAGATTGCATTCGAGCGGATGGACCTTCAAGTGATCAGTGAATTTGTAATCGTTCGAAAAGTATTCACTGCATGTCTCGCACTTGAAACCAGTTTCAGGCGTAATGTTATGTACCTGATGTTTATGTATACGCAGAATGCGCAAACTATCAAAGCTTTGATCGCAAACCGTGCAAGTACTAGACGACAGCAGTGAATCAGCTTCCGCTTTGATGTTATCCTTGTTCTCGGTTAGATCACCTTCAACCTTCAACTTGTTGCTGAAGTCGAAACTAGAGTCGGCCGTTTTCGGCGCTTTCGGCTTAATTACGAGTTTCTTTATGTTCTTGCGTCCAACTTCTGCACCAATCATCCGCGCCTTGGCCGCTTTCTCCGGGTGTTTTTCTTTTTCATGTTCTTTTCGATCTTTGTGAGAAGCAAAAGCGTCACCACATGCGGAACATTTGAAGTTTAATGGTGGGCCCGAGCAGCTGACTATGGTTGGGGTGTCTTCGATCTCGTTGTTTTCTTGGGCGTCACTGTAGGAGATGGGAACGCGGCTCTGTAGCGGCGGTACATCTATGTCCGAGCTATCAGAGGCATTTTCGCCCCAACATTCACGCGACATCATGTCGCTGTAAGTGTTACCTTCCATGTATTGCACACGGCTCCATGTCATGTCGTTAGTGTCGCCTATGCTTTCCTGTCCAGAGAGCTCACCACGCGGTGGCATTCTTTCATCCGCGCGTATGTTCAGATCGCCACGCGAAACGCTCTCCTCAGAAGGATCCACAGAAGGAACTGCGGCTATCTCGCCTATTGTCATCAAAATGCCTTGGCGCTCAGAATGTTCGAAATTTTCTACCTGCAAGTATGAAAACCATTTCATGTAAAATTCCATTCAAATTTTGAAGTTCTACAATCATTTATTTATACTCAGCCCTAATAGTCGAGTCGGTACACATCAAAAAACGGTACTATACGGCATTCAATGATACAGAAAATTCTTTTTGCATGAGTGTTCTACAAGGCCTAACGAATGGTATTAGAAGGGGAAGCACAAAAGCTTCTCCTTAGGGGGGCCGCAGGGGGCCCTGTCAAGTTGACGATCCAAGAACTCCTACCAGATCATCTATTGATTTTGTTTCATCACTCTAATGGAGATGATCTGACTCCATTGTGAATTTTGATGGCATTGGTCGCCATGTCTCTTTCATCCTTCATGCTTGAAAAAATAATTCCTTTGGGAGGTCAGAGGAATCACTTTTTATTCCTTTATACATACAAGAGGATGCGAAGTTGGCATGTTTTGTGTCTTAACCTGTTATTTGGCATTCCCAAAATTCTATTATGAAGTCAATTTTTTAAATTCTCAATTTTGGACTGATTGGTAGGCCAAGAAGTAGATATTTTTCAACATCCAGTTCATAGTACATACTTTTTTCATTGTCCAACGGGAGATTATTGGAATAATCATCAGGGGTGGATAGACCGAACTAGCGAATATGCCTCATGGGCATGAGGCTCAGTAGCGCACTTCCTTTTTGAAGGATTAGTGAACGCAAGATGTTAATTAGGGTTCTACCATCATTTTGGGCAAGAGTTCCAATATGGCGGCCAATATGGCGGCAGAATGTTGAAATTTGGCTGGAGAATAAGAATGATCATACGAAACAAAGATAAGTCCCAAGCTCCATGAAAATCGTTGAGTGGTAAGATGGCGGACAAATGACAAAAATAATTGAACAACTTTATATTGTGGACACGTATGCATTCGATTGGCGTTTGCACCACATCGATATCTCTTTTCGTTGAGGCATAATTCTCCTAGTTCTATCACTCTGAAATGCGTTCAATATGGAGAATACAAGATGGCGGTGGGGCATCAATTGTCAAAAATTAGATGTATCCTAATGAAGTTCACATAGCCTGCAAATTTCACTCAAATCGAACCACTTTCAGAGAATTCCAAAATGGCGGATCAAAGATGACGGCCAAGTGACAAAAATCATTGATCAAATTCATATAATGGTCACGTACGCATTCGTTTGGCGTTTGCACCACATCGATCGATTCAATATCGTTCGCTAGGCCTTGTAGAACACTCATGCAAAAGGAATTTCCTGTATCAATAAATGCCGTATAGTAATGGCTACCAACCCCACTATAACCCTTTACCTTCTAGTCATCATCCCTATCCCTTTTCCAATGTTTACCTGCGATATTATGTGATTGTTCGAGAAATCTATCTCCATGTCCATGAAGTTCAAGTTCTGATGGGTCTCCGGCACCAATTCATAGTTGTTATCCATAAATCCATAGAAGTTCTGCGGCTGCGCTTGTACTTCCTGCTCGTGAGATTTGTTGGAGTTTTCTTCCGCTTCATCCATGAAGTCTTCTTCGAGATTCGATCGGGGCGATAGATTGTGCGTAGTCTGGCAGGCCTTGTTCAAATCGGAACGCACCCGGAGGCTCCAATCGGAGCCCGTAGGAGATCCTGGTTCGCCTTGGTCTATTGTTGATGGAGGGGGCGAGGGCGGAGGAACAGGTAAGATGGATTCGGGCTGCTCCTCGTCCTCAACTTCGTGAATTTCGACGAGGTCAGGCTCGTCGTGTTCATCATCCTCAGCTTGCATGACGTCGAGTAGCATCGACTTAGGTTCGTCGCTTTTCGATACATTGTCGGTCTGAGGTTGAGGCTCTTCATGATACATTTTTTCAAGGTCATGGTCGTGAAGGTCGACTTCATCGGTTTTGGTAGGCTCTTCTTCGTTCACGTTTTGGATGCTGATCTCGGGCGGCAACGTCAGTGGCGGGGCCTCGATGGGACGCATTGGATTCAAGCATGGACCACTCGACATGAACACCTTACGTGAAACAAATCAGACTATTATAACAAACATCGTTGAGGAAAAATTACTATGAGCTATGAGCTGACTTTGAACCAAAACTTCTTTCAACGTCAACGTTTTTTCAAATGGCAACACATATCTTTTATAGGTGATTCTGATGGAAGATTCTTTCCGAATTCAACGATAGTCAACACGTTGACTTTGGTTCGAAATTAGTAGGGCCAAAAAATATTGAATTGGAGTTGCAAATCAGTTGGTTTGCTCATTAAATACTGAAATGTGCCCCCAAAAATATTCAGTTTCGATTTTGTTCAAATAATTTCATCATTTTAATCAACTTTCTAATGGATTTTCAAGACACTTCAACATTTTATGGCCAAAACCAACTCAAAATTGGCCAATACTCAATTTTTTGGCCCTACTAATTTTGAAATAAGGTCAACGTGTTCAACATCACTGAATACAAGAAGAAATCTTCCAGCACGTTAACACATGCGCACAAGTGCGAGCAAAGGGAACCGCCTGTATGAGAAGGCCTAAATAGAAATGAAGGAGTTATTGCGTTTCCGTGTGCGGATCGAGGTCTGAAAACGGAAAAAGTGAAGATTTACTGTTCACTGTTTCCCTCCGCCTAGAAAAGATAACTACGAGAAGGACCTGGGAAAACTCCCATGACTGAAGATGGGAAGTGTATGCCAGACTCGTGAAGCCTGGGTATAAAGGTGCGTTCAGTCAGCTTATTTAGCCGCAAGTTTTAGTTTTAGTCACAAGCGCAGAGACGCCCATTGGCTCTTATGAACCAGCCTCATCAGAACAGCCAATGAGCGATGCAGCGCTTACGACTAAAATTAAAACTTGCGGCTAAATAAGCTGACTGAACGCACCTTAAGGCAGCAGTCACACTGGAGCCACCCACTACCATCAATCAAAAATAAAACGCACGCAATGTAATGGCGCTGGTAACACTGCAACCACCGCTTGTGGTCACCGGCGACCACGTTTTTGAAATTTTGTCGTGGTGGTCGGTGGTTCAATGCAAATGCACAAACAACCTTTCGCAATGCCAAACTAATTACATTTCTTGTCTAGGGATTTTTTGTTATGTATAACATGATAATTATTAATTTTCGTTGCCGTGGCCGTGACAGACTAGTGTGTGCACAAAGCGATGTGTGTATCTCTCTTTTCCATACTGCTTCCATAGGCCCTTCTCTCTAGGTGTGTACTGTGTGATATTCGCACAAACAAACAGAGCAATCACAGCACTAGTTGCATGAGGGTCACTAGCAGGTCATGAGCAGAGCGCTATAAGGTTGGCAACGTGAGAAGTGACAACTGATATGTCAAATTCAGGAGGGGGAAGCTGTGGTCACCGGTGGCTCAGTGAGACCATAGCCGATCATTTTGCTTGGTGGTAGTAGGTGGTGGTGGGTGGTAGTGGCTCCAGTGTAACTACTGCCTAAAAGTACGTTCCCTGCACATCACCGCACCGGAGACGATTATTTGTAGAAAGATTTGTAAGTGGGAATTTTGCATCAGCAGTGCTCTTGCACAAAGTATGCAACATTCAGAAAAATTCAGCTTTCACCATTTTTAGGCTTTACCACGACAATCTCTAGTACGTGGACGCGAGTGTTCAATGTTCATATGATGCGAGTGTTGTACTAGAGGTCATGTGTGTTCACGTTTTACAGCGCCCTCATCAGTATCTAATGTTACTCGCCACTAAAAAGAGCATGTTATCATATGAAAAAAAAACTGATAATCGTGGCTTATAAGTGAAAAATTTCTCAGCGGCCTGCGGGCGATGCGTCTGGTCCTGCCCTGTAATGGTGGCATTCAAGATGGCTGCGCCCATGAAATGATAGAGGGTGTTGTCTAAAGAACACAAAAATTCAATACTCACCCAGTAGTTGATATTTTTGTTCATCATTGTGTCATTAGCTTCCTAATAATATCATTTGGAATAACGAAACTAGAAGGATTTTCATATACATATACAGGTGATTCATAAAACATGCTCACCCCTATTATTCTCGAGAACCGTTTGCGATATCGAGTCGCGGGGAAAACTGTTGAGTTAACAATATCACCAAGGTCTGATTTCATATGCTACTAGAGTTGTTTCACCAACACTTTCTGTACGGGGGCGCCTCAATTTTTTTTTTCTACACTGTACAATGTTGAGTGATATGTCATCTAAGAGGACTTTTAAAGTTCAATGGACAAGTGCAAAAACTTTCGGTTTTAAGTTACGATCAAGGAGTATGTTACGATAAAAACAAAAACCTGAAAAACGTTTTCACGTATAAAATGAGAATCTATGGGTATTTTTACAACTTTTAAAGCCTCTATCTCCGTTATAATGCGTTTCCGATATACATTTCTTCGAGAAACTCTACTTTTTTTATGCTTTACCATCTCCTAAAATGTTGACAAAAAAAGTGTCAACGGGGGAGTCAAAGAGACCCCTAATATGAGTCAGTTTAAGAAGGCCGTCAAGGTGCTTTTGACTGAGAGAGCGTTATATTCGGTACGGGAGTTTCTTGAGTGTTACCTACTGTTCTATGGCGTCAACTCCTTGTTGTTTTATTGTATATTTTGTTGTTGTTTAACATTTTTTACCCGTCTTATATTGACAAAGCCAATATTGTATGTCGCAGTGATAGTGAATAAAGATTATTCTATTCTATTTTATTCTAAAGATTGGGGATTCGCCCCTTATTACTATTTCCGTAATTTTAAAGTGATTTTGGGGAACTGTTTCTGTTACACTAATCCGTGAAAATCATCAACTAGTGGATGTGCACTGAACTGCTGCTAACAATACAGGGTGAGTCAATAAATCACAAAGGTTCAGTTGCCTTAATTAATGTCGGTAAAATATTTCACTGGTCCCTAAAATGATTTAAAGATGTGACTATTTTCCCTATAGAAAAATTTTTAGTGGTTTTTTTTGAAAGTAATTGAGTTTTTGAGATTTTTTATGAATCGCCCTGGGTATTAAATACCGTGTGATCCAAACCATTTCAAATTGGGGTAGGCTGTGCCCTGGCGAAAAGCAGCTTTACATCTCGGAATCCACACAGTAGAAGTTCATTGCATACCCCTTTTTTTGGCAGAGTGTACAATGTTTTTTTCACAGAATCACACTATTAAAAATAATTACTGCACTGTTAGATTGCAAAAATATTTTACATTTCCTATTATTGGTGTGCACATTAACAATTTTTCGAAATTTCAATTTAAATTAGTTACCTGCTGCTGCTGGATAACATAGGGCATCATCGAAGGGCCGCTCATGTTCATATTCATCAGCGGTGAAGAACCCATCAACTGCGAATTTATCATTTGAGGAGTCAAGATGGTTGGTATGATGTACTGTTGAGGTAAGCTCGGGACAGCAGGTTGGGTTCCAGGTCCGGGTCCCGTGCTTGACATACTTTGTTGGTATATGAATACATGGTTACCGCCGGGCATTACATTGGGTACATTAGGTGCATTCCATGGCTGGTTCATGATGGCATTCACCGGGGGAGGTTGAGGCAGCTCCTCCTGTTGTGCGCCCATGTCCTCTTCTTTTTCTTCGTTTATTGCCAAACGACATAGTGCCTCAATGACTTTTTGCTTAGGGTGGAGGCTCAAATGGTTTTTCAGCGTGATGCCGGGCCTCAAGTACAGAGTGCACACTGGGCATACCGTATTATTTGAATCTGAAGAGTCCATGATTGAAGCTACCCAGTATACACTCCTTGTATGTTATTGATCTGCAACACAAAATCAATGATATCACCTGCTCGGCCTTAACGTCTTCACTTTTCATAGAAACTAGACATAGAACAAATCTGACCCGACTGTAGTCCTTTTAATCTCGAAATTACACTGAAAAGCGGAAGGCCAAATAAATGGGAACCAGGACCAACACTGTACTAGATATACCCATTGGGACTGAACTACTTAGTGGTGTCCTCATTTCTTGTCTCAATTTTAAAACGACTTACCGTAGCTACTGGAGCATATTTAAACGAATGGAAATTGGGGTTTTTGCGGTAAATTGGCAGTAGAACCAGTTGATAACAATATTTTTATTATTATTCACAACACTTTGTGACGGCCATTTTTGACAAGGAAACTCGTTCTGGGGACTTTCATAACATAGGTGTGGTGACATTAAAATTACTGACGTCAATATAGCCACAACTGAGATGAATAGCACGAAAATCCCCAAATGTGACAGTGACAGACACTTCACGGACATGACGTGCTGAACATTGATTAGTGGAAGTTTATTTAATTATTTAAACACATTTCCTTCCTCACAAGCAATGGGGAATTTATCAAGTGAGTTACATAAAATTAAACTTAAATTTACATTCAAATTGTTTTCTGCTTCAGAAGATTTGGAACAATTGAAGATCTGGCGTGAGAGCAATGCTCGGAGAAGCACCGAAATCATTGAATTGTGGCTCAACAGTATTTGTGATAACTTACAAAAGCTGGGATCTGAAAGTACAAATACTCTAAATGTTATTTTCAATGCATGTTCATGTTTCATGTACCTTGTTTTTAGAACACTTGATACTGGAGCAAGTTTGTATAGCTGCTTTCGACACATACCAGATGGGTATTGCTCAGAAGTGTATCCAAGAACTGTTCGCTGACTTTCCCAACAGTTTGCGTGTGAAAAAGTATGAAGCCATGTTTTTCGAAGCAGATGAGCGATATGACGAAGCACTTGAAGTACTTGAAGAAATCATTCAACAAGAGAGCACACACAGTGGTGCCAGGAAGAGAAAAGTTGCTATTTTAAAAGCACAGGGAAAGAATGTTGAGGCCATCAAGGAGCTTGTTGATTATCTGAAAGTGTAACTGCACCAAATTTGGTTGCTGGAACTTGAAATTTTCATCAATTTATTTCTTAGGTACATGGCTGATGTTGAAGCTTGGCAGGAACTGAGCGAACTCTACATTTCAGAACAAGATTTTGGAAAAGCTGGCTTTTGTTTAGAAGAGTTGATTCTACATAACCCCCACAACCACCTCTTGCATCAAAGATACGCAGATATCAAGTACACTCAAGGTGGTCTTGATAATCTTGATTTAGCCAAGGCTTACTATTGTCAAGCCATCAGGTTGAATCCTCGTAACATGCGTGCTCTTTATGGATTGCAACTAGTAAGTTAGTCGTAAGTTTAAAAGCATAAATAACAGCATTATTTGCAGACAACTGTTGCTATTGCTTCATCACAGAAATGCCCAGCCCCAAAGAAAAAAGATGTTCTTAAATTGGCTGACTGGGTGTCTACAAAAATTAAGAAAATTTATGAAAGCCAACAGTTTGATAATGTGGCAAGCCACCTACTTGCTCTTCAACTTAATCAAGGCAATTGTTGATGAATTGTTATTTTTATTTCAGATTAATTTATGTGCTGGTGTCATTTAAAAAAG
This sequence comes from Anaspis maculata, assembly GCA_949128115.1. Taxonomy (NCBI): domain Eukaryota; kingdom Metazoa; phylum Arthropoda; class Insecta; order Coleoptera; family Scraptiidae; genus Anaspis; species Anaspis maculata. The sequence continues at coordinate 55,001,780 of OX421962.1, read as the reverse complement.
GGAACTGAATATCCCTTCATTTATTATTGTTCAGTAATAAAACAGTATTGGTGTAATACTACCTCTTTTATTAGCAACAACTATTGTACAATTTTACAAGTTATGACCAAGCAGCAAAGTTAGCTCTTTTATTGAAATCTTTTGAGCTGGCATGGGCATAGTAACCTTGGTACATGTCCTCGTGCAGTCTATCTTTGGGGAGAGTTTTGTACAAAGGTTCGTCATAATAATGACCCACTTTCCAGCCTTCCACATTCTTCATTAAATCGGCTTCCTCGTCGCGGTTCCTTCTCAATTGTTTGAGGTATTCCCGATCCCTTTCAGCCAAAAGCACGGGATAGATGGCAAAACGCCCAGAGCGCATCTCGATGTCTTCCTTGTGATTTGATTTACAATTCAAATAATAAAGGAAGGCAGCTCCTGCAGTCATGCCTAAATAACCACCCAAAATGGCAAAACCTACAAAACAGGTTAATTATGTAAGGTCTTGGGAATTCTGGAAATTTTGAAAAAACAGATAATTTCACCTCCAAAATACACTCGAGGTGGTACCCGCTTGTATGGTATGGGGTTGTAGCCCCCAGGGGGAGGCATGTCCTGCTTGGGGGCTGCACTCGCCATTATTTTGGTCCTATCGTCTGAAGGAAAACTTTCGGTGACAGCGACAGCAAAGATTTTTATTTAGCATTGACAGCGACAGATGCGATGAGATGACAACTGAAAACAGCGTTGCCAGATTGTTGACATCAGTGTGGGGGGCCAATCCAAAAATAATTTTTCCAAATGTCAAAATTTAAAAAAAAATTGGATTTTGGAAATGCCAATAGGCTCAAATCAAAGTACATCCTTGTAGCTTTCGAAAGAGACCAAAATGGTAAGAATCCGTCAAGGAATAAACCCACAGGGATTGATTTCGCAACGCTTATTTTACCAATATGACTCCGTCCTTGATGGCTGCCAATGATGCCGCTACCTTTTACACGAAATCTCAGATAATCTCACCTCAGTTAGAGAGAGAAAAAGCTAGAGTCGCATAAGAGGGAGAGAGACACAACTAGCAATCGAAGTGAGAATTCTCAGTTCAGATGATAAAAGGAACGCAGCTATTTTTCGCTTTTTGTCTCTCTAACTGAGGACATCCTTGAACTGAGGTGAGATGATCATCTGTGGGTGAGATAGCTGCGTTCCTTTTATCATCTGAACTGAGAATTCTCACTTCATTTGCTAGTTGTGTCTCCCTCCCTCTCATGCAATTCCCGCTCTTTCTCTCTCTAACTGAGGTGAGATTATCTGAGACTTCGTGTAAAAGGAATACAGCTATTACTGAGGGCCGGGCCAGGTCGTTCCATTTCTTTGCGCATGCGAACGAGGAGCTAACGGAAACGTGACATTTTTGTGATACTTTCGCCTTATTGTGGAAACTTCACTTTTTGGGCATATTAAAATGTAGGAACAAAATGTCGACGTTTTATCCCTATCGGTTACCATGATTCAAACGTGACATTTATCGTGACATATTAGTACTGAGTTGTTTTGAACCGAATGTCCTATCAAATACATAAAAACGGAATGTAGCTCAACTTTCTCTAAAATCAACAGACCATGGTAACCGAATGCCATTGTTTATATGCCACGAGAGCATGGCAACCGAAGCGGTAACTCGATTTTTTTGCCCCGAAATGGTTTTTTCAATTTTTACAGGTTATTTTGACAAAAATGCTACAAGTGTTTTATATCTTTATGAAGAAAAAGAAAATATGAGTTTTATGGGGTGGATAAATAATATGGTGTCCATCAGAAAAAATTAGGTCAACTGTCATATCTCAAAAACTAGTGAACGCAGGAAAAAACTACATATTGACGTCCGTCGATCAACGACCCTTGAAAATGTCAGCATACCAATTTTCAAATTGATAGCTGTCATAATAAAAAAACGATTTGAAATTTTCGAATTCGGCATTTTTCAGTTTTTTTTGGGATATTTCAGAAATGATCTAAGATATCTGGGATATCTTGACATATTTGAGATTGTCATAAAATAGCGCAACTTTTTTGTATCGCTTTGTCAATGTCAATCGACTTTGTATCTCTTACCGTTTCCGAGATACCAATAGTGAGCGTTGAAAAACGGGACACCTGTTTAGTAAAGTGCAGTCTGTAGAGCGTATAATTATGCAAAGTTTCATGCTTTTATCACAAATGCAAGGTGGTTCTCACTAACCGCCGCACTATCAATTTATTCACGCGATAATGCGATATGCGCATCAGCGCATCACATCATCGCCTTTGCCCTTTTTTCCCTTGCCGCCCCTAACACTGGCTACGCCACTGCCACCATGAAAAAATCAGACATCTGGCAACACTGCATGGAACCTGAAATCTAGCATTTGGTGGATTTGTCCGTCATTGGGTTTACACAACTGAAAGCGCGGTAAATTTCAAGTAAGTAATGAATTTTCATAATTCTGTACCTTCTGCCACGAATAATTTCAATAAACTTTTTTTAAAATCTTTCCCTGTAAGCCTTTCTAGTAAACTAGAACATACACTGATGATTTCATCACACTTACTTTGATTTCCTTTGATTTTTACTATTTCACAAAATGAAAGATTAGGGGAAACTGATTTTGTTGCGTTGGTCACTGTGCCCAAACGATCCAATCAAAGACGTTGAAAGTGACGAATGACGATGGCCATTTTTATCTGATTTGATAATTTAAGAAACTGTGATGGTGTCAAAACAAATTTTTCAAGTCAAAAATGAAGGAATAATGAGCAGCTCTACCATCTGGTGCTTAGAACCCATCGAAATGAGAAGAAACTTGTTGAATTCTTGACCGGGGTGAGAGAACGAAATGAAATGAAGAAGGCGAAAACTTCCGCAGATCTACACCAAAAGCAGGGTCTGGAGCAGTCCAAAAAACTGTATCGGTATGTGCGTTGTGAATATAAATTTGCATACCTACTCGTTCTGATTTTTTTTATTTGTGGATAAATTAACATTATCCCCTTGGTAGTAGGAGCAGTGTAAATATAAAAACAGCCTTCCCTCCAAACAGAACATAACCATATTCTTTTTCATTTTTGGTTTCTAACATTACGCAATGTTTCCAGAACAACTAGCGAACAAGCCAAACGCTTAGATGATGCCCGCAGCTGCGCCAGAACTATCTACGATTTGTTCACCCCAAACCTGCACATCCAACGTAGAAAATTCTGTGAATACTGTGAGCGGCTAATATTCTCAGATCCGTCACTGTATGGCAAAAAGGGAGAAGAGCTATTATGGCGCAAAGGTTATTACGACGTAATCTCGTCCGCAAAGAGACTCAAAAAGAAAGAATATTCAAAAGATGACGTTATTAATATTCAGAACCATATCAATTCAGGTGTCGGGTTTTACCATCACATGATTGCCAAGCTCCAGACTGAATTCGGCTTGAAATTAAAGAATGTCATTGATTTCACCATTGAAAACGTAACTAGCTGTGCAGAAAATGTGAAGCCTGAACACCTAGAATGGGCCATGCAAGCCACACACCAATGCTTGATTTACCTGGGTGATTTGAACAGATACAAACTCGAAATCCACTGCAATGAAGAACCAACGCTTTCATTCAGATATTACTTGCAAGCCATATCTTACAAGTCTGATCATGGCATGCCCCATAACCAAATGGGCACGCTTGCCATGAACCAAGATCGCTATTTAGATGCAGTTTACCACTACATGCGTTGCCTTTCCTGTTCTGTATCATTTGAGGGCACCACAAATAATCTTCACAGCCTCTTTGAAAAAAACTCGATGTACATTGAACAGTTACCACAAAGCAACAGTGAAGATATTGTAGATAATCAAAACCTGTCCGAAAAAACTGACCATCTGAAGCATTTCATTGCTCGTTTTTTGTTGCTGATAGACATATGGTACTTCAATAAGAAAGTATCTAAAATGTACAACCTGTGCCATCAAACCTGTAAAGATCTGGAAGAGTGTCTGATCAGTCCGAAGGTAAACAGCGAATGTACGTCACCAGTTGAGTTAGAATCAACTGAAACCAGTTCTTCATCATCGACCAGTTCTACATCTCCCCAACTAACCACTGACATGATTTTCAAAATAGTTGTAATCTGCCTGTTGTGCGTTAACAAATTGCAAAAATTGAATTCCCAACAAGTCTCCACTGTGGTAGCGTTTACACTAGCAATTTACTCTCAGCTAGTTCAGAATATTACAAGTCATATCCAAGACCAAGTATTGAACTACCCTTTACCCCCAGAAGCCTCTGAAGTAACTCTCAGCAATGGCATCGTAAAAGCTTTATTGGATAGAGGCAAAAAGAAGCAAAAGTTCCGCCGCAGAAAAGCCATCGAAATTGATTCTGAAGCCAGTGAGGACGAACAAGACGATTCGCTCAGTGACTCATCCGATGACTCCTTCATATCTGAATGTGACGCTCTCGTACAGTCTTCCGAAGATGACGATGATGGAGATGAACAGACAAAACCATCCAATGAGGAAGAGATTGTGAAGAACGTTGAAGAAGAATTCAACGAAGACAAAATCGTCAAGAGAGTAAAACGAATGGACGTGGATGACATGTTGGAAATAATAATGGAGGAAGGTTCGCTCCACAGCGTTAAAATCATCAATGATTGGTTGATGCAGGACACGGACATACTGAAATCTTGCGGATCAAGCACCCGCTCGCTCCTGAAACAAATCACCGACATGCTCAATTTGATCAATATTGACATTAAACATAAACTGAACGGCGTCGATCTGGACGTGGATAACATCATCAAGAACGAGCGAAAGATCCCGATTGCTGAAGATGTGGTGTTGAAGGGTGTGGAAATTTTGGCAAAGTCCCACAAGAGCATCGAATGGGATTACATGAAGAAGCGCGGGGTGAACGCCAAGGAAGAGACCGTCATCAGGATTGTGAAGCTGATGACCTTTGGAAAGTTCTTGACGGATATCGATGAGACCGGGATCAGCTTTGATGAGACCAAGAATGAATTCGTCTGCAAAGTTGAAGAGCCAGAAAAACCAAAGATGCCGCCGACGGTCACAATTGAAGATTTTGTAAGTATTGATAAAATTTTAGGAGGTAATGTTTTTATGGCCCAAGGCCGCGTCGGGTGAAACTTCTGTAGCCGTGGTAAAATGAAATCACCCAGAACAAAAGCAAACGACTGTTCAAAAAAATTGATGTAAACGTGAATCATTTTACTTTCCCGAACCCCCACAAACATGGAAGGGAAAGTATTGTAATCGTGCAGAAAAAAGTTTTGAGATTTTGACGGATATATCCATTTTGAAGTCACCAAAGACGATTACGACCATTTTCAGTTTGTCTGTCTGTGCGTGGGTGTGTGTCTGTGATCTTCCACGATAACTGCCGAACCGTTGATCCGATCGACTTGAAATTTGGTTTGCTGACATTGTTGGTCCGTGGAATGAGCCCATTAGTTTTTGGCTGTCATCTGTCAAACATTACTGTGACTATCAACAAAATATGTCAGCAGAAGCTATATCTTACGGAACTCGACTTGAAATATGTCATTAGAAAGCCCTTGAAAAACTGTATTCAGAACAGTTGAAAGTATTTCCCTATCTATCATCTGTCAAATAATAGAAAATGTCAAAACTCAAAACTTTACCATTTGATTATTCAAAATCACCACCAACCAAATTTGGCAGGAAGCACACAACAAAAGAGTCCAATGGGGTACTTACCAATGAAATGGATTTGACTGGAAATACTTTTAATGATCAAAAAGAGTGATGAAGAGTATTTCCTGGAAATTTCCAGAAAATATATCCATTGGTTGAAAAGATTATTTTTTCAATTTTTTTTTCAAAATGTTGATAACAGTGACGAAACTTCGGTGGAGTTTTCAAATATTGTCATGCCACTCTGACAGTTTTTTTGAGATTTTAGTCCAACAGTGCTGTTTGTTTAGATTTTAGTATATTTGTGACGTCACAAATATATTTTTGAAACACGCGTTACGGTCGCAATTTTGGAAATATAGGAAAAAGAAAAAATACGGATACATTATTTTTGACCATACTATCGATTAAGCCAAAAAAAAAATGGGCAAGTACCCCATCAAGTCTGCAGTTGCAATTTTCCATCACATTCCAGTCGGGCGTTATGAATTTTCAAAATTTCTCCTAGCCTTTGGCCACCTGAGAGGGCCTTTCACCCGGGTTTTGATCAGGAAAAATCGCTTCTGATGCAGAACTCCACTCAAAAATTCATTGAAAAAATTCAACCAAAAAGAATCCAATCAAGTCTGCAGTTGGATTTTCCTACCATTTTCCGGACAGGCGCCATGAATTTTCAAAGTTTTTCCTGGTCGATATCAGCCGGGCATGGCTGTTCACTAAACCTTTAGCCCATTTCATATCCTTGGCAACCAGACTGGTGCGTTTTGTTACATCGTATCTATGTCAGACTGACAAACTGGTGATGGATGCAGGATGCAGATATCGGTGTGTCTTCTTTTGTGTCTTTTTGTACCGTCTGGCAACAGTAGATCCCTATCCTTTTGTGTATTCAAGTTTCATTTGGGGCTCCGATAAACCCCTTGTGTTTTCCGTAGCTTTTGGAACTCAAGTATGCTTATCCCTTTGGCGTATTCTCACGAACTCTGTTGTATACGGCCCCTTGTGTGGTTCGGTTCCAGGACCTCATAGTGTATTCCTGCCGTTTTAAAGCCCTGATGGGCCCCCCACTTGTTACGGTTATGTAACTCTTTGAAACTCCTTGAACCGCAGTGCTTTTTGATGTATTCGCAAATTAGTCAATGTCTGGTGTCTAACTTCCAGATTGGTTGAGAATGAGTTCAGCAACAGGTATGATAAGTGAAAATGCTTGTTAAAGTAGGTTCACTTGTACTGTGACTCTAGTTGACTGGGCAAATTTTCTACTTTAGCAGAAAGTAGTAGCTTGACTTTAGTGTAGGCTTGCCGCCTTTTCACCTGGTGTGAAACTGACTTCTCTAAAAGTGAAGTTATATTTCTCGGATATTAACGGATCTACGGATATTGAAATCTTGGAAAACTGATCTTGTCATACGTGGAAATGCAACTAGAGGGGCATAGAGCTGTATTACCGTCATTTAGACACCAGAACCCTACGGGGCCGCCTCCCATTTGAGTCATCTTGACGGCGGCCATTCAAGGCCGACAAAAACTCATCCCGTGAAGCTCCAAAACGAAAGCAAATTGCAAACTGAAGCAACTCACATGAATTTCGGTCCAATACGCAACTTTGAGAGGCTGTTTTTTTTTAAATTCGGTTCAATAACTTTTCACACGTGAATCCTGCTGCAACAGCAGGCCTGCTGGAGTGTTCCTTGTCTTGCCAATAGTTCTTCATGCTTCGGGTGTTTTTTCGACAGCAAGAGGTGAAAGGATTGATGATTCCATGGGACCCCTTTTTTTTGGACGAAGGCTTATTTTTTCAGTTTGAATCAACTTATGTTGAACCGGCTTCGAGAGGTTAGAAATATTTTTGACACCTGTCAAATGTCAAGGCTGCTTTGATTTATTTGATCATTAGCAAAAATTGAAAACAGGTCAAAAAAATTACTACATTTTCCAATAAAATGAAAAAAAGCGTCAGACATCACGTCCCGCAAAAATATTCCGTCTATCTGCAGACGAAATGCGTAAAAAATGTGTTCCAGAAGTGGTCTGAACGACGAACGCTAAATGAAGCCAGAGCAGCCAACCGCAAAGTTTTGGGGATTTTTTATATTTCAGATTTGGAAACTTGAAAACAAAATCTCACAGTCGACTAGAATCACGGTATAGTGATCACGGTACAAGTGAACATACTATACAGGGTGATTCACCACCAAATGGACATAGCTTAAGGATAGGTCCAGTTTTTCCAGGCAAACCTGGATCTGGTTTTGAAATTTTTCTAACGCTGTTCGTTTCGAAGCTACAGGGTGATTCATGTATTTCGTAGAATTTTTTGACAAGCCATAACTTTAGAACAACCCAACAGATTGGTTTGAAATTTTATGGGTTCATTCTTCTATTGATATCTGACACATCACTTCATCAATGAGTTAAAAATTTCCAGGGCCGGCCTTGAAAAAAAAAATTCAAAGCTTTTTTGAAAAAAGACACTCTGTATGCATATTATTCAAAATTCATTTCCATATTCAAAAACTACATGAAACATGCTATCAATATCGCAAAAAGAATTGCTTGGCACCATCAAGCTGTCAAAAGAAAATTGATGATCCTGATGATTTTTGAGGTTAGGATTTTTTGTAAATTGATATTTTCAAATATTCTCAAATGATTCATTATGGCCCCAAATTTCAGCCGTTTCGTCATAAAAGTAAAAATGACATTTTTCTTGTTTTCTCAGTAGTAACAAAAAGTTTCAGCCGAATTTTCAAAAAATTATTGTCACGTCCCTCAGCTTCCGTTCTATCCCAATTTGAGCTGAAATTGAGAAACGTATCAAAATTTTTTTGAAAATTCTGATGAAATTTTTTGTTATTTCTGAGAAAACGATAAAAATGTCATTTTCATTTTTTTGACAAAACGGCTGAAATTCAAGGCCATAATAGATCATTTGCAAATATTTGAAAATATTAATTTAGAAAAAATCCTAACCTCAAAAATCATTACGATTGTCAAAATTTTCTTGACAGCTTAATGGTGCCAAGCAATTTTTTTTGCGTTATTATTAGCATGTTTGATGTAGTTTCCGAATTTGAAAATGAAATTCGGAAAATGTGCATACAGAATGTATTTTTTTGAAAAAAGCTTTGAAGTTTTTTTTTACAAGGCCGGCCCTGGAAACCTCAAACTGTTTGATAAGGTGATGTGTCAGATATCAATGGAAGAATCAACCCACAAAATTTCAATCCAATCTATTAGGTCGTTCTGAAGATACGGCTTGTCAAAAAATTCGACAAAATACATGAATCACCCTGTAACTTCGAAACAAACGATGTTAGAAAAATTTCAAAGCCAGATCCTGGTTCGCCTGGTAAAACTGGACCTACCCTTAGGCTATGTCCATTTGGTGGTGAATCACCCTGTATAAAAGTGTAAGGTACTCCTAATTTTTTGCTTCTGACGGCTGCACTATAATTTAACAAAAAATTAAAAAATCGGTTAGGTCACCCCAAAACTTTCCCGACTAGTATCCAGGAACCTATTTAATCTTTGTTTGAAACGTCCCTTCAGGGGCCCTATTCTTGAAACAGGGAACAGAGTCCACATGTGTAGTTGCTAGGCAAGGGCCAATCATAGCTTTCCTTGCATAGCAACACCGCATGAGAACTTTGTTCCCCGTTTCAAGAATAAGGCACCTGGTGGGACGTTAAATTCAGAGAAAAAGATTGGGGTCCTTGACACCTCAGCGACACACGCAAATCAAAACGAAAAAATAAGCAAATCACTCAGAATGGCGTGTGAAATGATAATCTGAAATGAAACTTGCGGATTATCCAGAAATTTTTGTAAAAAAAAAATAAGAAGGAACAACACGTTCGAAGAACAGTGTTGCATAGGCCCAAGATGAGACACCGCAAAGAAGAGCAGTACGACGTGAGTAGTTCAACTGCAAAGAAACTAAGTATGATCGTAATTTCCACCTCGATCGGGACCAATCATCGTGAGTAGAAGGCAACAAAGTTTGTTTCGTGGTTGTAAAAAGTGTTTACATATTACAATGTCGCTCAAGTGTCATGGACCCAGAGATTGAAAATAATTTGCAAGAAATTGAAAATTTCGTCAGGAAAATTTGAATTTCCCGGGAAAACCTGAAATCTTATCCTAAATCATCTTACTGTAAAAATCGTCAATAGTGCGTTCTCTTGACCCGACGGCGCAGATGCAACATGGACACAACTGTCGCTATTCAGTGCCAAATTTGAAACATCCAGACAAATATCGACTTTTCTATGGAATACCAGGCTATTTCATGACTAAGTCTCCAGATAGATACAAAAAAGTTACTAAAAATGTGGAGAAGAACCAGTCGCAAGCCAAATTTTTAGCGCACTTCTCCAAACGGGAAGGCGCTTTTGTCCTCGCTTTGTCCGTCCGTCCGTCCGACCGACCGTCCGTCCGTCCTTCCGTCCGTCCGTCCGTCACAGCATCTAGTCCTAGACGAAAAGGTTTTTGCGAAAATTTTTTACTCCATTGGGTAGCTCATGACCTTGTATCCCGAACCAAGAAAAATCTTGACGAAATAATAATAAACAATGACAATAATAACAATTTAGTGTGAGGCAGCATCGCCGTTGAATGCTGCATTTCAGAAGCCGGCCTGATCTCGAAAGTTATCACATGCGAGGAAGTACCCGATCTTATCATTTTACCATAATACATATGCGGAGTTATATTTAGAGGATGATTTGAACTTCATTTTAATGAAAATTCCACATCGGTGCGAGGAGCAGGCCAATAGTTATTAATTTTTGAAAATGACTCCGAAACTACGGCTCGGCCGCAAATGATTTATTCGTTGCTTGCTGGTGCTTGATAACCTTTCCTCCGAACAAAACGAAATTCAATACAGAAAATAATTCAACTCGAATGGGTAGCTCATGGCCTTGGTACGCGAATAAAAAAAATTTTTGCCGAAATAATCATGAACAATTACAAAAATAACATTTTGGCGTAGGGCGGCTTCGCCGATCAAGTGCTGGCATTCGCGGTAAGATGTAGAAAGTTGCGATATGCAGGCAACTACAATTTCTTAATGAAATACATCACTGCATGTACGGCATTATATTTAGAGAACAATTTGAACTTTCTTTTGACAAAAACCCCACTTCGATCCGACCGTCGGGTCAATTGTTATCAATTTTTGAAAACGACCGCAAAGCCACGGCTCGGCGCATATTACACGACCCTACAAATTTAAAATCAGACGTGCCGAAATAGTAATTGAACATTTTGAAATAGCCAATACTAAATACCTGAAGGATAATGGCACTCAAATTACGAAACATGTTCGCTCAATAACAAAAAAAAGTAGGTAGGTATCACTAAAAATCATGTGACAGGCTACAATTTTTTCGGTTTTTCGATAAAAAAGAAATGTTCCAATTCAAAAGTGAACCCGATATTCGTGTTCAGGAGGTCGAAATCAGTTGGAGAACATTTTTTTATATAAGTAACAGAATGACGCTTATGTGGCCGGTTTGTCTGTCTGTCTGTCTGTCTGTCTGTCTGTCTGTCTGTCTGTCCGAGTCCGTGCAGAAATTAAGACGCTGTACTCCTTCTCGAGAATTGAAACAAGAGTCTTGGAACTTTTTTCCGATTAATAGCTGATGTCCCCAAGGGTGGCCAATGGGCACTATTTTTGTTATCCATACATCGTTATCATTATTCTCAAAAAACAGAGATCTCCTGTGCACTTCGATGAAGTTGAACTTCTCCTCGGGAAATTAAGCTACAGCCCTTGAACATTGAACTTTATCCGGTGGATAGCTTAGGTCCTCAAGGACCAAATAGGCAGGTTGGCTGCCATATTGAAATTTCTTATTAGTGGGACGATTGTCATGAAACTTGAAACTTACCCTTGTCTAGTACGATCATTCTTATTTTCAAGCCAAATTTCATGATTGCCCCACCATCTTGGCCGCCATATTGAAATCTCTTATAAGTGGAAGGATTTTCATGAAACTTGAGAGTTACGCTTGTCTCGTACGATCATTCCTATTTTCAAGCTGAGTTTCATAATTCTGCCGCCATATTGAAATCTCTTGTTAGTGGAACGCTTTTCATGGAACTTGGAACTTACCCTTGTCTAGTACGATCATTTTGATTTTCAAGCCGAATTTCATGATTCTGTCGTTATTTTGGCCGCCATATTGGAATTTTTTGCCCAAGACGGTAGAACCCTAATCACTTAACATCTTGCGTTCACTAATCCTCCAAAAAGGAAGTGCGCTACTGAGCCTCATGCCCATGAGGCGTATTCGCTTGTTATTTTGTACAGTTAATTTTTACAAATTAAAATAATATTGGAAGTTCGTTGCTTACTTTACAAATGATCCACAGTCTGTTAGTCGCGATGTTGTCAGATTTGGCATGGCCGCCGTTACCAATAATAATTGATATTACAATTACTGTCACCTCAAATAGTCACTATAAAATAATTTTGTTTTGCAAGATGTTTCCTTGCGATGTTTTCTAGTTAGGAAATCTGACACCATACCGAATAAAAGTTCAAAATTTGGAAATAACTATAGCGAAATAATTGAAATTTATATTTCTTGTTCACTTGGCAACCACGAACAAGGCTTCTGCCGTTCTCCTGTCTGGCTTCTGGGCCGGATAGTCTTATGCAATCCGCAGTACATTGATGTAGCAAGGATTGCATAAGACGTACCGTGTGAGAGTGGCTCTCGCGACTCGCCTACCTTTGGCCCCAGAGGGTTTCAGTTAGAGGAGACTCGGAGAGGTCCCTGACCGAAACTTCCACGCCATTTGTTCGCGAAAACGGAATAAAATAAAACCTTTTTCTTGATCGTATCGACTCTTGCTTCTACCTTGTCATGGCACAGTGTTTATTTCCATTTTTAGCGCATTTTCGTAGGAAATACGCTATTAGCCGCGCTTTGATGTCCGTCCGTCTGTCCGTCTTGTAGTTGAACTCCTCCTAAACGAAAAGTCGTAGCGGTATCGGTTTTTTTTGCAAATTAATGCTGATTGTTTGCGGATGGGAATAGGCCCAAAAAAATATTTGGTTAGACCGCGCGATTGCAAGAAAAAAATTAAAATGTTTAAAAAGTCGGTATTCAACGCTACCTACGGTGTGAACTTCTACATCGAGGAATCTTGCGAACCGTTCTAGATACATGCTTACATGCAGCGAACGAAATATGCACAAAAGTATGGAGACATTTTTAGTGAGAAAATCATTTCGATTCCTTCATTGCAATAGAAGGTACAATTTTTTCAAGAAACGGCTTCGCCCCGCAATTCCACATTTTTCGGTATTTAACGCTACAGTGTGAACTTCTACATCGAGGAATCTTGCGAACCGTTCTAGATACATGCATACATCCAGCGAACGAAAGATGCAAGAAGAAATGAAGAAATTTTTTGTGAAAAAATTAACCTGATTGATTCATTCTCAAGAAAGATATCTCTATTTTTATGCGAAGTCTATACTTTATGCACTTGCGATTTTCAAGTGGCGGTGCTGCGGTTCATCAAGCTGCGTCTGGCTCCGTGCTTGTGATCGATATACAGGGTGTCCCGAAAATACACCGACAACGTTCTAGGACAGCTTCCTATCATCAAAATGAGAAGAAAAGTTCCCATGAACATGGGTCCGGAAATGCTTCATAAGGGAGCCACAACTTCCTGAAGGTGGGACACTGAAGATGGTTGTTTATTTAATATTACCGAAACCGTTCAAGGAAAATCAATCAAACTTGACACATTTAATAACCTCCTTATGCCTAACAAAATTTGAATGCCTAACATAAATGAAATTGCTTTGAAATAGTTTTTCTTTCGCCTTGAATATCGTAATTAAAAATCAGCATTTCTGACCACGTTTTCATACATTTAAACTCAAATATCTCGTGAACGGTGCATCTGTCGAGGTTGAACAGGAGGACCTTTTTAGGCAGAAAACTCCAATATTCCATAATTTCTTGTTGAATTTGAAAACAATTCACATTAAAAAAAGTTAGGGTTATTTTTACCCCCGCACCTTCGCCTAACCCACCCCTGGTAAATTATTTTGGAATTAATCTTGCCTCATTTTGTTGAACCTAAGAAGGGTAGTGAATGTGTCAAGTTTAATTGATTTCCCTTGAACGGCTTCGGAGATATTGAATAGAAACCATCTTCAGGGTCCTACGTTTAGGGGCCTCTAGCTCCCTTAGGAAGCGTTTCCGGGCCCATGTTCATGAGAACTTTTTTTCTTGTTTTGATAAGAGGAAGCTGCCCTAGAACGTTGTCGGTATATTTTCGGGACACCTGTATGTAAGTATTATTCTTGCTTATAGGACATTTAGTACAGGAAAAATAGTAAAGAAATCGGCGAAACCTCGGAATAAATATGGACGTCCTGAAAATTTGATATTTTGTTCAGAATTAAGTGCTCCACAACATATCCAAAATCGCCAAAAATCGCACTCGGGGGTTTTGGGTTATTGGAGGGGGAGTAAAAAATTGCTGGTAAAAATGGAGGTGATGGAACCCGTCAACCCATTGGATGCGAATACATTATAGTTCGACGTGTCATATCTCATTGATACCATTTTGGCACAAAAAGTGTCCATCATTGTTGAAAGGGAGTAGTGAGGGAGCGAAGTTCTGCTGGGTGGTCCATTTTGTTTTTATGGCCATGTAGAACCAATCACAAGTTTGGTATCTTTTCCGACTAAATTCAATCTCCTGAACTAGTATCCGATGTGCAAATTCGGATGAGAACAAAATTGAACAAGTTGACTTGAGAAAACTTGTTTTTTCTTTGACAATTTTGACGAATTTTTTTTGTACTGTTGGAGGTGTTAATTCTTAGAAAATTTTCAGGGACCAATAAATTGAAGTGTATTCCCCACAAAAATCATCCACTCGTTGTATAATTTTGTTTCTCGAGTTTAAAAAACCGATTTGAACTTGAGCCGCCGCGGCGCGTCGTCTACTACTGACCAAAACACTACAGCATGCACCTTTAAATGAAAACACCTCAAACTATTGGAGAAATAACAACTCATCTTCGAAAATTGGAGGATTTGTGCAGAACTGAATTCCCTATACCATGAACAAAATCGCCATGAATCGCGATGCAAAATTTTAAGTTATTCGAGGAAGAGTATAACACTTTGACAGGATTCATACTCTATGAACTGTTACCTCTTCCCTTGAATAACTCAAAACCCTACAGTGCGATTCATGGCGATTTTGTTTATGTTATAGGGAATTCAATTTTCCACAGATCCTCCAATTTTCGAAGATCAGTTCTTATTTCTTCAATAGTTTGAGGTGTTTTCATTTAAAGGTGCATGCTGTAGTGTTCTGGTCAGTAGTAGACGACGCGCCGCGCCGGCTCAAGTTCAAATCGATTTTTTAAACTCGAGAAACAAAATTATACTTCGAGTGGATGATTTTTGTGGAGAACACACTTCAATTCAATGGTCCCTGAAAATTTTCTGGAAATAAACACCTCCAACAGTACAAAAGAAATTAGTCGATATTGTCAAAGAAAAAACAAGTTTTCTCAAGTTAACTTGTTCAAACTTGTTTTCATCCGAATTTGCACATCAGATACGAGTTCAGGAGATTGGATTTAGTCGGAAAAGATACCAAACTTGTCGTGATCGGTTCTACATGGCCATAAAAACAAAATGGACCACCTAGCAGAGCTTCGCCCCCCCACTACTCCCCTTCAACAATGATGGACACTTTTTGTGTCAAAATGGTATCAATGAGATATGATACGTCGAACTATAATGTATTCGCATCCAATGGGTTGACGGGTTCCATCCCCTCCATTTTTACCAGCAATTTTTTACTCCCCCTCCAAGAACTCAAAACCCCCGAGTGCGATTTTTGGCGATTTTGGATATGTTGTAGAGCACTCAATTCTGAACGAAATGTCAAATTTTCAGGACGTCCATATTTTTTCCGAGGTTGAAATCTATCTTTCTTGTACTAATTTTCTAGTTTTGGTTGATGTAAAGATCGATGATTTCTTGTGGTACTTTTGGGACAATCTGTTTACAGGTAACAGTGAACAGTGTACTCATCTGCACTCCGAAAATGCGCTCATGAGACTC
Source organism: Anaspis maculata (assembly GCA_949128115.1). Lineage (NCBI taxonomy): Eukaryota > Metazoa > Arthropoda > Insecta > Coleoptera > Scraptiidae > Anaspis > Anaspis maculata. Next base: position 54,985,979 of record OX421962.1, on the reverse strand, counting down.
ACCCCCGTGAGGACTTTGCTACTTGTTTCTTGTAAGAACCGAAAGCGTGCCTTTCTATTCCACCTTCAAAATGATTGTTTTTAATTTTTAAAAGAATAAAATAACATCAGACTCACAATTCACAAACAGTGAGCATCACTAGTTGAAAATTTCACCTAAGCAAACGATTATTGATAGTTTTTCTAATCATGTTATGTGTTAACAGACGCTATTTTTCTGAAAGTTACATATCAAGCGCCAATTGTACGCGCATGGGTCCGGTTAACACTTAACCCTTTAAGGCGCAAGATTATTCTGAAGCTTTTCTCACGGAAAAGATGTGGCAATCCAATAAGTAAGACCTAAAGAACTTCTCAAATAGAAGAAAATAATTTTACATCCCTTAGTTTTTTCAAAAAACGCCGGTCGACCGTTGTACCAGTGATCAACGAGAGTTAAATATATCACGTAAGTTCACTGGTACAAGGGTTGTACCACTTCTTTTACCGGTTCAAAAAAATGCCCTTTTTTATTTGTTTTTAAGGTATACCAGAAACTAACCAGTATGTACTCTTGACCAGCAGTGTCACTGTTTATAATATTATATAACAAAAAAACAATAATACAAATTCTTTGATAAAAGTAATAAAAACTCTAAAAACCAACTCAAAAAAAATTATAAAAAAGTCAAACATTTGTGTGGTATGGCAAAAAACAAGGGATGCACAAGGCCACTTTACACTGGGCACATTGTGTCTCGCTTCTACTCTGTCGGCCAATTTTTGAACATTGCTGGCACCGCCGACGAGTTGTTCTCTCTGGCAGGTGAGAAATGTTCGACAAAAACACTGGAGCCAATGGTGGTCCTAGTCTTTTTCGGGCCGAAAAATCTCTGATGAGTTCGTTGGCAAGAATGGAACGGAATTTCAGATGGCACAGCGGCTTTTTTCTCGGATGAAGGTTCTTCATTGTTTCTCTATACAGAATGTATGAGTTTACGATAGTGGCGTCAACAAAATAATAGAAGAGCTTGAGCCACCATCTTCGGCTCTTCCAACAAATGCCGTAAGCCTCCATTCTCTTTTTCATTTACTGCCATAAGTACTGCCCAGGTACTGCCTAGTAGGCAGTGCTAAATTTGCCTACTGCCTAGTAGGTAGTGGAAAAGTACCTACTGCCTAGTAGGTAGTGCTCTAGTACCTACTGCCTAGTACTGCTCAAGTACTGCCCATTACCCCAAGCACTGCCTACGATGTTGTACGAGTATTGCCGACAGTGAGATACCCCTCCTATCTACTTCAATGTCACGAGCATGTCACCATTTTTGTTGATATTCTAAGTTCATGTTATCAGATTTACTGAGCGCACAGCGCTATAGCGGCAAAGTTATGTTTTTTAGGTAGAGTGGACATTTGGCATTGATATGAAATGGCCCAACTTTGCAAAAAATATGGAGAACCTTGCTTATTTAATTTTTTGAAAATGTCACATTTGAGGTTAGATTTACCAATACTCTGCAATCATCATAATTTCTCAGTTGTCCTTTGTCACGCATGCAATTTATTCCGAAAATAAGTTAGTGCAATATATATTTTCTTGTATTTACCAAAAGTTTTCCCTTTTTTTCTCTCGAGCAGTCAGCTGTTGTTGTTAGTTGCACACAATGTCTCGTCGCTAAAGGAAAGTCATATTGCGCGTAGCTCCCTGGTACATGTGCTGTACCACACACCTAGTTTTTTTTTATTTAGCAGGTACCAGAGTAGAATATCCTGATGAAAATTTAAAGGCTGCTAGGATTAGTTACAAGTAACGTGTTAAACATGCATTGGATGAAGCTAAGATATTATTTCAATTTTTTTGTGGGCCGGTACAAGGGCTGTACCAGTGATACTTAAAGGGTTTTAAGCGCGATTTATAGATTGACGCCCGCCCGTCTCACCGTTTAACGCTAGACGTAAGACACAAGACGTTCAAGATAAACTGCTGGTGACGTATGGTGCTGTTTATAGTTTGGCGCTCGCCCCGCAACGCGCTACCCGTAAAGTGCGATTTATAACTCGATTTTAAATTTAGTCGCAATTTTAATCGCAATTTTAACGAAGTTCAAAGATACGATTTCCCCTATACTTTTTATAACCCGATTTTAATCGCAAGCCGCAATCGCAACGATTTTAAGGATTTTAAGAAGTTGGCCAATATCCAACTCTTGCGATCCGATCCTTACGATCGACCAATGAAAATCAAGATAATATCAAGATTAGCGAAAATGAACACAGTAGTCTTCTTGATTAGCAGTGTTGTCAGTGGATTTTCTGGGAACTTTTAGCGACAAGCTGACGGGTGAGCAGTGGCGCAACTAAGGGGAGGTCAGCCGGGTACCCGCACCCACCTGTACAAATATTTGACCGCAACGGTGCCTTTTCAACGTTTACAATTCACACGAACATACATTGATTATGCTCATTTTCCCGAAAAATGTTCACTTGCGGCGCCTTCTTGGTCTGTATAGGTGCCTGTTTATTCGAATGGGCTAGTTACGCAACTGCACTGCACCCTAGGTTTCCTCCCTCCATCAGCATTGCTTCCGATCGATGCGATCGTTGCGATCGAGTTATAAATTGGCGAGGTGAATATGCTTACGATCGATCCGACTAAAATTGCGATTAAAATTGCGACTAAAATTAAAATCGAGTTATAAATCGCACTTAAGACGCCCGCCCGTGAAAAGATGACCATCTTTCATCTCTTACGTCTAGCGGCTAGCGGGCAGCCAATAAGAAAGCACCAGTCAGCACCACCCGAACAGCAATTCTGCTGATCATTGGTTATTTCTGTTTTATTAACACAAAATTATTGATTCAGAAAGTTCAACCTCGTCAAATTATTTTCAACTATACAGGTGCTCCATTTTTGCGCTATAACAAAAAAAGATATTTTTCCAAATGAAATGCCCTCGGAAATGCCCCACTTTTGGTTTTATTTTCTTGTTCAGCTTTTCGAGCTCTATTATAAGTGTATTTTTGTTTTTTCAATTTTTGGCAGTGCTACCAACTAAGAAAAATTGATTTTTTTTATAATTTCAAGGTTCACTTTGAAAAATCGTAGAGGCCTTGATTCTTGGAATTGAGGAATGAAATTTGGCACAACAATAGTCGAATAGATGATGGATAACTTCATGATAAAAAACTTGAAATTTAGTAATACAGGGTGTGCAGAATTTTTTTTCGAACTTCGCCAATTTCAAAGTGCCATGAGTCTTTTTTTTTCAATAGAATAAAAAAAATGCCCCATATTCAATATTTCAATCTCACCATTCGATAGCTTTTTTCCTCCTCTCTCATTTTTACTAGAGGTACCCTACCCTTGAATCTCATAATTTCTGAAATAATTGATAATTTCTATTGAAATTGCAGCTTCATTTGAAAAAAAATGACTTACCTATGGCACTTTGAAATTGGCGAGGTTCGAAAAAAATTGGGTACACCCTATATCACTGAATCTCAAGTTTTTTGTCATGAAGTTATTCATCTTCTATTCGACTATTGTTGTGTAAGGTTTTATATCTTAATTCCAAAAACGAGGCCCCACTATTTTTCAAAATGAACCTTGAAATTATAAAAAAAATATTTTTTTTCGTTGATAGCACTGCCAAAAATTGAAAAAACAAAAATACACTCATAATAGAGCTTGAAAAGCTGAACAAGAGAATGAAACTAAAAATTGGGCATTTTGTTTAAAAAAATACCTTTTTTTGTTATAGCGCAAAAATGGAACACCTGTATGTATAGTTAGAAATAATTTTGCAAGATGAAACTTTTTTAATCAATAATTTTATGTGTTACACCTTTTCCTCGATCTTGTAAGGGAACGGCGCTAGGAAAGCTCGACGTACTGTTGCAGGACCCTGTATAACCAAAAAATCCAGTTCCGACACCGATCTACGATGGACTCCCTGGACATGCCATTATTCATCGAGTCAATCGTCAAATACTTGAACTAATTTGCGCATGCTTATGGGTAACGTAACGACGTTCTATAAATTGGCCAAAATATTTACGGGCTATGAATTACGGTTAACGGGTAGCGGCTAACGGTGAGACGGGCGGGCGTCAATCTATAAATCGCGCTTTAGGATACACAGTCCTATCAAGGGGCTTCACTTTAGACTCCATTCAAGTCCGGTCCCGAAAACCCAGGCCGGTTAAACATTTTCAACCGGAAAATTCCCGGGAAATGGGAACAAAAAATGGAAATTATGCAAGAAGATAAAAAGGAGGAAAATTCGCAGTTTTTCCAGAGAGGGAAACTCGAAAATCATGGGTCCGATTTCAAAAGTTTTTCCTCCAAAAATTAATTCAATCTTTTCTCCAACTTTCATCCCAAGCATGGTTGCACCTAAAATGAATCATCGTGCATGTCGAAGTATGCACTGCATTTTTTTCAAATTCACGGAATGTGCAAATTTCATTTTGAAAAAATTACCGTCGGAAAACCGGAACCTTGTTGATTTTGAGAATAGGCCTCCAGGACGCCAAATCCAATCTACTTCCGATATCAGTTGGAATTTTTCAATTAAAGTCGATCCCCGAGCAAGAATGAATTTTTTGGTGGAATCCTGCTACAAAGGCGAGTCGTTCTGTTCAAAACACGGGCGAGAGGCTCTCTTGGGTGGCAACGGTCAAGAGAAATCTTGAAATTTCATAACGCCTGACTGAAAAATGGTGGAAAACTGCAACTGCAGCCTTTACTTGTCTCTTTTGTTGTGTTGCTTCCTGCTAAATTTGGTTTCAATCCATCGGGTAGATTTTGAACTGCCCTTCGTTACGACCCCCGGGTTCATAGTCACGAATTTTTGAAAATGACCGCAAAGCTACAGGAAAAGTTGTGAATCCTGGAAATTAATTCATATCGGACGAAATTTTTCTTTATGATCCCTAGAGACTACGTATCGAGTTCCATAACGCTTCTCAAAAGTGCAGTATCCAAGTGGTTTTCGTCGCGTACAGTTATTACTAAAAGTGATGACTGAATAAATATCGTGAGCAATATATAGATAGATAGGACTGTCGAATGCTTTACTGTAGTATTTTTCCAGTACGAAAAGCAGAGCCGTTTTTTCCCTATGTCAATAAACTATAGGCAATCTAGAAATCTTCCTGATTCGGTGTTGCACGGCCGATCAAATTAGCCCCACAGCTGGCGTAATGACTTTCCCTGAAACAACTGATAAAGAGAATGAAGGTGCGCGACCAACTACATTGGTTGGTGAACGGCTGGTACTCCTCCTTCCTCCACCAGGTACACTAACTACTATTACGTACTGGGTCTTTATAAAGTCTACTTCATCGCCGCCACGAGAGACCATTTCACACGTTCCGGGTTCCCCGTCTTAATTAAGCACGCTGCCTGCCAACTACTAGACCATGCCAGAGAGAGTCACATGCGGAGTGTACAAACCAGAAGCAATGTAATTACGCGCATTTCGCGAAAATTGCCACTGAAATCGCACCCGAACTCATTTGCATCTATATGGAATCGAGCGGCGGCGGCATTTCGCCGCATGAACAAGCTCCGGACGCATTCCGGAGTCGCATCCGCGCGCCGTTTCCGGGCCAGCGGTGCGGTAATGAGGGCGATATTTGCTGCTCCCCTCTTCGGCGTCGGGAGGAGCCGGATCATGGGATGACTTTACAACGACTGCGAGACGGCGGCGGCAACTTCTCTCGTCTTTTTCTCCTTGAACTTGTTAGCGCTTCAGGTCTGGCTTGTTCTGTCGACACTCGGAAACGATCATGTTCAATTGGTGTTCACACAGACTTGAGGTGGGTTTAGTCAGCCTTATTTAGTCGTAATTTCAGTTTTAGTCGTAAGCGCTAGTATCACTTAAGGTGCGTTCAGTCAGCTTATTTTGCCGCAAGTTCTAATTTTAGTCGCAAGCGCAGCGACGCCCATTGGCTCTTATGAACCAGCCTCCTCAGAACAGCCAATAAGTGATGCAGCGCTTAATGCCCGCTCTATGAAAATTCGCAGCAATCGCAACGCAACCGCAATCGCAGAGCGCAACGTTTCTGATTGGCTCGCAAGGTCAATTCGTGTTTTTCAGTCTGCGTTTAGCGCTAACCAATAGTTAACTGGATAATTTACGAATCTCCCGCAGTCGACCATTTAACCAAAGTCGAAAACAACGCAACAGCTTTCCTCAATTGTTTTCTAGTCAACTCAAGACGCGAAACAAAAAAGAAGAGTAGACAGAACAGTAAACAGATATCAACGTGAGGTTGAACGGCTCGATACCAAGTTGGGGCTGAGACCGCCGTAAGTGTGGTTACTATAGCAACGACCAATCAGACCGGTCTATTTGGCAAGTTAGGCCGTCCTAACTTTTGCGCCTGCAACTTGGTCTCGAGCCCTAATAAGTTCTTAAACTGAGAAGAATTGGCGATTGTTTGACAGAAATCTGTTGCCAACATGAAAAAAATTATGATAAATGTCCGGGTAAGCTCAGTTTATCTAAATGGAGGCGAAACTAGTAGTGAAATACCCATCGACAGTTAACCGAACATTTAACTTGTTGGGCAACAAAACTTAACTTGAAATGCTCCACTTACGACCACGAATCTTGGTAAACAACCTGAAAATAGATCAAGGGTCATAATCGCGGTGTTTAATTACTTGCATGGCTCGATTGTTAGCACTAGGTCCTATAGTTCTGAAGAACCCGATAGAATCGGTGCGTCATCTTTCTTTCAGCAATGTTGGTATGATAATTGATTCAAGGTGATCTTTAACATGATGGAGTGATGGCATGATACTCTCCTAATGACTGTAAAAGTCACTTTTTTCTCATCAGCTTGATAATCATAAAATGGCGGCTCCCAGAAAAAAGTTCACTGTCTTATTTAAAAAATAGTAGGCCTAGACAGAACTGCAACTGCTATTCATTTATGACGCCTCTTGTTAGGCAAATACCAAATTTTACTCGGATATCTTGGAAAATAGGCGATTTTATTATTATTATTATTATTGTGATACTCACTCAACAGGTGATATCCATTTAAAGAGTGAGGGCTATCTAAAGAAAACAAAAAGAAATAAAGAAAAAAAAAAGAACAGAAAGAAAGAAAGTGAACGAAAAATTCAGATATTATACGATGTTATGACTGAAACGCAACCTGATCTCGCTCAGAGAACAGCTGAAAATGTCTACACTATCCTGGATAGATGCATAACCCGAGCACATCTGATGCAGAGGTGAAGCTCTCAAGGCATTTGTACTCGCAGTTGGAAGGTAAAAGGTTTCAGTGCATCTCGAGTTTCCACGTGGGACCCTGAACAGCAATCCCTGGAGCAAGCCCGCAGAATCAATCCCACCGTTGATAAGTTTATACAGAAAAACGACCAAGTGCAGGTCTCGTCTGGATTGTAAACTCAAAAATTGTGTTCGTGCCAGGAGTATGTCCTCGGGACATCCCGAGGGGGATAGATCCCTTCGCTTTTGAACAGCAAGAACTTCAAAAAACGCCGTTGTACTCTCTCAAGAGCCGAAACGTGTATTGAGTATATGGGATTCCAAACCACCGATGCATACTCCAGGCGAAGTCTGACGAACGACTTGTAAAGCAGACAGGCGGTGCCGAGATTTCGGAAGGGCTTAACACTTCTCATGACAAACCCAAGAGTCCTGAAGGCCGCAGCAATGACATCAACAATGTGAGGGACAAACGTGAGTTAATCGTCGAACAGCACTCCAAGATCGCGCACCTCACTGAGTCTAGGCAGAGAGACGTCATCGATCTCGTAGCCAAACCGTATCACATCCCTAATCCTACCGTAAGACACAACAGAACACTTATTGGGATTCAGAGGCAGCTGATTCTTTCCACACCACACCTCGATCTCACTCAAGGCAACTTGGAGCTCTCGACAGTCCGCAGTATTTCGAATTTCTTTGTATAACTTGAGATCGTCAGCGTACATCAAAAAGTCAACCTTAACGTTTCTACCGATGTCGTTTACATAAATATCAAAGAACAGAGGCCCAGTGATACTCCCCTGCGGCACGATTTAATGGAGATAATGTTGTTTTTTTTGACAGGTCTCATTTTTTCAGAATATCTCGAAAACAGCAATGTTTCACAATGGTCTGATGTACCTCAACAACCATCAAATTGCGCATCATATGACATGCCCTGCAGCACTCTACGTTTGTCCGTTCAAAAGATGCAATTTTCTTTTTCTTGTTCGCCCTGTATACATGATCTTAACTAAAATTTTGCTTGCGGCGATGGACAAAATTGTTCAGACAGGTTCTAAGAACATGTGTGCCATAGGGCATTGCATTACTCAAAAATGCAGCATATAATACTGAACCGACTCCACTATGCATTTTACATAGTACTGGCGCGCCTGGGGCCCCTTGGGCATCATTTTATTCAGTGACCGCCGGTCAACTGGCAGCGTCGCCGAAAAGCCGCCAACCATAGTAGAGAGACGATTCTTGCCGACCACCCAGCAACTTCCACTGCAGGGGGCTCACGTTTCTCGGAAATTTCACCTTGCGGGTGCATCGCGTCGAGCTGACGGTGACAGCGCCAAGGCGCCAAAATCTAGCTTGCATCGTAACCGTTCGTGCCAACACAATACATTTTTTCCATAGCTTGCTCTAATAAAGAAAGCCGTGAAATTGATCATAGACGGCATGCTCCCTATACTGATTAACATACTGATTTTCGAATTCAGCTAGCTGCCGCTCGCTTCACAACATTGAAAAGTTGATGCCGAAGGACCCCAAATTAACCACTTTTTACCAATCCATTGTTCATCGCCGTCTCACCTACCGCAATGGAACCATATGACTCTACTGAAACCTTTGATAACATTTGCTGCCACGCCAGTGTCATCATCGTAGAGTTGTAAAACGGACCGGCCCTAAATAGTCAGGGAGCAAGGCGCATCTACTAGGTTTCTAAAAATGAAAACAGCACTTTTGAGGCTCGCGATTTAAAAAATATGTACCATGTCATTCCGCATCTGCACGGCGATTCTGTTACTCGGTATATCGTATACCGATGAGAAACGGTATGGTCAGCCTCTCTGTCACAGAATTTTAAGAAGAAGAAGGGTTAGGTTAAAAAATCGTGACAATAACAGCAACACTAACCTTAGTGAAAAAGTTTGTACCTGTAAATTTCATCAGTGAGCCCGAGAGCGTAACGAAGACAGGTTGCTGGTTTTCGGTTTCGGCGCCAACAACCTGCTTTCATTGTGTTTTCGGTCTCGCGGATGAAATGCACAGGTCCAAACTTCTACACTAAGGTTAGCGTTGCTGTTACTGTTACGGTTAAGGTCTACATAAATGGTACTTAAGAAATGACACTTTCCCATACTATGTGTATACAGGGTGTTTGCAATCTTGGGGTAAAAAATTGAACCGCAGCTAGGGAAATGCTTGAAAAGTATCAGAAAAATGTTGAAAAAATTTAGGGTCTTCATTTTTGAAAATATGGTGGGTCAAAAGGTGGTCCTGCGACCCCTCTATTTTCGTTATTTGGAAAGAATTTAGCTAACTCTTTTCAACATACAAAAAGCGATGTTTTTGAACTTTTAAATGTGTTTTGTAATTTTATTCTTTATACAGGGTGAATCGTAAATCCTGAAAATCCAGTTTTTTTCAAAAATGCATGCTGAAAACTTCATATGGAAACTATTTGTATAGGACAGGGTGTCTCATTTTGAACTGATCAAACTTAGGAAAAAGATTCTCATAGGGAATACTACAATTGAAGCCCTCTTCTCGAAGTTATGACAAAATTTAAAAAAAAAATTGTAAACTTTGACACCTTGTATGAGAGGTGATGAGTGTATGTATGCCTCTTGAGTGAGAGGAATATATGTCATACTTTTCTGAATCCGGAGGTCTAGGAGAATGACTGGGACACCCCCTGTATACTGTGAAAGAAAATAAGTTATTGATTTTAATGATGATTTTGCAGGAATCTCAAAACGCCGAAAACGGACCCCCATCTACGAGAGCCACTAATAATAACAAGGACATTGAAAACAAGGGCCAGTTACTGAAGATGAAGCACATGGGTCAACTGTGGCTAGCGTCTGAAGTGAGGGCTCTTGAGCACAGAGTTCGGGGCGGGAAGACGTCCCTCTCACCCTATCTGGTCCTGGATGCCGATGCTTTGATCAAATACACGTTCATGATCAAGCATCTAGTGCACTCGAGGAAATTCATAGTTTTGGTCCCGTCGGCAGGTAAGTGAGAGCGTTCTTTTGTATTATTGCATCGTCAGTATCCATTGTTATTTCTTGATTTGTGGCTCATCCTTGATTTGGCTTTCCAGTTGTTTCTGCCCTTGATGATCTGAAGCGCGAGCAGTCGGAGGCTCGCGACGCGATTCGTTGGTTGGAGTCGCAGTTCCACCGCGGCAACAGATTTTTCCGCTCTCAAAGACCACATGAGAAGGCACCCATTCCCTTCATTAAATACCCGAAGAAGAAAGACAAGGAAATGTCAACTTACATCCAGATTATCGAGTGCTGCCATTACCTCGCCGAACAACAAAAAGACGCTTCTAATTTGGTCACGCTTTTGATTGGCAACCAGAATGTCCTTTCCAACGGCGAAAACAAGGAGTTTAGCTACGTAGGTCTGGCCAAATCTGCCGGCGTGTCTATAGAGTCAATCACTCAGTTTTATGGCAAATGGAAGAAAAACAACAAGGGCAAGAGATGAGCGCTTAAATTACAATATTGAGTTGTAAACGGGACGGATTGAAGAACGCTCAGGCCAATGGGAGCTTTGGTAAAAGAGGGTTCTGGGTAAAATTAGTAAGAGTTTTTGAGTGATATCTTACTGTAGTTTCATCTCAACCACTCCAGCCATGAAAATGAGGCCATTGAACAAGGGATCCCTAATTTGCCAGTCATAAATATTTTGCTGTAGTTTGTTAAGTTTTCATCAATAAATCATGAAAAAGTTCGAAAAATATTGTAAACAAACTTGCTTTCACTAGTTTCGCCGAAATCAAGGTGAGAAGTTTTCAACATGACAATAAAGAAATACTACATCATTTGAGCAGTGACGTAGCCAGCAGGATTTTTAATCGGGGGGCTCCAAACCAAGGGGTTGCTAAGGGGTGCGAGCGAGGCGAGAAAAACAGTGCGTAGACGGAAAATTTTCAAAACGGGCGTAGCTATGCGATTTTGGGGGGAAGGGGATCCGGACTACGTCACTGATTTGAGGTGGATGTGTTATCATCACCCAAGTGGAAGGAATATCAAATTATTGGCTCTCTCATGCGGGATAGCGATCGCCGCCTAAATTTTCGCCAACTCATGTCAACTGTAATTACGAAACGGGAGGTGGGGATTGGCGAGTGGCCACCGCTGTCGCTAATATCTGCGTTAATAATTGACCGCGCTTTATTGAGCGTTATAATACATCATTCGTTATTAAACGAAATATTAACATTTATAAAGTCGCGCGGGCCCACCATTTCAGTTTAGCGAGTCCAAATTCGCATTACATGAATGAATGACAAGTCAACCCATTAGCTATTATAGCTTATTCAACGCTTGTGTGTATATAATGTATATTTATGTATGTTATACTATATGTATAATGGAAAGGGGACGGATAGGTCGACCGCTTGGACGGCGGCGATTGTGGCGTTCAGCGGCGGTTCACACCCGCAACCACCTATCTGCTCATTAGCCGAGTCTCGCGGTGCATTGCAAACTCTATCAACATTAAATTAACCACCAGCCGCGTTGCTAAACACTACAATATTACCAGAGCGAATAACCGCGCCAGTAGCACTGCATGCATATAACGCGATCGAGTGTTTCACATTAAGTGTAATGCGGTTGTGAAGGTAATTGCCGTATCATTCTCAGGTGAATCTGTCAATGCTTCGTATCATCAGCCATCCCTGTATTGCGTCTCATTGTCAATGTCTGGTTCTGGTCACCACAAGCAACATCTCATATTCATTCAACATACATGCTAACCTCGGAACAAACTATTATACTAGAGTTGGAGAAAATGCCAAAATTCTAGATATCTCTATAGAATCTTTTGGAGCTTAATTATTGTCCACAAATTTTGTTGTGTTGCTAATTTCTTACTGGCGCAAATCAACAGGCGTTAGAGGTGCTGCACGCAATCCAACATGGCGGTCGACGGGTATTCGACAAATAAAAC